>CM039672.1:241986646-243416108 GCA_022496015.1 Hordeum marinum | reverse complement strand
TACATGCACCGTTGGAAGGTGGCGTCTGCGTTCTTCAGGCCAGGACATGGTGATCTAGTAGTAGGCCCCAAAGAGCGTGATGAAGGTGGTCTTGAGCCGGTCTTCTGGGTCCAGCTTGATCTGGTGGTAGCCAGAGTAGGCGTCCAGGAAGGACAGCAAATCGCAGCCGGCCGTGGAGTCGATGACTTGATCGATCCGCGGCAGAGCAAATGGGTCCTTGGGACATGCCTTGTTCAGGCTAGTGTAGTCTATGCACATGCGCCAGGTCTTGTTCTTCTTCAGCACCAGGACTGGGTTGGCCAGCCAGTCCGGGTGGAACATTTCCATGATGAACCTGGCTGCGAGCAGCCGGGCGATCTCTTAGCCTATCGTACGCCGCTTCTCCTCGAAGAAGTGGCGCAGGGGTTGCTTGACCAGCTTGACGTCCGGCCGGATGTGTAGTTTGTGCTTGGCAAACTTCCTCAGAACACCCGGTGTATCCTTGGGGGACCATGCAAAGATGTCCCGATTCTCACGGAGGAAGTCGACGAGCTCGCCTTCCTATTTGCTGTTGAGGCGGGAGCCTTTGGTGACGCACTGAGCCGGGTTGGCCGGGTCGAGCGGGATTTACTTGGTGTCTTTGGACGGCTGGAAGGAGGTCTTGCCGACGGATTGCAAGGGAGGAGCCAACATGGCCAGTTGACTGGCAGCAAGGGCCACGAGCCGGTCGAGCTGCCGTTTCCCCTCGGTGATTTCTAGGGCCTTAGCCAACCGGCTGCCGTCTCGAGCGTACTCGAGCAACATCTTGTAGTCACCCGCGATGGTGATGATTCCCTTGCGTCCTGGCATCTTGAGCTTGAGGTAGGCGTTATGGGGGACCACCATGAAGCTGACAAGGGTAGACCGGCCCAACATCGCGTGGTAGGGACTTGCGAGGTCCAGGACCTCGACCAACACCGACTCGCGGCGGAAGTGGCCGGGTCCGCCGAAGAGGACGTCGAGCGTGATCTTGCCGACAGGGGAGCAGCACTTCCGAGGCACGATGCCGTGGAAGACCGTTTGACTCGTCTGCAGGTCTTCTATCTTCAGCCCCAGCTTGTGCATCATGTCGAGGTAGAGGATGCTGATGCTGCTGCCACCATCTATCAGCACCCGCGAGAAGCGGCAAGTTCATTCCTTGCTGGCGATGGTGGGGTCAAGGACCAAGGCGTAGCTGCCGGGATTCGGCATCACAGTGGGGTGATCGCCCTGGCTCCAAGTGACCGGCTTCTTCGACCAATGCATGAACTGGGGAGTTGCTGGCATGGTGGCGTTCACCTCACGACGGAACTGGCGTTGAGCATGTTTTCCCGTCTCTTCACTAGTGAAGACGATGTAACAGCCGTCTTGGTTGGGGAACTGGTCGATCAAACGACCGTCATTCTGGGCTGGAGCCGGAGCTAGCGCCGGGGCGGCAGCTTGGGCCGGGGTCGGCGCGCGGGCTGGCGGCGCGGGAGGAGCCAGAAGGCCGTCCCCCCGGGCCAATCGCTGTGAGAAGTTGCACTACCGGAGCGTGTGCGTAGAGAGTTTGGCCCCTGAGTGGTTCTTGCAGGGGAGGTCGAGCATTTGCTCGAAGGTGAGCTTCGGCTGCCAGGCAGCCTTGCCAGTGTGCTGGCGCTGGCTGGAAGGCTGGGCAGCCGGCTCCTGCTCCTCGATGGTATTGACCTGCCGGCTCCCGTAGCGGGGATCCGGCTGGTCGTTCTTGTGCTTGTTGTTTGTGGCTGCCAGTTGTCGGCGGCCGTATGGGACGTTGCCGGTGTCGTCGTCGCCTTGGCAGACAGGGTCGTCTTGACCCGGATGGACAAATTGGCCGTGGCATACCGCCTTGGTCATGAGCTCGGCAAGCGTGGCCGGCTCGGAGCACAGAAGCTTGTGCTTGAGGGGGTACCATCTCGGCATCCTTCAATGAAGTACTATACGGCTTGTACCTCGTGCACCCCCTCGCAGGAGTTGCGAAGCTCGGTCCACCGAGTAAGGTAGTTGCGGAGGGATTCATCCGTCCCTAAACGCACATGGCGAGTTCGTGCGGGCGGCCGGGCCGCTTGTAGGTGCTGGTGAAGTTGCGGACGAAGGCCCCCTCGAAGTCTGAGTGTTGATGCTGCTGGCCACCAGGCTGTTGAGCCAGTTGCGAGCCGAGCCGATCAACATGAGGGGGGCGTAGCGAACGGCTACGCGCTTGTTCCCCCTGGCGATGCCGACCGTGGTGGTGTAGTCGATCAACCAGTCCTCGAGCTTGGCAGCCCCATTGTACTTTGGAGTGTCTTGGGGGAGCGTGAAGCCGGTCGGGAACGGCTCATTGCGGATCCGAGGGATGAAACAGGCCGGACCAATCGAGCCCTCCTTCTCTAGGGGGCGGATTGCATGAGGTGATCGATACAGTTGTGGGCGTCGTTCTCGTTGTGGGGGACATGCGGCCCGATCCGTCCTGAGAGCTTGGGGCGGATGATGGGCAGAACCGTCCGTTCCCGCTCGCGCCGTGGGTGTGGAGTGTGCCTGTGGCTGCGCCGGCTGCCGGATGCCGACGCTTCTTGGTGGCGACCGCTGTGAGGCGGGTCATTGGTGCGCCGGCTGCTAACAGCCAGCTGCTCGTTCCCCAGCATCTGAGAGTGCTGGGGGTTGTTTGTTGCAGTCCGGTGATTGGAGACGCGAGGGGAGCTGGAGTGCTGAGCCGGCTGACGGCCAGTAGTCCCTGTGCCGTCGCGCTCGAGCCGGGGGCCTCCGGTGGTGGTTTCGCCCGACGCGAGCAGGCGTTGATATGCGTCGGCGGCGTCAATGAGCTCCTCGATGTGGCGCTCGTGAGCGGCATGCTCTTCACTCTCTAAGGTGGCCAAATCCGTGTAGGCCACCTTGAGGGCCCGCAAGTTGGCTGCGGGGGTGTCATGCACGGGCATCTTGCTGCCAAGGATTTCGGCGACCATGCCGCCTCGATCACGCATGGCCCCATGCTGATTGGGCCTGGTGCCAACCGTGGTGAGACCATAGGTGGAAGCATATTCCGACTGGGCGGACTCCATGGAGCGCCGCGTGGCCGCGAGGGCGGTGGCATCCTCAAATAGGACGCGACGAGACGCCTCAAGGTCCACCGCAACAGCGTTGGGGTTTGCCGTCGGGGCGATAGGGGTGCCTAGGCCCCGGAGGGTCACACCAAGCAGATCGCAGGTGCCGGCGCGGGCTGCGGCGGCGTCGGCCGCTGTCCGCGCACGTTTGGAGGAGGTGGTGGAGATGATGGCCAACACCCCCACGCCACCATGGGAGCCGCTGGACTGGGTCGCAGCGAGTGCTCCCACGGCTGTGGGAGGATCGGCGCTGACGAGCACCTACCCAGGGTACTCGTCCGCGGCCGGAGCCTCGGCGAGGCTGAGCTTTTCGAAGCGCTCGGTGACCACGTCGATATCGACCGTGAGGTCAACGGAGTCGCCCACAGGGCATGCCGGAGCAAGACCCACAAGCCCGCGGTTTCGCCTGGACGTGCGGCGACGGCGGGGAATGGCGAGGGGTCCCGCCTGGAGCATGAATCCGGCGGCGCCACGTACGACCCCATGGTGGGTCCCAACTGTCGTCGTTTTCTCACGACAATTTCCATAGGGTCGCTTATGGTACGTGGTTGGGGCCGGAGGACGTCGATGGGCTTCGAGTGCGAGATTGGGCACAAGCGGTGATGACACACGATGTACCAAGGTTCAGGGCCCTCCGAGGGAGGTAACACCCCTAGTCCTTCTTGGTTTAGTTGGATGGATGAGTATGTGTACAAGGATGCTCCTAGAGCTGTGTCTAGACGAGGAAGAGCGAGCAGCCGACTCGTCTTCCTCCGCTACTAGAGGGGTTTTGAGAGTTCTGTGGGTGCGCGAGAGTGATCTGTTGGGAGACGCAGTAGTAAATCAAAAAATTTCCTACGTGTTCACCAAGACTTATCTATGGAGAAACCAACAACTAGTAAGGGGAGAGTGCATCTTCATACCTTTGAAGATTGCTAAGCAGAAGCGTTACAAGAATGCGGTTGGTGGAGTCGTACTCGTAGCAATTCAGATCGCGGTGGACTCCGATCTTAGCGCCGAACAACGGCGCCTCCGCGTTCAACACACATGCAGCCCGATGACGTCTCCTACGCCTTGATCCAATAAGGAGGGTGGAGAGGTTGAGGGAGAGCTCCGACAGCACGACGGCGTGGTGACGGTGGAGCTGCGTGGTCTCCGGCAGGGCTTCGCCAAGCACTACGGAGAACGAGGAGAAGGAGAAGTAGGGCTGCGCCAAGAGGGAGAGAGAGTCGTGTCTGAAACAGCCCCAAAGGCTCAACTATATATAGGAGGAGAGGGAGGAGGGTGCCCACCCCTAGGGTTCACACCCTAGGTGGTGTGGCAGCCCTAGATGGGGTCTAGGCCGGCGGCCAAGGGGGAGGGTGAGGTGGTGCGGCAGCCCTAGTTGGCCTAGATGGGCCTAGGGCCCATCTAGGCCTAGGGTTTGCCCCCTCTCTCCTTGCTGCACGTTGGGCCAGGTGCGAGGGGCGCACCAGCCCACCTAGGGGCTGGTTCCCTCCACCTTCGGCCCATGCAGTCCTCCATGGCCCGTGGCCCATCCCGGTGGACCCCCGGAACCCTTCCGGTGGTCCCGGTACATTACCGGTGACGCCCGAAATATTTCTGGTAACCAAAACCTCACTTCCTATATATCAATCTTTGTCTCCAGACCATTCCGGAACTCCTCGTGACGTCCGGGATCTCATTCGGGACTCCGAACAACCTTCAGTAACCATGTCCACTATTTCCCTATAACCCTAGCATCATTGAACCCTAAGTGTGTAGACCCTACGGGTTCGGGAGACACGTAGACATGACTGAGACACCTCTCCAGTCAATAACCAACAGCGGGATCTGGATACCCATGTTGGCTCCCACATTCTCCATGATGAATTTCATCGGATGAACCACGCTGTCGGGGATTCAGTCAATCCCGTATACAATTCCCTTTGTCTACCGGTATGATACTTGTCCGAGATTCGATCGTTGGTATCCTATACCTTGTTCAATCTCGTTACCGGCAAGTCTCTTTACTCGTTCCACAACACATCATCCCGTGGCTAACTCCTTAGTCACTTTGAGCTCATTATGATGATGTCTTACCGAGTGGGCCCAGAGATACCTCTCCGTCATACGGAGTAACAAATCCCAGTCTCGATTCGTGCCAACCCAACAGACACTTTCGGAGATACCCATAGTGCACCATTATAGCCACCACGTTACGTTGTGACGTTTGGAACACCCAAAGTATTCCTACGGTATCCGGGAGTTGCACAATCTCATGGTCTAAGGAAATGATACTTGACATCAGAAAAGCTTTAGTAGACGAACTACACGATCTTGTGCTATGTTTAGGATTGGGTCTTGTCCATCACATCATTCTCCTAATGATGTGATCCCGTTATCAACGACATCCAATGTCCATGGTCATGACACCGTGACCATCTATTGATCAACGAGCTAGACAACTAGAGGCTCACTAGGGACATGTTGTGGTCTATGTATTCACACATGTATTATGATTTCCGGTTAATACAATTGTAGCATGAACAATAGACAATTATCATGTACAAGGAAATATGATAATAACCATTTTATTATTGCCTCTAGGGCATATTTCCAACACTCTCCCACTTGCACTAGAGTCAATAATCTAGTTACATTGTGATGAATCGAACACCCATAGGATTCTGGTGTTGATCATGTTTTGCTCGCGAGAGAGGTTTAGTCAACGGATCTGCGACATTCAGATCCATATGCACTTTACAAATATCTATATCTCCCTCCTGAATGTAATCACAGATGGATTTGAAGCGGCGCTTGATGTGTCTTATCTTCTTGTGAAACCTGGGCTACTTCGCAAGGGCAATAGCTCCAGTGTTGTCATAGAATAGAGTCATCGGGCCCGACGCATTGGGAATCACTCCTAGGTCGGTGATGAACTCCTTCATCTAGACTCCTTCCTTTGCTGCTTCCGAAGCAGCTATGTACTCCGCTTAACATGTAGATGCCGCCACGATGCTTTGCTTGCTGCTGCACCAGTTGACTGCCCCTTCGCTCAAAATATCCACGTATCCGGTTTGTGACTTGGAGTCGTCCGGATCTGTGTCGAAGCTAGCATCGACGTAACCCTTTATGATGAGCTCTTCGGCACCTCCATATGCGAGAAACATGTCCTTTGTCCTTTTCAGGTACTTTAGGATATTCTTAACCGCTGTCCAGTGTTCCCTACCAAACTTATGGCAAGGTTCACATCAGGTCTGGTACACAGCATGGCATACATAATAGAGCCTATGGCTGAAGCATAGGGGATGACACTCATCTCTTCTCTATCCTTTGCCGTGGTCGGGCATTGAGTCGTACTCAATCTCACACTCTGTAACACAGGCAAGAACCCCTTCTTGGACTGATCCATATTGAACTTCTTCAATATCTTTTCAAGGTATGTGCTTTGTGAAAGACCTATGAGGCGTTTTGATCTATCTCTATAGATCTTAATACCTAATATGTAAGCAGCTTCTCCAAGGTCCTTCATTGAAAAACATTTATCCAAGTAGGCCTTTACGCTTTCCAGAAGTTCTATATCATTTCCTATCAACAATATGTCATCCACATATAATACGAGAAATGCTAGAGAGCTCCCACTCACTTTCTTGTAAATACAGGGTTCTCCATAAACCTGTATAAACCCAAACGCTTTAATCACCTCATTAAAGCGAATGTTCCAACTCCAAGATGCTTGCACCAGCCCATAGATGGAATGCTGGAGCTTGCATACCTTGTTAGCATCTTTAGGATCAACAAAACCTTCCGGCTGCATCATATACAGTTCTTCCTTAAGGAAGCCATTAAGGAATGCCGTTTTGACGTCCATTTGCCAAATCTCATAATCATTAAATGCTGCAATTGCTAACATGATCCGGACAGAGATCAGCATTGCTACGGGTGACAAAGTCTCATCGTAGTCAACTCCTTGAACTTGTCGAGAACCCTTAGCAACAAGCCGAGCCTTATAGGCGGTCACATTACCATCCGGGTCAGTCTTCTTCTTAAAGATCCATTTATTTTCAGTGGCTCGCTTATCATCAGGCAAGTCCACCAAAGTCCACACTTTGTTCTCATACATGGATCCTATCTCAGATTTCATGGCTTCAAGCCATTTGTTGGAATCCGGGCCCGCCATCGCTTCTTCATAGTTCGAAGGTTCACCGTTGTCCAACAACATGATCTCCAGGATAGGGTTGCCATACCACTCTGGTGCGGAACATGTACTAGTGGACCTTCGACGTTCAATGGTAACTTGATCTGAAGTTTCATGATCATCATCATTGACTTCCTCTCCAGCCGGTGTAGGCTCCACAGAAACAACTTCCTATGCTGCACTACTCTCCGGTTTGAGTGGAGGTACAATTACCTCATCAAGTTCTATTTTCCTCCCACTTACTTCTTTGGAGAGAAATTATTTCTCGGGAAAGGATCCATTCTTGGCAACAAAGAGTTTGCCTTCGGATCTAAGGTAGAAGGTATACCCAATAGTCTCTTTGGGATATGCTATGAAGACGCACTTTTCCGCTTTGGGTTCGAGCTTCTCAGGTTGAAGTTTCTTCACATAAGCATCACATCCCAAACTTTTAGAAACGATAGCTTTGGTTTCTTTCCAAACCATAATTCATACGGTGTCATCTCAATAGACTTTGACGATGCCCTATTTAAAGTGAATGCGGCAGTCTCTAATGCATATCCCCAAAATGATAGAGGTAAGTCGGTAAGAGAAATCATAGATCGCACCATATCCAATAGAGTGCGATTATGACGTTCAGACACACCATTTCTCTGAGGTGTGCTAGGCGGTGTGAGTTGTGAAACAATTCCACATTTCCTTAGGTGTATGCCAAACTCGTGACTTAAATATTCTCCGCCACGATCAGATCTTAGGCACTTTATTTTCCTGTATCGTTGATTCTCTACCTCACTCTGAAATTCCTTGAACCTTTCAAAGGTTTCAGACTTGTGTTTCATTAAGTAGACATACCCATATCTTCTCAAGTCATCAGTGAGGGTGAGAACATAACGGTAGCTGTTGGGGAACGTTGCACGGGAAACAAAAATTTTCCTACGCACATGCAGATCTATCCATGGTGATGAGCATCTACGAGAGGGAGAGTGGATCTACGTACCCTTGTAGATCGCTAAGTGGGAAGCGTTAAGAAACATGGTTGGTTTAGTTGAACATCTTCGCGATCCAAATCGCCGAGCGTCCCGCGATCACATCACGATCTGTCCCGCGAACTCATCATGATCTGTCCCCCGATCTCATCACGATTCATCCTATGAACTCATCATGATCCGTCCCGCGAACTCATCATGAACCGTCTCGCAATCTTGATCACGGTCCTTCTGATCTAGCACCGAACGGACGGCACCTCCGCGTTCAGCACACGTGCAGCTTGATGACGATCTCCACCGTCTTGATCCTACAAGAGGAAGTGGAGAGGAAGAAGAGTTCATCGGCAGCGTGACGGCGCTCCGACGATGGTGGTGGAGCAATTCCGGCAGGGCTTCGCCTAAGCACTGCGGAAATCCGATCTAGAGGAGCACCGGTGGAATGGGTAGCACGTGGCCATAAAATCTAGTGCAAAACATCCAATACCACCAGTATATATAGGAGAGAGGGAGGAGGAGGGCTGGCTCAAGGACAAGGCCCCATAGGAGTCGGCCGAACCTATTAGGATTGGAGGACTCTCCTCCAATCCTAGTAGGACTAGGATTCCTCCTTTTCCCCCCCTTTTTACACCTTTTCCTATTGGGTTTTCTTCTCCAGCCACATGGGCCTTGTGTGGGAGTTTCCACCAGCCCACTAAGGGCTGATATTCACTCTTCCACTGCGCATGAAGCCTCTTGGGTCGAAATACCCCTCCCGGAGGTCTCCCGGTACACTACCGGCACTCCCGGTACACTACCGATGAGCCCGAAACTTTTCCGGCGACCAAAATAGGACTTCCTATATATGAATCTTTACCTCCAGACCATTTTGGATCTCCTCATGACATCCGGGATCTCATCCGGGAGTCCGAACACCCTTCGGTCACCACCATACATAACTCTATACTACCGAAACGTCACCAAACCTTAAGTGTGCAGACCCTGCGGGTTCGAGAACTATGTAGACATGACCGAGACACCTCTACGGTAAATAACCAATAGCGGGACCGGGATTTCCATATTGGTTCCTACATTTTCTATGAAGATCTTTGTCGGTCGAACCTCTATGTCAAGGATTCAGTTAATCCCGTATGATGTTCCCTTTGTTCTTCGGTATGTTACTTGCCTGAGATTCGATCGTTGGTATCTCCGTACCTAGTTCAACCTCTTTACCGGGAAGTCTCTTTACTCGTTCTGTAATACAAGATCCCGTGACTAACACTTAGTCACATTGCTTGCAAGGCTTGTTGTGATGTTGTAGTACCGAGTGGGCCCTGAGATACCTCTCCGTCACACGGAGTAACAAATCCCAGTCTTGATCCATGCCAACTCAACAGACACCCTCGGAGATACCTATAGAGTACCTTTATAGTCACCCAGTTACGTTGCGACGTTTGATACACATAAGGCACTCCTCCGGTATAAGTGAGTTGCATGATCTCATGGTCATAGAAACATATACTTGACATGTAGAAAACAATTGCAATATACTCACATGATCATATGCTACGTTTGTAATTTGGGTCTTGTCCATCACACCATTCTCCTAATGATGTGATCCCGTCATCAAATGACATCTCATGTCCATGGCTAGGAAACCTTAACCATCTTTGATCAACGAGCTAGTCCATTAGAGGCATACTAGGGACATGGTTTTTTCTATGTATCCACACATGCATCTAAGTCTCCGATCAATACTATTATTGCATGGATAATAAACGATTATCATGAATAGGGAAATATGACAATAACTAATTTATTATTGCCTCTAGGTCATATTTCCAACAGTAGCCACGGCGAGACTCGACGCTCATTGGACCGCATACATTGGTATGTATTATCTCCAACAAGTCAGTTGCTCGCTCCATGGTTCCAGAGAACGGAGTCTTGGTCATCTTGCCCATGAGGTATGGTTCGCACGTGTCAAATGATTCAAAATGAAGAGACTTCGAAAGTCCATCAGCATGGAGCTTCTTCATGCGTTTGACACCAATATGATCAAGGCGGCAGTGCCACATGTAAGTGGGACTATCGTTATCAACCTTACACTTTTTGGTACTCACACTATGGACATGTGTAACATCACATTCGAGATTCATCAAAAATAAACCATCGACCAGCGGGGCATGACCATAAAACATTTCTGTCATATAAATAGAACAACCATTATTCTTAGATTTAAATGAGTAGCCATCTCGCATCAAGCGAGATCCAGATACAATGTTCATGCTCAAAGATGGTACTAAATAACAATTATTAAGGTTTAAAAGTAATCCCGAAGGTAGATGTAGAGGTAGCGTGCCGACGTCGATCACATCGACCTTGGAAACATTCCCGACGCACATTGTCACCTCGTCCTTTGCTAGCCTCCGCTTATTCCACAGCTCCTGCTTGGAGTTAAAAATGTGAGCAACTACACCGGTATCAAATACCCAGGAGCTACTACGAGCGCTGGTTAGGTACACATCAATAACGAGTATATCACATATACCTTTAACGTTGCTGACCTTTTTATCCGCTAAGTACTTGGGGCAGTTCCGCTTCCAGTGACCGGTACCCTTGCAATAAAAGCACTCAGTCTCAGCCTTGGGTCCATTCTTGTTCTTCTTCCCTGCAAATTGCTTACCGGGTGCGGCAACAGCTTTGCCGTCTTTCTTGAAGTTCTTCTTACCCTTGCCTTTCTTGAAACTAGTGGTGCTATTCACCATCAACACTTGATGCTCCTTTTTGATCTCGACCTTCGCTGATTTCATCATCGAGTACAACTCAGGAATGGACTTCTCCATACCTTGCATGTTAATCACAAAGCTCTTGTAGCTAGGTGGAAGCGACTGGAGGATTCTGTCAATGACCGAGTCATCCGAGAGATTAACTCCCAGCTGAGTCAAGCGGTTGTGTAACCCACACATTTTGAGTATGTGCTCACTAACAGAACTATTCCCCTCCATCTTATAGTTGAAGAACTTGGCATTGGATTCAATCCGACTAAGGTGGGAGAGATAGACACCCGCTAGCCACCTTATGCAACAAGTGCATGTCAGGCGGTGGAACCGGTCTCACGTAAGCATACGTGTAAAGTTGGTCTGGGCCGCTTCATCCCACAAGACCGCTGAATAAAGATAAGACTAGTAGTGGTAAGCAAATTAACAAGATCGACGCCCACAACAACTTTTGTGTTCTACTCGTGCATAGATTCTACGCATAGACCTACCTCATGATGCCACTGTTAGGAGACGTAGTAGTAAATCAAAAAATTTCCTACGTGTTCACAAAGATCTATCTATAGAGAAACCAGAAACAAGTAAGGGGAGAGTGCATATTCATACCTTTAAGATCTCTAAGCGGAAGCATTACAAGAATGCGGTTGGTGGAGTCGTACTCATAGCGATTCAGATCGCGGTGGACTCCAATCTTAGGGCCGAACAACGGCGCCTTCGGGTTCAACACACGTGCAGCCTGGTGACGTCTCCTACGACTTGATCCATCAAGGAGGGAGGAGAGGTTGAGGGAGAGCTCTGGAAGCACGACAACGTGGTGACGGTGGAGCTGCGTGGTCTTCGGCAGGGCTTCGCCAAGCACTACGGAGAACGAGGAGAAGGAGAAGTAGGGCTGCGCCGAGAGGGAGAGAGAGTCGTGTCTCAAACAGCCCCAAAGGCTCAACTATATATAGGAGGAGAGGGAAGAGGGTGCCCACCCCTAGGGTGCCCACCCTAGGTGGTGAGGCAGCCCTAGATGGGGTCTAGGCCGTCGGCCAAGGGGGAGGGAGAGGTGGTGCGGCAGCCCTAGCTGCACTAGATGGGCCTAGGGCCCATCTAGGCCTAGGGTTTGCTCCCCTCTCTCCTTGCTGCGCCTTGGGCCAGGTGGGAGGGGCGCACTAGCCCACCTAGGGGTTGGTTCCCTCCACCTTCGGCCCATGCAGCCCTCCGGGGCCCATGGACCCTCCCGGTGGACCCCCGAAACCCTTTCGGTGGTCCCGGTACGTTACCGGTGACGCCCGAAACATTTCCGATAATGAAAACCACACTTCCTATATATCAATCTTTGTCTCCGAACCATTCCGGAACTCCTCGTGACGTCGGGGATCTCATCCGGGACTCCTAACAACCTTCGGTAACCACGTCCACTGTTTCCCTATAACCCTAGCGTCATCGAACCTTAAGTGTGTAGACCCTACGGGTTCGGGAGTCACGTAGCAATGACCGAGACACCTCTCCGGTCAATAACGAACAATGGGATCTTTATACCCATGTTGGCTGCCACGTGCTCCACGATGATCTCATCGGATGAACCACGATGTCGGGGATTCAATCAATCCCGTATACAATTCCCTTTGTCTACCGGTATGATACTTGCCCGAGATTCGATCGTCGGTATCCCTATACCTTGTTCAATCTCGTTACCGGCAAGTCTCTTTACTTGTTCCGCAACACATCATCCCGTGGCTAAATCCTAAGTCACTTTGAGCTCATTATGATGATGTCTTACCGAGTGGGCCCAGAGATACCTCTCCGTCATACGGAGTAACAAATCCCAGTCTCGATTCGTGTCAACCCAACAGACACTTTCGGAGATACCCATAGTGCACCATTATAGCCACCACGTTACGTTGTGACCTTTGGAACACCCAAAGTATTCCTACGGTATCAGGGAGTTGCACAATCTCATGGTCTAAGGAAATGATACTTGACATTACAATAGCTTTAGCAGACGAACTACACGATCTTGTGCTATGCTTAGGACTGGGTCTTGTCCATCACATCATTCTCCTAATGATGTGATCCCGTTATCAACGACATCCAATGTCCATGTTCATGAAACTGTGACCATCTATCGATCAAGGAGCTAGCCAACTAGAGGCTCACTAGGGACATGTTGTGGTCTATGTATTAACACATGTATTATTGTTTTCGATTAATACAATTGTAGCATGAACAATAGACAATTATCATGAACAAGGAAATATGGTAATAACCATTTTATTATTGCCTCTAGGGCATATTTCCAAAATGATCGTCCATCCCCTTTGCATGGGGGCTCAGAGGGTTTTATAGGTCAACCCCCTGGCTCTACAATATATCTAAAGTACAGGGGTAGGGGGACCCGACTGGCAGTCTCTTCGGTTGGCTAGGGGGTCCCACCCTTTGCGGCGTCTCATCGTCTATGGGGTCCACCAGCTAAGCGGTCCTGTCTCCTGCTGGGGCCCACTAGCCGGCTCTGCGATTGGCTCTCGCTCACCTGCCACGACACGTGTCGCCCGGGAGGCGTCGTCTAGCGCCAGCCGGTCGAGGTCTCCAGTACGGTCGGCGGTACTGTAGCCACGCGGAGGCAGGTAATCGAGTGGGCGAGGGCGTGCTAGCACTATTCCCTCGCCTGGTCGCGCTCGCCATGGTCAGCGGCCTGGACGGCCGGACTATAGCCATGCGCTTCGGTGCGTTAGCAGCCACTGTGGCCATAGGGCCGCCCGTCTTGGTGGTCAAGTCACGTCATTGTACCAGCGTGTAGAGGGACGGGACATCGCTTGTCCATCCCAGGGTCAATGGAGGAGGCGGCCCAGAGGCAACCGGACACTCCCAGCCGGCCGGGGGTCGAGCCGGCTCCTCGACTAGCCATCCGTGGCGCCAGCCGGTGGTAGCGCAGGTCGACCGTCCTCCAGCCGGGCATGTCGAGCCGGCCGCATGATTTTTCTTAGAAACGCAAAGGGGTGGACCCCGGTGCTTTGGCCTACCCAGGGGTAATAACCCCGTTAGGTTTAAATGTCATCCTCTCATTGAAAAACATCAGAGGAACCTATTAAAATTGAGAAGGAAGAAATAATTTTTTAGTCATGCTGATCCAATTGTTCCCCTTGCTTACTTTGAGAAACCTCCTTTTCTTGTTAGAATTAGGGAACATGCTAAGGCCACAACTATGGTCAATAAAAGTCATGTCGGGACACCAATACCTTCTGAACAACTAAAATGGTGAGCCTGATGTTGCCATGGTTAAAGTTCTTTTAATTAATAACATTGAGGGCCAGGTTATTATTGCTAAACCTGCTAAAACAAACATGATGAGTTAGACAAAAATAAACCTGTGATTGGCATGCCTGTTGTTTTGGTTAAAATTGGAGATCATTGCTAGTATTGCTTTTGTGACCTCGGTGCTCGTCTCAACGCTATACCTTTTACTTTATATCCAGAAATTATGAATGGCATAGGACCCTCGACTATTGAAGATATTGGCGTCGCTATTAAACTTGCAAATCTAGATACTACTACGCCACTTGGGATCGTTAGAGATGTTCAGATATTGTGTGGAAAAGTCAAGTACCCCACTGATTTCTTAGTACTTGGTTCAAAACAAGATAAATTTTTTCCCATTATATTCGGGAGACCTTTCTTGAACATCGTTAAAGCTGAAATTAATTGTGTTACTAAGAAGGTTAGAATAAGCTTTGGTGGTGTGTCTCATGAGTTTAGTTTCTCCAAGTTTACTAATCAACCACATGAGAAGGATTAACCTAGTAACAATGAAATAATTGGTCTTGCTTCTATTGTCATGCCTCCTTCTGATCCTCTAGAACAATATTTGCTAGACCATGAGAATGATATGCATATGAGTGAAAGGAATGAAATATATGGCATATTTGTTAAACAAACACCTATTCTTAAACAGAACTTACCAGTTGATATTTTAGGGGATCCTCCGCCGCCCAAGGGAGATCCCGTGTTAGAATGTAGCGACCCGACTCAAAACGAGTCAAGCCTCTATGTTTTCTGTGCCATCCCTGGATCAGTATGCTGGCACACACAGTACATCAATGTATATATCAAAGTGCAATCACATGTAATTAACGTAACACAGATATATACCTTAAAATAGTAGCGGATATAGTTAACGGGAGTGGAGTCCCAATAAAACCAACGGCAAGTTGAGTGCGGACCGTAACCCTGAATCATACTCTTACCCGTCATAGAAGAGTATCTGCAACATAAGACGTTGCAGCCATGTAGGTTAGTACATTGAATGTACTGGCAAGATCACCATAGAAGAACAGAAGAATAAAGGCTATTCTATATGCAAAGGCTTTGTGGCTCTGTGTCTGAGTTTTTGCGCAAAAGCTGATTTTATTTTCCTACAACAAAGGAATATCAGGAATTTCACTATGGAGTTACCTATCATGACATGGTTCCGCCAACCAATGTCTCAATGCCCATGAGTATCATAAGTTGCCCACAATTAGTTATCAGTCCAGTGTTGAGAGTTCAGAGATAGATCCTAGTCCAGAGGCTCAAATTGTCCGTAACCGGGGACACGGCTAATCGATTAGGTTTAACTCTGCAGAGTGTTGTGTACTTTTCCCACAAGATTCGTTCCCTCCTGGAAAGTCCTCGCACTGCATGGTGTTTGAGAACAGGATGAACGAATCATGGTCTTTTAGAGTGCTTCCCTGTCTGTCCAGCAGTGCCCATCCAATCCTAACGTCGACTACATCTCATAGCACTGCCCAGCAGAGTCACAACAAAGATCAACCAACCAGAGCCCATAATGACTTGTGGCTACACAGGTAAGCTTCCGGGCATGAAGTATTCATCCTTCTCTTTGAGTCTGGGTGAGGCTTTCCGCGTGAATACTGGCCATCTCCAGCAACACCTAGGCAAATCCACTGGCTTCTCCAGGGTACCGTTCCAACCATCCCTCACCCAGTAGTGTGTATTGAGAAACTTGTTTCTCGAGTCTCGAATTCTTGAGGTCTTGAAGATGCAGGACTGGAAGATGCCTTCATGAAGTTGTCGTCTTGACGCAGAGTCCTTTTCTCACACCACTCACGAACACTCATACCAGACCCCGTCTACTTTAGCATAGCATTGCACTAACTAGCATTCCCGGGGCTTTAGTAACAAGTGGTGGGTTCCTACCTCATGCATTCTACTCAACTACAAGAATTTCAATAACACTACGGGAGGGATTTGTTGAATGATGTCACTACATGCAATAAAACATAGGTATGAAATAGATGGTCAAAGTGAACTTGCCTATACTGTTGATGAAGATAAGGTATCACTCTCAGAAATAACTTGATAGACTATTCGTCACTCTCCGATGAAAATCTATACAATCAAACATTGCATTGATATAAGCCATCATACTAGCAATCAATTCTAACAATCACAAGGTAACACAAGAAACAAAAGCAACAAGTTTGATGAAGGAAATACTAAAGACAAAACTCAAAGTCAAGAAAGTTTTCATAAAAGCAACTAAGGTAGTTTTCCCCTACAAACAATTATCTTCAATAGTAACAAACCAATAACAAAGTAAAATACAACAAAAATATTTAAGTAAATATTTTACTTAGCAAAGGAATTACTTTTGAAGAACAACTAGAAATTATGAAAACATCACTCTAAACAAGCATAGGTTTTTGCATAATAAACTTAATAACAAGAAAACAAAAAAAATAACAAAAACACATAACACTCAGTTAATAGAAATTAAACCTTTGTAAAACATTTATTTTAAATATTTTTAAATAAGACTCAACTAGCAATACTAGAGCATCTCAACAAAACAAAACAAAACTATGGGCTAAACTATCATTAATATAAACTATCATCATTAGTTTAGGTGGCTAAACTATCATTAATATAAACAAAACTATATTTTTTTGTAACCAAACTAATAATTAACAGAAAAGAATTAATAAAGATATTTATTATAAAACAGAATTAAATCATCTAAAACTTTTGTGATGGAAATCTCTAGTAAAACTAAGTAGTTTTATAAACATTACCTAATGAAGAGGGATATAGATTCCTATAGTAACTAAACTATTTTTATTAACAAAACATTTCTTAATAGAAAAGATTTACTAAAACTTGATTTGTAAACAGAATCTAATTACTTAAAACTTTGTTAGAAGAAAACATTTACTAACTAGTTTGTTTTATAACAAATTGTACCTAGTTGAAAATGAGTTGAGATTCCTATAACAATAAAGAAATAAACTAAGCAATTTTATATTTTTATTTACAGAAAGTAAAACACCTAATGTTTAAGCAACAGAACCTACTAAAACAAATTATAACAAATCTGATTTAAACTAACTAAAAACTAAATTAACTAAACTATACTAACTACTAGGCAGAATCTGTTTATAGCTAGAACACTAAACAAATATATCCTAAAAATCCTCAAACTAAGCATGATGATAGTCCTAACTAATACCAAGTAGTATCAACAAGAATCAATCAAAAAAAAATATTTAAACTCAAGTTATTTAGAAAACAAAATTTAAATCAAATTTGTTTAAATTCAAATTTAAATATTCAAATATGGTCAAACTTGGCATCTACAGAAACTAGATGAAATTTATGACACAATCAAAAAAAAGAATCAATTAAAAACAACTAAAAACATAAAAGAGATGATAAAAATAAAATCAGAACTATTCTGGAAACAGAAATTAAAACAGAAAAGAAAAATCGTTTCTAACGGACAAGGGGGGTGACGTGGCGCGCTCTGGTTGGCTGTGGCCGTGTGTGTGCGGGCGAGTACGAGCGGGTGACCGGAGTGTAAGAGAAAACGGTTCGGGGTGTAATCTACGCCGTTCATCTGGATCGGACGGACGGGGAAGGAGGGAGAGCTCACAGGGGAGGGTTGCCGGCGATGGGCGTCTCCGGCGACGGCGACGGCGGCGTGATGCAGGAGAGCTCTCTGGTGGGTCTCCGACAACGGCGTTGGCACTGGTCGACGCGGGGAAGCACGTCGATGACGATGGTGGTGATGAGACGGCTTGGGGGCGACGGTGACGAGCGGCACGAGTTCGGGGGCGGTTCGGTGGAGGTGGAGCTTCGGTGAGGTTGTGGTGTGGGGCTCTGGAGGGGGTCCGGGGCTCGGGTAGGGGGATGGGGAGGTGCGGGAGAGCGAGGGGAGCTCGGGGGTGGGCTCGGGTGGCGGAGGTGTGGTCGGAGACGAGCGTTAGGAGGGGAGGGGCGCGGCGGCGACCGGTGGTTCCGGCGATGGATTCCGGCGAGGTGGGTGTCTCCGGTGACGGGGCGAAGGGTGGAATGGCCAGAGGGTCCTCGGGCTTATATAGGAGGGGTCGGGGGCGTCCGAAATGGTAGGGGAGAGGGAGATCCGGTGATGGCTCCGGCGATGGCGACGGACGCGAGGAAGAAGGAGGCGACCGCGACGGCGGTTTCGGTCGGGTGGTGGGGGCCACACGTCAGTGGGAGAGAAAGAGGGGCGCGGTCATCGGGAGACCGACGTGGAGTGATTTCGGGCGGGGTTTAGGGGGCTGGGCCGGCTGGGTTTAAAAGCACTTAAAGGATTTTTTTAACCAGAGAATCAAAAGAATTAAAGGTCCATAAATATTTGATTTTATACCAAAGTTATCACGGGATTTAATGCCATTTAATGAACATTTTTATCTAGTCAAATTAAATACTTTTAAATTTTTTTTTCCAGAAAGTTGCCTAATTGGCTTTATTTATTTTAGCAAATATTTTTCAAATAACCCCATGGGTTTTATGGTTCAAAAACTTCACAAATTCCCCCCTGGTTTGGAGTGTCACATTACTCCTCTCAAAAATCTTTGCAAGGGGTTTGGATGCTTGCAAATTCAGATAGGGAATTCAAATGAAAGTGAAATTCCATATGAGAATTTTATCAAATAGTTTTCAACTTCAGTTTTTCAAATCTTTGTTTTAAACTTCCAACTCATATTTCATATAATTTGAAGAAGTCATATTATCCTCTCTCATGAAAATCATTGAGTTGCATAAAGTTCTTTTTTGAAAGATATTTTCAAATGGAACTCAAACCATTTTCAAATCCCTTTTCATTTTCTCAAATGGAAGAAGTCATGTCATCTTCACTCTAGGGTTTTGTGGTGAAATGGATTTTGAATTTCCTGAGGATCAAAATGCAGAGTAAGAGTTTTGGGAAAGTCATTTTATTCCCTCTCATTCAAAAGTTTCACAAAGTTTCAAATTTCACTCACTTTCAATCACCCAAGCAAACAACAATCATTCTAATAGTTATTATAACATTCCAAAATTTGGGATGTTACATAGAACTAAAGAATATACCCGAAACTTTCAAATGTGCTTATCTTGATGAAAAGAAGACATGTCATGTTATTATCAGTGCTAACCTTTCAGAGCATGAAGAAAGGAGATTAAATAAAACTCCGAGGAAGCACATGGCTGCTATTGGATATACTCTCAATGATCTAAAGGGCATAAGTCCCACTCTATGTTAGCACAAGATTATTATGGAACGAGATGCTAAACCTACTGTTGATCACCAATGTCACTTAAATCCCAAGATGAAGGAAGTGGTAAGAACTAAAATACTAAAGCTTCTGGAGGTAGGTATAATATATCCTATTGCTGATAGTAGGTGGGTAAGTCCCATTCATTTTGTTCCTAAGAAAGGTGGTATTACTGTTGCCCCAAATGATAAAAATGAGCTTATTCCACAAAGAATCGTAGCTGGCTATAGGATGGTAATTGGTTTAAGGAAATTGAAGAAAGCTACTAAGAAAGATCACTACCCTTTGCCTTTTATTGATCAAATGCTAGAAAGATTTTCTAAGCGCACACACTTTTGCTTTCTTGATGGGTATTCTGGATTTACTCAAATACCTATGTCAAAACAAGATCAAGAAAAAACTACCTTTACATATCCTTTCTGAACTTATGCTTATAGCCATATGCCTTTTGGTTTATGCAATGCAACTGCTACTTTCAAAGATGTATGACTGCTATTTTCTCTGACTTTTGTGAAAAGATTGTTAAGGTGTTCATGGATGATTTTTTCATTTACGAGACTTCTTTCGATGATTGCTTGAGCAACCTTGATCGAGTTTTGCAGAGATGTGAAGAAACTAGTGTTGTCTTGAATTGGGAGAAGTTCCACTTTATGGTAAATGAAGGTATAGTGCTTGGGCATAAAATTTCTGAACGCGACATTGAGGTGGACAAAGCTAAAGTTGACGCAACAGAGAAAATGCCATGCCCAAGAGATATAAAAGTTATAAGAAGTTCCCTTGGTCACGTTGGTTTTTATAGGCGTTTCATTAAATATTTCGAAAAGATTTATAGGCCATTAACTAACTTCTCCCAAAAGAGGTTCCTTTTGTTTTTGATGATGACTGTGTAGAAGCTTTCGAAATACTTAAGAAGGCTTTAATTTTTGCACCCATTGTTCAACCACCTGATTGGAACCTACAATTTGAAATTATGTGTGATGGTACTGATTATACTGTTTGTGCTGTTCTAGGAAAAAGAGTAGACAAGAAATTAAACGCTATTCATTATGCCAGTAAAACTCTAGGCTCTTCTCAAAGAAATTATGCTACCACTGAAAAGGAATTTTTAGCAGTTGTTTTTGATGTGATAAGTTTAGACCTTACATTGTCGATTCCAAAGTAACTATTCACACTGATCATGCTGCTATTAAATACTTTATGGAGAAGAAAGATGCTAAACCTAGACTCATTAGGTGGGTACTTTTACTTCAAGAGTTGTATTTGCATATCATTCATAGAAAAGGAGCTGAAAACCCCGTAGCAGATAACTTGTCTAGGATGGAAAATGTTCTTGATGACCCACTTCCTATCGATGATAGTTTTTCGAATGAGCAACTTGCTACTGTAAATACTTCACCTAGCGCTCCGTGGTATGCTGACTATGCTAATTATATTGTTGTGAAGTATATGCCACCTAGCTTCACCTATCAACAAAAGAAAAAATTCCATTATGATTTACGATGTTACTTTTGGGATGACCCACACCTTTACAAAGAGGGAGTAGACGGTATTATTAGATGATGTATACATGAGCATGAACCGGAACAGATTCTTCAGAAATGTCATTCCGAAGCTTATGGAGGACACCATGCCGGTGACAGAACTGCACACAAGGTATTACAATCTGGTTTTTGTTGGCCTACTCTTTTCAAAGATGCTCCTTTCATGCAATGAATGACAAAGGGTTGGTAACATCGGTAAGCATCAGGAAATGCCTATGAACTATTCACATGCTATTGAACCATTTTATGTTTGGGGTTTTGACTTTATGGGAACTTTTCCTTCTTCAAATGGTATACTCATATTTTAGTTGCTGTTGATTACGTTACTAAGTGGGTGGAGGCTATTCCAACTAGTAGCACTAGTGCAGTTGCCTGCTATGCAAACAAGTTTTAACCCCTTCCGCGACGTAGTCTCAAACCATCGCCTTGCATGTGTGGGTCATAGGGGGGATATCCCACACGACACAGAAAACTCGTTGGTGATGCCTGCTCCCGGTCACACACGATAGGCAAAATTATGTGATGTGCGATTGGAAGGGCCGTCACAAACAGGTATTTTGGGGAAGTGGTGTGAGATGTGCTTAGCATCCCACACAGTGAATCCCAAACATACGTTTCCGTTCGTATTGTACACCACACACACTTTTCTACATAGCATCGTCTGTGTTAGGGTTGGCCATCACGCACGGTGTCTAGAAGAAACTGTTTGGCATAGGGATGTCCATCACACACATGATTTATGCGAAATTGTTTTTGAATGGGTGTTCTAACGCACACAGTTTGCGCCTGGAAGTCCTTTCTGATAATTCACAGATCCAGCATGCCAATTTTCCAGAAATCGTGTGGGTTTGTTGAGGTCATCACTGATGGTGTTCTATGACAAACCGTCTGTAATATGAAACCCCAATAATCAGGTTAATTGTTCTTTTATTTATAGGGTTTTATACATCTGTGCCCCTTGTTCCTTAGTTGTACTCATCCATCCCCACGCCCTTACAATTTTCTCACTTTTCCGCACTCTCTTGTCTGAAACCCTCACGAAAGGTCCAAAGCAAATCCTTCCCCCTCCACCCTCGGTTGTTTCTAGAAACCCTAGCCTGCCACCGTCACCATGAGCTTGCCGTGGTCCGGGAAGGGGAAGCACGACCATGAGGCCATCTCATCCTCTAGTAGGCATAGCTCCGATCCTTCTAGGAGCCCACCACCACCACCATCTCTGCCGCTTGCTCTGTCCGCGCAAGCCGCTTCGCTCGCATTTGCAATCGGTCCACCGGCCGCCCCATAGCACATGCGCCCATATGTCGACATGGAAATATGCCGCAGGTACTGGGAGATGGCCATGCCATTGTCGTGGGGAGATGCCCACCTACCCAACAACTGGCACCTATCCATAGATCGGGTGCCAATCCCCCCGGCGCCAATGAGCTGCCGCGCTCGCCATCAGGAGATCCACCGACGTCGCGCGTGCATGCCTCTGGATCTCCACGACCCAAGGTAAGTTGTCAACTCACCGCCGTGGGATACATGGATCCACGACGAGCACGACCTGCAACGCCAACCTTTATTTGCCAGTCGTCCACCATGCCCACGGCGATGAGATGCTGCTAACCCGCCCTAAGTGCACGGTCGTAGGCGTGTCTGTGGCCTCACCCTGACACCATCTCTGTCCCCATCACCACCACCTCCAATGACCAAGGAGGAGGAGGCCGAGCTCATTAGACATGTCAGGGAGGAATCCACACACACGCACGATGAGCGTCAATGGGCGGACATGGAGAGGGCAATGGCCCTCTCTGGGGCCGGTGATGTGGCCATCACTGAGCTAGAGATGGCTACTGTCGTCAAGGAGGAGGTGAAGGAGGAGGTGGCAGAGGAGCCGCCCATTGTGGCGTGGAACCGTCGGCTGGTGGGCAAGTTATGGGGGTGGTCGTCCACCACGTCGGAGATGGCTGATGCGCTGGCTGTCCAGCCGTGGGCACCCACGCCATCGTGGTCACCCGAACCGGAGTAGGAGCTACGGGAGGAGGTGTTGCAGACACTGCAAGCACCTCTGGACTGGCAGGGGACACTATCCCACCTTTGGCAGCCGCCCCCCTACATCGATCTCACCAACGACAACGACGAGTAGGACGGTGCTACTAAAGACGCCAGCAACTTCACCGGCGGGCGACATTGTCTATATTTTACATGTGTTATATTTTTTATATGTGTTTTTATATTAGTTGCTACTGGCCTTGCGTATAATGCACTAGAACTATCGCCGGCCTCTCTGGTCAGCGTTGATGTTTAATTAAACCTAATGCATGGTGATGTGATGTGATGTTTGAATATGATGTGATTTGATGATTAATTAAGTTAAAACATGAATTTGAACTAACATTTCAATTATAAGCGACATGTTGAAAGATTCCTAAGTTGATAGTATTTAATGCACTTAGCACCTTTGCATTGGAAGAGGCCTATGTTGATCCTAAGTTGTAATGATCATGTTACCCTATGTTGAAATAATCTAACAGCAAACAAAACAAAAATAGACACCTAAACCCTAACCCTAACCCTTTATTGCAAAAGCCATTATTATAAAGACAGTTGAAAATTTCAAAAATGAAAAATAAGTTCAGATCGTTCTTACTCACACCGAAATGGAGCTCTCGTGATTTTTGTACTTTTTTATTTTTCGTAAACATAAACCCACTGTCGGTCTCTTCTCGAACTCTATAAAACCTCGTACGTGATACCTCGTATGCATGAAGGGATTTTCATGGAAATGTCCATAAACCATGATTTTACTTTTTTGCCATAACCATGTCACATATAAAGGCATTGTGAGCAGGTTTTACATTTCTTTGATTTTTTTGAATTTAATTCTGCTCATTTGAACTTGGAAACGATAGCTCATCTCAAAAGAATGTTTGTTTTAAAAAAGTACCTAAATCAGGTTTATATTTTTGGGTTTTTTACATCTGTGCCCCTGGTTCCTTAGCTCTACTCATTCATCCTCATGCTCCTAAATTTTGATTAGTTTTCCCCAATCCCTTGCCCGAAACCCTCAGAACAGGTCAGAACGGACATTGTCGTCAGGTCAATGGCTTGACCGTTAACTCTGTTGACTGGGGCCGCGCTGGACTGTGTCGCCCGTGGGACCTGACATGTGGGGCCGCGTTGGGCGGTGTCATTGTTTGACCGTTGGGCCATGGTTTCATTGGGCCGTCCCTTGTAGTAAACGTAAGCGCGCACCACCACAACATAAGCATGCTATGCCTGCACCCAGGACGCCTGCCTGCATGGGTCGATGCGCACCGCCACGCTGATCGAGCCTGCATGCACCGGGCGAGCCTGCATGCGCCGGTGCATGCCGCCATGATGCACTCACCAAGCTGCTTTCGTGCATGCCAACCACCATGGATGCAGCGACGGTCGCTGCCGTTGGTTCCTCTCTACTCGCACGCTTGTCTCCTCGATTTAGAGCATCGTTTTTATGATCAGTTTCTGCCTTTTCGATCCACTCGCATCTGCACCTGTTTTTCTATGACAAATAAATTGAACAATATGTTTTATATTTTTGTGGCTGCATGCACTAGGTAGGTACCTACATATTTGTAGCTTTTGTAAAAAAATGAGAAGGGTTCGTTGTGGCTGCATGCACTAGGTGGTTACTAACAAAGCGAGCTCTCTAAGAAACCAAACAACAAATATGTAGATAGGGTCAACAAGCTCATAGCATGATCACATAGTTCAAACTAGCAAGAACTTAATAATAGAACTTAATAAAAGGGCCAACAATCCCATAGCATCTCCAACATACTTCAATTACAACTTAATTAACATAACATAGATTCAAAAAAATAAATAGATAGAGGGTTTAGAACCCTAGCCACCGCCTTCTCCACCCTGCTCCTCCTCCCGGCGCCCTTCACTACTCCTCCGAGGCGTTGTCGATGGGGTACGGAAGAGTGTGCATGCACGACGCACTAGGGAAGATGTTGGTGTACTTCGTGAACCTGTTGTGGGTGGTGAAAGCGATGAACTCGCAGGCACACCAAAACACCCGGCCAAGGAGATAGAAGGCATCAGATGTGTTGGTGAAGTGGGAAAGGAGAGAAACCACCATCCCATTTTGGATGACCTCCTCAACACGGAACATCGTTGGAGATCCCCGCAAAAGGTGGCGGTAGTCGACCGCGAGGAAGAACTCGGTGAAGTTCCTTGCGGTCCTCCACCTTGATATCGCCCACACACGTATTGTGCGCACAAGGTACACGCCGGTAGGGTAGAGCCTCTCCAGCACGGTGGGTGGGAATCGGTAGGTTGGTCCAGTGTACTGCATGGCTGAGGGACGTGCAGAAGAAGGAGAAGGGATCGAAGAGCAAGAAGGGCAGATGGCAGAGGATGGGAGATGGATGAGGGATCGTAGAGGCAGAGGGTGGCTTAAATAGCTGTAGTGCTACGTGTTATTTCGCCATGGCAATAACGGGGTCAAATGTGAACTAGCCCGTTTTCACACCCACCGCGGCGTTGGGAGTGTACACGCGTGGGAAACTGTGGTTTGAAAAGAAGAAGAAAAAGAAGCTAATTACACGTGTGGGAATCCGTGGTTATATATATTATATGAACAAAAGAGAATTTTTTTGAATAGTTTGTGGCCATTTTGCATGATAAAAATAAATTTGGCCCTTATAAATTTGGTCATTTTGCATTTGTATTGAACAAAAAGAACTAAATTTTCTAGGCAATGTCAATTGTTGTGTAATTTCAAACGATGCAAAAAAAACAGAGCCAACATGTTCACTTAAAACAGAGCAAACAATGCAAAAAATGCCACAATTTGACGGCCCAACCAGAGCTTGGTTTCCTTTTGGGCCAATAACTATGGTTTTTTTCGCGGAGTCAATGGTGAGGTAGGGTTACCTCATGTTTTTAAAAAGCTATGGTTACCTCATGTTTTTGAATTTTTTAAAAAAAATCAAAAATTCCACCAAAGCTTTATTTCAAAGTGAATAAGAAGGATATGAACTTAGTTTTCCATTTTCATATTTTAAACGTGTTTTAATAGTTTTTGTATTAAAGCATATTTTTTCAAAAGAAAATATAAAAATATGAAGATTAATTCAAAAAATAGTGAGACTTTGAATCTACTATATATAGATGGAATAGGTGTTAATAAAAAACATTTTGCTCATTTAGAGTAGGTGCAAAAAAACTTAATTACAAATGGGGTTGTTTAACCTAGCCTGGGAGCTCATTTGGAGCACATTTCTCAAATTCAAATTAATTTGACCTCTTCTCCTTGACTATCGAGGCACCTATCCGGCTCCCCGTCATTATCCGTAGATGGCTATTTAAGCCAGACGATGTTCCCCAACCCTAGCTCAAATTCCTGCTCCATCTCCCTGCCAGGACCTGAGCACTTTCCTCTCCGAGCCCATCAGCCATGCCACCACACTGCCAGTACTACACAATCGAAGACCGCCTCTTCCTCCTTCGGTGGGCCCAAATCTGAAGGCAAGCGAGGCTACCTCTAGAACCGAATGAGGATTTCGAGGAGGAGTCAGAGATGAGGGAGGAGGAGGCAGAGGCGCAGGCGCCGGAGTCGGAGGAGGATACGCCGCCACAGGAGCCGAAGGTGGAGGCGCCGCCTCAAGAGCCGGAAGTGAAGGCGCAACCTCAGGAGCCAGAAGTAGAGGCGCCACTGGAGGATTCGAAAGTGGAGGCACCGCCGGTCTACTATCTGTGGCCCGACCAGGTGGTGATCCTCAACTCCATCCGCTCGGAAGCAGCTGCGCATGCCCAACGTCTTCATCGGTAGCAGATGGAGACAACGCGGGCGGCGTAGGAGGAGGCGTAGGTGGTGGCCCAGGCGAACTAGGCGCCGACACAGGCGAATCTAGCCATCTCCGACTACGAAGACGTGTAGTGCACTAGGAAGTACGTACGATATATATTGTATGATTTCACTATTATGCTCTCTGAGCTATGTATAGCTGACTCTTGTTGTTGGTTATTTTCTCTAGTGTCATGGATGATTGTAATAGGGTCGACCCAAACTATTTTTGTTTTTGCTGATGCTTCGAAAAATATATTACATGCTTTTGTACATGAAGGGAGTGACAAATGGGTGGTAAAAAAGGTGGGCGAAGCCCGCAAGTAGCACTGCACCGTGGCCTCGTTCTGTGGCACTTGGAAGGTTGAGACGCGTGTGAGTAGAGATGAACCAGCAGCAACGACCGTCGCTGCATCCATGGTGGATCACATGCACGCATGCTAGCTTGATCACATGGCATGCATAGCAGGCTTCTATATCGTGGCAGCACATGTCAATCGGTGTGCCCTAGACTTTAATTGCCGCGCTGAATTGATGTTGTGGAGGTCGAAGGCTAAGATGGTGTGAACTATGAATCGATCGGGGAGGCGCTTGCGATAAGGGATGAATTGGGAGCAGCGACAGATGCTGCGTCCCGTGGTGGCTCACATGAAGGTTGTGTCCATGGCGGCACGCATTGGCTTATGCATGCAGGCAGGCTGGTTCATTTCACGCATCCATAGCAGGCATATCGTGGTGGCATGCATCTGCGCTTGATGCACACTGGCGTTTAATGCAACAACCAAAATGAAACCATGGCCCAATGGTCCAACAAGCGCCACGGTCCAACACGACCCCACTTGGTAGGTCCAACGGGTGACACAATCCAGCGCAGCCCCACATGTCAGAATGGTCAAAGGAGGGCGACACGGTCCAACACGGCCCCACTTGGAAGGTCCAATGGGCGACACAGTCCAACGTGGCCCCACATGCCAGAGTTAACGGTCAAACCATTGACCCGACAGCATCCCCCCGTGTGACCATTTCTGAGGGTTTCAGACTAAGGACTGGGGAAAAGAGAGCAAAAGTTAAGAGCATGGGGATGAATGGGTACAACTAAGGAACTGGGGCACAAGAATAAAAATCCCTATATTTTTAGGGTAACTATGTCTTATAAAATGACGAACGGGGAAGGTTTTATATTTTTTGGGATTTTTTTAATTAGTTAAGGTCATCTGAAAGTTGGGCAAACCTAAGATAACCCCTCTAACCGGCTCAAAACCCCGTAGTATTTCTACAAACCTATGTCAAACAGCAGCTGTCCGATCATACCCTAGCGCCAAGCAAAAACCATCGGATATGGTCTTCTAGAAGGATATGTGCATGCTTCATGCAGGCTCCGCGTTATTGGATCACCTGGACGGTTCTGCATCGTTGGATCATTGGGCGATCCGCGAGAGGTTGGTTCTGCTAGCCCACTCGTCTATGCAAAAAAATAAGTCTTGGTTGGTCCTTCGCTAGGCGTTGACTCTTGAGGGAGGAGGCACTGCTCTGGCTCCCCGTCATTATCTATATATAGCAATTTAAGCCGGACCCAGCCCTAACCCATCTTCCTGCTGCCTTTCCCCGTCAGCACCCGAGCACTCTGTCGGTGTCAAAACCGGCGGATCTCGGGTAGGGGGTCCCGAGCTGTGAGACTAGGATTGATGGTAACAGGGGACGAAGGAGATGATGTTTACCCAGATTCGGGCCCCTCAATGGAGGTAAAACTCTACGTGCTGCTTGATTATATTGATGGTATGAAGGTTACAAAGTTGATCTACCTCGAGATCGAATAGCTAAACCCTAGACGAGATTCTCTGCCCTATGATCAAAAACCCTCCCGGTTTATATAGACACCTGAGGGGGGGGGGTAGTAGGGTTTACACATGGTAGGTCTCCTGTCGAGGATGGAGATGTCAATTTCCTCATCTTGACTTGGAGTGCATGACGTGCCTTCGGGACTTCCTTCTGGAATGTGGGCCCTCAATGTGTTCGGCCCTTCCTGTGACAATCAGAGAATGGCCCACCAAACCGGCCTATTAAGAGATAGGCCGACGGCCCGAGGACCCCTTAATCCAGGACTCCATCACACTCCCCTCTCTGAGCCCATCAGCCATGCCACCACGCCGCCAGTACTACAAAATCGAACACCATATCTTCCTCCTTCGTTAGGTCCAAATCTGAAGGCAAGCGAGGCTACCTCTGGAACCGGAGGAGGATTTCGAGGAGGGGTCGGATATGGGGGAGGAGGACCAGAGGAGGATCCGCAAGAGCCAAAGGAGGAGGCACCTCCATAGGAGCTAGAGGAGGAGGAGCCGCCAAAGGAGCCAGAGTGGAGGCACCGCCGATCTACTATCTGTGGCCCGACCAGGTGGCGATCCTCAACTCCATCTGCTCGAAATCAGCTGCGAAGGCCCGACGTCTTTGTCAGCAGTAGATGGAGGCAGCGCGGGCAGCGCAGGAGGAGGCGCAGGCGATTCAAACTCCAGCGACGGTGCATCAGGCTCCAGCGCAAGTGGATCAAGCCATCTCCGACGACAAAGACACGTAGTGCACTAGGTAGTACGTAGGATATATATTGCATGCTTTCGCTATTATGCTCTCTGAGCTATGTTTAGCTAACTCTTATTGCTGGTTCTATTCTCTAGTGTCCTGGAGGATTGTAATAGGGACGACCGCTAAATTGTTTTTGCCGATGCTTCAAAAGTATATTGCATGCTTTTGTACATGGAGGGAGTGACATATGGGTGGGAAAAAAAGGTGGGCGACGCCCGCACGTAGTACTATACCCTGGCCTCGGTCTGTGGCACCCGGAAGGTGGAAACGCGAGAGAGAAGAGATGAACCAGCGGCAGCGACCATTGCTGCATTCATGCCTGCACGCATCGGCGCATGTAGGCAGACTAGCTAGATCACATGGCATGCATAACAAACTTCTGTATCGTGGAAGTGCACATCGATCGGTATGCCCTGGACTTTAATTGCCACATTGAGTTAATGCTGCGGAGGTCAAAGGTTAAGACGATGTGAACTGTGAATCGATCGAGGAGGCATGTGCGAGAAGAGACGAACTAGCAGCAGCCAGAGTCGCTATATCCGTGGCCGCTCACAGGAAGGATGCATCCGTAGCGGCTCATAGGAAGGCTGCGTCCGTGGCGGCATGCATCGATGCATGTAGGCAGGCTAGCTGGATCATGTCACATGCATAGAGGGCTTATCGTGGCGGTGTGCATCAGCGCATGCACACGGGCATTTATGCAATGGCCCAAATGAAACCACGGCCCAACGGTCCAACCAGCGCCATAGTCCAATGGGCGACACAGTCCAACACGGTCCCACACGTTAGAATGGTCAAAGGAGAGCAACACAGTCCAACGCTGCCCCACTTGGCAGGTCCAATGGGCGACACACTCTAGAGCGGCCCCACACGTCATATTTAACGGTCAAACCATTGACCCGACGACATCCTCTGTTGTGACCATTTCTAAGGGTTTTGGACAAGGGAGTGGGGTAAACTGAGCAAAAGTTAAGAGCATGGGGATTAATGAGTACAACTAAGGAACGAGGGGCACAAGAAAAGAAATCCCTTATTTATAATCCAGCTAGTAAACAAATTGACACTTCATATCAAGCACACAATATATTTCATGTCGTTTTGAGGCAACACGGAGTTCACAATTGAAATACATCAGAGTACAACATCATATAGGCATATACAACCTAGCTACCCAATTACACAACATGACCGTGTTTCACATGCAACATCTAAAACCTTTGGATAATAGCATCATATATGGTAAATAGAAAGATGAATCTCGTCTAGAAAACTGTTGATCCAGAAGGAAAATATTGAGCCTTCATTGATGTTGAAGGTTCTTGCAAGTTTATGCCAGTGCATGTGGATGGTTGCCCGCCCATCCTTCATCCTATTAAGGACAACTTCAAGATTATATCGTGGGTGTAGTATTAATACCTTTCTCGCCTTTTACCATACAGGTGGTTTGAGACGTACTCATCGATGAACTGCTTTGGAAAGGACTAGAAACAAAGATATGCATAAATTTTGTTTCAAAGAATTTAAATGTCACAAAGTGAAAAAAGACAAGGTAAAAGAGATAGCACCATCCTATAGTTCACTGATGTCTTCTTCATTTTGTAGACAAACAACTTGTTGTTTTTCATCGCATGTTTCTTTATGTTAACAATCTTTCTGAGTTTCTTGATTTGACTGATATTCATAAACACATCATTTCCCCACATGCAAAATGGGTCAAATAGTGGGTCTAAACCTCTTACAGCAGTACCTACACGTGAAAGACCAAATTATTATTATAAACCTAAATATTAGAATGGTTCCTGCAATTGCACAATAATGTGCTATTAGCCAAAGGATGATGAAAGTGCAAACCTCGATGGTAAACCTTAGTGTCTTCCATTGCCCCCATGTAATGTGTTTAAGAATATACATTGATCAAGTTTCAAGTGAGATTTTGCATGCTATCAGTAAAATATTTTACTGAAAAATAAACGTATTGCAAATCAAACATGCGAATTCAAGCCACATGGAAAAGCCAAGCATGCTAAGAAGTATGAAATATAGCAATCGTATGTTTAACATGCATAACAAACCAAAATTGTACCAACAATAGTCGAACATCACATTTCAGATGATCACCAAAACAACTTAAACAAATAGTTAACTAAGCATCACATTGCACAATAAAACATAGTAGAAGGTCAGATTGCATAGTAGTAGTACATTACATATTTCGCTAGAATTTCTTAGGTCCATTTGCAATTGTATCCCTAACTCGAACCACCTACTCATATATGCCCCTAATTTCAAAGCCTGCTCAAATTTGCCCTCCGCCATTAGGTGCCCTTACAGAAATTTTCTTCTTCTCCGTTACCGTCCAGTCAAAGAGCTTTGACTGTCCTGAAAAATAGCAAAAAAATCTAAAAAATCTAAAATTTTGTGAGATCGAAAATACTCATGTGCGCAAGGTGCATGCAAATTTTCGTGCTATTTGGACATTCCAGGAGCTCGTGGCGAGGAAAAACAGTTAATCTGTACTCTTGTGAATAGTAAATTTGAAATTAAATAGCAAGGAAATTCACATAAATATGAAATTTTTTGGCATCAAAGAGGCTTGGGTGCACAAGGTGCTTGCAAGTTTTTGTGATCAAATGGCATGCGAGGTGGTCTAGCAAAAAAAATAGTCATTTTTTCAAAAGTTTTTTCCCGAGACAATTTATTTCCCTCCATGTGCTCCTACTGTGTCCAAACACAACGAAAATTTGCACACAACTTGCAGACCCGAGCCTCTTTGATGCCAAATTGTTTCATATTTTTTTGAATGTTCTTGCAATTTTTTTGAATTTACTATTCACAAGCGTACATATCTACTCTTTTTCTTTGACACGATCTCCTGGAATGTCCAAACAGCACGGAAATTTGCACGCATCTAATGAACTTGAGTATCTTTGATCTCAAAAAAAATCAGATTTTTTGCTATTTTTTTCAGGACGGTCAAAGGCCTTTAACTGGCTTTAACCGGACGTTAACAACGGAGAAGGGCATTTCTGTAAGGGCACCTCACGGCGGAAGGGCAAATTTGAGCAGCCTTTGAAATTAGGGGCAAATATGAGTAGTGGGTGCCAGTTAGGGACACAGATGTAAAAGACCCAATGTCTTAAGGAAAGGCAAGAGCAGCACATGCAACAGGTAAAACAAACATGCGTAACCGGCATAGCTAGCTGAACACATGCCATTGGTAATTAAGCTTAAAAAACAAGATACGCCTCATCATTGGAGATACCGATGATGATGGGCTTGGACAAGGGCGAGGCCTCCATATCATGGGTGCCCTCCTCATAGTGGTGAGTTGCCCCAGCCTGTCCGGGCACCAACCTGTCGGCTCTGGATTTGAGGAAAGCACAGGCACACCGAGAAAACAACTCATGGTCGTCGTCGAAGGCAACATCAGAGCCCTCAAGAAAACACAATGAGCTATTGTTGAAAGAAGCCAACCGAATAGCAGCATCCGCACGCGAGGCCTCGACGGTGTCCTCAACGGCTAGGTGTTGCTCCAAGATCATGGGGTCAGCATGCATGGCAGCCATTGTGGCCTCATCCACACATGCGGTCATGATTTGCTTCTCCGCTGCCAGGTGCTCCTTGAGATCCTGGCTATACTGCGTGTACCATGTCATTCAACGGCGATTATGTGGGGGATGGGCCGGTGATTCTGGTGGAATGTCTCGCGCCGGTGTCCGGGGCATGTGGAATTGAGAAGGAGGGGGTGAAGGTGGAGCTGGTATGGGAAAGGTGTGGATTACCTGACTATGACTCGATGGATGAGGCCGAGCAGCAGGAAGGAGCGTCGTCGGCGAGGAGGCGGCGCTTCAAGCAAGCTATGAAGGTTTGTAATTAGGAAAGGAAGGGGGGAGCTGGGGGAAATGTGGCTTTTCGTTGGTACAAGGGGCGGGGGAGGTAGATATCGGCGCGACGAATCTAAATTTCGTTTGGTGCAGCAAAAAAGTAGCACACACAGTCACATCAGACACAATACCTTTACCATAACCGTGTGCGATATTCAAAAACACAAACATATCCTATAGTTTATCCCGTGTGTGGTGAGACCGGACGTGGAAATTTTGGTCTCCAAGCTTCCGGCATAAGGTATTGGATACTACATTGCACACGATATTTGCATTCATGTTCGTTTGGAAGAGAAAATGGGGACATGACAACAAATTTTGGTCCGAATTTCCCTCGTTACATTGGTCATAGACGTCATTGCTTAATTTAACAACACTTGCAAATTTGAGTAATACACAAAAGAGCCTACAACACTACCCATACTGACTTGATCGAGCAACTAATAAACATTAGTTAGTTGACCTAAATTTTACTATAGCAAAACACCATCGCTCTAGACAGAGACTAATATCCCGCCTGTCATTAGTCGGTCTCCGTTGCCTCCTCGATGACCAGCTCCCGCTAGACGACCACTAGGGAAAGGATATCCATGGGATGCATCACCACATACTGTAGCATCGCATAGTCTTTGTTATCCATCTCATTGGATAAGGCCTCCATGATACGAGTGTGGGTAGCCTTGCGCCAGGCATGGACAGACACAATCTTTGCTAGGGAGGCCGTCAACAAACAGACACCTGCTCGAGCACACTCAGTGATTACCAACTCAACAGACGTGGGTTGTCGACTGGTATCAGAGAAGGCACATGTAATTTGTGCAGTGACCAACATGAGATGGGCGTGGGCGGCCTATAGATGGGACTGGGCGTCCGCCATCATGGCTACAGCGACCATCGAGGAACTGACAGCTAATGCGCCATATTTGCCCTTTATTATCCCCGTGGCGGTTGTTGTTTCCGCCCTCTTAGCTGGAGCAACCGCCCTTTCGATTGCTGCAGCCACCCTGTCGGAGGTAGCGACCGCCTTCAAGCATGTTGAGAGCGCTCACATTGTTGATGCGTCCATGCTCGGGCGAAAGTCGGTTGCTGAAATTGCCCTCACGATGGGGATCCACGTCCCCATCTTTCACCGGGGATGATTGAAAAGTAAAAATGTCCGAGGAGGTAGTGCGGGATACTGGTCAACGGTGTACTACAGCCGACGAACCTTCCAGCCAGAGCCATGCATTATGAGGATTGAACCAAGATATTTTGTACTACATCACACACGATTCATGAACATGAACTGTTTGTGATAGACTTGATTTTCAAAATATTTTTAAAATAGAAAATGAGGTTACTTCGAGAAAGGACGGTGTTTGGATTCCAAAAAGATTTATCTAAAGTGAACAGTGACCAGTAGCCGTGTCATGCTAAAATATGGAATTATTCAGGGTTTGTTTGGCATTTTTATAAATTAATTGAGTTTTCTAGACATTTAACATGTATAATTCAAATTTCAACTATCGTCCGAATGTCGGTGCATCAAAGTGGGATGAAAAAACATATTAGTGTCCATGGCTTCATCTGTAGGTCATGAGCAAGAAATGGGAATGAACGTCAAACATCTTGGCATCTTGGCTGAGCCACAAACATTGAGAAACTTGGTTTTTAAATTACTGTAACTCCAAAACGCATCATAAATTCTAAAAACTTGGCATGTTATCATGACATGGCACATATGTGCCATGGCAAAAAAAACTATCCAACTTGGAACAATTTTAGGCACAAGTCCCTTACAAACTGGAGCTTCTCACTGCAGTCTTTTTGGTCCCTGTCAGAATTGGGGCTCCGCAGACCCAAAAAGGTTCGAAATCTAGGGCGTGTGCGAAGATCTCAATGAGCTCAAGGTCTCAAGCTCGCCGCCCTATGGCCTAGCTCCGTCGAGTACGTACGAGCGGGGAAGAAGATGGACTCAAAGGTTTACCTAGGTTCGGGCCACCTTGCAGTGTAAAACCCTACTCATGCTTGTGGTGGATTGGCCTCCTGAGGAGGTTGAGGATGAACTAGTATAGCAGTCGAGTGACCTCGCGAGGGCTCTAGTGTGAGATGAACTCGATCTGTTGAACCTGCCTTCTACGATGGAGGCTAGTCCCTATTTATAGCGGCCTCGGTCCTATTCCCTTATCGCACATGCGGGAAGGGATCCCACAACGGCCAAATTTGAATGGGGACACGAGGTACATCCTATCCTGACTAAAGGTAGTCTTCGCCTGCAAAGCTTCCGGGCATGATGTAGCGGTGGGCTCGGCGATGACATCCGTCCTACCAAGCTCGCGGTCTCGGTCCTGTTGCACTGGAAGGGAAACCTTTGGCCGATTCCTTGGGAACCCGCGTACGTCCTTGCATCCTTAGCACAAAATAGGAAAGTTTCCTCCACTGCGCTTGCTGGCGCCCACCTGGCTTAGCCGTCAGAGCCCACATCATCCCAGCCTGACGAGGTCGGGCACCTTGATGTCTACTATGCAACCTTCTTCTTGTAGACTCGTGTTGGGCCTCCAAGCGCAGTGTTTTGTAGGACAGTAGCAAATTTCCCTCAAGTGGAAGACCTAAGGTTTGTCAATCTGTGGGAGGCGTAGGATAAAGATGGTCTCTTTGGAACAACCATGCAACCAAATAACAAAGACTCTCTTGTGTCCCCAACACACCCAATACAATGGTAAATTCTATAGGTGCACTAGTTCGGCGAAGAGATGGTGATGCAAGTGCAATATGGATGGTGTACATAGGTTTTTGTAATCTAAAAATATAGAAAGAGCAAGGTAACTAATGATACAAGTGAGCACAAATGGTATTGCAATGCTTAGAAACAAGGCCTAGAGTTCATACGTTCACTAGTGCAAGTTCTCTCAACAATACTAACATAGTTGAATCATATGTAAATCCCTCACGAGCAACAAAGAGTTCACTTCAAAGTTACCAATAGCGGAGAACAAATGAAGAAATTACTGTACGGTACGAAACCACCTCAAAGTTACCTTTTCCAATCAATCTTATGAGCTATCCCTATAAGTGTCACGAACAACCCCAGAGTTCGTACTAAAATAACACCTTAAGATACACACCAACCAAAACCCTAATGTCACCTAGATACTCCAATTTCACCTCGAGCACCCATGGGCTTCATTATACAATATGCATCACACCATTTCAGATTCATCATGTTCAATCCAACACAAAGAACTTCAAAGAGTGCCCCAAAGTTTCTACCGAAGATTCAAGACGAAAACATGTGCTAACCCCTATGCATAGATTCCCAAGGTCATGGAACCCACAAGTTGATCACCAAAAAATACATCAAGTGGATCAATAGAACATCCCATTATCACCATGTATATCCCATTGCAAGACATACATCAAGTGTTCTCAAATCCTTAAAGACTCAATCCGGTAAGAAAACATCAAAGGGAAAACTCAATTCATGACAAGAAGATAGACAGGGGAAAACTCCATATGATTAACCTATATAAATAAAGCTCGTGGTACATCAATATCGTGACATCTCAAGAACAAGAGAGAGAGAGAGAGAGATCCAACACATAGCTACTGGTACATACCCTCAGCCCCGAGGGTGAACAACTCCCTCCTCATCATGGAGACCACTGGGATGATGAAGATGGCCTCCGTTGATGGTTTCCCCCTCCGACAGGGTGCCGTAATGGGCTCCCGATTGGTTTTTCGTGGCTATACAAGCTTGCGATGATGGAACTCCCGATCTAGGTTTGTTTCTGGGTTTTTTGGTATTTATAGGAATTTTTGGCGTCGGTCTCACGTCAAGGGGGTGCTCGAGGAGTCCACAAGCCATAGGGGCACGCCCTAGGGGGGGGCAGCAGGCTTGTGGCCTCCTCGTCCACTTGCTAGCCCATCTCTTGTGAATTATGGGATCTTTTGGTCCATAGAAAATCACCATAAATTTTCAGCCCATTTCGAGAACTTATATTTGTGCAAAAAAATGACACCATTATAATTCTCCTGAAAAAAGTGTGATTCCGGGTTAGTTCTAATGAAATCATATAGAACTATTGTAAACATGGCATGAATACTCCGTAAATTATAGATACATTGGAGACGCATCTACATCCCCAAGCTTAATTCCTAGTCGTCCTCCAGTAGGTAAATGATAAAAGAAATAATTTATGAAGTGTGAATGCTAGCATAGTGCATACATTTGATCAATGACAACTCCAAACACTTTTTCTAGCATCATTATATATCATAAACAGTATCTCATCTCACAAAACTTCTCATGATGAAGTAACAAGTTATTCATATGTTAAAGTATATACCATAAAGTTTCTTGAAAACTAACAAACTATGCTTTCAGTCACCAAACAATTGCAATTCATCTTATTTTCAGGAAGGGTCTATGTAAGAGCAAATTCCTAAGAAGCAGGTAGGAGCGTAGTCGACATATTTTTAGAGAAAATGGCATCCGTCGAACACAAATAAAGATAGGGGCTTAAAGTTTTGCTTCCCAACTTATTTATGATATAGATAACTGTCAACAATAATAATACATGATCAAATATATTTTAATGGCCATATACGCTTGGATCTTTCCCCACCACATGATGCTTGCCAAGAGAAAAAGGCGAAATATAGGAAGTGGTGAATATCACCATGACTATTGTATAAAGGTAAGTACTAGAAAGTAAAAGATAGGCCCTTAGCAGAGGGAAGCATTGATTTGTAGAGGTGCTAGAGCTCAAGCTTTTAAAACAGAGATGAATAATAATTTTGGGCGGTATGCTTTCATTGTCAACACAACAACCAAGAGATCTTGGTATCTTCCATGCTAGATACATTATAGGCGGTTCCCAAAAAGAATGGTAAAGTTTTTACTCCCCCTCCACCAATAAATCACACTCCACGAAGAGTCGAGTCCATGGGTAACGTCCATACAAACAACAATTCTGGGGGAGTTTTATTTCAATATATCTTGATTTAATTTTTGAGCATGGAACTGGGCATCCCGAATACCAACTACTTTCTCGTGAATGATAGTGAATCAACACATCTCGTGAGAATAATCCACCTAGCATGGAAGATACTGACATCCCCTAGTCACTATATGAGTGATTCGGGCATACAAAATAGAATATCATTTGAAGGTTTAGAGTTTGGCACATGCAAATTTACTCGGAACGGCAGGTAAATACCGCATATAGCTATGTATGGGCTCATATGGAACAAATTTGGGTTTAAGGGTGTTTGGATGCACAAGTAGTATTTCTACTTGGTGCGGAAGTTTTGGCTAGTATGAGGTGGAAGCAAGCACGAGATGTTGGAGGATCCATAACAATATAACTTCTATACAAATATACCCAAGCATTACTTATTATGTTGTCTTCCTTGTCTAACTTCAAGTAATATGCTCAAGTATGAAAATAATTAATGGGTAATCACAATCATATAAGATGTCCAATATAGTATATTTATATGTGAAATCTCTCTTCCTTCAATATTCTTTCATGAATTTTTCAGGTGACCAATGCGGCGTTTGCTAACTTTCAATAAAATTTACCACCTATACTTCTTATATGTGAAGTCATTACTCCCCATGGGATAAGCATATAAAATATATATAATTTCAGATTTATGATATTCAATTCATTCAACCATTTACTCATAGGATATAAGTGAAGCACAAGAGTAAATGACAAAACTACCCCAAAACATATAAGTGAAGATCAATGAGTAGTCAAAACAATTAAGTAGCTATGTGAGGACTTTCTCTCTCTCTCTATCAATAAATATTTTCTAATCTGAGTATTTTATTTAAACAACAATAAAAATAAAAATAGCACTCCAAGAATATGATCCATTATGAGAATGAATAAAAATTTAGGTTCAACATAGGCTAACTGATAGTTGACGAAGAGAGGTGGGATGCGTAGCATCCCCAAGCTTAGATGCTTGAGAGTTCTTTAAATATTTAATTGGGGTGCCTTGGGCATACCCAAGATTGAGATTTTGTATCTTGTTCCATCCTCTCATATCCCGGTTTCACCTATTCTCAAAAACTTCATCCACACAAAACTCAAAAATAACTCGTGAGATAGGATAGTACACATAAGAACAAATCAACTCTTCATGTATTGCCAAGACAAGTTCCATAATAATTTTCAAACATCAGGTACCGTATACTATCATTTCCAAAATTTATATCTACCAATATGGGCTATGGAAACTATAGGATAAGTAGATAACAAAACTATGACAGCAATCTGTCTAAACAGAATAGTTTGTAGCAATTTATTAAACCAGTGTACTTATGTAACTCTAAAAATTATGAAAATTTCGGACATGTTAAATACTTTATATGACAATACAATGTAAACAATTCAGAAATTTCCACATACCAGTAAAATACGAAAATTCAAACACTACAACAGAAGTTTCTGTTTTTACCCAGGACATATTAAAACATGCAATGCAAGCATCCTAAGGAAATTCCTATGACTTTTGTTGAAAAAACAAGATTATAAATAACACCTAATAGAGAACAACAAAATAAAATTACACTCCAATAAAAAATTATATTATGTGACGAATAAAAATGTAGTTGCAAGTGAGATATACCTGTAGTGTTGAAGATGAAAGAGGGGATGCCTTCCGGGGCATCCCCAAGCTTAGGCGCTTGATTCCCTGGATATTACCTTGGGGTTACTTGGGAATCCCCAAGCTTAGGTTCTTTTCACTCCTTATTCTCCTCATATCGGTGTCTCACCCAAAACCTGAAAACTTCAATCACACAAAACTTAATGAAACTTTGTCAAAAAGGGTTAGTGTAATAAAGATAGATGATTCACTTAGGTACTGTCAAGAAAAGATTCATAATTATTCCCACATGATAACTAATGTATTACATCATTCCCACAATTTATATTACTTAATATAATTTATAGGAACACTTGAAACAAGCAAACTATGCATGCAAAACAGAATGTGTCAACAGTCTGTAAAGATCTGAATGATCAGCAAACTTCCTTGACTCTAAAAATTCTGCAAAATTAGGACATATCACATAATTTTCATAGAAATGTTCATAAAAATTTCAGAATTTTTCGAATCTCTAGTAAAATCATATAATTCATATACTGGATGCAAAACTTTCAGTTTTTGCACATAATCAAACAAGCAAGTATCCACACTATCCCAAAGGCTTTACTTGGTAGTTTATTGAAATAAAAGACACAAAACATGACTACTACAGTAGATGAATCATGTGAACACATAAAAACATAAGGTAAAAGTGTTGGGTTGTCTCCCAACAAGCGCTTTTCTTTAATGCCATTTAGCTAGGCATGATTATTTGAATCATGCTCGCACATGAATAATAATTGAAACATGCAAAAGAGCATCATGAATATCATGACAAGCACATTTATGTCTAAACCACTTCCTATGCATAGGGATTTTTTGAGCAAACAATTTATGCGAGCAAGAATCAACTATCATAGGAAGGCAAAACAAGCATAACTTCAAAACCTTGAACACATAGAGAGGAAACTTGGTATTATTGCAATTCCTACAAGCATATGTTCCTCCCTCATAATAATTTCCAGTTGCATCATGAAGGAATTTCACAATATGACTATCGCATAAAGCATTATCTTCATGATCCACAAGCATAGAATTTTTTTCACTCTCCACATAAGCAATTTTCTTCTCATTCATAATAGTGGGAGCAAACTCAACAAAATAACTATCATGAGATACTTGATTGACATAAGAACTTTGAATATTAAAATCATGATGACAAGTTTCATAGTTACTATCACTCTTTATATCATACATAATCATCATATATAGTAGGCATGTCATTATCATAAACAAATTGCTCACCAAAACTTGGGGGACTAAAAATATCGTCTTCATTAAACATAGCATCCCCAAGCTTGTGGATTTGCATATCATTAGCTTCATGGATATTCAGAGAATTCATACTAGCAATATTGCAATCATGCTCATCATTCAAGGAATTCTCATTATGTATTTTCATAAATTTTCCTCTACCAATTGAGCACAATTTTCCAAACCATCATTTTCACGAAAAACATTAAAGAGACGAAGCAATTGATGCAACCTAAACTCCATTTTTTTATAGTTTTATTTTATAAAACAAAACTAGTGAAAAGCAGAAAAACTAGAAGATTCAATTGCAATATAAAAATATATACCTTCAAGCACTCACCTCCCCGGCAACGGCGCCAGAAAAGAGCTTGATGTCTAGTACACAACCTTCTACTTGTAGACTCGCGTTGGGCCTCCAAGCACAGAGTTTTGTAGGACAGTAGCAAATTTCCCTCTAGTGGATGACTTAAGGTTTATCAATCCATTGGAGTCATAGGATGAAAATGGTGTCTCTCAGACAACCCTGCAACCAAATAACAAAGAGTCTCTTATGTCCCCAACACACCCAATACAATGGTAAATTGTATAGGTGCACTAGTTCGGCAAAGAGATGGTGATACAAGTGGAACATGGATGGTAGATATAGGTTTTTGTAATCTGAAAATATAAAAACAGCAAGGTAACTAATGATAAAAGTGAGCAGAAATGGTATTGCAATGCTTAGAAACAAGGCCTAGGGTTCATACTTTCACTAGTGCAAGTTATCTCAACAATACTAACATAGTGTAATCATATGTAAATCCCTCACGTGCGACAAAGAGTTCACTCCAAAGTCACAAATAGCGGAGAACAAACAAAGAAATTATTGGAGGGTACGAAACCACCTCAAAGTTATCTTTTTCGATAAATCTTATGAGTTATCCCTATAAGTGTCATGAACAGCCCTAGAGTTCGTACTAAAATAACAGCTAAAGATACACACCAACCAAAACCCTAATGTCACCTAAATACCCTCAGCCTCGCGGGCGAACTACTCCCTCCCCCTCATGGAGACCGCCGAGATGATGAAGATGGCCTCGGGTGATGGTTTCCCTCTCCGACAGGGTGCGGGAACGGGCTTCCGATTGGTTTGTCGTGGTGACAGAGGCTTACAGCGGCGGAACTCCCGATCTATGTTTCTTTCTGGGGGTTTTGGGATTTATAGGAATTTTTGGCATCGGTCTCACGTCAAGGGGGTGCTCGAGGAGTCCACAAGCCACAGGGGCACACCCTAGGGGGGCACCCAGCAGGCTTGTGGCCTCCTCATCCACTTCCTGGCCCATCTCTTGTGCTTCGGGGGTCTCTTTTGGTCCATAAAAAATCACCATAAATTTTCAGCCCATTCCGAGAATTTCTATTTCTGCACAAAAAATGGCACCATGGTAGTTCTGCTGAAAACAACGTCAGTCCAGGTATGTTGTAATAAAATTATACCAAAATCATACAGAATTATTGTAAACATGGCATGAATACTTCATAAATTATAGATACGTTGGAGACGTATCATGCCTGCATATGAATCTCCGCTCCTCGAGAGGCAGCATCTGGGATGCCACTCCTCTAGTGGTCTTGGCATTGCTCGCCTCGCAAGGTTGGGGCTCTCGCGTGGTCTTTGACTAGGGGATTTGTCACTAGGCCGTATCGAGCCATCGTAGTGGGCCACGGGCTAGGCCGCAGGTAGGCAGGTCTGGGTATCCCCGGTCCTCGAATGCCAATAGTAGCCCCCGACCCCAAGGCATGCCAACCCTTGCTTTGAGGCGATGGCAAGGAGCAAAGGCTGAAGCACCGCGGGCCCCAATCGCTTGCGGTCCAGGCTCATCGCTTGATGCGTGGTGGGGAATGGACACCTACGCTCCTTCGTCGCCTCGTCAACTGCCCAGGATGACAAAAACCAGACGCCTGCTGTAGAGCCATCATTGCTCTTCTTCCTAGCGCTTTGCTCGCTTGCTCAGATCCCCTTTCCATCGCGAGAACCGCCTCCAGATCTTGGCACAACGCCGTCCTTCCTCTTGCTCTTCTTCCTCAGGGATTCTTCAGATGGCGCCCGCTGGGAAGTCGAAGCTCGAGGCTCAGGCCTTGGCCCCCTCTTCTCCCTCTCTAGCGCTCACGACATCCACTATCACCAAGGAGGGGGCTCTCGCCTCAGCGCTCCAGTTGACGGAGGGGGACGCCATTGAGTGCGGGCAGACCTTGATATGGTGCGGCTCCGCGGAGCAACACACCCTAGTGAAGACGGTCTACCCCTTGTTCCTCCATAGCATATTCTGTGGGCTCGTCCTGCCCTTCTCGAGATTCTTCTCCACCATCCTCGAGCACTATGGGATCCAAGATCTCCACCTTCATCCCAAGTCCATCTTGCTCCTATCAATCTTCGCCATTTGCTGTGAGGCCTTCATAAGTGTGAGGACCTCAGTGGCCTCTTCCACCATTACTTCAGCATGCGGCTCCATGACAATGCACAATGGTCGGGGTGCGCCTCCTTCGTCACGGTCTAGAGCGGCAATGTGCTTCTTAAGGCCGAGAAGAAGGTGGAAGGCTACAGGCACCGCTGGGTCTTCATGGATGTCCAGGGAGTTAATCCACATCTGGAGCTCTTGACGAGGCTGCCCAATAGGACTCTTGTGTGGGGCTCTGCGAAGCTCGCCGATCCCCGGGCGACGCCCATCTTGGAGAGGATATCCTCGGACATGGAGGCCACGAAGCTGACCGGGGCGATGATGGTGAAGGAGTTCCTGATGTAGTGCCTGGCGTCGCTGCAGGTGTACTCGAAGCCCATGTGGGAATATGAGAGCATGGGGGATGGCATCAGGCTCAGATCCACCAGCCTGACAGGCGAGGAGCGGGACAAGGCCTTGAATACCTTGCTCTTGAACGGTCCCGAGGATTTCCCCGAGGCATACGCCCCACTATACCGCTTCGGCAATGGTAGGGAGGTGGCCATCGCCATGCCCGCCTTCGACGACCTCAGGCTCACGCCGCCTGAGCACCCCAATCCCCCGATGCTGGTGTCGTCCTGTGACACCAGCGGATGGGAGGATTCGGAGGATACCGTGGATGACAAGGATGAGGCGTACCCTCTGTTGTAGAGCATGCCCCTCCGCAACCTTGACAACGACGATATAGATGAGCCCCTAGCTGCAGGCTCCCAATGCTTCACCAGGGTCCTCAGGAGGCTGGGGCCTACCCCCCAGACCACTCCGACGTTTGGCCGGGTGACCCCGAAGAAATGTGTGGCTGCCCCTACTCCAAAGGACTCCCCACGCTCCAGCAAGGCGACCGAGGCAACGGTTTCACCCCAGCCTGTGCTGCAGCCGAAAGGCGGTGCAGCCGCCGCTGAGCCAGACGTGACCTCTCCGGCCGTGGTTCCCTAGAGCGACCTCCACACCTCTTCGAGTGGCAGCACCACACCAGGGGTCGTCCAGGAGCACCCCGGTCGCTCCCTGGGCGCGTCCAAGGCCGCGCCGAAGGGAAGAGGGGGCGTTCCGACCAGCGCTGAGGTGCAGAAGAAGAGGAAGTGGGTCGCACGCGAGGAGTAAGTAACCTTCCTCACATCTGGTTGATTATGAATTGTGCATGTGCTCACAACCCTTCTCCTCTCAATGGCTAGGGTTAAGGTCATGCCGAAGAGGAAGAAGGGGAGTGTTGAGCTGAAGGATACCCCTGTCCAAGGGGTGCCATCGGCTTCGGGCCTCGATGGAGGCACGCCATGCCAGCCCAGCACGTCGTCTAGAGGACTGGTCACTGGGGGAGCGGAGGCTCACGAGGCGTCGCTCCATGCCACAGCCGTGGCAACTCCAATGCAAGTGGAGGGGGCAACTCTCCGCCCTCTTTTGGTGGAATCCGTTACCGATGACGCAATGATGCAACCTAAGGAGGAGCCGCCCCCGTGGGCTAGCCGGCTGTGATGTCGTCCGCGCTTGCCGTGCCTGAGGAGAACCTGGAGCCTCCGGCGCCCCAAGTTAGCCACGTCTCGGCTCCCCAGGTCACAGCGCCGGCTGATGCGTCGGTGCTGCCTCTGGGTCAGGTTGTCGTGCTCCCGCACTTCGGTCCTATGATGAGGCCCAGGTCGAGCTCCAGGTCGACCTCCAAGACGTTGAAAGCCGCCTCGCGAGGGAGCGCCTTGGGCTCTTTTCTAAGTGGGCCCAAGCCGAGGCGGCCACCAAGATGGCCTGGAGTCGGGCTGAAGCTGCCACCACAGAGAACAAGAAGGAGGCTGCCAAAGCCAGGGCGGCCTGAGACGCGACACTGACCGAGACAAAGTCTGTCGCGAAGCATTGTGGCGAGGCATAGGCCAACCTGAAGGCCTTTTACAAGAAGCAAGCCATGCACGTGCGATGACTCAGTGAGCAAGAGGAGGACCTCAAGGACCGCGAGGCGAAGCTCGCCGACCGCGGCTCCGAGCAGTCCCGGGTGGCCGATGACCAAGCCAAGCAAAGCGAGCACCTAGCCAGGCTGAAGGAGGAGATGGAAGAAGCCCAAACGTCCCACGCCCGACTCGTCTCTGAGACGACGACCCAGATGGTGGCAAGGGAGAAGACCCTTGCCATTGCCGAGAAGAAGGAGGTCGAGCAGCGTGACGCCTTCACCTCCCTGGAACTCAGGCTACGTGAGTCGCTGTGCTCCATCTGCAAGGGAGGATTCTAGGAGCCCCTCGCGACTCCTGAGGTCGGCTATGCAGAGCTTTCCTCCAAGCTCGCTGAGGTGCTCAAAGGCGCTGCCATCATGGTGGACACCTTCTTGGAGGACAAGTGTCGCGTCCTTCTCGCCACGGCCGCGAGGCGCGTCTTCAGCCAGCTCTGCCTCTGTGAGCCCGGCTTTGGCTTCGATGCGATGATCGTCCCGGTTACCGCTGAGACCCGCACCACCGAGGAAGCGTCCGTGAAGGGTCATGTGGACGCGTTGGTGGATAAGTTCACCAGCATCGCCACCGCCAAGCCCCCAGTGGCAGTGGCAAGCAGCGATGACGATGGCGGTAGTGATGTTGATGACGAGCTTGCCATGACCGGGACAGTCGGCGACAATGGCCATGGCGATGACGGCCCCTCCTCCTAGATATTAACCCATGACATTTACCGTGCCTCACGGAGGTGTAAGACTTTTGAATTCACAAAACATTCAGTGCCTATAGTAATTGCTTGAATTTCATGATTTCCTCCCGTGCTTTGTTTCCTTCTTGTTTGCCTTTGTGCTTTGCGTTGGCAGGGCCCAATCCCAGGCATACCTCAACCGCTGTTGGGGCGTCCGGAACCCCAGGACGAGACCAAGGGGTGAGGGACTACATGACCAATGAGGCCCCTGAGTTGCGATGCTCAAGGGTCCCCCTTGATGTGTGGGCAACACTCATGAAGGAAACATGGCAACGACAAGGTTGATTTGGAGCGATTTACTGCTCTGCGTCGGCATGGCCCAATTGTGCGCATACCTTGACCACCGTTAGGGTGTTCGGATCGGCAGGTCGAGACGAAGGGGTGAGGGGCTACATGATCAATGAGGTCCCTGAGTCACGATGCTCAGGGGTCACCCTTGACGTGCAAGCGGTGCTCATGAGGTGAATTTTTACCTTTCCTTGCTAGCTTTTGCTTGGGCGGGACGCAAGAAGACCATGTACCAGAACCTGTTGAGGTGGCTCATGCTAGGCCTGACCTGAGCGTAGCCCCCGGCTAGCCCCCCCATGCGAGCATCCCAGGGGAACGCTGCATGATGGGGCCGTGCAAAGAGCCTGGAGGCCATCCTGAGGTCGGTGCAACCGCTAGGGGCGCCCGCAGTTATTTATCCCCCAACACGGAGCATGGGGCTTCCACTGGGTGTGGGCATAGCCGTTTAATGACAGCATCGCCCGCCAGTGCGGAGCATGGGTATTCCACTTGGGCATTGGTAGGGAGCTCTATGTTAGAGTCTCTGGGCATGTACAACCCAATAAGTTCGTACACGTGGCTGGCACGACTGAACTGGAGGATGTGTATCTGGGCACCCGTGAGCCAACACGGAACTCACAAGGCCGTACCTCAAAGGTGAGGTGTGCCTAAATTTTTATAGCGCGAGGCATGCTTGTAGAACCTGTGGTATGTGGGTAACCTATGCCGAATGAATCTCTGGAGGCCATCGCATGACAAGGCCAAACACCAACGACCCCAGGAGGTGACGTTTGTGGGGCCAGTCTATGACACAGAGCTCAGCCGTTGGGTTTATCGACACTGCAGGGACAAAACTGAGTACAGACGCCATGCCCAGTCTTCTCATGCGAGAAACCAGAGGAAAGACACCCGGAGCGTGACTCCCGTGATGACGAAGCACCGAATAGCGGTTATTGGAACCGGGCCGAGCGCCTTGAGTCACCCACACTCGATTTGCTTATGCGAGGACAAGCACCAAGGGCCTCGGCAAGGTGACATACACGGGGCTGGCCCGCGAGATAGAGTTTGGCCGATTGGATTTATCAATGATGCAGGGACATATCCAAGAACAAACGTCGTGCAAGCCCTTAATCATGAGGCAGTCGAGGGTGGGGTTGTAAGGGCGCGGCGACATTCAAGGTGACGAACCACCAGGCATGCAGTTGGAATACATAGGAAATTCATTAAATAAAAAATCAGTCTGACGCATGCGCAAAACAATACATCAATGGGGGCAGGACCTAACAGCTTGAAGATGATACAGGCTGAGGGGCGCCCTTAATTAAACAAACCAAAAGTCACCTGGCATCGGCACTGCTGAAGCGTTGGGGTAGTTGTCAAAGCTTGATCGTCACGAGCTTGAGGGCTCCGGAGGCTCAAGGGGCTCGTGAGGGTCTGGGACCTCCTGAAGAAACTCGTGGCGTCAGGCCTCATGAGATGTGTGGGCTCTCCGCATGAGGCGCCGGTATGTGCACCCACGATCATGAGGCCGAGGGGCGTGCAGATGTAGCTACAGGGGTAGCCCCCACTATGTCCGCCATGCTGAGGCCTTGGATGTTGATGCACACGCGTAGCCTGCCGCTGGGGACGGCGGACACACTGGATGGCGCAGGGCGACACTCGACACGCATGGCATGCACCTCCTAAAGCTCCTTGATCACCTTGGTGAGGAACTCCCATGCTCTCGACGCCTCGCGCCTTGCTTCTTGCTTGTGGGGACATGCGTCGATGCACGGCTTCGAGTTGTTCCCGAGCGCCTCCATCTTCGCACCGGTCAGGTCGGAAGCTCTCCAGGTGGAAGCCCCCGAGCCCTCCCCAAGGGAGGCGTCAGGCGTGCCTTCCTATGCGGGAGGAAGAGGTGCCCCAATAGTGGACGCAGGGCCTGAGACGCCAGTGATGGGGGTCCCTACCCCATGGTGGCTCTTGGGGAGGAGCCGCTTCTGCTTCTTGCGGGTGTCCTTGGGAGGCAATACGCCACCCTCATTGTCAGAGTTTTCGGCCGCCACGGCCTGGTAGGCGCATTCGAGGGAGCAGACTTCATCCTCCTCCTCACAGGCAATTGTGCCATTGCACCCTGACATCTTGAGGACGTTGTAGTCATGGTGAGTTGCCGCCATGAACTTGGCAGGCAGGGTACCCGAGGATGGTGTTGTACGGTAGGCTGATTTGAGCGACGTCGAAGTCGATGAGCTAGGTGTGGTAGTTATTGTGATTGCCGAAGGTGACCGGGAGGTGCAACTACCCGAGGGGTGTAGTGAAGCCATCGGTCACTCCTGAGAAGGGCTTGGTCAACATGAGCTGATCATAGGGCACCTGAAGCATGTCGAACGTCTCGATAGAGAGGACATTGAGTCTAGCACCACCGTCGATGAGAGTCTTGGTGGCGAGGATATTGCTAATGGTGGGTGTGCAGAGCAAGGGGAGCACTCCCGCGGCGGCGGATCACTTGAGTTGGTCCTTGGATTCGAAGGTAATGGCCCACTTCGAACACTTGAGGGGATGTGAGGCCTCGAGCTTTGGGAGGGTGGCGTTCACTTCACAAGAGAACTTCTTGAAGATGCGGTTGGAGGCTGGGGCCTAAGCGCCACCCAGGATGCAGGCGATCGCACGAGGCTCCTATAAGCCCTCAGCCCGTTGTCTTGCTAGTTATCATAGTTTCTCCTTGGTTGCGGCGGTAGCGGAGGAGGGACAGACCTGCCCTAAGGCCGGACCTCCTGGGGCTAATCGCGCTAGGGCCCGTCGCGTGGCTCATCGCGCCAGCGGTCCTCGCGAGGCTAGTCATGCCAGTCCTGATGTGGGTCGTGCTTGTCACTGCAGCCTCCGTTGAGGCCCCCTCCATGGTCATAGCCAAGGCCTCCGTGCTTGGGATGGCGGCCGAGGCACTCTTCGCAGAGCTCTCTGAGCTCTTGGCAGTCGCTGGTGCTATGGGTGTTTGTGTAGTGGAAGATTCAGAACAGGCGGTTGCTCCTGGGGGGTTCTTCCTGGTCTCGACCGTGCTTCGTCTCGGGCTCGGCTGCCAGCACAGCGGCACTCTTGCGTTTCACCTCCTTGGACTTGGCCATCTTGTCTTTAGGGTCTGCCTCCGGAAGCTCGTGGAGGGAGAGGTGGCCATCCTCGGCCTTCACGCACTTGTTCGCCAGGTTGAACATCTCTAGGGCAGAGCACATGTTGTCGTGGATGGCAAGCTTCTCTCTCATCCTGAGGTCCCTGACGCCATCGGTGAACGCCGAGATGATGGCTTCATCCGACGTCTTTGGAATCTTGGGGCGGATGCTCATGAAGCGCTGTATGTACTTGTGCAGGGTCTCATTCGGCTGCTGCCTCACACGCTGCAGGTCGCTAACTGCTAGGGGGCGGTCCCAGGTGCCCTGGAAGTTAACGATGAAACGCTCGCGAAGTTCGTCCCAGGAGGAGATCGATCCTTCCGGGAGGTTGATGAGCCAGGAGTGCGTGCCATCCTTAAGAGCCATGGGGAACCAGTTCTCCATGACTTTGTAGCCACCGCCTATCGCCTTGATGCTCAGCGAGCAGAGCTGGAGGAACTCGGCGGGGTTGGGGGTGCCATCGTAGCATTGAGGCAGGTCCCGCTTGAACTTGCTTGGTCATACGACATGGCCCAACTCTAAGGTGAAGGTGCGACACGCCGCTCCACACTTAGGCACAACATGCATGGGGGGAGCTCGGTCCTGGTGTCCGTCTGCCGCAATCTCCAGCGGCACACGGTCTTGATGCTGGCGTGGCGGCAGGCAGAGCGCACGCGCATCACCTTGCGGACACGACACCACCTGGCAGCTCGCCTCATCCCATGCATGTGCTGGCGCCGCATGTGGTGGGTCGTAGGGGCGCGCCTCGCGTCTGGGTTCGAAGTCGATGCTCTACAGGGAAGGAGGAGGAGGTGCGCTTTGGGCTACGTCGACCTCTTTTAAGGGCGGGGGATGAAGCGAGTCAGAGGGCTTCGAGGCCTCGCCTGTGGCGTCAAAGTGCTTGGCGATGCGGTCAAGCCAGTCTTCAGAGCGGTCGTTTGCGAAGCGGTCACGCAGCAGCTTTCGCATCATGGGCAGCGCAGCCGGTGCGTTCGCCGATCCACGACGTGCGTGGGAGGACGATGCCGTGGCAGGAGTGGGGGGGGGCAGAGTGGAGGTGTAGCTATGACGCCGCACGGAGGGTGGCAGCGTTGAGTCCTACAGCTCGTGAGCAGCCGGGTCGGTAGCAGCATTGGCCGCCAGAAAGATGGAGCGGCGCGGGATGCCGCTTTCCACCGGTGCCGCCGGGGTGAGGCGAGAAGCCCGGCGCTCGGCGCGAACTCAGTGGGCGTCGGCCATGGGAGAGACGAAGAGGAGATAGGGTAGAACTGGAGGAAGATTACGACACGCCCCTATGTACGTGGCGCGCCAAATGTTAGAATCGGGGCTCTAGAGACCCAACAAGGTTCGAACTCTGGGGCGTGTGCGAAGATCTCAACCGGCTCAGGGTCTCAAGCTCACCGGCCTATGGCCTAGCTCCGTCGAGTATGTACGAGTGTGGAGAAGATGGACTCAGAGGTTTACCCAGGTTTGGGCCACCTTGCGGTGTAAAACCGTACTCCTGCTTGTGGTGGATTGGCCTCATGAGGAGGTTGAGGATGAAATAGTACAGTGGTCGAGCGACCTCGCGAGGGCTCTAGGGTGAGATGAACTCGATCTGTCGAACCTGCCTTCTAAGGTGGAGGCTAGTCCCTATTAATAGTAGACTCGATCCTCTTCTCTTATCGCACAGGGGGGAAGGGATCCCACAATGGCCAAATTTGAAGGGGGACTTGAGGTACATCCTATCCTGACTAAAGGTGGTCTTCGCCTCCAAGGCATCTGGGCATGACACAATGGTGGGCTCGGCAGTGACATATGTCCTGCTAAGCTCGTGGTCTTGGTCCTGTTGCACTAGAAGGGAAACCTTCGGGCGATTCCTTAGGAACCCGCGTACATCCTTGCCTCCTTAGGATGAAGGAGGAAACTGTCCTCCACTATGCCTGCTAGTGCTCGCCTAGCTCAGCCGCCAAACCCCACGTCATCGCGGCCTCACGAGGCCGGGCACCTGTATAGGAATCTCTACTCCTTGGGATGTAGCCTGGGGGGATGCCACTCCTCTGGAGGTCTTGGCGTTGCTTGCCTCACAAGGTTGGACTCTCGCGTGGTCTTTGAAAAGGGGGACTTGTCTTTGGGCCATACCGGGCAGTCGTGGTGGGCCACGCGGTGGGCCGCAGGCAGGCAGGTCTGGGTACCCCCAGTCCCAAAACACCGACTGTCCTGATAAGGAACACGTCACCTTACGTGGACAAAACAATATCCGCTCAGCTTATCGCCTTGAACTTTTGATAGAGGCAACTCAGACCAGTAAGAGTGTCTTTCTAAAATATGGAATTATTCGGGGTTCTTTTCTCATTTTCATGCGTTCATTGAGTTCTCGAGGCATATAATGTGGATAATTAAAATTATAATTAAATCACAAGATCCGGTGCATCAAAATGGGTTGAAAAATCATATAAGTGTCCAAGGCTACTTTGGGTCCCATGCAAGATATGTGAATGGATTTCAAACATCTCGGGGTCTTGGTTCGGTCACATACATCGAGAAACTTGGTTTTACATTCATGTATAAATCAAAAACTTGTCATAACTTCATGAAACATGGCATGGTGTCATGGCATGGCTCATATATGCCCCGTTGAAAAATTGTCCGATTTGGGACAAGTTTGCTCGTCGGTGGTTCTTACGCTCTGAAAGGAATCCTTGGCACAAGCCCCTTACAAACCTCAACTACTAACGGGAATCTAGCTTTTCTGGTTTCGACACGGTACGTGTCACCTTATGTGGGCGAATCAACATCCACTGCCTCTTCTCATCTTGAACTAAATATTTCTAGAGCCAACATATACCAAAATGAGTTTTGTTCCAAAATATGAAATTATACATGGTTTGTTTGTCCTTTTTATACATGAATTAACTTTTATATGCACTATTTAACCTGCATAATTCAAATTTTAACTACATTCACAAGGTACGGTGCATCAAAATTGGTTGACAACCATAGAAGTGTACATGAATCTTTAGGATCCCATGCAAGATATGGGAATGAATTTAAAACATCTCACGGTCTTGGCTCGGCCACACAAACATTGAGAAACACGTGTTTTAAATTATGTGTAAATCAAAAACTTATCAGAAAATTTGTGAAACTTGGCATGGTTTCATGACATGCATGGCTCATATGTGCCGTGGTAAAATAATGTCCAATTTAGAACAAGTTTTAGCACGAGCCCCTCACAAACCAAAGATTATCACATGAAGCTTTGCTGTTTCGATATGGAATGTGTCACCTTACATGGGAAAATCGACATCCGTTGCCTCTTCTTGTTTGGAACTATTTCTATAGGCAACATATACCAAAATGGGAGTGTCGTTCCAAAATATAAAATTATACATGTTTCGTTTGGCCTTTTGATACATTAATTGACATTTGTATGACGTGCATAATTCAAATTTGAACCACAATCACAAGGTCCGGTGCATCAAAATGGGTGGAAAATCATATAAGTGTGCATGCATATTTAGGTCCCATGCAAGATACGGAAATGTATTTCAAACACCTCGGGGTCTTGGCTCGGCCACATAAACATTGAGAAATTCGGGTTTTAAATCATGTAAATCAGAAACTCGTCAGAAGATTCATGAAACTTGGCATGGCATCATGAGCATAGCACATAAAGGTGTCATAGCATTTTTTTCCTATTTGAAACTCATTTTTGAATATATATTTTCTTTTAGAGCCAACATTGAGAATAGTACGTTAAATAATAGTAAATCTAGAACTCACACAAAATTCAAGAAATTGGGCATAGTGTCGTTATATAGCACAAATATGCTGTGGTATTTTTCGTGTCATTAATAGAGAACAAAAGCTTTTTGGAACAAAGAACTGTCACGTTTCCACGCAAACGGTTGCATTATTTTCGAACTATTGGCGTTCTATTGAACTTTATGTGCTGCCAAGTGTCACACTCATTTGTTGGCTAGGGATTAGGAGAGGTGCCATGCGAGCAGCTGCTTGAGTTGACAGGAGGCGTGCGAGCTGGCCTCTGTTGCGCAGGCTCATCGGGAGACATGCGAGCAGTTCACCGCAGGCTCATCGGTAAGCGAGAACTTTGACCTCTGTATCCACCCTCCTCGCTTGCAACCTGTTCATCAATGGTGCCCGAGCCGCTTTTAATAGGCGTCTTTACTGCCCACTCGCTCACAATCCTCCATATTCTTTGCATCACATTCCCCTCCATCATTCAGACCTCCACGACGACCTATGCCATGGCGCAGAAGGATCATATGCCACTAGTGTTCCAGTTTGGTGAAGTTGACACTGATCGAGAAGAGATAAATCATAAAGACAAATGCGACACCATGGACATAGCTCTGGAAGAGCTGCATGCCGCAGCGGATGCTGCCCCGACGCACTCGCCAACAACCATCAACTCGCCCACGCTCGCAACCATCCCCGTGCCATTTACGGGCCGGTCGCCCAGCATCATCGTAGTGCAGGAAACCGCAGGCGTTAGGGAGGTACCCGCCGACTCGTGCGAGCTCGTGTACGTGCAAGCGCCAACGCCTCCTCTTGCCCCCATGCTCGTGCGCGCCCTTACACACGCCATGCTGGTCCCAATGCGCATGCCCGCACCCATGGCACCCGATCCCTTGCGCGCGCCTGCACCCGTCATGCCCCCTCGGCGGATTGGGACACCGCCATCGACATCTTTATCACAGCGCTGCTAGTCGTCACCCCCCGACCCCGCGCCCGTCTATCGCTCGACGACTGGCTTTTTGATTGTGAAGTCCATAGCATTCTGGTCTAATTTTAAGAACTGTACAACTGCACCCCGGAGCACGAGAACGCTGTCGCAGGAGGCCGCCGCCGCAACTAGTTTTCTTTATACTGTATCTCGATTGTATGAATGTAAAGTGAAAACTTGGCTGAATGAAATCTATGGTTTCATGAACTAAGTATTTATCTCTGAATTCACATAGCAAACAAAAAGCCATCATAGTTTTATCTGAGTAAACACTCATCACAAACGGTTCAGGTTGAATACCCGTTTGTAGATCGACAACTATCTTTCCTTCGCCCGTAAGCCAAGTCAAAATATTGGCGCGAAGGATTGGTGCAATGCGTCATCGCAAACGTTTCTCGAATATGATCCGTGTTCCTACTACAGACAATTCGGGATGATATGCATATATCATATTGGGTAAATTGCCATGTGTCAAATCGGAAACATTGGCATATGTCGATGTAGTACCACTAGCATTTATCAACATCGTAGCACTAGCATTTCTCAAGTTTTGCTGGAGCATAATCACAATTAGTGTGTAATTTCGGAACTGAAATTCACTAAACGTGGATTTCATTCATACATTAAGCACTGGTCTTTGTACAATATAGTTCAACTCGACAGCTGAACCAAACAAACTTTTCCCATATTTTTGCCAACCACGTACTAAAATAGCTAGTTCAACTATATATACTAGATAATTTAAAGTACATGGTATAGTCCAACCATATCTATAGTTAGATGAACTAAACAAAATAGCCCCTAAATACAAGTACTACAGAAGAGCTTTGTACTACTTATAGCTGAATCAGGCACGCCCATGAAGAGAAAGTGGATGTGGAGCCTACCAAAGAGTTGGTGGAGTCCTGTTCGTTGACTGCTAGTGCTACCCTCCGGCTCTCAAGACATCGCTCCTCGAAGCAATGGGAATCGGCATAGATCTCCGCATTCGGAGCCGCCGCTACGGCTTCGCCTCCGGCCATGACGTCGGGGAGCTTCTTCCCGTGTGCGACCTAGCGCTCGACCTCCTTCTCTAGGAAGTAGATGTGGCACGCAAGGGTTGCGACACAGAAGCCCTAAGGCAGGACTTCGGCGGACTCCACCTCCCACATTCGAGCCATGCTGGCGGCGCGGGTGATGACCCTACCTCCAGACGGCGGGTTCACATGGCAAATACGAACAATGATGGGGTGGCGGCCTCGGCGGCTGCCGACGTGGTTGTAGCCACGGCAGTCACCGACAGCAACTACCGTCGAGAAGTGGTGGTGGAGCGTGTAGTTGGTGGCATGCACACACCCACCAGGGACGCCACGTGCACTACACACTTCAGAGGATTGCCGCACCGACGCAATGAAGCCTCCAAGATAGAACTGTACACTGGTGGAGTGGCTGGGGGTCAACGAACGGTCGGTGCCATTGGCGATTGGGGCAGAAGCAAACTAGACAAGCTACAAGGAGTGGGGGATGAAGGCAATGTGGAGTCGCCAGCCGTGAGGGTTTATATAGCAAGCTGACAAGCATTGAGGATTTCACCAATCCGAGCGGGCGGCTTGAGCCATAGCACGATTTTGTGCGCGGGGACCTATGTGGTTGTGTGCGTGAATGGGGTCATCAAGCGGACGCATGGCCAAAAGTGGTGCCGGAGCATGCACTGGAATCCTCGGGCAGCAACATGGTGACAAGACGCGAGATAAGAGGGCGGACTGATGCAGAGGCACACGGGTCAAAATAATAAAACGTCAGTGATATTAAGATAGGCAAATGACACTTCCCAACGTAGCATCGGTAATGATTTCATCTATCGCTGACAATTATCTGGCAGCAACCGTCTGCCCACAGCACACATAACTTGCTAGTACGAATCGGTTGGGTTATTTCTGGTGTTCGCACATGATTCTCATTACTCACTTGTTTGTTGTATATCGCACACATCTTGTTATGTCGAATCGTTTGTGTTCTAATGTATCAACGCACACAGTTTATCCAATTGAACTGTATGCCATACTACGCACACATATGTAGTTTATCTAACCATTTTTGTTATCTTCACTAATCACAAATGGTTCATAAGAACAAACTATCTGTCGTTGATCACACATGCAACTACTTTCTCAATCGTATTTGATGGGTCCACCTTCGCACATAGTTCGTCATTAGCGACGGAGCTTGAACTATACCGTTTGCGATACATGCATCACACACAATTTCGTCAAAGGGTCTCTGCTTGATGTGTCGTATTTGGACCATTCTATAGTAGTGTAGCGATAATCATAACACCTATATTAAAATGCTTAAAGACATCATTTTCCCAAGTTTTCGAGTCCCTAGATCCTTAATGACTACTGGTGGCTCACATTTTATTCATGGTGCTTTTTGTAAACTTCTAACTAAATATGATGTTAACCATAGGATTGCATCCCCTTATCATCCTCAGTGTAGTGGTCAAGTTGAATTGAGTAATCGAGAAATAAAATTAATATTGCAAAAGGCTGTTAGTAGATCTAGGAAGAATTGTTCTAAGAAACTTGATGATGCACTATGGGCTTATAGAACAGCTTATAACAATCCTGTGGGTATGTCCCTGTACAAGATGGTCTATGGAAAGTCTTGTCATTTACCTCTCGAGATAGAACATAAAGCTTATTGGGCAATTAATTAACATAATTATGATTTTAAACTTGCCAGTGAAAAGAGGTTCTTTGACATTAGCTCAATTGACGAATGCAGAACACAAGCCTATGAAAATGCAAAGGTGTTTAAAGAAAAGGTTAAAAGATGGCATGACCAGAGTATTCAAAAATGAGAATTCAATCTAGGAGACTTAGTGCTTTTTTATAATTCTCGTTTCAAATTCTTTGCAGGAAAACTTCTCTCCAAATGGGAGGGGCCATACGTTGTTGAGGAGGTTTATTGCTTTGGTGCTATAAAAATCAGTAACTTTGAAGGCAAGAATCCGAGAGTGGTGAATGGGCAAAGAATCAAGCATTACATTTTAGCTTCACCCATTAATGAAGAAAAAAATGTCATCCAAGTTATGACACCGAAAGAACACATCAAGGAGGCCTTCCAGAACACTCTAGAAACTTGAAAAGGGTAGGTATGTGGTATGGTAAGTAAACCAACTCCAAAAATTCAAAAAAAAATATTCTATCAGTTTTGGTATTTTAGAATAATTAAAAAAATAAAACAGATGAAGATACTGATTTGGATGAGACAGAGGATGCCAGTCCGGATGCTGGTTCAGATGAAGATGAAGCCCCACTACCCGAGCCTAGAGATATGCTCTTGGAATTCAAGAATTCAAGCCTCCCTAATGGAGGGAGCAAACCCAATACCGAATTTTTCCCTTCTCGTTTTCTGCAGGAGAGCAAGACATCTCTATGCAAAAGGATATTGAAGCTAGAGCAAGAGAAGGACGATTTAAAGGAAGCAAATTTCATCCCAAAGAGTAAACTAGAGAAGAACAATACTACTACAAAACCATCACTATCATCTAAGAACACTTGAGTACATGGGTATGGGCACCAGCTTTGGTTTGTCCCAAGTATGGGCACCATTTTCTATGTTAGTTTGATCTTTAGTTTTTTGTGATTTAGAGAATTAGAATTTTAGATTTGCTTTATTTAGAGTTTTTTCTATGATTTCTACCTATCCTTGTAACCAAGTGCAAGATTTATATAAGAAAGTTAGTTGAGTTTGTGTGCCTTACCATCACTTGCACCCATCATCTTAACATGGCAATAAAAGGCATAGGAAAAGATCATATGCTTATCTCATGAGAAGTAATGACTTCACATAGAAAATAGGTGTAAGCAATAAAAAGTGTTCAAAACCAACAAACATAATGTTAGTAATTGGTGTGATCTATGCACAATTATGGTAGAGAAGAGGATATTTACATATAAATATACTATCTTGAACACCTTCTATGATTGTGAGCTCCCATCAAAATATTACATAATGACCAAGTGTTGAAGTTGGACTTGGAAGACAACATAATGATCTTGGTTGTTTAGATTTGCATAGAAGTTATATGGTATTGGATCCCTTAACATGTGGTGCTTGCTTAAGATCTTTTGCTAGCCCAAAGATTCACACTAAGTAGACATACTACTTGTGCATCCATAACCCTTTAAACTGAATTTCTTGCCATGAGAGTCCACCATAACTACCTATGGATTGAATAATATCCTTCAAGTAAGATGTCATTGCTGCACAAGGCAATAAAAACTGCCTCTAAGCATGTAAGATCTCTTATTGTAAGGGAAAGTAAGCTTTGTACGATCTTGTGATGGTGAAGAAATAAAAGTGACGAAGTGCATAATAAAGTTCACTATCACCAGGGGCAATATAAAGTGATGTTCTTTTGCATTAAGAGATTGCACATATCAAATAAATAAAAATTCATGACAACCTCTACCTCCTTGTGCGAAGGGCCTATCTTTTACATTCTTACAAAATTTTAATTTAATGCAAGAGTCAATAATATTTCCCCTTGTTCCTATTTATCAAATCTTTAGTGGCAAGCATTGTGTGTTAAGGAAAGATCCAAACAAATATATCCAGTTGAATACATATGATCATGCTTCATTATTGTTAACATTATCCTTGAGGTAAATAAGTTGGGTGGCAAGAACAATAAATCCCCCATCTTCCTACGTGTCCCACGAAATCACTTGTTCCAAAAATATGCAATGTGTGTTAAAAATCATAGAAGGATACATTATAGTTGAATATGTGAACTTGCTAGAAATACAAAGCACTAACATAGACTCTTCTCTTGATTACCAGAGCTATGATTATGTCAAGGACTAATTGCATTGCTGGTCGATTCTCAATAAAGATTACGCTTCATATTTCTTTAGTTGTGAATAGATTGTTACTTGTTTATGAGAAGTTATATGATGAAAAGCTTGCTAATACGATGATATTAATAATGATCACATCTCCATAATCTCTTTTATTGACACCTTTCTCTCAAATTATGTGGTCATTATTTTAGAGTTCGACTTTCGCTTGAGGACAAGCAAGGACTAAGCTTGGGGGAGTTGATACATCTATTTTGCATCATGAATTCTTATTACTATCTACTTCATTCTTGTCCATTATTCCACATGATTATACAATCTTATGCCTTTACTCTCTGAATATGCAAGGTACACAACAAGGAGCGAAATATCTCGAAACTGGGATTCTGGACCGGAAAACCGAAAAAGGCAGAAAAATCACCAGACTCCAAATGACCTAAAACTTCATGGAGAATATTTTCTTTGTAATATTTAAGAATTTATGGGCCCAAAATATACCAAAGGGGGGGCACCAGCAGGCCACATGTCAACAAGGCAGCACCCCTGGGCGCGCCTTGATGGCTTATGGGGCCCCTACTGGCCCTTCGATGCTCCTCTTCTCCTATATGGTGTGTTTTATCCTAGAAAATATCATAAGAAAATTTTCTAGAAAAAGCGCCGCCATATCAAGGTGAAAACCTGGACAGAGGCCGTTTTGCACTCCAGCAGTCAAATTCTGCCAGGAAAATTCCTCTGTGGGAGGAGGAGATCGCAGCCATCGTCATCACCAATGTTTCCTCCTTCGTGGGAGGACCAATCTTCATCAACATACTCTTAGCAACATCTCATCTCCAACCCTAGCCCATATCTTGTATTCAATCTTTGTCCCAAAACCTGAGATTGGTACATGTGGGTTACTAGGTGTGTTTATTACATCTTGTAGTTGATGCTTGTTGGATTTCTTGGTGGAAGACATTATGTTCAGATCCTTAATCCTCATTATTGTACCTCTGATTTTGAACATGTTGATGATGTGTGAGTAATTGATGACCCACAAGTATAGGGGATCAATCATAGTCCTTTCAATAAGTAAGAGTGTCAAACCAAATGAGGAAAAGAAGGAAATGATAACAATATTCAACAAGGTATTCTCCGCAAGTGCTATTAGTAATAGTGACAAATAGTTTTGTAACAAGATAATTTATAACAAGTAAAAAGTGACAATAGTAGCAAAGGTGCTGCAAATAAGCCCAATCCTTTTTTTAGGAAAGGACAGGTCGGAGATTACTCTTATAATAAGCAAGCGTCCTTGAGGGTACACATGAATTCCATCTAGTCACTTTCATCATGTTGGTTTGATTGGCGTTCGCAACTTTCATAATTTGATATGTGGGTGGACCGGTGCTTAGGTGATGTTCTAAATTGAACAAAATTCCCACTTATGATTAACGCCCCCCCGGCGCGCAAGCTTCCGCAAATACAAGAAAAGTATTAATATAAAATCTAACCATAGCATTAAAAATTTGATTCCAAATCAGCCCCATACGAAATAGTGCATAAACTAGGCTTTAAGCTTCTGCCACTCCAGCAACCCATCATATAATAACTACTCCAAATCCATTCCCTTAGGGGGAAATATGGTGAAGTGCCATGTAGTCGATGTTCACATGACACCACTAAAGGAATCACAACATTCATTTCATCAAAGTATCAAACATAAATCAACTTCACATGATTACTTGCAACATGACTTCTCTTGTGACCTCAAGAATAAAGGTAACTACTCACAAATGATATTCATGCTCAAGATCAGATGGGTATTAAATAGCATCATGGATCTGAACATATAATCTTCCACTAAATAAACCATATAGTAGTCAACTATGAGATGTAATCAACACTACTAGTCACTCGCAGGTACCAATCTGAGGTTCCAGTACAAAGATTGAACACAAGAGATGAACTAGGGTTTAAGAGGTGATTGTTTTGTTGAATATATTGATGAAGATTGGCCTCCCAAATATGAGAGGGTTGTTGGTGATGATGATGGCCTCGATTTCCCTCTACTGGAGGGATGTTCCCCCGGCGAAATTACTCCGCCGGAGGGAAAAAGTGCTCCCACCCAAGTTCTGCCTAGATACGGCGGCATTCTGTCCCAAAAGTCCCGTATTATTTTTTCTAGGTAAAAAGACCTTAAGTACCAGAATATGGGCATAGGAGGTGGGCCGGGCTGGCCACAACCCACCAGGGCCGTGCCTGGGGGGCCTAGCGTGCCCTGGTGTCTTGTGATCACCAGGTGCCCCCCCTCCGGTAGTTATTTGCTCCAGTATTTTTTATATATTCCAAAGTAATTCTCCATGAAGTTTCAGCTTATTTGGAGATGTGCAGAATAGGTGTCTATGATATGCTTTTTTAGGTCCAGAATTCCAGCTGTCGATATTCTCCCTCTGTGTGTAAACCTTGCATATTATGATAGAAAGGCATTAGAATTACTCCATAAAGAATTATTATGCATAAAAACATTATAAATAACAATTGGAAATCATGATGCAAAATGGACGTATCTATAGTTACTATTGTTCCTGAGGACATGGGAGAAGTCTTGTTATAAGTAATCTTGTGAAGTTGGTATTCGTTCAATTTTTTGATGATATGTATGTTGTTACTTCTCTTAGTGGTGTAATGTGAACGTCGACTACATGACACTTCACCATGCTATGGGCCTAATGGAAGTCATTGTGGACTAACAATTAGATGATGGGTTGCGAGAGTGACAGAAGCTTAAATGCCAGTTTATGCGTTCCTTCATAAGGGGCTAATTTGAATCCACACATTTCATGCTATGGTTAGATTTAGCTTAATTCTTCTTTCATAGTTCTGGATGTTTGCGAGTGGGGATAATCGTAAGTTGGTTGTTAGTTCAAGTAAGAAGAGAACCCTAGCACCAATCCACCCACATATCAAATTAACAAAGTAGCGAACGTGAATCAACTCAACATGATGGACATGACTAGACGGAAATTCCCATGTGTCCATGTGTCCTCGACAAAACTTCTTAATATAAGAGTACTTTCAGGCTTGTCCTTTGCTACAAAAAGGATTGGGCTACCTTATTGCACCTTTGTTACTATTGTCACTTGTTACTTGTCACAAATTATATTGCCACAAAACTATCTATTATTGTTACTCACAACATTTGCAAACAATACCTTGTAGAAAACTGCTTGTGACTTCCTTTTGCTCCTCGTTGGGTTCAACACTCTTACTTATGGAAAGTCCATGATTGATCCCCTATACTTGTGGGTCATCAACAGCTTGATAAGTCTCCAACGTATCTATAATTGTTTATTGTTACATCCTATAATATTATAATTCTATGATAATTTCTAGGCATCTATTTGCTGGTTCAGATTATTTTTGAGCACTAACCTATTAACCCAGTGCCAAGTGCCAGTTACTATTTTATGCATCTTTTTGTCTTGTTAGGTTTATAGTACCAAACGGAGTCCTAATACCAAGAAACTTTTTTATGTTTTTTCTGGACCAAAAGAACACTTGGATGTTCGGAAGAAGGTCGGAGCCCGCACAGGGGCCCCACAAGCCAGCATGGTGCACCCAAGGGGGTGGTTGTGCTCCTGTTAGCTTATGCCCCCCTCCCTACTCTCCCAACCTCATACTCTGGGTTAGAAATTCTCATATATTCAAAAAATCCTAAGGATCCCGCAAAACACTTATTCCGCCACTGCAAGTCTCTCTTCCGTCGTGTGTCCATCTAGAACCCTGTTTCGGTGCCCTACAGAATGGGGGATCGATTGTGGAGGGCCTCTACATCAACCTTGCTGCTCCAATGGTGACATGTCAGTAGTTCACCACAGACCTATGGGTCCATAGTTAGTACATAGATGGCGATCTCTCTCACTATGTTCTTCAATACAAAATTCATCGCATCTTTGGGATGATCTATTCGATGTAATCACTTTGTGCTGTGCGTTTGTTGGGATCCGATGAATTCTGGTTTCATGTTCAGATTATTCATGAAATTATATTGAGTTCCTTGCTAGTACTTATATATATATGCATGATTATATGATAGCTTCGTAATTCTCTCCGATTTATTGATGTAGTTTGGCCAACTAGATGTATTTATCTTCAGTGGGTGAGGTGCATTATAGTTGGTTCAATTTTGCGGTGCTCAATCCCTACGACAGAATGGGACATGACACGTATTTGTATTGCTGAAACTAAGGATAAAACTATGGGGTTTGTTCATATTAATTGGACTTACTTTGTCTACATCATGTCATCGTTCTCCAAGCATTACTCTGTTTTACTTAATACTCTAGATGCATGCTAGATAGCGGTCGATGGGTGTAGTAATAGTAGTAGATGCAGGCAACCATCGGTCTACTTGCTTACGGACATAATGCTTGTATGTGATGACCATTTCCATGAATAAATATTGCTTAACTATGCGCTTTTCTATCAATTGGCCAATAGTAATTTGTTTACCCATCGTACGCCTTCTACATGAGAATGGATCTAGGGAAAACTATGGCCCACGGGTCTATTCACATATATATTTACAAAAGCTTTCAATACCTTGCTAAAATTTATTTGTTTTCTTCTTGATTTGCAATTTGAAATTATCAACTATCAACCACACTACTCATTTGCTTGCAAGTAATGAGTTCAAGGGGATTGACAACCCTCTTTCCCGCGCTGGGTGCAAGGGTGTGCCCTTTTGTGTGTAGGCACTTAATGTGGGAAGTTGTGTGATCCTCCTATTGGTTAGATAACCCTGGTTCTCATCGAGGGAAATAATTATATTGTGCTGCATCATCCCCTCCCCTTTGGGGAAAAAACCAATGCAGATCACAAGTATCATGCCTACTCTTAGAATTGGATGACGATGTAGAGAACGACCCGCCTCACAATTAGGATCATTATGATCAACAAGATCGTTCCCCTAGGGGGCGGGATAGACCGCCAGGTAGGCCCCGAGAACTCCCTAAAAATGCTTATTTTGAGGGTAGAATAACTAGTCACCCCACACAGATAGTCGACCTCCGGGAGAGGCTAGACATGGCACCTCTGCCCATCTACACATCCGGTGGTCGGGAATTGGCTGGTCATGTAGGATACCATGAATGGTTGGAAAGAAACACGAGGGTATTGGAAATATGATCTAGAGGAAATAATAAATTTTTATTATCATATTTCGTTTCTCATGACAAGTATTTATTATTCATTCTAAAACTGTATATCGGAAACATAAATACGTTTGTGGGTACATTAAAAAGACCGTGTCCCTAGTGATACTCTACTAAACTAGCTCGTTCATCAAAGATGGTTAAGGTTTACTAACCATAGACATGAGTTGTCATTCGATAATGGGATAGCATCATTAGGAGAATGATGTGATGGATAAGACCCAACCATAAGCTTAGCGTATGATTGTGTAATTAAAGTTTAATTGCTATAGCTTTCTTCATGTCAAGTATTTGTTCCTTAGACCATGAGATCATGCAACTCCCTGACATCGGAGGAATACCTTGTCAGATATCAAACACCACTTCATAATTGGGTGATCATAATGGTTCTATTTAGGTATCTCCGAAGGTGTCCCTTGGGTTAGCATGGATCGAGATGGGGATTTGTCACTCCATGTGACAGTGAGATATCTCTGGGCCCTCTTGGTAATACAACCTCACAACAAGCTTGCAAGAAACTTCCTAATGTTTTTGGTCATGGGAACTTGCATTATGGAACGACCAAAGAGACTAGGCGGTAATGATATTGAACTAGGTATGGAGATACCGACGATCAAATCTCGGGCACGTAACATATCACTTGACATAAGGAATTTCATACGGGGTTAGAGGAATCTTCGACATCATGGTTCAACTTATAAAGATCTTTTCGGTATATGTAGGAACCAATATGGGCATCTAGGTCCCACTATTGCTTATTAACCAGAGAGGTGTCTCGGTCATGTCTACATCATTCCCGAACCCATAGGGTCCGCACGCTTAACGTTCAATGATGCTAAAGTAGTATTGGGAAATGTACGTTGGTGATGGAAAGTTGTTTCGAGTCCCATATGAGATATCAGAAGTTATGAGGAGCTTCGGAATGTTCTAAAAGTGAAGATTTATATATGTGAATACAAATCCACGGTTCTGGATAATGTTCAGGTTTTTTTGTTATTATGCCGAGAAGGTTTTAGAGGGTTCTGGAGCAGGAACCACCTACTTGGAGGGACCCACATGGAGGTGGGTAGTGGGGCAAGGCCCCACACCCCTGGTCTAGGCACACCAAGATCCCCCTAAAAGGAATAGGATCATATCTCGAACGCATAAGATCCAGATACTAAAAGGGGGGATAGCAATCGATGGCGAAGGAAAGAGGGATTTCCTTCGTCCCCCCTTGGCCAACGACCCTAGTGGCTTGGAGGGCAAGACACAAGCCCCTTCCATGCCCATATAAATGTGGGGAGGCGCAAGGGGGCAGTAGACCTTCCCACGACCGCGAAACCCCTCCCCTAGCCTCTCCCTTTACTTCCTCGTTCGTCGCCCTACAAAAATAAACGAAGCCCTGCCGACACCACACTACCACCATCGCTGCCACGTCGTCGTGCTGGTCGTGATCCCATCTACTTATCCAACCTTACTTGCTAGATAAAGGAGGATGAGTTGTCATGAACAATGTCCTGGACTAGGGATACCGGCTGAGCTGGTCTAGTCCGTGGGTCAGGCTAGAGGCTCGACAAGGAGAAGGGACTTGAGAGGCCCACAGTCTCTGGTGTGAGCACATCGTACTTACCAAGACCTGGCATGTACAAGGATATATGTTCTATTAGGCATGCAATCTCTCGATCGAAACTGGCCCTTGTGTAACCCTATATACCCCGATGCCTATATAAGGCGGAGGGTTTAGCCCATAGAGGATATTCGTACATATTCATCATCGTCCCCAGGATGTTATACCACAAAATACGATCTCGAGGTAGATCAAATATGTACTTGCAACATCCGTAATACAACAAGAGTAGGACGAATAGTTTTACATCCATCAAGAGGGCCCAAACTTTGGTAAAACACTGTGTGGTCCTTATCTCATGAAACCCATCAATCCGATCTCACAGCTCGAGGTCCCCTACATGAGGTGTGCCGGTTTTGATACTGATGGTCACTGAGCCACACGTGTGCTGAACACGGAGGTGTCATTCGTTCGATGCTAGATCAGATTGGATCGTGATGGGATCACGAGGAGTACAACTTCATCAACCATGTTTTATACGCTTATGCTTAATGTTTTACAAGGGTACATAGACACACTCTCCCCTTTGGTTGATATGCATCTCGATAGATAGATCTTGGGTGTGCGTAGGATTTTTTTTGTTTTCCATGCTTTGTCCCCAACAGTGGCATCATGAGCTAGGTCTATGCGTAGATGATATGCGTGAGCACAACACAAAGAAGTTGTGGGCGTTGATGTTCATATTGCTTACCTGGATTTGTCTTATTTGGATTCGTCGGTATTGTGGGATGAAGCGGCCTGACCAATCTTACTTGTCCTTGCATAAAAGACCGGTTCCATCGATAGAGATGCAACTTGGATTGCATAAGGTGGCTGGTGGGTATCTATCGCTCCTACTTTAGTTGCATTCGATTTGACATTAGCGGTCCTTGTAGAAGGTTAAAATGCAACTTAAATATCACTGTTGTGTCTATGCATAGGAAAGAACAGTTCTTTCTAGTTGCTTCACAAGCCACATAAAATTTGTAACAACAAAGTAGAGAATGTCTAGGTGAGGGAGTCTTGAATTAAGGGGTGCTCGGATAGCCGACCTTTCTCTCATGGGACGAACTATGTGGGCCGTTGGATGAGCATTGGATGATCAAGGGCCCCGTCACCAAGATGGAAGTTTCAAGTAGCCATGGCATGTCCTCCAAGTTGTCAACCATAGATAGGCATGTTTATCCCTTTGACGTGTAACCGACCATGTGTAAACACTAGGTACCCTCGACGTCTATATAAGCCGGAGGGTTTTAGGTTGTAGACATAGAACAACTCATCTAGGGTTTAGCTATTCAATCTCGAGGTAGATCAACTGTGTAAACTACATATCATCAATACAATCAAGCAGGACGTATGGTATTACCTCCATAGGAGGGCCCGAACGTGGGTAAACATCGTCTCCTGTTACCATCGATCCTAGTCTCACAGCTAGGGACGCCCTACCCGAGATCCGCCGGTTATGACACTGACATTGGTGCTTTCATTCAGAGTTCCGCTGTGATCGCAAAAGGAATCGATGGCTCTCCTTGTCACAAGTAACGAGATCTGTAGCCAAGGGATTCTAACGCCTGATTAGATTCTCACAAGCGGTGGCATCTTGTCGCACGCCGACCCGATCATCCACCTTGGCAAAATTGGAAACTTATCCCACGATCAAGGAATCAAGTTCGGAACCCTAGAGTTCATCACTGATTCATGGGGAGAACCTGTCTTGACAGATCCCTCGACTCTTATGAAGAAGCCCGCGGGTCTCAACGCCTCGATGCCGAAGACATTGGACCCCGCTTCTGATGAAGCGGTCACCCCTCGGCTGTCTAGAACGCCCAATCCGGCCGTTGTGATCGGATCCACCATGGCTAAACATGTCTCGGTTCCGCTTTCGTGTAGCTCTAGAACTGCGATGCCGCATATCAACTCCACTAGCTTCAACGACACGCATCCTACCATCGCCTCGTTTTTAAACGAGCTATTCGATGGGATTGAGACCATGCGTATGTCTAATGACAAGGTTCCGGTCTATGATCGGCTCGGGCTTAGACCCAACGATAGGGAGATTCACGTCCCCACGGTCACCCACCTAGTCACCATCGTCAAGTGTCCGGCTGGGGGCTCATGCCCCTAGCGATCGAAATTAAAAACGGCTTATACCCTGGTCGTCGATCACCGAGACCTCGCCTGCAACCCAGACACCAGAGTTCGCTCTAGAGATAGAGCGGTATCGGTCCCTAATCTAGCACGTAATTCGGAGTCCATGATTCCGAACTCACAACGTGGTGTGGAATCTAAAAAAATCCCACCCACCACCCAAGTCGATCACCTAAGTATCGCACAAAAGCCCAAGTCTTCGGACTTACGGGATGTTAAATAATTACCAGGAGAGGCTATTCATCATTTTTAGGCTAGACTCCTACTCGCTAGAAGCAGAGAAAAAGGTCTTAGTGACCAAGAAATAATGGCAACCTTCAATCGAAATTTCAATGATGAAGGGATTCTCAAATTTTTGGAACCAACCTTTACCAAATAGCCTAGAGGAGATCAGAAAAAGAGGATACCTCAAAACTGGCCTTCCAGATTAGAACCCGCTGAAAAGAGGAAGAGGTCCCTCACAAGGGTCAGCAATGTCCTTGACGGGCTATTGGACAAACCATGCCCTATACATTCTGTATTGCTAAACACAAGCTCGACTCACAGCCTTAGGCAGGTTGCAAAAAGTGGTGAAGCCATTCTTGAGGCACCACCCGAATACAACGCCGAAGTACTAACAATTTACGAAACGTTCCCATCAAGGAATAGGAGGAAAAGAGCCATGAAAGAACTTGAACAGGTCTATCATGTGGCAGCAACAAGTGCCTGGGCAGACATACCCATTACCTTTGGAGATACTGACCGACCAGCCATTCTTCCCGGTCATTCACTGGCCTCACTAGTCCAGAACGCCATCATCGATGGCTTCAGATTACACAAGGTGCTAATGGACGACAGTAGTGGTTTAAACCTAGTCTACGAAGACACCTTGGAAAAAATGTAGTTCGACCGATCTCGCATCGAGCATAGCAACACGACTTCCCAGGGAATCATTCTGGGGAAAGAGGCGCGTTGTTTAGGACGTATCGTCCTGGAGGTAGTGTTCGGTGCGCTTGAAAACTAGCGATCTGAAGAACTCCTCTTCCATATCATGGCCTTCCCCAACGGCTACCACACCCTATTGGGACGTGACGCCTTCACAAAATTCTAGGCTATACCCCATTATGGGTATATGAAACTCCGGATGCTGGCTAAAAAATGTTGGCGCTACGTACCCGCGCATGATCCACACTTGTCTGGCAAAAAAAGTCAGTAAAACAGTCAAGGCATACGTGGGCGACATAGTAGGCAAAACCAAACACGTCATCCATTTCATCGATGACCTATGATAAACCTTTGCTAGCCTATGCGAGTATGACATACGACTCAATCTGAAGAAATGAGTATTCGAAGTTTCCATTGGTAAACTACTCGGATTCATTGTCTCCCATAGAGGAATAGAAGAGAATCCAGCTAAGATCTGTGCTCTGTCAGAACTTGCAATTCCCACAGAGATAAAGCATGTCCAAAGGTTGGCTGGCTGCATAGCGGCGCTAAGACGCTTTATCTCCCACCTCAGGGAAAAGGCTTTACCGCTCTATAGACTGCTGAAATGAACCAAGAATTTCAAGTGGACCGACGAAGCAGCAGCTGCATTAAAAGAAATTAAAACACTATTGGCAAGCAATCCCATACTCAGAGCGCCAGGCGCTGGTGAGCCCATGTTATTATACATATCGGGTACCAACCAAGTCGTTAGCACAGTGCTCGTCATCGAACGAGAGGAGGAGGGACATAAATTGGCAGACACAGAAGCCGGTGTATTAATGTCAGAAGTAATAACGCACTGCAAGTCCAGATACTCGCACTACCAGAAGATAGCCTATACAGTATTTATGGCATCACAGAAACTCAAACACTACTTCCAAGAGTGTTCGGTTACAGTGACATTCAAAGTACCCCTGAACGATATAATCAACAACATGGACGCCACCGGCTGCATAGCCAAGTGGTCTATTGAGCTCCTTCCCTTTGAAATTACCTACAAGCCACGACAAGCCATAAAATCTCAGGTATTGGCAGATTTCCTGGCCGAGTGGATAGAGGCCGAGCTCCCTAGGGAATATAGTACATACTACCATTGGACGATGTACTTTGATGATCCAAAACTTTGTTCGGACTAGGGGCTGGAGTTATCCTCACACCCCCCACAGGCGAAAACGTTCGATACATGTTGCACATCATGTATGCCGATCCAACAATCTAGCCAAATACGAAGCACTCCTGCACTGTCTTCGAAAGGAAGTATCAATGGGCATATGACGGCTGGAGGTATGGGGAGACTCCAACTTGGCTATCTCCCAAATCAATGGCGAATTCGATGCCAAAAACCTGAAGATGGTGGCATACAGAAATGTTGTCCTAAAGCTATACGCACGGTTCGAGGGGCTGGAATTTCACCATGTCACTCGCGACAACAACCAAGCTGCCAACGTACTGGCCTGCGTGGGGGCTAAATGCAACCCTGTCCCAAAAATGACTTTCTTGGAACGAATCTATAATCCATCTGTGGTTTGGCAGGGCGATCATAAGGGCACTGGTGTAAATACCATGGAAGAGGTTGTTCCCCCTATAAATGAACGAGACGACCAAATCACCGTTGGCCCCGTAATGGATAAAACGCCTTCGGCTCATGAGATCATGGCAGTAATTGGGCCATGGACCGAGCCCTTCCTCGCCTACCTTCTTCACAAGGATCTTCCCGATGATCAGACGGAGGCGCGACACATAATTCGTCAATCCAAAGCCTACAAAGTACACAAGGGTGAGTTATACAAGAAAAGCACCACCGGAATATTACAGCGCTGCATATCTGAGGAAGAACGACGGCGGCTCTTAGCGGAAGTCCATGCAGGGATGGGCGGTCTTCACACCGCAACAAGAGCCTTGGTTAGCAAGGCCTTCCGAGCTGGGTTCTTTTGGCCCACTGCTCGGGCGAACGCCCAGTCACTTGTCAAACAATACGTGGGGTGTCAACTTTTCACAAATCAAAGTCTCATGCCCCTAACAGCTCTTCGAACTATTCCGATCACCTAGCCTTTCGCGGTCTAGGGGCTGGATATGGTCGGACCACTTAAAGGGCGGACCAAGAAGAATAAATACTTACTGGTCATGGTTGACAAGTTCATAAAGTGGATAGAGGCAAAACCCTTCAAATCGGCCAAGTCCGGACAAGTAATCGACTTTATATCCAGCATGGTACACTGTTACAGTGTCACGCAGTATAATAATGGGCAATTGATCCTACTTCACGGCCCAAGAGGTCAAGGACTGGTGCGCAAAAATGGGCATCAAGCTCGATTACACATCGGTGTATCATCCGCAGACCAATGGACAAGTCGAACGAGCAAACGACCTCATCATAAGCGGCATTAAGCCACGTTTGGTCCGATCTCTTCATAAGTCCGACTGACATTGGGTGGAGGAGCTCGACTCTGTTCTATGGGGCCTGCACACCACCCCGAACAGATCAACGAGATACACATCGTTCTTCATGGTCTATGGGGCAGAAGCAGTCCTCCCTTGTGATATTATTCACGATGCACCAAGGGTGCGCATGTACCAGGAAAAGGAAGACGAGTTAGATCGGCAGGACGACCAGGACGTCTTAGAAGGAGAGCGTGACATAGCTCGGGCTCGTTCTACCTTTTATCAACAACAGGCCCGACATTACCACAGTAGGGAGGTCTTACGGCTCCTAGAGAAGCAAAAGCATAAAATCAACCCCAAATGGGAGGGCCCCTTCATAATCGACGAAGTACACACGGGAGGGGCTTACCGTCTTCGAAACCCGTCGGACAACCGCCTTGAACCAAACCCATGGAACGCAGCTCGTCTTCGGCGCTTCTACGGATAAACCGGTGTTGTCACATTCTTTACCCTTTACCTCCTTTTTCTTTACTTTTCTTTACTTTTTCCTTGCCACCCCACCTTGCTGTTTGGTAGATTTCAATTTTTCCTTTTCTTCCCAAATCTATGTTTGGTTCAACCGATCTTGTACTAAGATTTTTGACTTACACCCTTAAGAATTAAATCCGAACATAACACCTGGGCACTTCTTCCCGAAGCCAATGCTTTCATATTATAAGCATTTATCAACACTTATTGTGTACACATGTTTCCCTGGTCGCGTTTAAGCCATTATATGCATCAATTCAAACTAAGACTTTGCCAAGATGGGTTGCCTTGCTCCTATGCTTACCCTATACATTCCCGATTGTTTGGCTAGAGGGTAAAGGGAGCACCTCTGCGATTGTTATGACTGGGTCATCCAGATACGTACCTCATACGGGTGAAACCAAAAGCTAGCTATCTTTAGTAAAGAATTGGTCGGCTGCGATGGAAGCAACTAGTAAGACTATGGTCATTATCACCATTACTCGAGCTTGCTTTCTCACAAAAGTCAATAGCCGCATACTAGCAGTATATGGCCTTACTACCTATGATCTATGTAGAACCCTGAAGAAAGGTATCGATAGAGGTACTGTTTTCTTCAGAAGATGTTTCTTATGCTAAGCAATAATATAACATATCTCCCTTTGTGCTTTCTGTCTTTTCGCACCAAGCCGGATAGCATGGTTCCCCGAACATAATTCACTCTTCTAGGGTGATAATTACGAGGAACACTCCCAAGCTCTTAGCACAGGAGGTACAAGCCGATGGCCGGTTAAGACAAAGTTTACAACACAAATGGAGTAATTCTTCAATTATTAGTACATAGTTACATATAACAATACATCTGGCTATAGATCAAGATTGTCAATGATGGCATCCAAGAAGTAATCTTCTTCTAAGAGACGGGTGGAGCGACACTTCTTGCCATCTGACCCTACTGGCCCAACCCGAGCCATACACTCAGGGTTATGTCCGGTATAATGGGTCTTGATCATCACCCATGCCTCTCGTGCTCCCTCTCGACAAGCCGATGTCTTCCACAACTCACACCTACTTCGGGCTCCCTTGAATCGATCGACCAGTTCGGTCATCTCCTCCGAAGGTTGGTTAACGGGCCATAACGCCTTTACCATGCTCTTCATAGCCTTCCGAGCCCACTCATGAAGGGCAGACATCTCCTTCAGAAGGCTTCCCTGGTAGGATCCGATCTCTTCTTCAGGTCGCCCAGATAGGATACCTGCACATGAGTCAAGGTAGGTCCATTATGCTTCATTTATAAGAGGTACTTTCTGATGTTGGAATCACACTTACCGAACTGCCTGCTCTGTAATATCTGGTTATCTCCTTAGGCCTGGGCCAATTGAGCCTTTAAGTTCTCAGTTTCCTTGACCTGTTGTTTGTTCTCCGCCTCAAGACGGTTCTTCTCCTCAAGGTATCATTGTAAAACACGATAGTTGTCCTCATGCCGGGACTCGGCGTATCACTGAGATTCTCGGGCTGCATCCAAATCTCTTTACATTTGCCCTATTGATTCAGCTACTGCGAAGTACCCCTCCGTCAGCATGGGAATATGTAGTAAAGACCAGCAGAACAGATATACTCACAATGTGCTTCACGGGTAAAACTCCTCACGTTCTACAATTCGGCCTTCACAGATTCCACCTATGTTTGGGTGGTCTCCAGCTCCTTGGCCAGTTGCTTGCTCTGCTACCTCGAGGCCTACATTAGCAGTAAAAACAATATGATGACCCTTAATTCGATCATTCCAACCAATTCAAGGTTCAGGGGGCTACCGGGTTTATACGAGTGATTGGACTCTTATAGCCGATTACTCACCTGCAAGCTCGATGATATCAGTTTCATTGCCTCCCCAAATCCAGCTCGGGTAGCTCCGATGTGTGCATCTGCCGAGCGAAGAGCACTAAACTCTTGTTCTGAGATCACTTGGTGGTGTAGGACTTCTCATTGCCGCCGATGATGCATACCTCTCTCTACCTCGGACTTGGTAACTAACATCGCCTCCCCAAAGTCTTCAGGGGGCGGATTGACCGGAGGGACCTCCGCAGCAGATTTGGCACAAGCCGAAGCTCGGGAATTTTGAGCACCGCTGGACACCATGGCAACCTCCTTGGCAGAAGATGGCTGAACTCTTCTCCTAAGTGTTTTGACATAAGGTCTCTTCTGAGGCTTTATTAGTCGTGATAATAAAATACAACATCCGGACATAGTACCTTTGGGTTGAATGGATGGGCGGGCTTGTCCCCATGGACGGCTCATTCGACGGATCCCTATTACTCTCCGGCTTGGGCGTTGCCGCCGTAGCCAATGCATGTCTCGTAGAACAACGACGCTATTGGAAATATGCCCTGGAGGCAATAATAAATTAGTTATTATCATATTTCCTTATTCATGATAATCGTTTATTATCCATGCTATAATTGTATTGATCGGAGACTTAGATGCATGTGTGGATACATAGACAAAACCATGTCCCTAGTATGCCTCTAATAGACTAGCTCGTTGATCAAAGATGGTTGAAGTTTCCTAGCCATGGACATGAGATGTCATTTGATAATGGGATCACATCATTAGGAGAATTCTGTGATGGACAAGACCCAAACTACAAACGTAGCATATGATCGTGTCAGTTTATTGCTACTGTTTTCTGCATGTCAAGTATATGTTCCTTTGACCATGAGATCATGCAACTCACGGACACCGGACGAGTGCCTTGTGTGTATCAAACGTCACAACGTAACTGGGTGACTATAAAGGTGCATTACAGGTATCTCCGAAGATGTCTGTTGGGTTGGCATGGATCAAAACTGGGATTTGTTACACCATGTGACGGAGAGGTATCTTAGGGCCCCTCGGTAATACAACATCACAATAAGCCTTGTAAGCAATGTGACTAAGTGTTAGCCATAGGATCTTGTATTACGGAACGAGTAAAGAGACTTGCCAGTAACAAGGTTGAACTAGGTATACAGATACCGACGATCGAATCTCGGGCAAGTAACATACCGAAGAACAAAGGGAAGCATCATACGGGATTAATTGAATCCTTGACATAGAGGTTCGACCGATAAAGATCTTCGTAGAATATGTAGGAACAAATATGGGCATCCAGGTCCCGCTATTGGTTATTGACCGTAGAGGTGTCTCGGTCATGTCTACATAGTTCTCGAACCCGCAGGGTCTGCACACACTTAAGGTTTGGTGACATTTCGGTAGTATAGACTTATGCATGGTGGTGACCGAAGGTTGTTCGGAGGCCCGGATGAGATCCCAGACGTCATGAGGAGTGCCGGAATGGTCCGGAGGTAAAGATAGATATATTGGAAGTCCTGTTTTGGTCACCGGAAAAGTTTCGGGCTCATCGGTAGTGTATCGGGAGTGTCGGTAGTGTATCGGGGGACCATCGGGAGGGGTATTTCGACACAAGAGGCTACATGGGCTGTGGGAGAGTAAACACCAGCCCTTTGTGGGATGGTGGAAGTCCCACACAAGGCCCATGCAGCTGGGAAGAAAAGCCCAAAAGGAAAAAGGTGGAAAAAGGCAAAAAAGGGCCAAATAAGGAAGGAGTCCTAATCCTACTAGGAGTGGAGGAGGAGGACTCCTCCCTCCTTGGGCTGGACGACCCAAGGGCTGCCTCTTTGGAAGCCAAGCCTCCTCCTCCTCTCCTCCTATATATACTAGAGGATTTAAGGGTTTTGGCACAAGATTTTCAGCCACGTGCCACACATTCCTCTAGTGCATAGCTTCTCCTCTAGATCGGTTTTCTGCAGTGCTTAGGCGAAGCCCTGTCGGAATAGCTCCACCACCATCGCCGTACCACCATCACGCTGCCGGAGAACTCTTCTACCTCTCCGCTCCCTCTTGCTGGATCAAGAAGGCGGAGATCATCATCAAGGTGTACGTGTGCTGAACGCGGAGGTGCCGTCTGTTCGGCGCTAGATCGGAAGGACCGTGATCAAGATTGTGAGATGGATCGTGATGAGTTCGCGGGATGGATCGTGATGAGTTCGCAGGACGGATCGTGATGAGATCGCAGAATGGATCATGATGAGTTCGCGGGACGGATCATGATTGGATCGCAGGACGGATCGTGATGAGATCGCGGGACACTCGGCGATTTGGATCACGAAGACGTTCGATTACACCAACCGCGTTTCTTAACGCTTCCCTCTTAGAGATCTACAAGGGTATGTAGATCCACTCTCCCTCTCGTAGATGCTCCTCACCATGGATAGATCTTGCATGTGCGTAGGAAAATTTTCGTTTCCCATGCAACGTTCCCCAACAGTGGTATCAGAGCTTGGTCTATGTGTAGATGAGATCTCGAGTAGAACACAAAGAGTTTGTGGGGGTTGATGCTTAGATTGCTTCCTCCCTTGGTCGTGTTTTGGTTCAGCGGTATTGTGGGATGAAGCAGCCCGGACCAACCTTACTCGTACGCTTACAAGAGACCGGTTCCATCGATTAACGTGTAACTTCGTTGCACAAAGATGGCTGGCGGGTGTCTGTTTCTCCTACTTTAGTTGGATCAGATTTGACAAAGGCGGTCCTTGAGAAGGTTGAAAAGCAACTAGTGTATCACCGTTGTGGTTTTTGCGTAGATGAGAATTGTTCTTGCTAGATACCCGTAGAAGCCACGTAAAAACATGCAACAACAATTAGAGGACGTCTAACTTGTTTTTGCAGGGTATGTTGTGATTTGATATGGCCAATTACATGATGTGATATATGTGATGTATGAGATGATCATGTGTTGTATAGAATATCACGACTTGCATGTCGATGAGTACGGCAACCGGCAGGAGCCATAGGGTTGTCTTTAATTATTGTATGACCTACGTGTCAATCATTAAGCGCTATGTAATGCTTTACTTTATCGCTAAACGGTAGCAATAGTAGTAGAAGCATGTTGGGCGCGTCAACCCCGATGGAAACACGTTGATGGAGATCATGGTGTCGTGCCGATGACGATGGAGATCATGCCGATGCTTTCAAGATGGAGATCAAAAGCACAAGTTCATGGCCATATCATGTCACTTATGATTTGCATGTGATGTTAATCCTTTTATGCACCTTGTTTTGCTTAGGACGACGGTAGCATTATAAGGTGATCCCTCACTTAATTTCATGATAAATTGTGTTATCCCCGAGTGTGCACCGTTGCGGAAGTTGGTCGTGTCGAGAAACCATGTGATGATCAGGTGTGATAGACTCTACATTCACATACAATGGGTGCAAGCCAGTGTTGCACATGTAGAACACTCGGGTTAAACTTGACGAGCCTAGCATGTACAAACATGGCCTCGGAACACAACAGACCGAAAGGTCGAACATGAGTCATATAGTAGATATGATCAACATGATGATGTTCACCATTGTAACCACCTCAACTCACGTGATGATCGGACTTGAGTTGGTGAATTTTGATCATGCATCATTCGGATGACCGGAGGGATGTCAATTTGAGTGGGAGTTCTTAAGTAATATGATTAAATTGAACTCATTATCATGAACATAGTCAGTAGTGTCTTTGCAAACTGTGTGCTAGATTACTAGCTCACTTTGTAGCTCCCTTGAATTTTATATGTTCCTAGAGAAATAGAGTTGAAAGATGATGGTAGCAATATTGCGGACTGGCTCCATGATCTGAGGATTGTCCTCATTACTACACAGAAGGCTTATGTCCTTAATGCACCGCTCGGTGCGCCAACCCCTCTAGCGTCGTCTGTAGATGTTGTGAACATCTGATAGGCACGTTCTGATGACTACTTGATAGTTTAGTGCATCATGCATTACAGCTTAGAATTGAGGCTCCGAAACGTTTTGAACGTCATTGAACATATGAGATGTTCTAAGAGCTGAAATTACGATCTCAGGCTCCTGCCCGTGTTGTGAGATATGAGATATCCAACAAGATTCTTTGCCTGCAAGATGAAAGAGAATAGCTCAATCGTTGAGCATGTGCTCAGATTGTCTGGGTGCTACAATCTCTTGAATCGAGTGGGAGTTGATCTTCTAGATAAGATAGTGATTGATATAGTTCTCCAAGTCACTGTCACTAAAGCTACTAGAACTTGGTGATGAACTATAAAATGCCAGGGATAGAAATAATGATCCCTGAGCTGTTCGCGATGTTTGACACCACGAAGGTAGAAATCAGGAAGGAGCGTCAAGTGTTGATGGTTAGTCAAACCACTAGTTTTGAGAAGGGCAGGAGCAAGGAGGGAAAACTTCATGGATAGCAAGTCACTTGCTGCTCCAGTGAAGCAACCCAAAGTTGAACCCAAACCCGAGACTAAGTGCTTCGATAATGAGGAGAGCGGTCGCTGAGGCGGAACAACCCGAGATACTTGGTAGATAAGAAGGCTGGCAACATCGACAAAAGTATATTTGATATACAGTTATTTATGTGTACCTTGCTAGTACTCCTAGTAGCACCTGGGTATGGATACCGGTTCGGTTGCTAAATGTTAGTAACTCGAAATAAAATCTAGGGAATAAACGGAGCACTAGCTAAGGGTGAGGTGACGATGTGTGTTGGAAATGTTTCCAATGTTGATGTGATCAACATCGCACGCTCTCTCTACCTTCGGGATTAGTGACGAACCTAAATAAATGTTATTTGGTGTTTTGCGTTGAGCATGAACGTGATTAGATCGTGTTTATTGCAACACGGTTATTCATTTAAGTTAAAGAATAACGGTTATTATGTTTACATGAATAATACCTTCAATGGTCATGCACCCAATGAGAATGGTTTGTTGAATCTTCATCATAGTAATACACATGTGCATAACATTGATGCCAAAAGATACAAAGTTAATAATGATAGTACCACATACTTGTGGCACTGCCACTAAATGTCATATTGGTATAAAGCGCATGAAGAAACTCCATGCCGATGGATCTTTGGACTAATTTGATTTCAAATCGGTTGAGACATGCCAACCATGCCTCATGGCCAAGATGACTAAGGACCCCGTTTTCTGGTTTGATGGAGCGGGCAAGTGATTTATAGGAAATGATACATGTTGATGTATGCAATCCAATGAGTCTTGTAGGCTGCGGTGGATATCGTTATTTTCTTACCTTCACTAATGATTTGAGTAGATATAGTGTATATTTACTTAATGAAACACAAGTCTGAATCGTTTGAAAGGTTCAAGCAAATTCAGAGTGAAGTTTTAGATCATCATGACAAGAAGATAAAAATTTCCGCAATATGATCGTGGAGGTAAATATCTGAGTTACAAGTTTGGCATACAAATTTAGACAATGTGAAAGTTGTTTCACAACTCACACCACCTGGAACACCATAGTGTGATGGTGTGTCCGAATGTGATAGTCGTACTCTATTGGATATGGTGCGTGCTATGATGTCTCTTATCATTTTGCTACTATAATTTTGGGGTTATGCATTAGAGACAACTACATTCACTTTAAATAGGGCACCATCTAAATCCGTTGAGATGACACCGTGTGAATTAGGGTTTGATAGAAACCCAAGCTGTCATTTCTTAATGTTTGGGTCTGCGACGCTTGTGTGGAAAATGTTTTCACCTAATGAGCTCGAACCCAAAGCGGACAAATGCATCTTCATAGAATACCCTAAGAACAGTTGGATAAAACTTCTATCTCAGATCCAAGCATAAATTTTTTGTTGCTAAAACTGGGTCATTTCTCGAGAAAAAGTTTCTCTCAAAAATAATTGAGTGGGAGGAAGATAGAACTTGATAAGGTTGTTGAACCTTTGTTCAACCAGAGAGTAGCGCAGCGTAGGAAGTTGTTTTCTGTGAAGCCTGTGTTAGTTGAAGAGGAAGTTAATGATGATGATCATGAAGCTTCGGATCAAGTTACTATCAAACCTCGTAGGTCAACTAGGATGTGTACTGCTCCTGAGCGGTATGACAACCCTGTCTTGGAGGTCATGTTGTTGGACAACGATGAACCTACGAGCTATGGAGAAGCGATGATGGGCTTGGATTCCGACAACTGGTTAGAGGCCATAAAATCCGAGAAAGGATCCATGTATGAAAACCAAGTATATACTTTGGTAGACTTGCTTGTTGGACGGCAGGTCATCGAGTACAAATGGACCTTTAAGATGAAGACAAACACTGATGGTGAATGTCTCCATTTATAAAGCTCGACTTGTCGCAAAGAAGTTTCGGCAAGTTCAAGGAGTTGACTGTGATGAGACTTTCTCACTCGTAGCGATGCTAAAGTCTGTTGGAATTATGTTAGGAGTTGCTGCATTTTTCAATTATGAAATCTGGCAGATGGATGTCAAAACATCATTTCCTTCCTCAAGGAAAGGTTGTATGAGATACAACCAGAAGGTTTTGTGAGTCCTAAGGATATTAAAAGGTGTGCAAGCTTCAGTGATCCTGCTATGAACTGAAGCAAGCATCACGGAGTTGGAATATACACTTTGATGAGGTGATCAAAGTTTTTGAGTCTATACAAAGTGTATGAGAAACTTGTATCTACAATAAAGTGAGTGGGAGCACTATAGAGTTTCTGGTAAGCATATGTGGTTGACATATTGTTGATCGGAAATGATGTAGAATTTATGGAAAACATAAACGGTTGTTTGAAAAAGAGTTTTTCAAAGGAAGACCTGGATAAAGCTACCTAATTGTCGAGCATCAGTATCTATAGAGATAGATCAAGAAGCTTGATGAGACTTTTCAAATAAGTACATACCTTGACAAAGTTTTTGAAAGAATTCAAAATGGATCAGTTAGAGAACGAGTTCTCGCCTTATTTGTAAGGTGTGAAGTTGAGTAAGACTCAATCCCCAGTGACTGCAGAATATAGAGAAAAGATGTGTGTCATCCCCTATACTTAAGCCATAGGCTCTATCATGTATGCAATGCTGTGCACAAGACCCGATGTCAGCCTTGCCATAAGTATGGCCGAAAGGTTTCAAAGTGATCCTGGAATGGAGCACTGGATAGCAGTCAAGATTATCCTTAGTAACTAAAAGACTACGGAGATGTTTCTTGATTATGGAGGTGATAAAGAGTTCGCCGTAAAGAGTTACGTCGATGCAAGCTTTAACACCAATCCAGATGACTCGTAGTAGCAATCTGGATACGTATAGCGGAACAACCATTTGGAATAGTACCAAGTGGAGTGTGGTAGCAGTGTTTACAGTTTGACATAGAAATTTGCAAAGTACACACGGATCTGAATGTTGCGGACCCGTTGAGTATAAGACCTCTCTCACATGCAAAGCATGATCAAGCCCCAGAACTCATTGCGTGTTAGATTCATAACAATGCGAATCACATGGTGATGTAAACTAGATTATTGACTCCAGTGCAAGTGGGAGACTGTTGGAAATATGCCCTAGAGGCAATAATAAATTAGTTATTATCATATTTCCTTATTCATGATAATCGTTTATTATCCAAGCTATAATTGTATTGATCGGAGACTTAGATGCATGTGTGGATACATAGACAAAACCATGTCCCTAGTATGCCTCTAATAGACTAGCTCGTTGATCAAAGATGGTTAAGGTCTCCTAGCCATGGACATGAGATGTCATTTGATAACGGGATCACATCATTAGGAGAATGGTGTGATGGACAAGACCCAAACTAAAAACGTAGCATATGATCATGTCAGTTTATTGCTACTGTTTTCTGCATGTCAAGTATATGTTCCTTTGACCATGAGATCAAGCAACTCACGGACATAAGAGGAGTGCCTTGTGTGTGTCAAACTTCGCAACTTAACTGGGTGACTATAAAGGTGCATTACAAGTATCTCTGAAGGTGTCTCTTGGCTTGGCATGGATCAAAACTAGGATTTGTTACTCCGTGTGATGGAGAGGTATCCCAGGGCCCACTCGGTAATACAACATCACAATAAGCCTTGCAAGCAATGTGACTAAGTGTTAGCCACGATATCTTGTATTACGGAACGAGTAAAGAGACTTGCCGGTAACGAGGTTGAACTAGGCATATAGATACCGATGATGGAATCTCGGGCAAGTAACATACCGAAGAACAAAGGGAAACATCATACAGGATTAACGGAATCCTAGACATAGAGGTTCGACCGATAAAGATCTTCGTAGAATATGTAGGAACCAATATGGGCATCTAGGTCCCGCTATTGGTTATTGACCGTAGAGGTGTCTCGGTCATGTCTACATAGTTCTCGAACCCGCAGGGTCTGCACACTTAAGGTTTGGTGACGTTTCGGTAGTATAGAGTTATGCTTGGTTGTGACCAAAGGTTCTTTGGAGTCCCGGATGAGATTCCGGACGTCACGAGGAGGTCAAAAATGGTCCGGAGGTAAAGATAGATATATAGGAAGTCCTATTTTGGTCGCCGGAAAAGTTTCGGGCTAATCGGTAGTGTATCGGGAGTGTCGGTAGTGTACCGGGGGACCATCGGGAGGGGTATTTTGACACAAGATGCTACATGGGCTGTGGGAGTGTAAATACCAGCCCTTTGTTGGCTGGTGGAAGTCCCACACAAGGTCCATGCAGCTGGGAAGAAAAGCTCAAAAGGAAAAAGGTGGAAAAACGGAAAAAAGGGCCAAATAAGGAAGGAGTCCTAATCCTACTAGGAGTGGAGGAGGAGGACTCCTCCCTCCTTGGACTGGACGACCCAAGGGCTGCCTCTTTGGAAGCCAAGCCTCCTCCTCCTCTCCTCGTATATATACTAGAGGATTTAAGGGTTTTGGCACAAGATTTTCAGCCACGTGCCACCCGTTCCTCTAGTGCATAGCTTCTCCTCTAGATCGGTTTTCTACAGTGCTTAGGCGAAGCCCTGCCGGTATAGCTCCACCATCATCGCCGTAGAGCCGTCACTCTGCTAGAGAACTCTTCTACCTCTACACTCCCTCTTGCTGGATCAAGAAGGCAGAGATTGTCATCAAGCTGTACGTGTGCTGAACGCGGAGGTGCCGTCTGTTCGGATCGGAAGGACCGTGATCAAGATCCCGAGACGGATCGCGATGAGTTCGCGGGACGGATCGTGATGAGTTCATGGTACGGATCGTGATGAGATCGTAGAACGGATCATGATGAGTTCGCGGGACGCATCGTGATTGGATTGCAGGACGGATCGTGATGAGATCGCGGGACACTAGGCGATTTGGATCGCGAAGACGTTCGACTACACCAACCACATTTCTTAATGCTTCCCGCTTATCGATCTACAAGGGTATGTAGATCCACTCTCCCTCTAGTAGATTCTCATCACCATGGATAGATCTTGCATGTGCGTAGGAAATTTTTTGTTTCCCATGCAACGTTCCCCAACATACGCTTGGGAGGAGGAGCTAGTATGTTTGGATCAGTGGAGGATACCTATCTTTTGCGGGATGAGTTCTTCTTGTTCTTTCTTATCATAGACGAAGGGAATGTTCTGGTATAATCTATTATAATGGCCACCTTGGAGGAGATCAAGGCTCTCCTGGTAGAAAACCCCGTCTTCAAGCTCAATTGTTAGATCTGAGTCATCATGAAAGCCCGGATCGTCATCACGTGAGTAGTCCTCGGGCTGGGGGGGGACAGTTAACTATGTCGATGAAGCTCCTACATTCCCGTTCACATAAGTTAAAGGCTTCGCTCCGGAAGGGATAAAATTAAAAAGTCAAATTGTAGTCACTAAATTGAAAGTCTTACCCATTCGATGGGATTGTGACTGGAATAGCCCTCCTTGGTCGGCAGCTGAACAAAATCTTCTTGCTCCCCTTTATATAGGTTGGCAAGTGCGGCGGCTAATGTTGTTTGATTAGCAGGGCCCAGACGTCAGGAGTGAGTGGTGTCGCTTGTCCCGTTGTAACACCACAAAGGGTGTATTCTCTGCTAAAGAGGCTGGACGGACTGGGGTGATGGCAGCAGCCATGACGTCTATCATGGTCAGCTTGTGATGGGCTAGTACCCTCACGTGGGCCGCCAAGCGTTGCCCTTCGACGTTGTCTTCTTGGGACGAGCTCTTCAGTCACCAGTTGCACCTCTTCTTCAAGGGGGCATCGGAGTATTCGGGTAAACTCCTCCGAGCTGGGTCAAATAGGGAGACGTCCTCGATATAAAACCATTTCGAAGACCATTCTTCGAACTCCTTCGGTGTTCCCACCGGATACCCCATCCCCGCTATGTGGCACACTTGGGCTCCGCCCACATCCAAGATTGTCTTGTCACCAGTTCGAGGGAAAAGGAAGAAGTACTTCCTCCACAGTTCAAAATGTGCCTCGCAGCCTAGGAACATCTCGCAAAGGGCGATGAAGCCCGAGATGTGCAGGATTGACCCTGGGATGGGGTGATGAAGCCGAATCCCACAGAACTCGAATAACACCCTCAAGAATGGATCAATGGGGAACCCGAGACCCTGTAAAAAGAAGGGAACGAAGCATACATGCTCCCCCTTTTGTGGATTGCAGAAATTTTCCGCAAAGGCTTCACCATTTAATGAATATAAGCCAACACGAACAACAGCTAGATCCGAGGAGCGAAAGTACCCTTGGGTCTCAAGGTTGCGTAGTCAACAAAGGGAGACAAAGAAACTTTTCCAATCCCCACGATCGGAGCCCTAAGAGAGCGAAGAAGAGCTGGGGGCGCTCGCCATGTTTTTGTGGTGAACTTTCGATGGAAGTTTTTTCCGATGGGGAGGAAGAAGAGGATGTGGCCTAGACCATGATTCTGTTTGTACAAATGAGTGATTCCTCCATTGAGGAGGGGTAGTCTTGTAAAAAGTCGTTGAACCGCTTGTCTCCCCATGACACGCGAAAATCGAGAAACGGTGACAGTTATTATAAGGGCCATTTGCATTTCCACCCCTAACTCGAACCACCTACTCATATATGCCCCTAATTTCAAAGCCTGCTCAAATTTGCCCCTTCCCTGTTAGGTGCCCTTACAGAAATCCCTTCTGCTCTGTTACCGTCCGGTCAAACAAGTTTGACCATCCTGAAAAAAATAGCAAAAAAAATCTAAGAAATCTAAAATTTTGTGAGATCGAAAATACTCATGTGCGCAAGGTGCTTGCAAATTTTCGTGCTATTTGGACATTCCAGGATCTCGTGGCAAGGAAAAATAGTTAATTTTTACTCTTGTGAACACTAAATTTGAAATAAAATATCAAGAAAATTCAAAAAATATGACTTTTTTGGCATCAAAGAGGCTTGGGTGCACAAGGTGCTTGCAAGTTTTTGTGATCAAATGATATGCGAGGAGCTCTAGCAAAAAAATAGTCATTATTTCCAAAGTTTTTCTCGAGCTAAATTTTGTTTTTTTCTCCACGAGCTCCAACAGTCTCCAAACACAACAAAAATTTGCACACAACTTGTAGACCCGAGCCTCTTTTATACCAAATTTTTTCATATTTTCTTGAATTTTCTTGCAATTGTTTTGAATTTACTGTTCACGAGCGTACATATTTACTATTTTTTCTTTGCCACGATCTCCTGTAATGTCCAAACTCCATGAAAATTTGCATGCATCTTGTGAACCTGAGTATCTTTGATCCCACAAAATTTCAGATTTTTTTGCTATTTTTTAGGACGCTCAAAGTCGTTTGACCGTCTTTGACCGGATGGTAACGATGCAGAAGGATATTTCTGTCAGGGCACCAACGACGGAGGGGAAAATTTGAGCAGGCTTTGAAATTAGGGGCAAATATGAGTAGTGGGTTCTAGTTAGGGACACATATGTAAAGACTCATGTGTAAACCCTAGGTACCCTCGGCATTTATATAAGCCAGAGGGTTTTAGGTTGTAGACAGAGAACAACTCATCTAGGGTTTAGCTATTCGATCTCGAGGTAGATCAACTCTGTAACCTACATATCATCAATACAATCAAGCAGGAGGTAGGTATTAGCTCCCTAGGATGACTCAAACCTGGGTAAACATCGTATCCTTCGCCTCTTATTACCATCGATCCTAGTCTCACAGCTCGGGACCCCCTACCCGATTTGCGTCAGTATTGACACCGACACTAGGGTTTTTAGGGCATGTTGTGATATTATATGGGCAAGACGTGATATTATATATAATTGATGTATGAGATGATCATATTTTGTATTAGTTTTCATGACTTGCATGTCGATGAGTATGACAACCGACATGAGCCATAGGGTTGTGTTTAATTTATTGTATGATTTGCATGTCAATCATTAAACGCCATGTAATCGGTTTACTTTTTCGTTATGTGTTAGCTACACTTGTAGAAGCAATATTTGGCATAGACAACCACATGACCACACGATGATGGAGATCATTGTCTCATGCTAGTGATAATGAAGACCATGTCGGTTCTTTGAGATGGAGATCAAAAGAACAAGATGATGTGATACGTCTCCAACGTATAAATATTTTTTGATTGTTCCATGCTATTATGCTATCATTCTAGGATACTTTTTAAGAAATTGCCTGCCGATTTATATTGTTTTCAGCGCTGCCCAATTAACCCTATGCCCAGTGCTAGTTGCTATTTTCTGCTTGTTTTCACCTTTTAGGAATACTCTAACAAACTAATTAAAAATACCCATAAAATGTTTGATGATTTTTTATGGACAAAAGTAGGACCACGAACCTTCAGAGGGAGACCAGAGGCCACACGGGGTGGTGCCAAGCAAACAGCGCATGCCTAGGGGCATGATCGTGCCATTATGGCTTGGGGGCACCTCCCATGGCTTTTGGCCCTGATTTATTGGCTATCAATTCACATATATTGGTAAATCCAACAGAGCCTCAGAAAACACTTTTTCCGCCACCGCAAGTCTCTGTTCTGCCGTGTACCCATCTGCAGCCGTGTTCCGGTGCCCTGCTGGAGGGAGGATCGATCATGGAGGGCCTCTATTTCAACCTTGCTCCTCGCATGGTGATGTGTGAGTATTTCACTATGGACCTATGGTTCTGTAGTTAGTACCTAGATGGTTATCTCTCTGTATGTTTTTCAATGCAAAGATCACCGCGATTCATATGGTGATATATCCTATGTAATCATCTCTGTGGTGTGTTTGTTGGGATCTGATGAATTGGGCATTCATGTTAAGATTATTCATGAAACTATATTGAATCCGTGATGGTTATTTGTATGCATGAACTTTATAGCTTCGTAATGCTCTCCGATCTATCGGTTTGGTTTGTCCAACTAGACAGATTTATCTTCAGCGGAAGTGTTGCGTCGTAGTGGCATCAATCTTGCAGTGCTCAATTCCAGTGATAGAAAGGGGCATGACATGTATTGTATTGCTGCCACTAAGGGTAAAACGATGGGGTTCATTCATATTAATTCGATTACATCATGTCATCCTCCTCCAAGCATTACTCTGTTTTACTTAATACTCTAGATGCATGTTGGATAACGGTCGATGGGTGGAGTAATAGTACTAGATGCAGGAAGGAGTCAGTCATTTTCTTACGGAGGTGATTCCCATATACATGATTATTGTCATGAATAAATATTACATAACTATGCACTTTTCTATCAATTCCCCAATAGTAATTTGTTTACCCACCGTATGCTCACTTCAAGAGAGAAGCCTCTAGCGAACACTATTGCCCCCAGGTCTTTTCACAAATACTATTACAAGAACTCCTAAAATATTGCTCCCATTATTCATTTTATTTTTATTTTCAATTTATATTTATCTATTTATCTATCTATCACTACTTATTGCTTGCAAGTAACGAGTTTAAGGGGATTGACAACCCTCTTGCCCGCGTTGAGTGCAAGTGTGTGCTCTTTTGCGTGTAGGCATTGAAGACATGAATTTGCATGGTTCTCCTATTGGTTTGATAACCTTGTTTCCTACTAAGGGAGATTCTTATCTCTACTGTGCTGCATATCCCTCCTCTTCGGAGAAAAACCCAACGCGGTTTACAAGTAGCATGATGATGGCCATATCATGTCACATATATTGATTGCATGTGATGATTATATTTTATGCAACTTATTTTTCTTAGGACGATAGTAGCATTATAAGATGATCCCTTCACTCAATTTCAAGAAAATGTGTTCTCCCTAAGTATGCACCATTGCAAAAGTTCGTCGTTTTGAAGAACCTCGTGATGATCGGTTGTGACAGAATCTTCGTTCACATACAACGGGTGTAATGTAGTTTTACACATGCAGAGTACTTGGGTTAAACTTGAAGATCATAGAATGTACAGACAAGGCCTCAAAACAGAGAGGACTGAAAGGTTTAACATGAGTCATATAGTAGATATGATCAACATGGAGATCTTTGCCATTTAAACAACCTCATCTCATGTGATGATTGGACTTGGGTTGGTGAATTTGGATCATGTATCACTTAGACAACTTGAGGGATTTCGATTTAAATGGGAGATCATTAGTAATTTGATTAACTGAACCAATTATCATGAACATAGTCTAAGTGTCTTTACAAATTATGTTGTAGATCAATGGATCATGATGTAGCTCCCCTAAATTTTAATAAGTTCCTATGGGAAAACAAATTATATGGACTAGGTCTTTAATCAGAGGATTGTCCTCACTATTGCAGCGAAGGCTTATGTCCTTGATCCACCATTCAGTGCGCCAGCCTCTCCAATGTCGTGTGTGGATGTTGTGAATGCCTGGCGGCAAGTTATGATGACTACTCGATAGTTTAGTGTGTCATGCTTGACGGTTTAGAATCGGGGATCCAAAAACATTTTGAGCACCATGGGGCATATGAGATGATGGAAGATCCAAAGTTGGTATTTCAGGCTCACACCAAGTTGAGAGGTATGAGACCTTTAACAATTGTTTGCGTGCAAGATGGAGGAGAATAGCTTAGTCAATGAGCATGTGCTCAGAATGTTTGGGTACTATAATCGCTTGAATCAGTTGGAAGTTAATCTTCTGTATGAAGAAGTGATTGAGATAGTTCTCCAGTCAATGCCACCAAGCTTCAAGAGCTTTGCGATGAACTATAGTATGCAAGCGATGGAGAATAAGACCCCTACACTATTTGTGATCCTAACGGCCGCAGAGGTAGAAATCAAGAAAGAGCATCAAGTGTTGATGGTTAAAAAGACCATTAGTTTGAAGAAGGGAAATGGAAAGAAGGGAAAATTCAAGAAAATGGCAAGCTAGTTGCTGCCCTTGTGAAGAATCCCAAGGCTGGACCCAAGCCCGAGGTTGAGTGCTTCTATTGCAAGGGAAATGCTCACTGGAAGAGGAACTGCCCCAAGTACTTGGCAGATAAGAAGGCTGGTAACGTCAACAAACATATATTTGATATACATGTTACTGAAGTGTACCTTAATAGTTCTTGTAGTAGCGACTGGGTATTTGATACCAGTTCTATTGTTGATATTTTTAACTCGAAACATGAGTTGCGGAATAAACAGAGACAAGCTAAGTGCTAGGTGACGATGTGTGTGGAAGTGTCTCCAAGGTTGGTGTGATCGCCATCAGCACACACTCTCTTCCTTAGGGATTAGTTTTAAACCTACATAATTGTCATTTGGTGCGTGTGTTAAGCAAAAGCTTATATCTGGATCTTGTTTATTGCAATACAATTATTCCTTTAATTCAGAGAATAATGGTTTTTCTATTTATATGAATAATGTCTTTTATGGTCATGCACCCAATGTGAATGGTTTACTCTTATTGAATCTCGATCGTAGATATACAAATGTTCATAATATTTATCCCAAAAGATACAAAGTTAATGGTGATAGTACCGCATGCTTGTGGTAGTGCCGCTTAGGTCATATTAGTGTAAAGGGCATGAAGAAACTCCATGTCGATGGACTTTTTGAATCACTTGATTATGAATCATTTGAAACATATGAACCATGCCTCATGGGAAGATGACGAAAACTCTGTTTTCTGATAGAATGGAGCACGCAAATGACTTCCTGGAAATAGTACATAGATGTATGCATTCTAATGAGTGTTGAAGCGCATGGTGGATATCATTATTTTCTTACCTTCATGGAAGAATTGAGTAGATATGGGTATATTTACTTAATGAAACACAAGTCTGAAACATTCGAAGAGTTTAAACAATTTCAGGGTGAAGATGAAAATCATTGTACAAGATAAAAATTTCTAGGATCTAATCGTGGTGGTGAATATCCGAGTTACAATTTTGGTATGCATTTAATAAAATGTGGAATTGTTTCACAACTCACATCACCTGGAACACCATAGCGTAATGGTGTGGCTGAACATCGTAATCATACTCTATTGGATATGGTGTGTTCCATGATGTCTCTTACCGATTTGCCACTATCCTTTTGTGGTTATGCATTATAGACAACTACATTCTCTTTAAACACCATAGAAATCCGTTGAGACGACAACATATGAATAATGGTTTGGCAAGAAACCTAAGTTGTTGTTTCTTGAAGTTTGAGGGTGTTACACTTATGTTAAGAGGCTTCAGCATGATAAGCTCGAACCCAAAGCAGACAAGTGTGTTTCAAAGGATACCTAAAGAATTAGTCGGTTATGCCTTCCATTATAGATTCAAGGAAAAATCTTTCAAGAATGTATCCTTTGTAGATAAGGAGTTTCTCTCGAAAGAACTGAGTGGGAGGAAGGTAGAAGTAGATGAGGTTAATGAACCTTTACTTGAATTGGAGAGTAGCGCACAACAGAAAGATATTCCTGTGATGTCTACATCAATTGAAGAGTAAGCTAAAGATGATGATCATGAAACTTGGGATCAAGTTACTACCGAACATCGCAGGTTGACAAGGAGACATACTGCCCCTCAGTGGTACAATAATCATATCTTGGAAGTCAACTTGTTAGACAACAATGAGCCTGCGAACTATGAGGAAGTAATGATGGGTCTGACTTCTGAAAAAAGGGTAAAGGCCATGAAATCCTAGATAGGATCCATGTATGAAAACCAAGTATGGTATTTGGAAGACTTACCCGATGACTGTCAGGCGATTGAGAACAAATGGATATTTAAGAAGAAGACAGATGCCGATGGTAATGTCACCGTCAATAAAACTCGAACTTTCGCAAAGGATTTGCTACAAGTTCAAGGAGTTGACTATGATGCGACTTTATCACCCATAGAGATGCTAAAGTATGTTAGGATTACGTTACCAATTACTTGATTTTCGGTTATGAGATCTGGCAGATGGACGTCAAAACTCCGTTCCTTAACGGATTCCTTAAGGAAGAGTTATATGTGATGTAACCGGAAGGTTCTATTGACCCTATGGATGATAAGGTATGTAAGCTCCATTGATCCATCTATGGAGTGATGCAAGCATGTCGAAGTTGGAATGTTCACTTTGGTGAGGTGACCAAAGCTTTTGGGTTTATACAAATTTACGGAGAAGCTTGTATTTAGAATAAAGTGAGTGGCGGCTCTATAGAATTTCTAATACATGTGGATGACATATTATTGATTGGAAATGTTATAGAATTTCCGAAAAGCATAAATGGTTATTCAAAAAGGGTTTTTCAATGGAAGACCTGGGTGAAGATGCTTACATATTGGGCATCAAGATCTATAGATATAGATCAAGACACTTGATAAGACTTTCACAGAGCACTTAGATTGGCATGATTTTGAAGGAGTTCAAAATCGACCAGTCAAAGAAGGGTTTCTTGCCTGTGTTACAAGTTTTGAAGTTGAGTAAGACTTAAAGCTCGACCACAACACAACAATCATAAAGGATTAAGGTCACTCGTCCTATTCCTCATCCATAGTCTCTATAATGCATGCCATGATGTGTACAATACCTGATATGTGCCTTACCATGAGTCAGAATGGGGGTACAAGAGTGATTTAGGACTAGATCACTCGGTAGCAGTCAAAAATTATCTGTAAGTAACAAAAGAGGATTAAGGAAATATTTCATTTATGGAGGTGATAATGACTTTGTCTCAGAGGGTTATGATGTAAGCTTTCACACCGATCCTGATGGCTCTAAGTCTCAAACTAGATACGTATAGTGCAATAGCCGTTTGGAGTAGCTCCAAGAAGAGTGTGATAGCAACATCTACATATGACATAGAGATTTGCAAAGTACATATAGATGTGAATGTTGCAGACACATTTACTAAAACCTCTCTCATGAGAAAAACATGATCAACCCCACTACTCGTTGGGTGTAAAATACGTTGCGATGTAAACTAGATTATTGACTCTAGTGCAAGTGGGAGACTACTGGAAATATCCCCTAGAGGCAATAATAATGGTTATTATCATATTTCCTTGTTCATGATAAGTTCTTATTAGTCATGATTCAATAGTATTGACTGGAAACTTAAATACATATGTGCATACATAAACAACACTATGACCCTAGTGAGCCTCTACTAGACTAGCTCGTTGATCGAAGATGGTTAAGGTTTCGTAACCATAGACATGAGTTATTCCATGATAACAAGATCACGTCATTAGGAGAATGATGTGATGGACAAGACGCAACAAATGATTGTGTCACTAAAGTTTAATTGCTATAGCTTTCTTCATGTCAAGTATCTGTTCCTTAGACCATGAGATCATCCAACTCTGTAGCGACCCGACTCAAAACGAGTCAAGCCTCTGTGTTTTCTGTGCAATCCCTGGATCAGTATGCTGGCACACACAGTACATCAATGTATATATCAAAGTGCAATCGCATGTAATTAACGTAAAACTGATATATACCTTAAGATAGCAGCGGATACAGTCAACGGGAGTGGAGTCCCAATAACACCAACGACAAGTTGAGTGCGGACCGTAACCCTGAATCGTACTCTTACCCGTCATAGAAGAGTATCTGCAACATAAGACGTTGTAGCCATGTAGGTCAGTAGATTGAATGTACTGGCAAGATCACTAGAGAAGAACAGAAGAATAAACACTATTCTATATGCAAAGGCTTTGTGGCTCTGGGTCTAAGTTTTTGCGTAAAAGCTGATTTTATTTTCCTACAACAAAGGAATATCAGGAGTTTTCACTATAGAGTTACCTATCATGACATGGTTCCGCCAACCGATGTCCAAATGCCCACAAGTATCATTAAGTTGCCCACAATTAGTTATCAGTCCAGTGTTGAGAGTTCAGAGATAGATCCAAGTCCAGAGGCTCAAATTGTCCGTAACCGGGGACATGGCTAATCGATTAGGTTTAACTCTGCAGTGTTGTGTACTTTACCCACAAGATTCGTTCCCTCCTGGTAAGTCCTCGCACTGCATGGTGTTTGAGAACAGGATGAACGAAACATGGTCTTTCAGAGTGCTTCCCTGTCTATCCAGCAGTGCCCATCCAATCCTAACGTCGACTACATCTCATAGCACTGCCCAGCAGAGTCACAACAAAGATCAACAAAGCCAGAGCCCATAATGACTTGTGGCTACACAGGTAAGCTTCCGGGCATGAAGTATTCATCCTTCTCTTTGTGTCTGGCTGAGGCTTTCCGCGTGAATACTGGCCATCTCCAGCAACACCTAGGCAAATCCACTGGCTTCTCCAGGGTACCGTTCCAACCATCCCTCACCCAGTAGTGTGTATTGAAAAACTTCTTTCTCGAGTCTCGAAGTCTTGAGGTCTTGAATATACAGGTCCTGAAGAAGCCTTCATGAAGTCGTCGTTTTGACGTGGAGTCCTCCTTCTCACATCACTCACAAACACTCATACCAGACCCTGTCTACTTTAGCATAGCATTGCACTAACTAGCGTTGCCGAAGCTTTAGTAACAAGTGGTGGGTTCCTACCTCATGCATTCTACTCAACTACAAGAATTTCAATAACACTACGGGAGGGATTTGTTGAATGATGTCCCTACATGCAATAAAACATAGGTATGAAAAGATGGTCAAAGTGAACTTGCCTATACTGTTGATGAAGATAAAGATCGCTCTCAGAAATAACTTGATAGAACTATACGTCACTCCCCGATGAAATATATATAATCAAACATTGCATTCATAAGCAATCGTACTAGCAATCAACCTAACAATCACAAGGTAACACAAGAAACAAGAGCAACAAGGTTGATGAAGGAAATACTTCAGACAAAATCAACAAGGTTTTCATAAAAGCAACTAAGGTAGTTTTCCACTACAAGTAACTATTTTCAACAAAACAAAAGCAAATTAAAAATATAATACAACAAAACAAGTAAAACTATGAAAACCACATCCTAATCACATAAGTGTTTACCTAATAAACTTAACAACAAGCAAAACCATAAAATATTAAAATAAGAGAAAACAAAGCATAAAACAACTAAGTTAACAGAAAATAAAACTTATAAAATATTTTATAAAATAATTTTCAAATAAGAGTTCCAACTAGCAATGAAACCAATTTGCAAGTTATTATGAAACTAGAATTGATTTCATGCTATCAAAATAATAAATAACATAAAATAAGTTTAGTTGAAGTACTACTGATAACTTAACAGAAAAAAAAATATTTAATAACTAAGTTAACACAAAGTATAATTTATAAAATAAATTTTTATTAAAAGTATTTCAAATAATAAATCAAACTAGCAATGGAAATTCAATTGCAAGTTATAATTGAAATAGAATTGACTCCATGCAATTAACTAATAAAATAATATTTGTTTTGAAGAGCTACTGTTTTATAACAGAAAACTTTATAAAATCTATCACTAATATAAAAGAAATATAATTTGAAACAAGTTAAAGCAAAAGGAAAATATAAATAATCCTAACAAGAACTAAACAGAATCTGTTTTAGTTGAAAACCCTATTTTAAAATATCCTAAAAAATCCCAAATTCTACCTAGTGATAACTAAGATCACTAGTGTCAAGTAGCAAAAAGAATCAATCAAAAATATATTTTTAAGCTCAAGTTATTCAGAAAATAAGATTTAAATGAAATCTGTTTAAATTAAAATTTAAATATTCAAATATTGTCAAACTTGGTATCTATAGAAACTAAATGAAATTTTTGACACAATGCAAAAACAATCAATTAAAAAAAACTAAGAACATAAAAGATATGCTAAAACAAAAACAGAACTAAATCTGTTTTTAAAACAAAACAGAAAATAAAAATCTATAACTAACGGACAGGGTGGTGACGTGTCGCTTCCTGATTGTCCTAAGGTGCGCGTGATAGAGGGTTTGGGGCGGACGACCGGAGCTTAACAGAAAACGGTTCAGGGTTCTAATCTGGGCCGTTCATCTGGATCGGACAGACGGGGAAGGAGGGAGAGGCTCACCGAGGAGGGTTGCCGGCGGTGGTGTCTCCGGCAACAGCGACGACAATGGCTGGACGCGGGCGACGGCTCCAGGGGGTCTCAGGTGATGGCGTTGGCTCCGTTCGATGCAGGAGAGGACGGCGAAGACGATGGCGGCGTCGGAGTGGCTCGGGGGCGATGGAGGCGACGGGCACGAGCTCCTTGAGCTTCGGGAAGTGGCCCGTTCTGGCGAGGTCGATGGCGTGGGGCTCTAGGGGGGTCCGGGGCTCGGGCAGATGGCTGGGAAAGTGCGGGAGAGCGAGGGGAGCTCGGGGGTGGGCTCGGGTGGCGGCGGGGTGGTCGGGGTGGAGTGGTGGCGCGAAAATGGTGCGGCGGCGACGCTCGGGTCCGGCGAGTGATTCTGGCGACGAGGGGCGTCGGGAGTTGGGGCAAAGAGGGGGAATGGGTCGAGGGGAGGCATGGCTTTATAGGGGCCTCGAGGTCGTCCGAAAGGAAGGGGAGAGAGGGATCACGGCGATGGCTCCGGCGAGCTGATTGCTCGGTAGGGGACAAAGGGAGCGGGAGCAGGGGGATGGGCGCAGGAACGGCGCGAGCGGTCGGGGCCCCACATGTCTGCGAGAGGGAGGTGGGGTTAACGGCATCGGGTGACCGGCATGGAGCAGTTTCGGGGAGGCTAACTAGGCAGGTGGGCCGGCTGGATCTTAAATGCGTTTAAATGATTTTCCTATATTAATTTACACGGCAATAAAAACAGCATTAAGGCATTCAAAACTTGTCCAAAAAACTAAGGTGTATATATCAAAATGACCAGGGAAATAAATGCCATTTAATGGACATTTTTTGACGGCCAAAATAAATACTAAAAAAATTATTTTCAGAAAATGCCTAAATGGCTTTATTTATTAGTGCAATTATTTTTCAAATAACCCCTTGGGTTTTATGATTCAAAAACTTCACAAAATACCCCCTGGTTTGGAGTGTCACATTACTCCTCTCAAAAATTTGTCCAGGGTTTTTAATGCTTTGAAAATTTGAATAGGAACCAAATATGACATGGATTCCAAAAGAATAATTCAGAGGTTTTCAAAAGCACTTTCAAATTCTTCCTTTAAACTTCCAACTCATATTTCATATAATTTGAAGAAGTCCTTTTATTCTCTCTCATGAAAATCATTGAGCTGCATAAAGTTTCTGAATTTGAAATATTTTCAAAATGGAATTCAAAGCTCATGGGAAAGTCATTTTATTCCCTCTCATTCAAAAGTTTTCAAAAGTTTCAAATTTTCACTCAATTTTAATCACTCAAGCAAACAAACAATCATTCTAATAATTATTATAACATTCCAAAATTTGGGATGTTACAAACCTACCACACTTAAAATGAATCTCGTCCTCGAGATTCGATGAGTCTAGAAAGAAAAGGTTAGGGTTTGGGGGTCTTCTAACAAATCCACTGACCAAGAAGGTGTGGGGGTCTTCCAATAAGACTCCATTGACCTGGAAGGTGTGGGGTCTAGCACACTTAAAATGGGAGTTACTGGTCCTTCAAAATCTTGACAGTCCTCTGGGTGCATTTGTCTCTTCACATTCTTCACGATAGCTCCTTTGGTGATGCTCTTCCGTTTAAAATCAAAAATCTCGTGTTCTCATAACAAAATGTATTACCACCGATACTGGGTCTTCTTAGCTGGCAGGTCTCGCGTTCATTCTAAGTAACTTATCGACGATCCATGGTGGTCTACCATTAGTGGTTATCCTGTAGTGAAATGGGTCTTGGCTTCATTCCTCATCGTAAAAATTCCTACGTGTGGCAACAACTGCCATGTACAAGGGTTTTCTTCATACCATTCTAAGGCTTAAACAAAAGCTTCAAAGAACATCGTCTCTTTACTATGGGTAAGTCACTCAGATTTACCATTCCGAATAGCAAGAGAATGATAAGAGTAAGTCGTCATATCCAATCCATGCCGCACTGAAATCATTACCTTGTATAAGGTTTAGCGAATCTCGTATTCTAGCACTTGGGCTTCCTCACAAGTGTTGCAGAAAATTTCTCTTGTCAATGAACGAAGTTCGGATAAATCCATTGATTCTGCAAGCTAAGCAAAAACATCTATCGTTTCTTCACAACTCTCAGGTTTTCGTATACTCCTAAGAAAACGTTTTCTGATCTGACGTAGCTTCTTCCAAGTTTCTTCCTTCACAAAGGTGGGGCTTGATCCTTATCAATCCTGAGGTCAGTGAGAAATAGCGTTAACTCACTCTTGGGGTTACTAGCGTTCCACATTCTCTTCAACTGTATTCACTTATCCAAACTCCTTAATGTGAATGGTATTTTCTTCATTCATTTATCCCTGTGGGTACTACCACACTTAAAATGGAATGCACTCATGCTTGCAAGGACCATATTTTCTCATATCCTCGAAATTGGTCGGAGGTCTTTGTTCATGGGGTAACAACTCATGTAATTCAACATAGGGGAATCATGACACCATAAATTTTCCATTGATCTCATGAATTTATTACAACTCTTAGACTTCCATTACATATCTTCAAAATGATAAGAGTGCTACCTATTACATTTATTACTTCCAAAATCCAAAACTCAAACTACTCATGCTTAGCCTTCTTCTCAGGGCAGGTATAGGAGTAATGTCCAGTCTTCTTGCACCGGAAACACATGATCTGACTCAGATCCTTCTTTGCAGAAATTGGGTTGTTCTGAGAATGTCTTCGGTTTCTCTTCTTGGGTTCCTTTGTTCCGATCAAACTTTCAATTTCCTATGGATCAAACTCCACTTCTTCTGTCGGAAAGTTTCCCAGATACTCTTTTCTTTCCTTCGTACAGTACTGTGAGAAAGGTCCTTCTTCTCCACATGAATAGCAGGCATTGGAGTAAAATCTGGTTATGCCTTCTCCATTAGGGTCTTCAACGTCTTCCTTCATCACCAGTTATCCTAAATTTTTTCTGAAGGCTTCCTTCATGGTTTCCTTCTGCTGCTTGATGACTTCTTGTACCTTGGGGTACATTTGGCATTGAGCTGGGTAATGTGTAGTTCCTTCACACAAGAAACATGTCACCTGCCCAGTTGGGCATTCCTCAACTCGGTGATTTTCTTCACAATGAGGGCCTCCTTCCTTGTGTTCTTCCTGGATGTGTCCTATCTCTCCACATATCCTACAGGCACAAATCTTCTTCACCACTTTGCCACGGGGCTTCTGCGTGTTGGTAACAACATGAGATTCTTGCAGAGTCATCTTGAATTCTTCCCAAGTGATTGATACTTGCCTATCATGGATATCTTCATGCATCTTCCACAAATTTTCAGCACCTTCTGCAAAGTTACGAAGAGCATATTGGACTATCTTGTTCCTTGTAACAAGGTTACTCCTTAGGTGATCCTCCATGTTCTGAATCCATTCTTCTGTCTCTAACCGAGTCACCGATCCAGAATACACAAGTCCAACTTCATTCGTCATCTATTGGGTTCAAGGTTTTGGGGATGAGAGAGAAAGGAGCGGATACACACAATACAAACAATGGTTTTGCAAATAGATTTTAGTTGTGGTTGTCGAAAATTTACACACAAATGACAGCTCACAAATCATTGTATCTAACGTAAGTATACAACAGGGGTTTGGTCTTCTAGGGCATAATATCTTGGAAATTCTTCATGGTCTTCAATTTCTTCGGGTCTTCACAGTCTTCAACACGTGTAGCTTCAACTCTTCTAATGCATGGTGAAATCTTCTTTACTTTGAAGTGACCATCAGTTGTTTCCATATCTTGTCCTTCTCGAAGTGGTCTTAGTTGATCCTTAGTGCGGTCAAAGGGGAACGGGTATTTTCTAACTCTTTGAGGTAAGAGAGATCATTTGATAAAGCTCAAATAATATGAGAAGTAAAGTGTCTTTTGAAAACAAAGTTTTCTGAGAAATCATTTCCTAAGGGCTTTCCAGTTTCTAGGGTCACGTCCTACAGTCAATATATGCTTTAATACCATTTCTGTAGCGACCCAACTCAAAACGAGTCAAGCCTCTGTGTTTTCTGTGCCATCCCTGGATCAGTATGCTGGCACACACAGTACATCAATGTATATATCAAAGTGCAATCACATGTAATTAACGTAAAACTGTTATATACCTTAAAATAGCAGCGGATATAGTCAACGGGAGTGGAGTCCCAATAACACCAACGGCAAGTTGAGTGCGGACCGTAACCCTGAATCGTACTCTTACCCGTCGTAGAAGAGTATCTGCAACATAAGACGTTGCAGCCGTTAAGGTCAGTACATTGAATGTACTGGCAAGATCACCATAGAAGAACAGAAGAATAAAGACTATTCTATATGCAAAGGCTTTGTGGCTCTGGGTCTAAGTTTTTGCGTAAAAGCTGATTTTATTTTCCTACAACAAAGGAATATCAGGAGTTTTCACTATAGAGTTACCTATCATGACATGGTTCCGCCAACCAATGTCCAAATGCCCACAAGTATCATTAAGTTGCCCACAATTAGTTATCAGTCCAGTGTTGAGAGTTCAGAGATAGATCCAAGTCCATAGGCTCAAATTGTCCATAACCGGGGACATGGCTAATTGATTAGGTTAAACTCTGCAGAGTGTTGTGTACTTTACCCACAAGATTCGTTCCCTCCTGGTAAGTCCTCGCACTACATGGTGTTTGAGAATAGGATGAACGAAACATGGTCTTTCAGAGTGCTTCCCTGTCTGTCCAGCAGTGCCCATCCAATCCTAACGTCGACTACATCTCGTAGCACTGCCCAACAGAGTCACAACAGAGATCAACCAAGCCAAAGCCCATAGTGACTTGTCGCTACACAGGTAAGCTTCCGGGATTGAAGTATTCATCCTTCTCTTTGAGTCTGGGTGAGGCTTTCCGCGTGAATACTGGCCATCTCTAGCAACACCTAGGCAAATCCACTGGCTTCTCCAGGGTACCGTTCCAACCATCCCTCACCCAGTAGTGTGTATTGAAAAACATGTTTCTCGAGTCTCGAAGTCTCGAAGTCTTGAATATACAGGTCTTGAAGAAGCCTTCATGAAGTCGTCATTTTGACGTGGAGTCCTCCTTCTCACACCACTCACGAACACTCATACCAGACGATGTCTACTTTAGCATAGCATTGCACTAACTAGCGTTCCCGGGGCTTTAGTAACAAGTGGTGGGTTCCTGCCTCGTGCATTCTACTCAACTACAAGAATTTCAATAACACTACAGGAGGGATTTGTTGAATGATGTCACTACATGCAATAAAACATAGGTATGAAAAGATGGTCAAAGTGAACTTGCCTGTACTGTTGATGAAGATAAAGATCGCTCTCAGAAATAACTTGATAGAACTATACGTCACTCTCTGATGAAATCTATATAATCAAACATTGCATTCATAAGCAATCATACTAGCAATCAACCTAACAATCACAAGGTAACACAAGAAACAAGAGCAACAAGGTTGACGAAGGAAATACTTAAGACAAAATCAATAAGGTTTTCATAAAAGCAACTAAGGTAGTTTTCCACTACAAGTAACTATTTTCGACAAAACAAAAGCAAATTAAAAATATAACAGAAGTATTTTAGTACATATTTTATTATCAAAAAGAATTACTTTTGAAGAACAATTAAAACTATGAAAACCACATCCTAATCACATAAGTGTTTACCTAATAAACTTAACAACAAGCAAAACCATAAAATATTAAAATAAGAGAAAACAAAGCATAAAACAACTAAGTTAACAGAAAATAAAACTTATAAAACATTTTATTAAATATTTTTCAAATAAGAGCTCCAACTAGCAATGAAATCAATTTGCAAGTTATTATGAAACTAGAATTGATTTCATACTATCAAAATAATACATAACATAAAATAAGTTTAGTTGAAGTACTACTGATAACTTAAGAGAAAACAAAATATTTAATAACTAAGTTAACAGAAAGTATATTTTATAAAATAAAATTTTATTAAAAGTATTTCAAATAGCAAATCAAACTAGCAATGGAAATTCAATTGCAAGTTATAATTGAACTAGAATTGATTCCATGCTATTAACTAATAAAATAATAATTGTTTTGAAGAGCTATTGTTTTCTAACAGAAAACTTTATAAAATCTATCACTAATATAAAAGAAATATAATTTGAAACTAGTTAAAGCAAAAGGAAAATATAAATAATCCTAACAAGAACTAAACAGAATCAGTTTTAGTTGAAAACCCTATTTGAAATTATCCTAAAATCTCCCAAATTATACCTAATGATAACTAAGATCACTAGTGTCAAGTAGCAAAAAGAATCAATCAAAAATATATTTTTAAACTCAAGTTATTCAGAAAATAAGATTTAAATGAAATCTGTTTAAATTCAAATTTAAACATTCAAATATTATCAAACTTGCTATCTACAGAGACTAGATGAAAATTGTGATACAATGCAAAAGGAATCAATTAAAAAAAACTAAAATCATAAAAGATATGCTAAAACAAAAACAGAACTAAATCTGTTTTTAAAACAAAACAGAAAATAAAAATCTATAACTAACGGACAGGGGGGTGACGTGTCGCTTCCTGATTGGTCCTAAGTTGCGCGTGATTGAGGGTTTCGGGCGGACGACCGGAGTTTAACAGAAAATGGTTCGGGGTTCTAATCTGGGCCGTTCATGTGGATTGGACGGATGGGGAAGGAGGGAGAGGCTCACCGAGGAGGGTTGCCGCCGGCGGTGTCTCCGGCGACGGCGACGGCTGGATGCCGGCGACGGCTCCAGGGGGTCTCCAGTGATGGCGTTGGCTCCGTTCGACGCAGGAGAGGGTGGCGAAGATGATGGCGGCGTCAGTGTCTCGGGGGCGATGGAGGCGACGGGCACGAGCTCCTTAAGCTTCGGGAAGTGGCCCGCTCCAGCGAGGTCGATGGCGTGGGGCTCTGGAGGGGGGGGGGGTCCGGTGCTCGGGCAGATGGCTGGGGAAGTGCGGGAGAGCGAGGGGAGCTCGGGGGTGGGCTCGGATGGCGGCGGGGTGGTCGGGGTGGAGTGCTGGCGCGAAAATGGTGCGGTGGCGGCGCTTTGGTCCGGCGAGTGATTCTGGCGACAAGGGGCGTCGGGAGTTGGGGCAAAGAGGGGGAATGGGTCAAGGGGAGGTAGGGGTTTATAGGGGCCTCGAGGTCGTCCGAAAGGAATGGGAGGGAGGGATAACGGCGATGGCTCCGGCGAGCTGATTGCTCGGGAGGGGATAGAGGGAGCGGGAGGAGGGGGATGGGCGCAGGAACGACACGAGCGGTCGGGGCCCCACATGTCTACGAGAGGGAGGCGGGGTTAATGGCATCGGGCGACCGGCATGGAGCAGTTTCGGGGAGGCTAAATAGGCAGGTGGGCTGGCTGGATCTTAAATGCGTTTAAATGATTTTCCTATATTAATTTACATGGCAATAAAATCAGCATTAAGACATACAAAACTTGTCCAAAAAATTAAAGTGTATATATCAAAATGACCAGGGAAATAAATGACATTTAATGGACATTTTTCCATGGCCAAAATAAATACTAAAAAAAAATATTTTCAGAAAATGCCTAAATGGCTTTATTTATTAGTGCAATTATTTTTCAAATAACCCCTTTGGTTTTATGATTCAAAAACTTCACAGAACCCCCCTGGTTTGGAGTGTCACATTACTCCTCTCAAAAATTTGTCCAGGGTTTTTAATGTGTTGAAAATTTGAATAGGAACCAAATATGACATGGATTCCAAAATAATAATTCAGAGGTTTTCAAAAGCACTTTCAAATCCTTCCTTTAATCTTCCAACTCATATTTCATATAATTTGAAGAAGTCCTTTTATCCTCTCTCATGAAAATCATTGAGCTGCATAAAGTTTCTGAATTTGAAATATTTTCAAAATGGAATTCAAAGCTCATGGGAAAGTGATTTTATTCCCTCTCATTCAAAAGCTTCAAATTTTCACTCAATTTCAATCACTCAAGCAAACAAACAATCATTCTAATAATTATTATAACATTCCAAAATTTGGGATGTTACAAACTCCCTGACACCGAAGGAATGCCCTGTGATCTATCCAATGTCACTTCGTAATAGGGTGAGAATAAAGTTGCTACTTAGGTATCTCCAAAGGTATCATTTGGCTTGGCATGGATCAAGACTGAGATTTGTCTCTTCATGTGATGAAGAGATATCTCCGGGCCCTCTCGGTAATACAACATCATAAGAAGATTGCAAGAAAGTGCGTAATGAGTTTAGTCATGGAATCTTGTATTATGTACCTAGTAGGTTCTAGAAGTTGTAGAAGGTTCTAGAGTGGGGCTGATACGTCTCCAGCGTATCTTTAATTTTTCATTGTTCCATGATATAATATTATCATTCTAGGATACTTTGTTGGCATTTAGTGGCCAATTTATATTACTTTTGAGCACTAAACTATTAACCTAGTGCCAAGTGCGAGATGTTGTTTTCTGAGTGTTTTTTTCTTTTCAGGTTTACACTACCAAACAAAGTCCAATTGCCACGAAATTTTTTATGAATTTTTATGGACCAAAAGAATACCTAGAAGCTTCGGGAGAAGAACACACGCCGCACGAGAGAGGCAGCACACATCAGGGCGCGACTAGGGGGTGGTCATGCCCTATTGTGTGTTGGCACCCCCTTGCGTTTCCCCATGCTCCTCTTTGGCCTATAGATTATAATATATCTTGAAAACCCTAGGGATCCTCCTGAAACATTTTTTTCTACCGTCGCAAGTCTATTCCATCGTGTGCACATGTAGAGTCCTATTCCGGTGCCCTATCGGAGGGGGGGATCGATCACAGAGGGTCCTACAGGTGCGTACTTAGTACCTAGATTGTTATCTCTCTCTCTCGCTCTTTTGATCTTCAGTACAAAGTTCACCTTGCTGATCCCATGGTGATGTGTGATTAGTCTACCATAGACCTACGGGTCCATACTTAGTACCTAGCTAGTTATCTCTCTCTCTCTTTGATCTTCAATACAAAGTTCACCGCATCTTCGCGGTGAGCTATTCGATGTAATCCTTTTGTGCGGTGTGTTTGTTGGGATCCGATGAATTGTGGGTTTATGTTCAGATTGTTCATGAAATTATATTGAGTTCTTTGTTGGTACTTCTTTACATATACATGATTATATGATAGCTTCATAATTCTCTCTGATCTACTAAAATAGTTTGGCCAACTGGATTGATATTTCTTCAGTGGGAGAGGTGTATTTTAGTGGGTTCAATCTGGCGGTTCTCTATATCCCAGTGGCATGAAGGGACAAGACACGTATTTGTATGATTGCCACTACTGATGAGATGATGGTTTTATTCATAATTATTGAATCTACTTTGTCTATATCATGTCAATGTTCTCTAAGCATTACTTTGTTTTACTTAATACTCTAGATGCATGTTGGAGCTATGTTCGCTCAATCTATTGGTATGTCGCTTGGAGCTATATTTTGATTCATCACATGATATGAGTTTTTCTTAGAGAATGTTTGCATTACTTTGTTTTATTTTTCCACAATAATTGTTTGACGGAAACACCTACTTGAGTGAGACACAGGATCACCATGATTTATTAGAGTACTCTTTGTGCTTCACTTATATCTTTTGAGCTAAGTAGTTTCTCTACTACTTCCCTTATATCTTTTTAGAGCATAGTGGCATATAGATTTTACTGAAATAATTGCATTCTCATTCGTCACTTATATTTGTTTGATATTTAATAAATTGTGACGGTAATTTGCATGGTTTATAAGACTAGTCCAAATATAATAGGTATTCAAGCAGTGTATAATGAAAACCTTCATGTAGTATAATAAAAACCTTCATAAGCCAACTTATATCTTACTCAAAACCGCCACCATACCTACCTATCATGGAATTTCCATAACCATTCGGAGATATATTTCCATGCAACTTCCATTTACATCATATCACTTGTACTTTCATTGTCATGTTGCTTTCCTTGATCTTATAAGCTGACATAGTATTTGTGGCAAAGCCACCATTCATAATTTTCTGATACATGTTACGCCTGATCATTGAACATCCTGGTACACCGCGGGAGGCATTCATATAGAGTCATACTATAGTTCTTCATATGGAGTTGCAAGTAAATGAAAGTGTGATGATCATCATTATTAGGGTAGTGTCTCATGAGGAAAGGATGAGGAGATAATGACTCTCCACGAGTCGGGATGAGACTCTAGACGGAGTTTTTTTAAAGGATAAAGAAAAAGAAAAAAATGAAAAAAATGAAAAAATAAATAAATAATGAGATAAAAGAGAGAAGGACAGTGCTACTACCTCTTTTTTTACACTTGTGCTTCAAAGTGGCACTGTATTCTTCATATAGAGAGTCTCTTGTTTTGTAACTTTCATATGCTAGTGGGAATTTTTAATTCTAGAACTTGGCTTGTATATTCCGATGAAGGGCTTCCTCAAATGTCCGAGGTCTTCATGAGCAAGCAAGTTGGATTCACACCCACTTAGCTTCAGTTGGGCTTTCATACACTTATAGCTCTAGTGCATCTGTAGCATCGCAATTCCTACTCCTCGCATTGATATCTATTGACAAGCATCTCCACATCTCATTTATATGCCTAGTTGATGCGAGACTTTTCTCTCCACTTTTACCCCTTTGAAACCTACCACCGTATTCTATTCGAGCTTTATGCTATATCCATGGTTAACGCTCATATATTGCATGAGTAATAAAAAGCTGAGGGGCGCTAGAAAGTATGATCCAATTGCCTGAATTAAATTATAGTGCTTGACATTTGTATTTATGTGGTGAAGATGGAGTCATGCACTGCTAATATGATAAAATGAATTGGGGTTAAACATTCTTGAAGGATCGTATATTTTGAAACTTCACGATTATGTTACTTATGTTTATGAATATTACTATGTTGATGTTTATTAGTTCATATTTTTCTCAGTGATCATACCCGCAATAGATTACATGTTGGGTAGCATGTCACATCAAAAATTCTGATTTTATGATTTACCTACTCGAGGACGAGCAGGAATTAATCTTGGGGATACTGATATGTCTCTATTCTATATATAATTTTTGACTGTTCCATGCTATAATATTATCATTCTAGGATACTTTTTAGGCATTAATTTGCCAATTCATATTATTTTTAAGCACTAACCTATTAACCCAGTGACAAGTGCCAGTTGCTATTTTTTGCGTTTTTTTTTTGCTTTTCAGGTTCACAGTACCAAACAAAATCCAATTTCCATGGAACTTTTTTATGTTTTTTCTGGACCAAAATAAGACCTAGAAGCTTTGGGAGAAGATTGGATGTTGTACGAGAGAGGTAGCACACATCAGGGCACGCCCAAGGGGGTGGTCGCGCCCCATTGTGTTTTGTCTCCCCCTGGCATCTCCCGACATCCCACTCTGGCATATAAATTCCAATATATCCCGAAACACTATTTTCGCTGCCGCAAGTCTCTGTTTCGCCATGTTCCCGTCTGGAGCGCTGTTCTGGTGCCCTCGCGGAGGGGATGTACCATGGAGGGCCTCTGAATCAACCTTGCTGCTCCCATCCTGATGTGTGAGTAGTCTACCACAGACCTACGGGTCCGTAGTTAGTATCAATATGACTATCCTCTCTCTGTATTCGATCTTCAATGCAAAATTCACTGCATCTTTGCAGTCTTCTATTCGATGTAATCCTTTTGTGTGGTGCGTTTGTTGGGATCCGATGAATTGTGGTTTTGTATTCAGATTGTTCATGAAATTGTATTGAGTTCCTTGTTGGTCCTTCTTTCATATGCATGATTATATGGTAGCTTCGTAATTCTCTCCGAACTTCTAAAATAGTTTTTCAAACTAGATTGACATTTCTTTAGTGGGAAAGGTGCGTTGTATTGGGTTCAATCTGGCGGTGCTCTATATCCTAGTGACTGGAAGGGACAAGACACCTCTTTGTTTTGTTGCCACTACAGATAAGGGGTTTATTCATATTTATTGAATCTACTTTGTCTACGTCATCTCAACGTTCCCCAAGCATTAATATGTTTTATGCTAGAGAAGATAGCTAGCCATGCTTACCTCTCTCAGGACTCGCTTTTGCGCCGGAGGACATACCAGGCTCACGTGCAGTAATACTAAAGACGACAACCTCGGCACCTCTGAAGTCTGTGATGAGAATGGAAATCCTTAGTGCCATAGAAATAACAAGCGCCGCCACAAAAATGGCAACAACAGTGACATCAAAGAAACAACAGTCAAAACTGGATTCGGCAACCAGCGCAGTGGCCAGAAGAAGAGCTCTTTAGAGATAAGAAGGGTGGTGTGTTTGCCTTGGAAATAATCCTTGATAGATCCTGTCAAATCCATGGCACTGCAGATAAGCTCGCTAATGAGACCAATCACAAATGTTCGGTGATCAAGAGTACCGTAATGGCCTTGCCTGAATGCCCGAGCAAAGGACAACATCATAGAAAAGATGCGGATGAAGCACCCAGACCCCATAATGGAGTGTGTTGGGGATCCCACGGTGGCCTTGCCAGTTGTCGGTGATCAAGAGTACCGTAATGGCCTTGCCTGGAGGGCTTAAGGTTAAACCGTACGGCTCGTAGCCAGCCCAAGAGTGAGCCGTCAGGACTGGAGGGCCCAACAAGCGTAGCGGCTCACAAGATGGGCCGGCGGGGTGGCCCGGATGAGAAGACCCGGGCGTGTAAAGCCACCCGGGGTCAACTTGGTTAGGATAGGCAAGAGAAGATAGAGGTAGACTCGGACGTGTAATGAGAGTCGGCCACAACTGGTATGACTGGTGGTCTTGACCTCGGTATATAAAGGCAAGACCCGGGGTGACTTAGAGATCGGGTTATCGAGAACTAGGTCAAGCTTTAGCTCCCTTGTAATCGATACAACAAGTAATACAAACATAAGTAGGACGTAGGCTATTACCTCACCTTGTGGGGCTGAACCTGGGTAAACTCGTGTCCTTTGTCCCTGTTAACCCCTTTCAGTCCATCACATTAGCGATGACCTCGAATCTAAGTCCGTTAACCCGGACATCTGCCGTGATAAATCCACGACAGTTGGCGCCCACCGTGGGGCTGTCGCTTAGTGGTGTTGAGTTCTCGAAGGGCTCTGTCCCAGGGCTCGAAGGATACGTGGTCAAAAGGATCAGCAAGAGTCATCGTGGCTGGTTCTACATCGATGATGCCGGCTGGGGGCTTGATGCACAGTCCGTGAAGTATGGATTCCGGGTTCCATTAAGCGGGATCCACGTCTTCTCGGAAGGGTTGATGGATCTACACCCGAGCAGGACGTCTGCACCAACATCATCGAGCCGGCTCGGCATCTATGACCTATGTGTAACATGCATCCTGCCCATGCTAATCCGGGTCAGAAGCATGTCTTCGTAGGCTTCACTCAAGGTACGGATGTGGAAGCTTCCGGATCACAGGAAACTCTCATCTATTCAGAGAACGAATCTTCAAGTGGAGAAATGGAGCCGGTGTACCAGCTCCGCAATGGCGGCCTTGGGGGCTACGGCGGCATCGGCCTTGAGTTAGATCGCTCTGTGTCAGATGATGTTGAGCTGCCGTTTCATGCTGCCGTGTTCGTGGCGGGGTCAGCCCCAGGCACGAGTAGTACAGCCGCAGGAGCCACCACCTCGGGTGATAACCCCACGCCGCCGGCTCAAGTTCTTGTGGAGCTGATGGATGAGCTCGCGGCTTTAATGGCCACTGAGGTCACACCAGATAATCAAGCAGCTTGGAATTTAGAGATTGCAAGGATCAAAGGCGAGCTAATAGAGGAATGGCAAAGGATGGCTGAACTGAGGATCCACATGGTGGAGGAGGCTGAACGTATCAAGGCAGATGCTTTCTGTCTAGGGCTGGAGCAAATATCAGCAGAAGTGGTACATCGAAGGAGGCATCAATCTCGTCTACCAGAGCGCTATGAAGCAAGGAACCTCTTCAATACTCCTCCTGGCACGAGGCGAGTAACGGACACGCCCGAGAGCCGCTCGACGGAGCGACCAGCGACTCATCCGGGCCGCCGTAACCAAGCTTCACCCGGTGGCTTTCCAACGCCGACGGGTCATTATTCTAACCCGTCCAAGAATATGGTGGCAGCGGCCACCCCGCTTGAGACAATTCCTATCTCGGACGAAGCACCCTTTGGAGAGGATGTGCGAAACGTCATCGGGTACCTGTAGACGGCCGTGGCCCAACAGGAGAAATATACTCACAACCGAAGACGTGTTCATTCAACCCCTCTTCCTAGCCGCAGCTTTAGCCGGTGCTACGAGTCACCAGCAGGTTCCAACAGCAACCGGCACAAAGAGATTCTGACGGGTCACCGGCCGGGTAGAGACACGACAGCATTTGTAAACCATGCAGGAAGCCCACAAGAGGCGCCAACTAGGCCGGCTCACCAGGAGCCTGTACCTTCCATTTCGGTGGAGGCAGGAGTAAACTCTAGGACGGGAGGGCCGCCGTGTTTGTCGCCGGCTCTGCGGAGCGAACGGCTGCCAACAGACTTCAAAGGGCCCCACAAGGTCCCAAATTATACCGCTGAGGTACCCCCGGAGGCCTGGGTGGAGAGTTATGAACTGGCCATGGAGATGCTGGAGGTCAGTGAGGCGGTTTATGCCAAGTATTTCGTCATGATGCTTGAAGGCGCGGCTCGCACGTGGCTAAAGGGGTTGCCGCCTAATACCATCAATTCATGGGAGGAGCTCCGGGCAGGTTCATTAAAAACTTTCAAGGGACGTGCAAGCAACCGATGACCATTGTGGATCTTGATCACTGTGTGCAATAGGAGAACGTGTCGGCCCATCATTGGGTACGGCGGGTCTCGACAATCATCCACTCCTTGGAGCAGATCACGGCGGCTCAGGCGGTACTGATCTTGGAGAAGAAATGCCATTTTGTTCCTCTAAAACATAAACTCGGCCGACTCAAACGTACGTGCCAGGACATGGGAGAGCTCATGACGGCTCTCACGAAATATGCCGACTCTAGAAGTACGAAAGATCCGGGTTCTGATGATGAGAAAGCTAGACAAGGTAAGGAAGGCAATCAAGGAAAGGGTGCGGATAACAATGGTAGCCAGAGCAAACGGAAGAATCCAGAGGCCGGGTCAGAGCTGGTGGCTAATACAAACATCCAGCAGAATTACCCTAAGGGCAATAGGAGGTTTAGACCGCCCTTTGGCAAGGATAGCTCTCCCTCGAACATGGAGGAGTTACTTAAGCGGCGTTGTCCAAATCACAATCTGCCTGATAAGCCGGCAAACCACACAGGGGGGAATTGCAATTTCATGTAGAAGTACAAGCGGTATTTCACACAACCTAACAATCGAGATGGTGGTCCGCCAGGCGGCTCAGGACCTGGTTTTGGTTCTGGTGGCTCAGGGTCCGGTCATTCGGTCCACCGTCATCCGGGTCAAGATGGTCAAGGGGGACACCAGCCGCATTCTGGTAATAATAATCAGCAACAACAGCGTAATCAGTCTGGTTTCCAGAGTAATCCGAAGCAGCTCAGCTCCGGGCAGTACCACGTTTTCATGACCAGTCTCAACAAACGGGACCAGAAGTTGCGAAAGCGGGCAGTTAATGCGGTTACACCGGCTCTTCCGCAGTACTTAAAGTGGTCTGAATATGACATAACGTGGAGCCGAGAAGATCACCCACCGCGTGTCGATGACCCGGGCTGGCTGGCTTTGGTTGTAGCCCCCCAGGTGGGCGGATATATGGTGAACAAGGTGCTGATGAATGGTGGCAGCAGCATAAACATCCTTTACTATGACACTTTCCGGTGGATGAAGTTGCTTGACAACGATTTAAAACCTTCATCCATCGTCTTTCATGGTGTGGTTCCGGGTAAGTCGGCGCGTCTGCTGGGCAGGATTTCGTTGGAAGTGGCTTTTGGCGATGACTACAATTACAGGGTGGAATCCTTGTGGTTTGAAGTGGTCAAGATCAAGAGTCCTTATCATGCGATATTTGGATGGCCGGCTTATGCTAAGTTCATGGCCAGGCTCTGCTATGTTTACTTGCAGCTCAAGATACCCGGCTTAAACGATACCATTACCGTTCATGGTAATCGAAATACAGCTATTGAGTGTGAAGAAGGAGACGTGGCTTACGCAGAGTCTAGTTGCACTCAGGAGGAGCTTAAGTTCTATAAATAGAATGTTGATCTAGAGGATATGACCCCGCTGAAAAAGTCCACCACGGAGGTTGAGCCGCCCCTCATGTTTTCAGCGGATGATACGAAGACAGTAGATTTCACTCCAGGCGACTCATCTAAGCAGTTCATCATTGGATCTCACATGGATCCCAAATAGGAAAGCATGCTCATCGAATTCATCCGTGAGAATCGGGACATCTTCGCATGGAAACCTTCTGACATGCCGGGTCTACCGAGAGAGTTCGCTGAGCACAACCTTAATGTGGATCCAAAGTTTAAGCCGATTAAATAGTTTTTGCGGTGATTCAATGAGGAGAGGCGCAAGGCTATTGGGGAAGAAGTTGCCCGGCTCTTGGCAGCATGTTTTATCATTGAAGTTTTTCACCCGGAATGGTTGGCTAACCCGATGCTCATGCTAAAAAAGAATGGCACATGGCGTATGTGTGTGGACTACATAGACCTTAACAAGGCATGTCCGGCTGATCCATTTGCTCTCCCTCGTATTGATCAGATCATTGATGCTACGGCGGGGTGTGAAAGTTTCTGCTTCCTGGATGCATACTCAGGTTATCATCAAATCAAGATGGCGGTTAAAGACCGGGAGAAGACGGCTTTTATCACACCCTTTGGGGCGTTCTGTTATGTCTCTATGCCCTTCGGGCTCAAAAGTGCCCAGGCGACTTACCAGCGATGCATGTAGAACTGCCTTCACGGTTAGATTGGCCGAAATGTTCATGCTTATGTCGATGACATCATGGTCAAATCCAGAAAGAAGGAGACTCTGTTGGAGTATTTAAAGGGATCTTTTCATAATCTTCAGGTCTACAAGATGATGCTTAACCCGACCAAGTGTGTCTTTGGTGTTCCGTCGGGCAAGCTTTTGGGTTTCCTGGTCTTTGAGCATGGTATCGAGGCTAACCCGGACAAAATCAAGGCCATTACCTCTCTGGGAGAGCCGTCTTGTATTAATGATGTTCAACGTGTTGGGGAACGTCGCATGGGAAACAAAAATTTTCCTACGCACACGCAAACCTATCTATGGTGATGAGCATCTACGAGAGGGAGAGTGGATCTACGTATCCTTGTGGATCGCTAAGCGAGAAGCGTTAAGAAACGCGGTTGGTGTAGTCAAACGTCTTCGCGATCCAAATCACCGAGCGTCCTGAGATCTAATCACGAACAGTCCCGCGATCTCGTCACGATCTGTCCCGCGATCCAATCACGAACGTCCCGTGGCCTTGATCACGATCCTTCCGATCTAGTACCGAACAGACGACACCTCCGCGTTCAGCACACGTGCAGCTTGATGATGATCTCCACCGTCTTGATCCAGCAAGAGGAGGCAGAGAGGAGGAAGAGTTCACCGGAAGCATGACGGCGCTCCGGCGATGGTGGTGGAGTGATTCTGGCAGGGCTTCGCCTAAGCACTGCGGAAAACCGATCTAAAGGAGCACCGGTGGAACGGGTAGCACGTGGCCGTAAAAACTGTGCGAAAACCCTCTATTCCACTAGTATATATAGGAGGGAGGGAGGAGAAGAGGCAGCCAAGCCTCCAAGCCAAGGAGGCTTCGGCCGAAGCCAATGGGGAGGAATCCTACTCCTCCAATCCTAGTAGGAGTAGGATTCACCCTTTTCGCCTTTTTTTCCACCTTTTTCTTTAGGCCTTTTTCCTCCTGGCGCCATGGGCCTTTTGTGGCTGTTCCACCATCCCACTAAGGGCTGGTTATTCTTCTCCCATAGCCCATGGACCCTCTAGGGTCGAAATACCCCTCCCGGAGGTCTCCCGGTACACTACCGGTGCTCCCGGTACACTACCGATGAGCCCGAAACTTTGCCGGCGACCAAACTGGGACTTCCTATATACGAATCTTTACCTCCGGACCATTACGGAGCTCCTCGTGATGTCTGGGATCTCATCCGAGACTCCGAACAACCTTCGGTCACTACCATATATAACTCTATACTACCGAAACGTCACCAAACCTTAAGTGTGCAGACCCTGCGGGTTCGAGAACTATGTAGACATGACCGAGACACCTCTACGGTCAATAACCAATGGCGGGACCTGGATGTCCACATTGGTTCCTACATATTCTACGAAGATCTTTATCGGTCGAACCTCTATGTCAAGGATTCAGTTAATCCCGTATGATGTTCTCTTTGTTCTTCGGTATGTTACTTGCCCGAGATTCGATCGTAGGTATCTCCATACCTAGTTCAACATCGTTACTAGCAAGTCTCTTTACTCGTTCCGTAATACAAGATCCCGCAACTAACAATTAGTCACATTGCTTGCAAGGCTCATTGTGATGTTGTATTACCGAGTGGGCCCTGAGATACCTCTCCGTCACACGGAGTAACAAATCCCAGTCTCGATCCATGCCAACTCAACAGACACCATCGGAGTTACCTGTAGGTCACCTTTATAGTCACCCAGTTACGTTGCGACATTTGATACACACAAGGCACTGCTCCGATATCCGTGAGTTGCATGATCTCATGGTCATAGGAACATATACTTGACATGCAGAAAATAGTAGCAATAAACTGACACGATCATATGCTATGTTTGTAGTTTGGGTCTTGTCCATCACATCATTCTCCTAATGATGTTATCCCGTTATCAAATGACATCGCATGTCAATGGCTAGGAAACCCTGACCATCTTTGATCAACGAGCTAGTTCACTAGAGGCATACTAGGGACACAGTGTTGTCTATTTACCCACACATGCAATGCGTTTCCAATCAATACAATTATAGCATGGATAATAAATGATTATCATGAACAAGGAAATATAATAATAAACACTTTATTTATTGCCTCTAGGGCATATTTCCAACACAACGCTTGGCAGGGCGGATTGTTGCGTTGAGCCGGTTCATAAGCCGTCTTGGAGAGAAGGCTATTCCTTTATATCAAATGATGAAGAAGGCAGACAAATTTGTCTGGAGTAAGGCGGCAGGTGAAGCACTCAAGGCGCTTAAAAAGCAACTCACTGAGCCGCCAGTGCTGGCCGCTCCGGCTAAAAAAGAACTGTTACTCCTTTATGTGGCGGCTAATAACCGGGCAGTGAGTGCTGCAATCGTGGTTGAGTGCAAGGAGGCCGGAAAGGAGTATCCGGTGCAAAGGCCGGTTTAATATATCAGTGAGGTCCTGACAGAGTCTAAGCAAAGGTATCCACATTGGCAGAAGCTGGTATATGGGGTATTCATGGACAACCACAAGTTAAAACACTATTTCTTAGGGCACAAGATAACTGTGGTTAGTTCTACTCCGCTGGGGGATATTATCCAGAACAGAGAAGCCACAGGAAGGATTGCTAAGTTGGCATTGGAGCTGGGACCTCTGAATGTAAAATATGTGCCACGCATAGCTATCAAGTCCCAAGCCCTTGTGGACTTCATACATGATTGGACGGAGTGTCAAGCTCCCGAGGAAAAGCCGAATAACACATACTGGACTATACACTTCGATGGATCCAAGAAATTAGAGGGGTCAGGGGCAAGAGTTGTTCTGACATCCCCCAAGGGTGATAAATTTTGTTATGTGCTCCAGCTGATGTTCCCCTGCACTAACAATGCGGCTGAATATGAAGCTTTGCTTCGTGGTCCTCGGTTAGCCAAGGAGATGAATTTGAGCCGAGTCAGGTGTTTGGACGACTCAGATCTGGTGGCTCAGCAAGTTTCTGGCACTTGGGTTTCCAAGGACCCGCGGATGGCGGCTTATCGTCAGGCGGTTGATGTTATTGCAAGGCACTTCGAAGGATATTAGGTAGATCACATTGATCGTCGTAGAAATGAGGCGGCTGATGCCCTATCACGATTAGGCTCTCAACGAAAGCCGGTGCCACCCAATGTCTTTCTGGATGTCTTATACCATCCGACTGTCAAGATGCCTTCAGAAGAAGATTTGGTTGTTCCTGATCCGGAGGCAGAGTTAGTGGCGGCTCTGGACGCTATCCCAGATTGGTCTATTCCCTATTTGGCCTATTTAACCCGGGGCGAGTTACCTAAGGATGAAGACCTAGCCAGAAAGATCACCCGGCGGTCTAAGTCCATGACAATAATCAATGGTGAGTTGCATAAATGCAGTGTGATGGGAGTTTTCCAACGTTGTGTTTCACCAGAGGAGGGCCGGTAGATCTTGAATGAAATCCATACTGGCGATTGTGGACACCATGGCGGCTCGAAATCTTTGGTGCCTAAGGCTTTCTGGCACGGGTTTTTCTAGTTGGCGGCTCATAAAGATGCAGAGGACCTAGTCCGTAAGTGCGACGGCTGTCACAAGTTTGGCTGGCATGCTCATATCCCTACTCAGGAGTTAAGGATGATACCATTTACTTGGCCGTTTGCGGTCTAGGGGCTTGACATGGTGGGACCTTTCAAGAGATCCAAGGATAAGAAAACACACCTCCTGGTGACGGTGGACAAGTTTACCAAGTGGGTAGAGGCAGAGCCGGTCAGCAAATGTGACGCGTCTACGGCGGTTTTATTTATCAAAAAATTAATCTACCGTTTTGGTTACCCACACAGCATCGTCACTGATAATGGTACAAATCTGTCCAAGGGGGCTATGAAAAAATTCTGCGACGAAGAGCATATCTGGCTTGATGTTTCAGCAGTGGTGCATCCACAATCCAACGGTCAGGGGGAGCGTGCAAATTAGGAAATTCTAAGAGGGATTAAACCACGGCTTATGGTTCCTTTGAAGCGAATGCCCGGGTGTTGGGTAGAAGAGTTACCCTCCGTCTTATGGAGCATCAGGACTACCCCTAACAGATCCACAGGTTTCACGCCTTTCTTTATGGTGTACGGGGCCGAGGCAGTTTTGCCCAGTGACATCCGGCATGACTCGCCAAGGGTGGCGGCTTACGTTGAGGCGGATAATGAGACGGCATGTCAAGACGCATTGGATGCTCTGGAAGAGGCATGAGAGCTAGCAGCGGCCCGGTCGGCAATTTATCAACAAGGCTTCCGTTGCTATCACAGTCGCAGGGTCAAGACCCGGACGTTCCAGGAGGGCGACTTAGTGCTCCGTCTGATTCAAGACCAGAAAAATATGCATAAGCTCTCTCCTCCATGGGCAGGACATTTTGTAGTCAGTAGAAATCTTAACAATGGGTCATATTACCTCATCGATATCCGAGATGACTCAGATACGGCGGGTCAGGAGACTCGCCGGTCGTGGAACATTGCGCATCTCCGGCCTTATTTCACTTAAGGGTGTAGAGACCCTTCGTTGTAAACTATCATTGTAAATGTCATAGTTATATTAAGAAGTATCACTGCATAAACAAAATACTGGCTCAGGAAAATGAGTCGTGGCACCAGGCGTTATGCCACAAAATCCCGGCTCAGGAAAATGAGTCGCGGCACCAGGCGTTATGCCACAAAATCCTGGCTCAGGAAACACAGTTGCGGCACCAAGTGTTATGCCACAAAATCCCGGCTGAGGAAAATGAGTCGCGGTACCAGGATTTATGCCACAAAAAAACGGCTCAGGAAAATGAGTCATGGCGAGGGCGGCTTCTTACCTTTGGGTACAACTTCTAACGCCTATCCGCCGGGGGTTACGCCGTACTGCTGAGGGGGGCTTCTTACTGACGGGTATCGCTTCTAACACCCTATCGGCCGGCTTTATGCCAAATTTCCGGCTAACACATTTAGCCGCGGTTATGAGAGGTTTTTTGCCGACGGGTAGCTAACGTCTCACGACCCGAGAACAGCGGCTTCTTACCTTCGGGTATAGCTTATAATGCCTATTAGCTGGCTTTAAGCCACGTAAAAACAGCTAAGGTAAATTAGTCGTGGCGAACGGCGGCTTCATACCTTTGGGTATATCTTATAACGCCTATTAGCCGGCCTTATGGCACAAAAATCTGGCTAAGGAAAATTAGCCGCGGCGAGAGTGGCTTCTTACCTTCGGGTACATCTTCTAACACTTATCCGCCGGCGTTTACGCCGTATTATTACCTCTGGGTGCAACTTTTAAACGCCTTATCAGCCAGGCTTTATGCCATCTTCGACTAACCAGATTAGCCATAATTGCCAAAAGGGAATTACCACCTCCGGGTATAGTTTACCTAATATTGGCCGTAGGTGTCTTCCATGATGACAAAACAGTGTAAATGGTTCAAGAGCATACAAAGACAATGGCAGCTAAAAAGCCAGATAATCTTATAAAGCAGAATGACACAAGGTTCAGGGGAAGCAAAAGTAAACATCTAGCCTATTACATACACTCCCAGAGGAGCTCAGAATTTCAGACAAGTCTTTTCAAACGCCACATGGCGGGTTAAGGAGAGTCGGTTGTTACAAGTTTTTTCAAGAAGGGACTAACTAGCTACCGGGTCATCCTCCTCCGGTACTTTAGTGGCCCCAATCTGGAGGTTGTCCAAATCCCAGTTGCAGTTTGTTAGAGACGCAAAAGATCCTTTGTCAAAATAAGGAGACGGTTCAAGGTCAGGAGCGAAGAAGTCCTTACTTCGGGCATGCGTCAAGTCTTTGCACTCGTAAAGTGGGCCGCGGATTCTTTTTTGATCTGGGCCATAAGCCGCCTGGTATGTCGTCAAATCAGCTTCCTCCGCTAAGACGGAAGCTAGTACTCGGGATTCCTTCATGCACCGGCTGTAGTCAGCATCAGTGAACTCTGAGCCATCGTCTTTCTTTGAAGGGAAGCCATCCATCATCTCGGCTAATGTTAGACCTGGAGAAAAGGCCAAAGCCCGGCTGATGCCCACAATGGCCCCTTGGCGGGCGGCTGACTTCTTGAGTTCAGCAATCTGCTTATGCATGGTGGAAAAGAGCTCCAAGGGGCCCTTAAGAGTCACCGGAATCTTGTCTTTGTATTGTACGGCTTTAATAGTGCACACCGCGCCGCAATACAGTTGCTCAGTCAAAGTGTAGATGGCCTTCAACGGCAGCAGACTATCAAAAGCCAGTTCTCGGCTCCTAGGGCCTGCATAAGACGGACATTTCCGGATGAGTCGCCAGTACAAGTGTTATATAGCCATTGAAGCACAAGCTATCAGAAGCTTACCAAAGAGGGCGGCTGTCATCTTGGTAATGTGGCGCTTCAGGGCTTGGAGTTCATCGGATACAGCTGTCAGCCGTTGGTAGGCGTCATCTGCCCCTTTGGTCAAAGAGATCTTCTCAGACTCAGCTGACTCTTTAAAAGAAGCGAAGTCGGCCTTGATTGTGGCCAACTGCTCAGAGAGGATCCAGCACTTTTCATCGGTGGCACTTCGAGCCGTTTGTTGAGCCGCCAGGTTGGTCTTCAGATCCGTCAACTGCGACCCGGCCTCATTTAAAGCTTCCTATGGCATATCAAAATGCAGAATAAGTCGCCAGGATGGAATTTTATCAGATGATGAAGATTAAGATAAAATTATGCAAGTTTCAAGCAGATTGCAAGCAATATGTTTGACACTTGGGGGCTAATGTATATTTGATCTCCAAGATTATAGTGCAGTTCCGGCTCATCTTCATCAAGTTAATCCGGAACTTGGGGGCTACAATTGGCTCTTAAAACTATCCACATTGAAGCTCCGGCTCAACTTTATCAAAATTGAGTCAGACCTTGGGGGCTACAATTGGCTGTTCAAACTATCTACAATGAAGCTCCGACTCAACTTTATCAAAGCTGAGTCGGCCCTTGGGGACTATGGATTTAGATTTTCTACAGAGGATCAGGAAAGACCCGGTTCAACTCTTAATTAGATTGAGCCGACCCTTGGGGGCTAAGTAAGGTTATAGCAAGAAGAGGAGTACCTCATATTTTTTCTTCATCAAGCTGACTAGCCGAAGCTCTAGATCTCGGCTGGTGGAAAGCCGGTTCGCATAACCGACGTGAAGTTCTTCGGCCGTCATCTTCTCAAAGGAAGAAGAGTCAAAATCCAGCTTCTTGGAAGCCTTGGCCGGCTCTTTATGCCTGGTGAGCATGTGAGCCAGGGGAGACTGAAAGGCAGACACGATGATCACGACGTCTGGAGTTGCATTGGTCTTGGTCATCTGGGCAGGACTCGGTGGTTTCGAAGGACCCCTTGGAGGGCTTTCTGGGATGTTATCTTCAACAGCCGGCCTAGTGGATGCGGTTGGCGGATCTACATCCGGTCGTGACTCTTCCGGTTGTTCACGCTCTGGCTCTTGGGCTGCAGGGCTAGGGGAGGACTTATTCATCTTGCGACGCTTCGCTTGAGCCCTGGAGAGCATGAAGTGTCAGAACCCAAGGATTACAGCCGCCAAAGGGAATAGAAATGCACAGCTAAAAGAAATACTTACAATGAATTGATCTTGGGAGGCGGCACAGCGGTCGCCGAAGAGTCGCCAGAAGAGGGTGATTTCTGAGAGACAATTTAAGAAAGATGAGACAACATCGAGGTCGCAAAGTGAGATTAATTAAAATGGAGATACATACCTCTGTGGGGCATTTCTTCGGAGCTGGCGAGTTTGGCAAGCCGTACATAAGTTCAGTAGAACCAGCGCTCCGGGTCTGGCGACGCTCAACCTGTTGTTGCTTCGTCAAAAAAAATTGGGAGCCAGATAAGCAAGAGGATGAGAAAGAGGAACTTTTCCAATAACCCGCGGTGGCCTCCGGGGGATTAAATATTCTGAGCCAGAAGAAATATAGATTACCTTAGGCGCGTTGGCGCGGCTTGTTTCAACATCATCCTGTGAGTAAAAAAAGTGTAAGTAAAATAAGGTAATAAAATGGCAGAAAGCAGCAAAGGTTTACCTCTGAGTCGGATCATTGTGGCGGGTCAAACCATCCTTCTTGTGGGGCGGTCTGCTAGGACTTCTTAGCTAGAACTTTCTTCTTGGGCTTCTTCACAGGAGGAACATACTCCTTCTTCTAGAACTCAGAGTTGTCCTGGAAAGGTTAAACCGGTTAAACAGTAATGCGTCAGAAAGGTATAAGTGATAAGGAGAAAAGTGGTGAAGAGTCGCCTTACATATGGAGCCGTATTTTTGGCGTTAAAAGGCACCAGGCCAATGGCGCTGCACGATCCGGATGCTTCATGGACAAGTCTTCGGATGACGGTGGTGATGTCATCCTCCGTTAGGGTTGATTGGCAGAAGCATAGTGAACTATCATACTTGCCTTCGTATTCACACATGAGCCGGCTTCTATGACTTAAGGGCATAATCCGCCAAGAAATCCAGCAGCGGATCAAATCCAGCCATGAGGGCCTTGATCTTGGCGTGAGCCGGCTCGTACCTTGCACGTTCCGAAGCTGACAGCCGGACCGGAAGCTCTGAATTTGTCTTGAGCCGAGAGGGACGATAACCCGGAAGTGGATGCTTATTCTCAGGAGAGGTATCCTTGTAGTAGAACCAAGTCTTGTTCTAGTCCTTTGGATGACTCGGCATCTACATGGCTAGAAAAATAATATCCCTACGTCGTTGGATGGAGATCCCGCCAAGCTCTAGATTTGGACCGGCTTTCATCTTAGTTTGTCGGTTAGCATAGAAAAACTCTCGAAATAACCCCACAGACGGCTTGGCTTGCATATATTAGAGATGGAGTTGGGGGCCAAGTCTTGGGGGTGAAGCTTATAAAAGTGAAGGATGTCACGAAAGAACTTCGAGCCGGGAGGCACGAATCCTCACTCGATATGATCAGAGAAGACCACTACTTCGCTTTCTTGAGGAGTGGGCCGTGTTTCGTCACCCGGGGTCCACCAATTAAGGACCTCCTTGGAAGGAAGGGCACCCGCGTGAACAAAATCCAATAAGTATTCCTCCGTGATGCAAGACCCGACCTAGTTGCATGAGTTGGAGGCGCGAGACATGCTGACGGCTTAAGGACTGTGCAAATTAAAAAGAACGGCGAGTCAAGAGCAAAACAAATATCTGCGACGGCTTACAATTTTAAGGGTTCTACAAATAATGTGCCATGGTCCCGCTGATGAGAGTCGGAGGGGCCTGGTGAGTCAACAAAGAAAATCAGAGTGGCGCAGCAAAAAACGGTTAACTCCCAGGAAACAAATTTCGTGAAGTTCAGCTAAAATGACAGATCTACAAAAGCAGGAAAAATGCCTCTATTTTCAGACCTAAAGATGAACAGGCAAAGCAGACGAAACCTAAAATGGGCAGGCTGAGTGGGGACCGATCTATGTGTTATTACTCACTGCCTATTACACAGCGCCGCCGCGAGGTCGGGCGATTGTCCGGAGTTCCTACGCTGAGCACGGCCGACGGCAATGGAGTTCGAGTTCTAAGCAGTGACGGTGGGGAAGTTTTATAGAAACCCTACTGGAGACGGTTATGGATCTAAGGGGAGAAGACTTACTGGCGACGGCAAGGGGAGCGCGAGATGAACTCTGATTCGCGACAGGTTGATGCAGCGGCCAGTTGACGGCGGGATGGAGACGGCGCCAAAGCAGGAGCAGAAGTATCGAAGAGGAAGAAGATGACGGTGTGAGCGGGAGAAAGGAAATGCCACCCAAATAGTCCTATTTAAAAGGAAAGCGGGGCCGGCGCAAAAATCCAGGCGACACAAACCATCCGACCGAGGCGGACGCCTCGATTTTCGGGCTAGCCATTTAATGGAAGGATTTGGCGGCGCGTCAGCAAATCTTTTTTGCAGAGTCCACGCGACGTCACGGCGGGTCATTACTGGGCGACTCACCATGGAACAAAAGAGAAGGATGAAATGAGCAAGCTCAAATCAACCTGCGGCCTAATGTTGGGGATATGACCCCACAGTGAGACCCGCCCTAGAGGGCTCCGGGTTAAACTGGACGGCTCGTAGCCAGCCCAAGAGTGAGCCGTCAGGACAGGAGGGCCCAACAAGTGTAGCAGCTCACAAGATGGGCCAGCGGGGTGGCCCGGACGAGAAGACCCGGGCGTGTAAAGCCGCCCGTGGACAACTTGGTTAGGATAGGCAAGAGAAGATAGAGGCAGACTCGGACGTGTAATGAGAGTCGGCCACAACTTGTATGACCCTTGCTCTTGACCTCGGTATATAAAGGCAAGACCCAGGGCGACTTAGAGATCGGGTTATCGAGAACTAGGTCAAGCTTTAGCTCCCTTGTAATCGATACAACAAGCAATACAAACATAAGCAGCATGTAGGCTATTACCTCACCTTGAGGGGCCGAACCTGGGTAAACTCGTGTCCTTCGTCGCTGTTAACCCCTTTGAGTCCATCACGTTAGCGATGGCCTCGAATCCAAGTCCGTTAACCCGGACATCTGCCGTGATAAATCCATGACAGAGTCCAAACGAAATTTCCTATAGAAGTGAAGGACGTGAACATGATATATGTCACTCACATGCCCCCAAAAAAGAGGAAGAAAGAACTTCGGGGCATCTACCATTTGGAGCCTGTGATGCCGAAATATAACCCGTGGTCGGCTGATACGTCCCCAACGTATCGATAATTCATGAATTATTCGTGCACTTTTCATGATTTAATTAGAAAACCCGGACTGATGCTATTTTCGGTAGAATTACCATGGTGTTGTTTTTGTGCAGAAAATGAAAGTTCTCAAAATCGCCCAAAACTTTTTTATATTTTTCTAGAGGAAATAATAAATACTGGAGGAAATAACCACCAGAGGGGAGCCAGCTAGGACCACAAGACAATAGGGCATGACCACCCCCTGGCTGGCCCCCGATGGCTTGTGGGGCACAGGTGGGTCCGTTTAGCGTGATCCCAATGCCAAAAAATCCTATATGTACCGAACCCTCACAAATAAAAACAGAATTTATGCTCCTCCGCCTTAACTCTCTGTATCGATCAAAAACTCATCTTGAGCCTTTCCAATACCCTGCTGAAGAGGGGAAATCATCTTCGATGGCCATCTTCATCATCTCGACGGAGGCCATGACGAGGAGGGAGTAGTTCGCCCTCTAGGCTGAGGATATGTAGAAGTAGCTATGTGTTTGATCTCTCTCTCTCTCTCGTGTTCTTGAGATGGCACGATCTTGATGTATCACGGGATTTGTTAATATAGTTGGATCATATGGTGTTCTTACCTTGCTATCTTGTTGTGATGAATTGAATCTTTCCTTTTGAGATTTTGTTATGCCGAATTGAATATTGGATTTGAGATCACCAGATGTATGTCTTGCATGTGGATACCCGTGGTGACAAAGGGGTATACTATTGGTTCACTTGATATATCTTATGGCATCAACTTGCGGATTTCGGTGACCTTGGGGAGGTATGCATAGGGGGTGATTGCATGTTCTTATCCTACCTTCTCCGATAGAAATCTTGGGGTACTCTTTGATTTTCTTTGTGTTTGATTGAATATGATAAATCTGAAATTGTTTGATGCATGTCGAATAATTAACTCACGGATACGTGAGTGACATTGGAGTATCTAGTTGACGTTAGGGTTGATTGATATCTATCATTGGTCTTATTTTAGTACGAACTTGAGGGTTGTTTGTGACATCTATAGGAATAGCCCAATAGATTGATCGGAATGGTTAACTTTGAGGTGGTTCTTAGTACCTACAACAATTTCATGTTATGTTCTGCGCTAGATATGAAATTTGGAGTGATTCTTTATTGCACCTTGAGGGATGATCATATGGTTTTATTATGTTAGTATTATTGAGAGATTACAGTAGTGAAAGTATAAATCCTAGGCCTTGTTTCCAAGCATCTATATAACGTTTCGCTTGCTGTTTTCCATTTTCTACCTTGCTGTTTTAATATTTTCATATTACAAAAAATAAATCTACCATCCATATTGCATTTGTATCACCATTTGTTCACCGAATTAGCGCACCTATACAATTTGCCATTGAATTGGGTGTGTTGGGGACCCAAGAGGCTCACCCAATCACCTTCGATAGGCATGACCACCCAACTAGTATCCGTCATGGAGGATCGGCCGCCATGGTCCTTGACCAAATAGTAGATGGCTTCCACCTCACAAGGTTCCCTATGGACAAAGGAAGTATCCTAAGCCCGATAGATGCCGACATGGTCAGAAAGATGGGCAACGACCTGTCAAGGATCAAGCATAGCAACACCACGTTCAGAGGTGTAATACCTCGCGCAGAGGCACGTTACTCAGGAACTATTAAACTAAAAGTAGTCTTCAGTTCCCCCCAAGACTTCCGTAGCAAGGACCTGATATTTGATATCGTCCCGTTCCGAAGTGGTTCCCACACGCTCCTCGGACGAGCTGCATTCACCAAGTTTAACATGGTCCCGCACAACGCATTTGTAAAGATCAAGGTGTCAGGCCCAAAGGGTGTTTTCACAATACATGGTAACACCAAATGCACCTTCTGAACAGAGGAACAGACCGACACTTTCGCAACCAAAGTCCAAGCAGCCGAGGTAGCATCATAAGCCCTAGTAGAGCTAAATGGGAATGTGACTTCCAAATGCACACGAGGTGCTTCTCAGCCTCCTTGCTCTACACACTATCAACCTAAATGGGGATGCACACTCCTTGGCCCCCCTTTGTTTAGTCGAAGACTATGTACCTAGAGTGCATAACTTTTCCCTCAAGACGTCGGCTAAGGGTCATGTTATTACTAAGACACCGTATGCAGTTTATACGAGGGGATTGAAGTCGATGACTACATTCAGTTTAAAAAACAGTCATAGAGGAGAGAACATTAAACATAAGGAAAGACCAAAAGTCATATGCATTGCCACAATTAGCACTTGTCTTTATTACATAATATAACCTCAACTTACCGGGGTGTTCACTACTCTGTGAAGACATTCTTAGTACTTCTAGTCATTGTGGTCCGAGCACCTTTCATGACCCTTTGCAAGTAGCTCTCTCGGACTCATCCCCTGCCCTCGAGATGACCTGCTGATACGTCTCCAATGTATATATAATTTTTTATTGTTCCATGCTTATATATTATCATTATATGATAATTTTTGGGTCATTATTTACCAATTAATAATATTTTTGAGCATTAACCTATTGACCCAGTGCCTAGTGCCAGTTGGTGTTTTCTACATGTTTTTTTACTTTACAGTTTCACTATACCAAATGAAGTCCAATTGCCACTAAACTTTTTGACGATTTTTTGGACAAAAACAAGACATAGAAGCTTCGGAATATGGCCGGGAGTTGCACCAGGGCCCCACAAGCCATAAGGGCGCGAGACGTGGCTTGAGACTATGTCAGTATTTCCCCAAACAGGAAGGTTTGATGCAGCACTGCTATGGTAAGTTTTTCCCTCAGTTAAGAAACCAAGGTATCAATCCATGGAGGAAGATCAAGCAACTATGTAAACGGCACATGCATACAAAGAACAAATACTTGCAACCCGATGCATAAGGGAGGTTGTCAAGCACTCAACCATAGAAATATAGATTAGATTGTAATAGGTTGGGCCAATAGATCTCGCAAGAAGATAAAATAAAATAAAGTGAACAAAAAGTGCAGAAAGGTATTTTTGGGTCTTTGGATTTATAGATCTGAAAGCGAACACAGCAAAAAGATAGATCAGAAAGCAATATGTTAGAAAAGTAGACTCGGGGGGTGTAGGTTTCACTAGTGGCTTCTCTCATGAGTATAGGACACGGTGGGAGAACAAGTTATTGTTGGGCAATTGATAGAAGATCAAATAATCATGACGATGTCTGATAACCCATAGATATAGGGGATCAATTGTAGCCTTTCTCGATAACTAAGAGTGTAAAACCCAATGAGGAGCTAAAGGTAGAAAAAATATTCCCTCAAGTTCTATCGACCACTGATACAACTCTATGCATGCTTAACGTTCACTTTACCTAGAACAAGTATGAAACTAGAAGTACTTTGTAGGTGTGATAGGATAAGTTTGCCATATAATAAATAACACGTAAATAAAAATTAGGGGTTTCTTAGATAAAGAAACAACTAAGTTAGATTAATGAGTGTGGAAAAGTGGTGGTAGGAGTTGCGGAATTGTCCCTAGGCAATCGATAACTAGACCGGTAATCATTATTGCAATTTTATATGAGGGAGAGGCATAAGCTAACATACTTTATCTACTTGGATCATATACACTTATGATTCAAACTCTAGCAAGCATCCGCAACTACTAAAGATTATTAAGGTAAAACCCAACCATAGCATTATAAGCTATCAAGTCCTCTTTACTCCCATATGCAAGAACCCACCTACTCGGGTTTATCCTTCTGTCACTCAAGCAACCCACCATAGGAGAATCATGAACACATTGCGACACCCTACAGCGACGATCCCTCACACTTGCACGACACGGAGAGCACCATAGGACAGCACCAATAATAAAACATGCAACTCAAACCAATCATGATCATCAACCAACCCATAGGACAAGAAAAATCTACTCAAACATCATAGGATGGCGACACATCATTGGATAATAATATGAAGCATAAAGCACGATGTTCAAATAGAGAGTACAGCGGGTTGCAGGAGAGTGGACCTCTGTAGATATATGAGGAAGGTGATGGAGGTGTTGATGAAGATAGCGGAGTTGTTGGAGTAGATCGTCGTCACGATGATGGCCCCGACGGCGTTCCGGTGCCACTGGGAGATAGAGGAAGAGAGCCCCCCTCCTTGTTCTTCTTCCTTGACCTTCCCCCTAAATGGGAGAAGGGTTCCCCTATGGTCCATGGCCTCCATGGAGGTGGAGGGCTGAGAGCCCCTCCGAGATTGGATCTCTCTCTTTGTTTCCTTCTGTTTCTGTGCTCCCAGATTCTGGCCTTTCAGCGTTTCTTAAATATTCAAAGATCCGTAACTCTGATCGGGCTAAAATTTTGAGGGGATCTTTACTCAAAAATTTGCTTTCTTGCAGCAAAGGAGAGCTCAAACCGACCTATGGGCTGGTCACAAGGGCCCAGGGCGCGGCCAGGGGGGTAGGGCGGGCCCCCTGGCTTGTGGCCCCCTCGGGCAATGCCTTCTGTTCATTCCACTTCCCAAAATTCACAGATATTCCAAAAAATTGCCGTAAGTTTTATCCTGTTTGGACTTCATTTGATATGGATTTTCTGCGAAACAAAAAACATGCAACAAACAGGAACTAGCACTAGGCACTGGATCAATATGTTAGTCCCAAAAATAGTATAAAAAGTTGCCAAAAAGTATATGAAAGATGTAGAATATTGGCATGAAACAATAAAAAATTGTAGATACAACAAAGACGTATCAGCATCCCTAGGATAATTCCTGCTCGTCCTCGAGTAGGTAAATGATAAAAAAGATAATTTTTTATGCGGAATGCTACCTAGGATAATCTTGATCATATAATCTAATCATGGCATGAATATTAAGATATGGGTGATTCAAAGCAATAGTCTATATTGACATAAAAATAGTAATACTTCGAGCACACCAACAATGCAATCTTGTCCTTTCAAAATAACATGGCCTTGGAAAGTTATCCCTACAAAATCATATGGTGTGGCTATGCTGCATCTTCCCCACACAAAGTATCTAAATCATGCACAACCCCGATGACAAGTCAAGGAATTGCTTCACAATTTTTATGTTCTCAAACCTTTTCAACTCTCACGCAATACATGAGCGCGAGCCATGGATATAACACTATAGGTGGAATAGAATACGGTGGAGGTGATGAGGAAAAAGGAGAAGATAGTCTGACATTAACTAGGTGTATCAACGGGCTATGGAGAAGCCCATCAATAGATATCAATGTGAGTGAGTAGGGATTGCCATGCAACGAATGCACCGAGTGCTATAAGTGTATGAAAGCTCAAAAAGAAACTAAGTGGGTGTGCATCCAACTCGCTTACTCATGAAGACCTAGGGCACTTTGACGAAGCCCATGATTGGAATATACAACCCAAGTTATATAATTAAATCTTCCCACTAGTATATGTAAATAACAAAATAACAGACTCTCTGTCATGAAGATCATGGTGCTAGTTGAAGCACAAGTGTGGAAAGGGATAGTAACATTGGCCTTTCTCTCTTTTCTCTCATTTTTTTGTTTTTTTGTTTTCTCTTTTTTCTAATGGGCATCTTTGGCCTCTCTTTTTATTTGGGCTTCATTGGCCTCTTTTATTATTTTTAAAGTCCGGAGACTCATCCCATCTATTGAGGGAATCATAGCTTCCATCACCCTTTCCTCTCATGGGACAATGCTCTAATAATGGAAATCATCACACTTTTATTTACTTACAACTCAAAAACTTAGAGAAAAATACGACTCTATATGAATGCTTCATGCTAGCTATCTTACAATCATGCAAAGCAATATAACAATGATGGTGTGTGTCATAATAAACGGAACGGTGGAAGTTGCATGGCAATATATCCTGGAATGGATATGGAAATGCCATAATAGGTAGGTATGGTGGCTGTTTTGAGGAAGGATATGTTTTGGGTGTAATGCACCGGCAAAGTTGCGCGGTACTAGAGAGGCTAGCAAAGGTGGAAGCGTGAGAGTGCGTAAAATCCATGGACTCACATTAGTTATAATGAACTCAAATACTAATTGCAAAAGTCTATTAGTCATCAAAGCAAAGTTTTAGATGCATGACCCTAGGGGAGAGGTTGGTAGCAGTAAACCATCGCACGCTCCCAACCCATCACACAAAGGATGACAATCATTAAACAAATCATGCTTCGACTTCGTTACATAACGGTTCACCATACGTGCTTGCTACGAGAATCACGAACCTTAGCACAAGTATTTCTACTAATCCACAATTAATCACTAGCATAACTCTAATATCACCATCTTTATATAGCAAAACTTTTGCAAGGAATCAAACATATCATATTGAGTGATCTACAAGTTTTATGTATGATTTTATGACTAACCATGTGAATGACCAACTCCTGTTAACTCTCTAAATAGATATAAGTGAACCATGACAGTTTAATTCTTTCTACAAAAGATATGCCCACGCTCTAAAAAAATATAAGTGCAGCAAAAGAGCATTGTACAAATGGCGGTTTTCAATGTGTAGAGAAACAGGCAATCCAAACTTCAAATGATATAAGTGAAGCACATGAAGCATTCTATGAAGCCATACTCAATAGATATAACTGAAGTGCATGAAGCATTTTATAAATCAACTAAGGACTTTCTCATACCAGCATGGTGCATTATCAAAAGAAAAAGAAAAAGCACATGACTCTCCAAGATTTACGATATCATGTGACGAATAAAAATATAGCTCCAAGTAAAATTACCGATGGTTGTTAGAAGAAAGAGGGGATGCCTTCCGGGGCATCCCCAAGCTTAGTTTCTTGGGAGTCCTTGAATATTAACTTGGGGTGCCTCGGGCATGGCCAAGCTTAGTCTCTCTCCACTCCTTATTCCTTCATCCATCGTGATCTCACCCAAAACTTGAAAACTTAAATCAGACAAAACTTAACAAAAACCTCATGAGATCCATTAGTATAATAAAGCAAATCACAACTTCATGTACTGTTGCCAACCAATTCATATTTTACTTTTGCATTGTAGCTACTGTATTATATTTTTTCCATGGCTTATACCACCGATACAATCATTAGTTTCATCAAAACGAGCAAAACAATGGATCAAAAACAAAATGTGTCCTAAACAGGACAGTCTGTAGTAATCTAGACATTCACCATACTTCTGTAAGTCTAAAAATTCTTAAAAATTAGGGGGGGTGAATTGCATAGAAGTTCTGTGTAAAAATTTCACAAACTTTTTACACTCCAGTAAAAAATGTAGATTCACGCACTACAGCAAAAGTTTTTGTTTTTGCACTACACACACCAAACAAGGAATCTAATCATCCTAAAGAAAAATCTTGGCACATTATTTTTATAATACAATGGATATACAAGTTGTAATTATTTTTGTTGAAAAGTTTTTGTAATTAAGATTTTCAAAGTTTCCATGGGCATGAACAAAGTTCAAGGAGCTCCCCCACTTCAACGGTGCTCTTCCGTCTTACTTTCACTTCTCTTTTTGAAAAAGTTTTAGGTTTCCCTCTTTATTTTTTTTGTTTTTAAACTTTATAAACTCACACAACATAATAAAATGACTCTCTAAAACTTCCGGGTTGTCTCCTAGCAGCGCTTCCTTTAAAGCCATTAAGCTAGGCATAATGTGCTCAAATAATTGATCCACCCAGATCCTTAGGTATATCAAAGTAAATTTTAATTAACTATGATTTATAGTTTATTAGTGAGAACAATGCAACATATATCATGCAACAACTAAGTCTAAATCTCTTCCTATGCTTCGGCATGTCATAAAAGAACAATTCATGCACATAAAGTAAAGGCCAATACATAGCATAAGCGGTTTCTTGCAATTTTATCAAATTGGAAGCATAGAGAGGTGGAGATGTAGTTCCTCTCTCATAATAATTGCAAGTAGGAGCAGAAAGCACATGCATATTATATCTATCAAAATCATCATGTGTAGTAGTAAAAGGCATCCCATCTATATAATCGTTAATAAGTGCAAACTTCTCCGATATAGTGTAGTTGGGAGAATTCAAAAAGATAATAGGACTATCATGTGTGGGTGAAATAGCAACAATTTCATTCTTAACATATGGAACTATAGCAATTTCATATCCATAAGCATCTTTCGTATTGGCATCATGGCCACAAGCATAGCAAGCATCAATTTCATCAAAAAGGGATATTTCAAATGAATCCAAGGGATCATAGCAATAAACATAGCATTCACCCTTCGGTAAGCACGAAGGGAAATTAAACAATGTATGAGTTGAATAGTTACTCTCATTAGATGGTGGGAACGGGTAGCTAATCCGCTCTTCCTCCTTTTGTTCTTCGCTCTCCTCCTCATCTTTTTCATCGAATGAGCTCACAGTTTCAGAAATTTCTTCTACCATAGCTTCCTGCAAAATATTAGTCTCCTCCAAGGCAGCAACCATTCTCACAATAAATGCATCTATATTGGAATTATATTCATAATTCGCATAGCAATATTTAAGTATAGCAAAAATTTCAGGTCTATAACAGCATCATCATAATTTTCACACCTCTCGAACAAAGATTCAATTTCATAAGGACCCTTAAAAGAAACGAATTTCTTTATTCGTTCCACATCATAGTAATCAAAAATACCATTAGCATAAGAAGCCAAGGTTACATTATCATTAAATTTACATGAAAAAGGAAGGTGTGGAGCCTTCATTGTAGAGCAACATGTATAATCATATCTCTGGCATAGATTCCAAGCATACCATTTCAGCATATAAATTTGATCCCATAACAGTTTACCTTTTTGAGTCAGGCGATAATCCCTAAAGTATTCGCGTTGATCCAACGTGTCTCCCATTATCAAGTTGAATGGGGTTTTCTTAGGATTATCAACGAGTATCGAGGGTTTTAGGAGGTTCCCCATCTCAATGAGTAGCAAGTACACCTAATTGTTTTGGTATTTCATGTTCCATATCCATAACTAAAGAGATAGAACAACTTAGAACATCAAATAAAATCTACTTAGTGATAAACAAAACAAGCACACAGGAGAATATTCGCTCCACGCTATTGCTCCCCAGCAACGACGCCAGAAAAAGCTCTTGATAACCCACAAGTATAGGGGATCAATTGTATCCTTTCTCGATAAGTAAGAGTGTCAAACCCAACGAGGAGCTAAAGGTAGAAAAAATATTCCCTCAAGTTCTATCGAACACCGATACAACTCTACGCACGCTTAACGTAAGCTTTACCTACAAAAAGTATTAAACTAGCTGTACTTTCTAGGTGTGATAGGATAGGTTTGCAAGATAATAAAGAACACGTAAATAAAAACTAGGGGATTATTAGATAAATAAACAACTAAGTTAGTTTAACGAGTGTGGAAAAGTGGTGGTAGGTGTTGCGGAATTGTCTCTAGGCAATCGATAACTAGATCGGTAATCATTATTGCAATTTTATATAAGGGAGAGGCATAAGCTAAAATACTTTCTCTACTTGGATCATATGCACTTATGATTGGAACTCTAGAAAGCATCCGAAACTACTAAAGATCATTAAGGTAAAGCCCAACCAAAGCATTTTAAGGTATCAAGTCCTCTTTACTCCCATATGCGACAACCCACCTACTCGGGATTATGCTTTTGTCGCTCAAGCAACCCACCATAGGCGAATCATGAACACATTCCAACACCCTACAGCGAGGATACCTCACGCTTGTGCGACATGGAGAGCACCATAGGACAGCACCGATAATAAAACATGAAACTCAAACCAATCATGATCATCAATCAACCCATAGGACAACAAAAATGTAATCAGACATCATAGGATGGCAACACATCATCGGATAATAATATGAAGTATAAAGAACCATGTTCAAGTAGAGGGTACAGTGGGTTGCGGGAGAGTGGACCACTGTAGATATATGGGGGAAGGTGATGGAGGTGTTAATGAAGATGACGGAGTTGTTGGAGTAGATCGCCGTCACGGTGATGGCCCTGATGGCGTTCCGGCGCCACCGGGAGAGAGGGGGAGAGAGCCACCCTCCTTGTTCTTCTTCCTTGACCTTCACCCTAGATGGGAGAAGGGTTTCACCTCTATTCCATGGCCTCCATGGCGGCGGAGTGGAGAGAGCCCCTCCGCGATTGGATCTCTCTCTTTGTTTCCTTATGTTTCTGCGCTCTCAAATTCTGGCATTTCACCGTTTCTTAAATATCCAGAGATCCGTAACTCCGATCAGGCTGAAATTTTGAGGGGATATTCATCCAAAAATTAGCTTTCTTGTGGCCAAAGCAGAGCTGCAGACGACCTATGGGCTGGTCACAAGGGCTAGGGAGCGGCTAGTGGGGTAGGGCGCACACCCCTGGCTTGTGCCCCCTCGGGCACCGCCTTCTGTTGATTCCACTTCCCAAAATTCACATATATTAAAAAAAAATCTCTGTATTTTTTTATCAAGTTTGTACTTCGTTTGATTTGGATTTTCTATGAAACAAAAACATGCAACAAACAGGAACTTGCACTAGGCACTGGATCAATATGTTAGTACCAAAAAAGTATAAAAAGTTGCCAAAAGTATATGAAAGTTATAGAATATTAGCTTGAAACAACAAAAAATTATAGATATGATGGAGAAGTATCGATATCCACGTCAATGATCATTATATAGGCATCACATCCATGATAAGTAGACCGAAACGTTTCTGCATCTACCACTATTACTCCACACATCGACCGCTATCCAACATGCATCTAGCACATTAAGTTCATCGAAAAATAGAGTAATGCAATAAGAACGGTGACATGATGTAGACAAGATATATTCATGTAGGAATAGACCCCATCTTGTTATCCTTAATAGCAATGATACATGTGTGCCTTGCTGCCCCTTCTGTCAGTGGGAAAAGACACCGCAAGATCGAAGCCATCACAAAGCCCCTCTTCCCATGGCAAGAAAAATCGATCTAGTTTGCCTAACTAAACGAAGATTTGAAGAATAAATACGAGGCTATAAGTAGTCATGCATATAAGAGATCAAAGAAGACTAAAATAATATTGATGGACAAAAACTGATCATGAAGTAAAAAATTCATTGGATCCCAACAAACACACCGCAACAAGTCAGTACATCAAATAGATCTCCAAGAGAGCATTGTATTGAGAATCAAAAGAGATAGAGGAAGCCATCTAGCTATTGCATACGGACCCATAGGTCCATGGTGGACTACCCACACATCATCGGAGAGGCACCTAGGAAGACGATGCACCCCTCCGTGATGGTGTTAGATTGGATCTCGCGGTTCTGAAACTTGCGACGGATGGAATTGTGTTTCGTCGGCTCCCATAGGGTTTTCTGAATATTTGTGTATTTATAGAGCTAATATTCGATGGATGGGGTCCCCGAGGGGGGCACAACCCATCAAGGCGCGCCTGGGGCCTCTGGCGTGCCCTGGTGGGTTGTGGGCGGCCCAGGCTCCGTCATGGTTACTTCTTTGCTACATTGGCCTTCTTCTGGTCCAAAATAATTATCCAAAAAGTTTCATCATGATTGGACTCCGTGTGGTACTGATATTCTGTGAAGTAAAAACAAGCAAAAAACAGCAACTAGCACTTTGGCACTATGTCAATAGGTTAGTCCAAAAATCATATAAAAGTGCTATAAAATGGTTGTAAAACATCAAAGGTTGATAATATAACAGCATGGAACAGTCAAAAATTATAGATATGTTGGAGATGTATCACCGTCCCCTAGCTTAATTCCTACTCATCCTCGAGTAGGTAAATGATGAAAACAAAAAAATTATGTGGAATGTTGCCTAACATGTTCAGGACATATTATTTTCTTTTGTAGCATGGACATTTGGACTTTTATATGGTTCAATGTAATAGTCTAGTTTTGACATAAAGACTTTAATACTCAAGCATATGAACAAGCAACCATGTCTTTCAAAATATCAACACTAAAGAAAGTTATCCCTAGACCATCATGCACAATCTTCGATCCATTCATGAAACACACTCAAATATTAGCTACACCTAATGCCCAAGTACGATCATAATGCCCCTAGTTGGTGTGTTATAAGAGAAGATGGAGACTCAAGTAAACATAAAAAATAAATAAAGTAAATAGATAGGCCCTTCGCGGATGGAAGTAGGGATTTGTAGAGGTGTCAAATCTCAAGTTTTAAATTGATAGAGAAATATTTTGAGCGGCATGCCTTTCGTGTCAACGAAAACGGCCGAGAGCTTTCAATACCTTTCCGTACTATATACATCATAAGCGGTTCCCAAACAAAAAATAAATTTTATTCCTGTTTCCACCATTCTTTAACTTTCCATGGCTAGCCGAATCCACAATTGCCTTCCATACCAACACTTTCCAAGGAATTTATTATTTGACAACATAAAGAAAAAATTCATTTCGGGACTCGGCATCCCTATTACCGCCATACTTCCGTGCAATGACAAGTGAATAAACACTCATCTTGAGAATAACACATCTAGCATGGATAAATAGCTGTCACCCCCTTCCACTTCATGAGCGGTGCAAGCACACAAAAAGGACAATTCATTTTAAAATTGGAGCTGGCACATACAAATTTGCTTGGAATGACATGGAAATACCGCATATAGGTAGGTATTGTGGACTCATATGGAAAAACTGGGTTTACGGATTTTGGATGCAAAAGTAGTATTTCTACTTACTAAGAGTGTATGCTAGCAAATAGATTGAGAAGCAACCAACGAAGAAACAAAAATTCACATAAGTGAGCATTAAGCATAACTAACACCGAATAATGCACCATAAGTAGGATGTAATTGCATTGCATAACTATTGACTTATGTCCTTGCATAGGAAATCACAAACCTTAACATCAATATTCTCACTAAGCATAATTGCTCATCAACATAACTCACATATTGCTATCATCATGTCTCAACCCTATTACAAAGAATCAAGTTTAATTAGTCCAAAGATCTTCATGAAAGTTTTTATTATATCCCTCTTGAATATCTATCACTTTGGGACTAGTTTCATATATTGCCATTGCTTTTGACAAGCTCACATATATTTAAGTAATGATCATGAGCATAAAAGTTTCATCTCTCAAAATAATCTTAGTGAAGAATGAGAGGATTTCTTCAAAATTTACTAACTCTCAAATTAATCTAAGTGAAGCATGAGAGCATTTATTCAAACATGTAAAAGCACGCCGTACTCAAAAAATATAAATGAAGCAGTAGAGAAACTCCATAGCTCAAAATGTTTAAGTGAAGCATATAGAGCAACTCTAACAAATCATAGCATAATTTTGGCTTTCTCAAATAGGTGTGTCCAACAAGGATAAAAATATAATCAATCAAGGACTCAAATAATGCAAGACGCTACAAGCAAAACTAATGATATGTGGCGAAAAAAATATAGCTCCAAGTAAAATACCAATGGTTGTTAGAAGAAAGAGGGGATGCCAGTTGGGGCATTCCCAAGCTTAGTAATTGCTTGTTCTCTTTGGATATTATCTTGGGGTGCCATGGGCATCCCCAAGCCTAGTGTCGGGGATATAACCCCAAGATATGACCCTCCTTACTGGGTCAGGTCAGCATGAAGGTGGCTCTAGAATAAGAGTTAATATGGACCAGGCTATGAAGACAAGGTGAGCAAGGCAGTTACTAAGTAAGTCGCCAGGCGGCCCAAACATGTAAAAACGGCGACTCATGCACCGGAGGGCAAAAGGTGTTGGAAGACCCCTTGCTTGAGAGGCAAGGTGTGTTAGAGACATGGTAGGTTACGAGTCATGAGATTGCTTGGACTCTGTTGTAAAACCTAGGTTTTTGACCTATATATAAAGGCGAGCCCCTAGAACAGGAAGACTCAAGTTAGATACCCTTGAAGGCTAGGTTAGTGATTCTGCATCCTTGTAATCAAGATCTCCATTAATATAGACACAAATAGGGACGTAGGCTATTACCTCCATTGGAGGGGCTGAACCAGGGTAAACTTACCTCCCATTCTCATTCGATCCCTTTGAGTCGCCAGCCAGTGGCAATGAACTCACACCTAAGTCCTTGCCTGAGGACATCTTCCGTGACAAAACTACGACCGTCGGCGCCCACCGTCGGGCTCTCTCTTGGTGGGGTTAGGTTCTCAAAGGGACCTCTTCCGGGTTTCAGGAGCTATGTGACGGGTCATATGACCAGGAGTCGCCGGAGCAAGATCTACACCGACGACTCGGGTTGGGGTCCCGAGGCTGACTCAATTGAGTATGGGTACCGTGTCCCATTTGGCAAGATCCACGTCTTCATCAGCCAAATCGGTGCGGTGGTGCTCAATTCGGATGTCTGCACCAACCTCTTTGAGCCATCTCGGCGCACCCAACCTGGCCGGCCGCAATCACATCCGAGTAAGGACACCAAGGTTTTCGATAAGTTTTGTGAGTCGCCTGTTCAGGTTGCTGCCTCTGTGATACGTCTCCATTGTATCTATAATTTTTTATTGTTTCATGCCAATATTATACAACTTTGACATACTTTTGGCAACAATTTATATGATTTATTGGACTAACCTATTGATCAAGTGTCTAGGCTAGCTCCTGTTTTGTGTGTGTTTTTTCTTTCGCAGAAATTTCATATCAAACAAAGTCCAAACGCAATAAAACTTGACAAAGATTTTTTTTGGAATATTTCTAAATTTTGGGAAGTGTAATCAACGCAAACGGAGTCCCACAGCCTCCACTCTCTATCAAGGCACGGGCAAGGGACCAAACACGGCCTGGTGGACTGTGCCCACCTCGTAGGTCGGTTCTAGGTATCCTTCGGGCGTAGTAAAGCTAATTTTTGGATAAAAATTACCTCAAAATTTTAGCCCGATCGGAGGTACGGATCTTCGGGAATATAATAAATGGTTTTCGACTAGAAACAGGAACGCGAAATAGAAGGGAACAGCGAGGGAGATCTGATCTCGGAGGTGCTCCAGCCCCTCCTCTGCCATGGAAGACATGTACCATAGGTGGAACTCAACTACCACCTAGGTGGGAGGCCAAGTAATAAGAAGTAGGGGTCTCTCTCCCCTTCTCTCCCAGTTGCGCTGAAACACTGCTCCGGGCAAGGATCATGATGGCGATCTATAACAACAATCTTGCCACCGTCAACACCAACTCTCTACCCCTCTTACAGTGGTGTAACACCTCTCTTCCCTGCTGTAATATCTACTTAAAAATGGTTCTAAACTCCATATATTATTTCACAATGATATTTGTCTATCCTATGATGTTTGAGTAGATCTCTTTTGTCCTTTGGGTTAATTGTGGTATGATGTTATGGATGTGAGTTTTATGTTCACATGGTGTTGTCCTATGGTGCCCTCCGTGTCGCACAAACGTGAGGGATCCCCATTGTAGGTTCATGATTTGGGAGTAAAGGGGACTTGATACTTAATGCTATGGTTGGGTTTTACCTTAATGATCTTTAGTAGTTGCGAATGCTTGCTAGAGTTCCAATCATAAGTGCATATGATCCAAGTACGAAAACTGTGTTAGCATATGCCTCTCCCTCATCGCATCATAATAAGTATCTATCATATCATATTCAATAGCCTAGGGATAATCTTTCTCTTGTGTTACAAATAGCTTGCTACTTCACTACTAAGTTTATTTTCTTGCAAAGTACTAGTAAGTTTTATCCCCGCAAATTAGTTGTATTCTTGTTCTATATAAAGAAAAAGTTAAGTGTGTGTAGAGTTGTATCGGTGATTGATATAACTTGAGGTAAAAAATTATCTACCTTTATCTCCTCGTTGCTATTCGACACTCTTACTTATCGAAAAAGGCTACAAATGATCCCCTACAATTGTGGGTTATCAAAACCATTTTCTCGCGTCGTTGCCAGGGAGCAATAGTGTGGGGTGAATATTCTCGTGTGTGCTTGTTTGCTTTATCACTAAGTAAAAAAATTATATTTTTAATTGTTTAATATCATTAATTATGGATATGGAACACAAAACGCCAAAAAAATTAGTGGTACTTGCTACCCATGGAGATGGGGAACCTTCTAAAACTCTCGATGCTAGTTATGTGTGAAGTATTAAATACTAGTTTGATAATCCTAAGAAAACCTCATACAACTTACTAATGGGAGTAATGTTGGATCAACGTGAATACTTTAGGGATTATCGCTTGACTCAAAACAGAAATTTTTATGGGATCAAATTCATATGTTGCATTGGTGTGCTCGGGATCTATGCTTGAGATGTGATATTACTTGTTGCTCTAGGATGAACGCTCCACACCTTCCCTTTTTATGCGAATTTAATGATAATGAAACCTTAGCTTCTTATGCTAATAGTATATATGATTACTATCATGTGGAACGAATAGAAGAGTTTGTTGCTTTTAAGGGTGCTTATGAAGTAGCTTCTTAGATGGAAAAGTAGGATGATGCTTCTTACAAATCTGAAAATTTTGCCATACTTAACTATTGCTATGATAATTATGAATATAATGCTGATATAATTGAATTTATTGAGAGAATGTCCGCTACCTTGGAAGAGACTAATATTTAGCAGGGGCCTATGGAAGAAGAACTTGCTGAAATTGTGAGCTCATTAGATGAAAAAGATGAGGAGGAGAGCAAAGAACAAAAGGAGGAAGAGTGAATTGATCACCCGTGCCCACCTTCTAATGAGAGTAACTCTTCAACTCATACATTATTTAATTACCTTCGTGCTTACCGATGGATTAATGTTATGATAATTTCCGTGATCCCCTGGATTCATTTGAAATATCCCTTTTTGATGAACTTGATGCTTGCTATGCTTGTGGCCATGATGCCAATATAAATTATGATTATGAAGATGAACTTGCTATAGTTTCTTATGTTAATCATGAAATTGTTGCTATTGCACCCACACATGATAGACCTATTATCTTTTTGAATTCTCCCAACTACACTAGGTCGGAGAAGTTTATACTTATTAAGGATTATGTTGATGGGTTGCGTTTTCCTATTGCACATGATGATTTTGATGAATATAATATGCATGTGTTTTCTGCTCCTACTTGCCATTATTATGAGAGCTGAACTACATCTTCACCCCTCTATGTTTCCAATACTATAAAATTGCAAGAAACTACTTATGATATTTAATGGCCTTTACTTAATGTGAATGAATTGTTCTTTTATGACATGGCGATGCATAGGAAGAGAGTTAGACTTCATTGTCACATGATATATATCACTTTGTGCTCACTACTAAATTACAAATCATTGCTAATTAATTTTGGCTTTGATATACCTTGGGATCCGGGTGGATCAATTACTTGAGCACTTTATTCCTAGCTTAATGGCATTAAAGAAAGCGCTGCCAGGGAGACAACCCAAAAGTTTTAGAGAGTCATTTATTTATGTCGTGATCTTTTATAAATTATAAAAACCAAAAAAATATAGTTGAACCTAAAACTTCACAAATGGAAAGGTGAAAGTGAGAGAGATGATGAGCATCGTTGAAGTGGGGGATATCCCTGAACTTTTGTTCATGCCCATGGAAACTTTGCGAATCTTGAATGAAGGAGAATTTACCAACAAAAATAAGTATACCCTTTTACAAATCCATTGTATTATAAAAATAATGTGCCAAGATTTTCCTTTAGGATGATTACATTGCTTGTTGGTATGTGCGGTATAAAAACATAAACTTTGGCTGTAGTGTGTGAATTTTTATTTTTTATCAGAAAGTTCGAAGTTTCTGAAACTTTTACAAAGTATTTATATACAAAATTTTTATTTCTTCATAATTTTGTAGAATTTTTTGAGTTACATAAGTATGGTCAAAGTTTACATTACTACATATTGTCATGTTTAAGACAGATTCTGTTTCTGACGAATTGTTTTGCTTCTTTTGATGAAACTATCGGTTTTATCGGCCGTTTAAGAAAATAGAAGTTATAATACAACAGAGATAATGCAAATATAAAATAAGAATTGGTTTGCAACACTACTTAAAGTAGTATTTTTCTTTATTATACTAACGAATCTTACCAATCTTCTCTTAAGTTTTGTGTGGATGAAGTGTTCGAAGATCGAGGAGGTCTTGATATGAGGAGAAGAAGGATATGCAAGAGGTCAAGCTTGGGGATTCCCAAGACACACCAAGTAAATATCCAAGGATACTCAAGCATCTAAGCTTGGGGATGCCCTGGAAGGCATCCCATCATTCTTCAACAAGTATCAATATGTTTTCGGATTCATTTCATTTATGTGATATGTGCAAATCTTGGAGCATATTTATAGAATTATCATTGCACTTCACTTATATCTTTTGAGTATGTATTTATAGAAAGATTCATGTGATTCACTTATATCATTTGAAGTTTAGCTTGCTTGTTTCTCTTCACATAGAAAGTCGTTATTTGTTGAATGCTCTTTTGCTTCACTTATTTAATTAGAGAATGGTCTTTTGTAGAAATAATTAAACTCTCTTACTTCACTTATATATATTTAGAGATTCAATAGGAATTGGTCATTTGCATGGTCAGTCAAAAAATCCTACATAAAACTTATGGATCACTCAATATGATATGTTTGTTTCCTTGCAATAGTTTTGCGATATAGAGATGATAATATATGGGCGGTACTTGTGGATGATCGTGTTTAGTAAGATATTGGTGTTAAGATTTGTGATTCCCAAAGCATGCACATATAGTCCCCCATTATGATAGGAAGTTTGAGCACAATTTATCCTTGATTGTCTATCTTTGTGGGAAGGTTGCGGGCGCGATGGTTTAATCCTACCAACCCCCCCCCCTAGGGGCATGTGTAGTAATACTTTGGTTCGAAGGTTAATAAACTTTTGCAATAAGTATGCGAGTTCTTGATGACTAATGTGAGTCCATTGATTATACACACTTGTACCTTTCCACAATTTGCTAGCATCTACTGTACCGCGCATTGCCCATTCTCACCTCGAGAGTTGGCGCAAACTTCGCTGGTGCATTCAAACCCCGTGATATGATACGCTCTATCACACATAAGCCTTATTATATATTCCTTAAAACAGCCACCATACGTACCTATTATGCCATTTCCATAGCCATTCTTACATATATTGCCATGCAACTTCCACTGCTTCCGTTTTGATGACTTCAACATTCATTGTCATATTGCTTTACATGATCATAAGATTGCTAGCATGATGTTTCCATGCCTTGTCCATTTTTTGATATATTTTCTACTCTAGATCATTGCATAGCATTCATATATAGTCATATTTTATCTAGGTATCGAATTGCAATTTTGATTTATAAGTAAATAGAAGTGTGATGATCATCATTATTCATATTAGAGCATGTCCAAGTGAGGAAAGGATGATGTAGAGTATGATTCCCCCACAAGTCGGGATGAGGCTCCGGAAAAAAGGAAAAAAGAGAGATAAAGAGAGAAGGGGCATGCTAGTTCCACACTTGTGCTTCAAAGTAGCACCATGATTATCATGTAGAGAGTTTCCTATGTTGTCACTTTCATATACTAGTGGGAATTTTTCATTTTATAGTTATATGCATACCCACTTAGTTTTCATATTGAGCTCTCATACATTTATAGCTCTTAGTGCATCTGTTGCATGGCAATCCTTACTCCTCGCGTTGATATCCATTGATGGGCATCTCCATAGCCCGTTTATATGCTGAGTTCATGTGAGATTTTCTTTTCCACTTTTACCCCTTTAAAACCTACCACCATATTCTCTTACACCCATAGTGCTATATCCATGGATTGTGCTCATGTATTGCGTGAGAGTTGAAAATGTTGAAGCATGTTAAAAAGTATGAACCAATTGATTGGCTGACATCGACGTAGTACATGATTTATACTTTGTGTTAAGAAGACCGAGCATGACAAGGCTATATGATTTTGTAGGGATAGCATTCTTTAGCCTTGATATTTTGGAAGACATGATTGTTTGTTCGGATGCCTGAGTATTAATGTCTTCATGTCAACACCATACTATTGCTTTGAATCACTCATGTCTTAATACTCATGCCGTGATTACATATATGATCAAGATTTTTGCTAGGTAGCATTCCACATCAAAAATTATTTTTTTCATTTACTTACTCAAGGATGAGAAGGAATTAAGATTACGTCTGTCGGGACACCGATCCTAAGTCATATGAATCCAGACTGTAACATATCACATCACGGTAAGCTCCACGGCTGCAGCATTACCTAGCCGGAACCATTTGCGTCTTTTGGCTCACGTATGCGAACATGCCGCTGGCAATCAAACGACAAAGAACCCGGGCCGACATGACTAGTCATAGAACCCAAGTGGCACATCCGTACGAAAATAGGCATACGTAACCCAGCAATGCAGGTGTTGGCCTCAAGCGTGTGTAGACGAGTCATAGCAAGCTACAAGGACTCCATTACGCCATGAGACATAAATTCCATCACTACACGTAGACGAGTCGTAGGAGGCTACAGGGACTCCATTACACTGCGAGTCATTTCCCCGAAGGGACAGCCACAGCAGCAAGGAAGGTTACAAGTCGGTCAATCAATGTGTCCAGAGGAGTAACAAGCTACCATGGCTCAGTGGAAGCACAAAGAGGCAGTTTCCCGTAAAGAGTACTACTAAAGGCACACAACTAGGTGTCGGATCCCATACATACCGTAGCACGTCACACATACGCACGACATGCCCGATATGCATAGATACAACCATGGCATCACAACATAACCATTCAACAACTTTTATTTAAGAGGCTCAGACGAGCCTTGCATAATATGTTCTTACAGATAGGGGTCACATGAGCCGACACTCAAGTCATACAAACAAGTTCATACAAACCAAGCGGAAGCATCAGCTGTGTGAGTACAGACAGATGAAAGGGTAAAAAGGCACATGGCCTGACCATCTATAGCCCGCCACAGGGCATAAGGTCGTAGCTGGGACACCAGCTATTCGGCATCGACGACATCTAGGAAGAACCCACCCGATGGGTCCTAGGTCTCATCTTCAACATTTATTAAGCAAACATGAGTACAAACATACTCAGCAAGTCATTAAAGCAGACCTAGTCTATTCATGATCATGTATCAACAAGGGGGGTGGCGGAGTTTATGCAGCAATGCCAGCTTTGACTCATGGCTAAGCTACACTACACAATTTTAACTCTTTGTTTAAATTTTAGATATCGCACACGAGTCCACTAACTCCATGACAAGACACCACCATGGATTCACTTCCCTCTCTCCTGGGAGAGTGTCATCCATGATAATCACAATTGTCTTGATATTTTTATGAGTATCCATTTGATTGTCTATGAACAACATAAGTTATCCAAGTAGTCCATATCCGAGGATGCGGCTATTCGAATAGTTTCATACCCTGCAGGGGTGTACTTCTTCACACACGCTCTCGCCACTTATCGTTGTGTGCTCATAAACCCATGACCTCGGCAACCTTCAAGCGGAATCCCAGCAAGGGAGTCGGCCACGACCGTCAATCACATAAGACTTGTAGTCTAGGCTATTGCCTATTTGAGACTGAACCCGCACGGAAGTCCAGCCAAAGTTTCCACTACGGCCCCAAACGATGTGTGCAGGGTTCCCAAGCCCACCATTCGGGTGACCTTGGTACACCGTGTCACTGCCTACCGCGTCGTAACCCACCCCTAGGGTCAACGCCACGCACGGCCCACAGCATACTATAAACACCAGAAACTACTTGCAACTCCTGGACTAAGGACTAAGCGACTAATAAGGCGAGAGGGGTCGAGTTACCGGAACCCAATGCGTGGTAGTAACTAGTCTTGGATCACAAACATGGAACTCAGTTCCTAAGAATGGAACCAATGAGACAACTGATATGTACTCATGCATAGCCTCTCATCGTTACCTTTACCAAATCGGGTTCATCATAAGTTCATCACATCAAAACATCATTATTTCGCTCAGTTCATCTCCCAGATGAATCAGACCTGACACAGCTCTAAGCATAGCAAGCATAGATGGCAAAGTAAGCTAAGCACATCATGGCACAAGCATCTACCAAGTATGCTAGGTTGCAAGGTTTAGCTATTTACTATGACAATGCAGGTCATGCATAAGAATAGGTTCATCTACCGTGTATGATAGGCAAGTGAACGTTTGTCCTAATGCAATAAACAAGAGCAGGAGCCAAAGAGTGGGATGTTATCGGAATGATCTGGGGGGGTGCTGGGTAGTGGGAAGGTTTTCTCCTTCGTAGGAATACTCGAGGGTATCCTCAGAACCAGGGCCTACCGCAATGCAGATAAAAAGCAATCAATACACGCAAGTGCAACAATATGATGCATGATCATGGCATGGTAGCATGTTTGGATGAGCTGATGCAACTAATGTTCAGGTTAAGTTGAAATGAGTTTGAACATAGGTTCAAAATTGTTCTGCATTTCAAATTCCATAAACTAACCTATTAGCAAATGTCAATGTTCTTCTACATAGGTTGCTCTAACATGCATGATAATAGCACCATTCGATTCATTGGATTTTTCTAATAAATTTTTATATATAAATTATTTTCATCTGATTTACAGATTAATTTATATGAATTTTTAAAGTTTTAAACAATTTCTGGAATTATTTTAAAACTAGAAAAAGGGATTAATGACGTCAGCCTGACGTCACTTTGACGTCAGCTCGTCGGCTGACCAGGCCAGGTCAAACCTGACAGGGTGGGACCATCATGTCAGTGACTCAATCACTAACAGGTTATTTATTTAACTAATTACTAATTAGATTAAGGTAGGGGCCACTGGTCAGTGTCTAATTAGGTTAATTAAATTAATTAATTAATTCAATAATTGAGATTTGACTAACAGGGCTTGCTCCCACTTGCCAGTGACCCAGGGGTCAAACCCCTAGTTGTCAAACTGGTTGACTCGCCGGTGTTGAGCTGCCGGCGATGTCAGGGACGGCAGAGGGGGTCGGAAATCCTCCTCCAGCGACCAAATGGACGGTGGAGGGCGCCAAACTACTCTACTTGCTCGCGCGCGTCGAGCCCGACAGTTCCCAGGGGCTGGGATGGCCGGAGTCAGCGCCGCGGTTGCCGGAGCTCAGACGAGCATGGGCTCATCGAACCAGAGCGAGACACGGCTGGCACTAACCACGTACAAGCACTTCGCGGTCCCATGAGCTCGAGGGTGGCCTCTGATGGACCAACTGGTCACCGGAGCATCACCGGCGATGAGCTCGTGCGGCAGGTCATTCAGGAGCCGGTAAAATCGGGGCCTACAGAGGGTAAAAGGCCGAAAAGGAGAGGGGAAAGAGCCGGGAGCTCATAGAGGACTCGGAGCCATCGAGAGCTTGCTCGGGGAGGGCTCGGAGACGGCGATCAACGGCGGCGAAGCTTCGGGTCCGAGGAGGAAGACGAGCTCGGGGACGGCACTTCGGGGCTCCTGGCGATGCGCGGCTCAGCGAGGAGGGAGAAGGCGACGAGGCGGAGCGATTGGAGGGCTCAGAAGCAAGGGGGAGCGACTAGAACTATGGTGGAGAAGCTAAGGCACCGGCGGCCATGGCGGAGCAGAGGAGAAGAAGAGCAGAGAGGCGAGCGAGGGCGGGACGGTGAGGGCAATGGGGACGGCTCTCTGAGCTTATCCCCGTCGCGCTGGCAAGGGGAAGCAGGCAGGCAGCTGCCGGCGTGGAGGCATGCCCGCGCGCGCACTCCGGCCACACGCCCGTCCTCCTGGCCGCCAGGAGGACGATGATGGAGCTGGGCTAGCTAGGCCAGCCCAGGTTCATCCTCCTTTTCTTTCTTCTTTATTTTGTTTCTGTTTTCCTATTTCTGACATTTGTTTTATTTTCTTATGAGGTACAATTTCATTGATAAAATATCCTAAATATTTTATATATTGAAGTTTCAATATCTCAAACTTATCTAAAAAGTTTCAGGATATTTTGAAAACTAAAATAATGATAATGCTATATTTGATATTTTCAATAGCTTTATCAATTATTTTTAAATTTCTTCAGTTGTTCAAATATTTAAAATGACCCCTGTTATAATCATGTCCATATTTATCAGACATAGGGAACATTTTGTAAGGGCATTTTGGATTTGTTGAAATTTCACCAACTTTGAATTATTTTGATTCAATGTGAGCTTGGGGTTTCTTTTAGTCCCCACTTCATGTTGATGCAAAATTGAAACATGATACAACACCCATGCTGCCATATGACATCTAGCTAGGGATGTGACAACGTCTCTGTCGTGTCTATATTTTTTGATTGTTTCATGCCAATATTATACAACTTTTACATACTTTTGGCAACAATTTGTATGATTTATTGGACTAACTTATTGATCCAATGCCTTGTGCCAGTTCCTGTTTTTTATGTGTGTTTTGTTTTGTAGCAATTCCATATCAAACAAAGTCCAACCGTGATACAAATTTACGGAGATTTTTTTGGAATGTTTGTGAATTTTGAGAAGTGGAATCAACGCAAACGGAGTCCCACAACCTCCACCCTCTACCAAGGTGCGGGCCAGGGCCCGAACGCAGCCTGGTGGACCATGCCCACCTCGTATGTCGGTTGGAGATCTCCTTCAGGTGCAAGAAAGATATTTTTTACATAAAAATCCCCTCAAACTTTCAGCCCGATCGGAGTTATGGATCTCCAGGAATATAAGAAACGGTTTTCAGCAAGAAACAGGAACGCGAAATAGAAGAGAACAAAGAGGGAGATCCAGTCTCGAAGAACATGGACCAGAGGGGGAACTCTCCTCCCATCTAGGGGGAGGCCAAGTAAGAAGAAGAAGGAGGGGGGATCTGTCCCCCTCTCTCCCGGTGGCGCCAGAGCAGTAGCTGGGGCAAGGATCATGACGACGATCTATATCAACAATCTTGCCACCGTCAACACCATCTTCTCCCTCTCTTGCAGCGGTGTAACACCTCTCTTCCCTGCTGTAATATCTACTTAAAAATGGTGCTCAACTCCATGTATTATTTGATAATGATATTTGTCTATCCTATGATGTTTGAGTAGATCTCTTTTGTCCTATGGGTTAATTGTGGTATGATGTTATGGATGTAAGTTGTATGTTGATATGGTGATGTCCTATGGTGCCCTCCATGTTGCATAAACGTGTGGGATCCCCATTGTAGGGTTTTGCAATATGTTCATGAATTTCCTATGGTGGATTGCTTGAGTGACAAAAGCATAAACCCGAGTAGGTGGGTTCTTCTGTATGGGAGTAAACATGACTTGATACTTAATGCCATGGTTGCATTTTACCTTAATGATCTTTAGTAGTTGTGGATGCTTGCTAGAGTTCTAATCATAAGTGCAGATGATCCAAGTACGGAAAGTGTATTGGTGTATGCCTCTCCCTCATTGCATATAACAAGTATCTATCGTATCATTTTCAATTGCCTAGGGACAATCTTTCTCTTGTCTTACAAAAAGCTTGCTACTGCACTACTAAGTTTATTTTATTGCAAAGTACTCATAAGTTCTATTCTTGCAAAGTAATCATATGTTCTATTCCTGCAAAGTAGTTTTATTCTTGTTCTAGATAAAGCAAACGTTAAGTGTGTGTAGAGTTGTATCGGTGATTGATAGAACTTGAGGGAATATTTTTCTACCTTTAGCTCCTCGTTGGGATTCGACACTCTTACGTATCGAAAAAGGCTACAAACGATCGCCTACACTTGTGGGTTATCACTCTACAATAGGGATCGAGATGTCTCGAGACCCGCCCGTGCGTGGTGGGTCAAATCTGTCACAAGGTGCTCTAGGGGATAAGTTGTGCCATCGGTGCAGTAACCAGCCACCTCCAAGAAAATCTAAGTAGTTGAGTCATTCCCAATATCATGTTTTTGCCACTAGCTCATGCAAGTAGGACAGCAAGATCAAGAGCAGGGCAGTGAACATGGAAGAGTCAGTAGTGCCCAGGTACCTCAACTGGTTCGAGCATCCGATCACTTGGAGCAGGGAAGACCATCCTCCCCGGGTTGACAACCCTGGTGGGTTGGATTTGGTGGTGGAATCTCAAGTGTACGGCTACACTTTGATCAAAGTCCTCACTAATGGGGGTAGTAGCATAAATATTCTATACTACGAAACTTTTCGCCGAATGAACCTGTCTGAGAGCTCGTTACTTCCTTCCACGATGGTGTTTCATGGGATTGTTCCTAGACAGTCGGCTTATCGAATCGGTCGGATCAAACTCGATGTTGCTTTCAGTAATGCGTATGACTAATATGCGAGCCCTTGATGTTTGAGGTAGTCAAGATAAAGAGCCCCTATCACACCCTCTTTGGGCAGCCGGCTTATGCTCGTTCTGTGGCCCGAACTTGTTATATTTATCTCAAGATCAAAATGCCTGGACGTAAGGGTACTATCACCATGGAGGGAAGCCAGAAGATAGCTCAGGAGTGTGAGGAAGGGGAAGCATCCTATGTCAAGTCGGATTGCGCAGCTGAGGAGTTGAAATTCTACACCGCCAATGTTGATCTGGCTGATATGATCCCTCTCAAAAAACCCAATACCGAGTCAGAACCTCCGCTCCAATTCAAGCCATTTGAAGATACTAAGCAGTTCACTATAGGGACTCATCCAAGCAGTTCACTATAGGGACCGGCTTGGACCCTACTAGGAAAGCACGCTCATGGAGTTCGTCCGTGAGAATTGAGACATGTTTGCATGGAAGCCCTTTGACATGTGTGGAGTCCTGAGAGTACTCATTGAGCACCATCTTCATGTGGATCCAAAGATGAAACCAATACCCCAATACCTCCGATGTTTAACGAGGAGAGGCGAAGGTTATTGGGGAAGAAATAGCCCGACTCCTAGCTACCGGGTTTATCATTGAAGTTTTTCATCCTGAATGGTTGGCTAACCCGGTGCTTATCCTTAAAAAGAACGGCACTTGGCGCATTTGTGTCAACTACACACATCTCAATAAAGCTTGTCCGAAAGATCCTTTCGCTCTCCCACGTATTGGTCAGTTTATTGATTCTACGGCGGGTTGTGAGCGGCTGTGTTTCCTGGCCGCGTACTCCGGCTATCATCAGATCAAGATGGTTGTTGATGATCAGGAGAATACATCTTTTATCAGCCCTTTTGGTGCCTTCTGCTATGTTTCTATGCCCTTCGTTCTTAAGAGTGCAGGGGCGACTTTCCAACGGTGCGTATAGAGTTGTCTGCAACCACAGATTGGGCACAATGTTCACGCCTACGTCTATGACATCGTGGTGAGTCTCAGAATAAGGAAACTCTCTTGGATGATATCAAGGAAACGTTCAGTAATCTTCGAGTATACCAGATGAAGCTTAACCCAGCAAAATGCATTTTTGGTGTTCCTACAGGCAAACTTTTGGGTTTCCTGGTATCTGAGCGAGGCATCGAAACTAACTCGAACAAGATCAAGGCAGTGACTTAACTGGCTGTGCCGACAAATGTAAACCAGGTTCTACACCTAGCAGATCACATCGCGGCTCTGAGTCGTTTCATAAGCTACCTACTGGAAAAAGCTAATCCTTTTTATCAAGTGCTCAAGAAGAAAGGCGACTTTAAGTGGACTGACGCCGCCAATGGGGCTTTTGAGGCACTCAAGAAACAGCTTGTTAACCCGCCCATCTTAGCTGCTCCTACTGACAAAGAGTCGATGCTCCTGTACATCACCGTTGATTCCAAGGTGGTGAGTGTAGCAGTAGTGGTCGAGCGGAAGGAGAAAGGGAAGGAATATCCAGTTCAGCACCCAGTTTATTTTGTCTATGAAGTTTTGACTTCATCCAAGCAGCGGTACCCACATTGGGAAAACTCGTCTACGAAATTTTTATGGCAAGCCAGAAGCTGAAGCACTATTATGAGGAGCATCTAATCACGGTGGTTAGTTCAGCGTCCCTTGGCGATATAATACAGAACTAGGAGGCCACGGGACGGATTGTTAAGTGTGTAATTGAACTTGGCGATCACCATCTAAAATATGTGCCCTGGACTGCTATCAAATCCCAAGCACTGGTGGATTTTATCAATGACTAGACAAAGTTGCATATTCTAGAGGATAGGCTAGATAATACTTACTGGACCACATATTTTGACGGGTCTAGACAGCTAGAAGGCTCAGGGGCTGGAGTCATAATGAATTCACGACAACGTGATAAGTTTTGCTATGTACCGTGGCTTATGTTCCATCGCACTAACTATGCAGCCGAATATGAGGCCCTCCTATGTGGGCTCAGGATAGCAAAGGAGATGAATTAAATCCGGGTCAGGTGCTTTGGCGACTCAGATTTAGTGGCTCAACAAGTTTCAGGGACTTGGGACTCTAAGGATCCCCTAATGGCAGCTTATCGGCGATCAGTTTCGGATGTGGCGGGTCACTTTCAAGGCTAACAGGTCGATCATATAGACCGCCATCTTAATGAGGTGACTGACGCCCTATCATGACTCGGTTCACAAAGTAATCCAGTTCCCCCAATGTTTTCTTAGATGTTCTTCTCTATCCTTCTGTTAAATTGCCATCTAAGGAGGACATCTCTATCCTTGACCTGAAGGCACAATTGGTAGCATCTCTCCATGCTACCCCGGACTGAACTATTCCTTATCTAGCATATTTGACTCAAGGTGAGCTCTTAGATGAGGAAACTATAGCTTGACAAATAATTCATAGGTCTAAGTCGATGACTATCATCAATGGCGAGTTACATCGACGAAGCAGCATGGGCGTGTTCCAGCATTGTGTTTCCCCTAAGGAAGGTCAGGAGATCCCTATTGAGATCCATGCTTGCGACTGTATGCATCATGTCGGCTCATGATCCCTGGTGGCAAAATCTTTTTAGCAGGGGTTTTATTGCCTGACAGCTCACGCAGATGTAGAAGTGCGACGGGTGCCAAAAATGTGGTCGATAGGCTCATGTACCGGCCCAAGAATTATGCATGATTCCAATTACTTGTTTGTTTGTAGTTTGGGGGCTTGACATGGTTGGTCCGTTTAAACTCTCTTCTGACAAGAAGTCCCATCTCTTGGTGGCGGTTGGTAAGATTACCAAGTGGGTTGAAGCGGAGACAATCAGTAGTTGTGATACAGAGACTATTGTCAAGTTCTTAAAACACTAGATTTTTCGCTTTGGATACCCTAAGGGATCCATGGAGCGGTTTTGTCAACGGGAACACATCTGGCTTGACTTTGCAGCTGTGATGCATCCATAGTCTAACGGACAAGCTGAACGAGCTAATCAGGAGATCCTCAGAGGGATTAAACCCTGGCATATGGTACCACTTGAGCGCACTCCGGGTTGTCGGGTTGAAGAACTCGCTGTTGTATTTTGGAGTATTCGCACAACTGTTGAAAATATGCCCTAGAGGCAATAATAAATTGGTTATTATCATATTTCCTTGTTCATGATAATCTTTTATTATCCATGCTAGAATTGTATTGATCGGAAACTCAGATACATGTGTGGATACATAGACAACACCATGTCCCTAGTATGCCTCCAATAGACTAGCTCGTTGATAAAAGATGGTCATGGTTTCCTAGCCATGGACATGGGATGTCATTTGATAACGGGATCACATCATTAGGAGAACGATGTGATGGACAAGACCCAAACTGTAAACATAGCATATGACCGTGTCAGTTTATTGCTATAGTTTTCTGTGTGTCAAGTATCTCTTCCTATGACCATGAGATCATGCAACTCACTAGCACCAGAGGAGTACCTTGTGTGTATCAAATGTAGCAACATAACTGGGCGACTATAAAGGTGCTCCACAGGTATCTTTGAGGGTGTCTGTTGGGTTGGCATGGATCAAGGTTGGGATTTGTTACTACGTGTGCCGGAGAGGTATCTCAAGGCCCACTCGATAATAGAACATCACAAAAAGCCTTGCAAGCATAGTAACTAAAGTGTTAGCCAAGGGATCTTGTATTACCGAACGAGTAAACAGACTTGCCGGTAACAAGATTGAACTAGGTATAGCGATGCCGACGATAGAATCTCGGGCAAGTAACATAATGAAGAATAAAGGGAACTGCATACGGGATTAAGTAAATCCTTGACATGGAGGTTCAACTGATAAAGATCTTCGTATAATATGTAGGATACAATATGGGCATCCAGGTCCCCCTATTGGTTATTGACCATAGAGGTTTCTCGGTCATGTCTACATAGTTCTTGAACCCGTAGGGTCTGCATACTTAAGGTTCGGTGATGTATCGATATTATTGAGTTTTGTCTGTTGGTGACCGAAGGTTGTTCAGAGTCCCGGATGAGATCTTAGGCATAACGACGAGCTCCGAAATGGTCCACAGGTAATGATTTATATATAAGAAAGTGGTGTTTGGGTTCCAGAAATGTTTCGGGCACTACCGGTAGTGTACTAGGAGTGACAAATGGGTTCCGGGGGTCCACCAAGGGGGGCCCACCCACCCCAGGGGCCACATGGGCCTAGGAGGTGGCGCACCCACCCCTTGTGGTGCATAAGGGGTGGGAGAGGAGGCCAAGTGGGAAGGAGTCCCACCAGGATTCCACCTCCCTTGTGGGAGGTGGACTCCTCCCTATCTTGTGTGCCAAGGCCCTAGGGTTTTCCTTAGGGCGCCTCCACCTACCACCTCTCCTCCTATATATATTGCAGTGTTTTGAGGGCAGCCACAACCTGAAAAGGGACGTGCTGCCCTATCTCCCTTTGCATTGCTTATCCTCTAGATCTGTTCGGTATAGATTAGTGAAGTTCTGCAGGGTCAGCTCGACCACCATCGCCACCACGCCGTTGCATTGCTGGAGAACTCATCTACCTCCCCACCCTTGCTTGCTAGATCAAGGAGGTGGATATCTTCATCGAGCTGAACGTGTGTTGAACGCAGAGGTGCTGTAGGTTCAGCGCTACATCGGAAGGACCATGATTGGATTGCGGGACTGTTCGTGATTGGATCACGGGATGGATCGTGATCAGATCGCGGGATGGCTAGCGATTTGGATCGCAAAGACATTCTACTACATAAACCGCGTTTCTTAACACTTCCTACTTAGAGATCTACAATGGTATGTAGATCCACTCTCCCCCTCGTAGATTCTCATCACAATGGATAGATCTTGCGTGTGCATAGGATCTTTTTTGTTTCCAATGCAACATTCCCCAACAATGGCATCACGAGCTAGGTATATGTGTATATGAGATCACGAGTAGAACACAAAGGATTTTGTGGGCATTGATGCTCAGATTGCTTACTCCCTTGGTTGTTTTTTGATTCAACAGTATTGTGGGATGAAGCTTCCCGAACCAACCTTACTCGTACGCTTACAAGAGACCGGTTCCATCGACTAACATGTGATTTTGTTGCATAAATATGGCTGGTGGGTGTCTGTCTATCCTACTCTAGTTGGATCGGATTTGACAAAGGCGGTTCTTGAGAAGGTTGAATCGCAATTTTTGTATCACCGTTGTGGTTTTTGCATAGGTGGGAATTGTTCTTGCTAGATACCCATAGCAGCCTCGTAAAACATGCAACAACAATTAAAGGACGTCTAACTTGTTTTTGGAGGGTATGTTGTGATATGACATGGCTAATTACATGATGAGATATATGTGATGTACGAGATGATCATGTTTTGTATAGAATATCACGACTTGCATGTCGATGAATACGGCAACCGGCAGGAGCCATATGGTTGTCTTTAATTATTGTATGACCTGTGTGTCAATCCTTAAGCGCTATGTAATGATTTACTTTATTGCTAAGCCGTAGCAATAGTAGTAGAAGCATGGTGGGCGCAACAACCTAGATGGCGACACAATCATGGATATCTTTATGATGGAGATCATTGTGTTGATCCAGTGACGATGGAGATCATGCCAGTGCTTTGGAGATGGAGATCAAAAGCACAAGTTCATGGTCATATCATGTCACTTATGATTTGCATGTGATGTTAATCCTTTCATGCACCTTGTTTTGCTTAGGACTACGGTAGCATTATAAGGTGATCCGTCAATAAATTTTCAAGATAAAATTGTGTTCTCCCCGAGTGTGCACTGTTGCAAAAGTTCGTCGCGTCGACACACCATGTGATGATTGGGTGTGATAGACTCTAAGTTTAGATAAAATGGGTGCAAGCCAGTGTGCACGTGCAGAACACTCGGGTTAAGTTTGACGAGCCTAGCATGTACAGACATGGCCTCAGAACATAAGAGACCGAAAGGTCGAACATGAGTCATATAGTAGATATGATCAACATGATGATGTTCACCATTGAAACCACCTCCACTCACGTGATGATCGACTTGAGATGGTGAATTTGGATCATGTATCACTCGATTGACCGGAGGGATGTCAATTTGAGTGGGAGTTTTTTAAGTAATATGATTAAGTAAACTCCTTATCATGGACATAGTCTAAAGTTGTCTTTGCAAAGTTATATTGTAGATCAATGGCTCGCGTTGTAGCTCCCCTGTGTTTGTAATACATTCCTACAGAAAATAGAGTTCAAAGATGATGGTAGAAATTATGTGGACTAGCTCCGTAAACCGACGATTGTCCTTGATGCACTACTCAGTGCACCAACCCCTCTAGCGTCGTATGTGGATGTTGTGAACATATGACAGGCATGTTGTGATGACTACTTGATAGTTCAGTGCGTCATGCATTACGGCTTAGAAATAAGGCTCCAAAGACGTTTTGAATGCCACGGAGCATCTGAGATATTCCAAGACCTAGAATTGATATTTCAGGCTCGTGCCCGTGTTGAGAGGTATGAGACCTCCAACAAGATTCTTTGCCTTCAAGATGAAGGAGAATAGCTCAATTAGTGAGCATGTACTCAGATTGTATGGGTGCTGAAATCGCTTGAATCAAGTGGGAGTTGACCTTCCAGATAAGATAGTGATTGATATAGTTCTCCAAGTCACTTTGACCAAGCTGCTACAACTTCATGATGAAATATAACATGCCAGGGATGGAAAAGATGATCCCTGAGATGTTCACGATGCTTGACACTACGAAGGTAGAAATTAAGAAGGAGCATGCAGTGTTGATGGTTAGTAAAACTACTAGTTTCAAGAAGGGCGAGGGCAAGAAGGGAATAACTTCAGGAATGGCAAGTCAGTTGCCGCTCTAGTGAATAAACCTAAGGTTGAACCCAAACCCGAGACTAAGTGCTTCTATCATGAGGAGAACGGTTGCTGAAGCAGAACAACCCTAGATACTTGGTAGATAAGAAGGCTGACAACGTCAACGGAAGTATATTTCATATACGTGTTATTGATGGGTACCTTACTATTACTCCTAGTAGCAACTGGGTATTAGATACCGGTTCGGTTTCTAAATGTTAGTAGATCGAAATAAAAGATACGGAATAAATGGAGGCTAGCTAAGGGTGACGTGGCAATGAGTGTTGGAAGTATTTCCAAGATTGATGTGATCACCATCACACCCTATCTCTACTTTGGGATTAGTGATGAACCTAAATAAATATTACTTGGTGTTTGCTTTGAGCATGAACGTGATTAGATCATGTTTATTGCAATACGGTTATTCATTTAAGTTAGAGAATAATGGTTATTCTGTTTACATGAATAATGCCTACACTGGTCATGCACCCAATGAGAATGGTTTATTGAATCTCGATCGTAGTAATACACATGTTCACAATATTGATACCAAAAGATGCAAAGTTAGTAATGATAGTACCACATACTTGTGGCACTGCCACTAAAGGTCATATTGGTGTAAAGTGCATGAAGAAACTCCATGCTGATGGATCTTTGGACTCACTCCATTTCGAATCAGTTGAGACATGCGGACCATGCCTCTTGGGCAAAATGACTAGGACCCTATTTTCCTGTTTGATGGAGCGGGAAAGTGATTTATTGGAAATGATACATGTTGATGTATGGGGTCCAATGAGTGTTGTAGCGTGCGGTGGATGTCGTTGTTTTCTTACCTTCGCTGATGATTTGAGTACATATGGGCATATTTACTTAATGAAAACACAAGTCTAAATAGTTTGGAAATTTCAAGAAAATTCAGTGAAGTTTGAGATCATCATAACAAGAAGATATAAAAATATCTACGATATGATCGTGGAGGTGAATATTTGAGTTACGAGTTTGGTATACAACTGAAGACAATGTGGAAGTTTTTCACAACTCACGCCACCTGGAACACCATAGTGTGATGGTGTGTCCGGATGTCATAGTCTTGCTCTATTGGATATGGTGTGTAGTATGATGTCTCTTATCATTTTTCCACTATCGTTTTGGGGTTATGCATTAGAGACAACTACATTCACTTTAAATAGAGCACCATCTAAATCCTTGGAGATGACACCATAGGAATTATGGTTTAACAGAAATCTAAGTTTTCATTTCTTAGAGTTTGGGAATGCGACGCTTATGTCTGATAAGCTCGAGCCCAAAGAGGAAAGGTGTATCTTCATAGGATACCCTAAGGTAACAGTTGGGTATACCTTCTATCTCAGATCCGAGGGCAAAGTGTTTGTTGCTAAAAATGGGTCCTTTCTCAAGAAAGAGTTTCTCTCGAAAGAATTGAGTGGGAGGAAAGTAGCACTTGATGCGGTTGTTGAACCATCACTTCAGTTGGATAGTAGCACGATGCAGAAAGATGTTTCTGCGACACCTACACCAAGTGAAGAGGAAGCAAATGATGATGATCATGAAGCTTCGGATCAAGTTACTACCAAACCCCGTAGGTCGACAAGGACTCGTATCACCCCTGTGTGGTGCATCAATCCTGTCTTGGAGGTCATGTTGTTAGACAACAGTGAACCTACGAGCTATGAAGAAGCGATGGTGGGCCCGAATTCCAAAAAATGGCTAGGAGCCATGAAATTAGAGAAAGGATCCATGTATGAAAACTGAGTATGGACTTTGGTAGACTTGCCTGTTGAACGGTTGGTCATTAAGTACAAATGGACCTTTAAGAAGAAGACAGACATTGATGGTGAATGTCACCATTTATAAATCTTGACTTGTCCCAAAGAAGTTTCCGACAAGTTCAAGGAGTTGACTACAATGAAACTTTCTCACCTGTAGCGATGCTAAAGTCTGTTGTAATTATGTTAGCAATTGCTGCATTAATCAATTATGAAATCTGGCAGATCGGTGTCAAAACATCGTTTCCTTAACGGTTTCCTTGAGGAAAGGTTGTATGTGATACAACCAGAAGGTTTTGTCAATCCTAAGGATGCTAAAAGGTATGCAAGCTCCAATGATCCTTCTATGGAATGGAGCAAGCATCTCGGAGTTGGAATATTCACTTTGATGAGGTGATCAAAGTTTTTGGGTTTATACAAAGTTTATGAGATACTTGTATTTACAAGAAAGTGAGTATCACACATGTGTCGAGCCTATATAGTATGACATGTTGTGTATCACACATGTGTATGCCTTGTCATGAGTCTGTCAAAGGGTACAAGAGTGATCCAGGAATGGATCACTGGACAACAGTCAAAATTGTCCTTAGTAACTAGAGGACTAAGGAAATATTTCTCGATTATGGAGGTGATAAAGAATTCGTTGTAAAGGGTTATGTCGATGCAAGCTTTAACACCAATCTGGATGGCTCTGAGTAGCAATACAGATACGTATTATGGAGCAGCCATTCGGAATAGCTCCAAGTGGAGCATAGTAGGAGTGTCTACAGTATGACATAGATATTTGCAAAGTGCACAGGGATCTGAATGTCGCAGACCCGTTTCACATGCAAAACATGATCGAACCCTAGAACTCATTGGGTGTGAGTATCATAAACAATGTAAGTCACATAGCGATGTGAGCTAGATTATTGACTCTAGTGCAAGTGGGAGACTATTGGAAATATAACCTAGAGACAATAATAAATTGTATTCATCAGAAACTCAGATACATGTGTGGATACATAGACAACACTATGTCCCTAGTATGCCTCCCATAGACTAGCTCATTGATCAAAGATGGTCAACGTTTCCGAGCCATGGACATGGGATGTCATTTGGTAATGGGATCACATCATTAGGAGAATGATGTGATGGACAAGACCCAAACTATAAACATAGCATATGATCATGTTAGTTTATTCCTATAGTTTTTTCTGTGTGTCAAGTATCTGTTCCTATGACCATGGGATCATGAAACTCACTAACACCGGAGGAGTACCTTGTGTGTATCAAATGTTGCAACATAACTGGGTGACTATAAAGGTGCTCTACAAGTATCTCCGAGGGTGTGTGTTGGGTCGGCATAGATCAAGAAAGGGATTTGTTACTCTGTGTGACGGAGAGGTATCTCAGGGCCCAGTTGGTAATACAACATCACAACAAGCCTTGCAAGCAAAGTGACTAAAGTGTTATCCATGGGATCTTGTATTACGGAACGAGTAAAGAGACTTGCCGATAACGAGATTGAACTAGGTATAGAGATACCGATGATCGAATCTCGGGCAAGTAACATACCGAAGAACAAAGGGAACTACATACGGGATTAATTGGATCCTTGACATAGAGGTTCAACCGATAAATATCTTCGAAGAATATGTAGGAACCAATATGGGCATCCTGGTCCTGCTATTGTTTATTCACCGTAGAGGTGTCTTGGTCATGTCTACATAGTTCTCGAACCTGCAGGGTCTGCACACTTAAGATCCGGTGACATTTTGGTTGTATTGAGTTATGTATGTTGGTGACTGGAGGTTGTTCGGAGTCCCATATGAGATCCCGGGCGTCACTAGGAGCTCCGGAATGGTTCGGAGGTAAATATTGATATATAGGAATGTGGTATTTGGGCTCTGGAAAAGTTTCGAGCACTACTGGTAGTGTACCGGGAGTGACAAATGGGTTTCGGGGTTCCACCAAGTGGGGCCCACCCACCCCAGGGGCCACATGGGCCCAGGCGGTGGCGCACCAGCCCCTGGTGGGCTGTGCAGCCAGCCCATAGAGGCCTATGCGCAAGGGGTGGGAGAGGTCGCCAAGTGGGAAGGAGTCCCACTAGGATTCCACCTCCCTTGTGGGAGGTGGACTCCTCCCCTATCTTGTGCCCCAAGGCCCTAGGGTTTTCCCTAGGGCGCCTCCTGATGTCTACCACACAACCTTCTTCTTGTAGACTCATGTTGGGCCTCCAGGCGCATAGTTTTGTAGGACAGTAGCAATTTTTCCTCAAGTGGATGACCTAAGGTTTATCAATCTATGGGAGGTGTAGGATGAATATGATCTCTCTCAAACAACCCTGCAATCAAATACAAGAAATCTCTTGTGTACCCAACACACCCAATACAATGGCAAATTGTATAGGTGCACTAGTTCGGCGAAGAGATGGTGATACAAGTGCAATATGGATGGTAGATATAGGTTTTTGTAATCTGAAAAAATATAAAAACAACAAGGTAACAAATAGTAAACAGCGAGCAAAACGTTCTATAAATGATTGGAAACAAGTTCTATGGTTCATACTTTCACTAGTGCAATTTCTCTCAACAATATTGACATAGTTGAATCATATGTAAGTCCCTCTCGTGTGACAAAGAGTTCACTCCAAAGTCACAAATAGAGAAGAACTAACGTAGAAATTATTGTAGGGTATGAAACTAGCTCAAAGTTATCTTTTCCTGTCAATCTTATGAACTATCCCTATAAGTGTCACGAACAGCCCTAGAATTCGTACTAGAATAACACCTTAAGACACACATCAACCAAAACCCTAATGTCACCTAGATACTCCAATGTCACCACAAGTACCCATGGGCTTTATTATACGATATGCATCACACAATTTCAGATTCGTCATGTTCAATCCAACACAAAGAACTTAAAAGAGTGCCTCAAAGTTTCTACCGGAGTGTAAAGACAAAAACGTGTGCCAACCCCTATGCATAAATATCCAAGGTCACAGAACCCGCAAGTTGATCACCAAAACATACATCAAGTGGATCAATAGAACATCCCATTGTCACCACGGATATCCCATCGCAAGACATACATCAAGTTTTCTCAAATCCTTAAAGACTCAATCCGATAAGAAAACTTCAAAGGGAAAACTCAATTCATCACAAGAAGATAGAGAGGGGAAAACTCCATATGATTCAATCTATATCAATAAGCTTGCGGTACATCAAGATCGTGCCATCTCAAGAGCACGAGAGAGAGATCAAACACATAGCTACTGGTACATACCCTCGGCCCCGAGGGTGAACTACTCTCTCCTCGTCTTGGAGGCTGCCGGGATGATGAAGATGGCCTCCGGTGATGGTTTCCCCCTCCGGCAGGGTGCTAGAACGGGCTCCCAATTGGTTTGTTCGTGGCTCTAGAGGCTTGCGGTGGCGGAACTCATGATCTAGGTTTCTTTTCGTAGGTTTCTATATTTATAGGAATTTTTGGTGTCGATCTCACGTCAAGCGGTGACAAGCCTGCTAGGCACAGCTAGGGGGTGGTCGCGCCTGGCAGGCTTGTGACCTCCTCATGGCTCTTCTGGCCCAACTCCAATGCTTTGGGGGTCTCTATTGGTCCAAAAAAATCATCCTAAATTTCCAGGCCATTCCGAAAAAATTATTTCTGCACAAAAAACGACACCATGGTAGTTCTGCTGCAAACAGTGTCAGTCTGGGTTAGTTATAATAAAATCATAGAAAAATCATATAGAATTATTGTAAACATGGCATGAACACTTCATAAATTATAGATACGTTGGAGACGTATCAGCATCCCAAAGCTTTATTCCTGCTCGTCCTCGAGTAGGTAAATGATAAAAGAAATAATTTATGATGTGTGAATGCTAGCATAGTGCATAAAATTGATAAAAAATATTTCAAACACCATGGTTAATTCTAGCATCATTATATATCATAAAAAGTAGCTCATCTCATAAAAATTCTCATGATAAAGTCACAAGCTATTCATATGTTAAAGTATATACCATAAAGTTTCTTGAAAAGTCACAAACTATGGTTTCGGCCACCAAACAATTGCAATTCATCTTATTTTTAGGAAGGGTCTATGTAAGATCTTTGATTTAGCAAATTCCTCATACTCAACCATCATATAGTCTTCCATGATTTCTAACACTCAAAGCATATGTTTAGAGCAAATAGCATTCATCGAACATAGAGAAAGATAGGGGCTTAATGTTTTGCCTCCCAAATTAGTTATCATATAGATAATTGTCAACAATAATAATTCATGATCAAATATATTTGAATGGCCATATATGCTTGGATCTTTCCCCACTTCATGATGCTTGGCAACTAAACAATAATTGAGGATGAACTAAAAAAGAATACTATTGACTCTTGCATAAAGGTAAGTACTAGAAAGTAAAAGATAGGCCCTTCGTAGAGGGAAGCATTGATTTGCAGAGGTGCCAGAGCTCGAGCTTTTAAATAGAGAAGAATAATAATTTTGAGCGGTATGCTTTCATTGTCACCATAACAACCGAGAGATCTCGGTATCTTCCATGCTAGATACATTATAGGTAGTTCTCAAGCAGAATGATAAAGTTTTTTACTCCCCCTCCACCAATCAATCACAGTCCACGGTGAGCCGAATCCACGGGTACCGTCCATACCAACAATATTCCTGGTGGAGTTTTGTTTAATTATTTGCATTTTTTTCTTTGATTTCGGGACTGGGAATCCCTATTACCAGCCACTTTCTCATGAATGATAGTGAATCAAGACATATCATGAGCATAACCCACCTAGCATGGAAGATACTGACAGCCCCTAGTTACTATATGAGCGATTCGGGCATACAAAACAGAATATTATTTGAAGGTTTAGAGTTTGGCACATGAAAATTTATTTGGAATGGCAGGTAAATACCGCATATAGGTAGGTATGGTGGACTCATATGGAACAACTTTGGGTTTAAGGGTGTTTGGATGCACAAGTAGTATTTCTACTTGGTGCGGAAGTTTTGGATAGTATGAGGTGGAAGCAAGCACCACATGTTGGAGGATCCATAACAATATAACTTCTATGCAAATATACTCAACCATAACTCATTATGTTGTCTTCCTTGTCCAACTACAACTAATTTTATCAAGTTTGAAAATAATCAATGGGTAATGACAATCATAGAAGATGTCCAAGATAGTATATTTACGTGTGAAATCTCTCTTCCTTCAATATTTTTGTCATGAATGGTTCAAGTGACCAATGCGGTGTTTGCTAACTTTCAATAAATTTTACCACCTATACTTCTTATATGTGAAGTATTTACTCCACATGGGATACTCATATAATATATATATAATTTAAGATTTACGATATTCAATTCGTTCATCCATTTACTCATAGGATATAAGTGAAGCGCGAGAGTAAATGACAAAACTACTCCAAAACATATAAGTGAAGATCGATGAGTAGTCACACAATTAAGTAGCTATGTGAGGACTTTCTCTCTCCCTAAATAAAGATTTTTAGACCTGAGTAATTTATTTAAACATCAAGCAAAACAAAAATAGCACTCAAATAATAGCATGCATCATGTGAACAAATTAAAATTTCGGCTCAACATAGGCTAACCGATAATTGTTGATGAAAAGAGATGGGATGTGTACGATCCCCAAGCTTAGATGCTTGAGACTTCTTGAAATATTTACTTGGGGTTCCTTGGTCATACCCAAGCTTGAGCTTTTGTATCTCTTTCAATCCTCTCATATCATGGTTTTACCTATTCTCAAAAACTTCATCCACACAAAACTCAAAAAGGAACTCGTGAGATAGGTTAGTACACATAAGAACAAATCAACACTTCATGTACTTCAAAGACAAGTTGCAAAATAATTTTCAAACATTAGGTACTGTATACTATCATTTCCAGAATTTATATCTACCAATATAGGCTATGGAAACTATAGGATTAGTAGATAACAAAACTATGACAACAATTTTTCCAAACAGAACAGTTTATAGAAATTTATTATAACAGTGTACCTATATAACTCTAAAAATTATGAAAATTTAGTAACTTCTATAAAATTAATATGAAATTACTGTGTAAAAATTTCAAAAACTTTCCACGTTCCAGTAAAATATAAAAATTCAAATACTACAGAAGAAGTTTCTGTTTTTACCCAGCCCGCATTAAACATGCAATTCAAGCATCCTAAAGGAAATTCTTGGAACTTTTTTTGCAAAACAAGATTAAAAATAAAACCTAACATAGAACAACAAAATAGAATGACGCTCCAAGAAAAACTCATATTATGTGGCGAATAAAAATATAGCTCCAAGTGAGATATACCGATAGTGTTGAAGACGAAAGAGGGTATGCCTTCCAGGGCATCCCCAAACTTAGACGCTTGAGTATTCCTTGGATACTAACTTGGGGGTGCCTTGGTAATACCCAAGCTTAGGTTCTTGTCACTCCTTATTCTCCTCATATCAGTGTCTCACCCAAAACTTGAAAATTTTCAATCACACAAAACTTAATGAACTTCGTGAGAAGGGTTAGTGTAGCTAAGAAAAATAATTCACTTAGGTACTATCAAGACAAGATTCATAATTATTACCAAATGATACCTACTGTATTACATCATTCCCAAAATTTATATTACTCAATATAAGCTACAGGAACACTTGAAACAAGCAAACTATGCATGCAAAACATAATCTATCAAAAACAGAACCGTCTGTAAAGATTTGAATAATCATCATACTTCCCTGACTATATAAATTCTTACAAATTATTACATGTCACAGAACTTGCATAAAAATGTTGTGTAAAAATTTCACAATTTGTTGTAGCTCAAGTAAAATCACATAATTCATATATTGGATGCAAAACTTTCTGTTTTTGCACAGAATCAAACAAGCAAGTATCCACACTATCCCAAAGGCTTTGCTTGGAACTTAATTGAAATAAAAGACACAAAACATGATTACTACAGTATATAACTCATGTGAACACACAAAAACAGAAGGTAAAAGTGTTGGGTTGTCTCCCAACAAGCGCTTTTCTTTAATGCCTTTTAGCTAGGCATGATGATTTCAATGATGCTCACATAGGAATAATAATTGAAACATTCAAAAGAGCATCATGAATCACATAACAAGCACATTTAAGTCTAACCTAGTTCCTATGCATAAGGATTTTTTTAGCAAACAATTCATGGTAACAATAATCAACTTGCATAGGAAGTCAAAATTTGAACACATAGAGAATAAACTTGATATTATTGTGATTCCTAAAAGCATATGTTCCTCCCTCATAATAATTTCCAGTAGCATCACAAATCAATTCAAAAATATAACTAGCACATAAAGCATTCTTTTCATGATCTGCAAGCATATAATTTTATCACTCTCCACATAAGCAAACTTCTTGTCATTCATAATAGTGGGAGCAAACTCAACAAAAGAACTATCATGTGACACTTGATTGACATAACCACTTTGAATATTAAAATCATGATGACAAGTTTCATGGTTGTCATTACTCTTTATAGCATACGTGTCATCACAATAATCATCATAGATAGGAGGCATGTCATAATCATAATAGTTTTGCTCATAAAAAATTGGGGGACTAAGAGTATCTTCTTCATCAAACATAGCATCCCCAAGCTTGTGGCTTTCCACATCATTAGCGTCATGAATATTCAGAGAATTCATACTAACAATATTGAAATCATGCTCATCACTCAAATATTTAGTGCCAAACATTTTAATAACTTCTTCTTCTAACACTTGAGCACAATTTTCCTTTCCATCATTTTCACGAAAGACATTAAAAATATTAAGCATATGAGGCAACCTCAGTTCCATTTTTTCTGTAGTTTTCTTTTATAAAACCAAACTAGTGAAAAACAAGAAACTAAAAGATTTTATTGCAAGATCTAAAGATATACCTTCAAGCACTCACCTCCCCGGCAACGACGCCAGAAAAGAGCTTGATGTCTACTACACAACCTTCTTCTTGTAGACTCGTGTTGGTTCTCCAAGCACAGAGTTTTGTAGGACAGTAGCAATTCTCCCTCAAGTTGGTGACCTAAGGTTTATCAATCCATCATAGGTGTAGGATGAATATGGTCTCTCTCAGACAGCCCTGCAATTAAATACAAGAAACCTCTTGTGTCCCCAACACACCCAATACAATGGCAAATTGTATAGATGCACTAGTTTGGCAAAGAGATGGTGATACAAGTGCAATATAAATGGTAGATATAGGTTTTTGTAATTTGAAAATATAAAAACAGCAAGGTAACAAATAGTAAAAAGCGTGCCAAACGTTGTATAAATGCTTGGAAACAAGGCCTAGGGTTCATACTTTCACTAGTGCAATTTCCCTCAACAATATTAACATAGTTGAATCATATGTAAGTCCCTCTCGTGCGACAAAGAGTTCAATCCAAAGACACAAATAGCAAAGAACTAACGAAGAAATTATTGTAGGGTACGAAACCACCTCAAAGTTATTTTTTCTAATCAATCTTACAAGATACCCCTATAAGTGTCATGAACAGCCCTAGAATTCGTACTAAAATAACACCTTAAGACACACATCAACCAAAACCCTAATGTCACCTTGATACTCCAATGTCACCACAAGTACCCATGGGCTTGATTATACGATATGCATCACACAATTTCAGATTCGTCATGTTCAATCCAACACAAAGAACTTCAAAGAGTGCCCCAAAGTTTCTATCGGAGTGCCAAGACAAAAACGTGTGCCAACCCCGATGCATAGATTCCCAAGGTCACAAAACCTGCAAGTTGATCACCAAAACATACATCAAGTGGATCAATAGAACATCCCATTGCAACCATGGATATCCCATCGCAAGACATACATCAAGTGTTCTCCAATCCTTAAAGACTCAATCCGATAAGAAAAATTCAAAGGGAAAACTCAATTCATCACAGGAAGATAGAGAGGGGAAAACTCCATATGATTCAATCTATATCAATAAAGCTTGCGGTACATCAAGATTGTGCCATCTCAAGAACATGAGAGAGAGAGAGATCAAACACATAGGTACTGGTACATACCCTCAGCCCCGAGGGTGAACTACTCCCTCCTCGTCATGGAGGCCGCCGGGATGATGAAGATGGCCTCCGATGATGGCTTCCCCCTCCGGTAGGGTGCTGGAATGGGCTCTCGATTGGTTTTCGTGGCTTTGGAGGCTTGCGGTGGTGAAACTCCCGATGTAGGTTTCTTTTTAGAGATTTCTATATTCCTAGGAATTTTTGGTGTCGATCTCACGTCACGGGGTGCCACGAGGCGGTGACAAGCTTGCGAGGCGCGGCCAGGGGGTGGTCGTGCCTGGCAGGCTTGTGACCTTCTCGTGGCTCTTCTGGCCCAACTCCAATGCTTCGGAGGTCTCTTTTGGTCCAGAAAAAACCATACTAAATTTTCAACCCATTTCGAGAACTTTTATTTCTGCACAAAAAATGACACCATGGTAGTTCTGCTGAAAACAATGTGAGTCCGGGTAGGTTCTAATAAAATCATACCAAAATCATATAAAATTATTGTAAACATGGCATGAACACTTCATAAATTATAGATACGTTGGAGACGTATCACCTCCCACCTACCAACTCTCCTCCTATATATATTGGAGGGTTTTGAGGGCAGCCACAACCTGAAAAGCCACATGCTGCCCTCTCTCCCTCTAGATTGCTTCCTCTCTAGATCTGTTTGGTATAGCTTAGTGAAGCTATACCAGATTAGATCCACCACCACTACCACCATGCCGTTCTGTTGCCAGATAACTCATCTACCTCTCCACCCTCATCATCGAGTTGTACGTGTGCTGAACGCGGAGGTGTCATCCGTTTGGCGCTAGATCGGAAGGATCGTGATTGGGTCGCGGGACCGTTGTTGATTGGATCACGGGATGGATCTTTATCGGATCGCGGGACAGCTAGAGATTTCGATCGCGAAGACGTTCAACTACATCAACCGCGTTTCTTAACGCTTCCCGCTTAGCAATCTACAAGGGTATGTAGATCCACTCTCCCCCTCGTAGATGCTCATCACTATGGATAGATCTTGTGTGTCCATAGGAAATTTTTTGTTTCCCATGCAACGTTCCCCAACAACAACGCCAAACAGATCCACTGGATACACACCTTTCTTTTTGGTATATGGGGCCAAAGCAATTCTACCAAGTGATATTCGCGATGACTCGCCTTGATTTACTGCTTATATTCAGGCGGACAATTAGCTAGCACGACAAGACTCCTTGGATGCCTTGGAAGAAGAACGTGATTTGGCAGCATCTAGATCTGCCATTTACCAGCAAGACTTACGCTGCTATCATAGCCATAGAGTATGATGCCAAACTTTTCAAGAAGGCGATTTGGTGCTACGCCTAATTCAAGATCAGATGGGAATGCATAAACTTTCTCCACCTTGGGAGGGTCCTTTTGTTGTCAGCAGAAACCTTAACAATGAGTCATATTATGTGGTGGACTTACGGGAAGGAAAATATACTTCCGATGAGGAGACAACCCGGCCTTGAACATTTCTCAACTACGGCCTTATTATACTTAGAAGGGCCATAGACTCTCTTTATGTAATTTTCCCCTTGCAAATTCTGTATATACTTCTTTATGTTCAAATATAATGAAGCCGACACCCTCGAAACTCGGGGGCTCTGACATTTCATCCTATTTATGGAGCATGCGTCTTTATTGTTTGTAACATAGGTCACTTGGGGGCTTCCAACTCACCAAGTTTAGCTTTCTCACCCTTTTGACCCGGCAAAAGACGCCACAATACGTGGTTAAACCTGCTTGTATGCTTGATGCGACTCCAATCAGATGACTCCATATACTCTTGTAAGTCAATCCTTTTAAGGACCCTGAACTTCTCAAGGTTAAAACATTGTCTTAGTCATGTGAGAGCCGGCATATAGAAATATAGGATCAACCATGGGTTATCATACCCGCTTCATCGAAGCAAGACTTGAGCCTCGAAAGCCATTCTATTTTTTACCGAGTCTCGTTGAGCCGGCACACTAATACAATTTATATGATTTTTTAGCACGTTGAAAATTTTCAGGCACGGTATTGTCCCTGCTCGAGCACATACCTGATTAACCAATTTAAAAACTAAGGTCATATTATGGACGGGTTCAAATCCTATGTAGGAAGATTCCAAACTTGAGATTTGACAATCAAGCCCCTTTGTTGGCTTATTCCTTGACAAGTGTTTCTGTCAACAAACTAATTGAGCACAATGACAGAGGCATACAAGGGAAAGTAAAAAAGAGTGGAAAAATCATATCTAAGCAACAAGCTCAAAAGATTGAAGTTTTACACCAACAAAGATGCATGCATACAGAATGGCATGACCAAGGATTTGGAGGAAGTTTTTAGACTACCACAATTGCAAGTCCACAATGGAGGTCCAAAATACTAATGTTTTTTTGAACTACATTGGGGATGACTTAGTAAGGCGATTCATTCATCTTTAGGAATGCTCTCATGCTCTTTCTTCATGAGCCGCCTCTGGACTTGCATCTACCGGGCCATCACCCTCGTCAACAAGTTCGCCCTTTTGTTGCCATCAAATTGAGTTCAATGATTGAAAGTTTGATTTTCCCTCATAAGAGAAGATGTGTCATCATCAGGGGCAAAAGATCTATTAAGTCGGGGGGGATCAACTTCATCGGGTCATCCTTGGGAGGGTTAACACGCTCGTTATCATTGGTGTATGCAGCATGATAGTTTGAGAGGTCAATTCCTTCGGCTATTTGAGTCGCCAAAGCGTGCGTCTTTGTGATGCACTTCATGTAATCTGACCGAGTGAATGAGGAACCGTCGAGTTTGAACTCGGGGAAGCCGCCCTTTAGCAGTTCCACATCCAATTCAGGCAAGTATGCCTTTGCTCGAGCCAGCGCCATGTTTGCTCCTCTTTGAGTTGCTGATTTCCGGGTCTCGATCATTCATTGGTGTACCATATAAATATGTTTCAACATATCCTTGGTGTTTCTTGGAGGATACTTTAGATTTTTCACCGCCATTGTGGAATACACCGATCCGGTGAACAATTGCTCTACATATATGAAAATAGCTTTCAACTTCACAATGGGAAGCTCTACAAGATTATGATCTTTTCGCCCTGTAAGTAACGAGAAAGATAGTGAGCCGCCATTCAATCACTGGTTGGTTCAGTACAAAAAGAAAGAAGAGAAGTAGAAAACATACCAAAGATTGTTGTCAGCATGTCATTGATCTGTTTCAAAAGAAGGGCATATTTTTCCTTCAACGGATTAAGTTTCTCTTCTGCTTTTTCTGCATTCCTTACAAGGGTGTCCTTTTCTATTTCAAACAGCATTATGACTTGTTCCAGACGCTCATTTGTCTGGCATGTAGAGTCCTCAAAATGAGCCGCTATAAGCTGAGCATAAGCCTTTAACTTTCGCTCTTCTTTGAGCTATTTCTGTAGTTTCACAGCAACTGACAACATCATCAACATATTCCTCGCAGGCATACAACAAATATCAGCAAGTATTTTTACAAACAACCTTAAACCACCTTATGATGAATTACTCATTCCATCGAAGTCCCAAGCAGACTGCAAGCAGTATCCTTGACACTTGGGGGCTAATGCATATTAGTTCTATCAAACTAAGATATGCAAAAAGAACTCACTGATCTCATGAAAATGAGCCGGCCCTTGGGGGCTATAGGTCAATTTCTTCAAACATATAAAGTTAAGACCCGACTCATCTCATGAAGATGAGCCAACCCTTGGGGGCTACAAGTCAATTTCTTCAAACATATAAAGTTAAGACCCGACTCATCTCATGAAGATGAGTCGGCCCTTGGGGGCTATAGGTCGATTTCTTCAAACATATAAAGTTCAAACCCCAGTCATCTCAAGAAGATGAGCCGACCCTTGGGGGCTAGAGGTTGGTTTCTTCACAAAATTATTAACAGGATCCAACTCATCTCCAGAGAATGAGCCGGTTCTTGGGGGCTAGAGCTACAGATCAAGTATTTCACGACCTAATTTATCTTGGTAAACTGGTTCTTGGAGGCTAATGACAGTACAACGATAGCGGTAAAACAAGGAGTTTACCTCATCCTTGTCCTTCATGGAATTTATCATGCTCACTTCAATCGCTCAGCTCTCGGATAGCCGGGTCAAGTATTGCTGGTATAAATCTTCAATACCAAGTACAGACAACTCTAGAACTTCCAGAGTTGTTTTCCCTTTCTCTAAGTTAACTAGTTGATCCTTAGCCACAATATTATCCAAGGAACTGGATGCAACGGTAACGTGATAACTTTCCTTCACAATGATAACATCCGGATGGTCTGCTCCTGCTCGCGTCTTGGGGTCATCCAAATGAACCGACGGGCTAGAAGAGCGAACCAGGCTTGGCTGCCTCGTAGATGGCTCATCCGATGCATCCTGAGATTTCGGTTGTATGTCCATGAAAACCGGCACGTCCGGTCTAGGCATCTCAAGATTGTTTTCCGCTTCATCACTCGCATCAAGGCCTTTCTTTAGAGAAGGGTCAGTTCTTATTTTCACTGGCGGGGAGGCTAACATGTTGCAGTTACAGTGCCAGAAGATGACCGGCTAGCCTTCCTTGACAAAGGGGCCTTTGCCCTATAGTTGCAAAGATCAAACATAGTGCTAAGGAAAATATAGCTCAAGGTTTCAAATAACGTAAGCAGATGGATGCAAGTTCAAAGGAATTACCCGCGGTTGATGATGAAAGCGGGAAGTTGCATTGACGATGAGTCATCCGAAGATGAAGGGGGTGCTCGATAAAGAGAATTCGAAGGACTAAGAGGTTTCTTAAACACACTGGATCTAGGGTGAGAGTTGGTTGGACTATGAGGCACCTCGTAGCATGGCTTTTGAGCTGGCGGTGCATCAGACAAACCATGGTCTGAGTCTCCTGTGCCACCCCAGTTCTTGCATTTTCATGTGCCAGCAAATTGCGTTTTCTTCAAAAGAAAATCGGAAGCCAAATGAGCATATGGGTGTGTCAACTTAACCTTCTAGACATCTTCTCTTGGTTTTTTGGGAACAAATGTTTCTATACTAGAAGATGCAGAAGTTACCTCAATTTCGCTAGCTTGGCCAGAGTCCGAATCACCCTGATAAGAAGGTGCATCAGCAAGCTATTTAAAAAGACGACCAAGAGAATCAAGTTCTACCTCGGATTCCACCTAAGAAGATGACACAGGGGTCGGGTTATCCTTCCTGGCCAAGGAAGGAACAGGTGCTAAAGGTGCAACCTTCTAGAAAGTAGAGCTCTCCTGCAGAAAAAATTGATAAGGAATGGTGGGTCACAATGATTTGATAAAAGACAATAAAAATTAATTATTACCAGAGGTGGCAGGTTGCGCAGATAAAACATAAACAAGACGGTAACACTACACTTCTCTTTTCAGTCATAAAAGGATCTCTTCATCTCCTTATTAAGGGCATCATCGGTGAGGTCTTCACAAGAGAAGCGTTTATGGTCAGATGAGGCACTTGAGTAGTTGCACATTAAGTTGTCCCGCACGCTGATAGGATGGATCTGCCATTTTAGCCAACAACGGATCAGATCAATGCCAGTTAAGCCATGAGCAGTCAGAGCCCTCAATTTAGCTTGAAGAGAACCAATGGACCCCTCTCTTCATCTATTGGCCAATTCAGAAATTTTACTTTGCTGCTTTCCAATTTGAAAATCGGTAGGGGCTTTTCTCCCTCAGGTGTAGTATTCTTGCAGTAAAACCAGGCCTTGTTCCATCCTTTGGGAAGACTCACCAGCTTTGATTCGGGAATGGCATTGTTCTTTCTCTTCTATATGGTAACCTCGCCAAGTTCGCACGCAACACCATTCTTCACTTTGGTTTGATGGTTGAGATAGAAAATTCACTAAAATGGGTCACGGACGGCTCAACCTGGAGGTATACCTCACATAACACTTGAAATTGACATATGTTGGTCATTGAGTTTGGATTGGTGTCTTGAGGCCTGACCTCGAAGAAGTGTAGAAGATCCCTAAAAAACTTTGAGCTGGGAGGATGGAAGCCTCTGCTCAGTTGACCAGTAAAGACAACGACTTATCCTTGTTGTAGCTGTGGGTACGACTCCTCTTTGAGAACCTGCCATCCTATGACTTTCCGAGCTGGCAAAAAACCTTGATCCACGAGATTGTGTAAATTGAGTTTGGATTCTATGGTCTTGGCCAAGTTACAGGATTTGGAGTTCTTTGGGGCCATGGCGAGTTAGGAGGCAACTACAAAGGCAATAAAAAATGATCCGGCATGAATTATAAGTCGCCTATATTGATTTGCTGTTTTAAGCTAGCGAAATCAATGAAGGTCGAAGACGTACTTCAGGAACACTTAGCAAAATATATTGGTTCATAAACAGGTTTCTACGAAAGATTCCTGTTGGATGAATTTAGTTAAATGAGGAAAAACAAGGAAATATGTGTTCTTATAGGCAGAAAGACCAAAACTACGGCATTCAAAGGACATCCTTGGTAGCCCGTTCTAGATCTACTTATTGGTAAAACAAGGTGGAGGACATATTAAAAAGCTATACAATACTTAAGAATATCGAATGCGCGGATCTGCAAACTACATATTGGATAAACATGATGAACTCGGTATGAACGTTGGATGAATTGAGCCCTAATGGGAGGGGGCTTGTACCATATCTTGTTGCGGCAAAAATAGAGAGGTTCGCGCCCGCTTCTATGATCGCAAGGAATACTTGGGGATGCTGGAAAAGAAATTGATGACCCCGATGATGCCTGCGAAACTCCGGTGGGGTTCGGATGAAAAAGGAGCAAGAGGAAGGAGACGAAGGTAAGTTACCGTGAGGGTTCAGTGGACTTATTTATAAGGAGGTGAAAACATAACGACACTGTTGGAAGATGAATCAGCTGCGGTAAATTTGTGGCTAGGGATGCACCTCGATTTTCACATCGGCCCAGATTGGGCGCCGTTTTCAAAAATATTAGTCATGATGACTCTGAAGGGCAACGGTCAGCAGAGATGACCTCACTAACAGACAAATGTTGGAGCCATGACAAGTCTGGAAGCAATACGAGCTGGTGCTTTAGGATCTATGAAGAGCATAGGTGCAAGCAAATGGTAAGCCGCCAAGAGAAAAGCAAAGTGACATGGATAAATTCAAATCAATCTAGGGCCTAATGTGAGGGATATGACCCCATGATATGACCCGCCCTACTCGGTCGAGTCAGCATGAAGGCAACTTAAGATGGGCCATGCTATGAAGACAAGGTGAGCGAGGCGGTTACTATGTCAGTCGCCAGGCGGCTCAAACATGTAAAAACAGTGAATCACACACTGCAGGACAAGAGAGGTTGGAATACCCCTTGCCTGATAGGCAAGGCGTGCTAGAGACATGGTAGGTTACGAGCCATGAGATAGCTTGGACTCTGTGGTAAACCCTACGATCTTGACCTATATATAACGGCGAGCCCCTAGGACAGGAATACTCAATTTAGATACCCTTGAAATCTAGGATAGCGGTTCCGCATGCTTGTAATCGAGATCGCCATTAATATAGACACAAAGCAGGATGTAGGCTATTACCTCCATCGGAGGGGCCGAACATGGGTAAACTCGCCTCTCGTTCTCATTTGATCCCTTTGACTCGCCACCCAGCGGTGATGGACTCACACCTAACTCCTTGCACGAGGACATATGCCATGAAAAAACTATGACACTTAGGCTCTTCTTACTCCTTATACCTTCATCCATCATGATCTCACCCAAAACATGAAAGCTTTAATCACACAAAACTTAACAAATTATTTGTGAGATCCGTTATATAATAAAGCAAATTACCACTCTAAGTATTGTGGAAAACCCATTCATATATTATTATTGCATTATATCTATTGTATTCTAACTTTACCATGACTTATACCCTCCGATAAAAGCCATAGATGCATCAAAACGAGCACACAATGCAACGAAAACAGAATGTGTCTCAAACCAAACATTCTGCAGTAATATGTACTCTACCCATACTTATGTAACTCTAACATTTTGAAAAATTAGGAAAATGTAAATAATTTTTTATAGCAATACTGTATTAAAATTTCAGCTCATTATCGTCCTCCGGTAAAAAAATGAAAATTCGTGCACTCCAGTCAAAGTTTCTGTTTAAGATTCAGCATTGTTTCTACTCAGCTTATAAATCATCCTAAAGGTTCTACTTGGCACAAACACTAAATAAGACATAAAAACACAATCATAACAAAGTCATAATTTTGTAAACAATCAAGAACAAAAATAAAAGATAAAATAAATTTTATTCATTGGGTTGCCTCCCAACGAGCGCTATAGTTTTACGCCCCTAGCTAGGCATAACACAAAGATTCAAGTATTGTCATCTTTAGTTTTTGCCACCTTTGTGAGGGCTTTATCAAATGTTGGAGGTTCTTTACACTTACCCAAATTTTCAGGACAGTAAATCATCTTGAGATCTAAAATATCCAAATGCTTAGTTTAAAGAGTAATCAAAGTGTTCATGCGATTTTGGTTTCCACCAATATGTTTAAGAGGTTCATGACATTTTTGCAACTCGACCAAATGTTTCTGTAAATCACCCAATTTGTATAAAATTTGAACCCCTTCTTGTGTAAGAGAAAACCCTTTTTTTGGTTGAAGAACCCCCAATATCCCTTCTAGAATTTCATAAGCAGCATTGGATCAGACTCAGTAAACTTTCCTTTAGAGGCAAATTACAAGAGTTGTCTATTATGCAAAGTTAATCCTATGTAAAAAAATTCAAAGAAAAATCTTTGCATCTCCCTTTAGATTACAAATATGATAAGATTCCATCAATCTATACCAAGCATCTTTCAGATTTTCCCCTTGTTTTTGTTTGAAGTATAGAACTTTCAAAATCTGGTGACAAGGGGGTAGTGATGCTAGTCATAGAGAAAAGATAGGTAACGAAGAGATCTGACGAGAAAAAGGCGAATGAAAAGGAGAGGGCGAATAAAACGGCAGATTTGTGAAGTGGGGGAGAGGAAAACGAGAGGCAAATGGAAAATAATGTAAATTGCAATAGATTAGATTTGTGATTAGGAACCTAGTAGATGTTGATGATGTCTCCCCGGCACCAGAGATTGGCATGATGAAGAGATCGCTACCTCCTCGGCAACGGTGCCAGAAATTCCTTTGACATGGCTTGAGACTGTGTCGGTATTTACCTAAATAGGAAGGGATGATGAAGCACATTTACGATAAGTATTTCCCTGAGTTAAGAAACCAAGGTATCAATACATGAAGGAATATCAAGCAACTATGTAAATCAAACCTCCACACAAAGAACAAATACTTGCAAACCGACACGTAAGATAGGTTATAAAGCTCTCAATGATATAAAGATAGATTAGATTGTAGTAGGTTGGGAAAATAGATCTCCCAAGAACACACAAAAAAAGAAGTAAACAACAAGTGCAGCAAGGTATTTTTGGGTTTTTGGATTTATAGATCTGAAAAAGAACATGGAAAAAGATAGATCGGAAAGCAATATGTTGGAAAGTAGACCCGGGGCCGTAGGTTTCACTAGTGGCTTCTCTCATGAGTATAGCACATGGTGGGCGAACAAATTACTGTTGGGAAATTGGTAGAAGATCAAATAATAATGACGATATCCATGGGAATGACCATTATATAGGCATCACGTCCATGATAAGTAGACCGAAACGATTCTGCATCTACCACTATTACTGACACATCGACCGCTATGCAGCATGCATCTAGTTTATTAAGTTCATGAAAAAATGGAATGGTCCAATAAGAAGGGTGACATGATGCAGACAAGATCTACTCATGTAGGAATAGACCCCATCTTGTTATCCTTAATAGCAGTGATACATGTGTGTCTTGCTGCCCCTTCTGTCACTGGGAAAGGACACCGCAAGATCGAAGCCATCACAAAGAAGCTCTTCCCATGACAAGAAAAATTGATCTAGTTGGCCTAACCAAATCAAAGATTCAAAGAAGCAATACGAGGCTATAAGTAATCATGCATATAAGAGATCAAAGAAGACATAAATAATATTCATGGATAGAAACTGATCATGAACTTAAAATTCATCAGATCCCAACAAACACACCACAAAAAGTCATTACATCAAATAGGTCTCCAAGATACCATTGTAACGGGAATCAAAAGAAGGAGAGGAAGCCATCTAGCTACTGCCTACGGACCCGTAGCTCTATGGTGGACAACGCACACATCATCGTAGAGGCACCCATGAAGACGATGCACCCCTCCATGATGGAGTTAGATTGGATCTCGTGGCTCTAGAACTTGTGGCATGTTTGTTGTGTTTCGTCGACTCCCCTAGGGTTTTCTAAATACTTGTGTATTTATAGAGCTGATAGTTGGCGGAGGGGGTCCCCAAGGCGGCCACACCCCATCAGGGCGCACCTGGGCCTCTTGTGCGCCCTCGTGAGTTGTGGGCGGCCTAGGCTCCCTCCTGGTTACTTCTTTGGCCCACTTGCCTTCTTCTGGTCCAAAAAAATTCTACAAAAAGTTTCATCGTGATTGGACTCCGTTTGGTACTGATATTCTATGAAGTAAAAAACAAGCAAAAAAAGAAACTGGCATTTTGGCACTATGTTAATAGGTTAGTCCCAAAAAATGATATAAAGATGCTATAAAATGATTCTAAAACATCCAAGATTGATAATATAATAACATGGAACAATCAAAAATTATAGATTCATTAGAGATGTATCAACGTGCCCTGATGGCTTGTGGCCCCCTGGTGGGCCTCCCGACGTTGTTCTCTTGCTTATAAATTCTCATCTACCCTAAAAAAGCATAGGTCCCAAAACACTTTTTACGTCGCTGCAAGTCTATGTTCCAATGGGACCCCATCTAAAGCTCCATTCTGGCACCTTGTTGGCGGGGGTTTCGATCATAGAGGGCCTCTTCATCAATCTTTCTTCCCTCATGATGATGTGTGAGTAGTTCACCATAGACCTACGGGTCTGTAGGTAGTACCTAGATGGAAATCTCACTCTCTTGACCTTCAATACAATGTTCATCGCATCTTTGCCTTGATCTATCCGATGCAATCCCTTTGTATGGTGGGTTTGTTGGGATTCGATAAATTCTGGGTTAATGTTAAGATTATTCATGATAAATATTTGAGTCTTCTCTGAATTCTAATATGGTTCTTATGTGCATGATCATCATAGCTTCGTAATGCTCTCTGATCTATTGAGACAGTTTGGCCAACTAGATTGATATTTCTTCAATGGGAGTGGTGCGTTGTGGTAGGTTCAATTTGACGATTTTCTATATCCAAGTGACAAAGTAGGGGACAAGATACTTCTTTGTCTTGCTATTACTAAGGATAAAATGATGGGGTTCAATCTCACGAGTTTCTATCTGCAAGTTGTTTGTTCTTTTGTGTGCAACCGCTGAAGACAGTTAGGATTGGTATTCCTATTGGTTCGATAATCCTTGGTTTCATAACTGAGGGAATTACTTACCCACATTGTGCTGCGATAACCCATTCCTCTTCACAGAAAACCCTACGCAGATCACAAGTATCACCTACTGCCACCTTCGGCGTCTTCAAGCTGGGGTACCATGTACTGGCACAAGCATATGCCAAGCGGGCACCTTCGAGGAAGGCATGGTCCTTACACTTGTCGATCCGAGGGTCGACTTCTTGAAGTCGGCAGATCATCCTGAAGAAGCTGCTCAGCTGGGGCTCTGTTGGCCATAGCTTGACGCAGAGGTCTTCCATGGCAGGTTTATCCATAGAATACATCTCCATCAACTGCTTAATTTGGTCCCCGAGGACTGGAGGATACGATAGCACCATGAATTAGGCCCAGAATTGCTTATGAGTGTCCAACTCGCGGGGGCCATTGTACCGCCGAGCATCTGCCGCACTCCTCAAAAGGTTCATGAAGGCATGCGAAGGGTGCCAAAATTGAGTCACCTGAGCAAAGCTACCATCACCAAACACATAACGCATTAAGTATATATTATCGGCGGCGATTTTCTTACTTGGTTAAACTCCTCGTGATCTTTCGAGGCCTGGTTCAAGTCCTACTTACAGGCTAGGTCAAGCATGGCAAGCTCAGGCGTCTTCTCGTGAAGGGCATCGTGTTCAGTGATAAGACCCTTCAGGTCCTCCTCCACCTCAACCACCCAGGCTTGGTCCTTCCCTGAGTGGTCTTCTCCTTGACTAGCTCTGTGTTGGCATTCTTGGCAACCGCCTTCAGGTGCTTAGCCTCTTTCTGAGGTTTGCAAATCTCAGCTCATAGGGCCTCGACCTCTAGTGTGCTGTCTGTCAAAGCATAAACAACATACTGGTGTCCTCTTAACTCAAAGAAGGAGAGCAGAAACTTATACAAAACTAAGCATGAGACTTACCTTGCGCACCATCAACTGCTTCTTCATCTAAAGCATATCCTTCTTGCAAAGAGACAACTTATTATTAAGCTCCTCCAGCTCCTTAGCGTTGAAAGCCGAGGTGGAGGCAGAAACCTGAGAACATCATATAAGTCCTTAGAAGCGATAATCGATCCTCCGTTTGGATTCTCAATCCAAACAGAATCTTGGGGGCTACTCGGTATCAATGTTCAAAGCAATAGCAGTAAGCTCCAGGGTCCCCCCAAGTCAGTTTCTTGAAACTAAGTTCCATCTCGAGTTCTACTGTCAATATGCCCTTATGCATGTTTTGGTGATTTTATTCACTCCTAAAATCTAAGTCTTCGAACGAAGTTTTTTCGACTAGACTTAGTACGTCAAGGGCTACTGGTCATACTAGTTGTTATTCAATAAAAGCACTATGTTTATGAAATTGGAAGGGTATTCGAGGAAACATACATCAATGCCTTTATACAAGCCCTTGATGTCCTCCTTCATTCCGGTCTTTGCTGACCGGAAGTTGCAAAGCACCGAGTCCAAAAGGGCTCAATGCTTGGGTAATATGGAGGACCTTCTGCCTTCTTTTCCCAAGCCCCACCCGTGTTGGAACAGGTAGGGACGGTGGAACCTTCTCGGCCAGTCTCCCTTTGGAAGGTGAAACCATTGTCTCAGGTTGTCATGCTGGCTCCAGGGCAGCACGGGTCGAGGACTTGAGATTCTCAAGTCCTATGCTCTCATCAACCATGGGGATCAATCCCCATGGTCCTCGGTGACCGAGGTCTTCATCCTAGTTGTCGAAGCTCCTATGGCATCCCCCATGGTGGATGTGTGGGGGTCCAGAAGGGAAGTTACCTCCCCCAGGTCATATTGAGTTGGGGGGAGACTCACACACTCCTGTGTCACTCTCGGTCATTTCAATCGGGGGATGGTGTCTGACGCTCCTTGCCATCAAGGCAGACCCGGGGCAGGCTAAATAAGAGGCAAAATGGCAAATACCAAAAAATGCGACATGGAAATTAAAGCTATAAAAGGATTCTGGTTTTCACAAACCTGGTCGGCACGGATTTTTCCAGACGTTACGGAGGCAGTGCATTGTGTGACGAGTCGGAGAGCGCGATCTTGGTCGGGGCACGCACCTAGGCATTGTCGCATTGGACGTTGGCGGAATTTTGAAGCCTTCGGCGGGCCAGAGGGATCCCCCCGGATATCATTGGAATAGGCACTCCTCTTTCTTGGATAGGGGAGCTCCTCCTCCACCCATTTTACCTTCCCCCTTCATGAAGGGAGGAGACGTGGGTGTCCTTGGATCGAGCATCCAAAGGACCTCGGTCTCGAAGACCCTCCCTCTTATTCTATGGCTCCTTCTTAATAGGGGCCACGTAGGGGCCTATGGAAAGTAGGGCCACAAACTGTGGTGTTCGAACCTCCTCGAACTGTACCGCCAGGTAGCCAATCAGTGAGGCTTTGACTACACATTGCTGGTCAGGGAGAAGGGAGTAAGATGGAAAAGAGATAAATTAGAGTATGCAATTAAAGAACCGCAAATTAGCTTACCTCAGATGGGCCATTGACGGTGTCGAAGCCGCGGTCGGCTCCTGCTTCAAGGAAATTGTTCTTGCGGAAGAAGTGACACATTATAGCTTCGGGTGCTACGTTGTACTTACACATTGGAACAACACGGATTTGCATTGGCATACTGCAATGATGGATCATGAATTGAATCACGTCCATCAGGCCCACCTTGGCCTTGACCATGGAGTGAATCCTCCTCTGAAGAGGTTCGACCTGCTATAGGTTCCCCCATTAGAGGCCCTTCTACTTCTAGGAGACTAGCTTCTCTGGAGGGCCGATGTTGAAGGGGGGGACCTTGGCTTTCCCTTAGGAGAGGGCCTCGGTTTCAATAAAGATCCCTTCGGGCCAGAATATGTTCTGAATTTCGCTGATCATGGCCTTCTACTTGTGAGTTGCGTTGGTTTTTTCCCAAAGAGGAAGGGTAAAGCAATATAGTAGAGATAAGTATTTCCCTTAATGATAACCAAGGTTACCGAACCAGTAGGAGCATCAATTCAAACTCTCATCGTCAGCACCTATACACATCACCAAACAATTGCACCCAACGCAGGCAAGAGGGTTGTGAATCGCCTTGTACTCATTACATGCAAGGATTAATTCCGATATAGAAAGATATATAAAAATCAAAAAGAAATGAAAAGTAAATAATTAGAACAAGGTATTTAGGGTTTTAGCAATATAATTTAAATAGACCTGGGGGCCATAGTATTCACTAGATTCTTCTCTCTTGAACACATAGCATACGGTGGGTAAACAAATTACTGTTGGGCAATTGATAGAAAAGCGCATAGTTATGACGTTATTCATGGCAATGATCATGTATATAGGCATCACGCCCATGATAAGTAGACCAAAATGATCCTACATCTACTACTATTACTCCAACAATCGACCGACTCCTCCCTGCATCTATGGTATTAAGTTCATAACAAACAGAGTAACACATTAAGCAAGATGACACGATGTAGACAAAGTAAGACAAGCAATATGTTCAAATACCGTCATTTTGTCCTTAACGGCAACAATACAATACATGCATTGTCCCCTTCTCTCATTGGGTTATAGAGCACCGCAAGATTGAACGCACTACAATGCATTCCTCCCACTAAAGATAAAGCAATCTAGTTGGCCCAGCCAAACAGATAGATCAGAGATAATTACAAAGCTATAACAATCATGCATAATAAAGTTCTAAGAACACTCAATTACTGTCAATGAATAATCTGATCATAAACCCACAATTCATCGAATCCCAACAAACACACTGCAAAAGAAGATTACATTGGATAAATCTTCGCGAGAATCCCGAAGAACATGGTGTTGAAGATCAAAGACAGAGAATAAGCCATATAGATACTAGCTATGGACCCATAGGTTTGTGGTGAATGATACATCTCAAATGTCTCTACTTTTCAAAACACTTTTTATCTTGTTTAGGACTTGTCGTGGGAACGAGCCTGACAATAGATGGTAGGGTACGAAGGGAGAGGGCAGAGTCCTAGCTACGGCGAGGGTGTACACACGGATGTATGGGTTCAAGTCCCTCTCGTGGAGGCAAACGCCCTACGTCTCAGTGCTCGGGAGCTTTATGTCGTGTGAATGTTGAGATTACAATAGTTGCGAACCCTTGTGCAGGAGGGGAGGGGCGGCTTATATAGAGTTCGCTGCCCCTCATAATTATCCCGCATGAAAGGGCTTGGTCGTGGGGTTTAAAGTCTGCCGTTACAGGTAAAGTACATAATAAAAGCTACTAACACTAGTAGAATGTCGATCAGTAGTCCCGGTCGGGATGTGCCTTTAGTACCGGTTCCCCAACCGGTACTAAAGGGTCGGGACTAAAGGTCCAGACCTTTAGTACCAGTTGGACCACGGACCAGTACTAAAGGCCCACCACGTGGTTGCCTGCGTGGGCTGGTGGTGGAGGACCTTTAGTACCGGTTGGTGATACCAACCGGTACTAAGTGTTCTGTTTTTTGTTTTCTCTTTTAATTAGGTTTTAGTTTTCCTCTCTATTTATTGTGTTTTCCATTAACTTCAAATTTATTTTACGGTGCTACATACCGTAAACATTAATTACACAAGTTGATGCATATATATATATATGTATGTATATATAATATATACATATATATATATGTAATATAATATACAATATCTCATACACAGTGTATATACAAATGGAATTACACATCCATATATATATTCTGGGCTTATAACTTAAGGCCCAAAACCCGGGCGGGACTAGATGAAATCTCAGTTTTCTACTACTGATTTGCTTGCATTATTGAGGCGGCGGTAAGTAACAGTGCTCTGCGTTTACATCAATGACATGCTGAAGAAGAAGTGCCGCAAATTCCTCTTTAAGTGCTACAAAGCGTTTCTCGGGTGAGAGCTTCGACATCATCAGCCAAACCTGGAGCTGTCTTTCACGTGCTCCTCGGCTCAATCCCTGATAGGGCCCCTCGGCTCAAGCAAGTGACCTCCTCCGACGACTCAACGACGAGGATGCGGGGTCGGCATCATCGACGTCGAGAAGAAACACTTAATTATGAAAACAAATTAAATAAAACTTAGCAAAATTAACACTTAGCATCTAACAAATTAAATAACACTTAGCATCTAACAAAATGAACACATACCCTAATAACCTATGGACCTAACTAACTAACTAACTAAACTAACCTAACTAACTAAACTAACTTGATAACCTAACTAACTAAATAACTAAATAGGGGTGATGTGTCGGGGTCGGCGTGTCGGGGGTGTCGTGTCGGGGTCGGGGTGCTGTGTCATTGTCGGGGGTGCCGTGTCGGGGTGTCGGGGTGTCGTGTCAGGCTTAGGGTGTTGGGGGGGCCTAAACTAAACCTAAACTAAAACTAAAACTAAACTAAACCTAAACTAAATTAAACCTAAACTAAACCTAAACTAAACAAAATCTAAACTAAACTAAACCTAAACAAAACAAAATCTAAATTAAATTAATCCTAAACTAAACCTAAACTAAACCTAAACTAAACAAAATATAACCTAAATTAAACCTAAACTAAACCTAAACAAAACAAAATCTAAACTAAATTAAACCTAAACTAAACCTAAACTAAAACCTAAAGTAAACAAAAAAAGAGGGCAAACTCACAGCAGCGGCGGCAGCGGCGGGGCGGCCGATGGCAGGGGCGGGAGTGGCCGGCGGCAGGGGCGGGGGCGACCGGCGGCAGGGGCAGGGGCAGCCGGCGGGGCTGCGGGCGGCATCAGGGCGGCGCGCGGCGTCCCGGTGGGGCTACGGGCGGCATCGGGGCGGCGGCGACGGCAATTTCCAGCAGCCTGGCGGCGCGCGAAGGACCTTCTCCCGGTGCGTGGCTCGCACTGGGACGAGGGAGATAGTATTTATACCTAGTAAGCCTTTAGCACCGGTGTGTGGCTCGCACAGGTACTAAAGACCCTTTAGTACCGGTGCAAGCCACGCACCAGTACTAAAGGTCCTCCCCAAAAACGCACGGGGTGGTGGACCTTTAGTACCGGTGCATGGCTCGCACCGGTACTAAAGGTTTTTTTAATTTATTCTTAGTTATTATTTTTCAGAAAAACCCATAAACTTTAAAAAATCATAGAAAAAAAACTATGACTCCAATGGAAATAAATAATATATGAAAAAATATCAGAAAAATATAAAGAATCTGTTTATGGCGTTTCCGTGCATGTTTGAACAACTTAGACTGTTGTATAAGACAATTTGATTAAATGGCATTTGAAATGTCATATCTAGAGTTTGAAAAGCAGTACAAATGAACTCTGAAAAGGTTGTAACTTGGCATGACATCATAATTTCACCCACATAGCAACTTCTAAACAGTTGAGAGGGTTACGGCAAAAACTGGATGCCCTTCGTGCACGAATTGGTCAATCTCTTTCGAAGTATGAGGGTTTCGGACGAAAACTCATCTATTACAAAGGGATTTCATTTTTAATAACTTATTTTAACTCCATACTTTTTGTGTGTTCAATATGCACCATTCAAAGGCAAATCATCAATTTTCAACCCTTTCTGACTTCATTTGATATTTTTCATGCATTTAATGATTTATTTTGAGCTAAATGACCCTAAATTTGAAAAGCAGTACAAATGAACTCTGACAAGGTTGTAACTTGGCATGACATCATAATTTCACCCACATAGCAACTTCTAAAGAGTTGAGAGGGTTACGGCAAAAACTGGATGCACTTCGTGTACAAATTGGACAATCTCTTTCGAAGTATGAGGGTTTCGGACGAAAACTCATCTATTACAAAGGGATTTTATTTTTAATAAATTATTTTAACTCCATACTTTTTGTGTGTTCAATATGCACCATTTAGAGGCACGTCATCAATTTTCAACCCTTTCTGACTTCATTTGATATTTTTCATGCATTTAATGATTTATTTTGAGCTAAATGACCCTAAATTTGAAAAGCAGTACAAATGAACTCTGAAAAGGTTGTAACTTGGCATGACATCATAATTTCACCCACATAGAAACTTCTAAAGAGTTGAGACGGTTATGTCAAAAACTGCATGCACTTCGTGTACAAATTGGACAATCTCTTTCGAAGTATGAGGGTTTCGGATGAAAACTCATCTATTACAAAGGGATTTCATTTTTAGTAACTTATTTTAACTCCATATTTTTATTGTGTGTTCAATATGCACCATTCAAAGGCACATCATCAATTTTCAACCCTTTCTGACTTCATTTGATATTTTTCAACCGCATACTGGACATGCATCCAAATTCTTGTACTCCTCACCGCAGTAGAGGATGCAGTCATTAGGGCATGCATGTATCTTCTGCACCTCTAATCCCAGAGGGCAGACAACCTTCTTTGCTTCATACGTACTTTCACGCAATTCGTTATCCTTTGGAAGCATCTTCTTTATCATTATCAACAATTCTTGAAATCCCTTGTCAGTTACACCATTCTTCGCCTTCCATTGCAGCAATTCCAGCGTGGTACCCATCTTTTTCTGGTCATCTTCACAATTTGGATACAATAATTTCTTGTGATCCTCTAACATATGTTTCAACTTCAACCTCTCCTTATCATTTTCGCAGTTTCTCTTTGCATCAGCAATGACCCGACCCAAATCATCAACGGGCTCATCTGATACCTCTTCTTCAACTTCCCCCATTGATGCCTCTTCCTCAGCTTCCCCCATTGTTGTATCAGCGAAAGGATAGTTGTCATCATCCTCTTCTTCTTCATTGTCTTCCATTATAACCCCACTTTCTCCATGCTTGGTCCAACAGCTATAGCCGGACATGAAGCCGGACTTCAGCAGGTGGTAGTGAAGGGTTTTTGAGGTAGAGTAATTCCTATCATTCTTACAATCATGACATGGACAACACATGAAACCACTCTGCATGTTTGCCTCAGCCACATGAAAAAAATCATGCAGGCCATTAAGAAACCCTCGACTTAGTCGGTCATCGTACATCCATTGCCGGATCATGTTCACTACACAACATCAAAGTGACCAAATTAATAAAACTTCATGATCACATTACAACCAAAAGTAGAGCTAGCAGTGACCAAATGTTATTACTGCAAATAATAGATACTTATAGTTCATACATACATCTCATAAAACAACATACAACTATCTAAAACATGTAAATGCAACAACAAATGCGATCATAATCGCAACTAAAGTAACATTTGAGCCAACAGCATAATGATACCAAGCCTCTTTATCAATGGCATATTTTCTAATCTTTCTAAGCTTCAAGCGCATTCCAGCCATCTTGTTCTTGTGATCATCAATGATATCGGCAACATGCAACTCCAATCCCATCTTCTCATCTTCAGTTCTTTTCAATTTTTCTTTCAAATGATCAATTTCTTTTTCAACTTGTGTTAATTCCTCGAGCAGAATTGCATAGTCGGTTGGAATTTCTGGTTCAACTACTTCCTATAGATGAAAACATGTACGTCAATTTGGTGGCATAATTAATTGTCATAGACATTAGATGATGTGTGAAATAGTTATAAAAGATAATGACATACCACATCTGAATCATAGACTGGACGAGGATCGACGTGGGCGGATACCATAACCATGACACTATAGAATAACTAACAATAATACAAGTAAGTAAATTGTACACGCAGCTATCTAAATCATACAAATAACTTTTTTAAAGGTTTTAAGAAGAACAAGAGGCTCACCAAGGTGGCCGGTGCCGCGACGAGACGGTGCGGACGATCGACGGTGGTTAGGACGGCCGGGGATGGGAAGGCACCAAATAAACCACACCTACACATATGCAACCTAACAAGTTAATTTGACATCAAATTGCATAGAAATCAAATAAACTCCCACATAATGATATCACTCCTCCAAAACCTAGCTAAAACCCACAAATCACATATCTTTGAGCATACCACAAGCTAATTTGCAATGAGAGATGAAGAAGCAAAGTTGCTAACCTTTATGAACACTTGGATAGATGGGGTGCCTTTAAATCTTGACAAATCCTTTGCGAAATGGAGGATGAGCTTCGAGAAAGAAGAAGAACAGGGGAGAAAACATAGAAATGAGAGCCCCTTCAATCGGCTACGGACGAAGCGTATATGTAGGACGTCTTTAGTACCGGCTGGTGACACCAGCCGGTACTAAACGTTGCCCTTTAGTACCGGTTGGTGTAACCAGCCGGTACTAAAGGTGCACGCGAGGCCCAAGTCTGATCAAAATCCTACCACGCCCCCTTTAGTACCGGCTCGTGGCACGAACCGGTACTAAAGATCGCTCACGAGCCGGTACTAAAGGCTGCCCTGCTCCTAGCCATGGGAGTAGGCACGTACCGAGACTAATACCGTCTTTAGTATCGGCTCGTAACCATACCGGGACTAGTGCTTGGGACGGAAGGTCTATTTTCTACTAGTGTAATGACCATTGAACCAGCGTTTGCCCGTTGGGCTCTTGATGACGGCTCCTGGTCTTCCGGCGTCGAGTGAAAGTGAGGTCTTCCGAGTGACACGCGACTGCCGAGTGAGAGCAGGACTCTCCGAGTGGATTACTGTCGAGTGACTTTGAACGTCTCTAGGGATCCACTCAGAAGTTCATGCTTGATCTTCAAAGTCCTCCTATGTGGTGTCCTTAGGTAGGGTATGTGGGACTTGCCTAGGACCCTACCCTAGGTACATATCCTCATCATTAGCCCCCGAATGGATCGGGGTTTGGGTGGTGGAAGGAGGTATCAATGTAGACCTTGAGTTAACGCATCAAATCCTCCGAATGATATTTGGGATTTCCATGGAACTTGCAGCGATTGAACTCTGAGCATTAGCGTTCATTCAGGATCGACATGCAAAATCTTCCGAATGATATTCGAGGCTTCAACCAAACTTGCGTCGATTGAATTCTTCTCCGCTCGCCCGGATCCATTCAGCCTTAAAAGTGCCCGAGTGGATGTTTAGCATTTGCTTTTCTCCTAGTGAGTTGACAGTATCTTGGAAGGCGATGGGTCGGTCTGACAGACCCGGATTTTCAGGGATACGAAATTTTGGGAAGCGCACGCACGCGTGCGATGATGACGCCACGATCAGGTCAAATGGAGGCACGATGCCTCGATTTTCGTGCCGGTCTTATCGCCACGTACCGGGCGCCATCAACGGTTGGTGTTCACAGTAACCTCGTGGGTCCACTGGTCCGTGAGACACTCGGCAGTGTATAAAGCTTTCCATGCTGCGGTCCCTCGAGTACTTCCACCAGTCCTTTCTCTCTTTTCCTCCGCCTCCTCTACTCCCAGCGCCCCACTCCAATCTCCCTCGACGAGAGTCACGGTGCCGACGGTGAAGAACACGACGGAGAAGCTGGAGCAGGCGAAGAAGGGAGCTACGAAGCTCAAGGGCAAGAAGCCCTCGACCGCCCGGTTCACCGCGTCGGAGGGTTGGATGCAAGGGGATTTTCTCCCCTCTATAGTGACCCGCGAGGACATGGAGGGCCTCGTCTTCGACGGGCTCATGGATGATGGTACTTGGAAGTTGCCGGGGGAGGAGCGCGAGCCGAAGCCACGCGATGGGGAGCAGATTCTTCTTCTCTCCCATGTCGAAAGAGGTTTTTCCATGCGTCCCCACCCGTTCTTAGGGGCTGTCTGAACTTTTTTGGTGCCCAACTACACTACCTCTCGCCAAATACCATCACCTATATGTCTGCATTCGTCACTTTGTGCGAATGTTTCCTGAGCTGCTCTCCCCATTGGGGGTTGTTCAAGCACCTCTTCACGGTCAGATCCCAGACCGTGAAGAAAGCTCTCCCTGCCGATGGAAAGACTCATGTGATCCAATTGTGTGGAGGTTTAGGGGTTTAGAAAAGAGACCGTAGTTCCTTCCCTGCCATGACTTTTCCTGAGTCCGTCAGATGCTGGCAGTCGACTTGGTTCTATTGCAAAGATGTACCACCACCCAATATGTCTACTACACTTCCCTCCTTTACTCCCAACCGCCCTGCCGTTCCCAAATCTCTAAGGGTGACCTTAGCAGAGCATGTCCAAGTGGTTATCTTAGTTGAAGTGGTGGTGCAACTGATTCGGGGCGGAGTGACAGGAATGGATTTGCTAGAGACGTTCATCGGTCGACGCATTCAGCCGCTCCAAGCCAGAGACCACACCATGTGGCACTACGCGGGCCCAGAGGACACGATCAGGACGCATCTAGAGGAGGTTCCATAGAAAACTGTCGAGTAGTGGCTTCGTAGCATCACTGGAGCTTGCGACAATCCTCTGGGAGCCAAGAGGATCCGACCTTACTCAGCCGAAAACCCTCCGAAGAATATGGTGAGTTGTGAGGTGTCGACTGATGTTGTACTGTTTAGTGATACTTTGACTTATAAACTGACTTACTCCCTTGAATCATGCAGGAGTGCATGAACATGCACTCGCCTGTTCCCAACGGGAACCCTGTGGAAGATGGCGTGGTGAGCGAGGGTGGCAGTGTGGACGGTGACGGTTCTTCTGACACCGAGGACGAATACGAGGACTCCGGAGAAGAGGAAGAGGTCGAGTCACCTCCCCGGCGCGAAGGTCGCACCAAGGCCCGCTAGGATCCAACAGTTGTTGAGGACAGGGCTCCGGGCCCTAGTGAGAAGAACCCGAAATGGATCCGCCCTTCGACCGTTGAGTCGAGTGAAAGACTAGCCAAGCAACCCAAGCAAGCCGTCACCAAGCCTCGCAAAGGTGTGCCTCGCATGAGGGTGGCCGTACCTGTCATCTCCACGTAAGTGTTTATTTCCGAATTTTTTCTATCGACTGAAGTCTGGAGTTGTATCTGACCGAATGCCACTCAATCCGTCACAGCTGCTACATCTATGACCTCGCCTCATCGGGATGAAGATGAAGCGATGGATGTTGACACTGCTGATGCTGCCACTTCTCATAGAGCTAAGAAAGTTGTCGGTTCGTCTGGATGGGACTCGACACATGTAGATGTTAACACTGTCAGTTGTCATTGCAGAGGTCATTCAGGTGGAAGACGACGAGGAGCAACTGGACACTTCACGCGCTCGTACCCGGAGGGCATCATTGGCGCAAGCGCTTCAGCGCTCGACTGCAGAGTCTTCCTAGGGGAGAGATGGCTCGACACAACCCAGGGCTAGACCCGTAGCACCTCTGTCACATGCTCCTCCAGCCGTCTTGACTATTGTGACATCGACTCCAACTGGACCCCCTCAGACTGCTTCAGCTGCCCCAGTGATCACGCCGACCCCACCTGTGATGGTCTTCTCTCTGCATCGCACCCCGAAAGATCGGACCGGAGCTGCGAAGGAAGCCATGATTCAGGCGGAGCAGCTCATGCTGAGAACCAAGGAGGCGTTCGAGGCCAGCAAGTTGGCTTTTGACGTCAGTGCAGCCCTCCGCACCAATGTTCGAGTAAGTTCGATTGTAAGTCAATTGTCGATTGAATTCCTATCTTCTCTTGGTTGTTGTAAACCCATTGGGTGGTTGCCGTAGAATGCTTGAACTTTCTCCACTCGAATAGACCGGATCGTAGTCGAGTAGGACTGGGATTGATAGTACGATTGGTACTAGGGTCACTCGACATGTCGAGTGTATTTTCTGACGAATTGCTCGACGGATCGAGAGTTAACCGTCTCAGTGGGGGCGCTCTTAGCACACCCACTGGGTGTAGTCCCCAAGACCGCTGTCGAGTGCTTGCATCGGCAGGGGTCTTAGAGTCTATTGTATACAGGATACACTTCGCCTTGAATCACACCACTCCGTAGCTACCTTGCAGGTTTCATGGATATTATTGAAAAACCATGATATGACGTTGCATAAGGATAGACTACACTTCATACAGTAGGGAGGTGCGTCATTCGACGGGTTGAGTGTCGTGACAGGGCTGACCTTGTCGAGTGTATATTTTTTCTGACGGGTTACTCGACGGATCGAGAGTTAACCGTCTCAGTGGGGGCGCTCTTAGTGCACCCATTGGGTGTAGTCCCCGAGACCGCTATCGAGTGCTTGCATCGGCAGGGGTCTTAGAGTCTATTGTATACAGGATACACTTCGCCCTGAATGACACCACTCCGTAGCTACCTCGCAGGTTTCATGGATATTATTGGCAAACCATGATATGACGCTGCATAAGGATAGACTGTACTTCATAGAGTAGGGAGGTGCACCATTCGACGCGTCGAGTGTTGTGATAGGGCTGGCATTGTCGAATGTATATTTTTTCTGATGAGTTACTCGATGGATCGAGAGTTAATCGTCTCAGTGGGGGCGCTCAAAGCGCACCCACTGGGTGTAGTCCCCGAGTCCACTGTCGAGTGCTTGCATCGGTAGGGGTCTTAATAGAGACAGCTTTTGAATTTCTTTATGACGCGCGGAGCGTCAGAGCCACTCGACATGTCGAGTGGACTTTCTGCTTGAATTCTTCTAAGATAGTCATTCGCCGGCGTTCGATACCCAGTCGACTGTTCCAAGCGTCACCCGCCAATTGAATTCTTGTCTTGTGTTTATTCTAGAGGGCTTGTGAGCTTGGGGCGGAGTACAAGGACGTGGAGGATGAAAGGAACCGGTTGCAGGTGGATCCGACGGTCGCCAACAACGCTCTAGAGTGAGCGCGTGCTGAGATGAAGACTTTGGGAGGTAATGACTGCTGATTTTCTGCATTCTCCTCTTCACTCTTCATGTTTTGAACCAAGTGCTCTCACTCGAACAGACGTACGCAATGAAAACCGTCGACTCCAAGCATGACTCAACAATGTTATTTCTTTAGATTCCATGAAGAAGGCGCTAGAGGAGAAGGACAAGGCGCTTGCTGACGCTCAACGAGTGGCCAAGGACAAGACTGAAGCTGCAGATCGAAGGCTGGAGGCCGCCAAGAAGATGGAGGATGAGAACAATAGCTGAAGCAGGAGCGTGCGGACCTTTTCAAGAAGGCCGAGCAACTAACCAAGAGGGGTAATGGCCTGGAGAAGCATCTGGGCGAATTCTCGAGGAAGATGTATCTTCTGCTCGACGGTGAGTATTTCTTGTCGACTAACATTTGCGAAAAATTTGAGGGTCGCAGTTCACCAATTCTCTTCCTATTTCCCCTTCTTCAACAGAATTCTGCCAGGACTTTGAAAAGGAAACGGAAGAGATTGATCCCATGCTTGACCCTACCAAGTCGCCGGTTGCTGATGCGGTGGCGATGAACATGCTGCGGCTCAACTTTCGGCTCCAGGGTGCCCAGGCCTACATCACTCGACTGAAGTCTGCCATGGAAAGAATTGATAAGGAGCTATGGCCTAAGGACAGTCTTCAGCTCGACCTCAACTCCATGATAGCTCGCCTGAACGAACCACCCAGTTGAGTGCAAGCTTGGAAAAAATCTGCTGCTCACTACGGGGCCGACATGGCGTTGTCACTCGTCAGGGTCCACTATAGGGACGTGAGGGAGGAGAAGCTGAAGGAGCTCCAGGTGGTAAACACGAAGAAACTCCAGTTCGAGGACTTCATGGAAACCTTCATCGAGGCAGCTACCAGAATCGCTGACGGCATCGACCTGGACACTTTCGTCGAGCCCGTCAGTCCGTCCCCTGCTTAAAAAACATGGGTCTTTGGAAAAAACAGTTAAATTTGCCTCGGTATGCCGAGTGGAACTGTATCCCCTAAAACTTCATTCAAGCCTTAGGCTTGAGTACATTTTCTTCTGCACAAGACGTTTATCCGTGGTTTTACCTTTCGGATTTTACTCGTGTTTTGGCTTTCAATCATTTGTTCGACTAATTTTGTTTTTAACTTAGGCGAAATGCTTTCGCAGCTAAGCCTCCGAGTGTGAGGATTACTCATCGCTCGGAGTATTATTGATCTTAGGTGAATGTCGATTCGTGGCTAAGTTGTTGAGTGAATGGATTGTTATCCAGTCGACGAGGTTTTTAACTTAGGCAAAACATGTTTCACAGCTAAGCCCCCGAGAGTGAGGATTGCTCATCACTCGGAGTATTTTTGGACTTAGGCGAATGTCGATTCGGAGCTAAGTTGTCGAGTGAATGGATTGTTATCCACTCGACGAGGTTTTCAACTTAGGTGAAACGTGTTTCGCACATAAGCCCCCGAGCATGAGGATTGCTCATCACTCGGAGTATTTTGAACTTAGACGAATGTCGATTCATCGCTAAGTTGTCAAGTGAATGGATTGCTATCCACTCGATGAGGTTTTTAACTTAGGTGAAACATGTTTTGCAGCTAAGCCCCCGAGCGTGAGGATTGCTCATCACTCGGATTATTTTTGTACTTAGGCGAATGTCGAATCGCAGCTAAGTTGTCGAGCGAATGGATTGCTATCCACTCGATGAGGTTTTTAACTTTGGTGAAACATGTTTCGCAGATAAGCCCCCGAGCGTGAGGATTGCTCATCACTCAGAGTATTTTTGAACTTAGGCGAATGTCGATTCCCAGCTAAGTTGTCGAGTGAATGGATTGTTATCCACTCAACGAGGTTTTTAACTTAGGCAAAACATGTTTCGCAGCTAAGCCCCCGAGTGTGAGGATTGCTCATCGCTCGGAGTATTTTTGTACTTAGGCGAATGTCGATTCGCAGCTAAGTTGTCGAGGGAATGGATTACTATCCACTCGACGAGGTTTTTAACTTAGGCGAAACATGTCTTGAAGCTAAGCCCCAGAGTGTGAGGATTGCTCATCACTCGGAGTATCCCCAAGAATGTAACTGCATGGTTGGAATCAACGAAGTATATATCGTAGAAACGTGAATTGCATTGATGAAGTATTTTTATTACATCAGGAAACTCTTGTCCCAAGTGTAAAAACGCCGAAGCAGATCTGCATTCTAGGATCGTGGCTCATCTATCTGTTCCAGGAGATTATACATGTGATAGGCTCCATTGTTTAGCACCTTAGTGACGACAAAAGGGCCTTCCCATGAAGGAGCAAGCTTGTGAGATCGGTGTTGATTCAGACGGAGCACCAAATCTCCGTCATGGAATTCTCGACTCTTGACATTCCTTGCATGGAAGCGCCGCAGGTCTTGCTGATAGGTAGTGGTCCAGATCAGAGCAATCTCACGCTCCTCCTCTAGAAGATCTACCCCATCCTGTCTAGCCTGTTTAGCTTCAGCCTCAGAATATAGCTCCACTCAAGGAGAATTGTGGGCCAAGTCACTCAGCAACATGGCTTCAGCGCCATAGACAAGGAAGAAAGGAGTTCGTCCAGTCGACTGATTAGGCATTGTCCTCAATCTCCACAAAACAGACGGCAGCTCAGTTACCCATGCACCGGCAGCATGATCCAAATCGCGCATGAGACGAGGCTTCAGACCTTGCAGAATGAGACCATTAGCCCGCTCGACTTGCCCATTGGTTTGAGGAAGTGTAATAGAAGCATAATCCACTCGGGTGCCTTGGGAGTTACAGAATCTCCTGAATTCTTCCGTGTCAAAATTACTGCAGTTGTCCGTGATGACGTTGTGCGGAATGCCGTATTGGATAATGATCTCCCTCATGAACGTGACCGCCGTATGAGAATTCAGCTTCTTGATCGGCTTGGCTTCAATCCACTTGGTGAATTTGTCGACTGCTATCAACGGGTGGGTGAATCCTCCTTTTCCGGGTCGGAAGGGATCAACCATGTCGAGTCCCCAAAACGCAAATGGCCAGGCGAGAGGATTTGTCTTCAAAGCATAGAACTGGCAGCCCTCACAGTGATCAACGATGTCCTTAGCCATCTCATTAGCTCGTGGCCAGTAAAAACCAGCTCGGTATGCTTTAGCGACGATCGCCCTCGAAGACGCATGGTGGCCGCAAGTTCCCGAGTGAATTTCATCTAGAATCATCCGACCTTCCTTAGGGGAAATGCAACGCTGGGTGACACCAGTCACACTCTCTCTGAATAGCTGATCTCCAATCACAGTGAAAGCCTTGGACCTGTGCACAATTTGTCGAGCCTCTGCTTCATCTTCAGTGAGCTCTTGTTTGAGGATATAGGCAATGTATGGCACAGTCCAGTTGGGAATGATAACCAGAATCTCCATGACCAGGTCAATCACAGCAGGAACATCGACTTTAGTCGAGTCAGAGGAGCTCAAAGCTTGTGGGGGCTCTCCGGTGAAGGGATCCTCTTGAACCGAAGGAGTGTGCAAGTGCTCTAGAAACACACCGCTAGGGACAGGCCATCGAGTGGAACCAATCTTGGACAGCTCATCGGCCGCTTATTTTTCTAATCGGGGAACATGATGAAGTTCTAGGCCTTCAAATTTCTTCTCCAACTTCCGGACTGCATTGCAGTATCCGGTCATAGCGGGGTTTCCAACATCCCACTCTTTCATCACTTGATTCACCACTAAATCTAAGTCGCCATAAACCATCAGGCGCTTGACGCCGAGTGATATAGCCATGTGTAACCCATACAAAAGTGCTTCATACTCTGCCTCATTGTTGGAGGAATCAAAGTGAATTTGTACGACATAGCTGAGCTCCCCGCCTCTGGGGGATATCAAGACAACACCAGCACCGAACCCATTCAGCATTTTGGAGTCGTCGAAGAACATTGTCCAATGCGTCGAGTGAACTTGGATGGGTTGTTGTTGTTCAGTCCACTCGGCCATGAAATCTGCCAATGCTTGGGACTTGATTGCTTTCTTGGCCTCGGATCTGATGTCAAAGTGTCCAAGATCAATTGCCCATTTAGTCACTCAACCTGATGCGTCATGATTATTGAAAATCTCGGACAAAGGAGCATCACTGACGACTGAAATCGAATGGTCCTAGAAATAATGCGCCACCTTCTTTGCTGATAGGTAAATACCATACACCAGCTACTAATAGTGTGGATATCTATGCTGAGGGGGACAATACTTCCGAGACATAATAAACTGACCGCTGGACTTTATTGGTTTTACCCTCCTCTTCTCGCTCGACAGTCAGCACTGTACTGACGACCTGATTTGTGGCCGCGATGTACAGGAGCAAGGGCTCTTTGCTGCCAGGAGCGGCAAGCACCGGCTGGGTGGAGAGCAGGGCTTTGAGCTCAACAAACGCTGCTTCGGCTTTGGGAGTCCAGTCGAATGTGTCGGACGTCTTCATCAACTGATATAAGGGCAGAGCCTTCTCACCAAGACGAGAAATGAATTGACTCAATGCTGCCAAGCAACCTGTGAGCTTCTGAACGTCGTGCACTCGCATGGGGGTCTTCATACGGGTAATGGCGCTGATCTTCTCGGGATTGACATCCATTCCTCGCTCGGAAACGAGAAAACCGAGCAACTTGCCGCCAGGGACACCGAAGGTACATTTGGCCAGATTCAGCTTTATGTCGAATCGCCTCAGATGTTTGAAGTCAATGCACATGTGCAACGACTTATCTTTCTTTGGCACCGTCACAACATTCGAGAGCCACTCGAAGTGGTAAATCTCCCGAATGAATTTGGCTTGCAAGAGATGGGCCACTTCTTATCCAATTGCCTTGCGCTTCTCCGCCATTGATCGACGCAAATGATCCCTAATGGGCTTGGCTTTTGGATCCACTCGCAGACGGTGCTCAGCCAGCTCCCTGGGAATCCCCGGCATATCAGAAGGTTTCCATGCAAAGATATCCCAGTTCTCATGGAGGAACTGGATGAGCTCGACTTCCTATTTACTGTCGAGTATTGTTGAGATATTTGTCGGGGCAGCAGTTGGATCCGTCGGGTGGATGTGCACCTTCTTCACTTCCCCTGCCGACTGAAACGCCGACTTTGAAGCCGGCTTCTTTGGACGGAGAAAATCAACAGGGTCAGCGGTTTTCTTGTACTCCTCGAGCTTGACCATGGCCATCTGTTAATCGGTGATCTTGGAGCCTTGCTGGAGGCACTCTTCGGCCCGCTGTCGATTGCCAGTGACCGTGATCACGCCCTTAGGGCCTGGCATTTTCAGCTTGAGATACACTTAACATGGTCGGGCCATGAAACGTGCATAAGCTGGTCGACCCAAGATGGCGTGGTAAGCACTCTTGAAATCCACGAATTCAAATGTCAACTTTTCTTTTCGGAAATTTTTGTCATCTCTGAATGTCACATCCAATGCTATCTGGCCGAGTGACTTGGCATTCTTTCATGGGATGACCCCGTGAAACTGCATGCTACTCTCACTCAAAAGGGACATTGGAATGCCCATCCCTTTTAGGGTATTTGCATAAAGAATGTTCAGGCCACTGCCACCGTCCATGAGGACCTTTCTGAGTCGTGTCCCCTGCACCACCGGATCAACTACCAGAGCCTGTCGACCGGGAGTGGCCAAACGAGCAGGATGGTCTGTCTGGTCGAATGTGATAGCATATTGGGACCATTTGAGGTAGGTGGGGGTGTCTGGCACAGCCATGTTGATTTCTCTATTGATGACTTTCAGACGACTCTTGCTCCCGGCATTAGCAAAGATCACCAGTGTAGTAGTGACATCCGGGAATGTTTCCTTTTCCTCATCTTCATCTCCCTTTTCAGGAGATTTCTCACTCGACTGGTCTCCCTTGAATTGTTGGATAAGGGTTCGACACTGTCGAGTGGTGTGCTTGGGCAAAATCAGGTTGCCTTCTGCGTCTTTCCTCGTGTGAATCACACACGGCTGATCCATGATATAAGTTCCTGACTGACCTTTCCACTTATTGGGGGCATACTGAGCCTTGGCTTTGCCCTTGTTCTTTGACTGAGTCGCAAGTGCCGCTCCCTCTGCCGGAGCCAGGTCTTCAGCCTTCCGCTTCTGTTTCCGATTGTTGCCGCCGCCAGACTCATTTGTGACAGCTCTTCTTTTGCCGCTATGGAGGCGGTCTTCTTCCTCGCTGTTGGCGTACTGGGTGGCAATTTCCATCATCTTGCTGAGTGAAATATCACCAGTGTGCCCGAACTTCAGGTACAACTCCCTCTATCTCACACCGGCCTTGAAAGCACAAACAGCCTGGTGTTCCGACACATTCTCCACCATATGATGTAGGGTGGACCATCACTGAATATAATCCCTTAAGGTTTCATTGGTCTTCTAGACGCAGTGTTGTAAGTCGACAAGACCTTCCGGGTGCTTGCAGGTGCCCTCAAAGGTCCAGACAAACACTCGGGCAAGATCTTCCCAACAATGTATGCTGGAAGGAGCCAAATGATTCAACCAAGCTCGAGCTGAACCATCCAACATGAGGGGCAGGTGCTTCATTGCAACATTGTCATTTCCGCCATCAATCTGCATAGCCACTCGGTAATCATCTAACCAAGTCGCTGGCTTTGTTTCACTAGAAAACTTTCCAATCCCTGCCGCCATTCTGAAGTTGGGGGGAATCTCTGTAGAACGTATAGCTCTGCTAAAACACTCGGGACCAGACACCACAGCTGAGCTTCCACTCGGAACATCTCTGTCGAGACCTTCTTTGTAGGCTCTACTCTTGTCGATCCGCTTCTGAACAAGCTAGGCGCGGGCGTCAAAGTCCGTGTCCCGCTCATCACCAAAGGAGCGCCTGTCGTCCTGGCGCCGGGACGCATACGGACCACTCCGCGGAGGAGTGGGCAGTCGATGGTGGTCTTCGCGGTGATGCTGATCTCTGTCTTGCCCTTCACGAAAACCGCCGCCTCGACGATGCAAGGGCGATCCAGGGCTGTGTGTCGACTGAACGGTCTCCGCCTTGGGTGAATTGTTGTATATCCTATTACTGGACTGAGAAACTGCTCAATTCTGACGCTGCGCTGCATCCAATAGCGCTCTGATCTGCAACAGCCCTCTACCAGCCTCTGAACGGGACGGCTGAATGGAATCCGGTATCCTAGCAGGAGCAGCAACATTTAGCACAGGAGTTCGGTATACCTCAACGTCGTTGTGAGATCTAGTCAGAAACAGTTGTCGATGACGTCGACTGGGGCGTGGCGGGCAGTGACGAGCACGCTCATCAATCTCTGCTTGGAGCTCTTCCAGACGAACGTGCGCGGCCTCCAAAGCTTGGGCCTCGGCAGTCGCACCGATGATGGGAGTATGAAGAACCTCCTCGTCGCGACACGGCTGCTCTTTTGACGGACCTCCAGCCTCGCACTTGCCATGGCCAAAACCAGGCAGTGAACTCTGATGAGAGCCCGCCATCAAGACCTCCGCTACAGGCTCGTAGCTTTCGCACTCGGAAGGCACGTCGGACGGATCGGAATCCGACTCGAACACGTCGTGAAGGGACTCGGCGGGCTCGAGCACTGCAATCTGTGGAGAAGTTTGGCGCGCCGCTGCGTGTTCAACCCAATGCTGAAGTCATGGGCGGCCGGACCGCATGCGGCTGCGAACAACAAGAGGGGCCAACGCGTAAGGAGTCGACAGCTGATGCAGCAACACGTCGCAGGGACTTGCGTGGAAGTGCGTGGCCCCACGGACCGGGAGTGCCTCAACATCGAGAGGTGCCTCCTAGATCCATGCCAAATCGTCGGTGATGAAGGTGAGCGCTCCGAACCGGATCTCGTGGCCCAGAGCACAAACACCGTCGGAAGTCTCTTAGACGCCGGCCCCATGGTGGGCGCCAACTGTCATGGGAACGAGCCTGACAGTAGATGGTAGGGGTACGAAGGGAGAGGGCAGAGTCCTAGCTACAACGAGGGTGTACACATGGATGTATGAGTTCAGGCCCCTCTCATGGAGGTAACAGCCCTACGTCTCAGTGCTCGAGAGCTTTATGTCGTGTGGAATGTCGAGATTACAATAGTTGAGAACACTTGTGCAGGAGGGGAGGGGCGGCTTATATAGAGTTCGATGCCCCTCATAATTATCCCGCATCAAAGGGCCTGGTCGTGGGGTTTAAAGTCTGCCATTACAGGTAACGTACGTAATAAAATCTACTAATGACCATTGAACCAGCATCTGCCCGTTGGGCTCTTGATGATGGCTCCTGGTCTTCCGGCGTCGAGTGAAAGTGAGGTCTTCCGAGTGACACGCGATTGCCGAGTGAGAGCGGGAGTCTCCGAGTGGATTACCGTCGAGTGACTTTGAACGTCTCCAGGGATCCACTCAGAAGTTCATGCTTGATCTTCAAGTCCTCCTATGTGGTGTCCTTAGGTAGGGTATGTGGGCCTTACCTAGGACCCTACCCTAGGTACATATCCTCGTCAGGACTCTAATATGCATAATTTGAATGAAACTAGCCTGGACTGGCGTTGTTTTCAGTAGAACTACCATTGGTCTTGTTTTTGTGCAGAAATGAAAGTTCTTGGAGTTGGACGAAACTGTTTGTGGGTTGTTCTGGAATATATACAAAATAATGGAGCGAAGATCCACCATAGGAGGTCCACCTGTTGGTGCCAAGCCAACAAGGCACGCCCACCCCCCTAGGTGTGCCCTGATGGAATGTGGCCACCTTGTGGCTCCTTCGACCCTAATTCCATATTTATAAATACCTAATTCCAAAGAAAAAAATAGGAGAGAAGTGTTCATCACGTTTCACGAGACGGAGCCATCGCCACCTCCTGTTCTTCCTCAGGAGGGATCGTTTGCAGTCCATTTGGGGCTCTAGAGAGGGGGATTCGACGCCGCCATCATCACCAACCCTTCTTCATCAACACCGCGATGATGCTCACCACCAGGAGTGAGTAATTCCTTGGTAGGCCTACTGGACGGTGATGGGATTGGATGAGATTGGCGAGATATTTTGATAGGGCTTGATCCCTAGTACCCACTATGTTCTAAGATTGATGTTGCTATGTCTTTTATATGCTTAATGCTTGTCACTAGGTGTAACACCCCGTTACGCCTGGCGGGATCTAGACTGGCCCCACAGACCAACACTAGTCTTTCCTATGCACTTTGTCCTCACTCATGCGCACCCGAGACCAACTTCCCGGTTGGTCACCCATCCTAGAATCTCGCCAAGCCAAGCATGCTTAACTTTGGAGTTCTTTACGAGTGGGCTCCTGGAAAAGAATTATCATTGCTATTAAGCCAGGCTCTCACATACACCCCCACTCAAAGGAACCGACGTCCTCGTCGGCCCATTAGGAACATTCCCTTTTGGCACACGTATGTGCGTCCAGTCCACCACATGTGCCATGTTGTGTACCAAGACGGGCCACACAAGCCATGGGCCACATTCCCGTGCACCTAACTCACACATGCCCGTGTAACCGCAAGGGTCAGCTTTGATACCAATTGTAACACCCCATTATGCCTAGCGGGATCTAGACTGGCCCCACAGACCAACACTAGTCTTTCCTGCGCACTTTGTCCTCACTCGTGCGCACCCAGGACCAACTTCCCGGTCGGTCGCTGATCCTAGAATCGCTCCAAGCCAATCATGCTTAACTTTGGAGTTCTTTTTGAGTGGGCTCCCGGAAAAGAAGGAATTCCTTGTTGATATGAGTAGTCTATCATTCCTCCAGGCTCTCACACTAGGGCCCGAGTGCCATGATTTCAGATTTGAACCTATTGGTTTTTCATCAATATAAAAGTTGTTTAGATCCTATCTTGCAAGTTGTATGCACATGTTACGTTTCATGATCCGCATATCCCAAGGTGACAAAAATTGGGATTCTTTTCTATGATTGTTGTAGTTTGAGGAGTTCATGTATTCAACATGTGTTAGTGATTCATTCTGGTTCTCTATTAAAAGAAGGCCTTAATATCCCTTATATTTCCTTATGGACCCCGCTGCCACTGGAGGGAAGGACAAAAGATGCCATGCAAGTTCTTATTGTAAGCATGTATGACTATATACGGAATGCATGCCTACATTTCATTAATTAATTGGAGCGAGTTATGAGTTGCTCTAGTATGTAACTGGTACATGATTGATGTAATCTAGATCATTATCCATCACCAATCCATGGCCTATGCTTTTCATATACTAAATCTTGCTAAGTTACTATTGCTGCTACTACTGTTACAATCACTATAAAACTTCTGTTGTTACTGCTACCATAATTACTACTATTTTGTTGTGCTACTAAAACTTTTCCTACAAAGGGATAACCTAGGTGTAGTTGAATTTACAATGCAACTACCAAGACCAATAAATATTCTTTGGCTCCCCTTGTGTCGAATCAAAAAATTTGCGTAAAATACTTCCCTCGAAGACTGTTACGATCCCCTATACTCGTGGTTTATCAAGACTGCTTTCTGGCGTCGTTGTCGGGGAGCATATCTCTATTTACTGTGTTCACCAAGGTTATCCAATTGTCACTATGAAGAATTTGAAAGATACTAGAACCAAGATCGTACCCTCTAAGACTAGGGGAGGTAAGCAACTGTCATCTAGCTCGCTTTTGATCCACCTACTGTTTTAAATAAGCTTATGATACCACCAATTTCTACTCGTTATGACATTATACTAAGACTCCTAGTCAATGCATGGATGAATTTGATAGTTATATTGTGAAACAAGAACATTTCAATAATTATGTCAAGGAAATCAATTACACCGTAATGCTATGATGATAGATCGCTTGAGTGAGTTGATGTTTAGAATTGGTAATGATGTTGAAGGTCTAGGTTTGTATGCTTCCATGGTTCATACTCAATTATACCAAGTTGCTAAGTCACAAAATGATTTGCTTGCTGAAATGAATGAGAACTTGAATAATCATGATGTTAGCGTAATGACTAGGGGAGATAGAATGACTCAGGACCCTGAAGGTCATCCAAAAAGAGTTTAACAAGATTCCCAAAGAATTAATGTTGATGCACCTAGTACATCTAAAAGGAAAAATAAAAATAAAAATGATAGGACTTTGCATGCTTCTAGCAAACCTATCATAGAAAACCCGTTAAAAGAATAATGATATTTCTATTTTTGATGTTGAGACACAATATGGTAGTGAGCATTCACAAACTTATAATGATAATGATAATGATAATAATGATGTTCACATAGATGCTCAACCAGATAGTAACAAAGAGCCTGATACTGATGTGGTAATAGAACCTGTTGAAGATCTTGATAACCCACCTCCTAAGAATAAATTTTATGATAAGAAAGACTTTGTTGCTAGAAAACATGGTAGAGAAAGAGATCCATGGGTTCAGAAACCCAAGTCATTCCCTCGTAATCCTTCTAAGAGTAAGGAGGAGGAGGAGTTTGAATGCTTTGTTGAAATGGTTAGATCTATCTTTTGGCGCACTCACTTGACTGGTATTTTCAAGATGCGCCCATATGCTAAGTATATTAAGGACATTATTACCAACAAAATAAATATACCTGAAACTAAAATTGCTATCATGCTTGCTATCATGGTGGAGTGCCTAAGAAGTTGGGAGATCCGGGTATACCCACAATACCTTCCTCCATTAAATGATGTTATGATAAAACTTCTTTATGTGATATAGGAGGCGGTGTTAGTGTTATGCCTTTCTCTGTATATAAAACACTAGATTTGAATAAGCTTACACTTACTAAGATATCTTTGGAAATGGATGATAAATCCACTTCTATACCTATTGGAATTTGAGAGGATGTTCTTGTGGTGGTTTCAAATGTTACTATCTTAACAGACTTTCTTATTCTTGAGATGCCCGAGGATGACAACATGTTGATTATCCTTGGTAGAGCCTTTTTAAATAATGGAGGGGTTGTTATTCATTGCAACAAAAGCAAGGTTACTTTTCATGTAAACGGTAAATAACATACATTCAGCCAACTGCCACAATCACTCTTGGAGGGTTTAAATTTCCTCTTCCTACCGCCAAGAAGAAATACAATATTCTTATTGTTGGGGATATGCAAATCCCCATTGAGGTAAATTAGTTTTATATGAAAATTCTTCGTCTTCATGTCAATCGGAAACGGTTACTAATAAGACTTGATCAACCTTATTAATGGATCCTTCTTGAAAGACATGTGGTTCATAAATTTAGTAAGCACAACCTTATGTACCCTTAGTTTATCTTCTGTTATTTTTAGTTAATAGAACAAAATACCATGGTTATCTAGTTTTTTGAATTACGCGTGCAATAAAAATGATCCAAAAATATAAAGTCTCGGAATGACACAAAAACATTACAAGATTGTTTATAGAATACTTAAAAAAATTGGAGCAGAAAACACATAAGGGGGTGCACACCCAATAAGGGGCGCCCACCCCTCTAGGCACGCCCTGATGGCTTGGAGGGGCCCACAGGAACCCCCTCACTTGTCCCTTTGACCCACTCCTTCTCCTACCTCTAGAAAAAAATCCTGGTTGCTCTCTCTCTCTCTCGTGTTCTAGCTCCCAAACCTAAGATTTTCGATCTGTTCGCTCGAAACTCTATTTTTGAAACTATTTTGAGGGATACTCCATGGTATGTGACTCTCCCATTCCTCCAATAATTTTTTGTTTTAGTGGATTATATTTTGCATATTTCGTTGCACTTGGTGCTACTACAAATGAGCTTGCATGTTGAATTCTTTGGGTTCCAAGTAGTTTGAATGCTTGATATGGCCTCTAGGCATCCATAGGAGTAGTTGCTACCAACCTTACAAAGGTTTATTGACATAATTTTGTGGTACAAAAATTTCAGATATTTGTTCCTAGGAAAATGAATCTTTAGGAGGGGCTCTATGCGCCGAAGTCCCAAGGGAGTAATTTGGAGTACCTAGGGCCAAGACATCAACATCATTCGCACACGGAGGTTACGCCATGCGAATGGCCACACACACACCTTTCATGAACGAGGCATGTTTATACCAAGAGTTCACACAATTCATTGCCAATGTTGGGATGACAAATTTCCTCATAGATGAGTGTGATGAATACTATATCCTTACAAACTCCTTTGTGCAAAAATTTCTATTTCATGCCTAGGCTCGATATTCCCAGGGTGCGCTTTGATTTATACACGAAACATTTTGAAATACCATTCACAAGGTTTTTTGAAATATGCTTGATTCCCAATGATGTGGGGTTAAATGAGCCTAGGCCAGAGAAGTTCAAGGACTTCCTCCTCACTTTGACTGTGGGTGAACATCGGGGCATGTCGAACGCCCGAGCTACTAGCTTGGATTTTCCTGTTGTGCACTACTTTGCGTTATTTATAGGGAAATGCTTAATTGCTATGGAACAGGGTGGCGGTCTCGGTATCCCACCCTTGCTATTTTGCACCGTGATTTACTTGGAGATAACAACTATAACATAGGAGCTATTGTTGCGTGTTGTTTGCATGGTAACCGTACCAGGGGAAAGGTCCATGGTGGCATTTATGCTACTCATTTGGCAACGCACTTTAATACCAATATATGCCCAAGTGATTCCTTGTTACCTAAGGTTTATCCTTTTCACCAATCTATGATAGAACACCACTTTATTGGTGAACCTAAGCCTTCGTACCAAATTCCATATAACATAGTGTATAGCGAGAGCACTCGTGATGTTATTGAATTGCATGCACCCTATTTGTTTAACTATCATGTTGGGCACAGATATGTTGTCATGCCAACAGATATAATTACTTACCGGAATGACTTAGCTGAGGTGGAGACTGTGGCCTAGGCTTGGGATGCTTAGTTACCTCAACCTAACTACTTCCCTCTTGAATCCGATGGCTACTTCATATGGTGCTCACCAAGCTAGGCCAAAAGCCTAATCTTGGGGGAGTACGTATTTCTCACCGACATTAGATCATGTTAGTTTTGTTTTTCCGCTTTCTTCTTTTGTGTTTGAAAAACTTTGAAAACTTGAAAATATTTCTCGCTTATTTCCTTTTTTCTTTCTCATTTATTTAATTTGTAGTATTAAAAGAAAACCCAGAAATATTTCCTTTGCATGTTGGGAGCTTTCCCATGTAAATAGTTTTTCTCATTCTTGTTTTTCCTTTGTTTATTTGCTTTTTTGAGAAAACCAAAAACATTCCAGCGTGTTTCTCTGAATTTTCTTTTCTTTTATTGAGTCAGTGAAAGGAGAAGGACCACGATGAAAATGTTAGTGGCTTTCATATCAATTAGTGTTGATCTAACACAATATTACCTTGTCTTCTCCTTGTTGTGTATTGTTTCGCATATCTAGCTTAGTGCACGGCACACTTGCACTATTATTATTATCACATCATTTAATCGTGCAAGTGAAAGGCAATAATGATGATATTTGATGAAGTGATCGTGGTAAAGGAAGCTGGTATGAACTCTTCCTGTTTTTCGTTTTTCTAAATATGTTTAGCTCATTCGATCTTGATTCAGCATATTATGAGTAAACATGTTTATGATGACAATTAGACATTATAGTTTCCCATGCCATGCTTAAATAGCTAGGAGGGAATAACGATTTATATTATGGGTCAACATGCATTAAAATGGTTGTGATGTGGTATGGTAGTATGGCATCCTCCTCTGTGTAATTTGAGCGGCTTGACTTGGCACATGCACTAGTGCAGAATCGGCCTGTGGTGCCAGTTTGTGAGGGCCTTTAGTGCCAGTTCTCAAACTGACACTAAAGGGTGGGGACTAAAGGTCACTTGCTTTAGTCCCGGTTCAACACGACCCAGCACCAAAGGCCCACCACGTGGCACCTACCGACGTCGTGTGGTGGGGGACCTTTAGTCTCGGTTGGTAACACCAACCGGGACTAAAAGTATTTAATTCTTTTAATTTTTGTTTATTTTTCCTTTTAATCCTTTAGGTGTTTATGAATTAATTATGGTTTATTTTTCCTTTTAATTTTGTGTTTTCCATTTAATTATTTTTCATTTCAAACATATATTACGCTACTACATATTGTACACATTGTGCATATATATATATATATCATCGAGTTTCTCATACTACGACCATTCACACACACGCACACACACACACACACACATATATATATATACAATTTCTCCTAAAATTTGCGGATAATTACATATGTAGGCATTACTTTTTGATATTATAATGGTATTCTCCTTCGGGATTTATGACCTGGTCAACCAGAAATCCAGCTATTCCCTCTTGAATTGCTCGTACGCGAGCCTCTGGTAGGAGCTAGCCTTACATCTCCGTCAGCTATAAGAAGGAGATCAAGATGAATATATTATTTGTGCATATATATATATATATATATATATATTAGCTAGATCATGATAAAAAAATTATGGATAGTGTTCTTACAAACATACCCAAAGATTTCTTTCATTTCTCCTCCTTTCAGACGTGATCATGCGAATGTTCTCGCAACCGTACTATGCGCATAAACTATTCCCCTGCTCCTGCCTCATGCACTTTACGAGAATAAAATTCAATCAGGTAATAATTAATCAAGCATGATAATGGTATTGAAACTAGAATTAAAGAGATGCATGAATGTAGCTATAGCTAGTAATACTTAATTACCTTGGGTCGCACCCATGTCAGCTTTTGTGCCTAGTCGCCTAGGTCCTATTTGATGAACTTGGCCCAAGACCTACCCCGCCGGCAAATAAAATGAATAAAGGAGGTATTAATTAGTTGATATCTGGAAATGAAGTAAAGAGGCCGGCATAGTGCGATAATGATTGAAATTACCTGTCGACCATCCCCCTCATGGTTGCTTATTCAGATGGATCCTTATATAGTGAGTCTAGTACTTCAACTTTTCCCTTGTCAAGTTCAATGATTAACAAGATCCAGTGGTAACTGCATGCACATACGTTTTGTATAATTAAGCGGGCATGTGCATAACTCATCAACTACACTTATTAACATCTAGTAAGCAAAAAATAGAATTTGTAGTACAAGATATAGTAACACTCACCCGAAGTTGTAAGGAAGTAGTATTTCTGGTTGGGTGTTTAGATGCTTCAAAAACTCTAGCAGGGATTTCTCTCTGTCTTTTCTCGAATATTGAGTTTCCCATATCTTTTGATTAACCGTATTTGGGTCAATGAACCCAATGCCATAGCGTCCAGCTTGTTTCATTTCATACATCTTAATTCTGGATAATACCACAAAAAATAATATAGTGAGGATAATTATAGGTAATGAATGAGAGCACAACTAGCTAGAGACTTAAATTATAGAAAGGAATCACTTACAGACAATACCAACTGACTAAAGATTTGTCGAGTGCATCTTGATTGAATAACTGAAACAACTTTGAATAATGAATCCACAAATATTTTTTATGAAAGTAATGCCTCTTCTTGACTCTAACCATGCGGGACTCTTGATTGGTATTTGATGTTTCTTGCATGTACCGTGTATGCAAATTGTACAATCTTGTTGGTAGAAGCTTGACATCTTCAGGCTTGACCAGATGTTTGTCGTGGGCATATTGATATTTTAGTTCCTCCTCTTTAAGACCAGGGATTTCCTCAAGGCCTAGGAGTTGTTCAACAATGAGACCGGACTCTTTAGCATGCCTTCTATGATCGTCGGTTACTACCAGCCGATCGGCTGTACTCACAGCTGTTTGTACAATGAGCGGGGGGGGTCAATTGCACTGCCTGTTCTCCCAGCTAGGGAACAGATTTCCCGCTTTTTTGCCAACTCCTTGGCTCGAGCTCGAGCTCGACTCCTTTTATCCTACAAGATATGACTTCTTGATAGACCACACATAGTTGGAGTCCTTCTGATTGACAGCCATATCAATAAAGTGTTGTGAGACAAGCTCGGGTACTTTCTCCTTTGGCGGCGGGGCGGTTTCGGTCCAAAATAGGCCTTCACTTTGGTATCCACTACGGTGTCGAGTTCCTCCTTAGTCATATGGTAAGGCAACATCGGAAGAGGCTTGAGGCTTGGATCATATCTGAATTTCTTGCCTCTTGTACTGCTAGTCGGCGTAGTTGTGGCCTCTCTTTTCCGCTATTGCTTAGGCGACACAGCTCGCTGAGTTGGCGGAGACGGCACACGCGGTGCTGTACTTAGAGTCAACAGAGCACGCTGACGCCATGGTGCCGAACTTGGAGGAGGAGTCGGCTGACTCGGTGCCGGACTTGGAGGAGGAGGAGTTGGCTGACGCCATGCCAGACTTGGAGGAGGAGGAGGCTGACACGGTGCTGGACTTGGAGGAGGAGGAATTGGATGATGCGGTGCCGGACTTGGAGGAGGAGGAGTCAACTGATGCGGTGGCGGACTTGGAGGAGGAGTCTGTTGCCTTGGAAAGACGATGCAATCCTTTTTCCATAGAATGGTACGATGTATGGCCTCTCCCAGTGTTCTCTCCTCGTCACCTCCAAGAATGTCAAGTTGTAGCTCGTGATATCCTGACATCACTTCATCAACCCCGACACGGGCATAACCAGCTGGAATGGGATTGCAATGGAAGGTTGCTTCTAGGCGATTTGCTAAAGCATAGCCGTCCGCCACCTTCATGGCTAAGTTCTTCACTTTCATGTGTAGCTCACAGTTAGTCCTGTCTTCGATATCATCCATAGGGTAGCTAGCTAGCAGTGCATCATCGATATCGGCCAGGCGGAACCCCCATTGCTTCTCAGCATAGATGGGACAGTGTTATCCAATGTTGGATCGATCTGCTCATGCTACCGCTGAGACGCCCATTCCTGCCAGAGTGAGTCGATCTGCTCCTCCTGTCGCCTGATTCCGGATTCCAACTCCAGGTGCTTTGTTTCTAGGCCTTCAAGGCGGAGTGCTTCCTCCTTGTTCTTCTGCTCCTCCTGCATCTTCTTTCTCGCATGGCTTCTGTAGTCGTTGTTCCAACCCGCAAACCCCTCAAATCATGGAACAACGCCTTTGCCTCGTGTTCTTCCCGGGTGTTTGATACATCTCCAATGTATCTAATTTTCCAATATCTTTTCCCTTGTTTTGGGCTCTAATTTGCATGATTTGAATGGAACTAACCCGGACAGACGCTGTTTTCAGCAGAATTGCCTTGGTGTTAGTTTTGTGCAGAAATAAAAGTTCACGAACTGACCTGAAAATTTACAGAGAATATTTTTGGAATTAATAAAAAATATTGGCAAAAGAATCAACTATAGGGGGGGCCACCACCTGGCCACAAGCCTGGTGGGTGCGCCCACACCCCAGGGTGCGCCGGGCAGGCTTGTGGCCCCCCTGCTGCTCCTCCGACCTCGTTTCCACTTCTATATATTCCTATTTGGGGAGAAAAATATCAGAGAGAAGAGTTCATCACGTTTCACGATACGGAGCCGCTGCCATCTCCTGTTCTTCCTCGGGAGGCCAGATCTGGAGTCCATTTTGGGCTCCGGAGAGGGGAAATCAACGCCTTCGTCATCACCAACCATCCTTCATCACCAATTCCATGATGTTCTCAACCATTCGTGAGTAATCTCACCGTAGGCTTGCAAGACAGTGATGTGTTGGATGAGATTTATCATGTAATCGAATTAGTTTTGTTAGGGTTTGATCCCTAGTATCCACTATGTTTTGAGATTGATGTTGCTATGACTGTGCTATGCTTAATGCTTGTCACTAGGGCCCGAGTGCCATGATTTCGGATCTGAACCTATTATGTTTTCATGAATATATGTGTGTTCTTGATCCTATCTTGCAAGTTCTAGACACCTATTACGAGTTATGATCCGCATCCCCCAGGGTGACGATAACTAGGATTATTTTCGATGATTACCGTATTTTGAGGAGTTCATGTATTCACTAAGTGCTAATGCTTTGGTCTGGTTCTCTATTAAAAGGATGCCTTAATATCCCTTAGTTTCCAATAGGACCCCACTGCCATGCAAAAGATGTCATGCAAGTTCTTTTCCATAAGCACGTATGACTATATATGGAATATATGCCTACATTACATTGATGAATTGGAGCTAGTTCTGTGTCACCCTATGTTATAACTATTGCATGATGAATGCCATCCGACATAATTGTCCATCATTGATCCATTGCCTACGAGCTTTCCATATATTGATCTTTGCTAGGTTACTTTTCCGTTGTTACTGCTACAAACACTACAAAACTGCTACTATCACTTTGCCACCGTTACCGTTACTACCATATTACTTTGCAACTGAATACTTTGTTGTAGATATTAAGTCTTTCAGGTGTGGTTGAATTGACAACTCAGCTGCTAATACTCGATAATATTCTTTGGCTCCCCTTGTGTCGAATCAATAAGTTTGGGTTGAATACTCTACCCTCGAAAATTGTTGCGATCCCCTATACTTGTGGGTTATCAGTGTTCAGGATTCTTCAGGGTGCGTGTAAGCTCGTCGTCCTCTCTGTTGGGCGTGAACACCCCCGTTCGAGCTTCTTCTATTTTCATTAGTATTTCGCCTGTCACTCCTTTAAGACTTGCCTTTACCATAATATCCCCTGTCTCTGGGTCCAACTTCCCCCCATGCGCATAAAGCCATGTCCTGCACCTAGGGGCCAGGTTAGTGTAACTGGAGTGACCCCTGGACTAACCATCTCTTGTTCGGATTGATCCCACTTAGGCAGGGCCGTCTAGTAGCCACCTGGCCCCAGAGTATGGTGCCACTTCTTTTTTGCAGCATTAATCTTGTTTTTTTTCTAGACCGTTCCTTAGCTAGTTCTGATTCCTTGAACTTCACGAAATCGTCCTAGTGATCTTTTTCCTTCACCAGTGCTCCTCAAATTTTCGAGTCTTCTTGTTTGCTTTGAAGTACGCAGCCCATGCATTTTTCTTGAAGGTGTTGAATGCGATCGCCATCTTTTTAAGAGCATAGTTTTTTACTTTCTTCAGATATGCATCTGTCAAATTATCTGGTAGTGTGAAATGTGACATCAGCTCGGTCCAAAGCACATCTTTTGCTCTTTCGTCGACAAAAGTAACTCCTGCTCGATCCCCCTTTGCTGGCTTTTTCCATTCTTGAACGGAGATCGGGATTTGGTCCCTGACAATAACTCCGCATTGATTCTTGAACTTGGTCGCATTTTTCCTAGGTTCAAGCGGTTCGTGAGTTGATGTTTTGATGGAATCGATGTTGAACTTTACGCCAGGGTCCAACTTTCTGGCCGGGCCTCGAACTATCCTGTCGCTTCTAGAAGATTTTCTCGATCTCGAGGACTAAAACAAGAAAGATCGATTCGTTAATACATACAACTCAATTAAGACATGTAATGATCACCGGATGGCTTATAAAATAAATATACCTCGCCGGTCTTTGTTATTTCAAGAACATTTTCTTCATCAACATCGTTGTCGACTTCATCTATTCATTCGTCTTCATCAAATATCATACAACCCTCACCGGAATTGTTCAGATATTGCGAGCCGTCATCATCTTCAGGTTCATGCTCTAGGCTTGGGGAGCGTATGATGTCGAACAGAGCCTCTTCTTCTTCTCTGCCGGTATTGTCCATAGCTTTTATTTAACTAACCTAGAAGAAAGATAAAACAGTTTAGTATTCAAATTAGAATGCGTGCTATCAATAAGGAAAGACTGTATCATAGTACATAGTATGCATCTCGAATAATTCATATAATATGAATTCATATAATATGCATCATCGAATATAATCTCGCATAAATCGTCTCGAATATTATCGAATATAATCTCGAATATTATTTTCTAATATCACTAATACAGATGTAGTTGACGTCTAGCGACACAGGCGGTAGACACCCAAAGAGAAGGAACTATGACAAGATCATAGCTCGGGTGAGATACCTGAAGAACCTGCCAGGTATTGGAGAACCTGACGTCCAACGCATCCATATAGCAACGAATGTGCTCGTCATCCTCCCTGACACGACGACGTACCACCTCCAACAGGGTCGGCTGCGTCCACACCGAAAGTGGCCCACGCGAACACCACCAAAGAAGCTCCGGGTCGACGACGGGACCCGGGTTCCTCACCAAGCTGCGCGCCCCTGAAGGTAGCACCTCCCAGTGCCAGCCAGCCGGAGCCCAATCCCGAACGTTACTCCTCTGAAGCAAGACGTCGTCACAAACGCGTCGACGACAAGGATGCGGGCCGAGCATCGTTGACTCCGAGAAAACATTCTTATGAAAAAAATTCCTATATATGCAATGTCATTTCATTAGTAAATTTTGAGCAAAATATCCTCTTTTCAATTATAATGTCCCATTCCTAAGTTATAACTACCCTAATAAATTCCTTTATCAAAAAATTCCGAAACTTTTCCCACTTATATGTAGTCCTTCTAACAAATGTATATATGGTAAACTTTTTCCTATGCAACTTTTTAATATGCAAATTTTTTCTATACTATGATATACAACACTATATAAAATTAAAAACAGAAAAAGAAACACTAATTAAGCATATATACTTCTATACATCCATTAAAAAAAGAGAAAAACAACATTATATAAAAAAATCTATACTAATTTAACACTAATTGTATCCATCTAACATGCATTCTTACATACATATATACTAGTGAAAAACAAATAAAACATCTAAATATAGAAAGTGTGTGTGTGTGTTCATGCATGTGTGTGTGCGGGCTTGATGGGAGGGGCGGCCATGGAGGTAGGGCTCATAGTGGGGCGACGGCGTGCGAGGTCGAGGAGGGGCGGCGACGGCGAGGGCGTGGTGCAGGAGCACGGTGGCCACAGCGTTGAGGGGTGCGGTAGAGGCGCAAACGGACGGCGGCGTCGAGGAGCAAGGGGCGCGAACAGACGGCGACGACGAGGTGGAGGGGCGTGGCGGCCAGGATGTCGAGGTGCGGCAGAGGCGCGGACGGACGGCGGCGTCGAGGTGCGGCGGGGCGCGAACGGACGGATCGCGACGTCGAGGGGTAGGGGCGCGCGGACGGATGAAAGACTGTTTTGGGAAATTGTTCGTAAGTGTTCTATCTATAGAGGAACCTTTAGTCGCGGTTGGTGGCTCCAACCATGACTAAAGCCGCCCTTCAGTCGCGGTTGGAACCACCAACCGCGACTAAAGGTATGGCTTCCCGCCACTTGGACTGGATGTAATTCATGTTTAGTCCCGGTAGGAGGCTCCAACCGCAACTAAAGGGGGGCTTTAGTCGCGGTTGGAGCCACCAACCGTGACTAAAGGGTGGTGTGCCGGGCGAGGGGCGGGGTATGTGTTTAGTCCCACCTCGCTAGTCGAGAGGAGCTCGCACCGGTTTATAAGTCCCGCCGCGGCTATCGTGTCGAGCTCCTCTCTAATGCATGCCTTCTGGGCCTACCGCACCTCTGCCACCCAGTGGGGCCTACTGGGCAGTACGAGCTTGCGTCCTGGCCCAGCTAGAGGTTGGGTTTCTAGTCGTATGCAGGTCGTGGTGTCCCAATAGGAGGGCTTTTTATTAAAAAAATGTTTTTTTGTTTTCTGCTTTATTTATTTTCTTTTGTTTTCTGCTTTATTTAATTTCTTTTGTTTTTCAGTTGTTTTTTGCTTTATTTGGAGTTTCTTTGTGAATCTTTTTTGCTTTAGGTAAAAAAAATATAAACTTTTTGTTAGTGCTAGTAGTTTTCAAATTTGAATAGTTTAAATTTGAATTCTTTGAAATTTGTGTGAATCACTAGTTTGTGAATAACTTTAATTCGAAAATAGATTTTTCCGTGATTCTTTTTTCTGCCGTTTAATATTAGTGTGTTCTATCATTATATTCAATTTGTTAATTATTAGGTTATTGAAAAAATGAAATGCCTTTGTAACAGATGAGTTTTCGTTTGAAAGCCTAATACTTCGGAAGAGATTGTCCATTTTATACACGAAGTGCCTCTAGTTTTTGCCGTAACCCTCTCAACTTTTTAGCACATGCTATATGGGTGACATGATGATACCATGCCAACTTTCAACCTTTTCAGAGTTCATTTGTAGAGCTTTTCAATTTCAGGGTCATTTAGCTCAAAAAAATTAGTAAATGCGTGAAAAATAGCAAATGAAGTCGGAAAGGGTTGAAAATTGATGGTGTGGCTTCGAATGGTGCATACTGAACGCAAAAAGTCTAGAGTTGAAATAAGTTTTAAAAAATAAAATTCCTTTGTAATAGACGAGTTATCGTTTGAAACCGTGATACTTCGAAAGAGATTGCCCATTCTGTACAAGAAGTCCGTCCAGTTTTTATTGTAACCCTCTCAACTTTTTAGCACATGCTATGTGGGTGAAATGGTGATACCATGCGAACTTTCAACCTTTTTAGAGTTCATTCATAGTGCTTTTCAATTTCAGGGCCAGTTAGCTAAAAAATCAGTAAATGAATGAAAAATAGCAATTGAAGTGAGAAAGGGTTGAAAATTCATGACGTGCCTTCAAATGGTGCATACTGAATGCACAAAACACATAAGTACACTACTATTGGAAGATTCCCTCCGGTTTGTCCGAAGTGGGACTTTTGAGATATATAAGTCCTGTAACTAATTAGAGAAGTCGGTCACATCCCAGAGTGGGATCTTTGAGTATAGAACTTTCTCTTCGCGTGTGTCCCTTTGCCTCATAACCATGGACAATCTTCATCGTTTAACTTGATGCTCGGACCAACATTCACTTTGAAGAGAGCAATTTCATGAAACTTTTCATAATCTTCTGACATGTCTGTCTTGTCCTCCACTCCCACGATGTTTCTTTTTCCTGAAAGAACTATGTGGCGCTTTGGCTCATCATATGATGTATTCGCTTCCTTATCTTTTCTTTTTCTCGGCTTGGTAGACATGTCCTTCACATAGAAAACCTGCGCCACATCATTGGCTAGGACAGATGGTTTGTCTGCGTACCCAGGATTGTTGAGATCCACTGTTGTCATTCTGTATTGCAGGTCTTCCTTTACCCCGCCTCCTATCAGATTGACCCACTCGCACTGAAACAAAGGGACCTTCAAACCAAGTCCATAGTCAAGTTCCCATATCTCCTCTATGTAACCATAATATGTGTCCTTTGGCCCATTGATGTTTGCTGCATCAAAGCGGACACCACTGTTTTGGTTGGCGCTCTTTTTATCTTGGGCGATCGTGTAAAATGTATTCCCATTTATCTCGTACCATTTGAAATTCAATATAGTCGAAGATGGTAACTTGGATAGAAAGTACAGGTCATCATCAATAGTTTCGTCATGCATGAGACGTGTCTGCAACCAACCGGCAAAATTCACCGTTTGTTCATGTGTAATCCAGTCGTCAGACTGCTCTAGGTGTTTAGAGCATAGAATATTCTTGTGTTGCTTGATATACGGAGCCACCCAGGCAGAACTTTGTAGAACTGTGTAGTGTGCTTGCGCCAAAGAATGCCCGTCCCGGCATATTAGTGAATTCTTTCCTAGCGTGCCTTTTTCACCTAGTGTTCCATCATGCCGCAATTCAGGAACACCAATCGGCTTAATGTCAGGAATAAAGTCAACACAAAACTCAATGACCTCCTTTGTTTCATGGCCCTTGGAGATGCTTCCTTATGGCCTAGCATGATTATGAACATATTTCTTTAAGACTCCCATGAACCTCTCAAAGGGGGACATATTGCATAGAAATACAGGACCCAAAATGGCAATCTCCTCAACTAGATGAACTAGGGCATGCATCATGATATTGAAGAAGGATGGTGGGAACACCAAATCGAAACTCACAAGACATTGCACCAAATCATTCTCTAAACTTGGTAGGATTTCTGGATCGATTACCTTTAGAGAGATTGCATTCAGGAATGCACATAGCTTCACAATGGCTAATCGAATGTTTTCTAGTAGAAGCCCCCTCAATGCAACCGAAAGCAGTTGCGTCATGATCATGTGGCAGTCATGAGACTTTAGGTTCTGGAAATTTTTCTCTGTCATATTTATTATTCCTTTTATATTCGACGAGCAGCCAGATGGGACCTTCATACTGAGCAGGCATTCGAAGAAGATTTCCTTCTCTTCTTTGGTAAGAGCGTAGCTGGCATGACCCTGAAACTGCTTTGGATCCATGTCGCCTTCTCTGTGCATATGTTGCTGGTCCTCTCGTGCCTTCGGCGTATCCTTTGTCTTCCCATACACGCCCAAGAAGCCTAGCAGGTTCACGCAAAGATTCTTCGGCATGTGCATAACGTAGATTGCATAGCGGACCTCAAGGTCTTTCCAATAGGGTAGGTCCCAAAATATAGATTTCTTCTTCCACATGGGTGCGCGTTTGTCAGCGTCATTCGGAACAGATTGTGTGCCAGGACCCTTTCCAAAGATTACTTTTAAATCCTTGACCATGTCAAGTATATCATCACCATTACGCTGGCGAGGCTTCTTCCGGTGATCTGCCTCACCTTTGAAATGCTTGCCTTTCTTTCTTACAGGATGCCTACTCTGAAGAAATCGACGATGCCCCAGGTACACATTCTTCTTACATTTATCCAAATATATATTGTCGGTATCATCTAAATAGTGCGTGCATGTGTGGTATCCCTTGTTTGTCTGTCCTGAAAGGTTACTGAGAGAAGGCCAATCATTGATGGTTACAAATAGCAACGCGTGTAGGTCAAATTCCTCCTGTTCTTTCGCATCCCACGCACGTACACCTTTTCCATTCCACGGCTATAAAAGTTCTTCAACTAATGGCCTTAGTTACACATCAATGTCGTTGCCGGGTTGCTTGGGGCCATGGATGAGCATTGGCATCATAATGAACCTCCGCTTCATGCACAACCAAGGAGGAAGTTTATAGATACATAGAGTCACAGGACATGTGCTATGATTGTTATTCTCCTCCCCAAAAGGATTAGTGCCATCTGCACTTAAACCAATCCATATGTTCCTTGCGTACTTTGCAAAATCCTTCCACTTTCTCTCGATTTTTCTCCACCGCAATCCATCAGCGGGTACTCTCAACTTCCCCTCTTTCTTACGGTCTTCACTGTGCCATCGCATTAACTTGGGATGCTCTTTGTTTTGGAACAAACATTTCAACCGTGGTATTATAGGAGCATACCACGTCACCTTGGCAGGAATGTTCTTCCAGGGGCGCTCGCCCTCAACATCACCAGGGTCATCGTGGCCTATCTTATAGTGCAATGCACATCATACCGGGCATGCATTCAAATCCTCATGCTCACCGCGGTAGAGGATGCAGTCATTAGGCATCCATGTATCTTCTCCAGCTCTAATCCTAGAGGGAAGACATCCTTCTTTGCTTCGTATGTACTCTCGGGCAATTCGTTGTCCTTTGGTATCTTCTTCTTTAACATTATCAGCAACTTTTTAAATGCCTTGTCAGATACACCATTCTCTGCCTTACATTGCAGCAATTCTAGTGTGGTACCCATCTTTTTCTTGTCATCTTCGCAATTTGGGTACAACCCTTTTTTGTGATCCTCTAACATGCGCTGCAACTTCAGCTTCTCCTTTTCACTTGCGCAGTTTCTCTTTGCATCGGCAATGGCCCGGCCAAGATCATCAGCGGGCTCATCTGATGCCTCTTCTTCAACTCCCTTCCGCATTGTCGACTCAGCTTCTTCCCCCATTTTTGTGCCATCATATTCATGGAACCCATGGCCAAGATAGTTGTCGTCATCCTCTTATTCTTCATTCTCTTCCATTAGGACCCCTCTTTCTCCATGCTTGGTCCAACAGTTATAGCCGGACATGGAACTGGACTCAAACAGGTGGACGTGAATGGTTCTTGAGTTAGAGTAATCTCGATCATTCTTACAGCTAGCACATGGACAACACATAAAACCATCCACCCGCTTGTTTGCCTCAGCCACAACCAGAAAAGTATGCACGTCATTAATGAAACGGCTCATCTTCATTACACAACACCAAAAAGACCAAATTAATACAATTTCATACATAAAGTTCATACACACTTGTTCTTATAAAACAACATACAAACTCTCTAGCTAAAGCATTTAAATGCAACAACGAATGCGATCAACATCGCAACTAAGGTAACAATTGATCCAACATCATAGTGATACCAAGCCTCACTATCAATGGCATATCTTTTAAATTTTCTAATCTTCAAGCGCATTGCATCCATCTTGATCTTGTGATCATCGACGACATCGGCAACATACAACTCCAGTTTCATCTTCTCTTCTTCAACTCTTTTCATTTTTCGTTCAAATACTCGTTTTCTTTTTCAACTAAATTTAACTACTTGACAAGAATATCTATGTCGGTTGAAATTTCCGGTTCACATACCTCCTAGATAAAAATATCTATGTCAACTTCATGGGCATAACTGTCATAATCACAAAATGCAACAAATAGTTATAAAAGAGAGTATATATATATACTACATCCGAATCATAAACCGGACGAGGGCCGACGGTTGACAGATATCAAAACAATGCCACTATGTATAACAAACAACCATATAGGTAAGAAAACTATACAAGTAACTAACTAAATCTTACAAACATGATTTTTATTATAAAAAGGATAAGAACAAGAGGCTCACCAAGGTGGTGTCGGCGACGGGACGGTGCGGGCGATCGACAGTGGTTAGGACGGGGACGGGAAGGCACTAAGTAAACCACACCTACACATGCAAAGTAAGAAGTTAATTTGAGCTGAAATTGCACATAAATCAAATAAACTACCACATATAGTGTTGGGGAACGTCGCATGGGAAACAAAAAAATTCCTACGCACACGCAAACCTATCCATGGTGATGAGCATCTACGAGAGGGAGAGTGGATCTACATACCCTTGTAGATCGCTAAGCGGGAAGCGTTAAGAAACGCGGTTGGTGTAGTCGAACTTCTTTGCGATCCAAATTGCCGAGCGTCCCGCGATCTAATCACGAGCTGTCCCGTGATCTCGTCATGATCCGTCCCGCGATCCGATCATGAACGTCCCGTGGCCTTGATCACGATCCTTCCGATCTAGTACCGAACGGACGACACCTCCGCGTTCAGCACACGTGCAGCTTGATGACGATCTCCACCGTCTTGATCCAGCAAGAGAAGGTGGAGAGGAGAGAGAGTTCACCGGCAGCGTGAAGGCGCTCCGGAGATGGTGGTGGAGCAATTCCGGCAGGGCTTCGCCTAAGCACTGCGGAACTACGATCTAGAGGAGAAACTATGCACCGGTGGAACGGGTAGCACGTGGCCGGAAATTCTGTCCAAAAACCACCCAATCCACTAGTATATATAGGAGGAGAGGAGAGGAGAGGCAGCCAAGGCCTTTTGGTCGGCCGAAATAGGAGGTGGGAAGCAATCCTACTTCACCTCCAATCCTAGTTGGAGTAGGATTACCTCCTATTGGCTGATTTTCCACTTTTTCCTTTAGGACTTTCTCTCCTGCGCCATGGGCCTTTGTGGCTGTTTTCCCAGCACACTAAGGGCTGGTTAATACTCTCCCACAGCCCATGGACCTCTTGGGGTCGAAGTACCCCTCCTGGAGGTCTCCCGGTACACTACCCGCACTCCCCGTACACTACCGATGAGCCCGAAACTTTTCCGGAAACCAAACTGGGACTTCCTATATATGAATCTTTACCTCCGGACCATTCCGGAGCTCCTCGTGACGTCCGGGATCTCATCCGGGACTCCGAACAAACTTCGGTCATCACCATACATAACTCTACACTACCGAAACGTCACCGAACCTTAAGTGTGCAGACCCTGCGGGTTCGAGAACTATGTAGACATGACCGAGACACCTCTACGGTCAATAACCAATGGCAGGACCTGGACGTCCACATTGGTTCCTACATATTCTACAAAGATCTTTATCGGTCGAACCTCTATGTCAAGGATTCAGTTAATCCCGTATAACGTTCCCTTTGTTCTTCGGTATGTTACTTGCCCGAGATTCGATCGTCGATATCTCCATACCTAGTTCAACCTCGTTACCGGCAAGTCTCTTTACTCGTTCCGTAATACAAGATCCCGCAACTAACAATTAGTCACATTGCTTGCAAGGCTTATTGTGATGTTGCATTACCGAGTGGGCCCCGAGATACCTCTCCGTTACACGGAGTAACAAATCCCAGTCTCGATCCATGCCAACTCAACAGACACCATCGGAGATACCTGTAGAGCACCTTTATAGTTACCCAGTTACGTTGTGACGTTTGATACACACAAGGAACTCCTCCGATATCCGTGAGTTGCATGATCTCATGGTCATTGGAACATATACATTGACATGCAGAAAACAGTAGCAATAAACTGACACGATCATATGCTACGTTTGTGAAAGTGCTATTAAGCGTCTCGACCTATCTCTATAGATCTTAATGCCTAATATAAAAGAAGCTTCTCCTACGTCCTTCATTGAAAAACTCTTATTCAAATATTCCTTCACGCTTTCCAGCATTTCTATATCGTTTCCAATCAGCAATATGTCATCCACATATAACACTAGAAACGCTACAGAGCTCCCACTCACTTTCTTGTAAATACAAGCTTCTCCATAAACTTGTATAAACCCAAACGCTTTGATCACCTCATCAAAACGCTTATTCCAACTCCGAGATGCTTGCACCAGTCCATAAATGGATCGCTGGAGTTTGCAAACTTTGTCAGCATTCTCTGGATCGACAAAACCTTCGGGTTGCATCATATACAACTCTTCCTCAAGGAAACCGTTGAGGAACGCCGTTTTGACATCCATCTGCCAAATTTCATAGTCGAAATAAGCAGCTATTGCCAACATGATTCTGACAGACTTAAGCATCGCTACGGGTGAGAAAGTCTCATGGTAGTCAACTCCTTGAACTTGTGAAAAACCCTTTGCCACAAGTCGAGCTTTATAGACGGTGACATTACCGTTTGTGTCCATCTTCTTCTTAAAAATCCATTTGTTCTGAATGGCCTTTCGCCCTTCAGGTAGTACTTCCAAAGTCCATACTTTGTTTTCATACATGGATCCCATCTCGGATTTCATGGCCTCTAACCATTTCTCGGAATCCGGGCCCATCACCGCTCCTTCATAGCTCGTAGGTTCATTGTTGTCCAACAACATGACCTCTAACACGCGTTCTTGTCGACCTACGAGGTTCATTAGTAACTTGATCTGAAGCTTCATGATCATCATCATTAACTTCTTCTTCAACCGTCGTAGGCTCCACAGAAACATCTTTCTGCGCTGCGCTACTTTCTGGTAGAAGCAAAGGTTCAACAACCTCATCAAGCTCTATTTTCCTCCCACTCAATTCTTTTGAGAGAAACTCTTTCTCCAGAAATGTTCCGTTCTTAGCGACAAACACTTTGCCCTCGGATCTGAGATAGAAGGTATACCCGACTGTCTCTTTCGGGTATCCTATGAAGACGCATTTCTCCGCTTTGGGTTCCAGCTTTTCAGGCTGAAGCTTTTTGACATAAGCATCACATCCCCAAACTTTAAGAAACGACAGCTTCGGCTTTTTGCCAAACCACAGTTCATATGGCGTCGTCTCAACGGATTTCGATGGTGCCCTATTTAAAGTGAATGCAGCTGTCTCTAATGCATAACCCCAAAACGATAGTGGCAAATCGGCAAGAGACATCATAGAACGCACCATATCTAATAAGGTCCGATTACGACGTTCAGACACACCATTACGCTGTGGTGTTCCAGGCGGTGTCAACTGTGAAACAATTCCACATTGTCTTAAGTGACTGCCAAACTCATAACTCAGATATTCACCTCCTCGATCAGATCACAGAAATTTAATCTTCTTGTTACGATGATTCTCAACTTCATTCTGAAATTGCTTGAACTTTTCAAACGTTTCAGACTTGTGTTTCATCAAGTAAATATATCCATATCTACTCAAGTCATCAGTGAAGCTGAGAAAGTAACGATAACCACCGCGCGCTTCGACATTCATTGGACCGCACACATCTGTATGTATGATTTCCAACAAGTCACTTGCCCGTTCCATTGTTCCAGAGAACGGCGTTTTAGTCATCTTGCCCATGAGGCATGGTTCACATGTGTCAAGTGATTCAAAATCAAGTGACTCCAAAAGTCCATCAGCATGGAGCTTCCTCATGCATTTTACACCAATATGACCTAAACGGCAGTGCCACAAGAAAGTGGTACTATCATTATCAACGCTACATCTTTTGGCATCAATGTTATGAACATGTGTCTCATCACTATCAAGATTCAATATGAATAAACCCCTAACATTGGGTGCATGACCATAAAAGATATTACTCATATAAATAGAACAACCTTTATTCTCTGATTTAAATGAGTAACCGTCTCACAATAAACAAGATCCAGATATAATGTTCATGCTTAACGCAGGCACTAAATAACAATTATTTAGGTTCATCACTAATCCCGATGGTAATCGAAGAGAGAGCGTGCCGACGGCGATCACATCAACCTTGGAACCATTTCCCACGCGCATCGTCACTTCGTCCTTTGCCAGTCTTCGTTTATTCCGTAGTTCCTGCTTTGAGTTGCAAATGTGAGCAACCGAACCGGTATCAAATACCCAGGCACTACTACGAGAACTAGTAAGGTACACATCAATAACATGTATATCATATATACCTTGTTTGTCGTTGGCCGCCTTCTTGCCAGCTAGGTACTTGGGGCAGTTCCGCTTCGAGTGACCAGTTCCTTTGCAATGAAAGCACTCAGTTTCTGGCTTAGGTCCATGCTTAGGCTTCTTTGTAGGAGTAGCAACTGCTTTGCCATCCTTCTTGGTTTTACCCTTCTTGCCTTTGCCTTTGCCGGTTTTCTTGAAACTAGTGGTTTTATTGACCATCAACACTTGATGTTCTTTCTGGATTTCAGACTCAGTGACTTTCAGCATCGCAAACAGCTCGGCGACTGACTTGTTCATCCCGTGCATGTTATAGTTCATCACAAAGCTCTTGTAACTAGGTGGCAGCGATTGAAGAACTCTATCAGTGATCGCCTCCGGCGGAAGGGTAATTCCCAACTCCGCTAGACGGTTTGAGTACCCAGACATTCTGAGTATGTGCTCACTAATAGACCCATTCTCCTCCATCTTGCAAGCATAGAATTTATCGGAGGTCTCATACCTCTCGATCCGGGCATTCTTCTGAAAGATAAACTTCAACTCCTGGAACATCTCATATGCTCCATGACGTTCAAAACGTCTTTGAAGTCCCGGTTCTAAGCCATACAATATTGCACACTGAACTATTGAGTAGTCTCCAGCACGAGCCTCCCAAGAGTTCTTAACATCTTCGGAGGTCATGTCTTCTGGCTGGTCACCAAGCGGTGCATCAAGGACATATGACTTCTGGGAAGCCGTGAGGATAATCCTTAGATTACGGGCCCAGTCAACAAAGTTACTTCCATCATCTTTCAATTTAGCTTTCTCTAGGAACGCATTAAAATTCAGGGGTGCTACTGCGCGAGCCATTGATCTACAACATAAATATGCAAAGGTTACTTAGACTATTGTTCAAGATAATGAGTTTAGTTAATCAAATTACTAAAGCTCCCACTCAAATTGACATCCCTCAGGTCATCTGAGTGTCACATGATCCAAATTCACCAACTCAAGTCCGATCATCACGTGAGTTATGGTGGCTTCAATGGTGAACATCATTATGTTGATCATATCTACTATATGACTCATGTTCGACCTTTCGGTCTCTTGTGTTCCGAGGCCATGTCTGTACATGCTAGGCTCGTCAAATTTAACCCGAGTGTTCTGCGCGTGCAAATCTGGCTTGCACCCGTTGTATGTGAACGTGGTGTCTCGACGCGACGAACTTTCGCAACGGTGCACACTCGGGGAGAACACAATTTATCTTGAAATTTAAGTGAGGGATCACCTTATAATGCTACCGTCGTACTAAGCAAAACAAGGTGCATAAAAGGATTAACATCTCATGCAATTCATAAGTGACATGATATGGCCATGAACTTGTGTTTAAGATCTCCATCTTCAAAACATCGGCATGATCTCCATCGTCACCGGCACGACACCATGATCTCCATCAACGTGTCGCCATCGGGGTTGTCACGCCTTGCAATCTTCTACTACTATTGCTACCGTAGCGATAAAGTAAAGCATTACATAGCACTTAATGATTGACACGCAGGTCATACAATAATTATAGACAACCCTATGGATCCTGCCGGTTGCCGTACTCATCGACATGCAAGTCGTGAAATTCTATACATCACATGATCATCTCATACATCACATATATCTCATCATGTAATTGGCCATATCATATCACAACATACCCTGCAAAAACAAGTTAGACGTCCTCTAGTTGTTGTTGCAAGTTTTACGTGGCTGCTACGGGTATCTAGAAAGAACGATTCTCACCTACGCAAAGCCACAACGGTGATACGTAGTTTGCTTTTCAACCTTATCAAGGACCGCCTTTGTCGGATCCGATCCAACTAAAGTAAGAGAAACTGTCACCCGCAAGCCATCTAAGCAACAAGTTGCGTCGAGGGAACCGGTCTCTCGTAAGCGTACGAGTAATGTTGGTCCGGGCCGCTTCATCTCACAATCCCGTTGAAACAAAATCCGACCAAGGGAGGAAGCAATCTAAGCATCAACGCCCACAAAAATTTTGTGTTCTACTCGAGATCTCATCAAACCATCAACCTAGCTCATGATGCCACTATTGGGGACCGTCACATGGGAAACAAAATTTTTCCTACGCACACGCAAACCTATCCATGGTGATGAGCATCTACGAGAGGGAGAGTGGATCTACATACCCTTGTAGATCGCCAAGCGGGAAGCGTTAAGAAACGCGGTTGGTGTAGTCGAACTTCTTCGCGATCCCAATCGCCGAGCGTCCCGCGGTCTAATCACGAACCGTCCCGTGATCTCGTCACGATCCGTCCCGTGATCCGATCACGAATGTCCCGTGGCCTTGATCACGATCCTTCCGATCTAGTACCGAATGGACGACACCTCCGCGTTCAGCACACGTGCAGCTTGATGACGATCTCCACCGTCTTGATCCAGCAAGAGAAGGTGGAGAGGAGAGAGAGTTCACCGGCAGTGTGACGGTGCTCCGGTGATGGTGGTGGAGCAATTCCGGCAGGGCTTCGCTTAAGCACTGCGGAACTACGATCTAGAGGAGAAACTATGCACCGGTGGAACGGGTAGCACGTGGCCGGAAATTCTGTCCAAAAACCACCCAATCCATTCGTATATATAGGAGGAGAGGAGAGGAGAGGAAGCCAAGGCCTTTGGGTCGGCCGAAATAGGAGGTGGGAAGCAATCCTACTTCACCTCCAATCCTAGTTGGAGTAGGATTGCCTCCTATTGGCTGATTTTCCACTTTTTGCTTTAGGACTTTCTCTCCTGCGCCATGGGCCTTTGTGGCTGTTTTCCCAGCCCACTAAGGGCTGGTTAATACTCTCCCACAGCCCATGGACCTCTTGGGGTCGAAGTACCCCTCCCGGAGGTCTCCCGGTACACTACCGGCACTCCCGGTACACTACCGATGAGCCCGAAACTTTTCCGGAAACCAAACTGGGACTTCCTATATATGAATCTTTACCTCCGGACCATTCCGGAGCTCCTTGTGATGTCCAGGATCTCATCCGGGACTTAGAACAAACTTCGGTCACCACCATACATAACTCTACACTACCGAAACGTCACTGAACCTTAAGTGTGTAGACCCTGCGGGTTCGAGAACTATGTAGACATGACCGAGACACCTCTAAGGTCAATAACCAATGGCGGGACCTGGACGTCCACATTGGTTCCTACGTATTCTACGAAGATCTTTATCGGTCGAACCTCTATGTCAAGGATTCAGTTAATCCCGTATAACGTTCCCTTTGTTCTTCGGTATGTTACTTGCCCGAGATTCGATCGTCGGTATCTCCATACCTAGTTCAACCTCGTTACCGGAAAGTCTCTTTACTCGTTCCGTAATACAAGATCCCGCAACTAACAATTAGTCACATTGCTTGCAAGGCTTATTGTGATGTTGCATTACCGAGTGGGCCCCGAGATACCTCTCCGTTACACGGAGTAACAAATCCCAGTCTCGATCCATGCCAACTCAACAGACACCATCGGAGATACCTGTAGAGCACCTTTATAGTCACCCAGTTATGTTGTGACGTTTGATACACACAAGGCACTCCTCCGATATCCGTGAGTTGCATGATCTCATGTTCATAGGAACATATACATTGACATGCAGAAAACAGTAGCAATAAACTGACACGATCATATGCTACGTTTGTAGTTTGGGTCTTGTCCATCACATCATTCTCCCAATGATGTGATCCCGTTATCAAATGACATCTCATGTCCATGGCTAGGAAACCTTAACCATCCTTTGATCAACGAGCTAGTTCACTAGAGGCATACTAGGGACATTGTGTTGTCTATTTACCCACACATGCAATGTGTTTCCATTCAATACAATTATAGCATGGATAATAAACGATTATCATGAACAAGGAAAGATAATAATAAACACTTTATTTATTGCCTCTAGGGCATATTTCCAACATATAGATACTCCCAAACTAAAACCCACAAATAACTATACTTATAGAGCATTGCAAGAGCAAATCTAGCAATGAGAGATGAAAGGACAAAGTTGCTTACCTTTGTGAACACTTGGATGGATGGGGTGCCTCCAAATATTGACAAATTTTGGCAAAAATGGAGGATGAGCTAAGGGAAGGGAGGAAGAACACGAGAGGAGAGGAAAGGGGAAGAACAAAGAGCTTGGGCTGCCCGAATGGTTCATATAGGGGACCTTTAGTCCCGGTTCGAGACACAAACCGGGACTAAAGGTGATCCTATAGTCCCGGTTCGTGGCATGATCTAGGACTAAAGGTAATCGTGGGGCCCTAGGCTGACACCAGCCTGTCACCACCCCTTTAGTCCCGGTTCGTGGCACGAACCGGGACTAAAGGTCCGGAACGAACCGACACTAATGATGCCCGTCACGAACCGAGACTAATGGTCACATTAGTGCCGGTTCAAAACCAGACCGGGACTAATGATGTGGACAAAAGGTTTGTTTTCTACTAGTGATGTGCAAACATGTATTTGGTTCAGATCCAATGTAGCCTTCATGATATTTATGTTCAGAGTGTTTATATCCTACTCATGCTAATGTTCAATGTTAACTATTCCCAATGCATTTTTATGACTCTTTTCGCTCTCTAATTGATCGCTTCTCAATCTATTTCTAGCCTTCACCTGTACTAAGCGGGAATGTTGTTTGTGCATCCAGAATCCTTAAACCCAAGTTGTTCCACATGAGTCCACCATATCTACCTATATACGGTATTATCCTGTTGTTCCAAGTAAATTTGCATGTGCCACATCTAAACATTCAAATAAACATCTATTTTGTGTTCTCGTACCACTCATGGAGCGAACGGGCGGTTAGTATCGTCCATGGTAAGCGGCTTATTCTCAAGATGTAACTGCATGAGAGAGGCTGGTAAGAAATATGCCCAGTCCTCCATATTCAAAAAAAAACTCTTAGGACAGTTGATATGTTGGAGGGCACCCATGGATTCGGTCAGCCATGGCTTGTGTATGTATGGTGGATGGGACTAAACTTTACAGTTCCGCTTGGGTTGCAGTTGCATGTCTAGTGGCAGACATGCAACTGCCCCTCCTCCAATAAAACATCATAGTGTTGCAGTCAAGGGGAAGGGGTAAAGTTGTAGTTGCTGCCTAGTGGGAGACATACAACCGCCCCTCCTGTCAAAATACCATAGTTACGGTCACATTCAAGACAAGCAATTACAGTTAGAGCCGAACTTGGAGTTGCATGTTTAGTGAGAGACATGGAACTATGCCTCCTGAAAACACATGCTAGAGTTATAGTCGTAGAAGTCACTTGGTTGCATGCCTAGCGGTAGAAATGTAGCTGCCCCTCCAGACATAACACCGCAGAGTTGCAGTCCGGGTGGGTCAGGGGGCAGACTTGCGACTCAAACCTCACTTCCTCCCATACAACAAGAACACCCTCCTCTCGCCCCGCCCTAGTTCCATGCATGTTGTACCCATTGCAGTTGTCTGGCATGTGCGACGGGTTCACTTGCAACCAAATTGTGACATGTGCAATTGTAAGTCATGGGCGGCCATGTGACTCGCCCCCCCCCCCCCAAAAAAAAAAAGAAAACAAAAAACATGACAAGAAAACAAAACAATAAGTAAAGGGAAAACAAAAAAAATGTAAAAGCACCCTTGATGGCTCCCCACCATGGCAGCGCACAACAAGCCCCCCCCTCTCTAGTGGCATGTGATGCGCACCGAGAAGTCCCTCCTCTCCCGTTTCTCGAGTTGCAGATCCATTACAGCCGTTGCAGGTGTGGTGTACCTGTTGCACTTGCATGTCATGTGGGAAGGATATAGTTGTGGCCGGATTGTGATATATATAGTTGTGCGTCACGTGACGGGCATGGGACTCGACTTCCCCGCCCCTAAGAAAACAGAAAAAAAATGTAAAAAAATGAAATTTTGAAAAGATGGGACATAGATGCGGTACTATCAATGGCAGAGAGATACGACAGTGCCTCTTAATAAGTTGCCAACTGCCCAGTACTGCATGCCCACAAAAAAGAAACGAAATGACCTGCCAGGAGCAAGAAAAACAAGGAATTATGGTCCGGACGAACGCAGTGAAAAAAAAACACTAAAAGCCCAACACACACAGCCGTGAGGAAGAAGGCCTTTAACCTGCATGAGCCCGTCCTGGAACAACAACAAAAAACAAAAGCCCAACCCAACAAAGAGACAGTGCACACAGCGAGCCAGGCCGCACGAGTTTCTCAGAAAAACAAAACAAGTCAACGCACGAATCTTACCAAATCTATATCCAACGGTCAGGCCGTCGACTGAGTTTTAGCAACAGCGTAATCCTAATGCCTAATCCCATTGATCACTGATCTAACCTGGGCCCCGGACATCTGCAAGTAGATGCCCAACTTTCCTGACCGTATTGGCGGCGTCTTAATCCACAACGGCTTCTGACTTTAATTGTGTTTTTCTCTTCTAGCAACCTCTTCACCCCCTTTTTAACTCACACACATCCGCTTAGGTGTGACGCAGCGTCGCTTTCCGATGCGATGCATGCACGTCAATGGCAATTAACCATAATAGCTCAACTCAGACGTCTAGATCGGATCTGCAAGAGCAAATAGCTAGGAATATATAACTTCCCCGATATGATAAAAGTAAACTAAACACCCAGACAGCCCCACGCACTGCGTCATCTACCCATCAACCCATATTCTTCTCTCTTTGATTTTTCCTAAGTTTATTCAGTTGGCGTCGCATCTTGTTTATTTTGATCAGTACGAGTAATAGTCACCGCGTCTTCTCCCGCTCCATATATTCCTATTGATCGATTCATTAATTTCTAGCGCAGTACCTCTCGTCGTTTTCTAGCTCCTGTTGGACCTGATGTAACCGTTACCAGCTTGTTATAGGAAGCGGAGAGATGCCATGTTCCACGTGTAGTCCATTCGGCTGGGCATGTTTAGTCGAGTTCAGTCGCGGTCACGGTGTTTCTCCACTCCACGGAGAGCACATGCAATGCAATGCAAGCAAACCTCCCCGCAGTTCGATTCCGACACTGTGAGAGAAGAGATCACGTACGGTGCAGTGACGCGCATGGTCTGTGAAAACATTTTCTACCCAATTTGGACATCTTTTCGCCGTGAGAGCCCAGGCTCCTCATTTGGAACGGCCAAGGTTTGATCCACCCACCAGCTAGCGCTAGGTCGTACCGTACCGTAGTCAGCAGGGCACGAAGCAGCCAGCGGGGGCGGCGCCGTGACGCCGTACGTACGACCAGAGGCAAAGCTCATGCATTGGGATGGGCTTTCTTTGGGAGCTGGCACTGAATCGCACGGCGCCTTCGGCTGACACACATAGCACACGGGCAGAGGCGGGAACGCCTCCAAAACCTGGCGATTCCTGCGACTGAGTGCGCGCGCGGCAGGGCGGCCAGGAAGCCCAGTGGAGCGCTGCCCGAACGCGTGGCCTGCACAGGGGATACCTCCTCTCAGTTGCTGCTGGCCTGGACGGGCCGGGGAGCCAGCCCGCCGTCGCGGTTCTGCACGTTCTGGCCGCCCCGATTCTTTATGCTGATCCTTGATCTGTTCGTAGGACAGAAAGACGGGGCGCGCACGTCCGTCCTCGTCCGACACCCCGCCAAATGGCGTACACGCAGCCCACGCGCATAAGATTTCACATCAAAGGGGGGCACACCTAAAACCCAACCAGTTCAACGTGCAACAGTGCAGGGATTAATCGTCTGGATTACTAGTACATACTACAGTACAATATACTAAAAAAAAATATGCCCCCGCGTGGAGACCGGTCTTCCAGTGCTTTCACACTTGGAGAAAGCTCCGTAACTTGCCAACCACAATTAACTAGTAGTGCAATTCAAGAAGCAATGCGTCTCAGGTCGGCCTGCACCGTGTTGCTGCTCCTTGTTTCAGGACCGGGAAGCATTTGCACCGCTGCCGTTCCGTACGCAGCAGCCGGCTCGTGTGCTGGTAAACGATAGCGCCAGACGGCAACGTTGCTGTCTACAAGGATAAGTTCGGCCTCCGTATTTATGTTTATTTATTTACACGCGCAAGGAGGTGTTTGCGTTGAACAAGCAAAAAGGATATACCGTTCAATAAAAAGAGCAAAAAAGATGTAGATGTACGTATGGACCCGTGTGTATCTCATCGATCGTTTCACACTCGACGCAATAATTGTGCGCGCGAACCTGCTTACTTCCGCAACGAAGCTTTTGACCTACAGCTGCCTTGTATGAATCGTCATCAAAACCGACACGACTCACACGAGCAACGGCAAAAGAGAAAAGATTGAGCCATCGACCGATCACGATCCCCGGAAATCCAAACACTGCTGCTGCGTGGCTTTCATCTCCCAAGTTGCGGCCGCAAGATGTGGCTTGTGAGCCATGGATAAAACGATGTGAGTGCGTTTCGTTGCGTGCAGGAAAAGCTCTTCGACTACGAGATGATAGCGCCGTTCCCCGCGCAACCACGTGTGGAAAGCCGAAACTGCGGCGCGCGCGCGCGCGGCTCATCGTTACGTGGGTGCATGTGCCCGTGCGTGCGGCAGCGGCGCCGTTCCAAACATCCACTGTGAGAGATGGCGAGATTTCGTCTGCAGAATATGTGATGGTTCGGGCCAAGCGAGCAGACGTGTTTCTCTGCTACTGTTTCTGCGATAATAATCGACCGGTTTGGAATTTGGATGCTGCTGACATCCACCCGGGCATCTATCCACTGGCAACGATGCTACATGCATCGTACTACCCAACAACCAGATGTTCTCCGTTATTAAGAAACATATATGATCATAGCCTTAATCATGAAGTTATTTCCTCCTCCAAAAAAAGACTCCCATGTGATCAAGTTTTCTCCTCCCTACGTCGGCACTGGCGCTTCCCCCTCCCGACTTTGATGACGGTGAGACTTTGGTCCGTGGAGGTGCGAAGGACCTCGGCCCTCGCCGGCGGGAGGAACACGGTAATGCTAAATTGCTCAAGCCGGCGAATTACTGCTGGCAGCTAAACCATCACAAAAAAGAGGCACTTCCATCCATAGATTCCATACGCGTTAGGTGACCAAGAACGGGTCTCTTACCAGAACGCCGGTCCAAATCGCGTTCGCGCCGCGCAGCTGTCAGTTACTATCACTAGCATGTACAGCTAGAGGCGAGGCCGACATGTCCTTGGTCAGTGACCGCTGTGAAACGTGGACTCCAGTCCAATCGAGCAATCAAGAAGGGTTCATGCATGCACGGCGCAGCTAGAGCCACTCTGTTTTTCTCCGGAGCGCTGACCAAGTGTCCGTCACTTTGACCTCGTCGTTGCCCTTGTCGTTTCTCGTTTTCCTTGCCCCTCCATCTCTCCCTGCTAGTTTGAACAGTCTGACGGACTGTCTTTTCCCACTGAGCAATAGTGTCTAATTTAGCAGTTTAGCTACACATCAGTTAGCTGATTTTCTAATTCGGGGTCGATTTTTGAATGAAAGAAAGAGAAGGAAGGGCCTCGACGGAGAGAAGGAAGGGGCTCGCCGTCATCACCCCAGTATCTGTATTAGGGTTCAGGGTGAGGACGATGGTGGACGATGGTGGTTGGGGCGGGGCTGGGGCGGTGGTGGGGCCTCGCCGGATAAAAAACTGGCCATCGCCGGGGCTAGAGGGATGACCGGGCCGGGGACGGCACAACGGTGTGAGGAGGTTAAGGGAAGGGCGAGGCAGCACTCCCGGCCACGGGAGGTGGGGGCCGAAGGTTCGGCCTGGGCTAGATCGGGCTGGTGTGTGTGGGAGGAAGAAGAGAAACAGTAGATGTGGTTTGAGGTTGAAGACGAAGCGTGGTGTGTTGGAATCTTGATCCAACAATTGAGGTTGAAAAAAGTCAATCGACTAGCCGTTTTTCTGTTTTCAGTCGACTGGCGCCTAGCCGCTCTCCTAATTTAGGAACTTGAGCCTTGTTGGATTGGTTTCATCATAGGAACCTAACCATCTCAGTTCGTCAACTTTTCTAGATTTTATCTGTGTCATGTGTAGTGATGGTTAGCCTTCCACTAGCAGCTAACCTCTAACCGGGAAGCTATGGACACCGCTCAGTGTCAAGATCTTTCAATGGCTAGCCGACCTTGATCACTGTTGGACGGCGGCTCGTCGTGCTCGCCATGGAGTCCTGCACGCGCATGATTGTGTCTTCTGGGACCGATGCATGGAGACCATGCAACATGTTATCGTAGAATGAGATATTTGGCGCGAGAAAGAGTACCCGACCATCACGTGTTGCATAGTCTCCGGCCCCTGACGGCACAGCAGACAGAGAGGCGCGTGAGGAAGGCCAAGACGTGCTAAACATGTTTGCCATCCAACATTAGCCCTGGTAGGCAAACCATAGGAAGATCTTGACCCTGAGAGGTGCCCAAGATTTCCAGGTAAGTCGCCAGGCCGGCTCGACCAATACCGAGAATAGTGTCTGGTAGCAGGACTGGTTAGAGTATGCGCCTGACGCGGTCCACCGCCAAGAGATGCGGTGCGACACGTCCAATAGAGAGACATCGCGTAGACGGGCCTAGAGCAAGATGTACCAAACCAAGCCCTCGGGGCCTATGGCTCCATGGATGTCACGGATCCAGGAGTGATCGTGAAGGCCGTCGCCGACGCACCACTGCTGCCGCCGCTAACTCGGGACCATGGTGTGGAATAGGGGAGCAACCTCGGCGATGGAGCTATCGTGGAGCCAATGATCATTCCAGAATCTACAGGAGTTGTCGTAGCCCATCTCCTAGCTCGTGGATGCCCGGAAGACCGCGTGAACTTCGGGCGCGCATGAAATGTGGAGGTGTTGCCAAGGCCTAGATGGGTCCGTCTTGCGCAACCAGAGCTGCCTGGCCTAGAGCGCGTGCACAAAGCGTTGGAGATCCGGGATGCCCAACCACGAAAAGCAATTGGGCGACAAACCTGACCCTAGCTGACGAGACAGAGCCCTATGTTGGCAGTCTTGTGACCATGCAAAAATGAAAGCATGAACCAAATGGTCGATCTTGCATAGGACCGAGGGGTGCAGCGCCATGGCGATGAGAATTTGGGATTGCATGACGCAGAAGACATGCCTCACAAGAGCAAGGTGCTCACCGTAGGAAAGCATGGAAGCCCACCAGGGGGAGAGTTTCTTCTCCAGCTTCTCGATGAAGGGATGAAGCGCGGAGGCGGAAACCTTGCGAATCAAGAGAGGGAGACCAAGGTAACGCATGGGGAAGTCGAGGATGGGGAATGGGAAGTGGTCGGTGATGGAGGCACGATGGGTGGGGGAGCATTGTAAAGGGATCGCCAAGCACTTTGCCAAATTGGTGTGGAGGCCAGATGCCGCACCAAAGATCTTGAGCAGCTGGCCAACCGCCATGAGGTCTGGCTCATCGGGGTGACAAAACATGACGAAATCGTAGGCGTAGAGGGACAGGTTGCCAGCCATGTGCCTGCTAGTGAGGCGCTTCATGACGCCGAGGTCCATGGTCCTCTTGAACAGGTGGTTGAGGACATCTATCACAATGACGAAAAGCATGGGAGAGATGGGGTCACCCTTACGGAGGCACTTGTGGTGGTAGACTGGTGGCCCAAGCGTCCTGTTGGTGAGCACCGGTGTACTAGCGGTAGCGAGGAGGATGCACACCTAGTTGATCCAGCGTTGACCAAAGCCAAGGTACTACATCACTTCAATCAAGAATGTCTACGAGACAGAGTCGAAGGCGCGCGCTATGTCATGCTTTAGAAGTATGTGCGGCTTGCGAAGGTTATGAAGCTGAGCCGTTTGTTGGGCCAAGATAAAGTTGTCATGAATACTCAGGGCGGCAATGAACGTGCTCTCGTCCATGGAGGTCATTTATTGAACCCATGTAATTTCTACACCTCTAACAATGGAATAATACGTCACTCGGCATATTCGTAAAAAAGTATTGGTTGGTAGTGTAATTTTTATTAGATAAAACCATTTCTTAAACTTGGATGATTTTTATCATTTTGACATGGTGTTTGGGTAAATGAGAGCTCCCTTTGTCGAAAAATGCCCCTCCCGTTTAATGGGCAACACTATCTGTTGTTCTAAACTCAAGAACAAAATTGATGCATGGAAAGTCAAGGCTTCGGCAGGACTTACATGACAAGTTATATCTCAAGTAGTAGTACAATAGAGTGAATTGCAAAAAATCACAACATTCCTAGTTAAATTCCGGATTTATTACCACATTCCTTAGGCGCCCAAAAAAATACCTACTTCCTTGCTAATTTACTCAATAAACACCGATGATCAATTTGTGCCAAACGATCTAATTTTGACATACCGGCCCGCTTGTCAGGCCGTTAAGTTAAAATAGTGTGTGCCTATCAGGGTCCCATCCACCCCTCGTTGACCTTATTTCCTCCCCTGCCACACCTCTCCTGTTGGCACACACCCACCTTCATGTTTTTCCGCTATCGTTGCTGATACGTCCATTTTGCATCATGCTTTTATATTGATATTTATTGCATTATGGTATGTTATTACACATTATGGTACAATACTTATGACTTTTCTCTCTTATCTTACAAGGTTTACATGAAGAGGGAGAATGCCGGTAGCTGGAATTCTGGACTAGGAAAGGAGGAAATCTGAGATACCTATTATGCACAACTCCAAAAGTCCTGAAAAGTTACGGAAAATTGTTGGGGAACGTCGCATGGGAAACAAAAATTTTCCTACGCACACGCAGACCTATCCATGGTGATGAGCATCTACGAGAGGGAGAGTGGATCTACGTACCCTTGTAGATCGCTAAGTGGGAAGCGTTAAGAAACGTGGTTGATGTAGTCGAACTTCTTCGCGATCCAAATCGCCGAGCGTCCCGCAATCCAATCACGAACCGTCCCGCGAACACATCATGATCCGTCCCGCGAACTCATCACGATCCGTCTCACAATCTTGATCACGACCTGTCCCGCGCACTCATCACGATCCGTTCCGTGATCACATCACGAACCGTCTCGTGATCTCGATCACGGTCCTTCCGATCTAGCGCCGAACGGACGGCACCTCCGCGTTGAGCACACGTGCAGCTTGATGACGATCTCCACCGTCTCGATCCAGCGAGAGGAGGTGGAGAGGAAAGAGAGTTCACCGGCAGCGTGACGGCGCTCCGGTGATGGTGGTGGAGCAATTCCGGCAGGGCTTCGCCTAAGCGCTGCAGAAAACCGATCTAGAGGAGAAACTATGCACCGGTGTAATGGGTAGCACGTGGCAGGAAATTCTGTCCAAAAACCACCCAATCCACTAGTATATATAGGAGGAGAGGAGAGGAGAGGCAGCCAAGGCCTTTGGGTCGGCCGAAATAGGAGGTGGGAAGCAATCCTACTTCACCTCCAATCCTAGTTGGAGTAGGATTGCCTCCTATTGGCTGATTTTCCACTTTTTGCTTTAGGACTTTCTCTCCTGTGCCATGGGCCTTTGTGGCTGTTTTCCCAGCACACTAAGGGCTGGTTATTATTCTCCCACAGCCCATGGACCTCTTGGGGTCGAAATACCCCTCCCGGAGGCTTCCTGGTACACTACCGGCACTCCCCGTACACTACCGGCACACCCGGTACACTACCGATGAGCCCGAAACTTTTCCGGAAACCAAACTGGGACTTCCTATGTATGAATCTTTACCTCTGGACCATTCCGGAGCTCCTCGTGATGTCCGGGATCTCATCCAGGAATCCGAACAAACTTCGGTCACCACCATACATAACTCTACACTACCGAAACGTCACCGAACCTTAAGTGTGCAGACCCTGCGGGTTCGAGAACTATGTAGACATGACCGAGACACCTCTACGGTCAATAACCAATGGTGGGACCTGGACGTCCACATTGGTTCCTACATATTCTACGAAGATCTTTATCGGTCGAACCTCTATGTCAAGGATTCAGTTAATCCCGTATAACGTTCCCTTTGTTCTTCGGTATGTTACTTGCTCGAGATTCGATCGTCGATATCTCCATACCTAGTTCAACCTCGTTACCGACAAGTCTCTTTACTCGTTCCGTAATACAAGATCCCACAACTAACAATTAGTCACATTGCTTGCAAGGCTTATTGTGATGTTGCATTACCGAGTGGGCCCCGAGATACCTCTCCGTCACACGGAGTAACAAATCCCAGTCTCGATCCATGCCAACTCAACAGACACCATCGGAGATACCTGTAGAGCACCTTTATAGTCACCCAGTTACGTTGCGACGTTTGATACACACAAGGCACTCCTCCGATATCTGTGAGGTGCATGATCTCATGGTCATAGGAACACATACTTGACATGCGGAAAACAGTAGCAATAAACTGACACGATCATATGCTACGTTTGCAGTTTGGGTCTTGTCCATCACATCATTCTCCTAATGATGTGACCCTGTTATCAAATGACATCTCATGTCCATGGCTAGGAAACCTTAACCATCTTTTGATCAACGAGCTAGTCTATTAGAGGCATACTAGGGACATGGTTTTGTCTATGTATCCACACATGCATCTAAGTCTCCGATCAATACAATTATAGCATGGATAATAAACGAGTATCATGAACAAGGAAATATGATAATAACTAATTTATTATTGCCTCTAGGGCATATTTCTAACAGTCTCCCACTTGCACTAGAGTCAATAATCTACTTCACATCACCATGTGATTCGCATTGTTATGAATCTAACACCCAACGAGTTCTGGGGCTCGATCATGCTTTGCATGTGAGAGAGGTCTTATAGTCAACGGGTCTGTAACATTCAGATCCGTGTGCACTTTGCAAATACCTATGTCAAACTGTAAACACTGCTACCACACTCCGCTCGGTACTATTCCAAATGGATGCTCCACTATACGTATCCAGATTGCTACTACGAGTCATCCGGATTAGTGTTAAAGCTTGTATCGACGTAACTCCTTACGACGAACTCTTTATCACCTCCATAGTCGAGAAACATCTCCTCGGTCTCTTAGTTACCGAGGATAATCTTGACCGCTGTCCAGTGATCCACTCCTGGTTCACTCTTGTACCCCCTGACGGACTCATGGCAAGGCACACACAGGTGCGGTACACAGCATGGCATAATATAGAGCCTATGGCTAAGGCATAGGGGACGACGTTCGTCCTTTCTCTTTCTTCTGCCGTTGTCGAGCTTTGAGTCTCACTCAACTTTCGCAACTTACAAATCAGGCGAGAACTCTTTCTCTGACTGATCCATTTTGAACTCTTTCAAAATCTTGTCAAGGTATGCACTCATTGAAAGTCTCATCGAGCATCTTGATCTATCTCCATAGATTTTGATGCTCAACAATTAGGTAGCTTCATCCAGGTATTCCTTTGAAAATCACTTTCCAAATGACCGTTTTATGCTTTCCAGAAACTCTACATTATTTCTGATCAACAATATGTCATCCACATATACTTATCAGAAATTCTATAGTGCTCCCACTCACTTTATTGCAAATACAAGTTTCTCGTAAACTTTGTATAAACATCAAAACTTTGATCACCTCATCAAAGCGTATATTCCAACTCCGAGATGCTTGCTTCAGTCCACAGAAGGATCACTGAAGCTTGCTCACCTTTTGGCATCCTTAGGACTGACAAAACCTTCTGGTTGTATCACATACAACCTTTCCACAAGTAAACCGTTAAGGAAACGATGTTTTGTCATCCATCTGCCAGATTTCATAATTGAAAATGCAGCAACTGCTAACATAATGCCAACAGACTTTAGCATCGCTACGAGTGAGAAAGTCTCATCGCAGTCAACTCATTGAACTTGTCACAAACAACTTTGCAACAAGTCAAACTTTACAAATGGTGACATTTACCATCAGTGTTTGTCTTCATTTTAAAGACCCATTTGTACTCAACGACCTGCCGTCCAACGAGCAAGTCTACCCAAGTCTATACTTGGTTTTCATACATGGATCCTATCTCGGATTTCATGGCCTCCAACCATTTGTCGGAATCCGGGCCCATCATCGCTTCTCCACAGCTCGTAGGTTCATCGTTGTCCAACAACATGACTTCCAAGACAGGGTTGCCGTACTGCTCAGGAGCAATACACATCCTTGTCGACCTACGAAGTTTGATAGTAACTTGATCCCGAAGCTTCATGATCATCATCATTAACTTCCTCTTCAACTAACGTAGGCTTCACAGAAACAACTTTCTGCGCTGCGCTACTCTCTGGTTGAACAAAGGTTCAACAACCTCATCAAGTTCTATCTTCCTCCCACTCAATTCTTTCGAGAGAAACATTTCCTCGAGAAAGGATCCGTTTAAGCAACAAACACTTTGCACTAGGATCTGAGATTGAAGGTTCACCCAACTGATCTTAGGGTATTCTATGAAGATGCATTTGTCTGCCTTGGGTTCGACCTCATTAGGTGAAAACATTTTCCACAAGTGTCACAACCCCAAATATTAAGAAATGACAGCTTAGGTTTCTATCAAACCATAATTCACACGGTGTCATCTCAACGGATTTAGATGATGCCCTATTTAAAGTGAATGTAGTTGTCTCTAATGCATAACCCCAAAAATTATAGTAGTAAAACGATAAGAGACATCACAGTATGTACTATATCAATAGAGCATGACTATGATGTTCGGACACACCATCACACCATGGTGTTCCAGGTGGCGTTAGTTGTGAAACAAATTTCACATTGTCTTAAGTTGTATGCCAAACTCGTAACTCAGATATTCACCTCCACGATCATATCGCGGTCATTTTTATCTTCTTGTCACGATGATCTTTAATTTCACTCTGAATTTTCTTGAACCTTTCAAACGATTCAGACTTGTGTTTCATTAAGTAAATATCCACTATATCTACTCAAATCATCAGTGAAGGTAAGAGAATACCTTACTGAAAACTGCTTGTCATTTCCTTTTGCTCCTCGTTGGGCTTGACACTCTTACTTATCGAAAGGAGTAGATAGATGCCCTATACTTGTGGGTCATCAGGTGTCTACAAAGGATTTAACACAATCAAACTTAAGGTGTATACCCGAGTGCTTACCTTCATCGAGTTCCCAATCTTCAGAGTTGCGTTTAATTCTTGGAGTGGATCCTAAAGATGAAGGTAAGGAATCATGTATACACCTTAAGTTTGATTGTGTTAAATCCTTTGTAGACACCTGATGACCCACAATTATAGGGGATCTATCATAGTCCTTTCGATAAGTAAGAGTGTCGAACCCAACAAGGAGCAGAAGGAAATGACAAGAGGTTTCCAGTAAGGTATTCTCTGCAAGAACTGAAATTATCGGCAACAGATAGTTTTGTGATAAGATAATTTGTAACGAGTAACAAGTAACAAGTGTAGCAAAGGTGCAACAAGGTAGCCCAATCCTTTTTCTAGGAAAGGATAGGCCTGTACAAACTCGTATATAAAGAAAAGTGCTCCCAAGGACACATGGGAATTTTTGTCAAGCTAGTTTTGATCATGCACATTTGATTCGCGTTCCTTACTTTGATAATTTGATATGTGGGTGGACCGGTGCTTGTGTGCTACCCTTACTTGGACAAACCTCCCACTTATGATTAACCCCTATCACAATCATCCACAACTATGAAAGAATAATTAAGGTAAACCTAACCATAACATGAAACATATGGATCCAAATCGCCCCTTACGAAGCAACACATAAACTAGGATTTAAGCTTCTGTCACTGTAGCAACCCATCATCTACTTATTACTTCCCAATGACTTCCCCTAGGCTCAAATAATGGTGAAGTGTTATGTAGTCAACGTTCACATAACACCACTAGAGGAGAGACAACATACATCTCATCAAAATATTGAACGAATACCAAATCCACATGATTACTTATAACAAGACTTATCCCATGTCCTTAGGAACAAACGTAACTACAAACAAAACATGTTCATGTTCATAATCAGAGGAGTATTAATGATCATAAATGATCTGAACATATGATCTTCCACCAAGTAAACCAACTAGCATCAACTACAAGGAGTAATCAACACTACTAGCAACCCACATGTACCAACTAAGGTTTGAGACAAAGATAGGATACAAGAGATGAACTAGGATTTGGAGAGGAGATGGTGCTGGTGAAGATGTTGATGGAGATTGACCCCCTCTCTATGACAGGATCGTTGGTGATGGCGATGGCTTCGATTTCCCCCTCCGGGAGGGAAGTTTCCCGGTCAGAACAGCCCTGCCGGAGCTCTAGATTGGTTCTGCCCAAATTCCTCCTCGAGATGGAGGAGCTTCATCCCAAAAACTCTCTCTCGATGTTTTCCAGGTCAAAACCCAACATATAGGAGAATATGGGCGTCAGGGGCTAGCCAGGTGGGCCACAAGCCTGCTAGGCGCGACCAGGGGGGTGGCCTTGCTTGGCAGGCTTGTCACCTCTTGGTGGTCCCCCTGTGGTATCTGTTTCGCCTAGTAATTTTATATATTCCAAAATAATTCTCCGTAAATTTTCAGGACTTTTGGAGTTGTGCAGAATAGGCATCTTAGATTTGCTCCTTTCACAGTCTAGAATTCTAGCTGCTGGCATTATCCCTCTTCATGTAAACCTTGTAAAATAAGAGAGAAAAGGCATAAGGATTATACCATAACATGTAATAACAGCCCATAATGCAATAAATATCAATATAAAAGCATGATGCAAAATGGACGTATCAACTCCCCCAAGCTTAGACCTTGTTTTCCCTCAAGCGAAAGCCGAGATCGATAAATATGTCGACATGTTTAGAAATAGAGGTGTCGACAAAATAAACTACGGACATGAGGGCATCATGAACATATTTAGAACAACAATACTTATTGTGTAAGATCTCTTATGCTAGAGTAACAATTCATTCACAAGATAAAGTATGAATCAAGAACTCTATTGACAACCAACAAACTGTGATCTTAGTCATTTAAGCAATTGGTAATTTATCATAACATCAGAAAGAGTCAATATAAGAGTTTGTAAAGGAAATCCACATACTCAATCATCTTCTAGTCTTTCACAATTTCCAACACTCATGCGGTACCCACGAGATCAAAGCTTCAATCAGACACAGAGAAAGATAGGGTCTTATAGTTTTGCCTCCTAACTATTCACCTCAAGGGTGATGTCAACAATAATAACTCATGATCACCCACATCCGAGTGGATATATGCGTCTAGATCATTCCCCAACACATAATTCTTGCCAAGAGAGATGCGAAAAATAGGAATTGGTGAGGATCACCATTACTCTTGCATAAAGGTAAGTACTTAAAAAGTATAAGTAATAGATAGGCCCTTCGCAGAGGGAAGCAGAGTTTGTCATGCACTTTTTGTTTTTCGATGCACAAGCCCTTAGTGCAGAGGAACGCAATGTTGTATTTCCCTTTGTGATAGCAACCTTTATTATGTAGTCTGTCGCTTTTATTGCTTTACTATCACAAGTTCGTACAATGCTTATTTCCCTTACAATAAAAGATCACACATATTTAGGAGCAATTTTTATTTCCTTTTGCACTGATGAAAACTTACTTGAAGGATCTTATTCAATCCATAGGTAGGTATGGTGGACTCTCATGGCAAAACTGGGTTGAGGTGTTTGGATGCACAAGTGGTATCTCTACTTGGTGCGAAAGTTTTGGCTAATATGAGGTCGATGCAAGCACTACATGTTGAAGGATCTAAAACCATATAACTTCTATCCGGGGGCAAGCAAACATAACCCATTATGTTGTCTTCCTTGTCCAACATCAACTCCTTGGCATGTAATATTTTAATGAGTGGTCACAATCATAAAATATGTTCAAGATAATGTATTTATATGTGAATCTCTCTTTATTTATCACTTCCTTTCCAATTGCACCAATGACCAATTACTATGTTCGTTAACTCCCAATAAATTTCTATCGATATACTTTTTATATGTGAAGTCATCACTCCCCATAAGATCCTTATGCATACTCTTTTCTTTTATTCTATTATTATTTATTCATTACTCTCAAGAACGTAGTAATCTAGCAAAGCCCTCTCATCAAAACTACTTTTTATTATATAACTCTCGGACTTGCTTACATAAGGGGAGGAAAAGCAAAAACTAAAAGGTAGATCATACTAAAACTTTTGTTATACTAGATCAAAATAAAATAAAAAAGGATCAAACAATAAAAACAAGAAAAGCAAAAAAGTAAGAAAGGTGTGATTGTGATACGATACCGGGGCGCCTCCCCCAATCTTGGCACAAGCCAAGGGGAGTGCCCATACCCATGTGCTCAGGTGTCCTTCTTTGGAGGTGATGGTGGTGGAGTTGTTTATGAGGATGGACATTTGTCCTCCATCTTCCTAGGAATTGGCTCACCATCATAAAAAGATGAACGAGTCTCTGGAATCCTCAAATGTGTAGCCAAACTCGTTCTCTTAAATCTGTATTCATACTCAGAATTTTGGTTTTGCAGATCATAGATCTGGGCTTGGAGATGCTCAATTTTCTTGTAAAGCTTGAAGATGTGCTCCTCGATGTGCTTGGTGTCCATCTTGTGTTTGTGGGTAAACTCCGAGATCATCATATGGTTGACATTGAGTCCATGTTCTAGCATCCCTTGGCACTTGAAGACTTGTTGCTTCATTGCTTCGAGCCTTTTTTCCATGCTTCCGGTCTTCTTTGGCCTCTCAACATCACGGATGTGCAGCACCCCCTCACGCATCTCAATGGTTTGAGGGTGTTGCAACACCTCTACAAGATAATGGTTGATGACCTTCTCGAAAAAGTTGTCCTTCAGAGCACCGGGGGACGCCATGACGATCTAAATCTACTGCAGAAACAGCTCAAAACGAAAACAGGAGGTATTGTCGTAATACGAAAGTGGAAACCTTCGAGAGATTATATAATGATTTTTTGCTGACCCAAAGGGGTGTTCCACAAGGAAATGGAGTCCGGGGGCGCACGGGGTGGTGACAAGCCCCCTAGGCGCGGCCAGGGGGGTGGCCACGCCTAGCAGGCTTGTCGCCTCCCCGTGCGTCCTTCAGACTACTTTTTATTTTCCTAATTTTTTAAATATTCGAAAACTGAGTAAAATTGCTATTGGGAAAGTTTTGGAGTCGGTTTACTTAACACACAATTTACCTATTCCTTTTAAGTTTTCGGAGTTTTCGGTCTCCCTAATATGCTCTTCCGGAGTTATGGTATTGATAACATTGGTCTCAACATTAATGGGAGTACATGAAATATAATGTTTGATTCTTTTCCCGTTTACCACCTTTGGATTTGTGCCTTCAGCGTTGTTGATCTTGATGGCATCGGAGCGATATACTTCCTCGACAATATAAGGCCCTTCCCATTTGGAGAGAATCTTTCCTACAAAAAATCTTAAACAAGAATTGTATAGCAAGACATGGTCACCTACATTAAATTCACGCTTTTGTATCCTTTTGTCATGCCATCTCTGAACTTTTTCTTTAAACAACTTGGCATTCTCATAGGCCTGGGTTCTCCATTCATCAAGTTAGCTAATGTCAAATAACCTCTTCTCACTAGCAAGTTTGAAATCATAGTTGAGCTCTTTGATTGCCCAATAAGCTTTGTGCTCTAGCTCTAGAGGTAAGTGACATGCTTTACCATAAACCATTCTATACAGAGACATACCCATAGGATTCCTGTAAGCAGTTCTATAAGCCCATAATGCATCGTCAAGTTTCTTAGACCAATTATTCTTAGATCTATTAACCGTCTTTTGCAAGATCAATTTCATTATTCTATTGCTTAATTCTACTTGACCACTAGACTGAGGATGATAAGGGGATGCAATTCTATGGTTAGCATCATACTTAGCAAGAAATTTAAGAAAAACACCATGAGTAAAATGTGAACCACAATCAGCCATTAAATATCTTGGGACTCCAAATCTAGGGAAAATAACTTCTGTAAGCATCTTAATAAAGGTGTTATGATCAACACTACTAGTTAGAATAGCTTCGACACACTTAGTAACATAATCAATAACAACTAAAATATTAGTATACCAGTTGGACGTTGGAAAAGGCTCCATATAATCAAAACCCCAAACATCAAATTGTTCAATAACAAGAGAGTAATTCATAGGCATTTCCTGACATCTACTAATATTGTCAATTCCTTGACATTCATGACATGACAAGACAAACTTACGAGCATCCTTGAAGATAGTAGGTCAATAAAAACCAGATTATAATACCTTATGTGGAGTTCTATCTCCAGCATGGTGTCCTCCGTAGGCCTCGGAATGACACTTCCGTAGGATCAGTTCTTGTTCTTGCTTAGGTACACAACATCTAATAACACCATCTACTCCTTCTTTATAAAGGTGTGGGTCGTCCTAGAAGTAATGTCTTAAATCATAGAAGAACTTTTTCTTTTGTTGGTACGTGAAACTAGGCGGTATAAATTTAGCGACAATGTAATTAGCATAATCAGCATACCAAGGAGCATTACGTGAAGTATTTATGAAAGCTAATTGTTCATCAGGAAAGCTACCATTAATAGGTAGTGGGTCATCAAGAACATTCTCTAACCTAGATAAGTTATCTGCTACGGGGTTATCAGCACCCTTTCTATCAACAATATGCAAATAAAATTCTTGTAGCAGAAGAACCCATGTGATAAGTCTAGGTTTAGAATCCTTCTTTTCCATAAGATATTTAATAGCAGCATGATCAGTGTGAACAATTATTTTAGAATCAACAATATAAGGTCTAAACTTATCACAAGCGAACACAACTACTAAAAATTCTTTTTCAGTGGTAGCATAGTTTCTTTGAGCACTGTCTAGAGTTTCGCTAGCATAATGAATAACATTTAATTTCTTATCAACTCTTTGTCCTAGGACAGCACCAATGACATAATCACTAGCATCACACATAATTTCAAAGGGCAGGTTCCAATCAGGTGGTTGAACAACAGGTGCAGAAATCAAAGCATTCATTTTGGAAAAGATTAGCTAGAGGCCTAGAGATCTTTGAGAAATCGTTAATAAATCTCCTATAGAAACCAGCATGACCAGGAAACTTCTTATACCTCTGATATCCATAGGACACGACATTTTTTCAATAGCATCAACTTTAGCCTTATCAACTTCAATACCTCTTTCAGAAATTTTATGTCCCAAGACAATGCCTTCATTCACCATAAAGTGACACTTCTCCCAATTCAAGACAAGGTTAGTTTCTTCACATCTTTGCAAAACTCGATCAAGGTTTCTCAAACAATCATCAAAAGAAGTTTCGTGAACGAAAAAAATCATCCATGGAAACCTTAACAATCCTTTCGCAAAAATCAGAGAATATAGCAGTCATGCATCTTTGAAAGGTAGTAGGTGCATTACATAAACCAAAAGGCATATGTCTATAAGAAAAGGTACCAAAAGGGCAGGTAAAGGTGGTCTTCTCTTGGTCCTCTTTTGACACATGCATTTGAGAGAAACCAGAATAACCATCTAGAAAGAAGAAATGTGTGTGTTTGGATAATCTTTCTAGCATTTGATCAATAAAAGGCAGAGGGTAATGCTCTTTCCTAGTAGCATTATTCAATTTCCTAAAATCAATTACCATTCTATATCCCGTAACAATTCTCTATGGGATCAATTCATTTTTATCATTAGGAACTACGGTAATACCTCCTTTCTTAGGTACACAATGAACGGGACTAACCCATCTACTATCAGCAATAGGGTAAATGATACCTGCCTCCATAAGCTTTAATATTTTATTTCTTACCACTTCCGTCATTTTAGGATTCAACCGTCATTGGTGAGCAACGAAGGGTTTAGCATCAGGCTCCATTTGAATTTTGTGCTGACATAGAGTGGGACTAATGCCCTCAAGATCATCAAGAGTATATCCAATAGCAACATGGTGCTTCCTTAGAGTTCTCAATAATCTCTGTTCTTCATGCTCTGAAAGGTTAGCACTAATAATAACAGGATATATCTTCTTTTCATCAAGATAAGCATATTTTAGAGTATCTAGTAATTGTTTAAGCTCAAACACGGGATCACCCTTGGGTGGAGGAGGATCCCTAAGTATTTCAACAGGCAAGTTGTATTTCAGAATAGGATGCTGATCAAAGAAAATCTTATCTATTTCATTCCTTTCATTCATATGCATGTTATTTTCATGGTCTAGCAAATATTTCTCTAAATGATCATTAGGAGGAACAACAATAGGAGCAAGACCAATAATTTCATCCTTACAAGACAATTCTTTATCATGGGGTTGTCTACAAAATTTAGAGAAGTTAAACTCATGAGATGTATCCCCAAAACTTACGATAACTATTTCCTTCTCACAATCTATCCTAGCATTAACGGTATTCAAGAAGAGTCTAACGAATATAATGGGACAAAAATCATCTTGTGGAGAGCCAAGAATAAGAAAATCATTAGGATATTTTATTTTCCCACACAAGACTTCAACATCTCTAATAATCCCAACTGGTGATATAGTGTCTCTATTAGCAAGCTGAATTGTAACATCAATTTCCTCTAATTCAGCTGGTGCAATATCATTCATAATCTCTTTATATAAGGAAAAGGGAATTGCACTCACGCTAGGACCCATATAAAAAAAAGCTATGATAACAATGATCTCCTATTTTAACAGAAACAATAGGTGTGCCAACAATGGGTCTATGTTTATCTTTAGCATCAGGTTTAGCAATTCTAGAGGCTTCATCACAAAATTGAATAAAATTCCCGTCAATATTATCAACCAATAGATCATTAACCATAGCAATACTAGGTTCAACTTTAATTTGCTTAGGGGGTGTAGGTGTTCTAGCATAGTTCTTAAGAACCACAGTTGAAGCTTTAGCATGTTCCTTTATCCTAATAGGGAAATGTCGTCTTTCAATGTAAGCAGTGGGAATAACAGGATCATCATTACAAGTAATAGTTTTCTCTTCAACTTTAACAGGTTCAACTACTTTCACTTCAATTGGAGGATGATATTTTAACCACTTATCCTTAGGGAGATCAACATGAGTGATAACCCACAAGTATAGGGGACCACAATAGTTTTCGATGGTAGAATATTCAACCCAAATTTATTGATTCGACACAAGGGGAGCCAAAGAATATTCTTGAGTATTCACAGCCCTATTGTCAATTCAACCACACCTGAAAGACTTAATATCTGTAGCAAAGTATTCAGTAACAAAGTAGTATGGAAATAACGGTAACAGTAGCAAAAGTAACAATAGCAGCGAAGAATTAACTTAGCGAAGCTCAATATGTGGAAAGCACGTAGGCAATGGATCGGTGATGGATAATTATGTTGGATAGCATTTATCATGCAACAGTTACAAGATAGGGTGACACAAAACTAGCTCCAATTCATCAATGTAATGTAAGAATGTATTCCATATATAGTCATACGTGCTTATGGAAAAGAACTTGCATGCCATCTTTTGTCCTACCCTCCCGTGGCAGCGGGGTCCTAATGGAATATGAAGGCCTCCTTTTAATAGAGAACCGGACCAAAGCATTAGCACTTAGTAAATACATGAACTCCAAAAACTACGGTAATCATCGGAAAGAATCCCATTTATTGTCACCCTGGGGGATACAGATCATAACTTGTAATAGGTGTCTACAACTTGCAAGATAGGATCAAGAACACATATTAGTACATGAAAACAAAATAGGTTCAGATCTGAAATCATGGCACTCAGTCCCTAGTGACAAGCATTAAGCATAGCAAAGTCATAGCAACATCAATCTGAGAACATAGTGGATACTAGGGATCAAACCCTAACAAAACTAACTCGATTACATGATAAATCTCATCCAACCCATCACCGTCCAGATGGCCTACGATGGAATTACTCACGAACGGCAGACAAAATCAGTGAATTGGTGATGAAGGATGGTTGGTGATGATGATGGTGTCGATTTCCCCTCTCCGGAGCCCAAAACGGACTCTAGATCTGGTCTCCTGAGGAAGAATAGGAGGTGGCGACGGCTCCTTATCGTGAAATGTGATGAACTCTTGTCTCTGATATTTTCTCCGCGAATAGGGTTATATGGAGTTAGAGATGAGGTCAGAGGAGCCACATGGGCGCCACAAGCCTGCTAGGCGCGGCCAGGGGGGTGGCCGCGCCTAGCAGGCTTGTGGCCTGCAGGTGCCCCCCCTCTGGTTGATTCTTGCGCCAGTATTTTTTATTAAAACCAAAAATATTCTCCGTAAATTTTCAGGACAATCAGAGAAATTTTATTTCTGCACAAAAATAACACCAAGGCAATTCTGCTGAAAAGAGCGTCAGTCCGGGTTAGTTACATTCAAATCATGCAAATTAGAGTCCAAAACAAGGGCAAAAGAGTTTGGAAAAGTGGATACGATGGAGATGTATCAACTCCCCCAAGCTTAACCCATTGCTTGTCCTCAAGAAATTCAGTTGATAAATGAAAGTGATAAAGAAAAAATTTTACAAACTCTGTTTGATCTTGTTGTTGTAAATACGTCTAACTGATTTTCAGATTTTCAGCAAAGATCATGGACTAACTACATTCACAATAACATTTAGGTCTCACATTTACTCATATCAATGACATAATCAACTAGCGAGCAATAATAATAACTCTTGGATGACAACACTTTTTGAAAACAATCATGATACAATATAATGAAATGATATCTCACTAGCCCTTTCTGAGACTGCAAAACATAAATGCAGAGCACCTCTAAAGAACAAGAACTGACTGGACATTGTAATTCACGGTGAAAGAGATCCAGTCATGCTCATACTCAATATCAATTAATAGCAAAGCATACAAATGACGGTGGTGCTCTCTAACTGGTGCCTTTTATAATAGGATGATGACTCAACAATAAAGTAAACGGAAAGGCCCTTCGCAGAGGGAAGCATTGATTTGTAGAGGGGCCATAGCTCGATTTTTTAAAACAGAGCTAAGTAATGAGTTTTGAGCGGTATGCTTTCATTGCTCAGATATCGACCAAGAGGTTTTCAACATCTTCCATGCAAGATACATTATAGGCGTTTCCCAAACAGAATGATAAATTTTTTACTCCCCCTCCACCAATCAATCACACTCCATGGCGAGCCGAATCCACGGGTACCGTCCATACAAACATAGTTCTGGGGGAGTTTTGTTTAATTATATTTTACTTTTATTTTGAGCATGGAACTGGGCATCCCAATTACCAACCACTTTCTCGTGAATGATAGTGAATCAACACATATCGTGAGAATAACCCACCTAGCATGGAAGATACTGACAACCCCCAGTCGCCACATGAGCAATTTGGGCAGACAAAACAGAGTGTCTATTTGAAGGTTTAGAGTTTGTCAAATGCAACTTTACTTGGGACTGCAGGTAAATACCGCATATAGGTAGGTATGGTGGAATCATATGAAACAACTTTGGGTTTGAGGGATTGGATGCACAATCAGTATTCCCGCTTAGTACAAGTGAAGGCTAGCAAAAGACTGGAAAGCGACTAACTAGAGAGCGACATAGTCATCAACATGCTTTGAGATTAACCAACATTGAATGCAAGCATGAGTAGGATATAAATCACTATGAACATAAAAATCGTAGATGCTATGTTGATTTTGTTTCAACTACATGCGTGAACATGTGCCAAGTCGAGCCACTCGAATCGTTCAGAGGAGGATACCATCCCATCATACTACATCACAACCATTTTAATATGTCTGTTGGCACCTAAGACAGATTGTTATCCACTCTTCGCTAATTAAGCATGGCATGGGTAACTAAAATCTCTAATTGTCATTGCAAATATGTTTCACCCATAATGAACTGAATTCGGAACGATGAGCTAACCATATTTACGAAAGAAAGATATGTCAAGTTCATACCAGCTTTTCTCCATCTCAATCTTTTCATCAAATATCGTCATTATTGCCCTTCACTTGCATGACCGAACGGTGTGGATAATAATAAGAGTGCATGTGCATTGGACTAAGCTGGAATTTGCAAATGATAACTCAAAGGAGATGACAAGGTAACATGGGCTCTCTAATAGGTAAACAATAATGCATGTGAGAGCCACTCGACATTTTCAGTGTGGTCTTCTCCTTACGACCCAAAGAAAGAAAAATCAAAACAAGAACGAATAAAACTATTTACGCGGGAAAGCTCCCAACAAGTAAAAGAAGAACGAAAAGTATTTTTGGGTTTTCTTTTAATGCTACAACTAAGCAACTCGAAATAAAGATAGAACTGATTTTTTTGTATTTTCTCAAAGTTAAATAAACACACAAGAAGAAAGCAAAATGAGGAAATAAACTACCATGGATAGTACAATGAAAGAGTATGAACACCGACTACTAAGATGAGTGTGCAAACATGAATGTAAAGTCGGTGAGAAATACGTACTCCCCCAAGCTTAGGATTTTGTCCTAAGTTGGTCTATGGACATGGCTGGCTCGGGTAATATCCGAAGTTATAGCCGGGGTTATGCTAGGCTGTGCGGCTACCGCCTGAAAGACTGCAGCGTGAAGGTGAGCTGATTCCGCGTTCCTATCATACTTGTTTGCCTCCTGTCTGGTTATAAAGTATCTCTGTTTTTCCTGAAAGTTAAAGAAGGCATGAGGAGGAAGGGTAACATGGACAACACACTGTCAGTCAAAAATTAGTTGGTACTGGAAAGATTGTTCATTCCTTTCAAGAAACTGAAAACGTACCAAAGCCTCATAATCAAGAAATGCAAGTGGTAACTCAATATAATTTTTGCGTATGGGTACCCCAAGATAATTAGCTAAATGAGTGGCATAAATTCCGCCAAAGAAATCTCCATCCTTAGCATTATTATACAATCTTCTAGCAATAATGGCTCCCAAGTTATATCACCTTTCACCCATTACTGCACTCTTAAGAATACTAAGATCGGTTGCACAAAGGTATCTATGCTCAGTTTTACCGTTAATACATCTACCTACGAATAGAGCAAAATAGTGTATGGCAGGGAAGCGAATGCTCCCCGAGGTAGCCTGTGTAATATTTCTAGTTTCTCCGATGGTAATACTAGCAAGAAAATCATTATATTCAGTTTTTTGCGGATCACTATAGCTGCCCCATTGTGGAACTTTGCATGCATGATTAAAATCCTCTATGTCCAAAGTATATGATTTGTCATAAAGGTCAAATAGGACGGAAGGTTTATTATGATTGAGCAAAAATGCAAACCTCCGCATGAAAGAATCCGTGAGTTAATAGTATTGCTTGCATTTGTCCGACACGAATTCCTCAAGGCCAACATTTCTTGTGTATGCGTAGAATTCTTCCTTGAAACCGGCATCCCTCATGAATTGATCCGATGGCCATTGACAAGGTCGAACTTGTGCTTCCCTCAGTGGTTCAAGGTCGGGCTCACGCATCACGAGTCTCGGGGCCTTCTTGCTCGATGAACCCCCTCGAAACATCTTCCTCAACATTTTTTCTTTTTCTGAAAAATTCTGAAATTTTTTGTGACTCAAAATAAAGGTGAACAAAACTCAACAAAACTCATAGCGACTACTCCCTCAAGTGCCTAGAGGCTATATCATGCATCAAAACTACTTGGAACCATAAAAATGTGACATGCAAACTCAAGAATGCGGTCACCACAGCAGCAAAAAAATTGCAATATATAAAGCACCAGAACAAATACTAATTGGACCATTGGAGGAGTCACATACCGAAGAACAATCTACCAAAACAGTTTTGCGAATGAAGCTTTGCACAAGGAGATCGAAAATGGCAGCAAAATGAGCTAGAACACGGGTTTGAGAAATGGTGGGATTTGTTTTGGAGGAAGATGAAGTGAATGGACGCTGGAATAAGTGAAAGGGGGCCACACGGGACCCACAAGCCTGCTAGGTGCGGTTAGGGGGGCGGTCGCGCCTTGTGGGCTTGTGGCCCACTAGTGCAGCCCCGTGTAGTGTGCTCAGTCCCAGATATTATTAAATATTGCAAAAAATAATACTCCATTTTTCAGGACATTTGAAAAACTTTTATTTTCAGGTCACCTTTTTTTATTTGCTCGGGAAACTCACAAAACAGAAAAATAATAGCATTTTTACTTAATTTCATCTAACTAACAAAAAATAAAAGTCGGGTAGAGGAAGTTGTGCTTTCTAAATTCATCCATCTCATGCTCATCAAAAGGAATCCATCAATAAGGTTGATCAAGTCTTATTAATAAACTTCTTTCAAATAACATGAAACCGAAGAATTTTCGAATAACACTAAGTTACCTCAATGGGGATATGTATATCCCCAACAATAAGTATATCATATTTCTTCTTGACAGTAGGAAGAGGGAATTCAAAGTCTCCAATAATAATCGTTGGAATTTTTTCAATGGAGTTGATACTATGAACTTGAGATTGCTTCTTTGGAATGTGTACCGTATGCTCATTTGCATTAATATGAAATGTGACACTGCCTTTGTTGCAATAACAGCCCCTGCCGTATTCAAAAAGGGTCTACCAAGGATAATCGACATACTATCGTCCTCGGGAATATCGAGAATAATGAAGTCCGTTAAGATTGTAGCATTTGCAACTACGACAGGTACATCCTCACAAATACTAATAGGTAGAGCAGTTGATTTATCAGCCATTTGCAAAGAGATTTCAGTAGGTGTCAACTTATTCAAATCAAGTCTACGGTATAAAGAGAAAGGCATAACACTAACACCAGCTCCCAAATCACATAAAGCAGTTTTAACATAATTCCCCTTAATAGAGCATGGTATAGTTGGTATTCCTGGATCTCCTAATTTCTTTGGTACTACACCCTTAAAAGTACAATTAGCAAGCATGGTGGAAATTTCAGCATCCGGTATCTTCCTTTTACTAGTCACAATATCTTTCATATACTTAGCATAAGGAGACATTTTCAGAATATCGGTCAAGCGCATACGCAAAAAGACTAGTCTAAACATTTCAACAAAGCGTTCAAAATCCTCATCATCCTTTTTCTTGGTTGGTTTTGTTGGAAGTATGACCTAGAGGAAATAATAAATTAGTTATTATCATATTTCCTTGTTCATGATAATCGTTTATTATCCATGCTATAATTGTATTGATCGGAAACTCAGATACATGTGTGGATACATAGACAACACCATGTCCCTAGTATGCCTCTAATAGACTAGCTCGTTGATCAAAGATGGCTAAGGTTTCCTAGACATTGACATGAGATGTCATTTGATATCGGGATCACATCATTAGGAGAGTGATGGGATGGACAAGACCCAAACTACAAATGTAGCATATGATCGTGTCAGTTTATTGCTACTGTTTTCTGCATGTCAAGTATCTGTTCCTATGACCATGAGATCATGCAACTCATTGATACCGGAGGAGTGCCTTGTGTGTATCAAATGTTGCAACATAACTGAGTGACTAAAAAGGTACTCTACAGGTATCTCCGAGGGTGTCTATTGGGTTGGCATGGATCAAGACTGGGATTTGTTACTCCATGTGACGGAGAGGTATCTCAGGGCCCACTCGGTAATACAACATCACAACAAGCCTTGAAAGCAATGTGACAAAGTGTTAGTAATGGAATCTTGTATTACGGAACGAGTAAATAGACTTGCCAGTAACGAGGTTGAACTAGGTATGGAGATACCGACGATCGAATCTCGGGAAAGTAACATACCGAAGAACAAAAGGAACATCATACGGGATTAAATGAATCCTTGACATAGAGATTCGATCGATAAAGATCTTCGAAGAATATGTAGGAACCAATATGGGCATCCAGGTCCCGCTATTGTTTATTGACCATAGAGGTGTCTCAGTCATGTCTACATAGTTCTCGAACCCACAGGGCCTGCACACTTAAGGTTCGGTGACGTTTCGGTAGTATAGAGTTATGTATGGTGGTTACCTAAGGTTGTTCGGAGTCCCGGATGAGATCCCGGACATCACGAGGAGCTCCAGAATGGTCTAGAGGTAAATATTGATATATAGGAAGTCCTATTTTGGTCGCCGGAAAAGTTTCGGGCTCATCGGTAGTGTACCGGGAGTGCCGGTAGTGTACCGGGAGACCATCGGGAGGGGTATTTCGACCCAAGAGGATACATGGGCTGTGGGAAAGTGAATACCATCCCTTAGTGGGCTGGTGGAAGTCCCACACAAGGCCTATGCGCATGGGAGAGAAAAGCCCAAAGAGAAAAGGTGGAAAAAGGAAAAAAAGGAAGGAGTCCTAGTCCTACTTGAATTGGAGGAGGATTCCTCCTCTCCTCCTTGGTTCGGCTGAAGCCTAGGGCTGGCCCCTTGAGGGCCAAGCCTCCTCCTCTCTTCCTCTTATATATACTAGAGGATTTAGGGTTTTTGACCTAGATTTTCTGCCACGTGCTACCCTCTCCTCTACTGCATAGTTTCTCCTCTAGATCGGTTTTCTGCAGTGCTTAGGCGAAGCCTTGCCGGAATAGCTCCACCACCATCGCCGCAGCACCGTCGCACTGGATCAAGAAGGCGGAGATCATCATCAAGCTATACGTGTGCTGAACATGGAGGTGCCATCTGTTCGGTGCTAGATCGGAAGGACCGTGATCAAGATCGCGAGACGGATCGTGATGAGATTGCGGGATGGATTGTGATGAGTTCGCGGGACGGATCGTGGTTGGATCATGGGACAGATCGTGATGAGACCACGGGACGCTCAGCGATTTGGATCACGAAGACGTTCAACTACACCAACCACGTTTCTTAACACTTCCCGCTTAGCGATCTACAAGGGTATGTAGATCCACTCTCCCTCTCGTAGATGCTCATCACCATGGATAGATCTTGCATGTGCGTAGGGAAATTTTTGATTCCCATGCAATGTTCCCCAACAAGTTTAGGAGGAAAAGGCATGGGTTTCTGAACCCATGGTTATCTTTCTTTACCATGCTTCCTAGCAATAAAATCTCTTTTGTCATATCTTTTATTCTTAGGATGTGGGTTATCAAGATCAACAATAGGGTTAATATCCACATCATTATCATTACTAGGTTGAGTATCAACATGAACATCATCATTAATATTATCTCTAGGCTCATGTTCATCACCAGATTGTATCAGAAACAAAAATACATTTGGGTTTTTAGGTGTATCTATAATAGGTTCACTAGTAGCATGCAAAGTTCAATCATCATCCTTGCTGCTCTTATTAGTGGAGCGACTTTGACAATATTGCTCAATTCTCTTAGGGTGGCCCTCAGGATACAAAGGTTCCTGAGTCATTCTTCCACCTCTAGTCACAACTTTAACAGAATGATAATTGTTCTTACTATTCATCTCATTAAGCAAATCATTATGTGCCTTAAGTACTTGTTCTACTTGATTAGTTACCATGGAAGCATGTTTACTAATAAGTTTAACATCATTGATAGTTCTACTCATATAATCACCTAAGCAATCAAGCATGAAAGCATTATGTTTCAATTGTCTACTAACATAAGCATTAAAATTTTCTTACTTAACAACAAAATTATTAAACTCATCCAAGCATTGGCTAGTAGACTTATTATAAGGAATGTTGCTTTCATCAAAGCTATGAATAGAATTTACCTCTACTACCCGTGTCGGGTTATCAAGACCATGCATTTCCTCAATAGGTGCTAGATTCTTGACATCTTCAGCTTTAATACCTTTTTCTTTCATAGATTTCTTTGCCTCTTGCATATCTTCAGGACTGAGGAATAGAATACCTCTTTTCTTTGGAGTTGGCTTTGGAGATGGTTCCGGAATTGTCCAATCATTATCATTGCTCAATATATTATTCAATAGTATTTCAGCTTGTTCAACAGTTCGTTCCCTGAAAACACAACTAGCACAACTTTCTAGGTGGTCCCTAGAAGCATCGGTTAGTCCATTATAAAAGATATCAAGTCTTTCATTGTTCTTGAGAGGAAGATCAGGCAAAGCATTAAGTAATTGGAGAAGCCTCCCCCAAGCTTGTGGGAGACTCTCTTCTTCCATTTGCACAAAGTTAAATATTTCCTGCAAGGCAGCTTGTTTCTTATGGAAAGGAAAATATTTTTCAGAGAAATGATAAATCATATCCTGAGGGCTATGCACACAACTAGGAGCAAGAGAATTAAACCATATCTTAGCATCACCCTTTAACAAGAAAGGAGACAACTTAAGGATATAATAGTAAGGAATTTTTTCCTCATGAGTAAACAGGGTGGCTATATCATTCTGTTTAGTCAGGTGCGCCATAACAGTTTTAGATTCATAACCATGGAAAGGATCAGATTCAACCAAAGTAATTAACTCACGATCAACAAAGAATTATAATCGTTATCAGTAACAAACATAGGTGAAGTAGCAAACTTAGGATCATATTTCATTCTTGCATTCAAAGATTTTTCTTCCCACTTGCATAGTAATTTCTTAAGATCATCTCTATCATTACAAAGCAAGAAAGTCCCTAGCTAACACTCCTTCCATAACATAACCCTCAGGAATATCAGGCAATTCATATCTAGGAGAGCTAGGTCTAGCAGGTGTCTCAAAGTGTTCAGTTTCAATAATTTCATCAGTTTCAGAAGTATCAGAATTTTCAGCATTGACTCTAGCAATTTGTTCATCAAGAAATTCACCCAGTGGCACAGTATTATCAAGCAAAGTATCATCATAAGAATCATGCATAGCAGAAGTGGCATCATCAATTACTTGCGACATATCAGAATTACTAGCAGGTGGTGTGTCGCAAACTTACTCATAATAGAAGGTGAATCAAGTGCAGAGCTAGATGACAGTTCCTTACCTCCCCTTTTAGTAGAGGGATAGATCTTGGTTGTTGGATCTTTCAGATTCTTCATGGTGATCAATAGATATAAATCCCAAGTGACTCAGATAATAGAGCTATGCACCCCGGCAACAGCACTAGAAAAAGTTCTTGATAACCCACAGGTATAGGGGATCGCAACAGTTTTCGAGGGTAGAGTATTCAACCCAAATTTATTGGTTCGACACAAGGGGAGAAAAGAATATTCTTGAGTATTTACAGCTGATTTTTCAATTCAACCACACCTGAAAGACTTAATATTTGTAGCAAAGTATTTAGTAGAAAAGTAGTATGGAAGTAATAGTAATGGTAGCAAAAGTAACAGTAGCAGTGGAGAAGTAACTTAGCAAAGCTCAATATGTGGAAAGCGTGTAGACAATGGATCGATGATGGATAAATATGTGGGATAGCATTCATCATGCAACCGTTATAACATAGGGTGATACAGAACTTGCTCCAATTCATCAATGTAATGTAAGCATGTATTCCATATATAGTCATACGTGCTTATGGAAAAGAAATTGCATGACATCTTTTGTCCTACCCTCCCATGGCAGCGGGGTCCTAATGGAAACTAAGGGATATTAAGGCCTCCTTTTAATAGAGAACTGGACCAAAGCATTAGCACTTAGTGAATACATGAACTCCTCAAACTATGGTAATCGCCGGAAAGAATCCGAGTTATTGTCACCCTAGGTGATGCGGATCATAACTCGTAATAGGTGTCTACAACTTGCAGGATAGGATCAAGAACACATATGTATTCATGAAACATAATAGGTTCAGATCTGAAATCATGTCACTCGGTCCCTAGTGACAAGCATTAAGCACAGCAAAGTCACAACAACATCAATCTTAGAACATAGTGGATACTAGGGATCAATCCTAACAAAACTAACTCAATTACATGATAAATCTCATCCAACCCATCACCGTCCAGCAAGCCTACAATGGAATTACTCACGAACGGCGAAGAGCATTATGGAATTGGTGATGAAGGATGGTTGGTGATGACAATGGCGTCGATTTCCCCACTCCGGAGCCCCAAATGGACTCCAGATCTGGTCTCCCAAGGAAGAACAGGAGGTGACGGTGGCTCCATATCATGAAACGTGATCAACTCTTCTCTCCGATTTTTTTCTCTGTGAATAGGGTCATATGGAGTTGGAGATGAGGTCGGAGGAGCCATAGAGGCCCCACAAGCCTGCTAGGCGCAGCCACACGGCCAGGGGGGGTGGCTGCGCCTAGCAGGCTTGTGGCCTGCAGGTGGCCCCTCTCTAGTTGATTCTTGCGCCAATATTTTTTATTAAATCCAAAAATATTCGTTGTAAATTTTCAGGACAATCTGAGAACTTTTATTTCTGCACAAAAATAACACCAAGGCAATTCTGTTGAAACCAGCGTTAGTCCAGGTTAGTTCCATTCAAATCATGAAAATTAGAGTCCCAAACAAGGGCAATAGAGTTGGGAAAAGTGGATACGATGGAGATGTATCAATGAGAAGCAAAATATTCACAAAAATAAGCTACTATCTCAGAGTTAAGTCCATATTTAGTGCTAAATTCATGAAAAGCATTGGTGTCTATGAAGGATTTAACACAATCAAACTTAAGGTTCATACCTGAATCCTTACCTTCGTCGACTTCCGAATCTTTAGAGTTGCATTCAATTCTTTCCAATAAATTCCATTTGAAATCAATATCTTTCTTCATATAGGAACCGTCACAAGAAGTATCGAGCATGGATTGATCATTACGAGAAAGCCGAGCATAAAAATTCGGAATAATAATTTCTCTCGAGAGCTCATGATTGGGGCATGAATATAACATGGACTTAAGCCTCCCCCAAGATTGAGCAATTATTTCTCCTTCATGAGGCCAAAAGTTATAAATATAATTCCGATCATGATGAACTAGATGCATTGGGTAGAACTTCTAATGAAATTCCATTTTCAATCGGTTGTAGCTCCATGATCCAGTATCGTTACATAGCCTATACCATGTCAATGCCTTCTCCTTCAAAGATAAAGGAAATACCTTCTTATTAACGTGATCCTCGGGCAGACCTGCAAGCTTAAATATAGATTAGATGTAAATCAAGATGTAGTGTTCCATCTCCTGCATAAGGATTAGCCAGCAGTTTCTCTATCATAGCCAAAGTAATTTCATAATAAATATTTTTAGTAGGTTCGGTTGAGGGACAACTCTTTGTGTTTACGGTCGAGGTGAAGATACCCCGAACAAGCCCCTCAAAGGATTACTTTCCATAGTAACAACTAACAGTAAATTTCAGCACACTATATAAATATTTCCTTACTAGATTCCACTTACCAAAGGCGCTTCACTCCCCGACAATGGTGCCAGAAAAGAGTTGTGATGACCCACAATTATAGGGTATCTATCGTAGTCCTTAGATAAGTAAGAGTGTCGAACCCAACGAGTAGCAGAAGGAAATGACAAGCGGTTTCCAGTAAGGTATTCTCTACAAGCACTGAAATTATCGATAACAGATAGTTTTGTGATAAGATAATTTGTAACGAGTAACAAGTAACAAGTGTAGAAAAGGTGCAGAAAAGTAGCCCAATCCTTTTTGTAGCAAATGACAGGCCTGTACAAACTCGTATATGAAGCGAAGCGTTCCCGAGGACACATGGGAATTTTTGTCAAGCTAGTTTTCATGCTCCTCCCTTGATTTGCGTTCGTTACTTTGATAATTTGATATGTGGGTGGACCAGTGCTTGGGTGCTACCCTTACTTGTACAAACCTCCCACTTATGATTAACCCCTATTGCAAGCTTCCGCGACTATGAAAGAATAATTAAGGTAAACCTAACCATAGCATGAAACATATGGATCCAAATCAGCCCCTTACGAAGCAACACATAAACTAGGGTTTAAGATTTTATCAGTCTAGCAACCCATCATCTACTTATTACTTCCCAATGCCTTCCCCTAGGCCCAAATAATGGTGAAGTGTTATGTATTCGACATTCACATAACACCACTAGAGGAGAGACAACATACATCTCATCAAAATATCGAACGAATACCAAATTCCCATGATTACTTATAACAAGACTTATCCCATGTCCTCAGGAACAAACGTAACTACTCACAAAACATGTTCATGTTCATAATCAGAGGAGTATTAATTATCATAAAGGATCTTCACATATGACCTTCCACCAAGTAAACCAACTAGCATCAACTACAAGGAGTAATCAACACTGCTAGCAACCCATAGGTACCAATCTTAGGTTTGAGACAAAGATCGGATACAAGAGATGAACTAGGGTTTGGAGAGGAGATGGTGCTGGTGAATATGTTGATGGATATTGACCCCCTCTCGATGAGAGGACTGTTGGTGATGACGATGGCTTCGATTTCCCCCTCCGGGAGGGAAGTTTCCCCGACAGAACAGCCCTGCCAGAGCTCTAGATTGGTTCTGCCCAAGTTCCGCTTTGAGATAGCAACGCTTCATCCCGAAAGCTCTCTCTCGATGTTTTCTAGGTCAAAACCCAACATATAGGAGTAGATGGGCGTCGGGCCCCAGCCAGGTGGGCCACAAGCCCGCTAGGCACGGCTAGCGGGGTGGCAGCGCCTGGCAGGCTTGTCACCTCCTGGTGGCCCCCCTTTGGTATCTGTTTTGCCCAGTATTTTTTATATATTCCAAAATAATTCCCCGTAAATTTTCTAGAATTTTGGAGTTGTGCAGAATAGGTATCTCAGTTTTTCTCCTTTCCCAATCTAGAATTCCAGCTGTCGGCATTCTCCCTCTTCATGTAAACCTTGTAAAATAAGAGATGAAAGGCATAAGGATTGTACCATAACATGTAATAACAGCCCATAATGCAAAAAATATCAATATAAAAGCATTATGCAAAATGGACGTATCAACACCGATGCTTTTCATGAATTTAGCACTAAATATGGACTTGACTCTGAGATAATAGCTTCTTTTTGTGAATCTTTTGCTGCTCATGTTGTTCTCCCTAAGGAGAAGTGGTTTAAATATCATCTTACCATTGAAGTGAAAGTTGTTGATCCTATTAAAGTGAAATAAGGAACTATTACTTATAATGTTGATACTATTATTCCTGCTGCTTATATTGAGAAACCACCTTTCCTTGTTAGGATAAAGGAACATGCTAAAGCTTCAACTGTGGTTCGTAAGAGCTATGTTAGAACACCTACACCTCCTGAACAAATTTAGGTTGAGCCTAGTATTGCTATGGTTAAAGATCTCTTGGTTGGTAATATTGATGGGCATGTTATTCAATTATGTGATGAAGCTGCGAGAATTGCTAGACGTGATGCTAAAGATAAACATAGACCTACTATTGGCATGCCTGTTGTTTCTATTAAAATAGGAGATAATTGTTATCATGGATTATGTGATATGGGTGCTAGTGTGAGTGCAATTCCCTTTACCTTATATAAAGAAATTATGAATGATATTGCACCAATTGAGTTAGAGGAAATTGATGTTACCATTAAGCTTGCTAATAGAGATACTATAGCACCAGTTGGGATTGTTAGAGATGTTGAAGTCTTGTGCGGGAAAATAAAATATCCTACTATTTTTCTTGTACTTGGTTCCCCACAAGATGATTTTTGTCCAATTATATTTGGTAGACCTTTCTTAAATACTGTTAATGCAAGGATAGATTGTGAGAAGGAAACTGTTACTAGAAGTTTTGGGGCAAAGTCTCATGTGTTTAATTTCTCTAAATTTCGTACATAACCCAATGATAAAGAATTGCCTAGTAAGGATGAATTATGGGTCTTGCTTCTGTTACTGTGCCTCCTACTGACCCCTTAGAACAATATCTGCTAGACCATGAAAACGATATGCATATGAATGAAAGGAATGAAATAGATAAGATTTTCTTTGATCAACACCCTATTTTGAAACACAAATTTCCTGTTGAAATACTTGGTGATCCTCCTCCACCTAAGGGTGATCCCGTGTTTGAGCTTAAACAATTACCGGATACTCTGAAATATGCTTATCTTGCTGAAAAGAAGATACATCCTCTTATTATTAGGGCTAACCTTTAAGAGCATGAGGAAAAGAGATTATTGAAAACTCTATGGAAGCACTCTGCTGCGATTGGATATACTCTTGCCGATCTTATGGGCATTAGTCCCAATCTATGTCAACATAAAATTAATATGGAGCCCAATGCTAAACCAGTTGTTGATCACTAATGATTTTTAAATCACAAAATGAAAGAAGTGGTAAGAAATGAAATATTAAAGCTTCTAGAGGCAGGTATTATTTATCATATTGCTGATAGTAGATGGGTTAGTCCCGTTCATTGTGTCCCTAAGAAAGGAGGTATTACCGTGGTTCCTAATGATAAAATGAATTGGTCCCGCAAAGAATTAATACAGTGTATAGAATGGTAATTTATTTCAGGAAATTAAATAAAGCTACTAGGAAATATCATTACCCTCTACCTTTTATCGATCAAATGCTAGAAATACTTTCCAAGCACACACATTTTTGCTTTCTACACGGTTATTCTGGCTTCTCTCAAATACCTGTGTCAAAAGAGGACCAAGAGAAGACCACTTTTACTTGCCCTTTCGGTACCTTTGCTTATAGACATATGCCTTTTGGTTTATTTAATGCACTTGCTACCTTTCAAAGATGTATGACTGCTATATTCTCTTATTTTTATGAAAGGGTCGTTGAGATTTTTATGGATGATTTTTCCGTTTACTGAACTTCTTTTGATGATTGTTTGAGCAACGTTGATCGTGTTTTGCAGAGATGCAAAGAAACTAACCTTGTATTGAATTGAGAGAAGTGCCACTTTATGGTGAATGAAGGTATTTTCTTGGGACACAAAATCTCCGAAAGAGGTATTGAAGTTGACAGAGCCAAAGTTGATGCTATTGAAAAAATGTCGTGTCCTTCAAATATCAGAGGTATAAGAAGTTTCCTTGGTCGTGCTGGTTTCTATAGGAGGTTTATTAAAGATTTCTCTAAGATTTCTAGGTCTCTCACTAATCTTCTGCGAAAAGATGTTCCATTCGTTTTTGATGATGACTGTGCAGAAGCATTTGAAATTCTTAAGAATGCCTTGATTTCTGCACTTATTGTTCAACCACCTGATTGGAACCTACTCTTTGAAATTATGTGTGATGCTAGTGATTATGCCATTGGTTCTGTTCTAGGAAAAAGAATTGATAAGAAACTAAATGTTATCCATTATGCTAGTAAGACTCTAGACAATGCTCAAAGAAACTATGTTACCACTGAAAAGTAGTTTTTAGCAGTTGTATTTGCTTGTGATAATTTCAGACCTTATATTGTTGATTCCAAAGTAACTATTCACACTGATCATGCTGCTATTAAATATCTTATGGAAAAGCAAGATGCTAAACCGAGAATTATCAGATGGGTTCTTCTGCTACAAGAATTTGATATGCATATTGTTGATAGAAAGGGTGCTGATAACACCGTAGTGGATAACTTTGTTAGGTTAGAAAATGTTCTTGATGACCCACTACCTATTGATGATAGCTTTCCTGGTGAAGAATTAGCTATCATAAATGCTTTGCATAATGCTCCATTGCATGCTGATTATGCTAATTACATTGTTGCTAAATTTGTACCGCCTAGATTCACATACCAAAAAAAGAAAAAGTTATTCTGTGATTTAATACATTACTTTTGGGATGATCCACACCTTTATATACAAGGAGTAGATGGTGTTATTTGACGTTGTGTACCTGAGCATGAACAGTAACAAATCCTACATAAGTGTCATTCCGAGGCCTACGGAGGACACCACGCTGGAGAGAGAACTACACACAAGGTGTTACAATCTGGTTTTTGATGGCCTACCCTCTTCCAGGTTGCTCGTAAGTTTGTATTTTCATGTGATGAATGTCAAATAATTGGCAATATTAGTAGACGTCGAGAAATGCCTATGAATTACTCTCTTGTTATTAAACCATTTGATGTTTGGTTTTTTGATTATATGGGACCTTTTCCAACGTCCAACGGGTATACTCATATTCTAGTTGTTGTTGATTATGTTACTAAGTGGGTAGAAGGCTTTCCAAATAGTAGTGTTAATCATAAGACCTCTATTAAAATGCTGATAGAAGATATTTCCCCCAGATTTGGAGTCCCTAGCTATTTAATGACTGATGGTGGTTCACACTTTGATCATGATGCCATACGTAAATTGCTTGCTAAGTATGACGTCAATCATAGAATTGCATCTCCTTATCATCCCCAGTCTAGTGGTAAAGTAGAATTAAGCAATAGAGAAATTAAATTGATCTTGCGAAAGACTGTTAATAGATCTAGAAAGAATTGGTCTAAGAAACTTGACGACACATTATGGGCTTATAGAAGTGCTTACAAAAACCCTATGAGTATGTCTCCGTATAAAATGGTTTGTGGTAAAGCATGTCACTTACCTCTAGAACAAGAGCTTAAATCTTATTGGGAAATCAAAGAGCTCAATTATGATTTCAAACTTGCTGGTGAGAATAGGTTATTTGACATTAGCTCACTTGATGAATGGAGAACACATGCCTATGAGAATACCAAGTCGTTTAACGAAAAGGTTAAGAGATGGCATGATAAAAGGATATAAAAGCGTGAATTAAATGTAGGTGACCATGTCTTGCTATACAATTCTTGTTTAAGATTTTTTGCAGGAAAATTTCTCTCTTAATGGAAAGGGCCCTACATTGTCGAGGAAGTATATTGCTCCGATGCCATCAAGATCAACAACGCCGAAGGCACAAATCTGAAGGTGGTAAAAGGGCAAAGAATCAAACATTATATCTCAGGTACTCCCATAAATGTTGAAACCAATATTATCAATACCATAACTCCGGAGTAGTAGATTAGGGAGACCTACCGGAACGTTTCATGCTCCGAAAAGGAATAGGTATGTGGTACGGTAAGCAAACCAACTCCAAAACTTTCCCAATAGCATTTTTTCTCGGTTTTGTAATATTTAATAAATTAGGAAAATTTAAAGTAGTCCGAAAGAGGCACGAGGAGGTGACAAGCCTGCTAGGCGCGACCACCCCCTGGTCATGCCTAGGTGGCTTGTGACCACCTCGTGCACCCTCCAGACTCCGTTTTCTTGTGGTATACTCCTTTGGTTCGGTAAAAATTCATTATGTAATCTCCCGAAGGCTTGGACTTTCGTATCGCGACAATACCTCCTATTTTTGTTTTGAGTTATTTCTGCAGCAGATTTAGAGCAAGATGTCATCCCAAGAGTCTGATGGGGAGAGCTATACATCGCATTATCTTGCCAATCCCAAGCTTTATGGGGACCTAGATCCTTATGGATTATTCTCGGAGGAGGAACAAGAAGACAAGTATGGGGAAGAAAGCTCGGATGAAGAGGAGACTCCCCTGCCTCAACTAGGAGATATGCACGTGGAGTTCAGGAAATCAAGCCTCCCAAACATAAGGAGAAAACCCAAGGTTCTATTTATCCCTTGTCGTTTTCTGCAGGAGAGCAAGGAAGAATTATGTCAAAGCATATTGAAGCTCAAGCAAGAATTAAACGATCTAAGGGAACAAAACTTTATGCTTAAGAGGAAACTGAACAAGCTTAAAGATCCTACTCCACCACCATCACCTCCGAAGAATGACATCCAAACACATGGGTATGGGCACTCCCCTTGGCTTGATCCAAGCTTGGGGGAGGTGCCCCAGTATCGTATCACCATCACATCTTTTTATTTTTATTGTTTTTCTTAGTTCTATCCTTTTGGTTATATCTTGATCTAGTAGAATAAAAATTTAGTATGATATAGCTTTGAGTTTTTGCTTTTGTTTCCCTTTATGTAAGCGTGTCCGAGAGTTATATATAATGAATAGTAGTTTTGATGTGAGAGTTTTGCTTTGCTTTCTATGATCTTGAGAAAAATAAATTAGAAATAAAAGAAGAATAGAATAAAAGCAAAGAGTGTATATGATGATCTTATGGGGAGTGATGATCACATATAAGAAGTGTGTCGGTTGAAATTTGTTGCGAGTTCACAAACATAGCGATTGGTCATTGGGGGCAATTAAAAGGAAGTAATAAAGAAAGAGAGGTTCGCATATAAATATATTATCTTGGATATATTTTATGATTGTGAGCACTCATTAACATATTTTATGCTAAGAAGTTGATGTTGGACAAGGAAGACCACATAATGGGTTATGTTTGCTTATTTCCGAACAGAAGTTATATTGTTATAGATCCTCCAACATGTAGTGCTTGCTTCCACCTCATATTAGCCAAAACTTCTGCACCAAGTAGAGATACTACTTGTGCATCCATATACCCTCAACCTAGTTTTTCCATGAGAGTCCACCATACCTACCTACGGATTGAGTAAGATCCTTCAAGTAAGTTGTCATCGGTGCAAAAAGCAATAAGAATTGCTCCTAAATATGTATGATCTTTTATTGTAAAGGAAAATAAGCATTTTACGAACTTGTGATCGTAAAGAAATAAAAGCGACAGACTGCATAATAAAGGTTGCTATCATAAAGGGCAATACAACGCGGCGTCCCTTTGCATTAAGGGTTTGCACATCCAAAAACAAAAGGCGCATGACAACCTCTGCTTCCCTCTGTGAAGGGCATATCTGTTACGTTTACCTTATAAGTACTTACATTTATGCAAGAGTCATGGTGATCTTCACCACTTCCTATATTTTGCCTTTTTCACTTGGCAAGCATTATGTGTTGGGGAATGATCTAAACACATATATCCACTTTGATGTGGGTGATCATGAGTGATTATTGTTGACATCACCCTTGAGGTGAGTAGTTGGGAGGTAAAACAATAGACCCCTATCGTTCTTTGTGTCCAATTGAAGCTTTGATCTCATGAGTACCGCGTGAGTGTTAGCAATTGTTAAAGACTAAAAGATAATTGAGTATGTGTATTTGCTTTACAAGCTCTTATATTGACTCTTTCTAATATTATGATAAATTGCGAATTGCTTCAATGACTGAGAGCACAGTTTGTCAGTTGTCAATAAAGTTCTTGGTTCATACTTTTGCCCTGTGAATGAATTGTTACTCCAGCATAAGAAATTATATATTAATAATTATTGTTGTTCTAAAGATTATCATGGTGCCCTCATGTCTGTATTTTATTTTATCGACACCTATATCCCTAAACATGTGGACATATTTATTGATCTCGGCTTTTGCTTGAGGACAAGCGAGGTCTAAGCTTGGCGGAGTTGATACGTCCATTTTGCATCATGCTTTTATATTGATATTTATTGCATTATGAGATGTTATTACACATTATGGTACAATAGTTATGCCTTTTCTCTCTTATTTTACAAGGTTTACGTGAAGAGGGAGAATGCCGCCAGCTGGAATTCTGGACTGGGAAAGGAGCAACTCTGAGATACCTATTCTGCACAACTCCAAAGTCCTAAAAAGTGACAAAGCATTATTTGGAATATATAAAAGATATTGGGCTAAACAAATACATGAGGGGGCCACCAGGAGGTCACAAGCCTATCAGGCGTGCCTAGGTGGCTTGTGACCCACCTAGTAGGTCCCCAACACCCATCTTCTACTATATGAAGGGTTTTGACCTGGAAAATATCATAACAGAGCTTTTGGGACGAAGCGCCACCGTCTCGAGGCGGTACTTGGGCAGAACAAATCTAGAGCTCCGACGGAGCTGTTCTTCTGGGGAAACTTCCCTCCCGGAGGGGGAAATCGAAGCCATCGTCATCACCAATGATCCTCTTATCGAGAGGGGGTCAATCACCATCAACGTATTGACCAGCACCATCTTCTCTCCAAAGCCTAGTTCACTCTTGTATCTGATCTTTGTATCAAACCTCAGATTGGTACGTGTAGGTTGCTTGTAGTGTTGATTACACCTTGTAGTTGATGGCAGTTGGTTTACTTGGTGGAAGATCATATGTTCAGAACCTTTATGACAATTAATACTCCTTTGATTATGAACATGAACATGATCTGTGAGTAGTTACGTTTGTTCCTGAGGACATGGTATAAGTCTTGTTATAAGTAATCATGTGAATTTGTTATTCGTTTGATATTTTGATGAGATCTATGTTGTCTCTCCTCTAGTGGTGTTATGTGAACGTCGACTACATAACACTTCACCATTATTTCAGACTAGGGGAAGGCATTGGGAAGTAATAAGTAGATGATGGGTTGCTAGAGTGACAGAAGCTTAAACCCTAGTTTATGCATTGCTTCGTAAGGGGCTGTTTTGGATCCATATGTTTCATACTATGGTTAGATTTATCTTAATTCTTGTTTCATAGTATCGAATGCTTGCGAGAGAGGTTAATCATGAGTGGGAGGTTTGTCCAAATAAGGGCAGCACCCAAGCACCGGTCCACCCACATATCAAATTATCAAAGTAACAAATGTGAATCAAATGAGCATGATGAAAACTAGCTTCATGGAAATTCCCATGTGTCCTCGGGAGCGCTTCACTTTATGTAAGAGTTTGTCCAGGCCTGTCCTTTGCTACAAAAAGGATTGGGCTACCTTGCTGCACCTTTGCTACACTTGTTACTTGTTACTCGTTACAAATTATTTTATCACAAAACTATCTGTTACTGATAATTTCAGTGCTTGTAGAGAATACCATACTGAAAAGCGCTTGTCATTTCCTTCTGCTCCTCATTGGGTTCGACACTATTACTTATTGAAAGGACTATGATAGATCACCTATACTTGTGGGTCATCAGCTGTTCGTTGCCAACACATACTCTGATGATGCTTTCGCTAGCGACTTGCTCCAACAGCAGCCCGAGGCCACCCACCACTTGTGTTGCGCATGTGGGCTGCCGAGACGACGCTGCTGCCCATCCACGCAGTGCCACACAAGCCGATCAATTTAGCACTCACCCATCGCCTACTGTTTGGAGGTGGAGAGGAGGACATGCCGCCGTCCCACTCCTCCTGGCCTCTGTTGCCCCGCATGGCCATGCTCACCCTCTAGTCGCCCCATGACACATCTCCATTGTATATACTTTATCATACACCTTTGCTCTTGTTTTGGCCTTTTGTTTGCATGATTTCAATGAAACTAACGTTGTTGTCAGCAGAACTGCCTTGGTGTTATTTTTGTGCGGACATAAAAGTTCTCGGAATATGAGGAAATTTTTACAGAGATTTTTTATGGAATAAATAAAAAATTACTGGAGCAAATAAGTATTAGAGGGGGGCCACCCATGGCCCATAAGCCAGGGGCATGCCTACTCCCTTGGGCATGCCATGGTGGCTTGTGTGGCCCCTGGACCTCCCGCAAACCTAATTCAAGTGCTATATATTTGGTCTTTTCTAGAATAATATAGGAGAGAAAGTTTCATTATGTTTTACGATATATACAAAGCCGTCGGGGTCCCTAATATGGAGTGAGTCCATTCATGGTTTTGGAGAGACGGATTCATCTTTGTCGTGCTGTCACGACCCAGTCCCTGCTAGGGCCCCAAATCTCTACGCTTACCGTGTCAGTCCCTGGATCAATAGCTGACACGCAAAGTCGATGATGAAATACCAACAATACATAACATGTCATAGTATTTACATCTAAGATCTAGTGCCTTACAATACACACCTGCTTAGCTCATGGGCTAGCTCATGATACAATTATGCGTTGGAGATAATATTCTACTCTTGTGGCGTCCATTAACTCACATGCAAGAGTTTAGTATAGCGTCTTAAACCTAGTTCGTACCTTCCCTTCGATATGGTAAACCGCCAACATGATATGTTGTAGGCACATAGGTCAATACATTGGATATATTGGAAAGCTTCACCAGGATTGGCTTGTTGGATCATAAACATGCAATTGGTGTGGCTGGGGTTTCCTTTGCATGAAAAATAGTCCCCCTACCTTTGTAATAGTGGTCTACTCTAAAAGTTGAATATATCATATCACACGATAATCCTAGACATACCCAATGACCCAGTAGTCCTATCCAGTTTGAGTCTGTAGGCACCTGCATCACACTTCAACCCCAAGCATTTCTCTAGAGACCCTGGTACACTCCAGTCCTCTGAGACTAGTGACACAACTCCTAGTTGGCTCAACCTATTGATTTTAGATGGATGAGGTGATGAGATCAAGGAGACAATTCTCGGATGAGTTGCTCAAAAGTAGTTTGTAACCGGAGACACGACTAATCATGATCAGTTTTATACACTCTGTAGATGTTTGTGTACTTTACTCGGTATTCCCGATCACATTTCCTGCTAATAAACTTTACTCGGGAAGTAGCTAGGTAGATTTATCAGAATTTTGGGAAGTAGTCGCCCTCTTGGAAAAGAAATACCTAGTCCAACCTACACGCTAGACTACATCTGCTGCTCTGTCGTAGGAGGGTTCCAACAACTTACTTGGTCCAGATGATACGTCTCCATCATATCTATAATTTTTGATTGTTTCATGCCAATATTATACAAATTTCACATATTTTGACAACATTTTATATGATTTATTGGACTAACCTATTGATCCATTGCCCAGTGCTAGTTCCTGTTTGTTATATGTTTTTTGTTTTGCAGAATATCCATATCAAATGAATACCAAACGCGATAAAAATTTATGGATTTTTTTGGAATATTTGTGAATTTTCAGAAGTGGTATCAATGCGAGGCCCAAAACCCCCACAAGACACAAGGGCGTGTCCAGGGGGCCCAGGCGTGCCCTGGTGGGTTGTGCTCAGCTCATAAGACCGTTGGAGCTCTCCATCGGGCTTAAGGAAGATAATGTTTGGATAAAAAGCCCCTCAAAATTTCAGCCCGATCAGAGTTATGGATCTCCGGGAATATAAGAAACGGTTTTCGGCCAGAAAACAAGAACACAAAATAGAAGAGAACAGAGAGGGAGATCCAATCTAGGAGGGGATCCCGCCCCTTCGCCGCCATGGAGGCCATTGACTAGAGGGAGAACTCTCCTCCCATCTAGGAGGTATTCCAAGGAAGAATAAGAAGGATAGGGCTCTCTCCCTCTCTCCCGGTGGCACCGGAACGCCGCCGGGGCAAGCATCATGACGGCGATCTACATCAACAATCTTGCCGCCATCAACACCAACTCTCTCCCACTCTATGCAGCGGTGTAATACCTCTATTTCCCGCTGTAATATCTACTTAAACATGGTGCTAAACTCCATATATTATTTCCCAATGATATTTGGTTATCCTATGATGTTTGAGTAGATCTCTTTTGTCCAGTGAGTTAATTGTGGTATGATGTTATGGATGTGAGTTGTATGTTGATATGGTGATGTTCTATGGTACCCTCCATGTCACGCGAACGTGAGGGATCCACGTTGTAGGGTGTTGCGATATGTTCATGATTTGCATGTGGTGGGTTGCTTGAGTGACAGAATCATAAACCCGAGTAGGTGGGGTTTTGCGTATGGGAGTAAAGAGGACTTGATACTTAAGCCTATGGTTGGGTTTTACCTTAATGATCTTTAGTAGTTGCGGATTCTTGCTAGGGTTCCAATCATAAGTGCATACGATCCAAGTACGGAAAGTGTGTTAGTGCATGCCTCTCCCTCATTTCATATAACAAATATCTATTGTATCATATTCAATTGCCTATGGACAATCTTTCTCTTGAGTTACACAAAAATCTTTATATGAAACTATTTACTTTTATTGTTCTTTTATTAAAACAACACATAACTTTTAATTCCACGTTCTTTATTATCTTGCAAAGTACTTATAGTTTTATTCTTGCAAAGTAGTTTCATACTTGTTCTAGGTAAAGCAAGCATTAGCGTGCGTAGAGTTGTATCAGTGGTTTATAGAACTAGAGAGAATATTAATTCTACCTTTAGCTCCTCGTTTGTTTAGACACTCTTGCTTATCTAAAAAGGCTACAAACGATCCCCTACACTTGTGGGTTATCAAGACCTTTTTCGGGCGTCGTTGCCGTGGAGCAATAGCGTGGGGTGAATATTCTCGTGTGTGCTTGTTTGCTTTATCACAACAATTTTTATTTTATGTTCTAACTTATTTTTAATCTTTATATATGTGTAGGAAGTGCAAAATACCAAAAAAATAGATGTACCTGCTGCTCCAAAACTTGAGGAACCACTAGTGCTCCGTACTACCGAAGGATATCACTTGGATCATGTTCGATCCATTTGTGCTTGTGATGAAAACCCAACTAGCTTAGTTGAGGGAAAATCATTAAATGAGCATGCTTATTATGTGCAACATTGCATATCTCAAAAAGGGAAACTTTTGTGGCATCATATTAATAGTTTGATGTGCTATGCTTGGAATCTATGTGAATATTATGATTTTACTTGTTGTTATGAAGAAACTAAAAAACACCTTCCCTAATAATTTGTGTTTAATGATAATGAAATACTATATTCTTATGCCAATGAAGCCCATTGTTATTTTGATGTTGAGCAAATTGAAGAATTTGTTGCTTTCAAGGGTGCCGATGAAAATGCTTCTTTCATTGAAAAGTATGATGCTACTCTTTATGAATCTAATTTTTTTCCATACTTAAATATTACTATGAAAACTATGATTCTAATGCTTATTTTAAAGAATTTATTGAAAGAATGACCGCTGCCTTGGAAGAGACTAATATTTTACGGGAATCCGTGGAAGAGGAAGTTGCTGACATTGTGAGCTCATTAGATGAAAAGGATGAGGAGGAGAGCGAAGAACAAAAGGAGAAAGAGAGGTTTAGCTACCCGTGCCCACCTTATAATGAGAGTAACTCTTCAACTCATACATTATTTAATCTTCCTTCACACACACCAAAGGATGAATACTATGATGATTGCTATGATCCCGTGGATTCATTTGAAATATCCCTTTTTGATGAACTTGATGCTTGCTATGCTTGTGGCCAAGATGACAATATGAATTATGCTTATGAATATTAACTTTCTATAGTTCCTTATGTGAAGCATGAAATTATTGCTATTGCACTCACACATGATAGTCCTATTATCTTTTTGAATTCTCCCAACTACACTATATTGGAGAAGTTTGCTCTTGTTAAGGATTATATTGATGGGTTGCATTTTACCACTACACATGATGATTTTGATGAATATATATGCATGTTATTTCTGCTCCTACTTGCAATTATTATGAGAGAGGAACTACATCTTCACCTCTCTATGTTTCCAATACAATAAAATTGCAAGAAACTACTTATGTTATGTATTGGGCCTTACTTTGTGTGAATGAATTGTTCTTTTATGACATTCCAATGCATAGGAAGTAATTAGAATTTGTTTTTATATGCTACACATCACTTTGTGCTCACTACTAAATTACAAATCATTGTTAATTAAAATTGGCTTTGATATACCTTGGGATCCGGGTGGATCAATTACTTGAGCACTTTATCCCTAGCTTAATGGCTTTAAAGAAAGCGCTACCAGGGAGACAACCTGGAAGTTTTAGAGAGTCATTTATTTCTATTAGGTTATTTTGTATTATATTGTGTCAAGATTTTCCTTTAGGATGATTCATATGATGAGTAGAAGCAATGCTGAATGTGAAACAGACACTTTGTTCCCAGTGCACATATTTTCATTTTTGAGTGAAATGTGAGAATGAGCTGAAATTTTAACGCAGTATTTCTACACAAATTATTTACATTTTTGTAATTGTGAAGAATTTTTGGAGTTACATAAGTATGGTCAAAGTTCAGATTACTACAGACTGTCCTCTATAAGACAGATTCTGTTTTTGATGCATTGTTTTGCTTGTTTTGATGAAACTATCAATTTTATCGGTGGTGTAAGCCATAGAAAATTTATAATACAGTAGGGATAATAAAAATATAAAATATGAATTGGTTTTCAAAAGTAATTAAAGTAGTATTTTTCTTCATTATACTAACGGATCTTCTGAGTCTTTTGTTAAGTTTTGTGTGGATGAAGTGTTCGAAGATCGAGGAGGTCTCGATATGACGAGAAGGAGGAGAGGCAATGGTGATTGCTTGGGGAATCCCAAGGCACCCCACGTAAAAATCCAAGTAGATTCAAGCATATAAGCTTGGGGATGCCCTGAAAGGCATCCCATCCTTCTTGAACAAGTATCGGTATGTTTTCGGATTCGTTTCATTCATGTGATATGCATAAATATTGGAGCGTCTTTTGTGTTTAGTTTTAACTTTTATTTTATGAACCAAGATGGTATGAGATAGTACATGGCTTATTTATAGAATCCTCATTGCACTTCAGCTGTATCTTTTGAGTATGGCTTTATAGAATGCTTCATGTGCTTCACTTATATCATTTGAAGTTTGGATTGCTTGTTTATCTTCACATAGAAAACCGTTGTTCATAAAATGCTCTTTTGCTTCACTTATATTTATTAGAGCTTGGTATTTTGTACAAATAATGAAAATCTCTTTATTCACTTATATCTATTTAGAGAGTCAACAGGAATTGGTCATTTGCATGGTTAGTCATAAAATCCTACATAAAACTTATGGATCACCGAATATGATATGTTTGATTCCTTGCAATAGTTTTGATATATAGAGATGATAATATGTGGGACGTACTAGTGGATTATAATGGTTATTAGGATAATGGTGTTAAGGTTTGTGATTCCCGAAGCATGCACACGTAGTCTCCCGTTATGCTAGGAAGTTGGAGCACAATTTATTCTTGATTGTCTATCTTCGTGTGAAGGTAGGGGGCACATGATGGTTGACTCCTACCAACCTCCACCCTAGCGGCATGCGTAGTAATACTTTGCTTCGAGGGCTAATAAAATTTTGCAATAAATATGTGAGTTCTTTATAACTACGTGGGTCCATGGATTATACTCACTTTTACCTTTTCTCAATTTACTAGCCTCTATGGTACCGCGCATTGCCCATTCTCACCTCGATAGTCGGCGCAAACTTCGTCGGTGCATCCAAGCCCCATGATATGATATGATCTATCACGCATAAGCCTAATTATATCTTCCTAAAAACATCCACCATACCTACCTATTATAGCATTAACATATCCATCCTGAGATATATTGCCATGCAACTTCCACGGTTTTCATGTTGATCACTTGAGCATTCATTGTCATATTGCTTTACATGATCATAAGATAGATAGCATGATGTTTCCATGGCTTGTCCATTTATTGATATCTTTGCTACTCTAGATCTTTGCACAACATTCATATAGAGTCATACTTTGTTCTAGGTATGGAGTTGTAATCTTGAGTTATAAGTAAATAGAAGTGTGATGATCATCAATATTCATTATTAAAGCACGTCCCAGTGAGGAAAGGATGATGGAAACTATGATTCCCCCACAAGTAGGGATGAGGCTCCTATGTAGCATGCTAATTCCTATAGAAAAAATGATGAGATACAAATAGAGAAGGGCATGCTAATTCCACACTTGTTCTTCAAAGTAGCACCATGGTTTTCATGGAGAGAGTCTCCTATGTTGTCACTTTCATATACTAGTGGGAAATTTTTCATTTTAGAGTTAGATGCACACCCACTTAGTTTGCAGATTGATCTTTCATACACTTATAGCTCTTAGTGCATCCGTTGCATGGCAATCCCTACTCCTTAGATTGACATCTATTGATGGGAATCTCCATAGCCAGTTGATGCGCTAAGTAGATGCGAGACTTTCTTCTCCACTTTTACCCCTTTGAATCCTACCACCATATTCTATTACACCCATAGTACTATATCCATGGCTTGCGCTCATGCATTGCGTGAGACTTGAAAATGCTGAAGCGCGTTAAAAAGTATGAACCAATTCCTTGACTGACACCCGGGTAGTACATGATTTATACTTTGTGTTAAGAAGAGCATGACAAAGTTATATGAATTTGTAGCAATAGCATTCTTTAGCCTTGATATTTTCAAAGGCATGATTGTTTGTTGGGATGGCTGAGTATTAATGTCTTTATGGAAAACTAGACTACTCCTTTGAATCACTTATGTCTTAGTATTCATGCCATGATTAGATATATGATCAAGATTATGCTAGGTAGCATTCCACATAAAAAATTATAATTTTTTATCATTTACCTACTCGACGATGAGCAAGAATTAAGCTTGGGGATGCTGATATGTCTCCATCGTATCTATAATTTTTGATTGTTTCATGCAAATATTATACAACATTCACATATTTTTGGCATCATTTTATATGATTTATTGGACTAACCTATTGATCCAGTGTCCAGTATCAGTTCCTCTTTATTGCATGTTTTTTGTTTCGTAGAATATCCATACCTAACGAGGCCCAAACACAATACAATTATGGAGATTTTTCTGGAATATTTGTGAATTTTTCTGGAATCAACGCAAACAGAGACCCACAACCCCCACAAGACACCAGGGCACGACCAAGGGGCCCAGGCGTGCTCTAGTGGGTTGTGCCCAGATTGTTAGTCCATTCGAGCTCTCCTTTGGTAGAAAGGAAGCTAATTTGTGGATAAAAATGCCCTCAAAATTTCAGCCCGATCGGTGTTACGGATCTCCAGGAATATAAGAAACTGTTTTTGGCCAGAAAACAAGAACGCGAAGCAGAAGAGAACAGAGAGGGAGATCCAATCTAGGAGGGGCTCCCGCCCCTCCGCCGCCATGGAGGACATGGACCAGAGGGGTAACTCTACTACCACCTAGGGGGAGGCCAAGGAAGAATAAGGAGGAGGGGGATCTCTCCCCTGTCTCCCAGTGGCGCCAGAATGCCGCCGGGGCAAGCATCGTGACAGCGATCTACATCAACAATCTTGCCGCCGTCAACACCAACTCTCTCCCCCTCTATGTAGCAGTGTAACACCTCTGTTCCCCGCTTTAATCTCTACTAAAACATGGTGCTCAACGACATATATTATTTTCCAATGATATTTGGTTATCTTATGATGTTTGAGTAGATCTCTTTCGTCCAACGGGTTAATTGTGGTATGATCTTATGGATGTGAGTTGTATGTTGATATGGTGCTGTCCTATGGTGCTCTCCATGTCTCGAAAATATGAGGGATCCCCACTATATGGTGTTGCAATATTTCCATGATTTTCCTATGGTGGGTTGCTTGAGTGACAGAAGCATAAACCCGAGTAGGTGGGTTGTTGCGTATGGGAGTAAAGAGGACTTGATACTTAAGGCTATGGTTGGGTTTTACCTTAATTTTATTTTGTAGTTGCGGATGCTTGCTAGGGTTCCAACCATAAGTGCATATGATCCAAGTACGGAAAGTGTGTTAGCGTATGCCTCTCCCTCATTGCATATAACAAGTATCTATCGTATCATATTGAATTGCCTATGGAAAATCTTTCTCTTGCGTTACACAAAAAGCTTTCTACAAAACTATTTACTTTTATTATTATTTTATTAAAACAACACCTAAATTTTAATTCTACGTTCTTTATTATCTTGCAAAGTACTTCTAGCTTTATTCCTGCAAAGTAGTTTCATACTTGTTCTAGGTAAAGCAAGCATTAGCGTGCGTAGAGTTGTACCGATGGTCGACAAAACTTGAGAGAATATTAATTCTACCTTTAGCTCCTCGTTGGGTTCGACACTCTTACTTATCGAAAAAGGCTGCAAACGATTTCCTACAAGCTTACACCCGCGTAAGGGGGTTGTTGCGTATGGGAGTTAAGAGGACTTGATGTTTAATGCCATGGTTGTGTTTTACCTTAATGATCTTTAGTAGTTGCGGATGCTTGCTGGAGTTCCAATCATAAGTACATTTGATCCAAGTACAGAAAGTGTGTTAGCGTATGCCTCTCCCTCATTGCATAAGATATATATCTATTGAGTTATATTCAATTGCCTATGGACAATCTTTCTCTTCAACTACAAAAAGCTTTCTACTAAACAATTAACTTAATTAATATTTATCTAAAGAGCCCCTAAATTTATCATCCTGTTCTTTTTTATCTTGCAAACCTATCTATTACTCCGACTAAGTAATTCTAGTTTCCTTCCCGCAAAGTAGTTTCATACTTATTCAGGGTAAAGTAAGCGTTAGCATGCATAGAGTTGTATCACTGGTCAATAGAACTTGAGAGAATATTAATCCCATCTTTAGCTCCTCATTGTGTTCGACACCCTTATTTATCGAAAAAGGCTACAAATGATCCCCTACACTTGTGGGTTATCAGTGAGAGGTGTAATAGTAGTAGATGTAGGCATGAGTCGATGTACTTGCTTATGAACATGATGCCTATATACATGATCATTTCCTTGAATGATTTTCATAACTACGCGCTTTTCTATCAATTGCTCGATAGTAATTTGTTTACTCACTATATGGTTTGTTCAAGAGAGAAGCCTCTAACACTATGGCCCCTGGGTCTACTTAAATGTAAAAACTAAAAAGCCTTAATGACCTTGCTTTCATTTTATTAATTTTATTTTATTTTGCATTTATAACATCTGTCGATGAAGATTTAATCCTTGCAAGTAACGAATTCAACGGGCTTGACAACCCTCTTCTCCGCTTTGGGTGCAAGTGTTTTATTCTTTGTGTGTAGGTGTTGTTGACAGGGGTTTGCATGATTCTCCTGGTTCGACAACCTTGGTTTTCATTGAGGTAAATACTTATCTCTATAGTGTTGCATCTCCTCTTCTATTTGGGGGAAAACCAGACACAGTTTACAAGTAGCCGAAAGAATTTCTCGCACCGTTGCCGGGGAGACATCATAAAATTCTTATCAGGTACCTATACACACATTATCATTAATTTTTTATACTCTCTACTAGCCTAGAAATGCTATGTTTATCTTTGTTACCCAAAAACAGAAGATAAAACAAAAGTTTAATATAAATGGATCCTCATCCACTTGCTAATCTCTTCAAAAGACCCAATTATGTTGAACCAATTGCTATTGAGAGTGCACTAGATTATCTTTGCGAGGTTTTGTTTGAAAACTATGAATCTAAATATTGTGATGAGGTGTTAAAAGAAATTTATAAAGTGATTCATGATATTTCCTTGAATGAAAAGCACGACTGCACTTTTGCTAGTATAAATTTTATGAATATCAATTGTGCTAATGATCATGTTTGGGGTGAGAATCATGCCAATTCTTGTGATCTTCAGAATTCTAAGCTTCATGTTGAATCTACTATTGATAATGATATTTGCAATGCTACTAAAAGTGGGTTTGGAAGAGTGTCAACCATAGGTAATAATGGTCCCACTAGTTTGGAGAATGACCAATCTTATGAATTTTTTGATAAAGGTGGGTTTTGAGAGGTAATGACTTTAGATAATATTAATCCCACTATCTTGGAAGATTGTAAAACTTCTATGCATGTTGATTATGGAGAAAATATTTTATATGATAGCTATATTGTTGAATTTCAATATGATCCTACATGTAATTATTATGAGAGAGGCAAATATGGTTATAGAAATTATCATGTTACCCACTTACCTCTCTTGATATTCAAATTCTTAATGCTTAACTATTCAGATTTGCATATGCTAGATATTACCTGTCTTAATAATTTTTTTCCTATAAATTGCCTATGCATAGGAAGTATGTTAGACTTAGATGTATTTTTCACATGCTATAAGATGCTCTCCTTGTGCTTCAATTGTTGTCTTTTATGTGAGCATCATCATTATGCCAAGCCTATATTAATGGCTATATAGAAAGATCTTGTTGGGAGACAACCCAATACTTTCTATTTTGGAGTGCTGACAAGATTGTTATCTCTGTATTGTATTTGGAATTTCTATTTATGTCCCGTCGGTTGCTTAGAACTCCTCAGTTTCCCCCACCGAACTAATGCCCCTTGCTATTCCCCTCCACCACTTGGCTCACACTCAAGTCTCCCCAAAACAAAGTGTTTCTGTTGGGGCATTGTTGTTGACCGTTATCTCGCAGATATGCTAATGCGTGGTTACCTAGGACACACCTATTAGTCTATAATATTTTAGCTAAAAAATAGTGAAATATACTGAGGATTGGGAAACCACATGACCCACCTTTTAGTGTCTGATTTATTTGCAAAGCGAAGTGAAATAATAATGCCTCCCGTGGGGGTCGCACCCGGAACCATCACTTGAATATGTGTGGAGCTAGCCATTTCAGCTGTGTGGGTTTGTTTGCTTATGGATGAGCCGAGCCTAGTTGATTTGACATTCTACATTACTGAAGGGCACACGAATAAGTGGCATTGGAAGGAGAGAACGCGACAGTGTAAAACACAACATATTAATAAATTTGTAGATTAAGAGAGCGGACAAATATAGTGACATTACACTAAGTAATACATATTTTAAGGGGAGGGGTGACATAAGATGGTCGGACGATGCCGGCAGCGACAATAGATGGGCGACTACTTTTCTTCATCATGTGAAATGACAATGATGTCGTCGTCATTGTTGTGTCTTTGTCGTTGGAGGAGGATAGGGTGGCAATGTTCGGTCCCTCGCCTTCCGCCTCGATGGCGGTCGCTGCATGCACAATAGAGGCCCTCCTTTGCTCCTGAGTTGTGGATGCTACTTGAATCGCCCGGTGTCTGACAGCCTCTACATGCGCCATGGATAGAAATGCGGCTAGCACCGCCTCGTCGAGTTGCTGATGCGGTGCGCGCAGGGCCTCCTCAGCCTGGGCAGTGAGCACAGCAGCGTCGGGTGGAGGAGGTGGTGCCTCTTCCTCGGTTGCATATTCCATGCCATATATGTCGAGGTGCTCCCGCATCACCTCAAAGGCCACCCCCTCCTTGGCGTCCTCCTACTCTATCTCCCAGCGGTTACGAGACTGCTTGGATGGCGTGGGCTTGATCTCGAAGTAGTTGGAGTAGGTGTTGGATCCCAACAAGGATGCACCAGAGTTGGAGTTCGAGCAGGAGTTGGAGCCCACAGCCGCTCCAGAGTTAGAGCCACCGCTGGTGCCAGGCACCGACACCCTCGGGCATGGACCTCCTATGGTGATCCTTGCGGTCTCTAGCTACCTCACCATGGTGGATGAACTAGATTTGTGTTTTGCGGGTCGTGAAGGAAATGGACTGAAGCATCGGTGGAATGATGCCACACACCAGTATTTAGTCAGAGGAGTGAGGCATGTGGAGCTTTGCTACGAGGAGTTCCATGGAGCAGGGGAGTGGATCGTCGGTGTAGGGAGTTCAATGGATCACTACCTCCGTCTCTTCACATTGAATCGAGGTGTGTCAATCGATAAAGCTACATCTTGGGGGTGCACTAATTACCATGCGACGCAGCTGCATGAAAGTTTGCATGCAAGGGGCTGCTTTGGGGAGGCTTCGCGCATGCATGGCATGCTCAGACTAGGCCTCTACGACGGCTTGTCGGCCAAGAACGTGGCCCACGGAAGCTGTCGTGTGTCCTTGTTCCCCAGTTGCCAGGTGGGCCACTCATGTACGCAAGCATGGAGCAACCGCCCGATCTAGCCAATCAGGCCTCATCTCGCGGATCAACCATGGAAAACTCTAGCGCCTGATCTAAAATGTTCGCGAACAGCGATCAAACGACCCTGGTAGTGCGCGGTTTTGAGAGGGGTTTGAGCGGTTTTGAGATGGGTTTGAGAGGGGTTTGGATGCTATGGTTGAGCATAACTAATTTAAAAAAACAAAAATATGAAACTTGTGCACATCATCATTTGGTGTTACTAAGTTACTACAAAAAAGTAAGAAATCACGAATACGGATATTTTCATGAAATTTCCTTCATACAACTTAGCTATCACGAACAAGGCTGCATGGTTTTCAAGGGGAATGAGCTAGGGTTTAGGGTTAACCATGGCATAGTTTGTCCAGATTCCATATTAGGCATGGAGCCTATATTTGCACACTAGATGTCAAGGGAGGGCATGGAAAAATCGATTCTTAATTTGAATGTTGATTTTTGCACTCACCTTTTTAACTAATATTTTATTACTCTTGTATATTTCTTTTTTACACAAACTATTTTACATTCATCTTTTATTTCTTTCATACATTAGCTAGACTCCTTTAAAATTCTTTTTAACCCTCCTTTTTCACAAGATAATATAAACAGAAGATAATATAAACCACATGGAGTTTAACAAAAGTATACCACATACCACATTTCACATACTACATTACCAAAATATACAATCTTCCAATAATTCACAACCACATGGACTCGAACAAAAGTAAAACAGTAGATGATCATGGAGGGTTAATAAACGTGACTCAAAGCCTTCAGTAGGGCTGCAGGCTGCGCCCTGATCTTGGAATCCTCCCCACTCCTCGATGTCTACTACGCAACTTTATTCTTGCAGACTCGTGTTGGGCATCCAAGCCCTATGTTTTGTAGGACAGTAGCAATCCTCAAGTGGATGACCTAAGGTTTATCAATCCGTGGGAGGTGTAGGATGAAGATGGTCTCTCTCAAACAACCCTGCAATTAAATAAAAGAAATCCCTTGTGTCCCCAACACACCCAATACAATGGCAAATTGTATAGGTGCACTAGTTCAGCAAAGAGATGGTGATACAACTGCAATATGGATGATAGATATAGGTTTTCATAATCTTAAAATATAAAGAAAGCAAGGTATCAAGTGTAAAATAGCGAGCAAAACGGTGTATAAATGCTTGGAAACAAGGCCTAGGGTTCATACTTTCACTAGTGCAATCTCCCAACAATGCTAACATAGTTGAATCATATGATCATCCCTCAACGCGCAACAAAGAATCACTCCAAAGTTCCTATCTAGCGGAGAACAATAAGATGAAATTGGTATAGGTAGTAGAACAAACTCAAAGTTATTCTTTTCGATCAATCTAGTGGGCTATTCCTATAAGTGTCATAAACAACCCTAGAGTTCCTACTAGAATAACACCAATGATACATATCAATCAATCCTAATGTCACCTAGATACTCCAATGTTACCTCAAGTATCCATGGTTAAATTAAGCGACATGCATCAAACAATTTCAGATCTATCATATTCAATCCAACACAAAGATCTTCAAGGAGCACCCCAAGGTTTTTATTGGAGGACCTGGTATGAAAATGTGCAATCAACGCCTATGCATAGATCCCCTAGGTCACCCGAATCCGCAAGTTGATGCCTCAACATATATCAATGGATCAATAGAATACCCCAATGTCACTATGATTAACCCACACAAGACGTACATCAAGTGTTCTCAAACCATAATATTCAATCCAACATAATGAGATCTCAAAGGAAAAGATTCAATTCATCATAACAAGATGACAAGGGAATAACATCATATGATCTGACTATATTAACAAAGCCCGTGATACATCAAGATCATGCCATCTCAAGAACACGAAAGAGAGAGAGAGATTGAACCAATAGCTACTGGAACAAACCGCTAGCCCCGATGGTGGACTACTCCCTCCTCGTCATGGCCTCCACCGGGATGATGAAGATGGACACCAAATATGATCTACCCTCTCCGGAAGGGTACTGGAACGCCTCTAGATTGTTTTTCGTCGATACAGAGTGTTGCGGCGATAGAACAAGGAGTCTCTGTTTATTTCTAAGGTTTTTTTGTATTTTTATGGGTATTTTCAGTGTTGGAATCACGCCGAACGGATCCATGAGGGGCTCACGACATATATGGCCGCGCATCTAGGGAGTGGCGGCCAGATGTCTTGTGGCCCAAGGGTGGCCCCTATGGTGGTTCTTCACTCAAATGTGGCTTATTTCCACAAGAAAAAATCACAATAAAGTTTCGGGCGATTCCGAGAAGTTTCTTTTTCTACACAAAACACAACGCCACGATAATTCTGCTGAAAACAACATCAGCCCGGGTTAGTTCTAAATAAGTCATATAAAGTGCAGCACAACCATGTAAAATTATTGTAAACATAGGGAAATATGGCATGAATACTTCATAAATTATCGATACGTTGGACACGTATCAACATCCGCAAGCTTAATTCCTCTCGTCCTCGAGTAGGTAAATGATAAAAAATATTATGAAGTGTGAATGCTAGCATAGTGAATAGTTTTGATCATTTATAATTTCAGTCACTTTTCTAGCATCATAACCAGAAATTGTTTCTCATAAAAATCATCAATATAGAGCAGCAATCAATTCACACGTCATGATTCAAACAATGCATTCTATTGAAACTTAACAATCTATGCTCTTGGTCACCAAACAATTCCAGTGCATCGTCAAGTCTAAGTAAGAGCCCCACATAATCAATTATCATATAGTATTTTATGATTGCTATTACTAAAGGCATATTTTAGAACAAACAATATACATCGAACACATAGAAAGATAAGGGCTTAATGTTTCGCCTCCCAACATACTTATCATAAAGATAATTATCAACAATAATGAATCATGATCAAATATATTTGAGTGGATATATATGTTTGGATATTTCCCCATCACATGATGCTTTCCAACTAAAAGATTGAGGTTGGAATAGGAAGTTGACTCAACATGGAAAGAAAGTAACATGAAAATAAATAGATTGTCCCTCCGGAGAGAGAAGCGGGGATTTGCATATGTGCCAAAGCTCATTGTTTAAAACAGAGATGAATATGTAATTTTGAGTGGTGTGCTTTTCCCGTTAACGTCATAACAGAGTTTTCAATATCTTCCATGCTAATCACATTATTGGCGGTTCCCAAATAGAATTGATTTTTTACTCCCCCTCCACCATTCAAACACAATCCATGGTTGGCCGAATCCAGGGCTGCCCTCCAAACAATCAACTTTCTAGGGGGAGTTTTAGTTCTTTATTTTTGTGTTATGCAGGACTGGGAATGCATTTTACCAGCCTCTCTCATGTAATAACAAGTGAATAAACACTCATCTTGAGAATAACTCGCTTAGCATGGAAGATAATAACCGCCCCATCGCTCCATGAGCGGTACGAGCACACAAAACAGATGTTTATTTGAATGTTTTGAGGTGGCACATGCAAATTTACTTGGAACGACAATGAAATACCATATATAGGTAGGTATGGTGGACTCTCGTGGAAGGAACTTGTCTCAAGGATTTGGATGCACAAGTATTATCTCTACTTAGTATGAAGTTTTGGCTAGCAAAAGGTTCTAAACATGCACCACATGTTGGAGAATTCATAATAATATAACTTCTATGCAAATATACCCAAACATAACCATTACGTTGTATTTCTTGTCCAACTTCAACTATTTAATCAATTTTTAAAATAATTAATGGGTTTTGGCAATCATAAAAGATGTCCAAGATAATATATTTGTATGTGAAAGTTCTCTTTCTTATACTAACCATTCGTGAATTTCTTGTATGACCAATTTGATGATTGTCCAACTTCAATATATTTTACTTTATAAACCATATATGAAGCTACTACTAATCATAAAGCAAATTGATATTTTCAAATTTATGATATTTCATTCATTCACAATTTAGTCTTAGGATATGAGTGAAGCACAAGAGTAAACATCAAACTACTCTCAAAATATTTAGGTGAAGATCAATGAGTAGTCAAAAAATAAAGTAGCTATGTGAGGACTCTCTCTCTCTCAATAAAAAATTTCAGATATGATAATTTTATTCAAACTTCAAAGAAAAAAATACACTCCAAGAATAACACATATCATGTAGACAAATAAAAAATTAGGCTCAACATAGGCTAATCGATAGTTGTTGATGAAGAGTGGAGGGATGGGTAGCATCCCCAAGATTAGATGCTTGAGACTTCTTGAAATATTTACATGGGGTGCCTTGGGCATCCCCAAGCTTAAGCTTTTGTATCTCATTCAGTCCTCTCATGTCCCGGTTTCACCTATTCTAAAAACTTCATACACAAAAAACTCAAAAAGAACTCGTGAGATAGGTTAGTACACATAAGAACAAATCAACACTTCATGTCCTACCAAGACAAGTTGAACAAAAATTTTCAACATCATCTACTCTTTACTATCATTTCCAAAATTTATGTCTACCAATATAGGCTATGGAAACTATAGGATAGGTACACAACAAAACTATAATTGCAATCTGTCAAAACAGAACAGTCTATAGAAATTTATGAGATTAGTGTACCTTTGTAACTCCAAAAACTATAAAAATTTAGGACATGATAAATAATTTATATGAAAATACTTTGTAATAATTTCATAAACTTTTCACGTTCCAATAAAATATGAAAATTCAAACACTACAGCAAAAGTTCCTGTTTTTATACAACACAAATCAAAACTTGCAATGGAGGCAGCTTAAGGCAATTATTGGAACTTTTTATTGAAAACCAAGAGTATAAATAATATATAACATATAATAACAAAATATAATGATGATCCAAGAAAAACACATATCATGTGACGAATAAAAATATAGCTCCAAGTAAGATATACCGATAATGTTGGAGACGAAAGAGGGGATGCCTTCCGAGGCATCCCCAAGCTTAGATGCTTGAGTATTTCTTCGATATTATCTTGGGGGTGCCTTGGTCATCCCCAATCTTAGGTTCTTTCTGCTCCTTGTTCACCTCATTTCGGTATCTCACCCAAAACTTGAAAACTTCAATCACACAAAACTTAACGGAACTTCGTGAGATGGGTTAGTATAGTAAATATAGATCATTCACTTAGGTACTATTAAGACAAGATTCATAATTATTACCACATTATACCTACTGTATTCTATCATTCTCATAATTTATATTATGCAATATAAGCTATGGGAATAGTAAAACCAGCAAACTATGCATGCAAAACAGAATCTGTCAAAAATAGAACAATCTATAAAGATCTGAATGATCACCATACTTCCGTGACTCTAACAATTCTAGAAAATTAGGATAACGTATATAATTTTCATAGAAATGTTGTGTAAAAATTTCAGAATTTTTTTAATCACTAGTAAAATCAGATAATTCATATATTGGAAGCAAAACTTTTTGTTTTTGCATAGAATCAAACAAACAAGTTTCCAAACTATCCCAGAGGATTTATTTGCCACTTTATTGAAATGAAATAAACAAAACATGATTCCTACAGTAGATTAAGAGCATTGTTAATAGTATAGACAGCTGCTGGCTATAAAGCATTGCCATGTCATCTATAGCCCATCTTATAGCCAACATGTACAATAGTTGATTAGAATAGTGTACTACTTATTTATTATATGGCCAACCTTTCACTCTCACAAAGTGCCTAGGAGCACGTGCTAGAGCTGGCTCTTCACCAAGAGCTTGCTTACCTTCTCTCTCCTCTTCTCTTTCCTCTAACTAGGCAAAAATTTACTAGTTTATTTCTTATAGCCTATTGACTCAGCTCTATTTTACTTGCTCTAATCATGTGAACACACAAAAACAGAAATTAAAAGTGATGGGTTGTATCCCAACAAGCGCTTTTATTAATGCATTTTAGCTAGGCATTGTGATTTTAATGATGCTCGTATAAAAGGCAGTAATTGAAATGCAAGAGAGCATCATGAATCTCATGACAAGCACATTTATGTATAACACAATCCTTATGCATAGGTATTTTGTGATCAAACAATTTATGGGAGAAAGAATGAACTATCATAGGAAGGAAAAACAAGCATGAATTCAAAAATTTCAACACATACAGAGGAAACTTGATATTATTGCAATTCTTACAAGCATATGTTCCTCCCTCATAACAATTTTCAGTAGCATCATGAAGGAATTCAACAATATAAATATCACATAAAGCATTCTTTTCATGATCTACAAGCATAGAAAATTTATTACTCTCCACATAAGAAAACTTCTTCTCATTCATAATAGTGGGAGCAAACTCAGCAAACTAACTATGATCTGACACTTGATTGACATAACCACATTGAATATTAAAATCATGATGACAAGTTTCATGGTTACAACCACTCTTTATATCATACATGTCATCATCATAATAATCATAGATAGGAGGCATGCCATCGTCATAATAAATTTGCTTATCAAAACTTATGGGACTAAAAACATCGTCTTCCTCAAACATAGCATACCCAAGCTTGTCGCTTTGCATATCATTAGCATCATGGATATTCAGGGAATTCATACTAGCAATATTTCTATCATTCTCATCATTCAAGGAACTATCAGGAATCACTTTATAAATTTCACAATTTTTAGATTCATGATTTTCAAGCAAGACCACATAAAGATAATCTAGTGAACTCTCACTAGCAATTGTTTCAATATAATCAGGTCTTTTGAAAAGATTAGCAAATGGATGAGGATTCATTTATCTTTATATTGTAGTTTTCTTTTATAAAACCAAACTACTAAAAAAACAAGAAACTGAAAGATTTAATTGCATGATATAAATATATATCTTCAAGAACTCACCTCCCCGGCAACGACACCAGAAAAGAGCTTGATGTCTACTATGCAACTTTATTCTTGTAGACTCGTGTTGGGCCTCTAAGCACAGACTTTTGTAGGACAGTAGCATTTTTTCGTCAAGTGGATGGCCTAAGGTTTATCGATCCATGTGAGGTGTGGGTTGAAGATGGTCTCTCTCAAACAACCCTGTAATGAAATACATGAAATCTCTTGTGTCCCCAACACAGCCAGTACAATGGAAAATTGTATAGGTGCACTAGTTCGACGAAGAGATGGTGATAGAAGTGCAATATGGATGATAGATATAGGTTTTTGTCATCTGAAATATAAAATCATCAAGGTAGCAGGTATAAAGTAGTGAGCAAAAAGGTGTCTAAATGCTTGGAAACAAGGCCTAGGGTTCATACTTTCGTTAGTGCAATCTCCCAACAATGCTAACATAGTTGAATCATATGATCATACCTCAACGTGCAATAAAGAATCACACCAAAGTTCCTATCTAGCGAAGAACAATAAGATGAAATTGGTGTCGGTAGTAGAACCACCTCAAAGTTATCCTTTCCGATCAATCTTTTGGGCTATTCCTATATGTGTCACAAACAACCCTAGAGTTCGTAGTAAAATAACACCAATGATACATATCAATCAACCTTAATGTCACCTAGATACTCCAATGTCACCTAAAGTATCTATGGGTAAATTATGCGACATGCATGCATCAAACAATTTCAGATCTATCATATTCAATGCATCACAATGATCTTCAAGGAGCACCCCAAGATTTCTATGCAAGAATGTGGTATGAAAACATGCAACCAAACCGTATGAATAGATCCGGTCAACGGAATCCGCAAGTTGATGCCTCAACATATATCAAGTGGATCAATAATATTCAGACCACGCAAGATGTACATCAAGTGTTCTCAAACCATAATATTAAGTTCTACATAATGAGATCTCAAAGGAAAAGATTCAATCATCACAACAGGATGACGAGGGAATAACATCATATGATCCGACTATATTAACAAAGCACGTGATACATCAAGATCATGCCATCTTAAGAACATGAGAGAGAGATAGAGAGAGATTGAACACATAGCTACTATTACAAATCGTCAGCCCAGAGGGTGGAATACTCCCTCCTCGGCATGGCCTCCACCAGGATGATGAAGATGGCCACCGGAGATGATCTACCATCTTCGGCAGGGTACTACAACACCTCCAGATTGGTTTTTCATCAATACAGAGAGTTGCGGTGGCAGAACGAGGAGTCTCTCTTTATTTCTGGGGTTTCTAGTATTTATGGGAATTTCAATGTTGGAATCACGCCAAATGGAGCCACGAGGGGATCACCACATATCTGGCCGCGCCCCTAGGGGGTGGCGGCCAGATGGCTTGTCGCCCAACGGTGGCCCCCTCCGGTGGTTCTTCACTCCAATGTGGCTTATTTCGTCTAGAAAAAATCACAAAAAAACCGGGCGATTACGAGAACTTCCATTTTCTGCACAAGAAACAACACAATAATTGTGGTGAAGATAGCCTCAGTCCAGGTTAGTTCTAAATAAATCATATAGAGTGCATCAAAACCATATAAAAGTATTGTAAACATAGGAAAATATGGCATGAATACTTCATAAATTATTGATACATTGGAGATGTATCACTCCTCGATGCATCCCGTGCATGAGACAGAAGGTGCTCAAAGAGCCGATCCCTAGGCTTTGGTTTAGTGGTACAGTAGGGGCACCGATACTTCTTTCTCTTGTAGTAGGCACACGTTCCCTGGTTCCTGATCTTTTGGACTTCCTTCGATATGAAGGAGTCGACGTTCCCGTTGTCCACAAATCTCTAGAGTTATACTACACACAATCATATAGCTAGTAAAATAAAGGGATGACCCGAAAGTCATATTAATCATATAGCTAGTAAAACATACAAATTTCAAGTAGGATTTACCTCGTAGATGTCGTCGTCAACAAAATCAGGATCAAAGTGGTCCTTTAACCCAGTCATGGCCAACTTCCTCTTGTTTCCCATAGGATCCTCCTCCTATGATATAAAAGTGCATATATTAGTATTAATTACTGGGAACCAACAAATAATTCAAATTTACAAGAAAGTCACATTGATCATATTACCCATAACATTAACTTATTTGTATTTTTTGCATAAGCATATGCACAGATTTCACAACAATCCTAACAATACTATATATGATGGAGAACTTTATAATTTGAGTAAACTTATAGAAAATGGAAATTTAAATCTACCTAATTTTTTTGATTTTGGATAATTAAGCAAAGCTCCAAACTATGCTGGAAAAGTGTAGTTGAAATAAATTGATAGATACATATAAAATAGGGATCCTATAAATTAATGCATTCCTTTTGAATAATAGCCAAATCTACACAAGATCAATGCTCAAATTTATGATCAATGAAGCATGATATAGAAATATATGCCCAAAATGAGTGTAAATGAAGATGACAATCACAACTCTAGCCATGTGAATTAATGAAATCAATTGTAACAATACAATTCCAAATTATTCTAAATGCTTGATTATTTAGTTGCTAAGGGGATATCAATTGGCGTAGAAATCACGAATCTAATACAAAAAACCCTCAAACTAACTAATATAACCAACTATACTAACGCAGGAATCATAATCTAATAAACTAACACTATATTTTTAATCTTAGCACTACGTACAAAAGGGAAATGAGAAGAAGTACCTCCTTGACCACCTGCTGGTCGCCGTCCTGCAAACCTACACGCACTGCACAGCTCGACGCTGTCACCTCCAACTCCGGGATGGCCGAGTCGGAGCCCGCCACCTCCTTCTCCACCAGATTCGTCATAGCAGCTACATCTCTAGCTGTGGTTGCAACATCTCTGGCACCACCGTGGATGCATGTTACTCCCTACATGACATCTGGTGCGGTAACCGCGACCTTCTCCTCCATCACATCTCTGACCGAAGCATCTTCAACGCCACAAGCGTCCTCCATCACTGCTGGACAGAGGGAAGTGCGGTGGGGGTGAGTGAGTCAGTGCGGTGGGAAGTGAGGGTTTTGCTACGGGGAGGGAGGCAATTTGGGAGGAAATTATGGGGGCGATGCGATCGGTGGTGGTTCCCCTCCTCTTATACAATGGGATGTTTTGGGAAGTTTTCGATCTACATGTGCATGCCCACGACCATGGTATGGTGCATGGGAAAATGAAACGCCCACGTATAAATACCGGTATACGACCAGCCCACATCCAGGGCTCTACGCACTAGTAAATTGACCAGCCCACGCCCCACTTGTCATAGGCTATAATGGCTAGTCCTACATGTCATACGGGGCACACAAGTCTTTCCAGCCCAATGCGTCAGTAACGGAGGAGGTAACGGTCAACTACATGACAAGGCTCGATTCGGGCTTCTATGAGAGTGGGGCGAGTGGGGGTGGGAAAAAGTGTGGAAAGTTTGACTCCTTGGAAAAAATGAGCACAACTAAGCAACCAGGATTACAGAAATAGAAATCACATTGCTTTTGTATGTTTAAATCATTGTTTATGACAAGTAGAGCCTTTGGGATGATTTGAAAGATAGTAGAATTGATATAGTGCGAGAACATAATTTTTTGCGTCCAGTGCAGAATTTCTCTAATTTTACTGGAACGTTTTTTGATCTGACATGTTTACACATTATTGATATGCTAATTTCCCAGGTTGTCCTATTTTTTCAGAATTTTTGGAGTTGGAGAACTATGGTTTTTCTATAGATCTTTACAAACTATTCTATTTTACATAGATTCTGTTTTTTGCTTGCATAGTTTGCATGTTTTGATGATGCTATGGATTGCAGAGGGGGGGGTATAAGCCATGGATAAGTTAGAGTATAGTACCTATTATGAAATAATTAAATATTAATCAATTTATCATGGTACCTAATGTATTTTATATGTTGATTATACTAACGCATATCACGAGGTTTTGTCGAGTTTGGTGTGCTAAAGTTTTCAAGTTTTGGGTGATACCACGATCGATGAAGGAACAAGGTGCTGCAAGACCCTAATTTTGTGGATGACCAAGTCACCCAAGGTAAAATTCTAGGAATACTCAAGCGTCTAAGCTTTGGGATTCCCCGGAAGGCATCCCCTCTTTCATCTCCATTCCATCGGTATGTCACTTGGGGTTATATTTTTCTTCATCACATGATATGTGTTTTGCTTGGAGCGTCGTGTATTATAGTTTGCTATATTTATATTTTGCCACGATCATTGTTTATTGGACACACCTATTTGAGAGAGACACATGTTCATCATGATTTGTTAGAATGTTGTATGTGCTTCATTTTTATCTTTTGAGCTTAGCAGTTGCTCTAGGGCTTGACTTATATCTTGTAGAGCACGGTGGCGTGTAGATTTTATAAAAATAATTGAACTATCGTGCTTCACTTAAATTTGTTTGAGCGTCTGGTAATAGTATTTTTCACTAGTTATAATATTAGTCCAAAAAGGATAGGTATTCAAGGAGTGCATAATAAAACCTTCATGTAGCTCACTATAAGAAGAAACCATGGGTTAACGATACCGATGTAGTAATATGAAAGGGCATGATTACATGACTGTTTGTTAGTAGAAATATTGGTAGTTAAAGTGTGTTACTTGTTGCTCATATAAACATTAGTTATGGCATGTTGATGATGTGTGAGCATCCTTTTTCCTCGTTGCAGTCCTAGTGCCATTCGGTTTGGAGGTGGGGTATGGTTAACTCCTCCCAACCTCCTCCCTAGGGGCATGTTGTAGTACTTTGCTTCGAGATAGCTAATTATATGAGTTCTTTGTGAGTAATGTGAATCCGTGAATGTACGCATGGTCACCTTTTGACATATTGCTACCCTCTTCGGTACTATGCATTTCCCATTCTCACCTAGAGGATCTGTGCAACATTCTTCAGTGCATCCAAATCCCATGATATAATATGCTCTATCACACATAAAACTCCTTATATCTTTCTCAAAATAGCCATCATATCCACCTATTATGGTATTTCCATAGCCATTCCTAGATATATTGACATGCAAATTCCACCATTACATCACATGACTTGTGTGTTCATCACCATATTGCTTTGCATGATCATGTAGCTGACATGGTATTTGTGGAAAAGTCACTCTTCATCATTATTTAAATGTTATGTTAGATCATTACACATCCTAGTACACTACCAGAGGCATTCATACAGAGTCATTTCGTTCATTATCGGGTTGTAATTTTGAGTTGTCATTAAATAAAAGTGACATCATGTTCTTCACATAAAGAGTCTCTTGAGTTGTCATTTTCATATGTTAGTGGGAATATTTCATTATAGAACTTGGCTTGCATATTTCGTTGACAGGCTTCCTCAAATTACCAAGGTCTTCATGAGCAAGCGAGTGGGATGCACACCCGCTTACGTTCTGTTGAGCTTTCATACATTTACAACTCTAATGTATCTCACGTGTGGAAGTCCCTACTCCTCACATTGATATATATATTGATGGGCATCTCCATAGCCCGTTGATACGCCTAGTTTATGCGAGACTTTCTTTCCACTTTGACTCCTTTGATACATACCACCATATTCTACTCCACCCATATGCTATATCCATGGTTCACGCTCATGTCTTATGTGAGGCTGAAATGTTAAAGCACGTTATAAGTATGATCCAATTTCCTCACTTCACAGATTGTTGCTCTTGATTTGTGCTTATGTGTTGAAGACGGAGTCATGCCATGCTAATATGATAAAATGAGTTGGGAGAAACATTCTTTAAGGATTCTATATTTTGAAAGTTAATGAGTATGTAGCTTATGTTTATGGATATTATTATGTTGATGTTTCTAGTTCATTGTTTCTCAAAGATTATACCTAAAAGATATAACATGTTGGACAACATGTCGCGTCAAAAATTCTGTTTTCATCATTTGCCTACGCGAGGACAAGTAGGAATTAAGCTTGGGAATGTTGAAACATCCCCAATGTATGTATAATTTTTGAATTTTCCATGCTGTTATATTACCATTATAGGATACTTTATATGCATTTATTAGCTATTTTAGATCATTTTTGTGAACTAACATATTAACCTAGTGGCCAGTGCCAGTTGTTGTTTTCTGCTTGTTTTAGGACTTTCACGAAACCAGTACCAAATGAAGCCCAAATGACCCGAAACTTTTATAGGATTTTTTCTGGGCAAAAATAAGACCTAGAAGCTTCCGAGGGAGTCTGGGGCCGCATGAGGCTTTGCCAAGGCAAGAGGGTGCGCCCCAGGGAGTGGCACACCCCCTTGCCTTGCGACCACCTCCTGGCTCCGTTTTATCTACTATTGGCTCTATATATTCTCTAAAACCGGGAAACCAATAGAGAGCCACCCGAAACAAATTTTTTGCCACCATAAGTCTCCGTTTTGCCGTGTGCCCATATGGAGCCCTATTCCGGTACTCTACCGGAGGGGCGTCGATCACAGAGGGCCTCTACATCAAACTTGATTCTCCCATGATGATGTGTGACTAGTTCACCACAGACCTACGAGTCAATAGCTAGTACCTAGATCTCTCTCTCTCTCTCTCTCTCTGTGTGTGTGTGTGTCTATGATCTTCAATACAAAGTTCATCGCATCTTACGAGTGATCCTATCCGATGTAATCCTCTTTGCTGTGTGTTTGTTGGAATCCCATGAATTGTGGGTTTAGGATCAGATTATTCATGAATATTAACTGACTCTTCACTTAATTCTTTCATGCATGATTGTTATAGATTTGTATTTCTCTCCAATCTATCGATTTGGTTTGTCCATCTAAATTGATTTATCTTTAGTGGGAGTGGTGTGTTGTGATGGGTTTAATCATGAAGTGCTCTATCCTCGTAACAGAAGGGTTTAAGAAACATATTGTATTACTACCATTAAGGGGAAAACAATGGGGTTTATTCATTAGTTGAGTTTAGTTCGTCTACATCATGTCAACTTCTGTTACTCTGATTCATACTTAATACTCTAGATGCATGCTGGATAGTGGTCGATGAGTGGAGTAATAGTATTAGATGCACGCAGGAGGCTCTCTACTTGCTTATGGATGTGATGCCCATATACATGATCATTACCTTGAATGATTGTCATAACAATGCGCTTCTCTATCAATTTTCCAATAGTAATTTGTTTACACACTATATTATTTCTCCGAGAGAGAAGCCTCAAGCGAACACTATGGTTCTTGAGTCTACTTAAATATAAAAACAATAAAACCTTATTTACCTTGCCCATCGCATTGGGTGTAAGTGTTTTATTCTGTGTGTGGAGGTGTTGTTGATGGGGATTTGTGTGATTCTCCTATTGGTTCAATAACCTTGGTTCTCACTTAGGGAAATACTTATCTCTACTATGCTGCATCTCCTCTCCTCTTCGGGGAAAAACGCAATGCAATTTACAAGTAGCACTCAGTAGTAGTAGAAAGAATTTCTGGCGCCATTGCTGGGGATATATCATCAAGTCCTCACCGGGTCCCTTCGTACAAACTATCATTCACCCATTCTACATTTTATTGCCTTTTATTTTGTCTAATATTTGCTGCTATAAAAAATCAAAAACACAGTTTTTCCTTCCATTTGCTTGTTTTGCTTGAAGTTGTCATGATGTCTGATTTTGTGATTGCTAAAGGTGATAGTAAGGATAATGAGATGGAAAAGAAAGAATCTGTTGTTAAGCTACTCACTAAAACTTTTGTAATGAGAAGTGGGAACATTATTGGAAAAAATTTATTCAATAATTCTTCACTTGTACGGGAGCGTTGGTATATAATGATGAGGCTATTCCTATAAGAACCAATAGTTATGCTCAAGCTATCTCCTCTCCTATTATTAAACTTGAAAGAATATTTATTCATACTCATCCCACTTTGCAAAGATTGTTCTTAAAATTACCCGTCGTAAATGATCCTAGAGCTAAGAAAATAGCTACAGTTTTCCTCATGAATGAATTTGATTATATAGTCCATGAAACTTGAGAGATTTTTTTCATTATGATATGAATTAAGATTGCCCTATGATAGATGAAGTTCTTTATGATAGATATTTCATGATAATATATATGTCTAGGTATAACTATGCTTTTGAGATAAATGCTAATAAGAAAGTTCCAAACCTTGACTTAATCCAAAACTTATTTAATAATGCCAATCAACACTACTCTTGCATTTTCAAAGGCAATAAAGATGGGTATGATGAAGATTATTTTTATAATGCCAAGGTCATTATGGAAGATGAATTTGTGGTTGACTATGAAAGTTCCCTTGATGACCAAACTTCTCAAAAATCAAATTTGGAAATGATAAAAGTTATCAAAGATAGCCCATTCCATTACTTGAGTTCTACTAATAGGAAATATATTGCCAAAAGAATAAAATTAGTAATAAGTCCTTATGATGATATTACCTATAAGAATGTGATGGAGAACATTGATGATGATAAGGAGGACAATACTTTAAACAATGCATTATGCCTAGCTAGGGGCATAAAACAATAGCACTTGTTTGGGCATGATGATATGATTATTCCTATTGTAACGATTGTGTTTTCATGTATTAATTAGTGTTTGTGACAAGTAAAGCCTTTGGGATGACTTGGTAGATAGTTGACTCGATTGTGTGGAAAAACCAGAACTTTTGCGCCCAACACGTAATTTATATGATTTTACTAGAGCGTAATTTTGAGCTGAATGTGTTACATGATATTTATATTAGAAGTTAACATGTTTTCCTAATTTTATAGAATTTTCGGATTTAGGAAGTATGGTTTTATTACATATCACTACATATTGTTCTGTTTTAGACAGATTCTTTTTTGCTTGCATAGTTTGCTTGTTTTGATGATGCTATGGATTATATAAGGGGCTATAAGTCATGGAGAAGTTAGAATACAATGCCTATTATGCAATAATTAAATATGAATCAATTTAGATCATTACCTAAAGTTTTTATATGTCTATTATATTAACGGATCTCATGAGATTCTGTTGAGTTTTGTGTGTAGAAATTATCAAGTTTTGGGTGAGACAACGATGGATGAAGGAATAAGGAGCAGGATTCCCAAGGCACCCCAAGGTAATAATCAAGCAAGACCCAAACATCTAAGTTTTAGATGCCCCGGATAGCATCCCTGTAGGAGATATGCCCTAGAGACAATAATAAATGTTATTGATTATCTCCCTGTTCATAATTAGGTTTATGTTCCATGCTATAACTGCTATGGTTCTCGAGTCTACAATAACCACGGGGCTTGAAGCAAGACTCATATGCACGTGTGGAATAATAAACGGTAAATTGTATTCCTAGTGTGGCCTTTAAGACTGGCTCAAGTATTGCATGATGATCCTGTTTTCCTGATCATGGGCATGGCTATGCCGACAATTTTGATGGCACAATGTTAGAAGAACATTTGTGTTGAATCGACCCGAATTGATGTTATGCTATGAGATACATTTGTCATAAGTTAATGGTTAATAACACAGAGAAGTTAATATTTGCATAATTCTTTAGACCATGAGAGTATTGAGTTTCTTCATGCTTGCTTCATGAACTTTGGGGTTTGTTAAATGTCATTCGTTAATGGGTGGCTATTACGGCGGCTTACGGGTTCATGGAAAAGTATGTCAAGTAACTTGATAGATCAAGATTGCGATTTGATCCTCCCACGATGGAGAGATATCTCTGGGCCCTCTCGGTGTTACGGCATCCATCATCGTCTGGCCAGACCATTTGTGATTTGATCACGGGGATGCCTGAACACGGGAACGATAAAAGAGAACAATACCTGTAACGAGGTAACTGGCATAGTGGACAAGTTGTTGATCCACGGGGATGCCAACATGTCTCACCTAAGGTATTTGTAACATATAGCAAAGCAACATGAATAGCACACGGCAACTGGAGGTTCACTCGAATATTCATTCGTGTGGGTATAGGGGTCAATATGGGTGTCCACGGCTCCGATGTTGATCATTGATCGGAAGGGGTTACGGGTCATGTTTATGCTTCACCGAACCTATAGGGTCACACGCTTAAGGGTCATCTATCTACTGAATACTAGACAGGGAGTCTGAGAGAAAAACAGCAAAAAAGTTTCGGACACCAGAAAAGTTTCAGACAGCGAAAAAGTTCCCGAGAGAGAACACCATAACAGTTTCGGTAAAACTGAAAAGTTGTTTCAGGGGATATCATTAAGTCAAATTGGTTTCGGCACATGCCTAATAATTCTTGGAGGGTGCCAGAATCATTCTAGAAACTTTTGGTAATTTTCCGAAAGAAAAACCGGAAATGTTACTGAGCTGCCGGAACCGCTTTAGATGCTTTTCGCAGATGATAATCACTAATCCGGAATTGTTCCGGATCGCATTGAAAATTATTTTAGTGGGGTACTAGAAATGTTCTAAGCCCACATAAATATTTTCAGTTTGACCGGACGCTGAAAAATGTCGTTGTGAATAGTGAAAGTGCTTTTTGGGAGAAAAATATCTCGTGAATAGTGGAAACACTATTATGAATAGTGGGAAACACTATTGGGAGAAAATATCTCATGACTAGTGAAAACACTGTTACGAAAATAGTGGGAAACACTATTGTGAATTGTAGGAAACACTATTTATGAATAGTGGAATCACTATTATGAATAGTGAAAATATCTGAGGGCATTTTGGTATTTTTACCATAGTCTCTCACCCTATAAATAGGGGTGAGCAGGCAGCCCAAAAACTCACTCCTTCTCACATACAAGTGCCATTGCAATGATCTGGCTTCTTCTCTCCCTCCTAGCGAAATAGTTTCGTAGAGCCGAAAGGCTGTCTAGGTTCCGACAGGAATTAGTTCTGGACGGTGAAGCCTTGCCGGATAGATGACACCGTATGTGTGCAACTTTGTAGACATATCGTAGTTTTGGTCTTAGTTCGAGAGTGCCTCCCGAAGGGCTGTCCATGTGACCGTCTGAGTTTTGAAGGTCCTCCCGAAGGGCTATCCCAGTGACAATCCATGTTTTGGAGGTCCTCCCGAAGGGGTGCCCGCGACACCGTCCGGGGGACTGTCTGACCGCCTCCCGGAGGGCTGTCCGAGGGGCAGATGAGGGTATACATCCGCATGGTTGGGAGGTTGTAAATCCTAGCTGCGGGGATCTGCACCGCCGATCGTCATCGACTCTACTTCCGCTGCGCTACGAGTCGGTTACGAAAAGATCAAACCTTGTATGCAGTCTTCATAGTGGTCCTGGGCTGGTGCGTAGGTCGGAAATTTTTGTTTTTTGCTATGTTACCCTTCAGTGGCATCAAGAGCCGTGCTATGCGTAGATTCAGGTTGCGATCTAGAATACATAGAGATGTATGGGTGTTGAACAATATAATTAGGTAGTAGATGAGATCTATTACTGAAAATTATTTGTGCGGGTAGTAGATGAAATCTGTAACCCGATGTTCTTGTTGCTTCCCTGGAATTTGCATAGTCCTGATCTTAACGGTATGGTGGAATCTCACAAAGTTCTGGCAATCTACGATACTTTCATGCTGCTCCTGAGTATGCTGACTGACAGATCAATGAAGTGCTAACAGTTCTTTGGGTTCCACCATAGTTGAGAAAGATGGATGTTTTGCAGACAAAAGGGCAATGGAGATGCAATCTGCATGGGGGTCATGCGTATGACGAAGTTTAGTATGGGGATCAAGATTTTATTATCTCGTGTTTCATACACCTCGCAATGTTAATCTAGCGACTTGGATAATCATGCTTGATGATGGACGTTGGTAGCTTCGGTTTGTTTCGAAACCTTAGAAACCACGTAAAACAAGTTTTTGCATGAACCGATTAGAGGCGTCTAACTTGGTTTTGCAGGATGGTTTGCACGTGCATGTGATGTGGTATAGCAGTGCTCATATAAATTTGATTATGTATGAGATGACTATATGATGTAATTTGATTAACATGACCTGCGTGTCATGATTCGGCATGATGGCTGGAGCCATATGATTGCACTTTAATGACATGCGTGTCAACCTTATGTAATGCACTTATTTTATTTGCTATAGAGGTAGCAATATTATCTGGTGCATCGACAAGGTGGTGGCAATCTTCACGAAGGTGAACACCGACGCGAATGCCATAGACGAAGAAATACAACACTTTTCCGTTAGAGAGGGCTATACCATATCATGCTATTATGAATTGCCTGAGATGTTTATCCCTTATGATGCACCCTTTTGATTGCACGGTAGTCGCTTTTATTAGGGTGATCTCTCACAAAATATCAAGTAGTTAGTGTTCTCCCAAGTGTAGCACCATCATGGCATCTTTCCTTACGAGGTATCACATGGATACATGGGTACGAACGATTGTACGGGTGTGAGGCGGGTGAGTTGAGACCTCACAGCGTGATCACTTGGTTGTCTTGACGTTCAGGCGTGAAAGTCATGAGCTCGGAACACACACATCAAAAGATGAACAAGAGTCAGATAGAGATGTGATTGGCAAGTTGGCCTACCGATTACAATTCTCGTCACTTGAGATGGATACATCCTTGGCGTTGAATTGTAATATGAATCTTGAATCACTCACAATCAATTATGAGAGATATTGATTTGAGTGGGAGCGCACTGTAGAATGGAATTCTTTTAATTCTCAGTGCAATTAACTTTGAAAAATGTCTAAGTGTGATTTGCATAATAGTTGTATAATAATGGCTCGCGTTTCCACCTTCCCTATTAAAATTGAATAGCTATTAAATATCTAGTTAAAACTTTACGGTTGGTAACGTAATGTGAGGATTGTCCTCAAGAGTGCCGAGAAGGACTTTGTCCTATCGCATGCTTTTGGTATTCTCCCGCTAATGCTATGGATCATGTGACTCTCGTCCTTCGATCCAAAAGCTAGAAATCCTTTTCAATCAAAGTGTAATATGTTTGCTTCCATGAGACCCGAACTTCGAAAGTTTGGATAGTTATGTGATATTCATGGAATCTGAAAATCATTTTCAGAGACAGACAAAGGCTACAAGATATGAGATATCCAAAGCAATGTTTGTTTGCAAACTACTAGTAAATAAGTTTACAATGCATTAGACTGATAAGAGAGGGATCCAGGAGAACGCCTGTCATATGATGAAAGGTGAATAAAACAACAACTTAAAGAGAAAGGAACTGTCTGGAGGGTGTTAGTGAGACTTTCACACCTAGGAATTCTAGGGCTAACGCCACTCTTAAGTTGGATGCTTCTTCTGAGAGTAGGGGAAATACTGAAAAGTTAAACTGTTAGAAGTATAATGGCAAAAGGAAAGAAGACTAGAATATCCAGCTCATGTATGAATGTCATACAATTTTTTGATGTATAGAAGGCTGGTCAAAGATATAGTTCTTGGGAATTATGGTTAAACATGTTAATCAGTAATTCCTGGGTATTGTGAGTTGGTCACAAAGATACATGCTCGATTGTATTCTGTTGCAACTCGATGTAAGAACTACTATGTCCTGAAAGACTAACCAGGGATGAGGTTTAGATACACGCAGGGAACATAGTAAATGTTACTATGCCTTCCATCGGTGTATTACCTATGTATTAAGTTTCATAATTCATTTTAGAGTTTCACACTCTAGCCCTTTGCATAAGGTATCTTGCAAGAAGGTTGTTCATAAGAGAACTTATCATGTTCGGTGTTATGAATAACATAAGGGCCATACTTTCATTATGAATGAGATGTATGTTATGAATATTGATAATAATACATTACCTCTGGGTTTACTTTTGTAATTCATTTTAGAGTTTCATACACTCTAGCCCATTACACAATGTTTGTTGCAAAAGAGTTGTTCATAAAAACAACAATTGTGGTTTAGTACTATGAATAAACATGAAGGGCCATGCTTCCATCCTAGATGGGATGTATGTTATAAATATTGATGGAAATATGATACATCCATAACACCGACGCTAAATGTCGCAAGACTAAAAGAATACCACATATGTGTGGCACTGCATTTGGTCACATTGGAGAAACCCGCATGGAAAATTCCATTATGATGGATTTTGAAGTTGTTTGATTTTGAATCATCTGACACTTGCAACATTCCTCCAAAAGGTGAAATAACTAAAATACCGTTCACATGCCATAAGGAACGAGCAAAGAACTTATTGGTGATCATACATTTGATCTATGTATTCCGATAAATGTTGTTGCAAACAGTGGATTTGTCTACCTTCAAAAATGACTCAAGTAGATATATGGATATGTACTTGATGAGACGTAAGTTTGGATCTTTTGAAAACATTCGAAAGGTTTTCAAAAATGAAGTAGAAGTTATTGTACCAAGAAAATTATGTTTTTGCAATTTGATTGCGGAAAGGAATATTTGAGTTACAAGTTTAGCGAATATCTGATGTGTTGTGAAAAGAGTTTTATAACTTGCACCTCCCGGAACACCACTGCAAGTGGAAAGTCTGTGAAGATGCAATCAAACCATTTATGACATGGTAAGATCAAAGATGACATAAATAGATTTGCCATTACCCCTTTTATGGAGTGATGCTTTAGAGACTGCGACTGTTACACTAAAAAGAGATCCAGCAAGTCTGTTGAAATGATGCCATGGTATGGTACACCCAACCATGTTATATCTTTTCTTAACATTTGGAATATGGGGCTTGTGTAAAAGGTTACAAACCTATTCCAAATTAGACAAGTGCTACTTTGTATGGTTATCCCAAGTCATTGGGTATCCCCCCACCACTATACCGAGGCAAAGGGTTTTGCCACAAAACGGTATGCTTTTAAAGAGAATAGTCCTTACAAAAGGTGAGTGGGAGGACAGTGCAACTCGACGAGATAACCAGTATCTTCGTCATGAGTTCAAAGGAAAGAAACCCTGGAAGTGATTCCGTTGTTTCCTAGTACGACTAATACAGAAGTCTCTACAATAAAATGTATGGACTTTAGTCGAACGTGCAACTGAACCACGTAGGCAAAGCTCGTGCAAACCTATCAGGTGCGCAAACGAGATATTATCGTTAGACAACAATATACCTACAATACACAAGGAAGTGATGATGGGCCCTGACTCCGGGATTGGCTAAATGCCAATACAATCTGAGATAGTTTCCATATAAGTGATTCAAGATTAAAACCTTGATACACCTTTCAGAGGACTTAGAGTCTAATGAATATTTATGGAACTAAAAACTGATACGGATAAAAATTGTTTTATCCATAAAGCTCAACTTGTTGAAATAACAAGTTCAAGGAGTTGACTATGATGAGGTTGTTTCACCATAGGGATGCTTAAGGTCGGTTCGGGTTGAACTAGCAATTAATACATATATCAATCATGAGATATGAAACATGGATGACAAAAGGATTTCCATCTGATGGAAATGAAACCTAGGACTTGTATGTGATATAGTCCAAGGTAATTTTTCGATCCAGAGGATGCTAGTATGTATGCAAACTTCAGAGTTCCAGCAATGGATAGAAGAGAGCAAAATGGAGTTGGAATCTTCGTGGTTTGATGAAATGGTCAAAAGGGTTTTTTGATTTCATCAATGGGTAACGAAGATGCTTGTGATTCAAGAAAGTAAGTGGAAGCATAATAATATTTCTAAAAACATTGTGTGCTTGACACATTGTTAATTGGAAATAAATTTCTTGACACGAAATAGGACTTGATTTGAAAATAGTTTTGTGATGAAGTGCTTAGGCTAAATAGCCTCAATATTAGGCATGATGATCTATGGAGATAGATTTACCTAATGGGGCTAAGCAATGAATACATATTCACAAGGTGCTAAAACCTTTTAGCATTTAAAAACGCCAAGGAGTGATTCTTGCCGAAGTCACATGGAAAGAGTTTTTGCAAGACTCAGTGTCCCAAAACACTGCCGAGTAAAATACATGATGGAGATTCCACACACTCTAGTGGTTGGATTAAATCATGTATTCCATGGTATGTAAAAACAACCAGATATGTCCGATACTCCCAAGTTGTTGCGAGTATAGATACCAAAGTGATCAAAGCACTGATAATGGGACAATAGTGAAAGCTGTCATTAAGTCCTAGAGTAGTGTTGATGACATTTTTTCTCGCAAGCAGAGATTATGAAGTGCTTGTTGTAAGTAATTACATCGATGCAGTCTCAATCATTGCTCCATGCGATTTTTGATTTAAGTTAAGGGTTTTGTGTAATACATAATATGGTGGCACGGCAGTTGGAAATTTTTCCAAACAAGATACCGTGGCAAACTGTAACAAAGGCTAAGTATGTTGACGCTTTGGAAGCGACAAAGAAGTTGTTGAATCATGTAGTTCATTCATGAACTTAGTATGGTTCCAAGATGGCTTTGGTCTATGAGACACTATTGCAGATAGTTGCTCCATAGCTCAGTCTGAGGAATCAGGTTTCGACCAATGATTCACACATATGCAAAGCCAAGTACACACAAAATACGAATTTTGTGATAGCGTGAAAACGCGAGGATATGCAAAGTTACACACGGAGCTGAAGTGGTCAGGCTATACCACAAGCGAAGCATACTTTACACCAGTATGCCATAGGTGTAAAGTGCATTCACATTGACTAGATTATTCACTCTAGTGCAAGTGGGAGTCTTTAGGAGAAATGCCCTAGAGGCAATAATAAATGTTATTGATTATCTCCCTGTTCATAATTAGGTTTATGTTCCATGCTATAACTGCTATGGTTCTCGAGTCTACAATAACCACGAGGCTTGAAGGAAGACTCATATGCACGTGTGGAATAATAAATGGTAAATTGTATTCCTCGTCTGGCCTCTAAGACTGGCTCAAGTATTGCATGATGATCCTGTTTTCCTGATCATGGGCATGGCTATGCCGGCAATTTTGAGGGCACAATGTTAGAAGAACATTTGTGTTGAATCGACCCGAATTGATGTTATGCTATGAGATACGTTCTTCATAAGTTAATGGTTAATAACATAGGGAAGTTAATATTTGCATAATTCCTTAGACCATGAGAGTATCGAGTTTCTTCATGCTTGCTTCATGAACTTTGGGGTTTCTTAAACGTCATCCGCAAATGGGTGGCTATTATGGCGGCTTACGGGATCATGGAAAAGTATGTCAAGTAACTTGATAGATCAAGATTGAGATTTTTTCCTCCCATGATGGAGAGATATCTTTGGGCCTCTCGGTGTTACGACATCCATCATCGTCTGCCCAGACCCGTTGTGATTTGATCACGGGGATGCCTGAACACGGGAACAAGAAAAGAGAACAATACCGGTAACGAGGTAACTGGCATAATGGACAAGTTGTTGATCCACGGGGATGCCAACATGTCTCACCTAAGGTATTTGTAACATATAGTGAAGCAACAGGAATAGTACACGTCAACTGGAGGTTCATTCGAATATTCATTCATGTGGGTATAGGGGTCAATATGGGTGTCCACGGCTCCGATGTTGATCATTGATCGGAAGGGGTTCCTGGTCATGTCTATGCTTCACCGAACCTATAGGGTCACACGCTTAAGTGTCGTCTATCTGCTGAATACTAGACAGGGAGTCTGCAAACTTCTGGGAATTTTCCGGAAGAAAAACTGGAAATGTTCTAGAGCTGTCGGAACCGCTTCAGATGCTTTTCGCAGATGAAAATCACTAATCCGGAATTGTTCCGGATCGCATTGAAAATTATTTTAGTGTGGTATTGGAAATGTTCTAAGCCCACATAAATATTTTTAGTTTGACCGGACGCTGAAAAATGTCGTCGTGAATAGTGAAAGTGCTTTTTGGGAGAAAATCTCTCGTGAATAGTGGAAACACTATTATGAATAGTGGGAAACACTATTGGGAGAAAATATCTCATGACTAGTGAAAACACTGTTACGAAAATAGTGGAAAACACTATTGTGAATAGTAGGAAACACTATTTATGAATAGTGGAATCATTATTATGAATAGTGAAAATATCTGAGGGCATTTTGGTATTTTTACCATAGTCCCTCACCCTATAAATAGGGGTGAGCAGGCAGCCCAAAAACTCACTCCTTCTCACATACAAGTGCCATTGCAATGATCTGGCTTCTTCTCCCCCTCCCAGCGAAATAGTTTCGTAGAGCCGAAAGGCTGTCTGGGTTCCGGCAGGAACTAGTTCTGTATGGCGAAGCCCTACCGGATAGATGACACCGTATGTGTGCAACTCTGTAGAGAGATCGTAGTTTCGATCTTAGTTCGGGAGTGCCTCCAGAAGGGCTGTCCGTGTGACCGTCCGAGTTTTGAAGGTCCTCCCGAAGGGCTGTTCGAGTGACAGTCCAAGTTTTGGAGGTCCTCACGAAGGGCTGTCCGTGACACCGTCTGGGGTACTGTCTGACCGCCTCCCGGAGGGCTGTCCGAGGGGCAGATGAGGGTATACATCATCGCGGTTGGAGGTTGTAAATCCTAGTTGCGGGGATCTGCACCGCCGATCGTCATCGACTCTACTTCCATTGCGCTACGAGTCACTAACGAAAAGATCAAACCTTGTATGCAGTCTTCATAGTGGTCCTGGGCGGGTGCGTAGGTCGAAAACTTTTTGTTTTCTGCTGCGTTACCCATCAATCCCCTCTTTCATCTACAATCTATCATTATGTCACTTGGAGCTATATTTTTAAGCATCACATGATATGAGTTTTGCTTGGAGCGTCGTGTATTATAGTTTGTTTTCCTTTTAGGCTGCCATAATCATTGTTTTCTAGACACATATTTTGAGATATACACGTTTTCATCACAATTTGGTAGAATACTCCATGTGCTTCAATTCTTTTGAACTAGGAAGTTGCTCTCGTGCTTCACTTATATATATTTAGATCACGACGGTGGTTATATTTTATAGAGATCGTTGAACTCTCATGCTTCACTTCATATTTTTGATTGTATAAGAAATAGGAATGGTAATTTGCACATAGTATAAGACTAGTCCAAAAAGGATAGGTATTCAAGGGGATATAATAAAAAAATTCATGCACCTCACCAAATAAGAAACACCTGGTTTAATTATATTGATGTAGTAATATGAAAGGATATAGGTTTGTGGTCATTGGTTAATAGGAATATCTGTATTAAATTTTGTAATTTACTTATCGTCTAATTTTTTTTATGTCAAGGTAATGAGGTGTGAGCATTTTTATGTCTTAAATGAAATCCTATCGTGTTGTTCGAATCAGGAGCTGGTACATGTAAATTGTGATGGGATTTCCCCGAAGAGGATGGGATGATGCAGCAAAGCAAAGGTAAGTATTTTCCTTAGGGGGAACCAAGGTTATAAAACCAATAGGAGAACCACACAGATTCCCATCTTCAGCACCTACGCACAAAAGAGCAAACACTTGCTCCCAACGCGCTCAAGAGGGTTGTCAATCCCCTTGAACTCGTTACTTGCAAATGATAAGTAGTGATAGATAGATAATTTCATAAATATAAAATAAAAATAAAAATAAAGTAAATAATTGCAGTAGGGTATCTAGAGTTTTTGTAAATATGTTTGTGAGGAGACCTAGGAGCCATAGTGTTCGCTAGAGGCTTCACTCTCGAAGAAGGCATGGAATGGGTAAACAAATTACTATTGGGAAATTGATAGAAAAGCGCATAGTTATGCAATATTTAGTCATGACAATGATCATGTATAGAAGCATCACTTCCATAAACAAGTAGATCGACTCATATCTACATCTACTGCTATTACACCACCCATTAACCGCTATCCAGCATGCGTCTAGAGTATTAAGTGAAAACGGAGTAATGCTTGGAGGAGGATGACATGATGTAGAGAAAGTAAATCCAATCAATAGTAACGAACCCCAATTTTTTACCCTTAGTGGCAACAATACAATATGTGTCATGTCCCTTTCTGTCACTTGGATTAAGCACAACAAGATTGAACCCACAACAACGCACCCCCCACTTGAAGGTAAATCAATCTACTATGATAGGTAAATCAAAAACTTTATTATTGTGGATAGGTAGATGAGTTCTCCGAGAGCGCGACGGTGCGGAGGCGGTGGTAGTGGAACTATTCCGGCAGGGCTTGCCTAAGCACCACCGAAACTAGACTAGAGGAGAAAACGATCTAGAGGAAGAAGCGGGCAGCACATGGAAATTAGTGATAGGGATTCCCTCAAATCCTCTAGTATATATAGGAGGGAGGGGAGGGAGGACGGTGCCCCAAGGGCTGCCCCTTTGGTGTGGCCGGAGTGGGAGGTGGAGGTGTATGTCGGATTTCTGGCTCCGCAAAACCCGAAGAAGTTCAAACACAAGGGCGTGTGCAAAGATCCCCAGCTGCCTCACCCCATCTAGCTCACTACTCGATGGATTCTATGACGAATTCGCACGATGACAAGGAAGAAGATGCACACGACGATTTACCCAGGTTCGGGCTGTTATGAAGCGTAATACCCTACTCCTACTTTGTTGGATTGCCTCTCGAGGAGGTTGCTGGATGAACTAGTACAACAGTGGTTTGCCTCATGAGGGCACTCTGGTCGCGTTGACTCTCTTCTATTGTCTCTCTCTCCTTCCTCCCTCCGCTACGGTGCAACATAGCCTCTACTTATAGTGCTCCGGGTCCTCTTCACTCATCGCTTTGGTGGGAAGGGATCCCACAACGGCCAAATTCGAAGGGGGACAGGAGTACATCCCTATCCTGACGAAAGGTGATCTTCACCTGCAATGTAGGTGTTGATGATGTAGAGGTGGGCTCGGCGATGACTTCTTTCCTACTGGGATCATGGTCGTGGTCTTGTTTCACTTGAATGGAAACCTTTGGACGCTGCCTTGGGAACCCGCGTACGTCCTTGATCCCTTTGCATCAAAGCGGAAACTGTACCGCCTAGTGTGCTGGAGCCCACCTGTCCTTCCCTACATCACCCTTGGCCTCCTGAGGCCGCACGCTACATAGAGATCTCCACCGCTCCGGAGGGGGCCTGAGGAGGCCTATCCTTTGCTGGTCTTGTTGCTGCTTCCCTCGCGAGCTCAGGGCCCTCGCGAGGGCCTTGTCTTGAGTGGGGTCTCGCCAGGCCATGCCAGGGTGAAGAGGCGGGCCATGCCCTTGGCCGCAGGCAGGCAGGTCTAGGTACCCCCATTCCTAGAACACGGACAATAGCTTCCGGGCCCAAGGCGCGCTCGGGATGGCCTCTGGGCAAAACCATTGTGGAAGGCCCGAAGTGGTGCAGGGCCCAAACGCCTGCGGGCTAGGCTTGACACGCGCCGCGCGGTGGAGGGTTGACGCCACCACTTCTTGAGAACGTCCAGAACCTCCTTAAGTCCAACTGACGCGACGCACGATGGCCATCATTACCTCCCCTTGAATGCTGCTACTCCCTTGGGTCTCCACATCTCTGGCCATGCAGAAGTGACCCAACGATGGCAGGAGAGGCGACATGGGGTAGGATCGCTTAATGATCGAGCCGGCCATGTGGCGCCCGAGGGGTGCATGATGCCTGCTCTCCCGTGATTCCTTGTGGCCGCAGTTGCGCCTATAAATCTGCCTCGCTCCACGGAGGCTCGCAATCTCGAAGTGTCTGACTGTTCATGTAGCTTTAGAGAAAACCCTCTCTTCCTCCCATCTTCCCCTTTCTCCCATGGTGTCTAGAGGAAGTGCTGCTGGCGCGGGGAAGTGCGCGGGACTGCCGGCTTCCTCGCCCCCTTCCGGAGGCAGTGGTGGGGGACCTTCGGGGCCGGCCCAGGCTCGCTGGCACTGGGCCATGGTTGACGAGTGAGTGCTGCTCCATCTTCCTCCTTCCTTGCTAGCTTGTCTTGTGTGTTGGGCCTGACCATCTCCTCCTTCCAGGGCGCCCGTGGCCAAGAAGTGCAGGCTTGGCGATCTCCTGGAGGAGGTGGACGCGCTGCAGGCCTAGCTGACGACCACCGACACCGCCTTCCAAGCGGCCCTTAGGGGCGAAGCGGAGGCCATGGTGGAGCTGGCATCCCTCTAGGCCCAGGTTAAGGAGGCAGCCGATGCTGTGTAGGCCTCCCAGGACAAGGCGGTGTATGCAAAGATGCTGGAGTCCCAACGCACCAATCTGTACCTTGGCATTTCCCGCCGCGCGGCCGGGGTGGTGAGCCGGTTCGTCGGGGAAGACCCCGCACTGCCATGCGCACACGGCGACGGAGGCTACCTCGATTTCTTCCATAGGGTGGTCGAGGCGCTAGAGACCGGTGTCTCCCATGTGGACGTGGACAACGAGGCCGACGCGTGCGACCTCCTGGACCTGGCCTTGATGTGCGTCTTCTCCAACCTGTGCTGCCCTGCCTGGAGATCAACCTCCGGCGCATCGGTGAACGGGTGCCTGACGAGATCCAGAGGCCTCTCCTGGACGAGGTGTGCCCGCACGTGGAGTCCTTGGTGGAGCGGTTCGTCCAGGTGCGCGCCTCCAATGGGGAGGATGGTCCCGGCGTCGAGGCGTCTGGCGGCTTGGACGGCGACAACGACTCCTCCACCTAGGCCTCTTCTATCTTCCTTTCATGGTACATGTAGTATTTTAAGAGGAACTCGTCCCCTGAGGGTGTCAGTCTTTTGCATATTACCTTTGTCCTCTTTCTTCCTTCTATTGTATCGCCGGCTGCCAGTGTGTCGTGATGCGACTCAGCTTCTTGCGCTGGGCTTGACGCCATTATTGACGGGGCCCAGTGATGAGGGACCACAGGGTCCCGCGAGGCGTTCCCTCTTGAGGGGAAGCTTGTTATCGCCAAACCCCGGGCTCACAGCATTGTCGCCCACCGAGGATGGATTCCACCCCTCGCACCGTCTTTCCTTGCGCCCTGGGCCCCAGGGCTCTTGGTACTAGCACACGATGGACCGTAGCGCCTGCATCCGTACATTTGTGCGCACAACCCTTCTCCCGTAGTCGGGCCGCTATTTGATTAGGAAGTTTTAGCTTGGTTCAGTAGTGTAATTAGCTCGGAGGGTGGTGTTGACCTCGTGCGCCACTGGGCGTGGCCAGGCTGTCCAGACAGCTCGTGATTCCTCTTGAGGAGCTTCAGCCTTGTTTGCGGAATGATTTGGGGGCCTTTTCGGACTCTGTGTCTGCGGGGGCCAACCATGAGCAGACCTCGACCGCCGTTGGGGGCGTATGGATCACCAAGACAAAACCAATGGGGCGTGGCGTCGGCCATCGCTGGAGCATCCAGATCGCCAAGACGCGACAAGGGGCACGAAGCCACGTGATTAGTGAGGTTCTTGGGAATCGCTGCCCATGGAACCCCCCTTGATGCGCAAGCAGCGCTCTACGTCGACAGGTCCCAGTCCCGCACATTCCATTACCGCCATAAGTGGTGTCCAGATCACCAGGACGCGACTATGGGGTGAAGCCTCGACACGTTTGATGTCGACCGGTTTGCCAGGACGGCATCAAAGGGAAAGTGGCTATGTGACCGATAAGGCTCCTCAGGCGCGCTGCTCAGGAGCCCCCCTTTACGCTCAAGCAGCTCAGCATCAGCAGGTCGCAGTCCCGCACATTCCTCGACCACCGTAAGGGGCGTCCAGTTCACCAGGACGCGACTACGGGGTGAGGCCTCGACACCCTTGATACTGACCGGATCACCAGGACGACATCAAGGGGCGAAGGGCTATATGGCCGGTAAGGATCCTGAGGCACGGTTCTTAGGAGCCCCCTTTGATGCTCAAGTGGCTACCCCATCCCGTTGTGCCTACCACTGCCTCGGGAGGCACCTCAGCCTCCCGTGGCTCCAAGTTGTGGTGTTGCGCTGCGATCGGAGCCCCGAGCGGGGGTTGACCACCCAAAGGTGCAAGTTCCTGAGGCGACATGCCCTTGCCAGCCTGCTCCACGGCACCTCAGGGAGGGCCGGAGCGAGTAGGACCTTGTCAAACACCAATCCAGCGAAAGAGACTCAATGCCAGAAAAACAAGAATACGACGGTAGAAAAATCCCCGCCCCTTTTTTAAAAACAGAGTTCCAAAATTCTCAAACTTCATTCCAAAAAGTGGCAATTTGAACACGAAAAAGAAGAAAGCAACTATCGCGTCCGGCTCCTAGGCTAGTCTTCGTCTTCGTCTTCCCCTAGTGCGGAGCGTAAGGCATCCACGCTGCGTGGGCATAGCCATTTGTGGGTAGTGTTGTCCGCCAGCATGGAGCATGGGGCTTCCATATGGACGTGCGATGGAACCCCTTCGTGTCCTTGCAGGGCTTCAGGTGTATACAACCTACTCATTATTACGTGAGAGTGTCCCTGTCGAAGATAGCTGGGAAAGCGCTCAGGCACACGGCCCGCTTGCTCCCAACTCCGATAAGAGCCACATCGTGCATTTTCTGCTCGGCTACGCGCCTCTATGACCCTAACACGAATGCATTATTCCCTGTGTAGCCGCCGGATTGTGCTCTCGCGGCAATAACATGAGCACAATGCACTCGGTGCAGCCATAGAGGTGTTTGTCGATGTAGCCGCCTCACGATGTGTAGAGGCGCCGACCGGGTGACGTCTTGAGGGCCTCATGGGGCCTAGCCTCTTGAGACTGTGCCAATGCTCCAGTTGCCGCCAGTGGCCCACGTTACTGGTATCCTGTTGCTCCCACCAGCCCGTTGCTCCTGAGGCCTCGGGGCTCGGCTCGGTGTTGCTTGCTCGCGAGGGCGACGGCTCACACCGTGCCTCGCGGGCCTGGGAGCGCCCTCCCTTCACCTCTTGCTCACGTTAGCTAGGCCTGGTACTTCCTCGATGGAAGCCCCTAGGTCTGGCTCGGGTAGGACACCCTGGGTTCCCCCTACTCTAGGGGCTGCTGGTGTTAGCGGGGGGTGTCTGGTGCATATCCCCGTCTACAGGCACGACGTAGCTCGGTACATAGGGCTCTACGTAAGGGTCTTTTTCTCCTCCTGAGCCATTCCTCGGCGTGCCGGGGACGACTCCTCCGGGCGAAGGCAGAACGCTGGCTTCCGCACGCAGCCCGCACACCCTCCTATGGCTGGCCTTAGCCCGAAGTTTCTTACCTCTGCCATCGCTGTTGGGTGGGCCGCGGGTTTCTTGATGTGGATTATTACCTTGGTGATCCGATGTGCCTTTGTCGTGGTTGTCTATTTGTCCGGACTCCTGAGCTGCCTGCTCCCTCTGCCAGTTGGTGCGCTCCCGCCTGGTCGGCCCAGGTTGTTGACGATCCAGAACAGCGCGAGAGTGCGTGTCTGCATGTGCGCGGGGCACCCCATCGTTTCCTCCATAGGCTCCATCGTCTAGGATGAGCTGCACCCTGAAACCGTTCACCAACATTTGGAGGAGAAGGAGCACGACGTGTGGCGGGCCCTACCCGGGCTCGCCAGAGGTTAGAGGGAGCACACCGCCATTGGGAATGGCAACATGCGCAGCGAATGAGCCCCTGGTTCGTGGCGCCTGCGGTTGCAGAGAAGGGGATGGGGCCATGGCCCTGCGCGTGACGGCGACTAGCTCATCGATGCGGCCAGCCCATGCGTTGAAGCCCCCGTGCATCGGGAGGTGGCCAAGCATCTCGCTTGCCATCAGCAGCGCATCGTGCGCGTCAAGGTATCCCACATAGGTGCAACGCGACGTCGGTGCCGGGGGCGCCACCTAAGGGTGTCCTGGATTAAGGGGTCCTCGGGTAGCCGACCTGTTTCCCTCAGGCCGGACTGTATGGGTCGCAAATGTTGGGGAACATCGCATGGGAAACAAAAATTTTCCTACGCACACGCAAACCTATCCATGGTGATGAGCATCTACGAGAGGGAGAGTGGATCTACGTACACTTGTAGATCGCTAAGCAAGAAGCGTTAAGAAACGCGGTTGGTGTAGTCGAACATCTTCGCGATCCAAATCGCCGAGCGTCCCGCGATCTCATCACGATCTGTCCCGCGATCCAATCACGATCCGTCTCGCGAACACATCATGATCCGTCCCGGAAACTCATCATGATTCGTGTCACGATCTCGATCACGATCTGTCCCTCGAACTCATCACGATCCGTTCCGCGATCTCATCACGAACGGTCTCGCGATCTCGATCACGGTCCTTCCGATCTAGCGCCGAACGGACAGCACCTTCAGCACACGTGCAGCTTGATGACGATCTCCACCATCTTGATCCAGCAAGAGGAGATGGAGAGGTGATAGAGTTCACCGGCAGCATGATGGCGCTCCGGTGATGGTGGTGGAGCAATTCCGGCAGGGCTTCGCCTAAGCGCTACAGAAAACCGATCTAGAGGAGCACCGGTGAAACGGGTAGCACGTGGCCGTAAACTGTGTCCAAACAGCACCCAATCCACCAGTATATAAAGGAGGGAGAGAGAGGAGGGCTGGCGCAAGGAAAAACTCCAATAGGACTCGGCCAAACTAGAGGGGGAGGAGTCCTACTCCTCCTCCACTCCTAATAGGAGTAGGACTCTTCCTTTTTAGCCTTTTTTCCACCTTTTCCTTTAGGACTTTTGCCTCCTGCGCCATGGGCCTTGGTGTGGCTGTTTCTCCAGCCGAAAAAGGGCTGGTTATCACTCTCCACAGCCCATGTACCCTCTGGGGTCGAAATACCCCTCCCGGAGGTCTCCCGGTACACTACCGGCACTCCCGGTACACTACCGATGAGCCCGAAACTTTTCCGACGACCAAACTGGGACTTCCTATATATGAATATTTACCTCTGGACAATTCCGGAGCTCCTCATGACGTCCGGGATCTCATCCTGGAATCCGAATAACCTTCGGTCACCACCATACATAACTCTACACTACCGAAACATCACCGAACCTTAAGTGTGCAGACCCTGCGGGTTCGAGAGCTATGTAGACATGACCGAGACACCTCTATGGTCAATAACCAATGGCGGGACCTAGACGTCCACATTCGTTCCTACACATTCTACAAAGATCTTTATCGGTCGAACCTCTATGTCAAGGATTCAGTTAATCCCGTATAACGTTCCCTTTGTTCTTCGGTATGTCACTTGCCCGAGATTCGATCGCCGGTATCTCCATACCTAGTTCAACCTCGTTACTGGCAAGTCTCTTTACTTGTTCCGTAATACAAGATCCCTCAACTAACAATTAGTCACATTGCTTGCAAGGATCATTGTGATGTTGTATTACCGAGTGGGCCCTGAGATACCTCTCCGTCACACAGAGTAACAAATCCCAGTCTCGATCCATGCCAACTCAACAGACACCATCGGAGATACCTATAGAGCACCTTTATAGTCACCCAGTTACGTTGCGACATTTGATACACACAAGGCACTCCTCCGATATCCGTGAGTTGCATGATCTCATGGTCATAGGAACATATACTTGACATGCGGAAAACAGTAGCAATAAACTAACACGATCATATGCTACGTTTGTAGTTTGGGTCTTATCCATCACATCATTCTCCTAATGATGTGATCCCGTTATCAAATGACATCTCATGTCCATGGATAGGAAACCTTAACCATCCTTTGATCAACGAGCTAGTCCATAAGAGGCATACTAGGGACATGGTTTTGTCTATGTATCCACACATGCATTTAAGTCTCCGATCAACACAATTATAGCATGGATAATAAACGATTATCATGAACAAGGAAATATGATAATAAAAAATTTATTATTGCCTCTAGGGCATATTTCCAACAGTCTCCCACTTGCACTAGAGTCAATAATCTAGTTCACATCTCCATGTGATTGTTATGAATCTAACACCCAATGAGTTCTGGGGCTCGATCATGCTTTGCATGTGAGAGAGGTCTTATAGTCAACGGGTCTGTAACATTTAGATCCGTGTGTACTTTGCAAATCTCTATGTCAAACCGTGAACACTGCTACCACACTCCACTTGGTACTTTCCCAAATGGCTGCTCCACTATATGTATCCACATTCCTACTACAAGCCATCCAGATTGGTGTTAAAGCTTGCATCGACGTTACTCTTTACGACGAACTCTTTATCACCTCCATAATCGAGAAACATCTCCTTAGTCTTTCAGTTACTAAGGATAATCATGACCGCCGTCCAGTGATCCACTCCTGGATCTCTTTTGTACCCCTTGACAGACTCATGGCAAGGCACACACAGGTGCAGTACACAGCATGGCATACTGTACAGAGCCTATGGCTAAGGCATAGGAGACGACGTTCGTCCTTTCTCTTCCTTCTGCCGTGGTCGATCTTTGAGTCTCACTCAACTTCACACCTTAAAAATCAGGCGAGAACTCTTTCTCTGACTGATCCATTTTGAACTCCTTTCAAAATCTTGTCAAGGTATGTACTCATTGAAAGTCTCATCAAGCATCTAGATCTATCTCTATAGATCTTGATGCTCAACAATTAGGTAGCTTTATCCAGGTCTTCCTTTTAAAATCACCTTTCAAACAACCATTTATGCTTTCCAGAAATTCTACATTATTTCCGATCAACAATATGTCATCCACATATACTTATCAGAAATTCAATAGGGCTCCCACTCACTTTATTGCCAATACAAGTTTCTCGTAAACTTTGTATAGACTCAAAAACTTTGATCACCTCATCAAAGTCTAAATTCCAACTCCGAGATGCCTGCATCAGTCCGTAGAAGGATCACTAAAGCTTGCACACCTTTTAGCATCTTTAGGACTGACAAAACCTTCTGGTTGTATCACATACAACCTTTCCTCAAGTAAACCGTTAAGGAAACGATGTTTTGACATCCATCTGCCAGATTTCATAATTAAAAATGCAGCAACTGCTAACATAATTCCAACAGACTTTTAGCATCGCTACGAGTGACAAAGCCTTATCGCAGTCAACTCCTTGAACTTGTCACAAACAACTTTGCAACAAGTTGAGCTTTACAAATGATGACATTTACCATCAGTGTCTGTCTTCATTTTAAAGATCCATTTGTACTCAACGACCTGCCGTCCAACAAGCAAGTCTACCATAGTCTTTACTTGGCTTTCATACATGAATCATTTCTCGGGTTTTATGGCCTCTAACCATTTGTAGGAATCCGGGCCCATCATCGCTTCTCCATAGCTCGTAGGTTCATCGTTGTCCAACAACATGACTTCCAAGACAGGGTTGTCATACCACTTAGGAGCAGTACACATCCTTGTCGACCTACGAAGTTCGATAGTAACTTGATCCTGAAGCTTCATGATCATCATCATTAACTTCCTCTTCAACTAACGTAGGCTTCACAGAAACATCTTTCTGCGCTGCGCTATTCTCTGGTTGAACAAAGGTTTAACAAACTCATCAAGTTCTATCTTCCTCCCACTCAATTCTTTCGAGAGAAGCATTTCCTCGAGAAAGGATCCGTTTAAGCAACAAACACTTGGCACTAGGATTTGAGATTGAAGGTTCACCCAACTGATCTTAGGGTATTCTATGAAGATGCATTTGTCCGCCTTGGGTTCGACCTCATTAGGTGAAAACATTTTCCACGCAAGTGTCACAACCCCAAATATTAAGAAATGACAGCTTAGGTTTCTATAAAACCATAATTCACACGGTGTCATCTCAACGGATTTAGATGATGCCCTATTTAAAGTGAATGTAGTTGTCTCTAATGCATAACCCCAAAAATTATAGTAGTAAAACGATAAGAGACATCACAGTATACACTATATCAATAGAGCATGACTATGATGTTCGGACACACCATCACACTATGGTATTCCAGGTGGCATTAGTTGTGAAACAAATTTCACATTGTCTTAAGTTGTATGCCAAACTTGTCACTCAGATATTCACCTCCACGATCATATCACGGTCATTTTTATCTTCTTGTCACGATGATCTTTAAACTTCACTCTAAATTTGCTTGAACCTTTCAAACGATTCAGACTTGTGTTTCATTAAGTAAATATACACTATATCTACTCAAATCATCAGTGAAGGTAAGAAAATAACGATATCCATTTCACGCTACAAGACTCACTAGATTGCATACATCATCATGTATCATATCCAATGAATCACTTGCCCACTCCATCCAACGGGGTCTTTTAGTCATCTTGCCCAGGAGGCATGGTTCGCATGTCTCAACCGATTCGAAATCGAATGAGTCCAAATATCCATTAGCATGGAGTTTCTTCATGAGCTTTATACCAATATGACATTTTGCGGCAGTGCCACAAGTATGTGGTACTATCATTATTCAACTTTGTATCTTTTGACATCAATGTTATGAACATGTGTATTACTACGATCAAGATTTCAACAAACCATTCTCACTGGGTGCATGACCATTGAAGGTATTATTCATGTAAACAGAATAACCATTATTCTCTAATTTAAATGAATAACCGTATTTGCAATAAACATGATCTAATCATGTCCATGCTCAACGCAAAACACCAAATAACATTTATTCAGGTTCGTCACTAATCCTGAAGGTAGAGAGAGCGTGCGATGTTGATCACATCAACCTTGGAAACATTTCCAACACATATCGTCACCTCACCCTTAGCTAGTTCTCCGTTTATTCTGTAGCTTTTATTTCGAGTTACTAACATTTAGCAAACGAACCGGTATCCAATACCCAGGTGCTACTAGGAGTACTAGCAAGGTACACATCAATAACTCGTATATCAAATATACTTCTGTCGATGTTGCCAGCCTTCTTATCTACCAACCATCTAGGGTTATTCCGCTTCAGCGACCGCTCACCTCATAACAGAAGCACTTAGTCTCGGGTTTGAGTTCAACTTTGGGTTGCTTCACTGGAGCAGCAACTGACTTGCTATCCATGAAGTTTCCCTCCTTGCTCTTGCCCTTCTCGAAACTAGTGGTTTTGATTAACCATCAACACTTGACGCTCCTTCTTGATTTCTACCTTCGCGGTGTCAAACATCGCGAACAGCTAAGGAATCATTATTTCTATCCCTGGCAATTTATAGTTCATCACCAAGTTCTAGTAGCTTAGTGATAGTGACTTGGAGAACTATATCAATCACTATCTTTTCTGGAAGATCAGCTCCCACTTGATTCAAGCGATTGTAGTACCCAGACAATCTGAGTACATGCTCAACAATTGAGCTATTCTCCTTCATCTTACAGGCAAAGAGTCTTGTTAGAGATCTCATATCTCGCAACACGGGCATGAGCCTCAGATCACAATATCAGCTCCTAGAACATCTCATATGTTCTGTGATGTTCAAAACATTTCGGAGCCTCAATTCTAGGCCGTAATGCATGACGCACTAAACTATCAAGTATTCATCGAAACGTGCCTGTCAAATATTCACAACATCTACAGACAACGCTAGAGGGGGTGGCGCACCGAGCGGTGCATTAAGGACATAAGCCTTCTGTGCAGCCAAGAGGACAATCCTCGGATCACGGACCCGGTCTGCAATATTGCTACCATCATCTTTCAACTCTATTTCTCTAGGAACATATAAAAATTAAGGGAGCTACAACGCGAGCTACTAATCTACAACATAATTTGCAAAGTCACTATTGACTATGTTCATGATAATGAGTTCAATTAATCATATTACTTAAGAAATCCCACTCAAATTGACATCCCTCCGATCATTCGAGTGATACATGATCCAAATTCACCAACTCAAGTCCGATCATCACGTGAGTTGAGGTGGCTGCAATGGTGAACATCATTATGTTGATCATATCTACCATATGACTTATGTTCGACCTTTCGGTCTCTTGTGTTCCGAGGCCATGTCTGTACATGCTAGGCTCGTCAAGTTTAACTCGAGTGTTCTGCACGTGCAAATCTGGCTTGCACCCGTTGTATGTGAACGTAGAGTCTATCACACCCGATCATCACGTGGTGTCTCAACACGACGAACTTTCGCAACGGTGCACACTCGGGGAGGACACAATTTATCTTGAAATTAAGTGAGGGATCACCTTATAATGCTACCGTCGTCCTAAGAAAAACAAGGTGCATAAAAAGGATTAACATCACATGCAAATCATAAGTGACATGATATGGCCATGAACTTGTGGTTTTGATCTCCATCTAGAAAGCACCGACATGATCTCCATCGTCACCGGCATGACACCATGATCTCCATCATCTTGATCTCCTTCAACGTGTCGTCATCGGGGTTGTCACGCCCTGCATGCTTCTACTACTATTGCTACCGTTTAGCGATAAAGTAAAGCATTACATAGCACTTAATGATTGACACGCAGGTCATACAATAATTAAAGACAACCCTATGGCTCCTGCCGGTTGCCGTATTCACCGACATGCAAGTCGTGATAATCTATACATCACATGGTCATCTCATACATGACATATATCACATCATGTAATTGGCCATATCACATCACAACATACCCTTCAAAAACAAGTTAGACGTCCTCTAATTGTTGTTGCATGTTTTACGTGGCTGCTACGGGTATCTAGCAACAACAATTCTCACCTACGCAAAAACCACAACGGTGATACACTAGTTGCTTTTCAACCTTCTCAAGGACCGCCTTTGTCGAATCCGATCCAACTAAAGTGAGAGAAACTGTCACCCGCAAGCCATCTAGGCAACAAGTTGCGTCGTGGGAACCGGTCTCTCGTAAGCGTACGAGTAATGTTGGTCCGGGCCGCTTCATCTGACAATCCTGCTGAACCAAAATACGACCAAGGGAGGAAGCAATCTAAGCATCAACACCCACAAACCTTTTGTGTTCTACTCGAGATCTCATCGAACCATCAACCTAGCTCATGATGCCACTGTTGGGGAACGTCGCATGGAAACAAAAAAATTCCTACGCACATGCAAACCTATCCATGGTGATGAGCATCTACGAGAGGGAGAGTGGATCTACGTACCCTTGTAGATCGCTAAGAGGGAAGCATTAAGAAACGCGGTTGGTGTAGTCAAACATCTTCGCGATCCAAATCGCCGAGCGTCCTGCGATCTCATCACGATCCGTCCCGCGATCCAATCACGATCCGTCCCGCGAACACATCATGATCCATCCCGCGAACTCATCACGATCCGTCTCACGATCTTGATCACGATCTATCCCGTGAACTAATCACGATCCGTTCCACGATCTCATCACGAACCGTCTCGCGATCTCGATCACGGTCCTTCCGATCTAGCGCCGAACGGACGACACCTCCGCGTTCAGCACACGTGCAACTTGATGACGATCTCCACCATCTTGATCCACCAAGAGGAGATGGAGAGGATAGAGAGTTCACCGGCAGCGTGACGGTGCTTTGGTGATGGTGGTGGAGCAATTCCGGCAGGGCTTTGCCTAAGCGCTGCAGAAAACCGATCTAGAGGAGCACCGGTGAAACGGGTAGCACGTGGCCGTAAACTGTGTCCAAACAGCACCCAATCCACTAGTATATAAAGGAGGGAGAGAGAGGAGGGCTGGCGCAAGGAAAAACTCCAATAGGAGTCGGCCAACATAGAGGGGGAGGAGTCCTACTCCTCCTCCACTCCTAGTAGGAGTAGGACTCTTCCTTTTTAGCCATTTTTCCACCTTTTCCTTTAGGACTTTTGCCTCCTGTGCCATAGGCCTTGGTGTGGCTGTTTATCCAGCCCACAAAGGGCTGGTTATCACTCTCCACAGCCCATGGACCCTCTGGGGTCGAAATACCCCTCCCGGAGGTCTCCCGGTACACTACCGGCACTCCCGGTACACTACCGATGAGCCCGAAACTTTTCCGGCGACCAAACTGGGACTTCCTATATATGAATCTTTACCTCCGTACCATTCCGGAGCTCCTCATGACGTCCGGGATCTTATCCGGGACTCTGAGCAACCTTCGGTCACCACCATACATAACTCTACACTATCGAAACATCACCGAACCTTAAGTGTGCAGACCCTGCGGGTTCGAGAACTATGTAGACATGACCGAGACACCTCTACGGTCAATAACCAATGGCGGGACCTGGACGTCCACATTTTTTCCTACATATTCTATGAAGATCTTTATCGGTCGAACCTCTATGTCGAGGATTCAGTTAATCCCGTATAACGTTCCCTTTGTTCTTCGGTATGTTACTTGCCCGAGATTCGATCGTCGGTATCTCCATACCTAGTTCAACCTCGTTTCTGGCAAGTCTCTTTACTCGTTCCGTAATACAAGATCCCGCAACTAACAATTAGTCACATTGCTTGCAAGGCTCATTGTGATGTTGTATTACCGAGTGGGCCCTGAGATACCTCTCCGTCACACGGAGTAACAAATCCCAGTCTCGATCCATGCCAACTCAACAGACACCATCGGAGATACCTGTAGAGCACCTTTATAGTCACCCAGTTATGTTTCGACGTTTGATACACACAAGGCACTCCTCCGATATCCGTGAGTTGCATGATCTCATGGTCATAGGAACATATACTTGACATGCGGAAAACAGTAGCAATAAACTAACACGATCATATGCTACGTTTGTAGTTTGGGTCTTATCCATCACATCATTCTCCTAATGATGTGATCCCGTTATCAAATGACATCTCATGTCCATGGCTAGGAAACCTTAACCATCCTTTGATCAACGAGCTAGCCCATAGGAGGCATACTAGGGACATGGTTTTGTCTATGTATCCACACATGCATTTAAGTCTCTGATCAACACAATTATAGCATGGATAATAAACGATAATCATGAACAAGGAAATATGATAATAACTAATTTATTATTGCCTCTAGGTAATATTTCCAACAGCAAAGTGAACATTGGGTGATCAAGGGCCCCATCGCCAGGGTGGATGCTTCAAGGAGCCGTGGTGTGTTCTCCAAGATTGTGAGCTGTAGATAGGCATGTTTATCTCTTCGGCATGTAACCGACCATGTGTAAACCCTAGGTACCCCCGACGTCTATATAAGCCGAAGAATTTTAGGTTGTAGATATAGAAAAAATCATCTAGGGTTAGCTATTCAATCTCAAGCTAGATCAACTCTGTAACCCCCATATCATCAATACGATCAAGCAGGACTTAGGGTATTACCTCTATAGGAGGGCCTGAACCTGGGTAAAATCTTGTCCCCTTTGTCTCTTGTTACCATCGATTCTAGTCTCATAGCTTGAGACCCCTACCCGAGATCCGCCTCTTTTGACACCGACATATGTGCTTTCATTGAGAGTTCTACTATGAACAACGAAGGAATCGATGGCTCACCTCATCGCAAGCAATGAGATCTACATCCAGGGATGCCTTACCCCCGATCAGAGTCTCACAGGCAGCAAAATCTTGTCACACGCCGACTCGATCAGCCACCTTGGCCAGATCGGAAACTCCCCCCATCATAGAATCAAGTTTGGAACCTTAGAGTTCGTCACTGATTCATGGGGATTACTCATCCTTATGGAACCGTCGACCCTTGAGGAGGATCTTGTAAGTCCCAATGCCTCAATGCCGAAGACATTGGGCTTCACCCCAACGGAGTCGTCACCCTCGGTCGATCTAGAACGCCCAATCTGGCTAATGTGACCGGATCCACCATGGCTAGGCGGAACACGGAGCCGCCTTTGCGCAGCTCTGGAACCGCCACACCGCATACTGACTCCACTTCGCTCAGCGACACTCATCCTACCATCGCCTAGTTCTTAAACGAGTTGTTCGATCGGATTTAAGCTATGCGTTTGACGGATGACCAGATTCCGGTCTATAACCGGCTCGGGATTAGGCCCGACGATAGGGAGATTCATGTCCCTTGGGTCACCCACCTTGTCGCTACCATCGAGTGCCCGGTTGAGGACTCGTCCCAACATCCCGAATTGAAATCAGTCTATACCCAGTCTCTAATCACCAAGACTTTATCGGTGATCCAAATGCCGGAAATTATTCTAAATCTGGACCGTCCTCTGTCCAAGATCCATCACATAATTCGGAGTCCTTGATTCCAAACATCCAATGTGGCGTGGGGTCGGATTTTTCACCCACCCACCAGCTAAGATGATGATTCCATTATCGCACCAAAGCCCGCGTCTTCGAACTTTCAAGATACCAAACAACTACCAAGAGAATCATACCATCACTTTTGGGCCAAACTCCTCCTCGCTAGAAGCAGAGAAAAAGGTCTTAGTGACCAAGAGATCATGGCAACTTTCAGTAACAATTGCCATGATGAAGGGATCCTTAATGCCCTGGCTCGCCGACACATTCATGACTTTTCTGAGCTATCCGATTTGGTACAAAAATATTGTGCCATGGAAAGTGCTTGGCAATCCGAGGGGTTATTTTTGGAACCAAATTTTCCCTAACACCCTAGTGGAGATCAGAAAAGGAGGATACCTCCAAAGTGGCCAGCCAGATTTGAACCCGTCGAAAAAAGAAGCAGGTCCCTTTCAAGGGTCGGTACTGTCCTTGACGGACTATTGGATAAACCTTGCCGCATACATTCCATCCTGCTGAACACGAGTCCGACTCACAGCCTTAGAGCTTACTGGGTCGTCAGGAAGGTCGCAAAGAGCGATGAGGCCATCCTTGAGGCGCTTTCACTGAATAGGCGCTCTTCATCATCGCCCGAATACAATGCCGAAGTTTTGACGGTTTATGAAATGTTCCCATCGAGGAACAGAAGGAAAAGAGCACTTAGAAAACTCGAATAGGTCTACCATGTGGTAGCATCAAGTGCATGGGTAGACGTACTGATCACTTTTGGAGATACTGACCGACCAACCATTCTTTCCGGTCATTCACCAACCGCACCAGTCCTAAACCCCATCATTGATGGCTACAGGTTACATAAGGTGCTAATGGATGACGGCAGTGGTTTAAACCTAATGTACGAAGTTACCCTGGAAATTGCAGTTCGACTGATGTCGCATCAAACATAGCAACACGACTTTCTAGGGAATCATTCCAAGGAAAGAGGCGCGCTATTTAGGACGTATCACCCTGGACGTAGTGTTCGGCACGCCTGAAAAGTACCGATCCGAAGAGCTTCTTTTCCACATCGTGCCTTTCCCAAGTGGCTACCATGCCCTATTGGGACGCGATGCCTTCACAAAGTTCCAGGCTATACCCCATTATGGGTACATGAAACTCAAAATGCCAGGACCAAATGGAGTGATTACAATCGCTAGTGGTCGGAACATAGCCCTTCGGGCCGAAAACAAGATGGCAGCGCTCGCCCTCGAGGCATTTGTCGAGACTTTTGCTACCTAAGAACTAAACGCACTATCGTCAACCATTGACAAGGACGACGTGATCCTTAGCAAAAGGCCTAAGCCCACATCCTTCAAACCCGCAGAGGAAATCGTCAAGTTTTAGGTGCATCCGGCGGACCCCAATAAGACAGCGTCCATCGGAGCTCAGCTCGATCCCCTTGTGGGTGAGGCCCTGCGTAACTTTCTTCGGGAAAATTGGGACATATTTTCCTGGCGTCCTTCCGATATGCCCAGAATCCCATGACGGCTTGCAGAGCACAGTCTAAACATCATTGCAGGCTTCAAGCCTGTCAAGCAGACTCTATGCCGCTTCTCTGAATCTAAACGACAAGCTATGGATGAAGAATTAGCCAAACTACTAGAGGTCGGATTCATTTGGGAAATTAAGCACCCCGAATGGTTGGCGAATCTGGTGATGGTATCAAAGAAAGATAAGTCCTGGCAGTTGTGTGTCAATTTTAAAGACCTTAATAAAGCTTGCCCTAAGGACCCTTTCCCCTTATCGCGCATAGACCAGATCATTGATGCCATAGCCGGACACGATTCGTTGTGTTTCCTTGACGCTTATTCCGGACACCATCAAATCAAAATGAAGGAATCCGACCAAGCGGCAACCACGTTCATCACCCCTTACGGCCCATTTTGCTTTCACATGATGCCCTTTGGGCTAAAAACACTGGGGCCACATACAAGTGCATGATCCAGACTTGTCTCGCAACACAGGTTGGTAAGAAATTTGAGGCATACGTGGACGATGTGGTAATCAACACCAAACACGTCAGCCAGTTGATCAATGACCTACGACAAACCTTTGCCAGCCTATGTGAGTACGACATACAACTCAGTCCGGAAAACTGTGTATTCGGAGTTCCTTCTGGTAAACTGCTTGGATTCATCGTCTCCCATAGAGGAATAGAAGCGAATCTGGCTAAGATCCATGCTCTGTTAGAACTTGCAATTCCTACAAAGCTAAAGCATGTCCAAATGTTGGCTGGTTATGTCGCGGCGTTAAGCCGCTTTATATCCTGCCTTGGAGAGAAAGCTTTACCGCTCTATAAGCTGCTGAAACGGACCAACAATTTCGAATAGACCAATGAAGCGACGACTACGTTAGAAGAAATTAAAGCAGTGCTGCCAACTAACCCCATAGTCACAGCACAAGGCACCGGTGAGCCCATGTTATTATACATATCGGCCACCAACCAAGTCGTTAGTGCGGTGCTCGTCGTTGAACAAGATGAGGAGGGACATAAATTCTAGACACAAAAACTGGCATATTATGTGTCAGAAGTACTAACGCAATGCAATTTCAGATACCTATACTACCAGAAGATAGCCTAAACAATGGTTATGGCATCAAGGAAACTTAGACGTTATTTACAAGAGTGTGCGAGAACGGTGGCATCCAAAGTACCCCTAAATGATATAATCCACAACAGGGACGCCACCGGCCGCATAGCCAAGTGGGCCATTGAGCTCCTTCCCTTTGAAATAACCTACAAGCCACGTCGTGCCATTAAATCTTAGGTATTGGCAGACTTCCTGGATGAATGGACAGAGGCCGAGATCCCCAAGGAATATAGTGCATACTCCCATTAGACAATGTACTTTGATGGTTCCAAAACCTTGGCCGAACTGGCGGCTGGAGTTATCCTCGCATCCCCCACAGGTGACAACGTGTGATACGTCTTGCAGATTATGTGTGCCAACTCCAACAATGCAGCCGAATACAAAGCCCTTTTGCATGGTCTTCAGATGGCAGTATCAATGGGCATACGGCGGTTGGAGGTACGGGGAGACTCCAACCTGGCCATCTCCCAAATCAATGGCGAATTCGACACCAAAAATCTGAAGATGGCGGCATACAGGAACGCCGTCTTAAAAATATCTGCACGGTTCGAGGGGTTGGAATTCCACCACGTCGCTTGTGACAACAACCAAGCCACTGATGTACTGGCCTGCATGGGGGCTAAGCGCGACCCTGTCCCAAAAAACACCTTCCTGAAGCAGCTCTTTAAGCCATATGTGGTTTGGTAGGATGATCACAAGGGAGTCGGTCTAGATACGGCGAAAGAACTTGTTCCCCCTATAAATGAACTAGACAATCAAATCATCGGCGGCTCCGTAATGGATGAAACGCCTTCGGCCCATGAAGTCATGGCGGTAATCACGCCATGGACAGAGCCCTTCCTCCCCTACCTTCTTCGCAAGGAACTCCCCAACGACTAGAGAGAGGCACGACGCATAGTTCGGTGGTCCAAGTCCTACAAAGTACATTAGGATGAGTTATACAAAAAAAGCACCACCAGAATATTACAGCGGTGCATGTCCGAGGAAGAAGGATGGGAGCTCCTAGCCGAAGTCCGCACAGGTATGGGTGGCCACCATGCCGCGACAAGAGCCTTAGTTTGCAAGGCCTTCTGAGCTGGTTTCTTTTGGCCGACAGCTCGGGCGGACGCCCAGTCGCTTGTTAAACACTGCGTGGGTTGTCAACTTTTTTCAAATCAAAGTCACATGCCCCCAACAGCTCTTTAGACTATTCCATTAACCTGGCCTTTCGCAGTCTGGGGGCTAGACATGGTCGGACCCCTTAAAGGGGGGACCAAGAAAAATAAATACCTACTGTTCATGGTTGACAAGTTCACCAAATGGATAGAGGCAAAGCCTGTTAAATCGGCCAAGTCCGGACCAGTAATCGACTTTATCTCCGGCAGGGTACACCACTACGATGTCCCGCACAGTATAATAACCGACAATGCATCCAACTTCACGGACCAAGAGGTCAAATACTGGTGTGCAAAAATGGGCATAAAGCTCGATTATGCATCATTATATCATCCGCAGACCACTGGACAAGTCAAACGAGCAAACGACGTCATCATGAGCGGTATTAAGCCACATTTGGTCTGATCTCTTCATGAGTCCGACTACCATTGGGTGAAGGAGCTCGACTCCGTTTTATGGGGCCTGCGCACCATCCCGAAGAGATCAACGGGATATACACTGTTCTTCCTGGTCTACGCACTACAGGAATTAGGGACTTTTCCGTCCACCATGGCTGACGGCAAAGGGCAGGACCCCTGACGGCAAAGGCCTTTGCCGTCTGTCAGCACACGGCAAACATTTCAGCAAAGAAAAATCTGGTAAAGAGGTCCTTTGCCGTGTTCCTTGTGCCCACCGATAGCAAAGAATCTTTGTCGTGGGGAGCAAACTACAAAGATCATGGACGACAAACCCACAAGGTTAGGGTCGTCTAGTGTTAGTGGCAGTCTTTGTCGTCCGCCCGGGGTCGCCCCTTTGCCGTCCGCCTGAGGCCCCCCTTTTCTATCCGTGGACTGATGGCAAAGAAGCATGAGGGAGTAGGGGTTTAAGGCCCTTTGCCGCCTGGGGTCCCCCCTTTGCCGTCCGTGGTGAGATGGCAAAGAGTAACCAAAATGTCCCTTTTATTTTATTTTTTATTATAACAATTTTCATAGCAATATATGATATATATATCTATATATATATCTATATATATATCTATATATATATATATATTTCAAAGAAATAATGATTTTTCCATACTGATAACCATATTAAAATAAGTCTCATCCATACATACATACACATTATGCAAGTTTCTTCCGTACCAAACCATATTACAATAGTTTCATATCCATATGTAGCAAGTGTCACATTGTTCATCGATACAAAATAAAAAATTCAAGTAACCCAAGCACTCCATCAATGCGAACTTCCGTGAAGTGAATGTAATATGCAAAATGGGAAATATGAAGATTAGAAGAAGAAGGCTAGATGAAGAAGAGAACTAAGTAAGCTTATTATGTCATTTATGAGAGAACTTAGCTAAGTATAGGTCATTTTTGATAGAATAGGCCATTTTGGAGCTAATTTAGCTTAATACGTCATTTAGGAGGAAACTAAGCTAACTATATGTCATTTTAGAGCAAACTTCGGTAAAAATAGGTCATTTTGGAGTTAACTGTGCTTATTATGCCATTTTGGAGCTAACTAAGCTAATTATGGTAATTTAATAGCTAAGTACGGTAAAATCAGTCATTTTGGAGCTAGGTAAGCTTATTATGTCATTTAGGAGAAAACTAAGCTATGTATAGGACATTTTTGATAAAATAAGCCATTTTGGAGCTAATTTAGCTTATTATGTCATTTAGGAGTAAACCAAGCTAAATATATGTCATTTCAAAGCTAACTTAGGTAAAAAAAGGCCATTTAGGAGCTAACTATGCTTATTATGCCATTTTGAAGCTAACTAAGGTAATTATAGGTCATTTCATAGCTACCTATTGTAAAATAGGTCATTTTGGAGCTAGCTAAGCTTATTATGCCATTTTGGAGCTAACTAAGCAAAGTATAGGTTATTTTTGATAAAATAGGCCATTTTGGAACTAATTTAGCTTACTACGTCATTTAGGAGGAAACTTAGCTAACTATATGTCATTTTAGAGCTAACTTAGGTAAAAATAGGTCATTTAGGACCTAACTATGCTTATTATGCCATTTCGGAGCTAACTAAGCCAAGTATAGGTCATTTAATAGCTAATCTAGGTACAATAGGCCATTTTGGAGCTAGGTAAGCTTATTATGTCATTTAGGAGATAACTAATCTAAGTATAGGTCATTTTTGATAAAATAGGGTATTTTGGAGCTAATTTAGCTTACTATGTCATTTTGGAGGAAACTAAGCTAAGTGTATGTCATTTTTGAGCTAATTTAGCTTACTATGTCGTCTAGGAGGGAACTAAGCCAAATATATTTCATTTTAGAGCTAACTTAGGTAAAACTAGGTCATTTAGGAGCTAACTATGCTTATTATGCCATTTTGGAGCTAACTAAGCTATTATAGGTCATTTAATAGCTATCTTTCTTAAAACGGGTCATTTTGGAGGTAGCTAAGCTTATTATACCATTTTGGAGCTAACTAAGCTAATTATAGATCATTATATAGCTAACTTGGGTAAAATAGGTTATTTTGCAGCTAACTAAGCTTATTACGCAAGTTTGGAGCTACCTAAGCTTATTATGTCATTTAGGACAAAACTAAGCAAATTATAGGTCATTCTAGAGCTAACTTGGTTAAAATATGTCATTTTGGAGCTAAGGTAACGTAAGTAACCATCATTAAGCGGTTGTTAAGCAAAACACTAGAAAAAACATACCATTCTCGTCAGCACGAAGCAGAAGCACGGTGGCTCTGGCTTGTTTCACGTGGAGAAGGATGCCCTGTAGAAGGGTCGTGCGATGCGTTTTGGGAGATATTCTGCACCAAACATCATTTGTAATGTGTCGTTAGCATGATGTCGCTCAAAAGATCACTGCATTGAAATGAAACTCATCGTCCCCGCCATGTTAATGACTGGCATCGCAGGAGGGACGTGGCTAGTCTTCTTGAACATAGACTGTACATTTGGTTTCGACAAGTCAAACTTTTTAGTTATTAATGAAACGATCATTAAAATTCAAGATTTGACAAATATGAAGAAGAAACTTACCATGAAGAGCTCGTACATGGCCCTGTTAGACGCATTGTTCCGTGCCCTCTCCGCCTCCAACAACGCAGCCGTCCTCTCCTCCATCTCCTTCATTTCCTTATCCTTCGCCACCAAAAGCGCCTACTTTGCCTCTCTCTCTCTCTCTCTTTTAGAATAGCAGCCTGCACCACAACTCATAGTTAGCATTGTAATCATATTGGTTCGCACACACAAGGTAATGAGGAAAGATAGTTGAGTCCATTAAACTAACCTTGATGGCGAGCTCGACTGGCCCTGGACGAGGTGTTATCTCAGGACAGGAGCTTGTTTGCTGTGCCTTTATCTGTCGGAGTGTGCTAGGACAACGTATAAGGCCGTCTCCAATGGCGATCGAGGCATGGGAATTCCCGTTGCCAGCTATCATCACCAGCTATAGATTAATAGGCCCCTGGATCGATTTAAAGTCCTCCCCTTTCCTCGCCTTCCCGTGATCTCTGTACTTCACGAGATTGTGGTGGGAGGAGATGTTGGTGAAGTTTTCGGGATGATCGAGGTCATACTCAGAGAATGCCTTGACCTTCTTGTATGAGGCAGTATGGGCCATCACATAGAGGTCGTACATCTCTGGCAGCTCCGTCTTATTGTGACGCGCCTAAAAGAGAGAGAAAGAGAGAGAGAGAGAGAGGAAAAAGTATTAGTAAATGGCTCAAACTATCATTAAGAATGAATTGCATGAGTCATGAAGCAAACCACATACCGAGTTCTCACCAAACTGATTTAAGTTGATGCTCCCTTGATGGTGTGGCACACCAACCATTTTGCCATGCCTCTCCTTGGAATTATTGTGGCTGGTCTCCCACTTTTCGGAGCACCACTTATCCACCAAGGCCTCCCAACAATCCATCTTATCCACACACCATCTCGTGGGCACCTAAGTTAATAACGAGAAATTTGAGCGCTACGCGTAAGAATCAAATCAAGGAAACTAACTACAAGGCCTTAATAATATGTAATTACCTTCACGTAATGCTCCTTCTCCATCTTAAATCGCGACACTTCATCTTTTCCTTCATAATACGCCGCAAGGCGTAGTAGTCTCGAACAACCTGCACCCGAGCCTCGTGCCGAATGTTTTGGAGTAGGCGGCGGCATTCGGTTTCGATAACCTTTGCCGCAGCCTCCTCATATCCCTCCTCACACCTGTAGAAGGTCTCCAAATGAGACAACACTGATTAGTAAAATAACTAGCTATTGTTGATTTTTAATTGTGTAAAGGAGAAATTACCCAGAACTGTTTGATCACCATGTCGGCCCTCGTGTGGCACAAAACACCGTCAATCTCCACCTCCGACGGGGCCGAAGCACCCACGTAGTGCTCCCAGGTCATTCCTACCTCTTGACCCCGACCAGGCAACGTAACAAACCCCAGGAAGTTTTGCCGGCAAAGGACACCAAGGACACTGTTGGGCTTGTGGACACCCTTGGCAACAATCCAACCCCTACAGTACGAGAAATTAAAGTGAACATATTAGATATTTGAGAAAACGTGAAGGCAAAAGGTTAAATAAGAGAAAATGAACTTACTTGTCCCCATTTGGCTGAATCGACCACCTCTACTCGTGGTTCGCCGGCACGGGCATGAGCCCCGTACTACCACGCTAGTAGACGGTGGCCCCCTCACCTGGTCCTCATCGCTATCAGCATGTCCACTTGGCTCCGGCTAACCCAGATCAGGCCAGGTATCCACACTAGGTCTCTTGGGATATACCCTCATCCCTGCTTTGCTCCGGAGTCTCCTGGAACGAATCCTCTGGGACAACAGTCTCGTGGGTCGAAGGCTCGTCGACCTGAGGCTCGTGAATCGGAGTCCGTGTAGCCTCCACCTCAGACGGTTCCACCCTAGCAGTCTTGTGCTCAGGTGAATTAGCTGGGGGTGGCGGCAAGGAAGGCGTGGCAGCCACCATACCTCTCCCACGACCATGTGTACTTTTAGTAGCTCTCTTCTTCGTGGGGGGTCGACCTCCTCTCACGGGGGCCACTGTCGTCGAAGAAGCGGCCACTCCATGCAAAGTAGAGAGCAACGCGCTCCGAAAAGACGGGTCAGGAATGGGAGTACCCATCCCACCACCCGCCGACGAAGAAGGAGCCCTGGATTGCTCTAGACCCTTTCCCACATGCCATGACAAAGAGTAAATGAAATTAGTAAAACATAAATACCAACATGAGTAATAAAATGTAAATAATTTAAGTGTATCATCATCATAAATACCAACATGAGTAATAAAAATTGAATACCTAACATGAACTAAAATTTTATATATGTATATAATAATAGTTGAATACCTGACATGAACTAATAATAATCTTGATCGTCTATATATGCTTCCGGATCAATAAATGCATCATCATCATCACTAGCATCAATAAATGCATCATCATCATCACTATGAAGAAGAACATGTGGAAGGCCTCCATTACGTAATCGGTCAAGAAGTGACAGGTCATCCGCAGTAGTAACCTCTTGTTCTTCTGGCTCATCCTGTTCCGGCTTAGGGGTTAAGATGGATTCACTATCGTTGTCTACCTCAATGTTCTGGGGTGAAGTAGAGCGGTTCTTGAAACGTTTTTTGGACATACGTGTTTCTTGGAAGAATTCTCCTTCATATGTGTCTGGGTTAATGTGAGGTTTGTAATCCTCTTCATTGAGGGTAGGTAGTCTAAAACTTGGCAGCACTTCATAAACGACATCCCAACCTTTCATATTTGGATCAGTTTGGCAGGCCCATGGTAGATAGAGAACTTGTGTCGCCTGTTGAGCCATAATATAGACATAGGGAACTTCTAAATGGGTGCTTTGGTTGATTTCAACTAGCCCTATATGTTAATGAGTCCTTCTAGTCTCCTTCTACTGAAACCAATAACATTCGAAGACTACGACGGTCGGTGGTTTTTCAGCATAGAATAGAAGTTCATAAATTGCTTCAACTCTTCCGTAATACTTGGTACCTCCTTCGCCGATAGCAGAGACACAACAATTTGTAGTCTTTAGGTCAGGCATAGATAGATCTTTTCCAAAGGTACGAAAGCGATACCCGTTGATGTCGTATTTGTCAAATGAACGGACCTTATAGTCAAAACCATTAGTGACTTGTTTCAACTCGGCGTCCATAGACTCTGCATCAGCCTACAAGATTAATGCAGAAGAATGGATGCATTATCCGCAAGTTAGACCAGGAAATCAAATGGTCCTTTAATGGTAATTAATTACCCTTTGTTTGAACCAAGAGATGAAACCGTGATAGTTGCCTCCATTCTTTGCTAGAAGCTCATACTCTTCGACGGAATCCATTTCGATGACTGCTCCACCCGAGAATTCAGTGACGTATTGACTATATCAAATATCCAGGAATAAGAGCAGTTCAAAGGAATTAGAAGTCACGGAACAATAATTTACCGAGAACTTACTCGATGTATGGCCTCACTTCTATTAGGTTTTTGAAGATATACAATGAAATGGTCCGCCATTCTTCGACATCTGACGATTTCCCTTTCGAAGCACCGGTTGGTGTGAGCTTCCCTTTGAATAGGCTAAGGTTGGATCGACCTTTTTTAGGATCGCCATCATTGTACCGAGGCTTCGGGTGATGCAAAGGATGATTTTTGGCTTTGTAGTGTGCTGTCACGAAGTTTGCCGCCTCCTTAGTAATGAATGCCTCGGCCATCGATGCTTCAATTCTACGTATATTTTTACATTTAGCTCAAAGTATCTTCTCCATCCTCTCAGTTGAGAAGCACCATCGATTTTCAATGCCCCCCCAATCTTGCCTCAGTCGGGAGATGAAAAATCAAATGCTGCATTGAATTAAAGAAGCCTAGTGGAAAGATCCTTTCTAATTTGCAGATCTACTGTGGCGCCAACTCTTCCATTTCATCTAGCATGTCAGGCGATAGTTCTTTTGCATAAAGAGAATGGAAGAAATAGCTTAGCTATGCCATTACTAGCCATTCATCCTTAGGGATAAAGCCACGCAACATCACCGGCATTACTCTTGATACCAAATATGTGCCAATATGTGCCAATGTGTCAATCATGACTCTTGATACCAAATATTTTCAATTTTTCAAGACTCGCTCCCCTCTTTAGATTCACATCATACTCATCGGGGAACATCAACCATATTTTCACCCACAATAGCATTTCCGTCATAGCCGGCCTTCCAAGATTGAACCATGCCTTTGGCTTCTCTATGCTTTGCTTTCCTTTCCGTTGTTGCAAGTTTTGTAATGGTCTATCACATAGAGCCTCCTGGTCGATTCTAGCATTAGGATTATACTTTGACTTCCCCTCTGTGGCGAACAATGTACCAAAAATGGCCTCCGACATATTCTTTTCAGTGTGCATCATGTCGATGTTGTGTGGGCAAATGAGGTCTTTGAAGTAAGGCTGATCCCATAAGCAAGACTTGTGAGTCCAGGCGTGTTCCGTATTATACCCTTTGAAATAACATGGACGCAAAGGATCAGGCTCGAGAGCATTTAACTGATCAAGGGTCTGTTGGCCTGTCAACGCAGTTGGTGCAGTGGTTTTGACAACTCTACCTTTGATGAAATTCTTCTTGTCTTTTCTGAAGTTATGGTCAGGATCCAAGAACTATCTATGCATGTTGAAGCAAGAAAACTTGCGACCCGCCTGCAGCCAACGGAACTGAGGAGCTGCCTTGCATGTGGGGCATGGGAACCTTCCATGCACACTCCAGCCAACTAATAGAGCATACGCCGGATAGTCATGCATCGAGTACATGTACCACACATGCATTTTGAAGTTTTTTTGGTAGCAGCGTCGTATGTCTTGATCCCATTATCCCAGGCTTCTTGCACTTCATCCTTAAGCGACTGCATGTACACATTCATATTCTTCCCCGGATATTTGGGCCCTCGAATTATCAACGTCAGGAAAATGTTCTTTCTTTTCATAATCTCTCCGGGGGTATTGAGTGGAATGACAAATATAGGCCAACAACTGTATTGTGCTGCCATCATAGCATACACATTGAACCCATCCGTGCTGATGGCAGCTCAAGGATGCCTTGGATCTGTCGATTTATCCTTATGTAATGCATCGAAGTGCTTCCACGGAAAAGCATCTGAAGTATGTACCAACATCTTGTTCCCATTCGCATCTAGTTTGGTTCTTTTGCCCAATTTGTGCCATGTCATCTGTCTGGTCATCTCTTCGACCATGAAAAGACGTTGAAGTCTTGGTACGATTGACTAATACCTAAGAACATTAATGGGGATTTTGGTCTGAATCTTCTCACCCATACCGTTGTCTACCACAATATACCTGGAAGAATTGCAAATGGGGCAATAGTTCAAGGCCGCATACTCAAGCCCAAATAAGGCACATCCATTCTCACACGCATGTATCTTCTCATAGGGCATCTTAAGTTACATAGAGGATTTTGTCTGACTGGTATAGGTTTGCATGCAGTACATGGACTTTGGGTAGAAAGCGTGCAAATATCGTCATCATCGCGTCGTAGCATTTTCTGCCTAGGTTGAATTGAGCCATCAGAGCCATTACTTACGCGATGGCATCCAGCTGACAAAGCTCAGCGTACTCATGGATAGGACGTTTTGAATACTCCAACATTTCATAGAAGGCCTTTGCAGATTCGTCCATCTCATCGTCCGAATCCCAAGTATCATCAAAGTCTTGCACCATGTCTTCGATCCCGGTACCATGCTTGTCGGTGCGACGATGAACCACCTCAACTCTGGCACGTTGGTCAGACTCACCATGAAAAGTCCACACTGTATAATTAGGCATAAAACCCCACTTCTGCAGGTGTTTACCCATTTCAAACTCTGTCCGCTTTTTAAAGTTGTCGCATTTGGGACACGAGCATGATTTTTTTGCTGGCCATTTGCAAATGCGGCTCTCACAAACCCCCTGGTTTTAGTTAACCATTCATTGGTCATGTCTTTCTGACTAGGGTGACTAGTGTACATCCAAGCACGATCAACCATCATCTTCTCCTTCTCCTCCACGAAAGCACTTCACATCTAAATCTACGTGATCAACAAGAATGTTCAATCCCAATAGAAATTTATATATATATATATATAACTACTACTTTTCCACATCTATTTTGTTCTTTTTCTTGTCTATATCTTCTTCTCCTCTTCTTCTTTCGTTTATTTTTCTTCTTCTTGTTCTTCTGTTCTTTTCTTGTCCTCTTTTTCTTCTTATTTCTCCTCTTCTTCTTTCGTTTATTTTTCTTCTTCTTGTTCTTCTGTTCTTTTCTTGTCCTCTTTTTCTTCTTATTTCTCCTCTTCTTCTGTTTTCCTCTTCCTCTCCTCTTCTTCTTTCTCCTATTCTTCTTCTTCTTCTTCTTCTTCTTCTTCTTCTTCTGTTCTTCTTCTCCTCTTTTTCTCTTTCTTTCTCCTCTTCTTCTGTTTTTCCTCTTCTTCTCCTCTTCTTCTCCTCTTCTTCTTTCTCCTATTTTTTTCTTCTTCTTCTCTTCTTATCCCCCTCTTTTTCTTCTTCTTTCTCCTCTTCTTATGTTTTTCCTCTTCTCCATTCTCCTATTTTTCTTGTTTTTCTCTTCTTCTTCTCCTATTTTTCTTCTTCTTTATCATCTTCTTCTGTTTTTCCTGTTCTTCTCCTCCTCTTCTTTCTCCTATTTTTCTTCTTCTTTCTTCTTTCTTCTTCTTCTTTTCCTTTTTCCTCTTCTTTCTCTTCTTCTCATTTCTTCTACTTCTTCTTCTTCAACCTCCTCCTCCTCCTCTTCTTCTTCTTCTTCTTCTTCTTCTTCTTTTCTCCTAGTTTTTTTTCTTTTCTTCTTTTCTTGTAAGGTTTTACTTTTCTATCTATGTTTTTTCTAATTAACCTAGTAAACTAACTAATAAATAGACTAACTATCTAATTTAAAAGAAAAAACAGAAAATAAACTAACTATTCAATTTATTCTAACCTTTTTCTAACCTAGTAAACTAACAAACAAACTAACTAAAAATAGGAAAAAACCAAAAAAGTGAGGTGGGCGGCAGCCGGGCACTCACTGGAGTTGGGTGAGGACGGCCGGGGCGGCAGGGGCAGCCGAGGAGACGGGGGAGCTGTGGGGAGGGAGCGACGTTGGGAGCTGGCAAGGGGAGCGGGCGGCTCAGGGTGGGGGGCGACACGAGGGAGCCGCCGAGGGGACGGGGGCAACACAGGGAGGGGCGCGAAGGCGCGGTGGTGGGGGCAGCATAGGTAGGGTGGTGGCGCGGTGGTGGGGGCACAGGGAAGGGGCTGGCGAGGGGAGGGGCCAGCGATGGGAGGGGTGGCGCAGGGGAGCCACCGAGGGAAGGGGCGGCATGAGGAGGGACACGTTTCGGTGGTGGGGGTGGCGTGATGGTGGGGCGGTGGGAGGGGATGGTGGCAGCGGTCGCAAGGGGAGGGAGAAGGTGGAGTGGGGTGAGGGGGAGATTGAGAGAGAGAGGAATGTGGGGTGGGGGATGGCCATTATAGGCCCGTCCCCTTTGTCGTCTGCCCCCAGATGGAAAAGACACCCACGACCGACGGCAAAGGCTTGGCGGAGCAAAGAGCCCTTCCGCTGGACCTAGCCAGGCCCAAGGTCCAGTGGGACAAACTTGCCTCTTTGCCATCTGCCCATGGTGTCTTTGCTGTATGGGCACAGACGACAAAGGACTAGCAGATGGCAAACAGGCCCTTTGCCATGCGCCAGTTCTTTGTCGTCTGCTTTGCGGCAGCTGACGGCAAAGAGAATCTTTGCCATGTGCCAGCAGGCGGCAAAGGCCTGGCACAAGGCAAATGACTTGATTCCAATAGTGACAAGGCAGAAGAAGTTCTCCCCTGCGAAATTATTCATTACGCACACAGGGTGCACACATACGAGGAAAGGGAGGCCAAGCTAGATGGGCAGGACGACCTAGACGCCTTAGAAGGGGAATGCAACATAGCTCGGGCTCGCTCTACTTTTTACCAATAGCAGGCTAGATGTTAGCAGAGTCGGGAGGTCGGGGTGAAGGCATATAACGTAGGCGAACTCGTCTTATGGCTCCCGGAGAAGCAGAAGCATAAACTCAACCCCAAGTGGGAAGGCCCCTTCATAATCGATGAAGTACTCATGGGAGGAGCTTACCTTCTTTGGAACCCATCGAACAACCGCCGTGAACCTAACCATGGAACGCAACTCGTCTTTGGCGCTTCTACGGATAACCGGTGTCGTCACATTCTCTAGACCCTTTTCATTCTTTTTTTGTTCCCCCTCCCACTTTGCTATTTGGTAGGATTGAATTTTTCCCTTTTCTCCCCGTGTTCGGTTTCTACCTACCTTCTACTGAAATTATCGGCTAACACCCTTAAGTGTTGAGTCCTAACTTTGTACCTGGGGGCTTTTTCTAGAAGCCGACACTTTTATATTAAAAGCATTTACCCACACTTATTGTTTACACATGTTTCCTTTGTCGCGTTCGAGCCATCATATGCATCAATTCGAACTAAGACTATGCCAAGATGGGTTGCCTCGCTCCTATGATTGCCCTCTATGTTTCTGATTGTTCAGCTGGAGGGTAAAGGGAGCACCTCTGCGATTGTTACGACCGGGCCATCCGGATACGTACCTCAGACGGGTGAAGCCAAAAGCTAGCTATCTTACGTAGACAATTGGTCGGCTGTGACGGAAACACTTAATGCGGTGATGGTAACTATCACAATTGCTTGGGGTTCCTCCTTCTCAAAGGCTCTTAGCTGCATACTAGTAGTATGCGGATTTCTACCTACGATCTTCGTAGAACCCCGAAGAAAGGTATCGATAGGGGTGTTATTTTTCTCGGAAGATGTTTCTTACGCCAAGTTGTAATATAACATACCTCTCTGTGTGCTTTCTATCCGTTCGCACCACATGGCCGGATTGCCTAATTCCTTGAACACAATTTTCCCTTTTAGTGTGAAAAATTACGAGGAACACAGTACATGGCCTTTGGGTAGAAAGCGTCCAAATATCGTCATCATCGCATCGTAGCATTCTCTGCCTAGGTTGAATTGACCCTTTAGAGCCATTACTTATGCGATGGCATCCAGCTGACAAAGCTCAGTGTGGTCGTGGAGAGGACGTTTTGAATACTCCGACATTTCATTGAAGGGCTTTGCAGATTCGTCCATCTCATCGTCCGAATCCCAAGCATCATCAAAGTCTTGCACCATGTCTTCAATCCCGGTACCATGCTCGTTGGTGCGACGATGAACCACCTCAACTTTGGCATGTTGGTCAGACTCACCATGAAAAGTCCACACCGTATAATTAGGCGTAAAACCCCACTTCTGCAGGTGTTTACCCATGTCAAACTCTGTCCGCTTTTTAAAGTTGTCACATTTGGGATAGGAGCACGATTTTTTTGCTGGCCATTTGCAAATGCGGCTCTCACAAACCCCATGGTTTTAGTTAACCATTCATTGGTCTTCTCTTTCTGACTAGGGTGACCAGTGTACATCCAAGCACGATCACCCATCGTCTTCTCCTTCTCCTCCATGAAAGCACTGCACATTTAAATCTACGTGATCAACAAGAATGTTCAATCCCGATAGAAATATATATATATATATATAACTACTACTTTTCCACATCTATTTTGTTCTTTTTCTTGTCTATATCTTCTTCTCCTCTTCTTCTTTTGTTTATTTTTCTTCTTCTTGTTCTTCTGCTCTTCTCTCCTCTTTTTCTTCTTCTTTCTCCTCTTCTTCTGTTTTCCTCTTCCTCTCCTCTTCTTCTTTCTCCTATTTTTCTTCTTCTTCTTCTTCTTCTGTTCTTCTTCTCCTCTTTTTCTTCTTCTTTCTCTTCTTCTTCTGTTTTTCCTCTTCTTCTCCTCTTCTTCTTTCTCCTATTTTTCTTCTTCTTCTTCTCTTCTTCTTCTCCTCTTTTTCTTCTTCTTTCTCCTCTTCTTATGTTTTTCCTCTTCTCCATTCTCCTATTTTTCTTGTTTTTCTCTTCTTCTTCTACTATTTTTCTTCTTCTTTCTCATCTTCTTCTATATTTCCTGTTCTTCTCCTCTTCTTCTTTCTCCTATTTTTCTTCTTCTTTCTTCTTCTTCTTCTTCTTTTCCTTTTTTCCTCTTCTTTCTCTTCTTCTCCTTTCTTCTTCTTCTTCTTGTTCACCCTCCTCCTCCTCCTCCTCTTCTTTTTCTTCTTCTTCTTCTTCTTCTTTTCTCCTAGTTTCTGTTCTTTTCTTCTTTTCTTGTAAGTTTTTACTTTTCTATCTAAGTTTTTTCTAATTACCCTAGTAAACTAACTAAAAATTAGACTACCTATCTAATTTAACAGAAAAACAAAAAATAAACTAACGATCTAATTTATTCTAAGCTTTTTCTAACCTAGTAAACTAACTAACTAACTAACTAAAAACAGGAAAAAACAAAAAAAGTGAGGGGGGCGGCGGCCGGGCACTCACTTGAGTTGGGTGGGGATGGCCGGGCGGTAGGGGAAGGGGAGCCGAGGAGATGGGGCATCTGCGGGGAGGGGGTGGCGCCTGGAGTTGACAAGGGGACCGGCCGGCTCGGGGACGGGGCGGCATGGGGGAGCCGCCGAGGGGACGGGGGCGACACAGGGAGGGGTGCGACGGCGCGGTGGTGGGGGCAGCGCAGGTAGGGTGGCGGCATGGTGGTGGGGGCGGCGTAGGGAAGGGGCCGGCGAGGGGAGGGGCCGGCGATATGAGGTGCAGCGCGGGGGAGCCGCCGAGGGAAGGGGCGGCGTGAGGAGGGAGACGTTCCGGTGGTGGGGGTGGCACGATGTTGGGGCAGTGGGAGGGGCATGGCGGCAGCGATCACATGGGGAGGGAGAGGGTGGAGTGGGGGAGGGGTAGAGTGAGAGAGAGAGGAGTGTGGGGTGGGGGATGGCCGTTATAGGCCCGTCCCCTTTGCTGTCTGCCCCCAGACGGCAAAGACACCCAGGACCGACGACAAAGGCCTGGCGGACAGCAAAGAGCCCTTCCGTTGGATCTGGCGAGGCCCAAGGTCCAGTGGGACCAACCTTGCCTCTTTGCCTTCTGCCCTTGGTGTCTTTGCTGTCTGGGCATAGACGACAAAGGACTAGCAGATGGCAAACAGGGCCTTTGCCATGCGCCAGTTCTTTGTCATCTGCTTTGCGGCAGCTGACGGCAAAGAGCATCTTTGCCATGTGCCAGTAGGCGGCAAAGGCCTGGCACATGGCAAATTACTGGATTCCAGTAGTGACAGGGCAAAAGCAGTCCTCCCCTGCGACATTATTCATGATGCACCCAGGGTGCACACGTACGAGGAAAGGGAGGCCGAGCTAGATGGGCAGGACGACCTAGACGCCTTAGAAGGAGAATGCGACATAGCTTGGGCTCGCTCTACTTTTTACCAATAGCAGGTCGGATGTTACCAGAGTCGGGAGGTCAGGGCGAAGGCACATAACGTAAGCGAACTCGTCCTACGGCTCCCGGAGAAGCAGAAGCATAAACTCAACCCCAAGTGGGAAGGCCCCTTCATAATCGACGAAGTACTCATGGGAGGAGCTTACCGTCTTTGGATCCCATCGAACAACCGCCGTGAACCAAACCATGGAACGCAACTCGTCTTTGGCGCTTCTACGGATAACCAGTGTCGTCACATTCTCTAGACCCTTTTCTTTCTTTTTTTTCTTCCCCCTCCCACTTTCCTAGTTGGTAGGATTGAATTTTTCCCTTTTCTCCCTGTGTTCGGTTTCAACCTACCTTGTACTAAAATTATCGGCTTACACCCTTAAGTGTTGAGTCTGAACACTGTACCTAGGGGCTTTTTCTAGAAGCCGACACTTTTATATTACAAGCATTTACCCACACTTATTGTTTACACGCGTTTCCTTTGTCGCGTTCAAGCCATAATATGCATCAATTCGAACTAAGACTATGCCAATGTGGGTTGCCTCGCTCCTATGATTGCCCTCTACGTTTCTGATTTTTCAGCTGGAGGGTAAAGGGAGCACCTCTGCGATTGTTATGACCAGGTCATCCGGATACGTACCTCAGACGGGTGAAGCCAAAAGCTAGCTATCTTACGTAGACAATTGGTTGGCTGTGACGGAAACACTTAATGCGGTGATGGTAACTATCACTATTGCTTGGGCTTCCTCCTTCTTAAAGGCCCTTAGCCGCATACTAGTAGTATGCGGATTTCTACCTACGATCTTCGTAGAACCCCTAAGAAAGGTATCGATAGGGGTGTTATTTTCCTTGGAAGATGTTTCTTACGCTAAGCTGTAATATAACATACCTCCGTGTGTGCTTTCTATCCGTTCGCACCACATGGCAGGATTGCCTAGTTCCCCGAACACAATTCGCCCTTTTAGGGTGAAAAATTAGGAGGAACACTACCGAGCTCTTCGCACGGGAGGGAGAAGCCGATAGCCAGTTAAGACAAAGTTTACAACATAGACGGAGTAACAACTCGATTGTTCATACAAAAGTATACAAAATTACACATTTGGCTGCTGGCCGAGATTGTCAACTATCGTATCTAGGGAGCAGTCTTGTTGTGAAAGACGGGCGGCAGACATCACCTTGTCATACACCAGGTGGAGTGGCAATTCTTGCCCATCCGATCCCACCGGACCACCCGAGCCATACGCTTAGGATTAAGTCAGGTGTAACGGGTCTTGATCATTGCCCATACTTCCCGTGCTCCCTCCCGGTAAGCCGATGTCTTCCACAGCTTGAACCTACTTCGGGCTCCCTTGAATCGATTGACTAGTTCGGTCATCGCTTCCGAAGGTTGTTCAGCGGGCCATAGTGCCTTTAGTATGATTTTCATCACTTTCCGAGAATGCTCGTGAAGAGTGGAAAGCTCTTTCAGCAGATTCCCCTGGAAGGATCCGATCTCTTCTTCAGGATGCCCAGATAGGAGGCATATATATGAGGCAAAGGCATGCTTATTTAACTTCCTTTATTAGAGGTACTTATTAACATCGGAACCAAACTTACCCAACATTCCCCTTTGTAGCTTCTGGTTTTCTTCTTGGGCCTGGGACAATTGAGCTTTTAAATTCTCAATTTTTTTGATCCGTTACTTCTTTTCTTCCTAGAGGTGGTTCAAAACACGACAACCAGCCTCGTGCTGGGAGTCGGCGTACTGCTGAGCTTCTCAGGCTTCATCTAGCTCCTTTTGCATATGGCCTATTGATTCAGATGCTAAAAATAATCCTTGTGTCAGAATGGACATTTGCTAGGAATTATAAGCACCGGTATATGCACCATGGACCTCCCAGGTGAAGCTCTTCACTTGCACCATCTCTGCCTTCACATATTGCACCTGTGATCGGCTGTCCTCTAGCTCCTTGGTCAGTTGTTCGTTTCGTTGCTTTACAACACGCATGAGCAGTAAAATAGCATAAAGACCCTTAATTCGGTTGTTCGAAGCAATTTAAGGCTTAGGGGTTATTGGGTTTGGATGAGTTCGGGCTCTTGAAAACCGATTACTTACCTGCAAGCTGGCCGATATTAACTTTATGGCCTTGCCAAACCGAGCTCGGGCAGCACCAATGTGCGCGTCCACCATACGTAGGGCTCCGAACTCTTGTTCGGAGAATACCGGTTGGCGTAGGGCCTCCCATTCTCGCCTATGATTCCTGGCGCTTCCCACTTCCGATTTGGTGACCGACACGACAACTGCAGAATTGATGTGGGGCGGATCGAATATGGGGGCCTCGGTGGCAGGTTTGGCATGAGTCGTAGCTCTGGAATTTTGAGCATCATCGGGCACATTGGCAACCTCTTCGGCAAGAGAAGACTGGGCGTTTCATCTCAGTATATCGGTGTTGTAACTGCCGTAAGGCTCTATTGACTGTGATAGTAAATGGACAGCTGAACAAAATACCTTTGGGTTGAGCGAGCAGACTAGTTCATCCTCGCAGCTGGCTCGTTGGCTGGGTCCCTATTGGCTTCCGATCTGGGCACGGCTTCGTTTGCTGTTTTATGGCGTGCGGATCGATGGCGCTTGGGATCAGGGGCCGACACGTTTGGGGGGTTGTTGGATGCCTGCCTCTTGTGGGACGAACCCTTTTTCTCCTTCTTGTTTGTTGTGGGAACAAAGAACGATCCAGGGTAATCGTCTATGATAGCCACCTGAGATCGGTCGAGTATCTCCTGACAAAAAACTCCGTCTTCAAAATACTTTAGAAGATCCGAGTCCTCGTGAAAACCTGGATCATCACCATGTGAATAGTCTTCGTGCTGGGGAGCCGGACAGTTGACTGTCTCGATGAAACTCCTCCATTCCTATTCACATAAAGTTAAAAGGCTTCGGTCAAATAAAAGACAAAATGGAAACCCCAAACTATATTCGTAGAGGGCTAAGGCTTACCCATTCGATGGGGTTGTGGCTCGAGTATCCTTCCTTGGTCGACCGGCGAATAAATTCCTCTTGCTCTCCTTTATATAGGTCGGAGAGGGCAGCGACCAACGTCGTCTGATCGGCGGGACCTTGTCTTCCGGAGCGCGTGGTGTCACTTGTCCCATTGTAGCGCCATAAGGGATGTATCCTCTGTAGGAGGGGCTGCACGCATCGGTTGATGGCGGCAGGCATGACATCGATCACGGTCAGGCTGTGGTGGCTAAGTATCCGCATGTGAGCCGCCAAGCATTGTACTTCAACAATGTCCTCTTGGGACGAACTCATCGGCCGCCAGTTATACCTTTTCTTCAAAGGAGAGTCAATGTATTTGGGCAGACCTCTCTAAGCTAGCTCGAACAGGGGACATATTCAATATAAAACCACTCTAAAGTCCACTCTTCTGATTCTGTCGGTTTACCTGCCGGATACCCCGTCCCCGCTATACGGCATACTTCGGCTCCGCCGACCTCCAAGATTGCCTTCTCCCGAGTTCGAGGGACAAGACAGAAGTACTTCCTCTATAGATCGAAATGCGCCTCGCAGCCCAGGAACATCTCGCAAAGGGCTACAAAGCCTGAAATATGCAGGATAGACCGTGGGGTGAAGTGGTGGAGTTGGATCCCATAGAATTCCAACAATCCCCTCAGGAATGGATGGATAGGAAACCTGAGGCCCCACAGGAGCAAGGGCACAAAGCATACGTGTTCCCCCCTTTGAGGCTTGGGGAAACGCTCCACGAAAACCTCGTTGTTATAAGAAGTTAAACCTGCGCGGGTCACCGCCAGATCCGAAGAAGGGAGATACCCCTGGGTCTCCAGATTGCACAGCCGCAGAAGCAATACGGAGCAGCTGGTCCAGTCCCCAGGAAGTGAGACGTAGGGACGCGCGGAAGAGCTGGGGGCGCTCGCCATGTTTTTCTTGGATCTTCCGCTAGGAGTTTTTTTCGTTGGGGGGGAGGAGGAGGATGTGGTCTAAACCATGATTCTATGTACTTAAATGGGTGTAGCCTCTATTACGGAAGGGTGAAATTGTAAAAAAATCACTGAATCGCTAGCCTCCCCACGACACACGAGAATCGAGGAACGATGACGGTATTATAATGGACCTGTAGATCTCGTGATGCTTGGGACTTCGCCGATGACTATTCGGTTGTCGAATAATAAGGAATATGGGACTCGACTTGCAAGCCGAAGATTATGAAGATCATCCATATATACATCGGCATTGAAGACTAGTCCGGGGGCTTGCGGGATCACTAGAAGTGTATGTCTAGAGAGGGGGGTGAATAGACTATTTGCAGGAATTTAAAACTACCTCAAGCACAAAACAATTTTTGGTTGTTTTAGCATACATAGCAAATCTAGAACACCCTACACATGTAAGTCATCAAGTATAACAGCGTAAAGTAAAGACATTGCACATGGAAGTAAGGAGTAGAGACAGAGAGATCAAATGCATGAGGGACACAGGATTTTTGCCGTGGTTTCGATAGGTGGTGCTATCGTAAATCCATGTTCATGGAGTCTTCAACCCATGGAGGGTAGCGGTCGCCAGAGTCCACGGAGTGCTCTACTGACGGAGGATTCCACGAAGAAGTAACCTTGACTATACCATGACGGCCTACGTCCATGGAGGACTAGCCTAACTCGAGGTAGATCTTCATGAAGTAGGCGATCTCCTTGCTCTTACAAACTTCTTGGTTCACTCCAAAACATGAAGTAGGAGGATCCCAAGCGACACCTAACCAATCTCGGAGGCACAATCCTACAAAAGTTAAAAGGCTCGATTGTGTTGATGAACTCCTTGCTCTTGTGCTTCATGATGATAGACTCCTCAACACACAATCACTCTCTCACAGATTTGGCTTGGTAGAAGAGATTGATTGGGTGGAAAGAAACTTGGGGAGGCTAGAGATCAAGATTCATATGGTAGGAATGGAATGGCATGGTCTCAACACATGAGTAGGTGGATCTCTCTCAGAAAATCAGTAGGTATGAGTGAGGAACTGTTCTGAGTGCTTCTCTTTAGAGTGAGTGGTGGATGAGGGGTATATATAGGCATCTCCAAAAATCCAACCGTTACACACAAAATAGCCAACTCGGTGACACTGATGTTAATCTCGATGGTACCGAAGTGACAAAAAGGTGGCAACTTTTGAATCTCGGTGAGACCGATATAGGAATCTCGATTGCATCGATAAGGTGACCAACGGTCAGATTGCCCAATCTCGGTCACGCCGATTCACGAAACTCGAAGGGAACGATTTTGTAAACTTGCATAGCAGAAAGTTGGTGACCTAAATCGGTGGCACCGAATTCAGAATCGATTGCATCGAAGAGCTAGGGTTTGGCTTGGTCTGTCTAGGGATAGGAATCGGTGGCACCGAGTGTAGAGTGTTGGTTGCACCGATTTTGAGTGTTTTTCTTTGGACAAAATTTTCTGGAAGAGCTTGTGGGTGTATGCGGTGACTATCACTTGTGCACGTATGAGTATTTTCTTCACCAACAAAACCTTACCCCCTTTTAATAGTATTGGCTTTCCTATGGAATTAAAGTGATTTCTTACAAATGTAAAATGTAGAGTCCTTTGCTCGAAGCTTGGCCAATGCTATTCCTTCTCCTTCTTCTTCATGGGTATACTCTCCACACCCCTTTTGCTAACCCATCTCTCTATGGACTTTATCTGAAATACACTAGGTGAAAGTATTAGTCCAAGAGAGAATGTATGTTGTCATGAATTATCGAAACACCAAGGGAGCACATTGTGCTTTCAATCTCCCCCTTTTGGGTAATTGATGACAACATAGAATCAAAGCTTCAAATAAGGATATGCATGAGTATAATGAAGACTTTGAGAGACACATGACTTGGACTTGCTCCCCCTAAATGTGTGCAATCCCTTTAAATGATAGTTGCTTTGGAATGCATGGTCACACATGTAGTAGAAGGGATATGATTAGTCATGTGTATCTTGGCTATATGCATCAAATGTATATGAATGAGGTGTATCCTTGATCATGACATCACTATTGCAAAAAATACGTGCTAGAAGTAAGAGATCATCTTGATCAAAGATATTATGCATATACTTATCTTGAGTCCTTGAGCATTCTAGTAGTAGAGATACACATAAGAAAACAATGTTAGGAAACACAAGAGTATTCTACCAACCAAACGCAATAGAACTCAAAGATACCAAGATATGGAGAACATATAGAAGATAGTATTCCTTAGGATTGATATGTCTCCAAGATCATTTAGAACTTTCTCCCCTAGATATGAAATAGTAGGACATCCTCTCCCACTAAATCTCAGTATGTAGATATTGGGATTGGATAGGTTGAGAAAAGATCTAAGATGAAATAACCATATTTTCCTCCTTTGTCCCCTACTTTGGTACACTCCCCTTGTTTATATAAGTATATACTTTGATATTCTCCTCTCCCTCGAAATTATATCTCCCCCTTATCTTTGAAGCTTTGTATATCTCTCCCCCTTTGGCATTAATTTCTAAAATGGTAGACCAATAAGGGATCCTTGAGAACAAGGGTCATGAAAGTAGGACTCATAGAATATGAAAATCATGAGAAACAATGAGGGAATCCTTGAAAATGATTTCTTTCCCTTTGGATAAACTGGGAATTATTAGAACTTCTCCTCCTTTGAGTTAGGGATCCTTGAATAAAGTTTTCTCCCCCTATATTTTTTATAAGAAAAGGGAATCATTGAAGTATTAGGAACATCACTAGTAAGATACCAATTGAAAAATCACTAAAGAAACACAGACAAAAAATAAGATCGGTAACTCCGGAACAAATCAATCGGTGAAATCGAGTTGAAGTTTTGGAGCTCATCTGCTAAATCGGTTGAACCGAGTTCTTTGAATCGGAGGCTCCGAAGCATATAACAGAAACTTGAATGAATTTTGAAATTTTCTGAATTTGAACAACAGACAAAGTTGTAAGTGAAAATCAACCAGGGAAGAAAAATAAATGATTTGCAAATTGAGGATTCCAATTGCAGATAATATACATGTAATTTACAAAAAGGTATCAACTAGAAAAGATTTGTATGGTTCCAAGAGCTTTGCAAAGGAGAATGGACCAATCAAGATTCTTATCTAGATGATGAGCGGTGACTAGGTCACCTATATTAGAGTATATTCACTTAGGAGCCAAGCAAGTATACTTGATCATAGGTCATGCTCATCGTTAATCTCAAAATGGGGTTACCATTTTTTGATTAAGCATTTTAATGTCTTCATATCACTTGAGTTGCTTTATCTCACGACTTGGAGTAAAGCCATATCAAGAATATGAGTACATACCTTTGAGTGATGTTGTTGACGTAGCTTGTAGGTGAACTTGACGAGGATACTCAAAGTTGATGAAGATCATCTTGAGTTGGGAGCAATCCTTGTTGTTTTCGTTCACTTTTCAACTACATGGGTTAGTAACGCAAGGAATAACATGATATATCCAAATGACATGATACCAATTTGTGAGTTGATACCAAATGAGAAATATATGTCAAGGATATGTTATGTTGTCTTCTTCCTTTTATCATCAAAGTGAGGTTGTGGATACTTGGTCATGACAAGATTGCTCAAGATATGAGTTGATGGCAATCTTGTGGAGTGTTGTTCTTCGAAGAACTTACAAAAGGGTCAGATGCAAGCCAATGGAGCATAGAATTCCAAGATATATGATATTCAAGATAATAGCATGGAATAGACAATTGAGCTCATCCCTTTGCATGCATCCGACCGAGCTTAGCTCAAGTTTGAAGCATCAATGATGTTCAACTCACTCCTCAAATGACAAAAAAAAATTGTCAAGTGGCTTAGTAAAGATATCTGCCAATTGCTTGTTAGTACGAACATGCTTAAGATTAATATCTTCTTTGGTGACATGATCACGCATGAAATGATGTCGAACTTGAATACGCTTGGTTCGAGAATGTTGCATAGGATTATGACCAATCTTAATAGCACTATCATTGTAACAAACTAATGGAACATTCTTAACATAGATTCCATAATCTTTAAGCGTTTGTGTCATCCATAACAATTGTGCATGACATGATCCAACAACAATATATTCAGCTTAAGCGGTAGATAGAGATACCGAGTTTTGTTTCTTGGAGGACCAAGACACAAGAGATCTACCAAGAAATTGACATGTACCCGAGGTGGATTTTCTGTCAACCTTGTCTCATGCATAGTCTGAGTCAGAGTAGCCTACAAGATTAAAAGAAGATCCCTTGGGATACCAAATGCCAAAGTTTGGTGTATGTATCAAGTATCTCACAATACGATTCACAGCCTTAATATGACATTCTTTGGGAGCAGCTTGATATCTAGCACACATGCAAACACTAAGCATAATATCGGGACGGGAGGCACATAGATAAAGCAATGAACAAATCACTGATCGATAAACCTTTTGACCAACCGTTTCACCCTCCTTAGTGAGATCATCGTGTCTTCTAGTGGGCATGGTAGTTTTCATACCTTTGCACTCTTTCATGTTGAACTTCTTCATTAAGTCCTTGGTGTACTTAGTTTGAGAGATGAATTTCCTTCTCTTGATTGCTTAATTTGCAAGCCAACAAAGAATTTCAACTCACACATCATAGACATCTCATACTTCTCTCATATCAACCTTCCAAACTTCTCGCTAAATTGTGGGTTAGTAGATCCAAAGATAATATCATCAACATAAATTTGGCACATAAATAATTCACCATTAACTCTCTTTGTGAATAAGGTTGCGTCAATTTTACCAGTTTCAAATCTTTTTCCAATAAGAAACTTCGTTAGGCATTTATACCAACCGCAAGGTGCTTGCTTAAGACCACATAGAGCTTTGCGAAGTTTGTAAACATGTTATGGTTTCTTAGGATTTACAAAACTAGGTGGTTGCTTAACATAGACCTCTTATTCAATCTCACCATTTAAGAAAGAACTTTTAATATCCATTTGGTAAAGCGTGATATCATGGTGATTAGCATAGGCAAGACGAATTCGAATAGCTTCTAGTCTAGCAACGATGGCGTAGGTCTCACCGTAGTCCATACCTTCGACTTGCGTATATCCTTGGGCTACGAGGCAAGCCTTGTTACGAATGGCTTAACCGTCTTCATCTTGCTTCTTCCGAAATACCCATTTCGTGTTGATAATGTTTTGCTCATTCTCGGGCTTCTCCACGAGTGTCCACACTTCGCTCCTCTCGAAGTTATGTATCTCTTCATGCATAGCATTCACCCAATCCGCGTCTTCAAGAGCTTGTTCTACCTTCAAGGGTTCAATGCTAGAGATGAAAGAATAATGCTCACAAAAGTTAGCTAGACGAGTTTTAGAGCGAGTGATTCTCTCGGTTTGTATGTCACCAAATTTTTTGTTTAGGGGATGGTTCTTGGTCACTTGTGCTCAAACTCGGGCCAGCTTCCGATTGTTGGATGGTGAAGCTTCTTCTTCATCATCATATCCTTCGCCTTTGTTGTTGTCAATGTGATCATCTCCTTGAGGTGGTGGTGAAGGAGGTTGTGGTGGATCTTCATGATGCACTTCCTCCTCCTCTTCATCTTGTCGTGTACCGCTTGTGGATGCTTCCATCCTATTGTCGGTAGCCTTGATCCGAAGTAGGAACTTCCACTTCGGTTGAGGAAGTGCTTTCCTTCACCTCCATGGGACGAATCTTGCCAATAAACAAGTCTTGGATAACTTCCAAAGGGTCCTTATCACCTACATCATTTGGCAATTGTTTGACTTGCGAACCATTAGATTCATCAAACTTCACATCTACCGTTTCTTCAACTTTTTGAGTGAAGTTGTTGTAGACACGGTAAGTGTGAGAACTCGATCCATACCCAAGTAGGAATCCTTCATGAGATTTAGGGGCAAATTTAGTACGACGATGCTTATCAAGAATGTAGCACTTTGAGTCGAATACTCGAAAGTATCCAACTTGGGGTTTGTTACCGGTGAGAAGCTCGTATGTCATTTTACCGAGAAGCTTGTGCAAGTAAAGTCGGTTTGCAGCATGACATGCCATTTCCACGGCTTCTGCCCAAAAGTGTTTTGGCGTCTTGTATTCGTCAAGCATCGTTCTTGCCATCTCAATGAGTGTCTGGTTCTTCCTTTCAACAACTCCATTTTGTTGAGGCGTGTACGTAGCTAAGAACTCATGTGAAATACCCTCTTTGACAAGAAAGGTATCCACATGGGTGTTCTTGAACTCCGACCCGTTATCGCTTCAAACCTTCTTGATCTTCACTTCAAACTGATTTTGCACTTTGCGAGCGAAGTTCTTGAAGATCTCTTGTACCTGCAACTTATCATCAAGAAAGAATACCCACGTAAATCTAGAAAAATCAACAACTACATCTAGACCAAAAAGAGTTTCCATCGAGACTCTTGTAAGCATTGGGAACAAAGAGATCCATATGAAGTAGCTCGAGTGGTCTCCTAGTAGTCATGATATTTTTGAACGGATGACTTCCACCTACTTGCTTTCCTGCTTGACAAGTGCTACAAAGCCTATCTTTGTCAAATATAACATCTTTAACACGAAGAATGTGATCGCCCTTGATAAGCTTATCTAGATTGTGCATGCCTACATGTCCAAGCCTTCTATGCCACAACCAACCTTTAGAAGATTTTGCAATGAGATAAGTACGAGGTTGGGTCTTTTTAGTGATATCAAGAATGTATAGATCACCTCTACGAATACATATCAAGACAATTTTATGATTATCAAATCAAAACACTTGGCAATCTACTTTAGTAAATAACACATTGAAACCGAAGTCTGCTAGTCTATATACGGAAAGAAGATTGTAACCAAGGGGTTCAACAAGCATCACTTTCTGAATTGAGCTATCATGAGATATGTCCACCTTACCGAGGCAAAGTACCTTACCCTTAGAGTTGTCCCCAAAGTCACGTACCTTCGAGGTCCTTGATTAGGCATGATCTCTTGAAACATGTCTTTATCATCAGTCATGTGATCCGTGCATCCACTGTCAAGAATCCACTCTTTTCAGCCAAACATACAATCCTTGAAGTTCGCCATTAGACTTAGATTCTTCATGATCTTTTCATGCTCAATGTCGAACAACTCATCTTCATCATAGTAGACATGTTCTTCATTGTCATCATTCGATGGAATCTTCTCGTCATAGAAACCAAGAGACTCGTTAGAATCGTAACCATGACAATCTTCAAGTTTATGAATGAGAATGGCTTCAATAACAATGTTTTTGACATTAATGACATCTCCTTTAGCACGCATAAGATCACGGATCTCAAATAGGCATTTATCAAAGTTTGGATCACTAGGCTTGATTTTGTGAAAATCAATAGTTTTGTGAAGAATTTCATCAAGACTTGCTAATGAAAGATTTGGATATCATTTCTCCAAATCAATCCACAAAGTATAATCACATGCAAAGTTATTCAATTGAGAAAGCACGAATCTTGGTAAACCTCTAACAATAAGATTGATAGTTCTTAGGTTACCAAGCATGTTAATTTCCTCTTCATGTGTGGGATGCGATTCATCAATGGGGAGCACATAGAGATTTTCAATATGTTTTCTCAAATGGAATTTATCAAATATATAAATCATGGCATTCTTCCATCTACTATAGTACTCTCCATCAAGAATGGGCACTCTACAATACAAACACTCTAGACTAGACACATCCATCTTCCTCCACGGTGTTGAAACCGAAGCAATGGAGACCAATGCACTAATACCAATTGCTGGATCACTAGAAGTGTATGTCTAGAGGGGGTTGAATAGACTATTTGCAGGAATTTAAAATTACCTCAAGCACAAAACAATTGTTGGAAGTTTTAGCATACACAACAAATCTAGAACACCCTACACATGCAAGTCATCAAGTATAGCAGCGGAAACTTAAGACATTTCACATGGAAGTAAGGAGTAGAGATAGAGAGATCAAACACATGAGGGACATAAGATTTTTCACGTGGTTTCGATAGATGGCGCTATCGTACATCCACGTTCATGGAGTCTTCAACCCACGGAGGGTAGCGGTCGCCAGAGTCCATGGAGGGCTCTACCCACGGAGGGTTCCACGAAGAACCAACCTTGACAATACCATGACGGCCTACATCCATGGAGGACTAGCCTAACTCGGGGTAGATCTTCACGAAGTAGGCGATCTCCTTGCCCTTAAAAACTTCTTGGTTCACTCCACGACATGAAGTAGGAGGCTCCCAAGCGACACCTAACCAATCTAGGAGGCACCACCCTCCAAAAGGTAAATGGCTCGATTGTGTTGATGAACTCCTTGTTGTTGTCCTTCAAAATGATAGACTACTCAACACACAATAACTCTCTCACAGATTTGGCTTGGTAGAAGTGATTGATTGGGTGGATAGCAACTTGGGGAGGCTAGAGATCAAGATTCATATGGTAGGAATGGAATGGCATGATCTGAACACATGAGTAGGTGGCTCTCTCTCAGAAAATCAGTAGGTATGAGTGGGGAACTATTCTGGGTGCTTCTCTTTCGAGTGAGTGGTGGTGGAGGGGTATATATAGTAATCTCCAAAAATCCAACCCGGTGACACCGATGTGTTAATCTTGGTGGTACCAAAGTGACCGAAAGGTGGCAACTTTTGAATCTTGGTGAGACCGATATAGGAATCTCGGTTGCACCGATAAGGTGACCAATGGTAAGATTGCCCAATCTCAGTGACGTCGATTCACAAAACACAGAGGGACGGATTTTTTAAACTTGCGTAACGAAACGTTGGCAGCCTAACTCGGTGGCACCGAATGCAGAATCGGTTGCACCGAAGAGATAGGGTTTGGCTGGGTTTGTCTAGGGTCTGGAATTGGTGGCACCGAGTGTAGAGTGTTGGTTGCACCGATTTTGAGTATTTTTCTTTGGAAAGACTTTTGTGGCAGAGCTTGTGGGTGTATGTGGTGGCTATCACTTGTGCACGTATGAGTATTTTCTTCACCAACAAAACCTTACCCCGTTTTAATAGTATTGGCTTTCCCTTGGACTCAAAGTGATTTCTTACAAATGTAAAATGTAGAGTCCTTTGCTTGAAGCTTGGCCAATGCTATGTCTTCCCCTTCTTCTTTATGGGGATACTCTCCACACTCCTTTTGCCAACCCATCTCTCTATGGACTTTATCTTAAATACACTAGGTGAAAGTATTAATCCAAGAGACAATGTATGCTGTCATGAATTATCAAAACCACCAAGGGAGCACATTGTGCTTTCAGGGATAATGAGGGCTGGAGAGCGGGGACGTGGCCCCAAGCTATTAGGGCGCAGCCACCCCCTGGGCGCGCCCTGATGGTTTGGGGGCACCACGTGCCCTTGATATGTCCATTTTGCATCATGCTTTTACATTGATATTTTTTCATTATGGGCTGTTATTACAGCTTATCGTACAATCCTTATGCCTTTTCTCTCTTATTTTACAAGGTTTACATGAAGAGGGAGAATGCTGACAACTGGAATTCTGGACTGGGAGAGGAGCAAATCTGAGATACCTAGTATGCACAACTCCAAATGTCCAGAAAATTTATGGAGAATTATTTTATAATACATAAAACATATTGGGTGAAACAGATACCATAGTGGGGGCACGAGGAGGTGACAAGCCTGCCAGGCGTGGCCACCCCCCTAGTCGCGTCTAGCAGGCTTGTGGCCCACCTGGCTGGCCCTCGACTTGGAAAAATGAAGAGATAGTTTCCGGGACGAAGTTCTGCCATCTCGAGGCAGAACTTGGACATAACCAATCTAGAGCTCCGACAGGCTGTTCTGCTGGGGAAACTTCCCTCTCCGAGGGGGAAATCGAAGCCATCGTCATCACCAACGGTCCTCTCATCCAGAGGGGGTCAATATCCATCAACATCTACCAACACCATCTCCTCTCCAAACCCTAGTTCATCTCTTGTATCTGATCTTTGTCTCAAACCTCAGATTGCTACCTGTGGGTTGCTAGTAGTGTTGATTACTCCTTGTAATTGATGCTAGTGGGTTTACTTGGTGGAAGATCATATGTTCAGATCCTTTATGATAATCAGCACTCCTCTGATTATGAACATGAACATGTTTTGTGAGTAGTTATGTTTGTTCCTAAGGACATGGGATAAGTCTTGTTATAAGTAATCATGTGAATTTGGTATTCGTTTGATATTTTGATGAGATGTATGTTGTCTCTCCTCTAGTGGTGTTATGTCAACGTCGACTACATAACACTTCACCATTATTTGGGCCTACGGGAAGGCACTGGGAAGTAATAAGTAGATGATGGGTTGCTAGAGTGACAAAAGTTTAAACCCTAGTTTAAGAGTTGCTTCGTAAGGGGCTGATTTAGATCCACATGTTTCATGCTATGGTTAGATTTATCTTAATTCTTCTTTCGTAGTTGCGGATGCTTGCAAGAAGGGTTAATCATGGGTGGTTTTTCCAAGTAAGGGAATCACCAAAGCACCGGTCCACCCTATCGGAAATTTTCCCTAGAGGCAACAATAAATTGGTTATTATCATATTTCCTTGTTCATGATAATCGTTTATTATCCATGTTGTAATAGTGTTGATTGGAAACTCAGATACATGTGTGGATACATAGGCAACACCATTAACCTAGTATGCCTCTAATAGACTAGCCCGTTGATCAAAGATGGATAAGGTTTCCTAGCCATTGACATGAGATGTCATTTGATAACGGGATCACATCATTAGGAGAATGATGTGATGGACAAGACCCAAACTACAAATGTAGCATATGATCGTGTCAGTTTATTGCTACTGTTTTCTGCATGTCAAGTATTTGTTCCTATGACCATGAGATCATGCAACTCACTGACACCGGAAGAGTGCCTTGTGTGTATCAAACGTCACAACATAACTGGGTGACTATAAAGGTACTCTATAGGTATCTCCGAGGGTGTCTGTTGGGTTGGCATGGATCAAGACTAGGATTTGTTACTCCGTGTGACGAAGAGGTATCTTAGGGCCCACTCGGTAATACAACATCACAACAAGCCTTGCAAGCAATGTGACTAAGTGTTAGTCATGAGACTTGCCGGTAACGAGGTTGAACTAGGTATGGAGATACCGATGATCGAATCTCGGGCAAGTAACATACCGAAGAACAAAAGGAACATCATACGGGATTAAATAAATCCTTGACATAGAGGTTCGACCGATAAATATCTTCATAGAATATGTAGGAACCAATATGGGCCTCTAGGTCCCGTTATTGGTTATTGACCGTAGAGGTGTCTCGGTCATGTCTACATAGTTCTCGAACCCGCAGGGTCTGCACACTTAAGGTTTGGTGACGTTTCGATAGTATAGAGTTATGTATGGTGGTTACCGAACGTTGTTCGGAGTCTCGGATGAGATCCCGGACTTCACGAGGAGCTCCGTAGTTGTCTGGAGGTAAATATTGATATATAGGAAGTCCTATTTTGGTCACGGGAAAAGTTTCGGGCTCATCGGTAGTGTACCGGGAGTGTCGGTAGTGTACTGGGAGACCATCGGGAGGGGTATTTCGACCCAAGAGGCTACATGGGCTGTGGGAGAGTGAATACCAGCCCTTAGTGGGCTGGTGGAAGTCCCACACAAGGACCATGCGGCTAGGAAGAAAAGCCCAAAGAGAAAAAGGTGGAAAAAGGCAAAAAGACCAAAATAAGGAGGAGTCCTAGTCCTACTAGGATTGGAGGAGGATTCCTCCTCTCCTGCTTGGTTTGGCCGAAGCCTAGGGCTGTCCCCTTGAGGGACGAGCCTCCTCCTCTCTTCCTCTTATATATACTAGAGGTTTTAGGGTTTTAGGCACTAGATTTTCAGCCACGTGCTACCCTATTCTCTAGTGCATAGTTTCTCCTCTAGATCGGTTTTCTGCAGTGCTTAGGCGAAGCCCTGCCGGAATAGATCCACCACCATCGCCGCAGCACCGTCGCTCTGCCGGAGAACTCTTCTACCTCTCCGCTCCCTCTTGTGGGATCAAGAAGGCGGAGATCGTCATCGAGTTGTACGTGTGCTGAACGCGGAGGTGTCATCCGTTCGGTGCTAGATCGGAAGGACCGTGATCAAGATCGCGTGATGGATCGTGATGAGATCGAGGGATGGATCGTTATGAGTTCGTGGGACGGATCGTGATTGGATCGCGGGAAGGATCGTGATGAGATTGCAGGAAGCTTGGCGATTTGGATCACGAAGACGTTCGACTACACCAACCGCGTTTCTTAATGCTTCCCGCTTAGCGATCTACAAGGGTATGTAGATCCACTCTCCCTCTCGTAGAAGGTCATCACAATGTATAGATCTTGCATGTGCATAGGAAATTTTTTGTTTCCCATGCAACGTTACCCAATAGTGGCATCATGAGCTAGGTCTATGTGTAGATGAGATCTCGAGTAGAACACAAAGAGTATGTGGGCGTTGATGCTTAGATTGCTTCCTCCCTTTTTCATGTTTTTGTTCAGAGGTATTGTGGGATGAAGCGGCCTAGACCATCCTTACTCGTACGCTTACGAGAGACCGGTTCCATCAACTGACATGTAACCTCGTTGCACAAATATGGCTGGTGGGTGCCTGTTTCTCCTACTTTAGTTGGATCGGATTCGACAAAGGCAGTCCTTGAGAAGGTTGAAAAGAAACTTATGTATCACCATTGTGGTTTATGCGTAGATGAGAATTGTTCTTGCTAGATACCCATAGAAGCTACGTAAAACATGCAACAACAATTAGAGGACGTCTAACTTGTTTTTGCAGGGTATGTTGTGATGTTATGGCCAATTACATGATCTGATATATGTGATGTATGAGATGATCATGTGTTGCATAGAATATCACGACTTGCATGTCGATGAGTGTGGCAACCGGCAGGAGCCATAGGGTTGTCTTTAATTATTGTATGACCTGCGTGTCAATCATTAAGCGCTATGTAATGGTTTAGTTTATCGCTAAACGGTAGCAATAGTAGTAGAAGCATGATGGGCGCGACAACCCCGACGGCGACATGTTGATGGAGATCATGGTGTCATGCCGGTGACGATGGAAATCATGCCAGTGCTTTCAAGATGGAGATCAAAAGCACAAGTTCATGGCCATATTATGTCACTTATGATTTGCATGTGATGTTAATCCTTTTGTGCACCTTGTTTTGCTTAGGACGACAGTAGCATTATAAGGTGATCCCTCACTTAATTTCAAGATAAATTGTGTTCTCCCTGAGTGTGCACCATTGCGAAAGTTCGTTGTGTTGAGACACCACGTGATGATCGGGTGTGATAGACTCTACGTTCACATACAACGGGTGCAAGCCAGTGTTGCACATGCAGAAACTCGGGTTAAACTTGACTAGCCTAGCATGTACAGACTTGGCCTCAGAACACAAGAGACCGAAAGGTCGAACATGAGTCATATAGTAGATATGATCAACATGATGATGTCCACCATTGAGACCACCTCACCTCAATTGATGATCGGACTTGAGTTGGTCAATTTGGATCATGTATCACTCGAATGACCGGAGGGATGTCAATTTGAGTGGGAGTTCTTAAGTAATATGATTAATTGAACTCATTATCATGAACATAGTCAGTAGTGTCTTCGCAAAATTATGTTCTAGATTACTAGCTCACGCTGTAGCTCCCTTGAATTTTTATATGTTCCTAGAGAAATAGAGTTGAAAGATGATGGTAGCAATATTGCGGACTGGGTCCGTGATCTGAGGATTGTCCTCATTGATGCATACAAGGCTTATGTCCTTAATGCACCACTCAGTGCGCCACCCCCTCTAGCGTCATCTATAGATGTTGGGAACATCTGACAGGCATGTTCTGATGACTACATGATAGTTTAGTGTGTCATGCATTACGGCTTAGAATTGAGGCTCCGAACCGTTTTGAACATCACGGAACATATGAGATGTTCTAAGAGCTGAAATTGGGATCTCATGCTCGTGCCCGTGTTGTGAGATACGAGATCTCCAACAAGATTCTTTGTCTGCAAGATGAAGGAGAATAGCTCAATCGTTGAGCATGTGCTCAGATTGTTTGGGTGCTACAATCGCTTGAATCGAGTGGGAGTTAATCTTCCATATAAGATAGTGATTGATATAGTTCTCCAAGTCACAGTCACTAAGCTACTATAACTTGGTGATGAACTATAAAATGCCAGGGATAGAAATAATGATCCCTGAGCTATTCGCGGTTTTTGACACCGCGAAGGTAGAAATCAAGAAGGAGCGTCAAGTGTTGATGGTTAGTAAAAACTACTAGTTTCGAGAAGGGCAAGGGCAAGGAGGGAAACTTCATGGATGGCAAGTCAGTTGCTGCCTTAGTGAAGCAACCCAAAGTTGAACCCAAACCTGACACTAAGTGCTTCGATTATGAGGAGAGCAGTCGCTGAAGCGGAACAACCCTAGATACTTGGTAGATAAGAAGGCTGGCAACGTCAATAGAAGTATATTTGATATACGTGTTATTGATGTGTACCTTGCTAGTACTCCTAGTAGCACCTGGGTATTGAATACCGGTTCGGTTGCTAAATGTTAGTAACTCAAAATAAAATCTACGGAATGAATGGAGAACTAGCTAAGGGTGAGGTGACGATGTGTGTTGGAAATGTTTCCAAGGTTGATGTGATAAACATCGCATGCTCTCTCTACCTTCATGATTAGTGACAAACCTAAATAAATGTTATTTGGTGTTTTGCGTTGAGCATGAATGTGATTAGATCGTGTTTATTGCAACACGGTTATTCATTTAAGTTAGAGAATAATGGTTATTCTGTTTACATGAATAATACCTTCAACGGTGATGCACCCAGTGAGAATGGTTTGTTGAATCTTGATCGTAGTGAGACACATGTTCATAACATTGATGTCAAAAGATACAAAGTTAATAATGATAGTACCACATTCTTGTGGCACTGCCACTAAATGTCATATTGGTATAAAGCACATGAAGAAAATCCATGTTGATGGATCTTTGGACTCATTCGCTTTCGAATCGGTTGAGACATGCGAACCATGCCTCTTGGGCATGATGACTAAGGACCCCGTTTTCTAGAATGGGCAATTAACTTATTGGAAATGATACATGTTCATGTATATGGTCCAATGAGTGTTGTAGCGTGCAATGGATATCGTTATTTTCTTGCCTTCACTGATGATTTGAGTATATATGAGTATATTTAGTTAATGAAACACAAGTCTGAATCGTTTGAAAAGTTCAAACAAATTCAGAGTGAAGTTTAAGATCATCATGAGAAGAAGATAAAATGTCTATGATATGATTGTGGAGATGAATATCTGAGTTACGAGTTTTGCATACAACTTTAGACAATGGGAAAATTGTTTCACAACTCACACCACCTGGAACACCATAGTGTGATGGTGTGTCCGAATGTCATAGTCGTGCTCTATTGGATATGGTGCATTATATGATGTCTCTTATCGTTTTGCTACTGTAGTTTTGGGGTTATGAGTTAGAGAGAACTACATTCACTTTAAATAGGGCACCATGTAAATCCGTTGAGATGAAACCGTCCAAACTATGGTTTGATAGAAACCTAAGCTGTCATTTCTTATTGTTTGGGGCTTATGTGAAAAAAGGTTTTCACCTAATGAACTCGAACCCAAAGTGGACAAATGCATCTTCATAGAATACCCTAAGAACAGTTGGGTATACCTTCTATCTCAGATCCAAGTGCAAAGTGTTTGTTGCTAAAACGGGTCCTTTCCCGAGAAAAGTTTCTCTCAAAAGAATTGAGTGGGAGGAAGATAGAACTTGATGAGGTTGTTGAACCTTTGTTTCAACCAGAGAGTAGAGCAGCGCAGAAAGATGTTTCTATGGAACCTGCGTCATTTGAAGAGGAAGTAAATGATGATGATCATGAAGCTTTGGATCAAGTTACTATCGAATCTTGTAGGTTGACAAGGATGCGTACTGCTCCTGGGTGGTACGACAACCCTGTCTTGGAGGTCATGTAGTTGGACAACGATGAACCTATGAGATATGGAGAAGTGATGATGGGACCGGATTCTGACAAATGGTTAGAGGCCATGAAATCTGAGAAAGGATCCATGTATTGAAACAAAGTATAGACTTTGGTAGACTTGCTCGTTGGACAACAGGTCATCGAGTACAAATGGACCGTTGAGATGAAGCCAGACGCTGATGGTAAATGTTACCATTTATAAAGCTCGACTTGTCACAAAGAAGTTTCCGACAAGTTCAAAGAGTTGACTGCGATGAGACTTTCTCACTCATAGCGATGATAAAGTTTATTGGAATTATGTTAGCAATTGCTGCATTTTTCAATTATGAAATCTGGCAGATGGATGACAAAACATCGTTTCCTTAATAGTTTACTTGAGGAAAGGTTGTATGTGATACAACCAGAAGGTTTTGTCAGTCCTAAGGATGCTAAAAGGTGTGCGAGCTCCAGCAATCCATCTAAGGGATGGAGCAAGCATCTTGGAGTTGGAATATACACTTTGATGAGGTGATCAAAGTTTTGTAGTTTATACAAAGTTTACGAGAAACTTGTATTTACAATAAAGTGAGTGGGAGCACTAAAGAATTTCTGATAAGTATATGCGGATGACATATTCTTGATCGGAAATAATGTAGAATATCTGAAAAGCATAAACGGTTGTTTGAAAAGTGATTTTCAAAGGAAGACCTGGATAAAGCTACCTAATTTTTGAGCATCAAGATCTATAGAGATCGATCAAGATGCTTGATGAGACTTTCAATTAGTACATACCTTGACAATATTTTGAAAGAGTTCAAAATGGATCAGTCAGAGAAAGAGTTCTCGCTTGATTTGTAAGGTGTGAAGTTGAGTGAGACTCAAATCTTGACAACGGTAGAAGAAAGAGAAAGGATGAACGTCGTCCCCTATGCCTCATCCATAGGCTCTGTATAGTATGCGATGCTGTGTACCGCACCTGTGTGTGCATTGCCATGAGTCCGTCAAGGGGTACAAGAGTGATCCAGGAGTGGATCACTGGATAGCGGTCAATATTATCCTTAGTGACTAAAAGACTAAGGAAATGTTTCTCGATTATGGAGGTGATAAAGGGTTCGTCGTAAAGAGTTACGTCGATGCAAACTTTAACACTAATCCGGATGACTCTTAGTAGCAATCCGGATATGTATAGTGGAGCAGCCATTTGGAATAGTACCAAGTGGAGTGTGGTAGCAGTGTTTACAGTTTGACATAGTGATTTTCAAAGTACACATGGATCGGAATGTCGCAAACCAGTTGACTACAAGACCTCTCTCACATGCAAAGCATGATCGAGCCCCAGAACTCATTGGGTGTTAGATTCATAACAATGCGAATCACAAGGTGATGTGAACTAGACTATTGACTCTAGTGCAAGTGGGAGACTATTGGAAATATGCCCTAGAGGCAATAATAGATTGGTTATTATCATATTTCCTTGTTCATGATAATCGTTTATTATCCATGCTATAATTGTGTTGATCGGAAACTCAGATACATGTGTGGATACATAGACAACACCATGTCCCTAGTATGCGTCTTATAGACTAGCTCGTTGTTCAAAGATGGCTAAGGTTTCCTAGCCATTGACATCAGATGTCATTTGATAACGGGATCACATCATTAGGAGAATGATGTGATGGACAAGACCCAAACTACAAACGTAGCATATGATCGTGTTAGTTTATTGCTACTGTTTTCGGCATGTCAAGTATCTGTTCCTATGACCGTGAGATCATGCAACTCACTGACACCGGAAGAGTGCCTTATGTGCATCAAACATCGCAACGTAACTGGGTGACTATAAAGGTACTCTACAGGTAGCTTCGAGGGTGTCTGTTGGGTTGGCATGGATCAAAACTGGGATTTGTTACTCCGTGTGACGAAGAGGTATCTCAGGGCCCACTCGGTAATACAACATCACAACAAGCCTTGCAAGCAAGGTGACTAAGTGTTAGTCATGGGATCTTGTATTACGAAACGAGTAAAGAGACATGTCGGTAACGAGGTTGAACTAGGTATGGAGATACCAACGATCGAATCTCGGGCAAGTAACATACCGAAGAACAAAAGGAACATCATACGGGATTAACTGAATCCTTGACATAGAGGTTTGACCGATAAAGATCTTCGTAGAATATGTAGGAACCAATATGGGCAGCTAGGTCCTGCTATTGGTTATTGACTGTAGAGGTGTCTCGGTCATGTCTACATAGTTCTCGAACCCGCAGGGTCTGCGCACTTAAGGTTCGATGACATTTCGGTAGTATAGAGTTATGTATGGTGGTTATCGAAGGTTGTTTGGAGTCCCGGATAAGATCCCGGATGTCACGAGGAGCGCCAGAATGGTCTGGAGGTAAATATTGATATATAGGAAGTCCTATTTTGGTCGCCAGAAAAGTTTCGGGCTCATCGGTAGTGTACCGGGAGTGCCGGGAGTTTACCGGGAGACCATCGAGAGGGGTATTTCGACCCTAGAGGCTACATGGGCTGTGGGAGAGTGAATACCAGCCCTTAGTGGGCTGGTGGAAGTCCCACACAAGGACCATGCGGCTAGGAAGAAAAGCCCAAAGAGAAAAAGGTGGAAAAAGGCAAAAAGACCAAAATAAGGAGGAGTCCTAGTCCTACTAGGATTGGAGGAGGATTCCTCCTCTCCTGCTTGGTTTGGCCGAAGCCTAGGGCTGTCCCCTTGAGGGAAGAGCCTCCTCCTCTCTTCCTCTTATATATACTAGAGGTTTTAGGGTTTTAGGCACTAGATTTTCAGCCACGTGCTACCCTATTCTCTAGTGCATAGTTTCTCCTCTAGATCGGTTTTCTGCAGTGCTTAGGCGAAGCCCTGCCGGAATAGATCCACCACCATCGCCGCAGCACCGTCGCTCTGCCGGAGAACTCTTCTACCTCTCCGCTCCCTCTTGTGGGATCAAGAAGGCGGAGATCGTCATCGAGTTGTACGTGTGCTGAACGTGGAGGTGTCATCCGTTCGGTGCTAGATCGGAAGGACCGTGATCAAGATCGCGTGATGGATCGTGATGAGATCGAGGGATGGATCGTGATGAGTTCGTGGGACGGATCGTGATTGGATCGCGGGAAGGATCATGATGAGATTGCGGGAAGCTTGGCGATTTGGATCACGAAGACGTTCGACTACACCAACCGCGTTTCTTAATGCTTCCCGCTTAGCGATCTACAAGGGTATGTAGATCCACTCTCCCTCTCGTAGAAGGTCATCACAATGTATAGATCTTGCATGTGCATAGGAAATTTTTTGTTTCCCATGCAACGTTACCCAATAGTGGCATCATGAGCTAGGTCTATGTGTAGATGAGATCTCGAGTAGAACACAAAGAGTATGTGGGCGTTGATGCTTAGATTGCTTCCTCCCTTTTTCATGTTTTTGTTCAGAGGTATTGTGGGATGAAGCGGCCTAGACCATCCTTACTCGTACGCTTACAAGAGACCGGTTCCATCAACTGACATGTAACCTCGTTGCACAAATATGGCTGGTGGGTGCCTGTTTCTCCTACTTTAGTTGGATCGGATTCGACAAAGGCGGTCCTTGAGAAGGTTGAAAAGAAACTTATGTATCACCATTGTGGTTTATGCGTAGATGAGAATTGTTCTTGCTAGATACCCATAGAAGCTACGTAAAACATGCAACAACAATTAGAGGACGTCTAACTTGTTTTTGCAGGGTATGTTGTGATGTGATATGGCCAATTACATGATCTGATATATGTGATGTATGAGATGATCATGTGTTGTATAGAATATCACGACTTGCATGTCGATGAGTGTGGCAACCGGCAGGAGCCATAGGGTTGTCTTTAATTATTGTATGACCTGCGTGTCAATCATTAAGCGCTATGTAATGGTTTAGTTTATCGCTAAACGGTAGCAATAGTAGTAGAAGCATGATTGGCGCGACAACCCCGACGGCGACACGTTGATGGAGATCATGGTGTCATGCCGGTGACGATGGAAATCATGCCAGTGCTTTCAAGATGGAGATCAAAAGCACAAGTTCATGGCCATATTATGTCACTTATGATTTGCATGTGATGTTAATCCTTTTGTGCACCTTGTTTTGCTTAGGACGACAGTAGCATTATAAGGTGATCCCTCACTTAATTTCAAGATAAATTGTGTTCTCCCCGAGTGTGCACCGTTGCGAAAGTTCGTCATGTTGAGACACCACGTGATGATCGGGTGTGATAGACTCTACGTTCACATACAACGGGTGCAAGCCAGTGTTGCACATGCAGAAACTCGGGTTAAACTTGACTAGCCTAGCATGTACAGACTTGGCCTCAGAACACAAGAGACCGAAAGGTCGAACATGAGTCATATAGTAGATATGATCAACATGATGATGTCCACCATTGAAACCACCTCACCTCAATTGATGATCGGACTTGAGTTGGTCAATTTGGATCATGTATCACTCGAATGACCGGAGGGATGTCAATTTGAGTGGGAGTTCTTAAGTAATATGATTAATTGAACTCATTATCATGAACATAGTCAGTAGTGTCTTTGCAAAATTATGTTCTAGATTACTAGCTCACGCTGTAGCTCCCTTGAATTTTTATATGTTCCTAGAGAAATAGAGTTGAAAGATGATGGTAGCAATATTGCGGACTGGGTCCGTGATCTGAGGATTGTCCTCATTGCTGCATACAAGGCTTATGTCCTTAATGCACCACTCAGTGCGCCACCCCCTCTAGCGTCATCTATAGATGTTGGGAACATCTGACAGGCATGTTCTGATGACTACATGATAGTTTAGTGTGTCATGCATTACGGCTTAGAATTGAGGCTCCGAACCGTTTTGAACATCACGGAACATATGAGATGTTCTAAGAGCTGAAATTGGGATCTCATGCTCGTGCCCGTGTTGTGAGATATGAGATCTCCAACAAGATTCTTTGTCTTCAAGATGAAGGAGAATAGCTCAATCGTTGAGCATGTGCTCAGATTGTTTGGGTGCTACAATCGCTTGAATCGAGTGGGAGTTAATCTTCCATATAAGATAGTGATTGATATAGTTCTCCAAGTCACAGTCACTAAGCTACTATAACTTGGTGATGAACTATAAAATGCCAGGGATAGAAATAATGATCCCTGAGCTATTCGTGGTGTTTGACACCGCGAAGGTAGAAATCAAGAAGGAGCGTCAAGTGTTGATGGTTAGTAAAAACTACTAGTTTCGAGAAGGGCAAGGGCAAGGAGGGAAACTTCATGGATGGCAAGTCAGTTGCTGCCCTAGTGAAGCAACCCAAAGTTGAACCCAAACCTGACACTAAGTGCTTCGATTATGAGGAGAGCGGTCGCTGAAGCGGAACAACCCTAGATACTTGGTAGATAAGAAGGCTGGCAACGTCAATAGAAGTATATTTGATATACGTGTTATTGATGTGTACCTTGCTAGTACTCCTAGTAGCACCTGGGTATTGAATACCGGTTCGGTTGCTAAATGTTAGTAACTCAAAATAAAATCTACGGAATGAATGGAGAACTAGCTAAGGGTGAGGTGACGATGTGTGTTGGAAATGTTTCCAAGGTTGATGTGATAAACATCGCATGCTCTCTCTACCTTCATGATTAGTGACGAACCTAAATAAATGTTATTTGGTGTTTTGCGTTGAGCATGAATGTGATTAGATCGTGTTTATTGCAACACGGTTATTCATTTAAGTTAGAGAATAATGGTTATTCTGTTTACATGAATAATACCTTCAACGGTGATGCACCCAGTGAGAATGGTTTGTTGAATCTTGATCGTAGTGAGACACATGTTCATAACATTGATGTCAAAAGATACAAAGTTAATAATGATAGTACCACATTCTTGTGGCACTGCCACTAAATGTCATATTGGTATAAAGCACATGAAGAAAATCCATGTTGATGGATCTTTGGACTCATTCGCTTTCGAATCGGTTGAGACATGCGAACCATGCCTCTTGGGCATGATGACTAAGGACCCCGTTTTCTAGAATGGGCAATTAACTTATTGGAAATGATACATGTTCATGTATATGGTCCAATGAGTGTTGTAGCGTGCAATGGATATCGTTATTTTCTTGCCTTCACTGATGATTTGAGTATATATGAGTATATTTAGTTAATGAAACACAAGTCTGAATCGTTTGAAAAGTTCAAACAAATTCAGAGTGAAGTTTAAGATCATCGTGAGAAGAAGATAAAATGTCTATGATATGATTGTGGAGATGAATATCTGAGTTACGAGTTTTGCATACAACTTTAGACAATGGGAAAATTGTTTCACAACTCACACCACCTGGAACACCATAGTGTGATGGTGTGTCCGAATGTCATAGTCGTGCTCTATTGGATATGGTGCATTATATGATGTCTCTTATCGTTTTGCTACTGTAGTTTTGGGGTTATGAGTTAGAGAGAACTACATTCACTTTAAATAGGGCACCATGTAAATCCGTTGAGATGAAACCGTCCAAACTATGGTTTGATAGAAACCTAAGCTGTCATTTCTTATTGTTTGGGGCTTATGTGAAAAAAGGTTTTCACCTAATGAACTCGAACCCAAAGTGGACAAATGCATCTTCATAGAATACCCTAAGAACAGTTGGGTATACCTTCTATCTCAGATCCAAGTGCAAAGTGTTTGTTGCTAAAACGGGTCCTTTCCCGAGAAAAGTTTCTCTCAAAAGAATTGAGTGGGAGGAAGATAGAACTTGATGAGGTTGTTGAACCTTTGTTTCAACCAGAGAGTAGAGCAGCGCAGAAAGATGTTTCTATGGAACCTGCGTCATTTGAAGAGGAAGTAAATGATGATGATCATGAAGCTTTGGATCAAGTTACTATCGAATCTTGTAGGTTGACAAGGATGCGTACTGCTCCTGGGTGGTACGACAACCCTGTCTTGGAGGTCATGTAGTTGGACAACGATGAACCTATGAGATATGGAGAAGTGATGATGGGACCGGATTCTGACAAATGGTTAGAGGCCATGAAATCTGAGAAAGGATCCATGTATTGAAACAAAGTATAGACTTTGGTAGACTTGCTCGTTGGACAACAGGTCATCGAGTACAAATGGACCGTTGAGATGAAGCCAGACGCTGATGGTAAATGTTACCATTTATAAAGCTCGACTTGTCACAAAGAAGTTTCCGACAAGTTCAAAGAGTTGACTGCGATGAGACTTTCTCACTCATAGCGATGATAAAGTTTATTGGAATTATGTTAGCAATTGCTGCATTTTTCAATTATGAAATCTGGCAGATGGATGACAAAACATCGTTTCCTTAATAGTTTACTTGAGGAAAGGTTGTATGTGATACAACCAGAAGGTTTTGTCAGTCCTAAGGATGCTAAAAGGTGTGCGAGCTCCAGCAATCCATCTAAGGGATGGAGCAAGCATCTTGGAGTTGGAATATACACTTTGATGAGGTGATCAAAGTTTTGTAGTTTATACAAAGTTTACGAGAAACTTGTATTTACAATAAAGTGAGTGGGAGCACTAAAGAATTTCTGATAAGTATATGCGGATGACATATTCTTGATCGGAAATAATGTAGAATATCTGAAAAGCATAAACGGTTGTTTGAAAAGTGATTTTCAAAGGAAGACCTGGATAAAGCTACCTAATTTTTGAGCATCAAGATCTATAGAGATCGATCAAGATGCTTGATGAGACTTTCAATTAGTACATACCTTGACAATATTTTGAAAGAGTTCAAAATGGATCAGTCAGAGAAAGAGTTCTCGCTTGATTTGTAAGGTGTGAAGTTGAGTGAGACTCAAATCTTGACAACGGTAGAAGAAAGAGAAAGGATGAACATCGTCCCCTATGCCTCATCCATAGGCTCTGTATAGTATGCGATGCTGTGTACCGCACCTGTGTGTGCATTGCCATGAGTCTGTCAAGGGGTACAAGAGTGATCCAGGAGTGGATCACTGGATAGCGGTCAATATTATCCTTAGTGACTAAAAGACTAAGGAAATGTTTCTCGATTATGGAGGTGATAAAGGGTTCGTCGTAAAGAGTTACGTCGATGCAAACTTTAACACTAATCCGGATGACTCTTAGTAGCAATCCGGATATGTATAGTGGAGCAGCCATTTGGAATAGTACCAAGTGGAGTGTGGTAGCAGTGTTTACAGTTTGACATAGTGATTTTCAAAGTACACATGGATCGGAATGTCGCAAACCAGTTGACTACAAGACCTCTCTCACATGCAAAGCATGATCGAGCCCCAGAACTCATTGGGTGTTAGATCCATAACAATGCGAATCACATGGTGATGTGAACTAGATTATTGACTCTAGTGCAAGTGGGAGACTATTGGAAATATGCCCTAGAGGCAATAATAGATTGGTTATTATCATATTTCCTTGTTCATGATAATCGTTGATTATCCATGCTATAATTGTGTTGATCGGAAACTCAGATACATGTGTGGATACATAGACAACACCATGTCCCTAGTATGCGTCTTATAGACTAGCTCGTTGTTCAAAGATGGCTAAGGTTTCCTAGCCATTGACATCAGATGTCATTTGATAACGGGATCACATCATTAGGAGAATGATGTGATGGACAAGACCCAAACTACAAACGTAGCATATGATCGTGTTAGTTTATTGCTACTGTTTTCGGCATGTCAAGTATCTGTTCCTATGACCGTGAGATCATGCAACTCACTGACACCGGAAGAGTGCCTTATGTGTATCAAACATCGCAACGTAACTGGGTGACTATAAAGGTACTCTACAGGTATCTTCGAGGGTGTCTGTTGGGTTGGCATGGATCAAAACTGGGATTTGTTACTCCGTGTGACGAAGAGGTATCTCAGGGCCCACTCGGTAATACAACATCACAACAAGCCTTGCAAGCAAGGTGACTAAGTGTTAGTCATGGGATCTTGTATTACGAAACGAGTAAAGAGACATGTCGGTAACGAGGTTGAACTAGGTATGGAGATACCGACGATCGAATCTCGGGCAAGTAACATACCGAAGAACAAAAGGAACATCATACGGGATTAACTGAATCCTTGACATAGAGGTTTGACCGATAAAGATCTTCGTAGAATATGTAGGAACCAATATGGGCATCCAGGTCCTGCTATTGGTTATTGACTGTAGAGGTGTCTCGGTCATGTCTACATAGTTCTCGAACCCGCAGGGTCTGCGCACTTAAGGTTCGATGACATTTCGGTAGTATAGAGTCATGTATGGTGGTTATCGAAGGTTGTTTGGAGTCCCGGATAAGATCCTGGATGTCACGAGGAGCTCCGGAATGGTCTGGAGGTAAATATTGATATATAGGAAGTCCTATTTTGGTCGCCAGAAAAGTTTCGGGCTCATCGGTAGTGTACCGGGAGTGCCGGGAGTGTACCGGGAGACCATCGAGAGGGGTATTTCGACCCAAGAGGCTACATGGGCTATGGGAGAGTGAATACCAGCGCTTAGTGGTCTGGGGGAAGTCCCACACAAAGCCCATGCGATTGGGAAGAAAATCCCAAAGAGAAAAAAGGTGGAAAAAGGCAAAAACACCAAAATAAGGAGGAGTCCTGGTCCTACTAGGATTCGAGGAGGATTCCTCCTCTCCTCCTTGGTTCGGCCGAAGCCAAGGGCTGGCCCCTTGAGTTACAAGCCTCCTCCCCTCTTCCTCTTATATATACAAGAGGTTTTAGGGTTTTTGGCACTAGATTTTCAGCCACGTGCTACCCTATTCTCTAGTGCATAGTTTCTCCTCTAGATTGGTTTTCTGCGGTGCTTAGGCGAAGCCCTGCCGGAATAGCTCCACCACCATCGCCGTAGCGTCGTCGCGCTTCTAGAGCTCTTCTACCTCTCCGCTCCCTCTTGCTGGATCAAGAAGGTGGAGATCATCATCGAGCTATACGTGTGCTGAACGCGGAGGTGCCGTCCATTCAGCGCTAGATCGAAAGGACCGTGATCAAGATCGCGAGACGGATCGTGATGAGATCGCGGGACGGATCATGGTGAATTTGCGGGACGGATCGTGATTGGATCATGGGATGGATCGTGATGAGATTGTGGGACGCTTCGCGATTTGTATCGCGAAGACGTTCAACTACACCTACCGCGTTTCTTAACGCTTCCCGCTTAGCGATCTACAAGGGTATGTAGACCCACTCTCCCTCTCGTAAATGCTCATCACCATGGATAGATCTTGCGTGTGCATAGGAAATTTTTTGTTTCCCATGAAACGTTCCCCAACACACCCACATATCAAATTATGAAAGTAACGAACGCGAATCAAAGGAGCATGATGAAAACTAGCTTGACTGAAATTCCCATATGTCCTCGGGAGTGCTTTGCTTTATATACGAGTTTGTCCAGGCCTGTCCTTTGCTACAAAACAGATTGGGCTACCTTGATGCACCTTTGCTACACTTGTTACTTGTTACTCGTTACAAATTATCTTATCACAAAGCCATCTGTTGTTGATAATTGCAGTGCTTGCAGAGAATACCTTACTTGAAACCGCTTGTGATTTCCTTTTGCTCCTCGCTGGGTTCGACCCTCATACTTATTGAAAGGAATAAAATAGATCCCCTATACATGTGGGTCATAAATATTCTTTTGCGGCGCCATTTCCTCGGAATGAAGTGCCTTTGGTTAGTGGAATCTGGTAAGGAAAAATTTATATAGTGTGCTGAAATTTACTGTCACTTGTCACTATGGAAAGTAATCCTTTGAGGGGCTTGTTCGGGGTATCTTCACCTCGACCGAAAACACAAAGAGTTGTCCATCAACCTACTGAACCTACTAAAAATATTTATTATTAAATTCCTTCGGGTATGATAGAGAAACTGCTGGCTAATCCTTATGCATGAGATGGAACACTACATCCTGATTTACATCCAATCTATGTGGATGAAGTTTGTGGATTATTTAAGCTAGCAGGTCTGCCTGAGGATCACATTAAGAAGAATGTATTTCCTTTATATTTGAAGGAGAAGGCATTGACATGGTATAGGCAATGTGATGATATTGGATCATGGGGCTACAACCGATTGAAATTGGAATTTCATCAGAAGTTCTACGCAATGCCTCTAGTTCATCGTGATCGGAATTATATTTATAACTTTTGGCCTCGTGAAGGAGAAATAATCACTCAAGCTTGGGGAGGCTTAATTCAATGTTATATTTATGCCCCAATCATGAGCTCTTGAGAGAAATTATTATTCATATTTTTTATGCTCGACTTTCTCATAATGATCAATTCATGCTCGATACTTCTTGTGTTGGTTCCTATATGAAGAAAGATATTGATTTCAAATGGAATTTATTGGAAAGAATTAAACACAACTCTGAAGATTGGGAACTCGATGAAGGTAAGGAGTCGGGTATGAACCTTAAGTTTGTTTGCGATAAATCCTTTGTAGACACCGATGCTTTTCTTGAATTTAGCACTAAATATGAACTTGACTCTAAGATAGTAGCTTCTTTTTGTGAATATTTTGCTACTCATTTTGATCTCCCTAAGGAGAAGTGGTTTAAATATCATTGTCCCACTGAAGTGAAAGTAGTTGAACCTATTAAAGTTGAAGAGAAAACTATTACTTTTAATGTTGATCCTGTTATTCCCACTGCTTACATTGAAAGACCACCATTCCCTATTAGAATAAAGGAACATGCTAAAGCTTCAAATGTGGTTTGTAAGAGCCGTGCTAGAACACCTACACCCCTTGAGAAAATTAAAGTTGAGCCTATTATTTCTATGGTTAAGGATCTCTTGGTTGATAATATGGATGGGCATGTTATTCAATTTTGCGATGAAGCCGCTAGAATTGCTAAACCTGATGCTAAAGTTAAAACATAGACCCATTGTTGGAACGCTTGTTGTTTCTGTTAAAATAGGAGATCATTGTTATCATGGCTTATGTGATATGGGTGCTTGTGTGAGTGCAATTCTCTTTTCCTTATATAAAGAGATTATATATGATATTGCACTAGCTGAGTTACAGGAAATTGATGTTACAGTTAAGCTTGCTAATAGAGACACTATATCACCAGTTAGGATTATTAGAGATGTTGAAGTCTTGTGTGGGAAAATAAAATATCCTACTGATTTTCTTGTTCTTGGCTCCCCACAAGATGATTTTTATCCCATTATATTTGGTAGACCCTTCTTGAATACCGTTAATGTCAGGATAGATTATGAGAAAGAAGCAGTTACAATAAGTTTTGGGGATACGTCTCATGAGTTTAATTTCTCTAAATTTCATAGACAACCGCATGATAAAGAATAGCCTAGTAAGAATGAAATTATTGGTCTTGCTTCTATTGTTGTTCCTCCTACATAACCTTTAAAGCAATATTTGTTATACCATGAAATTGATATGCATATGAATGAAAGGAATGAAATAGATAAGATTTTCTGTGATCAGCATCCTATTCTGAAACGCGACTTGCCCGTTGAAATACTTGGGGATCCTCCTCCACCCAAGGGTGATCCCGTGTTTGAGCTTAAACAATTACCAGATACTCTAAAATATGCTTATCTTGATGAAAGGAAGATATATCCTGTTATTATTAGTGCTAACCTTTCAGAGCATGAAGAACAGAGATTATTGAAAACTCTGGGGAAGTACCGTGGTGCTATTGGATATAATCTTGATGATCTTAAGGGCATTAGTCCCACTCTATGTCAGCACAAAATTAAAATGGAGACTGATGCTAAACCTGTCGTTGATCACCAACGACGGTTGAATCCAAAAATGAAGGAAGTGATAAGAAATGAAATATTAAAGCTTCTGGAGGTAGGTATCATTTACCCTATTGCTGATAGTAGATGGGTTAGTCTTGTTCATTGTGTCCCTAAGAAAGGAGGTATTACCATAGTTCCTAATGATAAAAATGAATTGATCCCGCAGAGAATTGTTAGAGAATATAGAATGGTAATTGATTTTAGGAAATTGAATAAACCTACTAGGAAAGATCATTACCCTCTACCTTTTATTGCTCAAATGCTAGAAAGATTATTCAAACACCCACATTTCGGCTTTCTAGATTGTTATTCTGGTTTCTCTCAAATACCCGTGTCAAAAGAGGACCAAGATAAGACCACCTTTACGTGCCCCTTTGGTACCTTTGCTTATAGACGTATGCCTTCCGGTTTATGCAATGCACCTGCTACTTTTCAAAGACGCATGACTGCTATATTCTCTGATTTTTGTGAAAAGATTGGTGAGGTTTTCAAGGATGACTTTTCGTCTACAAAACTTCTTTTGATGATTGTTTGAGCAACCTTGATCGAGTTTTGCAGAGATGTGAAGAAACTAATCTTGTCTTGAATTGGGAGAAGTGCCACTTTATGGTGAATGCAGGCATTGTCTTGGGACATAAAGTTTCCGAAACAGGTATTGAAGTTGACAAGGCTAAAGTTGATGCTATTGAAAAAATGCCATGTCCTACGGATATCAAAGTTATAAGAAGTTTCCTTGGTCATGGTGGTTTCTATAGGAGATTTATTAAAGATTTTTCTAAGATCTCTAGGCCTCTCACTAATCTTTTGCAAAAACATGTTCCATTCATTTTTTTATGATGATTGTGTAGAAGCTTTCGAAATTCTTAAGAATGCTTTGATTTCTCCTCCTGTTGTTCAACCACCTGATTGGAACCTGCCCATTGAAATTATGTGTGATGCTAGTGATTGTGCCGTTAGTGCTGTCCTAGGAAAAATAGTTTGATAAGAAGTTAAATGTTAATCATTATGCTAGCAAAAACTCTAGAAAGTGCTGAAAGAAACTATGCTACCACTGAAAAAGAATTTTTAGCAGTTGTGTCTGTTTGTGATGAGTTTAGACCCTATATTCTTTACTCTAAAGTAACTGTTCACACTGATCATGCTGCTATTAAATATCTTATGGAAAAGAAGGATGCTAAACCTAGACTTATCAGATGGGTTCTTATGCTACAAGAATTTGATTTGCATATTGTTGATAGAAAGGGTGCTCATAACACCGTAACAGATAACTTTTCTAGGTTAGAGAATGTTCTTGCTGACCCACTACCTATTGATGATAGCTTTCCTGATGAACGATTGCCTGTCATAAATGCTTCTTGTAATGCACCTTGGTATGTTGATTATGCTAATTACATTGTCGCTAAATTTACACCGCCTAGTTTCACATACCAGCAAAAGAAAAGGCTATTCTATGATTTAAGACATTACTTCTAGGATGGCCCACACCTTTATAAATAAGGAGTAGATGGTGTTATTAGATGTTGTGTACCTGAGCATGAATAGGAACTGATCCTACGGAAGTGTCATTCCGAGGCCTACGGAGGACACCACGCTGGAGATAGAACTGAGCATAAGGTATTGTAATCTAGTTTTTACTAGCCTACTCTCTTCAAAGATGCTCCTTAAGTTTGTCTTGTCATGTGATGAATGTCAAAGAATTGGTAATATTAGTAGATAGTAGGAAATGCCTATGAATTACTTTCTTGTTATTGAACCATTTGATGTTTGGGCTTTTGATTATATGCGCCCTTTTCCAACGTCCAACGGGTATACTCATATTATAGTTGATGTTGATTATGTTACTAAGTGGGTAGAATCTATTCCAACTAGTAGTGCTGATCATAACACCTCTGTTAAGATGCTTAAAGAATTTATTTTCCCAAGATTTGGATTCCCAATATATTTAATGACTGATGGGGGTCCACATTTTATTCATGGTGCTTTCCGTAAATTGCTTGCTAAGTATGATATTGACCATAGAATTGCATCCCCTTATCATCCTCAGTCTAGTGGTCAAGTAGAATTAAGCAATAGAGAAAATAAATTGATCTTGCAAAATACGGTTAATAGATCTAGGAGGAATTTGTCTAAGAAACTTGACGATGCATTATGGTCATATAGAACTGCTTACAAGAATCCTTTAGGTATGTCTCCATATAAAATGGTTTATGGTAAATCCTGTCACTTACCTCTAGAGCTGGAGCACAAAGCTTATTCATGAATGAAGAACCCAGGCCTATGAGAATTCCAAGTAGTTTAAAGAAAAAGTTAAGAGATGGCATGATAAAAGGATAGAAAAGCAAGAATTTAATGCAGGTGACCATGTCTTGCTATACAATTCTCGTTTAAGATTTTTTCAAGAAAGCTTCTCTACAAATGGGAAGGGCCTTATATCGTCGAGGAATTATATCATTCTGCTTCCATCAACATCAACAATGTCGAAGGCACTAATCCGAAGTTGGTAAACGGGCAAAGAATCAAACATTATATTTCGGGTACTCCCATTAATTTTGAGACCAATGTTATCAGTACTATAACTACAGAAGAGCATATTAACGTTTCAGACTCCGAAAAGGAATAGGTACGTGGTACGGTAAGTTAATCGACTCCAAAACTTTCCCAATAGAAATATTACTCAGTTTTGGAATATTTAAAAAAATTAGGAAAATAAAAAATAGTCGGAAGGATGCACAGGGAGGCGACAAGCCTGCTAGGCGCGGCCACACCCCCTGGCCGCGCCTAGGGGGCTTGTCACCACTACGTGTGCCCTCGGACTCCATTTTCTTGAAGGTTTCGACTTTCGTATAATATAATCTCTTGAAGGTTTCGACTTTCGTATCACGACAATACCTCTTGTTTTCGTTTTGAGTTGTTTTTGCAGCAGATTTAGATCGTCATGGCATCCCCCGATGCTCCGAAGGACAATTTTTAGAGATGGTCATCAACCCTTATCTTGCAGAGGTGCTGCAACACCCTCAAACCATTGAGATGCATGAGGGGGTGTTGCACATCCGTGACGTTGAGGGGCTAAAGAAGATCGGAAGCGTGGAAACAAGGCTCAAAGCACTGGAGCAACAAGTCTTCAAGTGCCAAGGGATGGTGGAACATGGACTCGATGCCAATCATATGATGATCTCGGAGTTTACCCATAAACACATGCTGGACACCAAGGACATCGGGGAGCACATCTTCAAGCTTTACGAGAAAATTGAGCATCTCCAAGCCCAGATCTACGATGTGCAACACCAAAATTGTGAGTATGAATACAGATTTAAGAGAATGAGTTTGGGTGTAGATTTGAGGATTCCAGGGACTCATTCATCTTTTTATGATGGTGGGACAATGCCTTGGAAGACGGAGGACAAATTTCCATCCTCACCAACAAATTCACCACCATCACCTCCTAAGAAGTACACCTGAGCACATGGGTATGGGCACTCCCCTTTGCTTGTGCCAAGCTTGGGGGAGGCGCCCCGGTATTGTATCATCATCACACCTTTCTTCCTTGTTGTTTTTCTTGTTTTTCTGTTCGATATTTTTTTATTTTGTTTTGGTCTAGTAGAATAAAAGTTTTATTATGATCTACTTTTTAGTTTTTGCTTTTGCTCCCCTTATGTAAGAAAGTCCGAGAATTATATAATGAAAAGTAGGTTTGATAAGAGGGCTTTGCTAGAATACAATGTTCTTGAGAGTAATGAATAAAGAATAATAGAATAAAATCAAAGAGTATGCATAAGGATCTTATGGGGAGTGATGACTTCTGATACGTCTCCAACGTATCTATAATTTTTTATCATGGCATGCTATTATATTATATGTTTTAGATGTTTTATATGTGTTGATAAGATATTTTATACTATTTTTGGGACTAACCTATTAATCTAGAGCCAAGTGCCAGTCTTTGTTTTTTCCTTGTTTTTGAGTTTTGCAGATATGGAATATTAAATGGAGTCCAAAAAGAATAAAACCTTCGGAAGGAATTTTTCTGGAAGGAAACAAGTCATCCAAGCTTGGAGTGCACGTTAGGGGAGATACTAGGGCGCCACAAGCCTCCTAGGCGTGCCCCCTGGCCATGCCTAGCAGGCTTGTCGCCTCCTGGAAGGTCTCCTAACCCTAATTCTTTGCCAATAAATACCCTAATATTCCCCCAACATTAGAACAAGCCATGCATATACTTTTCCGCCACCAGAAGCCTCCGTTCTCGAGAGATAGAATCTTGGAGCCTTTTTCCGGTAATCTGTCGGAGGGGGTTTCGATCACGAAGGGCATCTACATCAACTCCATTGCCCCTTTGATGATGCATGAGTAGTCCACCAGAGACCTACGGGTCCATAGATATTAGCTAGATGGCTTCTTCTATCTCTTTGATCCTCAATACCATGTTCTTCATGATCTTCGTGGAGATCTATCCGATGTAATCCTATTTTGTGGTGTGTTTGTCAAGATCCAATGAATTGTGAGTTTTTGTTCAGATTATCCATGAATATTATTTGAATCTCCTCTGGTTTCTTATATGCATGATTTCATATCCTTGCAAGTCTCTTCGAGTTATTGGTTTGATTCGGCCAACTAGATTGGTAATTCTTGCAATGGGAGAAGTTCTTGGTTTTGGTTTCAATCTTGAGGTGTCCTCACCTAGTGACGAAGTAGGGGTAGCAAGGCATGTATTATATTGTTGCCATCAAGGGTAACAAGATGGGGTATTCATCATATTGCTGGAGTTTATCCGTCTACATCATGTCATCTTTCTTAATGCGTTACTATGTTCTTCGTGAACTTAATACTCTAGATGCAGGTAGGAGTTAAACAATGTGCGGAGTAATAGTAGTAGATGCAGGATCGTTTCAGTCTACTTGTCATAGACGTGATGCCTATATGCATGATCATTGGCTTGGATAACTAAATGATTATTCGCTTTTCTATCAATTGCTTGATAGTAATTTGTTTACCCACCATGATATTTGTCTTCAAGAGAGAAGCCTCTAGTGAAACCTATGTCCCCCAGGTCTATTTTCCATCATATTTTTCAGATCTATACTTGTTGCAATTTATTACCTTTTACTTTCTGCACTCGGTACATCTATCTCTATCGGATCTATTACTTGCAAATAACCGTGAAGGGATTGACAACCCCTTTATAGCATTGGGTGCAAGAGTTTGATTATTTGTGTAGGTAAATCCATTGGTGACTTGCTTGTTCCTCCTAATGGATTGATACCTTGGTTCTCAAAACCCGAGGGAAATACTTATCTACTTTGCTGCATCACCCTTTGCCCTTAAAGGGAAAACCAACGCATGCTCAAGAGCTAGCAAGAAGGATTTCTGGTGTCGTTGCCAGGGAGGATACACATCAAGCCTACCAAGTACCCATCACAAACTCATCTCTTGATTTTACTTTACTTTCCATTTGCCTATAATTTTCATCTCCCCCACTTCAAAAACCATTTCCAGAAAATACCAAAAATATTTGTCTTTTTATTCGCCCTTCTTCCGTTTGCCTTTTTGTTGCTATGTTTACTTGTGTTGCCATGTGCCTTCTATTTGCTTGCATCTTCACTTGATAAAAATCTATTGATACGGATCCTCATCCAGTTGCTAATCTTTTCGAAAGACCAAATTATGATGAACCAATTGCTAGCGAGTTGAGTGCACTTGATTATCTGTATGAAGTTTTGTTTGAAAAACATGAATCTGGAAATTTTGATGAAGTATTGAAAGAAGAAATTTATAAGGAGATTCGTGATAGTTCCTTGAATGAAAAGCGTGATTGCCATGTTGTTAGTATGAATTCTCTGAATATCCATGATGCTAATGATATGCAAAACCACAAGCTTGGGGATGCTATGCTTGATGAAGATGATATTTTTTGTTCCCCATGTTTTGGTGATGACACGTATGCTATAATTAATCATGAAAAGAATGATTTATGTGATAGTTATATTGTTGAATTCCTTCGTGATGCTACTGAAATTTATTTTGAGGGAGGAACATATGCTTGGAGGAATTGCAATAATATCAAGTTTCCTCTCTATGTGTTCAAAGTTTTGAAGTTATGCTTGTTTTGCCTTCCTACGGTAGTTGATTCTTGCTCCCATAAATCGTTTGCCCACAAAATTCCTATGCATAGGAAGTGGGTTAGACTTAAATGTTATTGTAATGAGATTCATGATGCTCTCTTGCTTGTTTCAGTTACTACTTTGTATGTGAGCATCATTGAAATCATCATGCCTAGCTAGGGGCCTTAAACAATAGCGCTTGTTGGGAGGCAACCCAATTTTATTTTTGTGTTTTGTTTTTGCTTCTGTTTTTGAGTGTTTCCCACATTATTAATTATGTAGTAATTTTTTTGGTGTTTTAATTAGTGTTTGAGCCAAGTAAAACCTTTGGGTGATCTATGGTAGTTGTTGATTTGATCTTGCTGAAAAAAAGAAACTTTTGCGCTAAGTCCAGGAATTTTATATTTTTTCAGAGGTTCAAATTGAGCTAAAATTTTCACAAATGATTGATCTATAAATTTCCCAGGTTTTTCTAATTTTCATAATTTTTGGACTTACAGAAGTATACGAAGTTTCCACATTGCCAAAGGCTATTCTGTTTTTGACATATTCTGTTTTCTTTGAGTTTTTTGCGTGTTTTGATGAATCTATGGGTTGTATCATGTGGTATGAGCCATGGAGAAGTTACATTACAGTAGTTATAACACAAATATAAATAAATAATGAGTTCACAACAGTACCTAAAGTGGTGATTTATTTTCTTATGCTAACGGATCTCACGAGTTTTCTGTTAAGTTTTGTATTGTGAAGTTTTCATGTTTTGGGTAAAGATTGGATGGACTATGGAATAAGGAGTGGCAAGAGCATATGCTTGGGGATTCCCAAGGTACCCCAAGTCATATTCAAGGATGCCAAAGAGCCTAAGATTGGGGATGCACCGGAAGGCATCCCCTGTTTCGTCTTCAATCCGTCGGTAAATTTACTCGAGGCTATATTTTTATTCACCACATGATATGTGTTTTGCTTGGACCCTCTTGTATGATATGAGTTTTTGCTTGTTAGTTTGTCACAATCATCCTTGATGCACACATCTTTTGAGAGACACACGTTGAATCGTGTATTTATTGGAATACTATTTGTGCTTCACTTATATCTTTTGAGTTGGGCAATTTTTGCTCTATATGCTTCACTTACATCTTTTAGAGCAAGGTGGTGTTTTCATTTTATAGAAATACTTGAACTCTCGTACCTCACTTATATTATTTTGAGAGTTCCCAAAAACAGCATGGTAATTAGTCTAGGTTATGAATTTAGTCCTAATAGGATAGGTCTCCAAAAGGGATATAATAAAAACTTCCATATCAAGTGCATTGAGTATTTATCAGAAGTTTGATTCCTTGCATAAAGTTTTGAGATATAGAGATGGTAATGTTAAGAGACATGTTAGGAAGTAAATTATGATTTGGTAAAAAAAATTTTGTAAAGGTTTTTGATTCCCCTAGCATGGACATATGGTGAAACGCTATTTAAGGAAGTCGAAGCATGACTTGTTTATAGATTGTCGACCTTTGTGTGAGGGTTGGGGGCGTGCGCTGGTTAACTCTACCAACCTCCCCCTAGTAGCATGTGTTTAATTCTTTGCTTCAATGACTAATAGACTTTTCCAATAAGTATGTGAGTTCTTTATGACTAATCTTGAGCCCGTGGATTATACGCACTCTCACCCTTCCACTTTTGCTAGCCTTTCTAGTACCGCGCAACTTTCGCCGGTGCAACAAACACCTTCCTCGAAACAGCCACCATATACCTTCCTCAAAACTGCCACCATATATCTTTCCTCAAAACAGCCACCATACCTACCTATTATGGCATTTCCATAGATATTCCGAGATATATTGCCATGCAACTTCCATCGTTTCCTTTTTTGACATGCACCATCACTTCCATATTGCATATAGAGTCATATTTTGTCATAGGTATCGAGTTGTAATTTTCCTTCTGCGTTGTAGGTAAATAAATGTAGCGACCCGATATCAAGGGATCAGAGTCTCACTACTAGGAAAAGGGCTATAGATGATATGGCCACTAATGGCGCACCAGACATGTGGTGCGCCACTACTATATAGTAATGGCGCACCATGAGTCGGTGCGCCATTAGTGTGGTAGACTCTAATGGCGCACCAGACCAACGATGCGCCATTAGTAATAAAAAAAATTTGCAAAAATTCTAATGGCGCACCAGCATTAGTAACCAGGGTTACTAATGGCGCATTTGTAGGTGGTGCGCCATTAGTAAATTTATTTATTTTTGCAAAAATTCTAATGGCGCACCTCCAGCTGGTGCGCCATTAGTAACCAGGGTTACTAATGGCGCATTTATAGGTGGTACACCATTAGTAACCTGGGGCCAGCTAGATATTTTGGACAGCCACACCTACACACTCACTTTCCCCACTTCATTCTCTCCACCTCCTCCTCCAAGCTTGTGTCGGCTGCCTCCTCCTCGTCACCTCATTTGCACCATAGATTCATCAAAATTAAGTGGTTAAATTACCTTTTTTGATAGGTAAGTAAGGGGAAAGCTATCTTTATGTTGTAGATCTACTTTTTTTCTCCCTAGCTCGCTCCAACAACGTGCACATGCACTTTTTATGGCCTTGCTAGATCTATGTATGTTTGTGGTGTTGCATATGTTTGTGGTGTTGCATATATGTTTGTGTTTGCAGGTACCGTTATTTGAAATGCGATAGTTTCCCAATATTTTGGCCGGAATGTTGATTCATTTCTGTTTCGGCGAGAATTTGGCACTATGCATTATTTTTGGTCCTATTTTTAGGGAAAGTCATGCCAAATTTTTTCTTGGTTCTAAAATATCGTTCTGCTCTACCCCGCAGGCGACCATGGTCCGCACAATGACTGAAGGCATCGTGAATAGGTTTTTGAGCTCCGCGAAGGCCGAGATGCTTCAAAAGAACGAGACGGAGATAAGATGTCCGTGTCGAAGATGCAAGCTGAAGAGCCTTATTGCGGACCCGGATTCCGGGGAGGTGCGGGACCACCTGCTCTTGCGTGGTTTCATGGATGGCTATCGGTGGCAAGGTGATGAAGATGACTATGAAGTCGTCCAAGGGGGTCGGGCAAGAAATGAGGAAGGGCAGCAAGACAACCACGGCGGCGAGGGCGGGCGAGAAAACGAAGAATCTCCAGGACATGATCACGACGGTGATGCTGTACGCAGTCATCATGTAGAAGATGCCGGACATGATGATGAGGAAGATCAATACGAAGGGCATGATCATGAAGGTGAAGATGCCAGAGCAAACGACGATGGAGGCTGGGTGCAGGACCCTCATATTCAAGAGCTGCTTCTCAAGCAGACGGATAACGCAAGAGCTGCCGCCCGAGAGAAAGCCAAGCTGGATCAACTGGAGATAGACGCGGTTACTCCATTGTATGAAGGATGCAGGCCCCAGGATACCCGCCTGAAAGTAACGCTCATGTCTCTGGAGATGAAGGTAAAACACAAAATGACCGACGCATGCTTCGACGAGATCATGTCATTCTGGCACGAACGTCTTCCCAAGGGGAACAAGTGCCCGACCAGTTTCGAGGAGGCGAAGAAAATCGTGTGTCCTCTGGATTTATCGCACGTGACATACCATGTGTGCATGAACAATTACATCATTTATCAGGACGAGCACGTAGAGTCTACCATATGTCCGGTGTGCGGCGTCACTCGATACAAGAAGAGGAAGAAAGCTCCTCGAAAAGTGGTGTGGTACTTTCCGATCACTCCTCATCTACAGCGGTATTTCGTGGACCCTAAGGTAGCAAAGCTCCTGCGTTGGCACGCGGATAGGGAGGAGAAGAAGCGGGAAGATGACAGAAATGATCCAGAGATAAATAAAAAAGACAAGATGCTGAGTCACCCTAAGGATGCGAGCCAGTGGCAAGCGTTGAACTTCGAAGACCCAGAATTTGGGAACGATCCAAGGAACATTGTGCTGGGCGCGAGCACCGATGGAGTCAATCCGTTTGGCAGCCAGAGAAGCACACATAGCACCTGGCCTGTGTTTGTGTGGATGTACAAACTTCCCCCTGGTTGTGTATGAAGAGGAAGTACATTCACATGAGTATGCTAGTTGAAGGGCCAAAACAACCAGGGGACGACATCAATCTGTATCTGGGGCTGCTGAAAGAGGAGCTAGACATGCTGTGGAAAACGCCAGCCAATACGTGGGACGCCGCAGAGAAAGAATATTTCCCTATGAGAGTCGCACTGCTCACGACGGTGCACGACTATCTCGGTTATGGATATGTCGCGGGGCAGGTGGTCCACGGATTTTCTGGATGCGTCAGGTGCATGGATGACACAACGTATCGCCAGCTAGATAGAGATCCCGGGTCTTCGAAAACCGTGTTCATGGGACATCGAAGGTGGCTTCACGACGATGACCCATGGAGAAAACGCAAGGATCTGTTCGATGGTGAAACCGAACCCCGAAGACGCCCGCGTACAAGGAGTGGCGAGGAAATAGACGCGATGTTGAAAAATTGGAAAGATTGCCCACTGCCGGGAAAGAAGCAAAAGGCGCCAGAGCCGGGAAAGAAGCGAAAGGCGCCAGAGCCGCTGCTGAAGGTATGGAAAACGAGGTCTATTTTCTGGGACTTGACATACTGGAAGATCCACCGTGTGCCTCACAGCCTTGATGTCATGCATATCACGAAGAACATGTGCGAGAGTCTGCTTGGTACCCTGCTCAACATGCCAGAGAGGACCAAAGATGGGTTTAAAGCAAGGGCAAACTTGAAATCAATGGGCATCAGGGAGGAGCTTCACGCTAATGATGATGATGATGAGGCGAAGCAGGACACAGAAAGTCGTCGCAAAGGCAAAAAGGCCAAGAAGACCGGAAATGACTACCCTCCCGCGTGCTTCACTCTAAGTCAGGAGGAGATCGAGCAGTTTTTCACCTGCCTCGTAGGAGTAAAACTTCCTTATGGTTACGCGGGGAAGATAAGAAGATACCTAGACCCAGCGAAGCAGAAGTTCAGCGGGATGAAGTCTCACGACTGTCACGTGCTGATGACGCAGATACTTCCAGTTGCAATCCGTGGGATCATGGACGCGCACGTCCGTGAAATGCTATTTGGCTTATGCAACTTTTTCGACGTCATCTCTCGGAAGTCGGTTGGCGTGAGGCAACTCAGAAGGCTACAGGAAGAGATCGTGGTGATACTATGCGAGCTTGAGATGTACTTCCCGCCCGCATTCTTCGACGTTATGGTGCATCTGCTGGTCCATATCGTGGAGGATATCATCCAACTCGGGCCGACGTTCCTGCACAGCATGATGCCGTTCGAAAGGATGAATGGTGTCATCAAAGGATACGTTCGCAACATGTCACGTGCAGAGGGAAGCATAGCCAGGGGATTTCTGACCGAAGAGTGCATCTCCTACTGCACGAATTATCTAGGCATCGAGAACCCCGTTGGTCTACCCGTCAACAGGCACCTCAGCAGGCTCGCTGGATGGGGTCACCGTGAGGGGCGCCGCGAAATGCATGTCGACTTCGAGGGTCGACTCACCGACTTTGAAAGAGCAAACCTAGTCGCGCTACAACACATAGACGTGGTCGATCCTTGGGTGGTAGAGCACAAAACCTTTATTGAGAAAACGTACAATGACCGAGGCCAACAGAGGACGGACGGAGATATAATCAAAGAGCACAACTCATGTTTCACGCGTTGGTTCAAGCAGAAGCTTCTGTCGTACCCTTTACATGAGGATTCTTCCACGGAAGAACAACTCATATTCGCCTTGTCACAGGGCGCCGAGCACAACCTGATGATCTATGAGGCGTACGATATCAACGGCTACACATTCTACACTGAGGACAAGGGCATGAAGAGCGATGGTTATCAGAACTCCGGGGTAACGATGGAATCCTACACCGGTAACGACAAGGACAGATACTACGGAAGGATCGAGGAGATCTGGGAGCTGAGCTACGCTGGAGAGAAGGTCCCGATGTTCCATGTCAGATGGGCCAAGAGCGTCCTAAAAGAAGACCGGTATTTCATCACCATGGTTATACCCGAAGCCAAATCCAAGACCACGGGCGCAAACATCACCGCGAAAAATGAGCCACGGGTACTGGCTTCCCAAGTGGACCAATGCTTCTTCATTACCGACCCGTCAAAGCCTAGTGGTGTTGTCGTGAGGAGAGGCAAAAGGAAGATCATCGGAATGGATGGAGTCGTCAATGAGCAAGACTTCGACAAGTACGGCCACCCGAAGATGGAACATGACGATGACGATGAAGTAGCAGCATACACCACAAGAAGAAGCAGGACCAGCCTACCTAAAGGACGTCCGTTCCACAGAAGAACTCCGTTATCGAAAAAGAAGGGCAAGAAGATTGTGAACAGATAGCTAGCTAAGATCGATTGTATTTAAATCGTAGTCTTCATTTCTTGATTGTATTACATGGGCAGTTTTTGAACTCGATCATGAATATTTTTAAATTTCATGGGCACTTTTTGAATTCATGAATATTTTTTCAAATTTGATCTCTATCCCCCTCCATCTCGATCGCTATCCCCCTCCATCTTGATCTCGATCCCCCCCGGCCGCACCCTCCCCTGCTAGCTCCACCGCCGCCGAGACGACCCACCGCACCCTCCCCGGCCTGCTCCATCGCCGCCGAGCACCCCCCGCACCCTCCGTCGCTCCACCGCCGCCGATGACCCACCGTCGCCGAGCACCCCCCGCACCCTCCCCCGCTCCATCTTGATCTCGGCGGCGGTGGAGCTAGCACCCTCCCCTGCTAGCTCCACCGCCGCCGAGACGACCCACCGCACCCTCCCCGGCCTGCTCCATCGCCGCCGAGCACCCCCCGCACCCTCCGTCGCTCCACCGCCGCCGATGACCCACCGTCGCCGAGCACCCCCCGCACCCTCCCCCGCTCCACCGCCGCCCAGCACCCCCATTTTCAAATAACAAATTTGATGATATTTTTTCATATTCATAAAAAAGTTATTACTGTTTTTATAAAAAAAAATATTACTGTTCTTATAAAAGAATATTAAAAAATAGCATTCTAATGGCGCATCGCTCGGGGATGCGCCATTAGAATGTGAAAAAAACATTCTAATGGCGCACCCGCGAGCGGTGCGCCATTACAATGTAAAAAACATTCTAATGGCGTACCCCCGAGCGGTGCGCCATTAGAATGTGAAAAAAAACATTCTAATGGCGCACCGCTTGGGGGTGCGCCATTAGAAATATTTAGCTAACTAACTCGCGTTGCCCCCGCTCCCTCCTCGCGCTGCCCCCGCTCCCTCCCGTCTCCTCCGGTCCTCCCTCCTCCCTCCGCGCCGCCGCGCCCCTCGCTCGGCTCGACGCCGCCGCCACACAGGCTGGAACGACGGTCTCCTCCCTCCTCCCTCCACCGCCGGCGCCCTCGCCTACACCGCGCTGCCGCGCCGCTCGCTCGGATCGACGCTGCCACGCACCGGGTCGACGGTCTCCTCCCTCCACAGCGGCGCCCTCAATTGGAGCCCGGCCCTCGCCTCCAGGAATGAGGCTTGACCCTCACTTCCAGGAACGGTGCCTGGCCCTCACCTCCAGCAAAAACGCCGCCGCGCCCTTACGCCTCCAGCAATAACGGCGCCGTGCCCTCCAGCAAGAACTCGTATGATATTTTATCATTTGAAGCATTCAGTGGTCAGGCTATGTGTGTTTGTATGATATTTTCTTCAAATGTCTAGGACTCAAGAGAATGGTTCATATTCCATATATATTATTGATTCGTCACTAGGAGAGATTCAGTCATTTTTTTGTTCAGATTAGCAGATTTAAGAATATGATTTTTGCCCAAAACATTTTTTAGATTGTGAAATCAGTTGCATGTTTGAGGAGACCGTCCAGTTATTTTGATTTTGCTAAAACCCTATTCATTCAGTAGCACATTATCCTATGCGGCGAGTGCCTCTGGGCATGTTTTGCCACCAACAACCAGAGGATGGCCATGAGATGAGGGCTCCAGGCAACCCTCTGCGAGTGGGTGATGCTTTGGAGTTTTTTGGATGTTGAGGATGTGAGAGGATGGTCTGGTGCTCTGGTTTGATTGAGTAAAAGTAATGATGATGTTATGGAGAAATGTTGTTCCTAGAAGTACAATAGTCATGGTTCCTAGAAGTACTTTTACTCCACAACATCATCACTACTTTGATTTTTACCCATTGCCGGTTAAGTTTTGGCAATAGTCATGGTTTTACCTGATTTGCACTCAGTTTTATATGACAGAAAATGCACGGGAGAATCTAGCTACTACTATATATTTTTAATTTTTCCTATCGTATACTGAAAGCGCTTAAATGCTGCATTATAGTATCAAAAAGGAGCATGGTTCCTGTTGGTTCGGCACCTGAATCAGCAAATACAGAAACTAAGCATAGAGACACAGAGTATGTAGTCTTATTCATATTGCCTTGTGAATGTCGAGTGTGCACAGCATGCTATTGAATTCTGATTGCAACGAACAATGTTGAGTGGTGTCATCTCCGACCATCGTGTCGTGATGATTTTGCAGGTACCCCGAGAGGCCCTTGAGTTTGCCGGAATGTCGATTAACTTCCGTTCCGGCAAATTCGGGTACTCCATATGTCCTATTTTCAGCAAAGGTCATGCTGAAATTTTCCGTGAATTTTAGCATGACTTTGCTAAAAATCGGACATATGGGGTACTTGCTACTAATGCATGGGCCGGGGTATCTTAGTACTTAATTAAGTAGGATCAACTGCCTCTTGTGTTATGCATGGGCCTCGGCATCGACAAACTCTAAATGATAAAACATTGGCTTTTAGGGTGCCTCGGTGTCGATAAGAACCTAAATGATGAAACCTTAGGCTTTTGGGGTGCCTCGACGTCGACAAACCCGAAATGATAAAAGCTTAGCTTTTAGGATGCCTCGGTGTCGACAAATCCTAAATGATGAGACCATGATCTTGTTCCTTGACAATAACCAACTTTTTGACCAAACTTTTTTCCTATTTAGAGCGAAACATGGCCCACAACGATGAGGCCGAAGGTTTGGGCGGCAAGCAATTCTGGGAGCTGTCCCAGGAGATGGAGGAACAACCTCACCTCTATGAGGACGCCGCGGAAGACACCGATCCTGACTACACAACCCATAGTGGCGTCGGGGATGACACCACTGATGGTGCCGCCGAGGATGCCACCACTAATGGTGCCGCCGAGGATGCCACCACTGATGGTGCTGCCGAGGATGCCACCACTGATGATGGTAGCGCACGCACAGATGGCAGCCAACCGAAGAGGCAACGGAAGGACCGGCGCCCGAACGCGCTCCGCACCATCAAGGAGGAATTTACTCAAGTGGACTCCGACGGGCATCCAACGGAGCCCAAACATATAGTCAAGGGGTACTCGGTTCAGCTCGGGTGCATTCTCCGGAGCACCGTCTCGATCAACACCGAGAACCTAAGGCATAAGGACCGAGGGAATTTGCGCAACCTCCTCTTCATGAAGCTGCACGAACGATACAAGTTCACCGCTGAATTTGAAAACACATGTGGGCGATCGTACGGGACCTTCATCACCTTCTGCTACCAAGTAATCTCAAAGATTGGGCCGAGAACTTGTCGGCAATCCAAGACACGGACATTAGACAAGAATTCTTTCGCATACAGTCGGAGTTTGCGGAAATCATCCATCAAGATGTCCTTCGTACCTCGGGGCAGTTCAACCTCAGAAATCAACCGTCCAACAGTGAGATAGACACAACGCTACAAATGCAGGCTGACAACGCCCGCGATTTCATGAGCATCACGAGAGACGGCGGCTTCATCCACGCTCCGGTCCCTTGAGTCGAGTCCAAAGTAGCGATGCTATGTGTAGTTCTGAAACATCGATTGGTTCATGTTGTAATTAAACTTTAATGAACTTGTATGTCTCTTTGGTTTGGACAGTCGTTCAACTTAGATGTAATCGATGCTATTGATGTCTTGCTTTTCTCTTCCGATCCTTTTGTTGCATACTTATATATTGCTTATGTATTGTCCGTGAATTGCTACTAACGTTTTCTTTGGCTAGTGCATAGAGATGCCGTCTTATGTCGTGTACAAGGATAAGGTTCCCGGAGTCTACGACGACTAGGAGGAGTGTCAGAGACAGGTTCACCGTTTCAACGGTAACAGTTACAAAGGGTACACCACTAGGGCAGAGGCGGAATCTAGATACGCGCGCTATCTAGCAGGAGAGAGGAGGGAGCGTTGGAGGAACCGGATGAAGACCAGTTTCATCGGGATTATGCTCATCGTGATGACCGAAGGCTCTCTTCTATGTGATGGTAGTTTAGATGATCGATATCGACTTGTAATGTGAAGACAAACTCGCTACTTGCGGTCTCGAGACTTGTAATGTTCTATCTTTGTTTGGTCTTTTGAATTCGGAGACTAATATGATGATTTGTATTCGGAGACTAATCTACTATTATATTCGATGAATCTGCTGTTTCTGTGTGGTGTTGTCTAAATTTTGTCCAATAATATATTTTGTAACCTGTGAAAATATCAGAAAAGAAAAAATAATAATTCCTAATATTCATACTAGTGGCGCACCACACAAGACTCTAATGGCGCACTGTAAAAAAGACTCTAATGGCGCATCAGCCCCTAGTGCGCCATTAGTATGCCAGATTCTAATGGCGCACCAGCCACTAGTGCGCCATTAGTATGCCAGATACTAATGGTGCACTGTTGGCTATACTAATGGCGCACGGCCTGGTGCGCCATTAGTACACCAGATTGTAATGGCGCACCAGGGGTGCGCCAATAGTATTTAATTCTAATGGTGTGGTGCTAGTGGCGCACCACCAGTGCGCCATTAGTAGGCAAAACTGGTGCGCCACTAGCATGCCTTTTCCTAGTAGTGTCTCTATGCTTAAGTGTCATCCCTAGATCGGTATGCTGACACACACAGTACTTGAGGATTTACAATAGAGTTCAATCACACATTTGCTACATCGAGAATCCTCAAAGAATATTTATTACATTAATGTGGCCTAAGACCAAGTGAAACAAAAAACATGCAGAAGCAAAAAGTGTAACGAGTCCATCAACTCCACGAGCAAGCTGAGTGCAGAACAACGACCTAACGCACCTCATTCGTCGTCAAATAAATCTGCAACATGATAAGTTGCAGCCGTGTAGGTCAGTGCATGGAAAGTACTGGCAAGTCACATCATAAAGTGTAATGAGCCTACATAGTACATGCAATTTGGCTGGTGGAAAGCTATAAGTTTAGTTCTGCATAAAGCTAGTTTTTCCCTATCAATAATATTTGTTCTACTTCTACCAATATCATAAGTCTGAGATGATGCCCATCTCAATCATTCCAAAATTTTGTACCCAGTTGATTAGTTAAGAGTGATGAGAGCTCCCTACATTTCCACTACTAAAAGCTCAAGTTGTCCATGACTGGGGACACGGCTAATCGATTAGATTTTTAACTCTACAGAGGTTTTGCACTTCTCCCCACAAGACTCGACCACATCCTTGATCGGAAGATCGAGACATAGTCTTTCGAAAGCATTTCCCCTAACCCACGGATAGGCCGGTACACCTACATCATCTACATCTGCTAGCCTATCCCGAAAGAGGTCACACCATCTACTCAACTAAGCCAGAGCCCATATTGTCTTGCGGCTTCACATGGAAGCTTATAGACATGAAAATAAGGTTGATCCCTTTGAGCCTGGGTGGACGGACCACTAGTGTGCACTCCCATGGATTCCCATGAATGCTCCCACTGTACTTCGCCACTATACAAACCAATTTCCACCCAGTTAGTTCATTAAAGTTGGTCCTGGTTACTACTTTCTCACTCACATATCAAGGTGATAACACTCCCCAATCCACGTCTACTTTGGCGAAGCATTGTAACATAACACGGTGGCGACAAAGTTGGTACGGTTCAGACCTACCTCAAATGCACTACTGGGTGATAGTAAAACCAACAAGTATAAACTCCAACCATGCACTCCTACATCAAAGGACTATGTGCAAAATTAAACCATAGGTAAAACATGTATGATCAAAATGTAACTTGCCTTCGTGCTGGGAGTGAAGTTCTAGGGAATGGTAGTACTCTACTTCGCACTCCAGACAATCTATCGCAAAGTAAATAAACACACATAAACAAGCATTCATACAATTAAAAGAAAACATGCAACAAAATATTTGCAAAAGCCAAATAAAATCCAACACTCGTCATTAACATGAAAGTTTTCAAAGTATAAATAATGTTAAAAAATTCATGACGTGCACTAGTGTTCCTACAAGACATTCCAGTAAAATTATGATGAATAGAAAATAATTGCAGAATATATAGTGGCAAGATTTCATGGCAAAGGATTTAGTTCGTGTGACGTGGTGCAAAAAGAATCACTTCAACTTCGATCTAACTACAAAAAAACTAATCTAATCTACGTACGGGAGGCGAGCGCTTACAAAGATGGGGCGATGGCATCGGGGACGACGACCGAGGTGTTTGGCGTCGGGTGAGGCAACGGCTCCGGTGGGCTCCGGCACGGGCGAGGTGGTCGGGAGGGTGCGGCTTGGCGAGGGCTTCCAGGCAGTGGTGACGATGGTTGACGGCGGCGACCGGAGGGAGCAGAGCGATGGCGAAGCTCCGGTGAACTCTGGCAACGCAGGACGTCGGGGCGGCAGCTCCGACGAACCTAGGGGCATAAAAAGATGTCAGGGAGATAGGGAAGACTAAGGGGATCCGATTTCATGAAGAAAAAGGGGCCATGGGGTTCACCGGCGTCGTATTCCTCCGGTGAACGGACTCTGGGCGGCGAGATGTGAATGGACGAGGCAACGGCTATGAGCAGCGAGAGGTGGTGCGGCTTGGCTGAATGGAAAGAGGAGGCTCGGGGCTATTTATAGGCGCATCTAGGAGGGTCGGGGCTGCGGGATAAGTTCTAGCCCGAGAGCTTCGGCCGGCAGGTTCAGGAGCGCTTGTATAGCTCTATCTGTGTTGTGCCGGAGGTTGGGGACGAAGGCTGGGTTGGGCCCGACCTACATGCTATGTGAGAGAGGGAGAGATGTGAACGAGGAGAGAGAGATCGTGGGGAGGGTGCGACGCTAGGCGAGCGGGCAGGGCCCTGGGCGAGCGCCTCGCTCGGCCTGGCTGGCTCGGGTGAGCGGCCTGGTGGCTGGCTCGGCCGGCCTGGGTGCATGTGTGTTTTTTTCTCTCTTTTTTGAAACTCTTTCTTTTTAGATCCGAAGCAGAAAAAAAAGAAAAAATATCAGAAAAATTTCTAAAATCCTTATAACTAATATAGAGCACAAGGAACATTAACTCCTGCTCTTAGCATTTAGAAAATATTTTCCTAAAGAAATGATTTAACTTTGGCTAGCAAAATAAATTTTAAATGCAACTTTAAAACACCAAATGCAATGCAATTGCTACCCCACTCCGTTATATTTTGAGGAAGTCATATTATCCCCTCTGTATTATTTTCTGTGAGTGGAAAAACTTGAACATCATAAACTCCAAATGCAATAAATCATGAGATGCAATATGATGTTCCTATTAACATCCTAATTTAATAAAAATTGGGATGTTACAAACCTACCCCCGTTAAGATGAATGTCGCCCTCGAGATTCGGGTTGGCCAGCAAAAAGGTGTGGATGGTCACGCTTGAGATCTTCTTCTCGTTCCCAAGTAGCTTCCTCCTTGGTGTGGTGACTCCACTGAACCTTGTAGAACTTGATGACCTTGGTATGAGTGATCCTCTTGGCAGTCTCAAGAATCTTAACAGGCTTCTCCTCATAAGTTAGATCGTTATCCAACTGAATTGCTTCTAGAGGCACTGTATCTCCCACAGGAATATCTCCAATCTCTACATGACACTTTTTAAGTTGGGAAACATGAAACACATCATGAACTCCTGACAAACCCTCTCGTAGTTCCAACTTGTATGCAATTTCTCCTCTACATTCTAGAACTCTATATGGCCCCACGAATCGTGGAGGTAACTTTCCCTTGACTCCAAACCTCTTAATACCTCTAAGTGGAGACACTCGCAGATATGTTCTATCTCCCACTTCATAAATCACTTCCTTGCGTTTAGCATCGGCATAGCTCTTCTGTCTAGACTGAGCTATCTTGAGTCTATCACAGATCAACTTGACCTTCTCCTCAGAATCTCGAATCAAATCCGATCCAAACAATTTGCGATCACCAACTCAATCCCACAACAACAGTGTTCTGCACTTCCTCCCATATAATGCCTCAAAAGGGGCCATTTGCAAACTGGCTTGATAGCTGTTGTTGTATGAGAACTCTACATAAGGTAAGTTATCATCCCAACTAGTCCCATAGTCTTGCGCACAAGCTCTCAACATGTCCTCCAGAATCTAATTCACCCTCTCTGTCTACCCATCTGTCTGTGGATGGAAGGCTGTACTGAACTCTAGCCTGGTACCCAAAGTTTTGTGTAGCTGATGCCAAAACTTTGAAGTAAACTATGTTCCTCTATCTGGTACAATGGTCCTCGGAAGTCCATGAAGACATACAATCCTGGTCATATATATCTTCACCAGCTTAGCACTTGTATAGGTAGTCTTCAATGGGATGAAGTGAGCAACCTTGGTCAAGCGATCAACAATCACCCAAATGGAATCATAACCTGAACGGGTCCTGGGTAATCCCATGATGAAGTCCATGGCAAGTTTATCCCATTTCCAATCCGGTATCGTCAATGGCTGAAGCAAACCTGCTGGTTTCTGATGCCCTGCCTTTACCCTCTGACATACATCACATACTGCTACATACTGAGCAATTTCCCTCTTCATACCGGTCCACCAAATTTTTTCCTTCAAGTCCAAATACATCTTGGTGTTTCCCGGATGTATCGAGTAAGGCGAATCATGGGCCTCCTGAAGAATCAACTTCCTGATCTCTGGATCATTGGGCACAAAAAATACGTTGCTCAAACCATATGGTTCCATGCTCATCCTCACGGAATCCTTCTGCCTTTCCTTTGCTGATCCTCTCCTTTATCTCGGGAATACCTTGATCCAAATTCTAAGCTTCTCTGATCTTTCCCAACAAGGTGGACTGAACTTCGAGTGCGTCAACATAGCCTCTTGGAACTATTTCCAACTCGAGATCTCTAAGTTCATCACACAACTCTTGAGGTAATCCTCCTGCGACCAGAGTGTTGACATAGCTCTTACGGCTCAACGCATCTGCCACGACATTGGCTTTTCCTGGATGATAATGCAAACTCATGTCATAATCCTTGATGAGTTCCAACCATCCCCTTTTCCTAAGGTTCAACTCTTTCTACGTGAAGATTTACTTCAAACTCTTTTGATCGGTGTAGACATCACATTGGTTCCCGATAAGGAAATGTCTCTAGGTCTTGAGTGCATGCACCACTGCTGCTAACTCTAGATCATGCGTGGCATAGTTCAACTCATGAGGTCGAAGCTAATGTGAAGAATAAGCTACAACCTTTCCTTCTTGCATAAGCACGCCTCCAAGTCCTTGGCGTGAAGTGTCGCAATACACCTGAAAATCCTTGTGTATGTTCGGCAGAATTAGCATTGGAGCTGTAACCAAACATTTCTTCAACTCCTGGAAACTGGCTTCACATTCCTCAGTCCAAATATACTTGGTGTCCTTCTTCAACAACTCCGTCATGGGCTTTGCAATCTTGGAGAAATTCTCAAAGAACCTCCGATAATATCCTGCAAATCCAAGGAAACTGCGGATCTCGCTAACTGAGGTCGGTGCCTTCCATTATGTGACTGCTTCTACCTTGGAAGGGTCCACGGCAATTCCTTCCCCTAACACAACATGTCCAAGAAATCCGACTTCCTTCAACCAAAACTCACACTTGCTGAACTTGGCATAAAGTTGGTGTTCTCTGAGCTTCTCCAGAACTAAGCACAGATGTTTTGCGTGCTCCTCCTCATTCTTGGAGAAAACTAATATATCTTCAATGAATACCACAACAAACGTATCCAAGTACTCCATGAATACCTTGTTCATCATTCTCATAAAATAGGCAGGGGCATTAGTCAAACCAAACGACATGACTATATACTCATAAAGCCCATACCTCGTGGTAAAAGATGTCTTAGGTATATCCTTCTCATGGATCTTCAACTGATGATAACCCGATCGAAGGTCAATCTTGGAGACAACACTAGCTCCTTCTAGCTGGTCGAACAAGTCATTTATCATCGGCAGCGGATACTTGTTCTTGATGGTCACCTCATTCAAAGAGCGATAATCCACACACATCCTCAAGGTTCCATCCTTCTTCTCCACTAAGAGTACTAGGGCTCCCCAAGGTGATGAACTCGGGCGAATATACCCCTTCTCCAGCAACTCCTCAATCTGCTTCTTGACTTCCACTAGATCATTAGCGGGCATCCGGTGTGGCCTCTTGGAGATAGGTCCGGTGCCTGGCAGTAACTCAATGAGAAACTCAATCTCCCGATCTGGTGGCATACCGGGTAACTCCCCTAGAAATACATCGGGATAATCCTTCACCACTGGTACTTCTTCCTGGACAACTCCTGTAAGAGAGTTCCCTTGAGTCCTCTTAGGCTTAAGCCTGGATACATACTTGATCCTCTTCTTCCCTAGAGTGGTGAGAAGAATTTACCTACTAGCACAATCAATGCTTCCCTGATACTTGGACATCCAATCCATACCTAGGATTACATCCAACCCTTGTGACTCAAGTACAATCATATCTGTGGGAAAAACATGTCCCCCTATGTTTAAAGGCAACTGAAAACATGCATGACTAGTCATAGACTCTTCTCCTGGAGAACTCACTAAAATAGGTGACTTAAGAGCTATAGTAGGAACTGAAATTTATCCACAAATCCCCTCGATATGAATGAATGCGATGCACCAGCGTAAAATAGAATGAGTGCTAGAAACGAAATAACCAAGAACTTACCAATCACCACATCCGGCCGTTCATAGACTTCTTCCACGTTGACATGATTCACATGCCCCTTAGTGAAAGGATCGGGCTTCTTGCCTCCAGAACTTCCATTGCCATTCCCATTCTGTAGCTCGGGACACTCAATGGAATAGTGCCTTGTCTTCTTGCACTTGAAGCAGGTGATGTGACTCAGATCCTTCCTCACTGGTGTAGCAGGGGTAGGGTGATGGTGATTGTTGTTTCCTCCATTCCCATTGCCATTCTTATGGCCATTGTGGTTGTGTCCATTGCCTCCTTGCTGAGAATGGCCACCATGGTTATGACGGTTGTGCCCTCCAAACTTACTGTGTCCTGTACCAAAATATCCTGAGAAAGGGGCGGAGCAAGGCTTCTGGTGAGCTCCAGACTGAAACTTGTCTTGACCATATTTCCTCTTGCGACTTTCCATCTGCTGATGCTTGCCCTCGAGAGTGATCGCCTTGTCCACCAACTCTTGATAGTTATCAAAAGTTGCTACCATCAACTGAATTCCCAGCTCATCATTCAGTCCCTCCAGAAACTTCTCTTGCTTGGCTGCATCAGTTGCCACATCACCTGGGGCATATTGGGACAACCTGCTGAAGTTACCAACATACTTAGACATTGAGCGACCTCCTTGGTGGAGAAAGTTGCGGAACTCCCTCTTCTTGAGAGCCATAGCTCTCGCTGAAACATGAGCAGTGTGGAACGCCTGCTAGAACTGAGCCCAAGTCCCATTCTCCATGGGGTACGTGGTGGCGTAGTTCTCCCACCACGAAGCTGCTGGTCCATCCAGTTGGTGAGAGGCGAACCTCACCTTCTCCTGATCAGTGCATCCTGCTAAGGCTAGCTTCCTACCCATGTTGCAAAGCCAGTCATCTGCAACGATCGGCTCCGGGCTGCTCGTGGAGATTGGAGGAAAATGGGTAAGGCTGTCAATTTGTGGTGGAGGTGGAGGTGGAGGTGGAGGTGGAGGAGGGTTATTGTTGTTGTTGTTTTGGCCCATATTCTGCATCATCAACTGTATCATCTGGTTCTGGGTTTGAATAAATTGTTCCAAGGCGGGTGGGATATCATTCCCTGAGCCACTCCCGGAAGGGTCCCACCTTGGTGGCCTCTGTTGGGTCAGCATAGATGAGGTATAGATAGAATTAGGCCTAAGGGAGAAACACTACCCATATGCAAATGATAGAATTAGGCCTAAGGGAGAAACACTACCCATATGCAAATGATAGGGTTTCAAATGATGTCAATAAGGTGAGCCATGTCACAAGATTTGACAAGGTCCCACAAATAAATAAATCAAAAACTAGTCGAATATCGAATCCTTATCTCTGATGGTGGTCCAAATCTACTCCTCGTCAGAAGAGAGATCTATCATGTTGATGTCGGCTCCAGCGGCATCAGTATGTATCTCCTCATCGTCGTCCTCATAGTCTTTGTCCTGACTGACGTAGTCCTCGTAAGAGTGATCCTCTTGGAGATTCTCCCCGTTATCAAGCTTTTCCTCAGCTTCCTCCAGCTGAAGCTTCAAGTCGCCCAACTTATCCTGCAGCGCATCAAGCTCCTCCTCATGCTCTGCGCGAGCGTTCTGAAGCTCTTCTTCCAGCTCGACCTTGCGGGTAGTCAGGTTGTGGGTGGTGACGAGGTTGTTGTCCATCTCTTCCTTCATCCTGGTGATGAGCTCCTCCAGGTCCTCAATGTGTGAGGTGATGGTTTCGTCCTCCCTGGTGCGCACCACATCTCCATCCGAGTCACGGTGCGCGTACATGACATAGTTAGTATTCCTGAGATCTTTGCAGTAGTCCTGGCGGATGCGCCCAAGTGCAAATAGCGCAGCGATCCCTTTGCCAATGCCCCATGATCTTACTTATATGTAGAAGTCGATCGGCTCGATGGCTTTTCCAAAAGTTCGCCCTAGAATGTAGACGTCAATCCTCCAGCGCATTTCCTCAGGTAGAGTGGCCATGAAGGTACTAGTGAACCTAGGCAGGGCAATGCGCAGATGTCCTGTGATATCCGCGAGCTGTCTTCCAAAGGGCATGGTTGGGTCGGGCTGAGGAAACTCAACGATGGGGGTCAACATCTACAGTTTTAAAGAGAGGAGAAATCAGTACTAAAGCAGGGAAAAGTATGAGACCAAAACAAGGGTCTACAAGTGTTGTAAAATAAGGTTTTTATCCTATGGCTTTCCATTTTCTTGAGTCGCATCCTACAGTCAACGTGTACTCTGATACCATGTTCTAGCGACCCGATCTCAAGGGATCAGAGTCTCTGTGCTTAAGTGCCATCCCTAGATCGGTATGCTGACACACACAATACTTGAGAATTTACAACAGAGTTCAATCACACATTTATTACATCGAGAATCCTCAAAGAGCATTTATTACATTTATGTGGCCTGAGGCCAAGTGAAACAAAAACATGCGGAAGCAAAACATGTCACGAGTCCATCAACTCCATGAGCAAGCTGAGTGCAGAACAACAACCAATCGCACCTCATTCGTCGTTAGATAAATCTGCAACATGATAAGTTGCAGCCGTGTAGGTCAATACATGGAATGTACTGGCAAGTCACATCATAAAGTGTAATGAGCCTACATAGTAATTGCAATTTGGCTGGTGGAAAGCTCTAAGTTTAGTTTTGCATAAAGCTAGTTTTTCCCTATCAAAAATATGTGTTCTACTTCTACAAATATAATAAGTCTGAGATGATGCCCATCTCAATCATTCCAAAATTTTGTACCCAGTTGATTAGTCAAGAATGATGAGATCTCCCTACATTTCCACTAATAAAGCTCAAGTTGTCCATGACCGGGGACACGGCTAATCGATTAGATTTTTAACTCTGCAAAGGTTGTGCACTTTTCCCCACAAGACTCGACCACATCCTTGATCGGAAGATTGAGACATAGTCTTTCGAAAGCATTTCCCCTAACCCACGGATAGGCCGGTACACCTACATCATCTACATCTGCTAGCCTATCCCAGAAGAGGTCACACCATCTACTCAACTAAGCCAGAGCCCATATTGGCTTGCGGCTGCACACGAAAGCTTATAGACATGAAAATAAGGTTGATCCCTTTGAGCCTGGGTGGACGGACCACTAGTGTGCGCTCCCATGGATTCCCATGAATGCTCCCACTGTACTTCGCCACCATACAAACCAATTTCCACCCAGGTAGTTCATTAAAGTTGGTCCAACTGACTACTTTGTCACTCACATCTCAAGGTGATAACACTCCCCAATCCACGTCTACTTTGGCAAAAGTATAAATCCAACATAACTCATTAACATGAAAATTTTCAAAGTATAAATAATGTTCAAAAATTCGTGACGTGCACTAGTGTTCCTACAAGGCATTCTAGTAAAATTATGATTAACACAAAATAATTGTGTAGAATATATAGTGGCAAGATTTCATGGCAAAGGATTTAGTTCGTGTGACGTGGTGCAAAAAGAATCACTTCAAACGGGTATACCATTTGGAGGATATGGCCTAATGAAATTTAAATTCAAATCTGAAATAATTTCAAATTTGAACTTACAAAATCTACAACTATGGGTTTTCTGGTTAGGGCTATTCGAGATGAAAATTTAGCCTCTTGTTTCATCCTGTTTCGATCTACGGTTAAAAAGTTAAGGCCGTTTGAAGTTTTGAATTAAATCTGAAAAAAAAACTGTTACGATAACGTTTTTGAAAACACTAAAGTGTGGACATTCGCGGCTAGAGCGCGACGTGGACAGCTCTAGTTTGGTGGTTGCGTTCGCTGTGGTGGCTAGGCGGTGAACGTTCACGATCTAAGTAAGTCACCCGGTTCAGCTTGACTAAAAGAAAAAAAACGACGTTCGGTTTGAATAAACCGCACGGTTTAGATTAAAACGCGGTTAACCGGTAACTCTTCGATCTAACTACAAAAAACTAATCTAATCTACGTACGGGAGGCGAGCGCTTACAGAGACGGGGCGCTGGCGTCGGGGACGACGACCGAGGCGTCCGGCGTCGGGTGAGGCGGCAGCTCCAGCGGGCTCCAGCACGAGCGAGGTGGTCGGGAGGGTGCGGCTCGGCGAGGGCTGCCAGGCGGTGGTGACAACGGTCGAAAGCGACGACTAGAGGTAGCGGAGCGAGGGCGAAGCTCCGGTGAACTCCGGTGACGTAGGTCATCAAGGCGGCGGCTCCGACGAACCTAGGGGCACAAAAGATGTCAGGGAGATGCGGAAGACTAAGGGGATCCAATTTTCTGAAGAAAAAGGGGCCATGGGGTTCACCGGCGTCGTATTCCTCTGGTGAACGGAATCCGGGCAGCGAGATGCGGATGGACGAGGCGACGGCTACGAGCGACGAGAGGTGGTGCGGCTTTGCTGAATGGAAAGAGAAGGCTCGGGGCTATTTATAGGCACAGCTAGGAGGGCCGGGGCTGCGGGATAAGCTCTATCCTGAGAGCTTCGGCCAGTAGGTTTGGGAGCGCTTGCGCGGCTCTATCTCATGTTGTGTAGGAGGTTGGGGACGAAGGCTGGGTCAGGCCCCACCTGCAGGCTGTGTGAGAGAGGGAGAGATGTGAACGAGAGAGAGAGAGAGAGAGATCGTGGGGAGGGAATGACGCTGGGCGAGCGGGCAGGGCCCTGGGCGAGCGCCTCGCTCGGCTTGGCTGGCTCGGGCGAGCAGCCTGGTGGCTGGTTTGGCCGGCCTGGGTGCATGCGTGTGTTTTTTTCTCTTTTTTTTGAAACTCCTTTTTTTCGATCCGAAGCAGAAAAAAAATATCAGAAAAATTCCTAAAATCCTTATAGCTAATATAGAGCACAATGAACAGTAATTCCTTCTCTTAGCATTTAGAAAATATTTTCCTAAAGAAATGATTTAACTTTGGCTAGCAAAATAAATTTTAAATGCAACTTTAAAACACCAAATACAATGCAAATGCTACCCCACTCCTTTATATTTTGAGGAAGTCATACTATCCCCTCCCTATTATTTTATGTGAGTGGAAAAACATGAACATCATAAACTCCAAATGCAATAAATCCTGAGATGCAATATGATGATCCTATTAACATCCTAATTTAATAAAATTGGGATGTTACAATAAAAGTGTGATGATTTTCATTATAAAGCATGTTCCATGTGAGGAAAGGATGATGGAAGCTATGATTCCCTTATTAGGAGGGATGAGAGTCCGGACTTTATGGAAAATAAAAGAGGCCAGCGAAGCCCAAATAAAAAATGAATGAATAAAAGAAGCCTTAGATGCCCAAAAAATGAGAAAAGAGAGAAGGGACATTGCTACTACCTTTTGCCACACTTGTGCTTCAAAGTAGAACCATGATCTTCATGATAGAGAGTCTCCTATTTTGTCACTTTCATATAGCTAGTGGAATATTTTTCTTCATGATGCACGTCCACTTAGTTTCCTTTTGAGCTTTCATACATTTATAGCTCTAGTGCATCCATTGCATGGCAATCCCTACTCACTCACATTGATATCTATTGATGGGCATCTCCATAGTTCGTTGACATGCCTAGTTGATGTGAGACTATCTTCTCCCTTTCCTTGACAACCTCCACCATATTCGATTCCACCAATAGTGCTATATCCATGGCTTGCGGTGATGTATTGCATGAGAGTTAAAAAAGTTTGAGAAAATAAAAGTGTGAAAACAATTGCTTGACTTTTCATCAGGGTTGTGCATGATGGAAATACATTTTGTTGGGAAGATAGAGCATAGCCAGACCATATGACCTTTTAGGGATAACTTTCTTTTGCCAAAATATTTTGAAGAGATACAATTGCTTTGCTAGTATGCTTGAAATGTTTGTTTCTATATCAACATTAAGCTTTTGGTTTCAGTCTTACGGATCTGAATATTCATGCCACAATAAAAAATATTACTTGGATCAATATGTTAGGTAGCAGTCCACATCAAAAATTCTGTTTTTATCATTTACGTACTCGAGGATGAGCAGGAATTAAGCTTGGGGATGTTGATACGTCTCCAACATATCTATAATTTTTGATGATGGCATGCTATTATATTATCTGTTTTGGATGTTTTATATGCATTAATATGGTATTTTATACTATTTTTGGGACTAACCTATTAATCCAGAGCCAAGTGTCAGTTTTTGTTTTTGTCTTGTTTTTGAGTTTTGCACGTATGGAATATTAAATGGAGTCCAAACGGAATAAAACCTCCAGAAGGAATTGTTCTGGAAGGAAACAAGTCATCCAAGCTTGGAGTGCACATCAAGGGAGGTGCCAGGGCACCACAAGCCTGCTAGGCACGCCCCCTTGGCCGCGCCTATCAGGCTTGTCGCCTCCTGGCAGGTCTCGTAACCCTAATTCTTGGCCTATAAATACCCAAATGTTCCCCCAACATCAGAACGAGCCACACAAATACTTTTCCGCCGCCGGAAGCCTCCATTCCCGAGAGATCCAATCTTGGAGCCTTTTCCGGTAATCTACGGGATGGGGTTTCAATCACGGAGGGCATCTACATCAACTCCATTGCCCCTCCGATGATGTGTGAGTAGTCCACCACAGACCTATGGGTCCATAGATAGTAGCTAGATGACTTCTTCTCTCTATTTGATCTTCAATATCATGTTCTTCATGATCTTCATGGAGATCTATCCGATGTAATCCTCTTTTGTGGTGTGTTTGTCAAGATCCGATGAATTGTGAGTTTATGTTCAGATTATCCATGAATCACCTCTGATTTCTTAAATGCATGATTTCATATCCTTGCAAGTCTCTTCGAGTTATTGGTTTGGTTTGGCCAACTAGATTGGTAATTCTTGCAATGGGACAACTGCTTGGTTTTGGGTGCAATCTTGCGGTGTCCTCACCCAGTGACAAAGTAGGGGTAGCGAGGCACGTATTTTATTGTTTCCATCAAGGGTAACAATATGGGGTTTTCATCATATTGCTTGAGTTTATCCCTCTACATCATGTCATCTTTCTTAATGCGTTACTCTGTTCTTCATGAACTTAATACTCTAGATGCAGGCAGGAGTCAGTTGATGTATGGAGTAATAGAAGTAGATGCAGAATCATTTCGGTCTACTTGTCACGGTGCTGCCTACATGCATGATCATTGCCTTGGATAACTACATGATTATTCTCTTTTCGCTTTTCTACCAATTGCTTGACAGTAATTTGTTTACCCACCATGATATTTGCCTTCAAGAGAGATGCCTCTAGTGAAACCTATGCCCCCGGGTCTGTTTTCCATCATATATTTTCAGATCTATACTTGCTGCAATTTATTTACCTTTTACTTTCTGCACTCGTTACATCTATCTCTATCGGATCTAATCCTTGCAAATAACTGTGAAGGGATTGACAACCCCTTTGTAGTGTTTGGTGCAAGAGTTTGATTATTTGTGTAGGTGCATCCATTGGTGACTTTCTTGTTCCTCCTACTGGATTGATACCTTGGTTCTCAAAAACTGAGGGAAATACTTATCTACTTAGCTGCATCACCCTTTCCTCATCAAGGCAAAACCAACACATGCTCAAGAGGTAGCAACTTCACATATAAAAAGTATGTCGATTGAAATTTGTTGGGAGTTTACAAACATAGTAATTGGTCATTGGTGCAATTGGAAAGGAAGTGGTAAAGAAAGAGAGATTCACATATAAATACATTATCTTGGACATCTTTTATGATTATGACCACTCATTAAAATATTACATGCCAAGAAGTTGATGTTGGATAAGGAAGACAACATAGTGGGTTATGTTTGCTTGCCTCCGGATAGAAGTTATATGGTTTTAGATTCTTCAACATGTAGTGCTTGCTTCCACCTCATATTAGCCAAAACTTCCGCACCAAGTAGAGATACTACTTGTGCATCCAAACACCTCAACCCAGTTTTGCCATGAGAGTCCACCATACCTACCTATGGATTGAATAAGATCCTTCAAGTAAGTTGTCATTGGTGCAAAAGGCAATAAAAATTGCTCCTAAATATGTGTGATATTTTATTGCATGGCAAATAAGAGTTGTACGAACTTGTGATAGTAAAGAAATAAAACTGACAAACTGCATAATAAAGGTTACTATCACAAAGGGCAATACAACGTGGCGTTCCTCTACACTAATGGTTTGTGAATCGAAAAACAAAACGTGCATGACAACCTATGCTTCCCACTGCGAAGGTCCTATCTGTTACTTCTAATATTTAAGTACTTGCCTTTATGCAAGAGTCATGGTGATCCTCACCACTTCTATATTTTGCCTCTCTCTTGGCATTATGTGTTGGGGAATGATCTCGACGCATATATCCACTCGGATGTGGGTGATCATGAGTTACTGTTGTTGACATCACCCTTGAGGTGAATAGTTGGGAGGCCAAACTATAAGCCACTATCTTTCTCTATGCCTGATTGAAGCTTTGATCTCATGGGTACCGCGTGAGTGTTAGAAATTGTGAAAGACTAGAAGATGATTGAGTGTGTGGATTTTCTTTACAAGCTCTTATATTGACTCTTTCCAATGTTATGATAAATTGCCAATTGCTTCAATGACTAAGATCATAGTTTGTTGGTTGTCAATAGAGTTCTTGGTTCATACTTTATCTTGTGAATGAATTGTTACTCTATCATAAGAGATCTTATACAATAAGTATTGTTTTTCTAAGGATTTTTATGAGGCCCTCATGTCCATATTTTATTTTATTGACACCTCTATCTCTAAACATGTGGACATATTTATCGATCTCGACTTTCGCTTGAGGGCAAGCGAGGCGTAAGCTTGGTGGAGTTTATACGTCCATTTTGCATGATGCTTTTATATTGATATTTATTGCATTATGGGCTGTTATTACACGTTATGGTACAATCCTTATGCATTTTGTCTCTTATTTTACAAGGTCTACATGAAGAGGGAGAATGTCGGCAGTTGGAATTCTGGACTAGGAAAGGAGAAAATCTGAGATACCTATTCTACACAACTCCAAAATTCTTGAAAATTTACGGAGAATTATTTTAGAGTATATAAAAAATACTAGATGGAACAGATACCATAGGGGGCCCACCAGGAGGTGACAAGCCTGCCAGGTGCGGCCACCCCACCTGGTCGCGCCTAGCAGGCTTGTTGCCCACCTGGCCGGCCCCTGATGCCCATATTCTCCTATATGTTGGGTTTTGGCCTGGAAAAAAAATCAAGAGAGAGCTTTCGGGACGAAGCACCGACGACTCGAGGCGGAACTTGGACAGAACCAATCTAGAGCTCCGGCAGGGCTGTTCTATCAGGGAAACTTCCCTCCCCCGGGGGGGAATCGAAGCCATCATCATCACTAACGATCCTCTCATCAAGAGGGGGTCAATCTCCATCAACATCTTCACCAGGACCATCTCCTCTCCAAACCCTAGTTCATCTCTTGTATTCGATCTTTGTCTCAAACCTCAGATTGGTACCTGTGGGTTGTAGTAGTGTTGATTACTCCTTATAGTTGATGCTGGTTGGTTTACTTGGTGGAAGATCATATGTTCAGATCCTTTATGATAATTAATACTCCTCTGATGATGAACATGAACATGTTTTGTGAGTAGTTATGTTTGCGCCCGAGGACATGGGATAAGTCTTGTTATAAGTAATCATGTAAATTTGGTATTCATTCGATATTTTGATGAGATGTATGTTGTCTCTCCTCTAGTGGTGTTATGTGAACGTTGACTACATAACACTTCACCATTATTTGGGCCTAGGGGAAGGCATTGGGAATGAATAAGTATATGATGGGTTGCTAGAGTGACTGGATCCTCATGTTTCATGCTATGGTTAGATTTATCTTAATTCTTCTTTCGTAGTTGAGGATGCTTGCGAGAGGGGTTAATCATAAGTGGGAGGTTTGTACAAGTAAGGGCAGCACCCAAGCACCGGTCCACCCACATATCAAATTATCAAAGTAACGAACGCAAATCAAATGAGCATGATGAAAACTAGCTTGACAGAAATTCCCATGTGTCCTCGAGAGCGCTTTGCTTTATAAAGGAGTTTGTCCAGGCCTGTCTTTTGCTACAAAAAATATTGGGCTACCTTGTTGCACCTTTTCTACACTTTCTACTTGTTACTAGTTACAAATTATCTTATCACAAAACTATATGTTACTAATAATTTCAGTGGTTGGAGAGAATACCTTACTGGAAACTGCTTGTCATTTCCTTCTGCTCCTCGTTGGGTTTGACACTCTTACTTATCGAAAGGACTACGATAGATCCCCTATACTTGTGGGTCATCAGCCCTCCTGTCTTCCTCTGAAGCTTCAAGGTCTTATTTTGGTCCAGAAAAAATCATCAACAAGTTTCGGGGTATTTGGACTTCGTGTGTTACAATATTCCTGAAAATCCAAAAACACACACAAAAAAGTAACCGACACTTGGCACTGGGTTAATAGGTTAGTGCTGAAAAATAATATAAGATAACAAGTAAATGCCTAAAATGTATCCTAGAATGATAATATAATAGCATGGAACAATAAAAAATTATATATACATTGGAGACGTATTAGGAGCGCGCGATGTTAGCTCCTCTCTACCTCCTCCCTAGTGGCATGTCATAGTACTTTTCTTTGAGAGAGATAATAAGGCTTCTCAATAAGTATATGAGTTCTTTATGACTAATGTGAGTCCATGGATATATGCAATCTCACCTTTCCATAATTTGCTAGACTCTTCGGTACTGTGCATTGCCCATTCTCACCTCGATAGTCCATGCAAACTTCACCGGTGCATCCAAACCCCATGATATGATACACTCCATCTCACATAAGCCTGCTTATATCTTCCTGAAATTAGACACCATACCTACCTATTATGGCATTTCCATAGCCATTTCGAGATATATTGCCATGCAACTTCCACTGTATCTTACATGACTTGTGTGTTCATCATCATATTGTGTTGCATGATCATATAGAGTTGACATAGTATTTGTGCTAAAGACATTCCACTAGATCATTGCACATCCTGGTACACTGCCAGAGGCATTCATATAGAGTCATTTTTCTCTTTATCAAGTTGTAATTTTGAGTTCTAAGTAATAAAAATGTGATGGTTATCATTATTAGAACATTATCCCAATGAAAAAAGGACAATTCAAACTATGATTCCCCCACACATTGAGATGAGACTCCGAACGAGAAAGTAAAAAATGAAAAAAATGGGGTGGCCAAATGAGCTCACCATGAAAAATAATAAGAGAAAAAAGAGAAGGGGCAATGTTACTATCAATTTAACAAACTTGTGCCACAAAGTGGCACCATGTTCTTCCTATAGAGAGTCTCCTGATTTGTCACTGTCATATACTAGTTGGAATTTTTAATTATTAGAACTTGGCTTGTATATTCCGACAATGGGCTTTCATACACTTATAACTATAGTGCATCCGATGCGTGGCAATCCATACTCCTTGCATTGATATCTATTGATGGGCATCTCCATAGCCCGTTGATCCACCTAGTTGATGAGAGACTTCATTCCTTTTAACTCCTTTGATCTCCACCATCATACTCTATTCTACCCATATGGTATATGCATGGCTCACACTCATCTATTGTGTGAAGTTAAAAATGTTGAAGTGTGTTAGAAGTATGATCCAATTTCCTGGTTTGACATCGGGGTGCTCATGACTTATACTTATGCGGTGAAGACAAAGTCATTCCATGCTCAATATGATAAAATGAGTAGGGATAACATTCTTCAATGATCGTATATTTTGAAACAGTAATGATTATGCTTCTTATGTTCAAGTATATTATTATGGTGATATCAATTACTTAATCGTTTATCAAAAATTATACCTGAAAGAGATTACACATTGGGTAGCTTGTCACATCAAAAATCGTGTTTTTATCATTTACCTACTCGAGGAGGAGCAGGAATTAAGCTTGGGGATGTTGATACGTCTCCAACGTATCTATAATATTTGTTTGTTTTATGTTATTATATTATTAATATTGGATACTTTATATGAAATTATATATCATTTTTTAGGACTAACCTATTAACCCAATATTGATTGCTACTTCCTGTTTTTTTGCCTGTTTTTGACTTTTCAGGAAATCAATACCAAACAGAGTCCAAATTGGATGAAAATTTTTGGGGGTTATGTTTGGACATAATGAGACCCTCGAAGCTTCGGGAGGAGGCCAAAATACACATGAGGTAGCACGAGCCTAGAGGGCGCGCCTTGGGAGGGTAGGGACCTCCCCCTAATCTCATGAGCCCCTCGTCCATCCTCCTCGCCTAATTCCACTTGTATATATATTTTTAGTTACTCCAAAACCAACAGATAGACATCCAAAACACTTTCTCTGCTGCCGCAAGCCTATGTTCGTCCATGATCCCATCTGGAGGCCTTTTTCGGTACTCTGTGTTACGTCTCCAACGTATCGATAATTTTGAAGTATTCATGTAATATTTACAACAATTTTATATGGTTTTGATGTACTTTTATATGATATTGAACTAACACGGACTAACGTTGTTTTCGACAGAATTACCATGGTGTCTGTTTTGTGCGGAAAATAAATGTTCTCAGAATCGAACAAAACTTTTTGGTGATTTTTTATGGAAAAAAGAGGACCATGGAGCATCGAAGTGGTGCCAGGGGGTGGCCGAGGAGTCCACAAGCCTAGGGTCACCCTCCTAGGGTGCGCCCCCATGGCTTGTGATACGTCTCCAACGTATCTATAATTTTTATTGTTTAATGCTATTATATATCAATGTAGGCTAGTTTACATGCAATTATATGTAATTTTTATCATTTTTGGGATCTAAACCTATTAACTCAGTGCCTAGTGTCAGTTGTTGTTTTTGCTTGTTTTGGTTTTCCAAGAAATCCGTACCAAACAAAGTCCAAACGCTACGAAAACTTTTGAAGATTTTTTGGGAAAAATGATACCCAAGAAGCTTCGGAGGGAGTCAGGATGCGAGACGAGGAGAAAAAAGGTAACAAGGCACTCCCTGATGCCTTCTAGGCCCCTCGTGGCGCCGTATGACCTAATTCCACCTCCATAAATTCTCTAAAATTCGGAAACCAACAGAGAACCGCCCAAAACACTTTTTTCGCCGCCGCAAGCCTCTATTCCGATGGGAGTCCATCTAGACCTTTTTTAATACTTTGCCAGAGGGGGAATTGACCACGGAGGCCATCTACATTAACCTTTTTGCCTCCATGATGATGCATGAGTAGTAAACCACAGACCTACAAGTCCATAGCTAGTACCTATATGGCTCATGCTCTCTATTTGTCTTCAATACCATATCCACCGCTATTCTTGCGGTGATCTATCCGATATAATCTTATTTTGCGATGTTTTGTTGGGATCCGACAAATTGTGGATTTATGATCAGATTATTAATTTGAAGTAATTGAGTCTTATCTGAATTCTTGTATGCATGATTATGATAGCTTTGTATTTCTCTCCCATCTATCGATTTGGTCTTGCCAACTAGATTCATTTATCTTCAGCCGGAGTGGTGCATTATAATGGGTTAAATCTTGCAGAGCTGTATATTCCAGTGACAGAAGGGGACAAGAATGTATTTGTATTTGCCATTAAGGATAAAATGATATGATCTGAACATATTGATTGTCTTATTTTCTCTACATCATGTCACCTTGCTCCATGCATTACTCTGTATGTTATGAACTTAATACCATAGATGCAGGTACGAGTCGGTCGATTGGTGGAGTAATAGTAGTAGACGTAGAATCATTATGGTCTACTTGTCTATGGACATAATGCCTATCTACTTGGTCATTTCCGTGAATCACATGTCATAACTATGCACAATTATGTCAATTGCCCAACGGTAATTTGTGTACCCATCGTATGCTATATTCAAGAGAGAAGCCTCTAACCAATACTATGGCCCGCAGGTCTACTTAAACTTAAATTAAAAAAACTAAAAATATTTTTCTGCAATTTCTTTTATTTTGGCTTTGCATTATCTATGCCTATCCATATTTAAGCTTGGCAAATATACTGTTCAAGGGGCTTGATAACCGTCTTTCCCACGTTGGGTGCAAGTGTTTGGTTTTGTGTGTGTAGGTGTTGTTGAAGGAAGTTTGCTTGGTTCTCCTATTGGTTTTATAACCTTGGTTCTCAATGAGGGAAATACTTATATCTACTATGTTGTATCGGCTCTCCTCTTCGGGGGAAATCGCTAAGCAGCTCATAAGTAGGAGGAAGAATTTCTAGCACTGTTGCCTGGGAGTTATCATCAAACAGTCGCCAGGTCCCTACATATAGATTATTTTTCACTTGTTGCACTTATTATTTTATGTTGTATTTTTATTTATATAATAATTAGAAATAAAAAATATGTCTATTTGCTTGCTCGCTTAGTCATCTCATTTACTTGTTTACTTGCTAGTTTACTTGCTTTGTCACTGTGTCTCAAGAAAATACTGAATTTTGTGAATTTTCAAATACGAATCATATTTATTTTATTAGTACTCCAATACCACCCACCACTAGTGAGGAAGCTTTTTATATAAATGCCGATTTGCTGAATCTTGTTATGAAAAAACAATTTGCTGGAAGTCCTAATGAGGACGCCACTTCACATCTTAATACCTTCGTTGAAATATGTGATATTGAAAAGAAAAATTATGTGGATAATGATGTGATTAATCATAAATAATTTCCTTTCTGACTAAGCGATAAAGCTAAAACTTCGTTTTTCATCCTTGCCTTGGAAAAGCATTGGAACATTGGATAAGTGTAAGGATGCTTTTATTGCTAACGATTTCCCTCCTACTAAGATTATATATCTCGAAAATCAAATTATAATTTTATACGACATGATAAATAGCATGTTTCAAAAGCATGAGAGATATTAAAAATGATTATTAGAAATTGTCCCACTCATGGCTTAAATTTATGGATGGTAATACAAAATTTCTATGCATGAATAAACTTTGTATCGAGAAATTTTTGAGACTCTGCTCAGGTGGTACCTTTATGGAGTTTTCATTGGGAGAATCTAAAAAACTAGTAGATAATAATATGATAAAGTATTCTCAATGGCGCACCGAACGAGCTCCAACTAGTAAGAAATTAAATTATGTCTACAAAATTGCTACTTTGAGTGATAAATTAGATTCTCTTATGTACATGTATGCAAATAATAATGCTCATATTGATCACAATGATGTGCCAATATATAATTTCTTTGATAAAATAATGATTCTATTGATGTGAACTTTGTCACTAGAAAAAATTCAATAACAATGCTTATAGAGGTAATTTCAATCCTAGACCGTATCCTGGAAATTCCTCTAATTCTTATGGTAATTCCTATGGAAATTATTGCAATAATAATAATATGATGCCCTCTTATCTTGATAAAACCATTAATGAATTTATTAGTTCTCAAAATATTTTCAATACTATGAAAGAAATAGAACTACATAAAGTTGACGATATGGCTAGAAGCATGGATAGGATTGCTCAAGTTGTGGAAACTCTTAAAAGTAATACTTTGCCAGACAAGTATGATATTAATGAGTCTATTAAATCCAATACAAATATATATTAATGAAAAAAAGTGAGGACCGCTAGGTTGAGAGCCAAGCGAGAATTTCTAGAAAAAGTGATGCCTCCCAATTTTTATCGTAATCATGATGGAGATGTAAAAATGATTGGTGTTTCTCCTATTGAATATTTATTTATTAATATTAAAAATTATGATAAAGGGATTTTATATGAGTCAAATTTAGCTAGAAGGCTTTCCATTTGTTCAGAGGGTGATGATCTTGTTAAAAAAATAGGTTTGGAGAGGTCAAAACTTTAAATACTAATGCACCCACTACTTTGGATTACAAGCACTTTAGTTATGAAAGGTGTTATTTATTTGAATATATTTCTTTGTTACAATCCATGATTACCTCACCTAACTCATATGAACAAAATAAAGCTTTTACTAAACACACTGTACAAGCTATGATAAAAGCTCATGAGGAGAAATTTGAGTTAGAGGTCTCCATACCTAGAAAGTTACATGATTAATGGGAACCTACTACTAAAATGAAGCTTAAAGATTATGAATGCAATGCTCTGTGTGACATTGGTGCTAGTGTTTCTACACTACCAAAATCTTTATGTGATGTGCTAGGGCTCACCGATATAAATGAATATTCCATTGACTTGCATTTGGCGGATTCCACTGTTAAAAAAGGATTGGGTAGAATAAATGATTTCCTTATTCTCGCTAATAGAAATTATGTGCCGGTGGATTTTATTGTGCTTGATATTTAATGCAATCCGTCATATCCTATTATACTTGGTAGGCCTTTCCTACGAACTATAGGTGCTATTATTCACATGAAAGAAGGTAATATAAGATTAAAATTCCCATTGAATAAAGGGATGGAACACTTTCCTAGAAAGATAATTAAACCACCTTATGAATATAGTATGAGGTCCACCTATGGAATAATTTGAAGGATGACAACACTTGATACTATGCATTATGCCTAGCTAGGGGCATAAAACCATATCACTTGTTAAGAGGCAATCCAATAGTTATCTATAATTTTTTTAACTTTATATATTGGTGTGTTGGCATGATTATTGCTACAGTAATTATTGTGGTTTATGTTTCAATTAGTGTTTGTGCCAAGTAAAGCCTTTGGGATGACTTGGAAGATTGTGGAATTGATGTTGTGCAAAAACAGAAAATTTTGCATCTAGTTCAGAATTTCTCTAATTTTACTGGAAAGTCTTTTTGATCTGAATTTTTACATAGTATTTGTATACACATATCCCAGGTTTTCCTAATTGTTCAGAATTTTTGGAGTTACAGAAGTATCATTTGACGACATAGTTCAGAATTACTCTAATTTTACTGGAAAGTCTTTTTGAGCTGAATTTTTACATAGTATTTGTGTACACATATCCCAGGTTTTCCTAATTGTTCAGAATTTTTGGAGTTACAGAAGTATCATTTTAGGACGGATTAGTACAAACTGTTCTGTTTTAAACAGATTGTGTTTTTGCTTGCATAGTTTGCTTGTTTTCATGATGTTGTGGTTTGTATCGGGGGTGTATTATCCATGGATAAGTTAGAAAAAAGTACCTATTAAATATGGATCAATTTATAACAGTACCTAAGGTACTTGATATGTCTATTATATTAATGGATCTCGCGAGGTTTGTTTGAGTTTGGTGTGCTCGAGTTTTCATGTTTTGGGTGAGATAACGATGGATGAAGGAATAACGAGCGAACAGACCCTAATCTTGGGGATGACCAAGGCACCCTAAGTTAATATTCAAGGAATACACAAGCATCTAAGATTGGGGATGCCCCGAAAGGCATCCCCTGTTTCGTCTCCAATCTATCGGTATGTCACTTGGAGCTATATTTTTATACATCACATGCTATCTGTTTTGCTTGGAGTGTCATGTGTTATATTTTGTATTTATTTTAGTTTGCCAAAATCATTGTTTGTTTTAAACACATATTTTAGAGAGACACGCGGTCATCATAATTTGTTAGAATACTATATATGCTTCACTTATAACTTTTGAGTTAGTCAGTTGCTCTAGTTCTTCACTTATGTCTTTTAGAGCACAGCGGCGTTCAGATTTTGTAGAAAATTGAACTCTCATGCTTCGCTTAAATATTTTTTGTGAGTATAATAAATAGGAACGGTATTGGGTAAGTGTTATAAGACTAGTCCAAAAAGGATATATATTCAAGGGGTATAGTAAAAACTTTCATGTATCTCACTAAAGAAGAAACATGAGTTGATTATATTGATGTAGTAATATGAAAAGGCATGAGTACATGATCGTTGGTAAGTAGGGATATCAGTAGTTAAAGCTTGTTATTTGTTATTTATTTATGTATTAACTATGTCATGGTGATAATGTGTCAGCATTTTTATGTCTGAAATGAAATCATATCATGTTGTTTGATACTTGTGATCTGCGTTGGGTTTTCTATGAAGAGGAACGGGTTATCATAGCACAAATTGGGTAAGTATTTTCCTCAGTTATGAAACCATGGTTTATCGAACCAGCAGGATACCAATCATCAACCGTCTTCAGCAGCTGCACACAAAAGAACAAACAACTTGCACCCAACGTCGGCAAGAGGGTTGTCAATCCCCTTGATCTCGTTATTTCCAAGCAAGTGAGTTGTGTAGATAATTGTAAATTGCAAAATAATATCAAAATTAAATAAGAACGGAAAGGTAATGAAATCGTTTGTAAATATATGAGTGAATAGACCTGGTGGTCGTAGAGTTCTCTAGTGACATCTCTCAAGAAAGACCATATGGTGGATAGACAATTTACTGTTGGGCAATTGATAGAAAAGCGAATAGTTATGCTATTTTCACGACAATGATCATGTGTATAATAGGCATCACATCCATAATCAAATAGGTCAACTCCTGCCTGCACCTATTACTATTACTCCACCTATCCACCGTTATCCAGCATGCATCTAGAGTATTAAGTAAAACAAAGTAATGCTTGGAGAACAATGACATGACGTACACAAAGTAAACTCAATCAATATGAATAAACCCCATTGTTTTATCCTTAGTTGAAGCAACACAAAGACGCAACCTGTCCCCTTCTGTCACTGGGATATAGAAACTCGCCAGGTTGAACCTTTTACAACAAACCACTCCCGTCGAAGAAATATCAATCTAGTTGGCCAACCTATCTTAATAGATCAGAGAGCATTACGAATCTATGATGATCATGCAAATAAGAATGATAATATTCAGAGGTGACTCAAATAATTTTCATGAATAATCTGAACATAAACTCACAATTTATTGGATCCCAACAAACACACCATACAAAGGGATTGCATAGGATAGATCAATGCAAAGATGCGATGAACATTGTATTGAAGATCGATACAAAGAGAGAGAGGGAGAGAGAAATTGCCATCTAGGTACTACCTATTGTTGGGAGACGTAGTAGTAAATCAAAATTTTCCTACGTTCACCAAGATCTATCTATGGAGAAACCAGCAACGAGAGGGGAGAGATTGCATCTTCATACCTTTGAAGATCGCTAAGCGGAAGCGTTACAAGAACGCGGTTGATGGAGTCGTACTCGCAGCGATTCAGATCGCGGTAGATCCGATCAAGTGCCGAACAGACGGCACCTCCGCGTTCAACACACGTGCAGCCCGGTGACGTCTCCAACACCTTGATCCAGCAAGGAGGAAGGAGAGGTTGGGGAAGGGCTCCAACAGCAGCACGACGGCGTGGTGGTGGTGGAGTAGCAAGGTATTCCGACAGGGCTTCGCCTAAGCGCTGCGGAGGAGGAAGAAGAGAGGTAGGGCTTCGCCGTGAGAGAGAGAGATCAAATCTTGTCTCAAAACATCCAAAACCTCAAGTATATATAGGAGGAGGGACGTGGAGGGCTGGCTTGGCCTCTACTCCAAAGAGGAGATGGCCGGCCGAATTAAAGGGAGAGTCCACCTCCCACAAGGGAGGTGGATCTCCTCCTTTTAAATCCTTTTTGCCTTATCTCCTTATCTCCAGCCGCATGGGCCTTTAGCAAAAGTCTTGCCCAGCCCAATAAGGGCTGGCACACTTTATCTAACAGCCCATGTGGTCCTTTGGTCGTCACACCCCTCCCGGGGGTCATCCGGCACCCTCCCGGCACTCCCGGTACACTACCGATGAGCCCGAAAACTTTCCGGTGACCAAAACTGGACTTCCTATATATCAATCTTTACCTCCGGACCATTCCGGAGCTCCTCGTGACGTCCGGGATCTCATCCGGGACTCCGAACAACCTTCGGTAATCACGTATACCTTTTCCCTATAACCCTAGCGTCATCGAACCTTAAGTGTGTAGACCCTACGGGTTCGGGAGACACGTAGACATGACCGAGACACCTCTCCGGTCAATAACCAACAGCGGGATCTGGATACCCATGTTGGCTCCCACGTACTCCACGATGATCTCATCGGATGAACCACGATGTCAAGGATTCAATCAATCCCGTATACAATTCCCTTTGTCTATCGGTATGATACTTGCCCGAGATTCGATCGTCGGTATCCCCATACCTTGTTCAATCTCGTTACCGGCAAGTCTCCTTACTCATTCCGTAATACATCATCCCGTGACTAACTCCTTAGTCACATTGAGCTCATAATGATGATGTCTTACCGAGTGGGCCCAGAGATACCTCTCCGTCACACGGAGTGACAAATCCCAGTCTCGATTCATGCCAACCCAACAGATACTTTCGGAGATACCCGTAGTGCACCTTTATAGCCACCTAGTTACGTTGTGACGTTTGGCACACCCAAAGCATTCCTACGGTATCCGGGAGTTGCACAATCTCATGGTCTAAGGAAACGATACTTGACATTGAAAAGCTTTAGCAAACGTACTACACGATCTTGTGCTATGCTTAGAATTGGGTCTTGTCCATCACATCATTCTCCTAATGATGTGATCCCGTTATCAATGACATCCAATGTCCATGGCCATGAAACCGTGACCATCTATTGATCAACGAGCTAGTCAACTAGAGGCTCACTAGGGACATGTTGTGGTCTATGTATTCACACATGTATTATGGTTTCCGGTTAACACAATTATAGCATGAACAATAGACAATTATCATGAACAAGGAAATACAATAATAACCATTTTATTATTGCCTCTAGGGCATATTTCCAACAGTCTCCCACTTGCACTAGAGTCAATAATCTAGTTCACATCACCATGTGATTAACACTTACATCACCATGTGATCATATCATCATGTGATTAACACCCAATAAGTTCTGGGGTTTGTTCATGTCCTGCTCGTGAAAGAGGTTTTAGTCAACGGGTCTGCGACATTCAGATCCGTGTGTACCTTACAAACTTTCCATGTCATATTTGTAGATACTACTCCCATGCTCCACTTGGAGCTATTCCAAATGGCTGCTCCACTATACGTAGCTGGATTTCTACTAGGAGTCATCCGGATTGGTTTTAAAGCTTGCATCATTGTAACACTTTACGATGAACTCTTTATCACCTCCATAATCGAGAAATATTTCCTTAGTTCTCAAGTTACTAAGGCTAACTTTGACCGCTGTCTAGTGATCCACTCTTGGATTACTCTTGTACCCCTTGACAGACTCATGGCAAGGCACACACAGGTGCGGTACACAGCATGGCATACTATATAGAGCCTATGGCTAAAGCATAGGAGATGACACTCATCTCTTCTTTATCTTCTGCCGTGGTCGGGTATTGAGTCTTACTCAATTTCACACCTTACAATACAGTCAAGAACTCCTTCCTTGACCCATCTATTTTGAACTCCTTCAAAAACTTGTCAAGGTATGTCTTCGTCGAAAAAACTTATCAAGCGAATAGATCTATCCCTATAGATCTTGATGCTCAATAAAATAGTAGCTTTATCTGGGTCTTCCTTTGAAAAACAAAACTTTTCAAACAACCCTTCATGCTCTTCCAGAAATTCTACATCATTTCCGATCAATAATATGTCAACTACATATTCTTATAAGAAATTCCATAGTGCTCCCACTCACTTTCTTGCAAATACAAGTTTCTCATAAACTTTGTATAAACTTAAACACTTTGATCACCTCATCAAAGCATATATTCCAACTCCGAGATGCTTGCTCCAGTCCATAGAAGGATCGCTGGAGTTTGCATATTATTAGCATCCTTAGGATTGACAAAACCTTCTGGTTGTATCACATACAACTCTTCCTCACAGAAACCATTACGGAAACCTTGTTTTGTCATCCATCTGCCAGATTTCATAATCGAAAAATGCAGCAACTGCTAACAAAATTTTAATAGACTTTTAGCATCGCTACAGATGAGACAATCTCATTGCAGTCAACTCCTTGAACTTGGCGGAAACTTCTTTGCGACAAGTCGAGCTTTATAAACGGTGACATTTCACCATTAGCGTCTATGTTTATCTCAAAGGTCCATTTGTACTCAATGACCCGCCATTCAACAGGCAAGTCTACCAAAGTCCATACTTGGTTTTCATACGTGGATCCTTTCTCGGATTTCATGGCTCCTAGCCATTTGTTGGAATCCGGGCCCACCATCGCTTCTCCATAGTTCGTAGGTTCATCGTTGTCCAACAACATGATTTCCAAGACAGGGTTGTCGTACTACTCAGGAGCAGTACGCGTCCTTGTCGACCTACGAGGTTCGATAGTGACTTGATCCGAAGCTTCATGATCATCATCATTAACTTCCTTTTCAACTAAGTAGGCTCTACAGAAACATCTTTCTGTGTTGCGCTATTCTCTGGTTGAAACAAAGGTTCAACAACCTTATCAAGTTCTATCTTCCTCCCACTCAATTCTTTCGAGAGAAACTCTTTCTCAAAAAGGACCCGTTCTTAGCAACAAACACCTTTTGCGCTTGGATCTAAGATAGAAGGTATACCCAATGTCTCATTAGGGTATTCTATGAAGATGCATTTGTCTGCTTTGAGTTCGAGCTCGCTAGGTGAAAAACCCATTTTCACATAAGCGTCGCAGCCCCAAACATTAAGAAATGACAGCTTAGGCTTCTGTCAAACCATAATTCTCACGCTGTCATCTCAACAGACTTAGATGCTGCCCTGTTAAAGTGAATGGATTTGTCTTTAATGCATAACCCCATAACGATAGTGGTAAAACAATAAGAGACATCATAGTACTCACTATATCCAATAGAGCACGACTACGACGTTCGAACACACCATCACACTATGGTGTTCCAGGAGGCGTGAGCTGTGAAACAATTTCCACATTGTCTAAAATTGCATACCAAACTCGTAACTTAGATATTCACCTCCATGATCATATCATAGACATTTATCTTCTTGTCACGATGATCTTTAACTTCACTCTAAAACTCCTTGAACCTTTCAAACATTTCAGATTCGTGTTTCATTAAGTAAATATCCCCATATTTACTCAAATCATCAGTGAAGGTAAAGAAAAACAACGATATCCACTGTGTGTTTCAACACTCATTGGACCACATACATCAACATGTATTAATTCCAATAAGCCACTTGCCCGCTCCATCATATTGGATGACGGGGTCTCAGTCATCTTGCCCAAGAGGCATGGCTCGCATGTCTCAACCGATTCGAAATCGAGTGAGTCAAAAAACATCCATCATCATGGAGTTTCTTCATGCGATTTATACCAATATGACATTACGTGGCAGTGCCACAAGCATGTGGTACTATCATTATTAACTTTGTATCTTTTGGTACCAATGTTATGAATATGTGTACTACTACGATCATGATTCGATAAACCATTTCGAGTGGGTGCATGACCATTGAAGGCATTATCCATGTAAACAGAATAACCATTATTCTCTAACTTATATGAATAACCGTATCGCACTAATCATGATCTAATCACGTTTATGCTCAACGCAAACACCAAATAACATTTATTTAGGTTTATCACAAATCCTGAAGGTAGAGAGAGCGTGCGATGGTGATCACATCAATCTTGGAAATACTTCCAACACACATCGTCACCTTTCACCTAGCTAGTCTCCATTTACTCCGTAGCTTTTATTTCGAGTTGCTAACACTTAGCAACCGAACCGGTATCTAATACCCAGGTGCTACTAGGAGTACCAGCAAGGTACACATCACTAACACGTATATCAAATATACTTCCATTGACATTACCAGCCTTCTTATCTACCAATCATCTAGGGTTTTTCCGCTTCAGCGAACATTCTCCTCATAACAGAAGCACTTAGTCTCGGGTTCGGGCTCAACCTTGGGTTTCTTCACTAGAGCAACAACTGGCTTGCCATTCCTGAAGTTTTTCCCTTCTTGCCCTTGCCCCTTTTGAAACTAGTGGTTTTCACTTAACCATCAACACTTGATGCTCCTTATTGATTTCTACCTTCGTGGTGTCAAACATCACGAACAACTCAGGGATCATCTTATCCATCCCTGGCATGTTATAGTTCATCACGAAGCTCTAGTAGCTTGGTGGCAGTGACTTGGAGAACTGCATTAATCACTATCTCATCTGGAAGATTAACTCCCACTTGATTCAAGTGATTGTAGCACCCAGACAATCTGAGAACACGCTCACCGATTAAGCTATTCTCCTTTATCTTGCAGGCAAAGAATCTTGTTGGAGGTCTCATACCTCTCAACATAGGCACGAGCTTGAGATCACAATCTCAGCTCCTAGAACATCTCATATGTTCTGTGACGTTCAAAACATTTTGAAGCCTCAATTCTAAGCCGTAATGCATGACGCACTGAACTATCACGTAGTCATCAAAAAGTGCCTGTCATATGTTCACAACATCTACAGACAACGCTTGAGGGAGTGATGCAGTTAGCGGTACATCAAAAACATAAGCTTTCTGTGCAGCAATGAGGACAATCCTCAGATCACGGACCCAGTCCGCATTATTGCTACCATCAACTTTCAACTTACTTTTCTCTAGGATTGTATCAATAAAACTGGGGAGCTACAGCGCGAGCTATCTACGACATAATTTGCAAGGACATTTTTAGACTAAGTTCATGATAATTAAGTTCATTTAATCAAATTATTAATGAACTCCCACTTAGATAGACATCTCTCTAGTCTTCCAAGTGATACATGATCCATGTCAACTAGCCCGTGTCCGATCATCACGTGAGACGGACTAGTCATCCATGGTGAACATCTCTATGTTGATCGTATCTTCTATACGACTCATGTTCGACCTTTCGGTCTTCCGTGTTCCGAGGCCATGTCTGTACATGCTAGGCTCGTCAAGTCAACCTAAGTGTTTCGCATGTGTAAATCTGGCTTACACCCGTTGTATGCGAACGTTAGAACCTATCACACCCGATCATCACGTGGTGCTTCGGAACGACGATCCTTAGCAACGGTGCACAGTTAGGGTGAACACCTTTCTTGAAATTTTATTGAGAGATCATCTTATTTACTACCGTCGTTCTATGCAAATAAGATGTAAACATGATAAACATCACATGCAATCAATATAGTGACATGATATGGCCAATATCATTTTGCTCCTATGATCTCCATCTTCGGGGCACCATGATCATCACTGTCACCGGCACGACACCATGATCTCCATCATCATGATCTCCATCATTGTGTCTTCATGAAGTTGTCTCGCCAACTATTACTTCTACTACTATGGCTAACGCTTAGCAATAAAGTAAAGTAATTACATGGCGTTTATGATTGACACGCAGGTCATACAATAAATAAGACAACTCCTATGGCTCCTGCCGGTTGTCATAATCATCGACATGCAAGTCGTGAATCCTATTACAAGAACATGATCAATTCATACATCACAATGCATCACATCACATCCTTTGGCCATATCACATCACAAGGCACATGCTGCAAAAACAAGTTAGACGTCCTCTAATTTGTAGTTGCAAGTTTTTACGTGGCTGCTATAGGTTACTAGCAAGAACGTTTCTTACCTACGTCAACACCACAACGTGATTTGCCAATTGCTATTTACCCTTCATAAGGACCCTTTTCATCGAATCCGATCCGACTAAGGTAGGAGAGACAGACACCCGCTAGCCACCTTATGCATCTAGTGCATGTCAGGCGGTGGAACCGGTCTCACGTAAGCGTACGTGTAAAGTTGGTCCGGGCCGCTTCATCCCACAATACCGCCGAATCAAGATAAGACTAGTAGCGGCAAGCAAATTAACAAACTCGACGCCCACAACTGCTTTGTGTTCTACTCGTGCATAGATTCTACGCATAGACCTAGCTCATGATGCCACTGTTGGGAGACGTAGTAGTAAATCAAAATTTTCCTACGGTCACCAAGATCTATCTATGGAGAAACCAGCAACGAGAGGGGAGAGATTGCATCTTCATACCTTTGAAGATCGCTAAGCGGAAGCGTTGCAAGAACGCGGTTGATGGAGTCGTACTCGCAGCGATTCAGATCGCGGTAGATCCGATCAAGTGCCGAACAGACGGCACCTCCGCGTTCAACACACGTGCAGCCCGGTGACGTCTCCAACACCTTGATCCAGCAAGGAGGAAGGAGAGGTTGGGGAAGGGCTCCAACAGCAGCACGACGGCGTGGTGGTGGTGGAGTAGCAAGGTATTCCGACAGGGCTTCGCCTAAGCGCTGCGGAGGAGGAAGAAGAGAGGTAGGGCTTCGCCGTGAGAGAGAGAGATCAAATCTTGTCTCAAAACATCCAAAACCTCAAGTATATATAGGAGGAGGGACGTGGAGGGCTGGCTTGGCCTCTACTCCAAAGAGGAGATGGCCGGCCGAATTAAAGGGAGAGTCCACCTCCCACAAGGGAGGTGGATCTCCTCCTTTTAAATCCTTTTTGCCTTATCTCCTTATCTCCAGCCGCATGGGCCTTTAGCAAAAGTCTTGCCCAGCCCAATAAGGGCTGGCACACTTTATCTAACAGCCCATGTGGTCCTTTGGTCGTCACACCCCTCCCGGGGGTCATCCGGCACCCTCCCGGCACTCCCGGTACACTACCGATGAGCCCGAAAACTTTCCGGTGACCAAAACTGGACTTCCTATATATCAAATCTTTACCTCCGGACCATTCCGGAGCTCCTCGTGACGTCCGGGATCTCATCCGGGACTCCGAACAACCTTCGGTAATCACGTATACCTTTTCCCTATAACCCTAGCGTCATCGAACCTTAAGTGTGTAGACCCTACGGGTTCGGGAGACACGTAGACATGACCGAGACACCTCTCCGGTCAATAACCAACAGCGGGATCTAGATACCCATGTTGGATCCCACATACTCCACGATGATCTCATCGGATGAACCACGATGTCAAGGATTCAATCAATCCCGTATACAATTCCCTTTGTCTATCGGTATGATACTTGCCCGAGATTCGATCGTCGGTATCCCCATACCTTGTTCAATCTCGTTACCGGCAAGTCTCTTTACTCGTTCCGTAATACATCATCCCGTGACTAACTCCTTAGTCACATTGAGCTCATAATGATGATGTCTTACCGAGTGGGCCCAGAGATACCTCTCCGTCACACGGAGTGACAAATCCCAGTCTCGATTCATGCCAACCCAACAGATACTTTCGGAGATACCCGTAGTGCACCTTTATAGCCACCCAGTTACGTTGTGACGTTTGGCACACCCAAAGCATTCCTACGGTATCCGGGAGTTGCACAATCTCATGGTCTAAGGAAACGATACTTGACATTGAAAAGCTTTAGCAAACGAACTACACGATCTTGTGCTATGCTTAGAATTGGGTCTTGTCCATCACATCATTCTCCTAATGATGTGATCCCGTTATCAATGACATCCAATGTCCATGGCCATGAAACCGTGACCATCTATTGATCAACGAGCTAGTCAACTAGAGGCTCACTAGGGACATGTTGTGGTCTATGTATTCACACATGTATTATGGTTTCCGGTTAACACAATTATAGCATGAACAATAGACAATTATCATGAACAAGGAAATACAATAATAACCATTTTATTATTGCCTCTAGGGCATATTTCCAACACCTATGCACCCGTAGGTCTATGGTGAACTACTCACACATCATGGTGAGGGAAGCAAGTTTGATGAAGAGGCCCTCCATGATTGATTGCCCCTCTAGCAGGGTGCTGGAATGGAGGTGTAGATGACCTTGCATCAGAACAGAGACTTGCGACGGGAGAAAAAGTGTTTTGGGAGCGCTTCTGAAATTTTTTAGGTAATTGTGAATTTATATGCCAGAGAGGGGCGTCGAAAGAGTCCCGAGGGAGGCACAAGCCATCAGGGCACGCCCTATTGGCTTGTGGGTCCCATGTGGATCCCCGGCCTCCTCTTGAAGCTTCCAGGTTTTCTTTTGGTCCAGAAAAACTCATCAAAATGTTTCATGGAAATTGGACTTCGTTTGGTATTGTAACTCTGAAAAGACAAAAACACGCAAAAAACAACAACTAGTACTGGGCACCGGGTCAGTAGGTTAGTGCTCAAAAATATTATAAATTGGTAAACAAATGCCCAAAAAGTATCCTACAATGATAATGTATTAGGATGAAACAATCAAAAATTATAGATACATTGGAAACATATCATTGTTCGAATCGGGGGCGCATGATGGTTAACTCCTACCAACCTCCTCCCTAGGGGCATGCGATTGTATTTTTCTTCGAGTGAGCTAATATGGCTTTACAATAAGTATATGAGTTCTTTATGACTAATGTGAATCCATGGATATACGCACTCTCACCTTTTCATAATTTGCTAGCCACTTCGGTACGGTGCATTGCCCATTCTCACCTGAAGAGTTGGTGCAACCTTCGTTGGTGCATACAAACCCCGTGATATCATACACTCTATCACACATAAGCCTCCTTGCACCTTCCTCAAAATAGCCACCATACCTACCTATTATGGCATTTGCATAGCCATTCCGAGATATATTGTCATGCAACTTCCACCGTTCCATCACATGACTTGTGTGTTCATCATCATATTGCTTTGCATGATCATGTAGATGACATAGTATTTGAAGCAAAGCCACAGTTCATCGTTATCTACATGTTACGGTAGATCATTGCACATCTTGGTAAATTGCTAGAGGCATTCATATAGGGTCATATTGTTTTATGTTGATTTCTAATATTGAGTAGTAAGTAAATAAAAGCGTGATGATAATCATTATTAGAGCATTTTCCTAGTGAGGAAAGGATGATGCAGACTATGATTCCCCCAAAAGTCAGTATGAGATCCCTGAGGAAAATAAAATAAAATAAAAGAGAAATGGGGGGGCGAAGGAAATAGAGAAAAGCCCATCATGAAAAAATGAGAGCAATGAGAGAAGGGGTTACTGTCCCTTTACCACACTTGTGCCTCAAAGTGGCACCATGTTCTTCATAGAGTGTCTCCTGAGTTGTCATTTTAATATGCTAGTGGGAATTTTTCATTATAGAAGTTGGCATGTATATTCCGATGATGGGCTTCCTCAAATGCCCGAGGTCTTCATGAGCAAGAAAGTTGTATACACACCCACTTAGATTATGTTGAGATTTCATAAAATTATAGATCTAGTGCATATGGTGCATTTCAATCCCTACTCCATGCCTTGATATCGATTGATGGGCATCTAGATAGCCCGTTGATCCGCCTAGTTGATGCGAAACTTTCTTTCCATTTTGACTCCTTTCGTATCTACCATCATAATCTATTCCACTCATATGCTATATCCATGGTTCATGCGCATGTATTGCATGAAGTTGAAAATGCAGAAGCGCGTTAGAAGTACGATGCAATTGCATGGTTTGACATTGGAGTGCTCATGATTTATTCTTATGCGGTGAAGACAGATTCATGCTATGCATGATATGATAAAATGAGTACGGAATAACATTCTTTAAGGATAGAATATTTTAAAAATTAATAATTATGCTATCATGTTTATGGATATTATTATGTTGGTATCAATTAGTTCATCATTTATCACTAATCATAACTAAAAGGGATTACATATTGGGTAGCATGTCATATCAAAAATTATGTTTCTGTCGTTTACCTACTAGAGGACGAGCAGGAATTAAGCTTGGGGATGCTGATAGGTATCCAAGGTATCTATATTTTTTTATTGTTCCATGCTATTATATAATCAATCTATGATACATTATATGTAATTATATGCTATTTTATATTATTTTTGGGAGCTAAACTATTAACCCTGTGCGTAGTGCCAGTTGCTTTTTTGCCTATTTTTTGTTTTCTAGGTAAACTGTACCAAACGTTGAAACTTTTGTCATTTTTTTCTGAACCAAAGAGCCCCAGGAAGCTTCAGGAGTCATGAAGCAAGATGATGGACGACAAGGTAACAGGGCATGCCCTGATGCCTTGTCGGCCCCTCGTGCTCCGTCTCACCTAATTCCACCTCTATAAATGCTATAAAATCGGGAAACCAACAAAGGACCACCCGAAACACTTTTTCTGTCTCCGCAAGCCTCTGTTCTGATGGGAGGCCATCTGGAGACCTTTTCTTGTATGCTGTCAAAGGGTAAATTGACGATGGAGGCCATCTACATCAACGTTGTTTCCTCCATGATGATGTGTGAGTAGTCCACCGCAAACTAACTAGTCCATAGATAGTACCTAGATGGCTTCTTCTCTCTCTTTGATATTTAATATCATGTTCACTATGATTCTCGCGGTGATTTATCAGATGTAATCTTCTTTTGCGGTCTGTTTGTTGGGATCCGATGAATTGTGGGTTTATCATCAAATTATTCACTAAAACTAATTGAGTATTTTCTGAATTCTATTATGCATGATTGTTATAGCTTCATATTTCTCTCTGATATATCAGTCTTGTTTCGCGAATTAGATCGATTTATCTTCAGGGAGAGTGGTGTGATGTAATGAGTTCAATCTTGCAGTGCTCTATATCCCAGTGACAGAAGGGGACAAGACACATATTTGTATTGTTGCAAGTAAGGATAAAATGATGGGATCTGAACCTATTGCTTGTCTTATATGTTCTACATCATGTCACCTTGCTCCAAGCATTACTCTGTTTGTTATCAACTTAATATCATAGATGCAGGAAGGGCTCGATCAATTGGTGGAGTAATAGTATTAGATGCAGAATCCTTTTGGTCTACTTGTCTATGGACGTGATGCTTATATACATGATCGTTGTCATGAATAACATGTCATAACTATGTGTAATTCTTTCAATTGCCCAAGAGTAATTTGTCTACCCACCGTATGCTATATTCAAGAGAGAAGCCTCTAGAAGAAACTATGGCCCCCGGGTCTACTTAAACATATATAGAAAAAAACCAAAAATACTTTTCTTAAATTTATTTAGTTTTATTTATTTTCCTTTGCATTATCTGTATCTATCAAGATTTAATCCTTGCAAGTAACGAGTTCAAGGGGCTTCACAACCCTCTTGCCCGCGTCGGGTGCAAGTGTTTGATTTTGTGTGTGTAGGTGTTTTCAAAGGGAGTTTGCTTGGTTCTCCTATTGGTTCGATGACCTTGGTTCTCACTGAGGCAGATACTTATCTCTATTGTGCTACAACTCCTCTCCTCTTCGGGGAAATCCCAATGCAGCTTACAAGTAGCAGCTTGTCGCTGCCTCGTGGACCCCCTCGCATGAAACTGACCTAAAAATCCTATAAATTGAGGAAACCCTAGAATTAACCTAAGAACTTCCACTCCGCCGCCACAAGCCTCTATCCCGAAGAAAACTAATTCAGAGCCCTTTCCTGGTGCCCTGTCGGAGGGGGAAATTGTCACCGGAGGCCATCTTCATTATCCCGGCAATCTCCATGATGAGGAGGGAGGAGTTCATCCTTGGGTTGAGGGTATGTATGAGTAGATATGTGTTTAATGTTTCTCTCTCTCATTATATGACACGATCTTGATGTATTGTGAGCTTTGTTAACATAGTTGGGTTGTATAGTATTCTTCCCTCACTATCTTGTTGTGATCAATTGTGTCTTTCCCTTTGAGATTTCGTTGTATTGGGTTGAATACTTTGGATTTAAGAGCACTTGATTTATGTCTTACATGTGGATACCCGTGGTGACAATGGGGTGTTCCATTGAGTCACTTTATCTATGTTATGGCAATCAACTTATGGATCCCGTTGGTGACATTGGGGTGATCTATGCACATAGTTTGATGCATGTTTTCGTCCTACTTTCTTCGATAGAATTCTCGAGGGTACTCTTTGATTTCCTTTATGTGGATTGAACTTGATGAATCTGAAATTGTTTGTTGTTATTTAGTACAAACTCTAGGGTTGTTTGTGACACCTATGGGGATGGCTCAACAGATTGATTGGAAAGATAACTTTGAGGTGGTTCGCTACCTACAACAATTTCTTCTTATGATCTCCGCTAGATAGAAACTCTGGAGTGATTCTTTGTTGCACATTTAGGGATGGTTATATGATTCAATTATGTTAGTACTGTTGAGATATTGCACTAGTGAAAGTATGAACCCTAGGTCTTGTGGTACCTAATATTTCCTGGGTAAAAACAAGGCTTCGATAGGTAGGGTCTCGAAGAGGCCTCCCTCGTTCTTGCTCGTAAAATAAGTGTCTCCTTGGGTTTGGCTTTTTTCGGCTTCCTTAATTTTAGGAAATCAAGCTGTTCGACCACAGATAGGATCGGTCACTCGGGAAAACCAACCGTTTCCAATGCTTTTTTCAGCAAGGAAATATTCCTGATTTTAGGAAAAGTGCAAGCATTCATATACCATTTTGCTTGTTGTTTGCCACTTGTTACTTTGCTGTTTTTATTTATACGGATTACAAAAACCTATTTCTTCTATCCATACTAACTTGTATCGCCATCTCTTCGCCAAACTAGTGCCCCCACACAATTTACCATTGTATTGGGTGTGTTGGGGACACAAGAGATTGTTTGTATTTGATTGCAAGGTTGTTTGAGACAGACCATATTCATCCTAAACCTCTCATAGATTGATAAACCTTATGTCATACACTTGAGTAAAATTGCTAATGTCGTACAAAACTCTGCGCTTGGAGTCCCAACATGAGTCTACAAGAATAAAGTTATGTAGTAGACATCACTCTACCGGAGGAGGAATCGATCACGGAGGCTATCTACATCAACCTTGTTGCCTACATGATGATGTGTGAGTAGTTCAGAACAGACATACGGGTCCATAGCTAGTATCTAGATGGCTTCTTCTGTCTCTTTGATCTTCAAAACCATGTTCTTCGCGGTTCTCACAAAGATCTATTCGATGTAATCTTCTTTGCGGTGTGCTTATTGGGATCCACTGAATTGTGGGTTTATGATCATATTACTCATTGAAAGTAATTGAGTCTTTTCTAAACTTTATTATGCATGATTGTTATAGCTTTCTAATTATGTCCGTTCTATCTGTTTGGTTTGGCCAACTAGATTGATTTATCTTCAACCGGAGGAGTGCATTGTAGTGGGTTCAACCTTGTGGTGCTTTATATCCTAGTAGCAGAAGGGAACAAGACATGTATTGTATTGTTGACATTAAGGATAAAACGACAGGGTCTGAACATATTTCTTGTCTTACTTTGTCTAGATCATGTCATCTTGCTTAATGTGTTACTCTGTTTGTCATGAATTTAATACCATAGATGCACACAAGAGTCGGTCGACTGGTGGACTAATAGTAGTAGATTCAGGATCATTTCAGCCTACTTGTCATGGACGTAATGCATATATACATGATAATTGCAATGTATAGTGTCACAACCATGCGCTTTTCTATTAGTTGTCGAACAGTAATTTGTTTACCAACCATATATTAAGCGTTTTAGAGAGAACCCTCTAGTGAAAACTATGGCCCCCGAGTCTATTTAAATCATAATGCTAAAACCCTAAAAACCTTGCTGTAATTACTTAATTATAATTTATTTTTACTTTTTATATATCTTTCACTATCAAAATTAATCCTTTCAAAGTAACGAGTTCAAGGGGATTGACAACCCTCTTGCCCGCGTTGGGTGCAAGTGTTTGGTTTAGTCTGTGTAGGTGATGATGACGAGAGTTTGCCTTAATTCTCCTTCTGGTTCGATAACCTTTGTTCTCACTGAGGGAATATTTATCGCTACTATATTGCTTGACCTTTCCTCTTTGGGGAAAAAACCCAACGCAGCTCACAAGTAGCATGGGAAAGCTCGGTGCAGTAGCTGCAGAGGCGGAGCTTCTTGGGCGAGGACACGATCAACGTTTCCGTGTGCCTCTTGTCAAACCAAATGGTCAGGGGAATGAGCAATGACGAGACAAAGACAATCAAGATGGGCATGGTGCAAAATACTCAAGGGGATCGCCTGCGTCGAGATCACAGCAGCGATGAGCTTTGGATCTCGATGAACGCAAGGTTGCAAAGGGTCCTAGGCTCGATGAGGATTTCTGGGAGGTTCACCTACGTGTGGTGGATGCGGTGGTGGCAGCAGCTAGCCTCGAGGGTGCCTATGGTGGTCAGAATTGACCGGAGCAAAGGTAGGTCAAATTTGAATCATGGTCATGTGCAGAAAATTGTTTGTAATACTAACAAAATTAAAATGGGCTGCAATAAATTCCTTGAGATTTTGCGAATGGATTGTAAAAAAATTAAATAGTAAAGGGTTTTATGCAGTCTCACATGGATTTGGAGGCTGACTTCTCGGCTTACTAAGTAGATGAGTACACAAGGCTTTGTCAACTTGGTCAACAAACGATTTCTTCTCAAAAAAGTCAGTATACTATTCTAGCCACCGTGACCATTCGATGTCAATCCAATGTTTGATACTTCTTCAATCTTTGATCTTCTTGCTCCAGGCGCTGACATGACCACCTGCTCCTGCCTGCCATGGACGACTATGCTGCCATGTAGGCCTGGCCGCCCCACACTACTCCCATGGTTGGCCATGCCATCCCTATAGTGACCCACACCTTATGTTATTCTCGGGCGATGCCAGCCTCACCCTGTAGCCGAATCAGTCAACCCTCGTACTCCTCTATGTGTGTGCATCCACCACAGCTTCTTCTCCGGCTCTAGCCCATTCCCTTCCTAGGCCTCTCTGTCGTCCACCACCTTTGCGCTCTCGACGCGGCGTGGTCAATGGGGTCAACAAACGACAGTTGTCATAATAGGACTGTACATCGAGAGGTTAACAACTGGGACCCACCAGGTCCACGATCGCACGGAAGGAAGTGCCCCCTTATTACACACGAAATAATGATTCCTCCACCTGACAACTGGGACCCACCAGAAGTGCCACCTTATTATGCGAAAATTGTCCCCCTTTGTTAGTTCACTACTGGAATCATGATCTTTGCCGTCTGCCAGCTCTTTTCCATCTGCCAGCTGATGGCAAAGAAGGTCTTTGCCATCAGCTTAAATAAAACTAACGACAAAGAAAGAGATGACGGCAAAGATCTCATTGTTGTCAGCCTCTTCTTTGCCGTTTGCTAGCGGACGGCAAAGCCTGTTTATCGTCTACTAGCGAAGGCAAAGAGGAAGGGTGGCCCACAACAAGAACCAGCTAACGGCCACTCTCTTTGCCGTCCGCTAGCAGAAAGAAAACAAGCTTTGTCGTCTGGCAGCGGACGGCAAAGAGAGTGGCCATCTAACGGTCGTTTCCCCCGGCCCCACCCCACTAACTAAGGCTCTTTGCCGTCTACTAGCAGACGGCAAAGAGCCTTAGTATACCTGTCAGTGCGCCCCAACCCTCTCTCTCCCCTCCCCACGCCCGAGCCGCCGCCGCCCCCCGTGCCACCGGCCGCCTCGGCCGGCCCCCGTGCCACCGGCCGCCCCCGCCCCTGCAGCCGTCCGACGGCCGCCCCCGCACCCCCTACTCCCTCGTGCCCGAGCCCCCCCCCCAGTGCCACCGGCCGCCCCCGCCCCTGCAGCCGGCCGACGGCCACCCCCGCCCATGCCGCCGTTAATTTAGATTTTGTTTAATTAGGTTTAATTTATATTTTGTTTAATTACATTTAGGTTTAGGTCTAGTTTTAGGTTTAGTTTAGTTTTAGGTTTAGTTTAGGCCCCCTCGCTAGATTTAGTTTAGGTTTATTTAGATTGTCGGGGGTCGAGGATCGAGGGGGGAAGGAGTCGAGGATCGACCCCGACACGACATCACCGACAACCCGACCCCGACACAACATCACCGACACCCCGACCCCGACACGACACCCCTCGACACCCCGACCCCAACACGACACCTCGACCCCTACACGACACCCCGACACCCTAACACTGCACCCCTGACCAAGACACAACACCGCTACCCCGACACGACACCCCCGACACCCCTACCCCGACACAACACCCCCGACACCCCGACCCTGACACGACACCCCCGACACCCGACCCCGACACGACACGGGTCATATATTTGTGAATTATGGGTTAGGTCATATATTTTTTGATTTTGTTATACAGAAGATCATATTTATGTTGATGAGGTGGATTTAAATGTACAGTTGTTTCGTCGATGCGAGCGTCTGGTGTTCGACGACCTCCCCGTACGTTCGACGAGCTCCGCCCGTGCGTTCGTGGGTGAGCACAAATGACATCTCCTCTTGCCCCCTTCATTTCCTCTGTTCCGGTCTTCGTGCCGATGAAACTTGCTAGCTATAGGTGTCTTCAATCATCAGTATGCGTGACCACTATGCGTCTCCTGTTCGAAAGGGTTGCATCTATAAATATGCATTCATTATCTATTTATAACCGTGATTCTTTCGAATTGTCCAATGTTATCCATGGACAGCCCGAGTATGTGTAGATTGGGTTGGTTTTACCATATGCTCTGCTCCGGATCCGATGCAGAATTTCGTCAGTGCCTCCCTATTGTTCTTCGGGTACACATCCTCTCTGCTTATTGCCGAGACGTGTATCAGGAGAACAGTGGGGAGGTGCTGCCGAAATTGTGCGTTGGATCCGGAGTAGAGCATGGGAAAATGAACCCAATCTAGACATACTCAGGTGGGATTAGGACCTATCTTTACCTACTAGCGTCTAGGTTGCATCGACATAATAAAACTGACAAACTCTATTAACTGATGAATATGGTTTGCTGAATTATGTATATATTTTGTGTGTGTCTAGTAGCTAGGCACGATGAGTGATCGTGGGCGGATGTACACCGGTCACACTAGTCAGAAAGACATGACCCGTGAATGGATAAAAAAACCAAGGAGTATGTGAGAGTCGCATTTGCAAATGGACAGAAAAGAACTTGGTGCCCTTGTGTCGGTTGCGACAACTGTAAGAAGAAGTCAGAGTTTGAAATGATCAAACACCTGCAGAAGTGGGGTTTTATGCCTAATTATACAGTGTGTACTTTTCATGGTGAGTCTGACCAACGTGCCAGAGTTGAGGTGGTTCATCGTCGCACCGACGAGCATGGTACCAGGATCGAAGACATGGTGCAAGACTTTGATGATGCTTGGGATTCGGACGATGAGATGGACGAATCTACAAAGGACTTCTATTAAATGTTGGAGTATTCAAAATGTCCTCTCAACAAGCACACTAAGCTTTGTCAGTTGGATGCCATCACATAAGTAATGGCTCTGAAGGCTCAATTCAACATAGGCAGAGAATGATACGACGCGATGATGATGGTATTTGGACGCTTTCTACCCAAAGGCCATGTACTGCGTGCAAACCTATACCAGTCAAACAAAATCCTCTATGTAACTTAAGATGCTCTATGAGAAGATACATGCCTGTGAGAATGGAAGCGATGATGCGGGCTTGAACTATTGCCCCAAAAGGATTCCATCGAAGAGTATGAGCTTCTGGCAAAGCATGCAGGCGGCTATCTCGGTTTCATCTCTTGGTTCAAGCAAACGGTAATTTCCATTAATTAGACGATTTCATTTCTTCGCCTACTTTGTGGCTAATGCAACAATCCTTTCTTACTAAACTTGTAGGCTAATGCACAGTCTATGGACTATGAACTGAGACAAGTCGCTAATGGTTTTGACTATAAGGTCCATTCATTTGACAAATACGACATCAACGGGTATCGCTTTCGTACTTTTGGCAAAGAGCTATCTATCGCTGGCGGAAAGTCTACAAATTGTTGTGTCTCTGCTGTCGGCGAAGGAGGGGTCGAGTATTATGGAAGAGTTGAAGCAATTTATGAACTTACATTCTTTGGTGAAAACCCACCAAACGTCGTAGTCTTCAAATGTTATTGGTTCCATCCGAAGGAGACTAGAAGGACTCATGAACATATAGGGCTAGTCGAAATCAAACAAAGCACCCATTTAGCTGTTCCCGATGTCTATATTACGGCTCAACAGGCGACCCAAGTTTTCTATCTACCGTGGGCCTACCAAACGGATCCAAATTTGAAAGGTTGAGATGTCGTTTATGATGTGCCGCCACATTTTAGACCACCTCCCCTCAATGAAGATGATTATGAACCTCACATTAACCGAGATACATATGAAGGAGAATTCTTCCAAGAAACACGTGTTTCCAAAAAATGTTTCAAGAACCGCTCTACTTCACCCCAGAACATTGAGGTCGATAGCGATAGTGAACCCGACTTCGCCCCTGAGCCGGAACAAGAAGAGACAGAAGAAGAAGAGGTTACTGCTGCGGATGACCTGACAATGCCTGACCGATTACATAGAGGCCATCCACATGTTGATGCATTTATTAATGATGCTGATGAGCACGTCATTACTGATAGTGATGATGATTATGCATTTATTGATCCCAGAGAATATATAGACGATGAAGAGTAGTATTAGTAATGTGAGGTATTCAATTATTATTATGTACATATATATTATTAACTAGTTCATGTTATTAGGTATTCAATTTTTTATGTTGAACTAATTTCGTTCACTCTTTGTCATTGCAGGTGTTGACAGATGGTGGGCTCGGGTCAAGAGGGCTCTGAGCCACCTTCCTCGGCGCATGCTGGGAGGGGCGCTATTATAACACCCTAGCAACTCCGAAGAGTGCTGGTACATAGCATGCAGACACCGGCGGGCGCTTCTTCTTCGACCGGGAGAGGTCGGGCGAAGACGAAGAGAGGTGCTAGAGGTAGGAAGGCTGCTGCACCTTCCTCGTCGCCACCCCCAGCTGATTCTCCCGACCACAGGAGTGCTCCGTCTCAGGTGGACCCTTCTGACTTGGACCCGTCTCGGACTTCGGTCCACGACCCTCGGGTCGATGACCCTTGGGTCATCGAGCCTTCGTCCCAGGAGACTCCGGTCCCAGAGTCTTCATCCCAGGAGACTCGGGTCCCGGAGTCTTCGTCCCACATGACTCCAGAGGATAGTGGCCATGCTGATGGTGGCGAGGACAACTTGTATGAGGACACCTATAACGAGGGAGAGCTGGTTGAGGAGGGAAAGAAGGTCTACTAGCGTGGTTGTACAAAGCTCCCGCCCGTGCCGACGACCCGCGAGTAGAGGTGGTTGATTGCGCCTAATGCGGAGAAGTAAGTGCATTTACTCTTTTTTAAACTTTTGCCTTCATGTTTATTCAAATTAATATCTAATGTGGTGGCCTTGTCATACTGCCGGGGTTGGAAATACGAGTGTGGTGTCCGCAGGCCCAACCAGGTCCTTCTCCGGCACCACTTCCTGGGGAAGGTCCAGTTGTCCAGTCACAGGTAGCACTGACTTGGGAGCTATACATGGCTGCCCCGGCCCCACCGGAGAAGATGGTCGATGGTGTCTTGTGCGAGACGGTGGCTGACATTGTGATCCGTTGCTTTTGGGTAATTTCTCCTTTATAGAAAAAATCAATAGCACCTTGTGATTGTACTAATCAGTGTTGTCTTGTTTGATTGCAGACCTTCTACAGGTGTTTGAGGAAGACGAGGCGAAAGCGGCTGTTGTTCTCGAAGCCGAGTGCAAGCACCTACTTCAAAACTTATGACACGAGGCTTGGGTGCAGGCTATCGAGATTGCTATGCCTCGACTAACATTAAGAGGGCCAAGAAGAAGTGCCACAAAAATTATCTGATTAAGGAGAAGTTAATGAAGGTAACTATCTATTCTTAAGGCCTTGTACTTAGTTTCTTTGATTTGATTCGTAGGCATAGTGCTAAAATTTCTCTTGTCTAACTTAGGTGCCCCTGAAATGGTGTGCGGATAGGATGGACTATTGGGAAGCATTGGTGGATGAGTGGTGCTCTCCCCAATGGCTAGCCGAACACAACAAGGCCAAGGATAAGCATGCCCAAATGAGAGGTGTGCCACACCATCAAGGGAGCTCCAACCTGTTTGAGTATGGGGATCACTTGGTATGTTGTTTGCTTCATGATTCATGCAATTTCATTCTTCATGCTAGCTTGAGCCCTTAACTAATATTTTGTTCCTCTCTTTTAGGCGCGAGAAAACAAGAAGGAGGTGCCACCTCTGTTCGACCTCTATGCCATGGCCCATACTGCCTCGTACAAGAAGGCCAATACATTCTTTGAGGATGACCTCGATCATCCAGAGAGCTTTAGCAACATCTCCTCCCACAACAAGCTTGTGAGGTACAGAGATGAGGGGAAGGCGAGGAAATGGGAGGACATCAACCCGAGCCAGGGTCCTTTTGATCCAGAGCTCGTGATGATATCTGGTGGCGGGAGGCCCCATGGCTCGATAGCCATTGGGGATGCACTGATATGTTGTCCTAGAACTCTCCCAGAGATCAAGAAGCGCCAGATGAGCTCTGATCCTGAGATAAGGCCTCGTCCACAGCCAATGGAGCTCGCCATTGAGGCTAGGGCCCAGGAGCTTCTGGCAGAGGCAAACAGGCAGGCGGCGCAGAGGGAGAGGGACATGGAGGAGAGGATGGCTAGGCTCTTGGAGGAGGAGTGGAACCGGAACGACGTGTCTCACCAGGCCCTATACGAGCTTCTCATGGTCAGTTTCGCCTGCATATTAGCCAAATCATGCACGAAATGTTCGTTTCATCACCAACTAATATGAATGACTCGTGAAAACAAAATGTGCAAACCGTGTGCCAGAACAATGGTCAGACCCCTCCATCGATGCCCCATATTACCATAGCACTCACGAATGAGTTTCATTTGAATGGTCATTAGTTACTAGTATTCACATTTGAGTTGCATCATGCTAAGGAGACATTGGAAATGATCTTTGGTGTAGCGTGCCTCCCGACAAGCATCGACCGATCCTTCTAGTCCGCCGCAACCCCGAGTAATCCTTCTACGTCTCACCCTGGTGCAAACCCGACCGGTCCTCCACCTCCTTGATGATGGTAAGTTTTCCCAAGTGTTTTGCTTAACAAATGCATACTTAGCTTAAGAAATGACCTAATTAGCTCCAAAATGACCTATACTTAGCTTATTTTCCTCAAAAATGACATAATAACCTTACTTAGCTCCAAAACGATATATTCTACCTAGGATAGCTATAAAATGACCTATACTTAGCATTTTTCCTCCAAAATGACTTGATATGCTTAGTTAGCTAGAAAATGGCATAACTACCTAGGATAGGTCAATAATGATCTATAGCTAGCTTAGCTAGTTCATTTATGACATAATTAGCTCACTTAGGTACAAAAGGGCATAACTACCTAGGATAGCTCAATAATGATCTATAATTAGCTTAGCTAGTTCATTTATGACATGATTAGCTCACTTAGGTAAAAATGGCATAATAACCTTGGTTTGCTCCAAAATGACCTATACTTAGCTTATTTTCCTCAAAAATGACATGATAACCTTACTTAGCTCCGAAATGATATATTCTACCTAGGATAGCTATAAAATGAACTGTACTTAGCATTTTTTCCTCCAAAATGACTTGATATGCTTAGTTAGCTAGAAAATGGCATTACTACCTTGGAGAAGAGGAGAGGAGAGGAGAAAAAGAAAGACAAGATAAATTCTTCTTCTTCTAGCTACTCTTCTTCTTCTTCTTCTAGATAGTCTTCTTCTTATAGTCTTCTTCTTCTTCTTCTTCTTCTAACTTCCTTCTTTACCAATTTGCAAATTTGCTTTCGATGAGGAAGCTTGCGTTCATGGAGTCTACTCTTCTGCTTGGGCTTCCTTTTTGTTTTCATTTTGGAGGATGAACAATGTGAAACTTGCTACCTATATATGTATGTATGGATGAAACCATTGTATGCTTGTTGTGGGATATGTTGGCTAGCTATATATGTTGCATATGGACTTTTCATTTGGTATGTATATATATATATGTGTGTGTGTGTTGGATGATCATATCCATATGGCAGGGATATGATTTGGTATGTATATGTGTTGTTATGCTTGTTGAAAGTATTTTCAAATGTGTGTCTATATATGTGAAATTATGTGAAATTGAATGAATTTAATAAAAAAACAGGAAAAACAGGGGTTGTGCAGGCTCTTTGCCGTCTACTGGCAGACGGCAACCTGCCACGTGGTAGCAACCTATGCAATCTGGGGTAGCACCAGGCCGGCCTAGGTGGGTTCTTTGCCAGCCACTGGCAGACGGCAAAGACCTAAGTTCTTTGCCATCTCTTTGCCGTCTGCCAACGGACGGAAAAGAACCCACCTAGGCCGGGAAAGAAATAGGTTCTTTGCCGTCCGCTGGCAGACGGCAAAGACCTTAGTTCTTTGTCGTCTGCCAGCGGACGGCAAAGCACGCCATTAAGCCCTTAACGGACCCAAGTTGCCACGTGTGTCGTCCATGCCATTTGCCGGCCGCTGGCTGACAACAAAGTTGCAAAGGGACGGCAAAGCGCCCTTTACCATGGCTTATTCAGCCGGACGGTTGGCCGTCTGCTGGCGGACGACAAAGCCTTTGCCGTCCGGGATGCATGCCTTTGTTGTCCGGGATGGCTGACGGCAAAGTGCCTGATTCCTGTAGTGGTTGGGGCCCACCAGTTATATCTTCGCATGCAAGGAAATGTATCCTTATTATGTGAAAAATAAATGCTTCCCTTGACAGTTTGGACCCATTACCTACATATTCGCATGCAAAGAATTGTCTCCTTATTATGCAAAATATGATTGCCCCTGCTGATAGCTTGGACCCACCAAGTCGAAATGTACATAGCATTATGTGTGTGGTCACAAAACGTGTACATACATACTGGTCAATCAGTCTCTTTGAAACGATGAACCGTTGCCGAGTAAAGAATGACATGTGTCGTAGTAGAGAATCCGACGTAGTAGTTGAGGAAGTCCCGTCTAAATTGTGGACATGTATGTACACCATGCCACTAGACAGTAAATATGACCACGCACGTACATACGGGTGGGGTCTCAAACACGTACTCGTGCATACGTATGGCCAGGGCTCATGTCCATGGAGATGTAACGTGGCGACGAATGGACAACATCAACGTCGTCCTGTTCATTGGCAGGCAACCGGCTATGGAAAAACGGAGGAAACAAGGACTCAGTTGGTGGGTGTGGCGTACCGTAAAACATAGGAAACAAACTTCTGTTCACTCAGGTACGGTCAAAACGGGGTTGTCTTCAACGGGAGGGTGTGGCGTCCCACAAAACGAAGGAAACTGACTTTCATTCAACCAGCACGGCTGAAACGTGGTCCAGAGGTGTGGCGTCCCACAAAGCGAAGGAAACAGACTTCTATTCAACCGGCTACGATGGAAATAGGGTTCGGGGGGGTGTCGTACCGCAAAACGGAGGAAACAGACTAGCTATGGTCGAAACGGGCTCCCGGTGTTGCTTACCACAAAACAGGACTCCACGGGCTACCATTCATCCACCTTCGACATCCTCTAGCCTCCACAGGGTCCTATTCATCCATCCCAACAACAACTGCTGCTATGTACCACGAGGTCTGTTTTGTTCATCCAGAGACAACACCCACCTGCTAGGGTGGGGCGTACCCCAGCACGGTCTCCTTGGGGTCATGTTCATCCAGCGCACACCGCCTACCGTGAGCTACCACGGGGTCCGTCCTGTTCATCCAGCGCCAACCCCCACTGACTTGGGTGGGGCGTACGAGCTGGTGGCATCAGCGGGAATTGTTCATCCACAACCAACCAACCGGCTAGGTCAACTCACCACGTTTCGCACAAGGGAATCAATCGATCAATGCAACCTTGTTCTACAATACATACCGTGCGCATGGTAGCAACGAGCACTGTTCATCGAGAGGTAACCAACAACCGACTACTAGCATCTCAAATCACGTCTCGCATGGGGGGTCGATCGCATTCTGTAAGCAACAAAGGGATTGATCGCTTGGGTTCAGTTATAGCAACCAAGGAATCCCTCGGGTTTAGTTAGCAGCCAAGGAATCGCTCGGGTTCACTACGTAGTGCAAGGGATCGATCGCTTGTGGTTAGTACATAGTGCAAGGGATTGATCGATTGCTCGAATTCAACTAGCATCTAGCAAACACCTCACAGACACGCGCGTGCGAGAGAAATGCGCAAACCACACTCCATCGCTCGGCCCCGACGACCCACTGATTGCCCATCATAATAGGGAAATCCCCAAAAATTTCCTCGCCCTCACTTCTACCACCATTTTTTATGTCATGGACATCTCAAAGAATGTCATGTAGGTGCATCTCTGGCCCGTCCAGAACAAAAAGCCCATTTTTTGTCAAAATTTTTTTCATAGAAGTAGGAGTCAACCACATCTACGATGATATGTTTTTTTCACAATTATCGGCATGGAAGTGTCATATCCATGACCACATTTTTGGGTTCTGCCCATAATCTCACAAATGTGTATTTTTCTGTAGTGATGCATGTCGAGCCAATATCTCTGACATTTATTTGCTAGTGGCATATTCATATAAGTTTGAGCCAAAAGATGAAAACGGTATGACCAAGGTACGGTGACAGTCGTATGTACCATGTGTGAGGTCTTGTGATGCTTATATGGTTTGTTACAAGCTATATCTACGTTCATAGATTTGGGGTCCCTGACATCATATTAATAGAAAAATAACATAGAACTATTGTTCTATGGTTTGTGCCTCACAATAATGACATGGTTAAATGAAGTTGTTGAACGTGGCATATATGTATCTATCTCCAATTGATCTTTCTATGATCTCTGGCCATGTATAGTTTAACTCCTAGAGATATGGTAGGGTTAGTTGGCTTGTAATGGAAGATATATCTTGGTATAATTTAATGAAACCCAATGAATACAATTTAGTTGCATCCTATAGCTTTCTACATGGTATCAGTTACCACCCCGATCTCCCACACTTCCGCCCTCCGCAGCCGCCACGCCCTCTAACATCGCTGCTGCCACACTCCAAAACTCTAGGCCGATGTCGCTTTCTTCTCCTCCTAAGTCGATGCCACCACCTCTCCCTCCCTCTTCGCCATTGTCCCCGTCGTCTTATGGAGATCTTCATGTCTTTGGATGTTTGTGTTATCCCAACATTACTGCTATCAGTCCACATATACTTGTGCCTCTCTCTATTTCCTGCATCTTTCTTGGCTATCAACACCAAAGGCTTTCACTATTATGACCCGATATCCCACCATGTTTTCATCTCGCGGGATGTTTACTTTGAAGAGGTTGTTTTTCCCTTTAAGGAGGTGCATGCCTCCTCACCAGCTGCACCTTCGATACCGGGTGCTCCCTCGAGTTGGCCTCGTGGAGCCCTTGAGATCCATTCCACTACGACCATGTGTTGCGCCCCAGGTGGCCCGCTTGACCAATGCGGCCACCTCTTCGGACAGTACCTCTTCCTCCTTGATGGAGTTTCCTCCCGCGACCATCGACATGGCACCATCACCCACCTTAGTCCGGCCTTCTTCTACACGACATTCCCCATGCGGACTGCGTCTGCCTTGGCCGATCCACCGCATGTCTCAGCGGGCCCCTTGGCTGCCTCTGCCGACCCACAAGTTGCCTTGATCAAGCCCTCGACTTCCTCGATTGGACCCTTGGCACCCCCGTTGTCGCCTTCCACTGTCAAGGCCAACCCATCCGTGTCCAGATCACCGCTTTCGGTGGCTCCTTCCCCCCTCCCCTGCCCCTGAGCCATTGGTTGTTCCTCCTTGCCCTCGCGACCCTCAAACGGCTCCTCTCCATGAAGACACGTGCCAAGAACAATATCCACCAGCCAAACCCGTGCTACCACAACCTCAGCGTAACGAACTTCTCTCTGATCCCGCGCTCGGGGCATTCTATATTGAGCGACCCGCATTGGAATGCTGCTATGCATGCTGAGTATGATGCCCTCTTTGTTGGGGAACATTGCATGGGAAACAAAAAATTCCTACGCTTCACCAAGATCAATCTAGGAGATGAGCATCTACGAGAGGAGAGATTGGATCTACATACCCTTGTAGATTGCTAAGCGGGAAGCGTTCAGAAACACGATTGATGTAGTGGAACGTCTTCGCGATCCAAATCGCAAGCCGTCCCACGAACTCCCGATCAAGTGTCGAATGTACGGCACCTCCGCATTCAGCACACGTACAGATCGATGACGACCTCCGCCTTATTGGTCCATCAAGAGGGAGAGGAGAGGTACATGAATTCTTTGGCAGTACGACAGCATGGCGGCCATGGTGGTGGAGCTAATCCGGCAGAGCTTCGCTAAGCGGCACCGAAGCAATCTACTAGAGGAGAAGCGATCTTGGAGGGAGGGAGGAAGGGTTGCGCCGTGGCTAATGTTGCAGCTACCATCCTCCCTATCTCATATATCTATGGGTAAGGGGGAAGGGCTGCGCCCTAGGGTTCCCACCCCTAGCGGCGGCGGCAAAGAGGAGGGGGCGGCGGCCAAGGAGTGGCTTGGCCCCTAAGGCAAGGTGGCCGGCCACCTTAGAGTTTCCCACTTCCACCCTTCGGCCACATGGGCCTTGTGCGAGGGGCGTCCTGCCCACCAGGGGATGGTGCACCCTCTCTCACATCCCATGGGGCCCTTTGGGGATGGTGGCCCCTTCCGGTGGACCCCCGGAAACCTTCCAACAGCCCCGGTACATTAACGGTGGCGCCCGAACTTCTCCCTGTGATCAACACGGAACTTCCTATATATGAATCTTCACCTCCAGACCATTCCAGAGTCCCTCGTCATGTCTAGGATATCATCCAGGACTCAGAACAACCTTCGTTCACCAACATACATAACTCATCTATACCAATTTGTCACTGAACGTTAAGTGTGCAGACCCTGCGGGTTCGAGAACTATGTAGACATGACCGAGACACCTCTACGGTCAATAACCAATAGCGGGACCTAGATGCCTATGTTGGTTCCTACATGTTCTATGAAGATCTTTATCGGTTGAACCTCTATGTCAAGGATTTAGATAATCTCATACAATGTTCCCTTTGTCTATCGGTATGTTATTTGCTCGAGATTCGATCGTAGGTATCTCCATACCTAGTTCAATATCATTACCGGCAAGTCTCTTTACTCATTCCATAATACAAGATCATGTGGCTAACACATTAGTCACTTTGCTTGCAAGGCTTGTTGTGATGTTGTATTACCGAGTGGGCCCTGAGATACCTCTCCGTCACACGGTGTAACAAATCCCAGCCTTGAATCATGCCAACTCAACGGACACCATCGGAGATACCTGTAGAGCATCTTTATAGTCACCTAGTTATGCTGCGACATTTGATACACACAAAGTATTCCTCCGGTGTCAGTGAGTTGGATGATCTCATGGTCATAGGAACAGATACTTGACATGCAGAAAACTGTAGCAATAAACTGATAAGATCACATGCTACGTTCATAGTTTGGGTCTTGTCCATCACATCATTCACCTAATGATGTGATCTCGTTATCAAATGACATCCCATGTCCATGGCTAGGAAACCTTAACCACATTTGATCAACGAGCTAGTCTACTAGAGGCATACTAGGGACACAGTGTTGTCTATTTACCCACACATGTATTTAGTTTCCAATCAATACAATTATAGCATGAACAATAAACGATTATCATGAACAAGGAAATATAATTATAAACACTTTATTTATTACCTCTAGGGCATATTTCCAACAGTCTCCCACTTGCACTAGAGTCAATAATCTGGCTCACATCACTATGTGATTTACATTGTAATGAATCTAACACCCATACAGTTCGGGTGCTGATCATGTTTAGACCGTGGAAGAGGTTTAGTCAATGGGTCTATGACATTCAGATCCATGTGTACTTTGCAAATATTTATGTCCTCCTCCTCGATTTGATTGCGGACGGAATTGAAGCTTCGCTTTATGTTTCTGGTTCTCTTGTGAAACCTTGGTTCCTTGGCTAGAGCAATGTCACCAGTGTTGTCACAGAACAGAGCCATTGGATTCAGTGCACTGGGCACTACTCCAAGATCTGTCATGAACTCCTTCATCTAGACACCTTCCTTCGCTGCCTCCGTGGCTTCGATATACTCCGCTTCGCATGTAGAATCGGCTACCACGCTCTGCATGGAACTGCACTATCTTACCGCTCCCCCATTGAGAATAAATATGTATCCAGCTTGCGACATAGAGTCATCTGGATCAATGTCAAAGCTTGCATCGACGTAACCCTTTATGACGAGCTCTTGATCACATCTATAAAAGAGAAACATTTCCTTAGTCCTTTTCAGGTACTTAAGGATATTCTTGACCGTCGTCTAGTGCTCCATTCCTGGATCACTTTGACACCTTCTGGCCATACTTATGGCAAGGCTCACATCGGGTCTTGTGCACAGCATTGCATACATGATAGAGCCTATGACTGAAGCATAGGGCATGACACTCATCTTTTCTCTATCTTCTGCAGTCACTGGCATTGAGTCTTACCCAACTTCACACCTTGTAACATAGGCAAGAACCCCTTCTTGGACTAATCCACTTTGAACTTCTTCAAAACTTTGTCAAGGTATGTGCTCCGTGAAAGTTCTATTAAGCGTCTCGATCTATCTCTATAGATCTTGATGCCTAATATGAAAGCAGCTTCTCCTAGGTCCTTCATTGGTAAACTCTTGTTCAAATATTCCTTCACACTTTCCAGCATTTCTATATTGTTTCCAATCAGCAATATGTCATCCACATATAATATTAGAAATGCTATAGAGCTCCCACTCACTTTCTTGTAAATAGAAGCTTCTCCGTAAACTTGTATAAATGCGAACACTTTGATCACCTCATCAAAGCACAAATTCTAAATCCAAGATGCTTGCACCAGTCCATAAATGGATCACTGGAGTTTGCAAACTTTGTTAGCATTCGGTGCATTGACAAAACCTTCTAGCTTTATCATATATAACTCTTCCTTAAGGCAACCGTTAAGGAACGCTGTTTTGACATCCATCTACCAAATTTCATAGTCGAAATATGCAGCTATTGCCAACATGATTCTCGCAGACTTAAGCATCACTACGGGTGAGAAGGTCTCATCGTATTCAACTCCTTGAACTTGTGAAAAACCCTTCTCCACAAGTCGAGCTTTATAGATGGTGACGTTACCGTCCGCGTCCGTCTTCCTCTTAAAGATCCATTTGTTCTGAATGACCTTTTGCCCTTCAGGTAATACTTATAAAGTCCATACTTTGTTTTCATACATGGATCCCATCTCGGATTTCATGGCCTCTAACCATTTCTCGGAATCCGGTCCCATCGTTGCTTCCCCATAGCTCGTAGGTCCATCGTTGTCTAACAACATGACCTCTAAGACAGGGTTTTCATACCACTCACGACCAGTACGTGCCCTTGTTGACCTACGAGGTTCGATAGTAACTTGATCTGAAGCTTCATGATCATCATCATTAACTTCCACTTCAACCGATGCAGGCTCTATAGAAACATCTTTATGCATTGCACTACTCTCTGGTTGAAGTAAAGGTTCAATAACCTCATCAAGTTTTGTTTTCCTCCCACTCAATTCTTTCAAGAGAAACTCTTTCTAAAGAAATGTTCCATTCTCGGCGACAAACACTTTGCCATCAGATCTGAGATAAATGGTGTATCCAACTGTCTCTTTTGGGTATCCTAAGAATACACATTTCTCCGCTTTTGGTTCCAGCTTTTTAGTCTGATGCTTTTTGACATAAGCATCACATTCCCAAACATTAAGAAACGACTGCCAAACCACATTTCATATGGCGTCGTCTCAAAGGATTTCGATGGTGCCCTATTTAAAGTGAACACAGTTGTCTCTAATGCATAACCCCAAACGATAGTGGCAAATCGGCAAGAGACATCATAGAACGCACCATATCTAATAAGGTTCGATTACGACATTCATACACACCATTATGCTGTGGTGTTCCAGGTGGTGTCATTTGTGAAACAATTCCACATTGTCTTAAGTGACTACCAAACTCATAACTCAGATATTCACCCGCTCGATCAGATCGTAGGAATTTAATCTTCTTGTTACGATGATTCTCAACTTGACTCTAAAATTGCTTGAACTTTTCAAACGTTTCAGACTTGTGCTTCATTAAGTAAATATACCCATATCTACTTAAGTCATCAGTGAAGGTGAGAAAATAACGATATACACCACTCGCCTCAATACTCATCGGACCGCACACATCAGTATGTATGATTTCCAACAAGTCACTTGCCCGTTCCATTGTTCCAGAGAACGGGGTTTTATCCATATTGCCCATGAGACATGGTTCACATGTGTCAAGTGATTCAAAATCAAGTGACTCCAAAAGTCCATCATCATGGAGCTTCTTCATGCATTTAACACAAATATGGCATCAATGTTATGAACATGTGTATCATCACTATCGAGATTCAATAGGAATAAACCCCTCCCATTGGGTGCATGACCATCAAAGATCTTACTCATATAAATAGAACAACCATTATTATCTTATTTAAATGAGTAACCGTCTCGCAATAAACAAGATCCAGCTATAAAGTTCATGCTTAACGCGGGCACTAAATAACAATTATTCAGATTCATCACTAATCCCGATGGTAATCGAAGAGCAAGCGTGCCGACGACGATCACATCAACCTTGGAACCATTTCTCATGTGCATCATCACTTTGTCCTTTGCTAGCCTCCTTCTATTCTGTAGCTCCTATTTTGAGTTGCAAATGTGAGCAACCGAACCGGTATCAAATACCTAGGCACTACAACGAGAGTTGATAAGGTACACATCAATAACATGTATATCATATATACCTTTTTTGGTGTTGTCCGCCTTCTTGTTAGCCAGATACTTGGGGCAGTTTTGGTTCCAGTGACCAGTTCCCTTGCAAAGAACGCACTCAGTTTCTGGCTTGGGTCCAGCCTTGGGTTTCTTCACGGGAGGGGCAACTGCTTTGCCACCCTTCTTGGAGTTACCCTTCTTGCCCTTGCCATTCTTCTTGAAACTAGTGGTTTTATTGACCATCAAAACTTGATGTTCTTTATGGATTTCAGACTCAGCGACTTTCAGCATCGCAAACAGCTCGGCGTCTGACCTAGTCATCCCATGCATGTTATAGTTCAACACAAAGCTCTTGTAGCTAGGTGGCAATGATTGAAGAACTCTGTGAGTGATCGCTTCCGGTGGAAGGGGAATCCCTAACTCAGCCAGGCGGTTCGAGTACCCAGACATTCTGAGTATATGTTCACTTACAGACCCGTTCTCCTCCATCTTGCAAGCATAGAACTTATCAGAGGTCTCATACCTCTCGACCCGGGCATTCTTCTCAAAAATAAACTTCAACTCCTGGAACATCTCATATGCTCCATGACGTTCAAAACGTCTTTGAAGTCCCGGTTCTAAGCCATACAATATTGCACATTGAACTATTGACTAATCTCCAGAACGTGTCTCCCAAGCGTTCCTAACGTCTTCGGACGACACGGGAGCAGGTGGATCACCAAGTGGTGCATCAAGGACATAAGCCTTCTGGGAAGCCATGAGGATAATCCTAAGATTATGGGCCCAGTCCACAAAGTTACTTCCATCATCTTTCAACTTGGCTTTCTCTAGGAACACATTAAAATTCAGGTGAACTACTACGTGGGTCATTGACCTACAACATAAATATGCAACGGTTACTAAGACTGTTGTTCAATGAGTTTAGTTAATCAAATTACTAAAGCTCACACTGAAATTGACATCCCTCAGGTCATCTGAGTAATACATGATCCAAATTCACCAACTCAAGTCCGATCATCACGTGAGTTGAGGTGGTTTCAATGGTGAACATCATCATGTTGATCATATCTACTATATAACTCATGTTTGACCTTTTGGTATCTTGTGTTCCGAGGCCATGTATGTACATGCTAGGCTCGTCAAGTTTAATCCGAGTGTTCTATACATGCAACACTGGCTTGCACCCGTTGTATGTGAACGTAGAGTCTATCACACCCGATCATCACATGGTGTCTCGACACGACGAACTTTCGCAATGGTCCACACTCAGGGAGAACACAATTTATCTTGAAATTTAATTGAGGGTCACCTTATCATGCTACCATCGTCCTGAGCAAAACAAGGTGCATAAAAGGATTAACATCACATGCAAATATTAAGGGACATGATATGGCCATGATCTTGTGCTCTTGATCTCCATCCTTAAAGCACCGACATGATCTCCATCATCTCTGACATGACACCATGATATCCATCATATTGATCTCCATCAATGTGTCACCATCGGGGTTGTTGCGCCCACCATGCTTCTACTACTATTGTTATCGCTTACCAATAAAGTAAAGCATTACATAGCGCTTAATGATTGACACGCAAGTCATACGATAGTTAAAGACAACCCTATGGCTCCTGCGGTTGCCGTACTCATCGACATGCAAGTCATGATATTCTATACAAAACATGATCATCTCATACATCACATATATCTCATCATGTAATTGGCCATATCACATCACAACATACCCTGCAAAAACAAGTTAGACGTCCTCTAATTGTCGTTACATATTTTACGTGGCTGCTATGGGTATCTAGCAAGAACAATTCTCACCTACGCAAAAACCACAACGGTGATACATAAATTGCTATTCAACCTTCTCAAGGACCGTCTTTGTCAAATCCAATCCAACTACAGTAGGAGAGACAAACACCCGCAAACCATCTTTATGTAACAAAGTCACATGTCAGTCGCTGGAACGAGCCTCTCGTAAGCGTACGAGTAAGGTTGGTCCGGGCCGCTTCATCCCACAATACCGATGAATCAAAACACGACCAAGGGATGAAGCAATCTGAGCATCAACGCCCACAAACTCCTTTGTGTTCTACTCGTGATCTCATCTACACATTGACCTAGCTCTGATACCACTCTTGGGGAACGTTGCATGGGAAATAAAAAAATCCTATGCTTCACCAAGATCAATCTAGGAGATGACCATCTACGAGAGGAGGGATTGGATCCAGATACTTTTGTAGATCGCTAAGCGGGAAGCATTAAGAAATATGGTTGATGTAGTCGAACATCTTCGCAATCCAAATAGCAAGCCGTCCCACGAACTCCCGATCAAGTGTCGAGCGGACGACACCTTCGCATTCAACACATGTACAGCTCGATGATGATCTCCACCTACTTGATCCATCAAGAGGAAGCCGATAGGTAGATGGATTCTCCAGCAGCACGACGGTGTGGCGGTGGTGGTGGAGCTGATCTGGCAGAGCTTCGCTAAGCGGCGCCGAACTAATCTACTAGAGGAGAAGCAATCTGGTAGGTAGGAAGGGCTACGTCGTGGCTAATGTTGCGGCTGCCCTCCTCCTTCTCTCATATATATAGGGGGAAGGGGGGATGGGCTGTGCCCTAGGGTTCCCACCCCAAGGGGCGGCGGCCAAGAGGAGGGGCCGGTGGCCAAGGGGTGGCTTGGCCCCCAAGGCAAGGTGGTCGTACCCCTTAGGGTTTCCCTCTTCCACTCTTCGGCCGCATGGGCCTTGTGGGAGGGGCAGCCAGCCCACCAGGGGATGGTGCGCCCTCTCTCACAGCCCATGGGGCCCTTCGGGGGGAAACCTTCCGGCAGCCCCAGTACATTACTGGTGACGCCCGACCTTTTCTCGAAGATCAACACGGAATTTCCTATATTTGAATCTTCACCGTCGGACCATTCCAGAGTTCCTCGTCATGTCCAGGATCTCATCCGGGACTCTGAACAACCTTTGGGTCTTGTCCATCACATCATTCTCCTAATGATGTGATCCCGTTATCAAATGACATCCCATGTCCAGGGCTAGGAAACCTCAACCATCTTTGATCAACGAGCTAGTCTACTAGTGGCATACTAGGGACATAGTGTTGTCTATATACCCACACATGTATTTAGTTTCCAATAAATACAATTATAACATGGACAATAAACGATTATCATGAACAAGGAAATATAATAATAAACACTTTATTTATTGCCTCTAGGGCATATTTCCAACACTCTTCGCCAACCGGACCTAGACTCTTGTTCCTCGTTCGCCTGGAGCCAACATCATCTCCGATAAATGGGTCTTCAAGCACAAGCTCCTTCCCGATGGCTCACTGTATGTGTAAAAGGCTCGTTGGGTTGTTCGTTGATTTTCTCAGCATGTTGGTGTTGACTTCTTAGACACCTTCTCTCCAGTCGGCAAACCGCCATGATCCGGGGTTTCCTACATCTCGCCGCCTCTTGCCGCTGGCTTGTCCATTAGCTCGACATTAACAACACTTCCTTGTAGGGCCATCTTCAGAAGCGTGTTCTATATCAGCAACCGGTTGGCATTGTTGACCCGCAACGCCTGGATGACGTCTGCCTGTTGTCGAGATCTCTATGTGGTCTGAAAAAGGCACCTCGTTTGTGTTACCAATGCATCACGACGTTCCTCGCCGATCTCGGATTCTGCGACCATGCTTGTTTTGTATGTTGATGACATCGTCATCACGGAATCTTGAGAGGACTTTCTTTGTGACATCATCGGGCGCCTTGGCTCTATGTTTTGGTTGAAGGACATGGGCACCTTGCACTTCTTTTCTTGCTATTAATGTGTGCCGCGATGCCTCTAGTTTCTTCCTCCATCAGGGATAGTATGCTCTTGACCTCTTGGATGGTGCTGGTTTGACCGACTGACAGTTGGCCACCACACCCATTGAGGCTAAGCCGAAGCTCTCGACCATTGCCGGACAGCCTGGCATAGACTACGCTTAGTATCGCATTATTGTTGGTGCTCTTCGGTATCTCATGCTCACCGGGCCAGATATTCAGTTTGCAGTGCAGCAGGTTTGTTTGCACCTGCACTTCCCTCGTGATGTTCATTGGTCCCTGGTCAAGCTCATACTTCGCCACATTCATGGCACTCCTACTTATGTTCTATGCCTTCGTGCCTCTGCCTCTATTGAGCTTCTTACCTATACAGATGCTCATTGGGTCGGCTATCCTAACACATGACGATCCACATCTGGTTACTATGTCTTCTTCGGTGACTCACTTGTCTCCTGGTCCTATAAGTGGCAGCCCACTATCTCGCACTCTAGTGTTGAGGCTGAGTACCATGATGTGGCCAATGTCATTGCCAACACTTGTTGGCTACGTCACCTTCTGGTTAACTTTAGATTCTACCTTTGAAGGCCACTATGGTTTTTTGTGACAATGTTTCGACTACCTATCTCGCGGCCAATCCGGTGCAACATAAGCACACCAAACACATTGAGCTGGATGTTCACTTTGTGCGCGAGAAGGTTCATTTGGGTCAACTACATGTTCTTCATGTACTGACTACCCAACAGTTCGTCGACATTATGACTAAAGGGTTGCCAACCGCTTCATTTCACGAGTTTCGTTCTAGTTCTTTGCATCACCGATGTTGACGCTTCGACTACGGAGGGGGGTGTTGAACGTGACATGTCTGTATCTATATCCAATTGATCTTTCTATGATCTCTAGCCATGTATAGTTTAACTCCTAGAGATGTTGTATGGTTAGTTGGCTTGTCACGCAACACATCTCTTGTATATTGTAACGAAACTAGATGAATACAATTAAGTTGCATCCTATATCTTTCTATAAAAGCGACCCACATGTCACCGAAATATTTATCTTTGAGTATATGGTAGGAGTAAAATGCCCTTTCCAATAGGGACTTAATGACCAACCCTACCAATTGGAGAAAAGGATGCCCAGAATCATAATCACAACAAAAGACGTTCGAAAGCATCATGGCAACAAAAGGTTTTCAGTGCTATATTCCATTAGGCACAAATTTGTGGAGTATATGTTTCATATTTTTGTATTATTTTTAAAGGGTAAATCTAAAACACGCTTACATTTTTTTTCATTAATTTTATTGTGTTTGAAAAAACAACCTATACATTCCATTTTACCATGTTACCGCGGCACAAACAATGTAACCATTGTTGTACATACCCCTTGATTGAAACTTATCGTTCTTTTTACAAATATTGGTAATACTTCCACACAACATTGCATATCGTTAAACGAAACAATGAATTTAAAGGAAAATACAATGTTGCTATAAGGTACATTTAAAATGGCCTTTCGAAAGGGGACTGAACGGCTAACCCGATCAGCTAGAGAAAACAACGTTCGGAATCACAATAAAAGGTTTATAGTATATTCCAGTGGACAAAAATGTGAATGCCATTTTGGATCAGGATTAGGCTGCAAGAACAGATCTATTTTTCTTTCCCCATGAGGACTTCGATCATAATTACGATTTTTACTAGCATTACAGTGGATCATAAGTTTCTGTAATCACAAATATTGGAAACACTAGACCAGTGGGCTTTATTCTTCTGCATCGGCTTACCGCGCACAATTTATTGGATCTACAGTCACAACCTTCCACTGCTACATTTGGGGTGTCTGGGCTCCACTAAAGGTGAAGTTCTTTGCGTGGCTTGCAACTCGTAATAGGATTTGGACGTCCGAGAGGCTCGCCAAGAGGGGTTGGCAAAATTGAGAACTTTGTCCACTTTGCCAATGTGTGCAAGAAAGTGGAGCCCATCTTTTTTTTTAAGTGTTGTTTCACCGTTAGGATTTGGGACCTCATAAAAAATTGGCTTGGTCTTGAATTAACATGACAACTTGGGGGGCCTTGCACTCACCCTGACATTGGTGGAGAAAAATGTCCGGAAGCAACATCCCCACTAGGAAGGCCATAGTATCCCTCATCATGCTAGTTGGTTGGACCATTTGAAATAAGAGAAATGCTCATGTATTCCGACACAAATCAATTTCGGCACGTCATCTTTAATACCATCAAAAAAGATGCTAGACTTTGGGTTGTCACGGATGCGGAAAAAATGGAAAACATAATGCCCGGAGAGTAATGATCATCTTGTATTTGGGGTGGTGGGTAACAAACTCTATTAAAAAAATCTACTTTCATGGTTAATTCTCAGCATCATCATGTCATACTATAAAATAAGTTCAACACAGTACAAGTCAGCATGCACATGATACTTAGCCTAAATATACTGCCTAATAAGACAAAACCTATGAAAAATAACCAACCAATTAGCTGCGTGCACGGTCACGATCGCCTTTCACCGCTTAGTCACTACTCCTAGATGCCTCCTTCTCGTGCCAATGGCCGCGTCAATCACTATTTGCCACCTTCTCGGCAGCACGGATAGCTCAGCTGGGCGCAGCCTTGATTAGCCACCACACATGTGGCTCTTCCCAGACCAAGCATCAGGCGCGGCAAGGACCGCTTTTTACTGTATCATCGGCACCACTAAAAGCAGGAAAAGAACGGCCGTGAGTTTACGGCCACGCGGCCTCCTGAACGCACGAGCCTCAGAAAAGGAAGCCATTTATTTTCCTTTCTCACGTATAGACGGAGATTGACAGGTGAAGGAGACTGATGCCGAGAGAACTGTGACTCGGTATCTCAGACACCTGTTACAGAGACGCGATTGGTCCATCTCTGAACGGCTGAGCGTCACATTGTGATTTTGTGACAGAAGGCCAAAGCTTTACATCCAAGGAGGAAATCTTGGAGCTTCTGGGTGACTTTGTTGTTTCAGCACTTGAGTCTGAAACATTTTCAGACGGAAGACGGTACCGCAACAAGTGCAGGTCACATGAGATGCGAGGTTGGTTATGGTTCAGTTCGTTAGAGCGAGGTCTGCACCTGACCTGTTGTTCGTTTCTAATAGTGCGGCTGGTATTAAAAGTGCCCAAGTGCCAAGCAAGGACGTAACCATCGGCTGCCATCAAGAATTCCCCCCTTGTGCCTGCCGCCGTTGCACGAGTACGTTTCTGAGAGAGAGGTGATGAGTGCCGGAAGTCCCAGGTCGATCCGCGCCAAATGTATCGGTTCTTCACGCAAGCAAAGGTGGTCAGATCGGTCGATGGGTCCGGACTGGCGTTGTTGTTTGCTTGTGGCGACGAGTTTGTTTAGTTTTGACATGTCTGGACTATGCAGTCAGCTTGTCCAGAGTCAAAGATGAATAGCGGCACGTTTTGGTATGGTTGATTGCTACGGCAATAGGTAATTAAATGGGGAGGCCTCCTCGTGGTAAGTACCTCAGGAGCAGGACTGGATTGTGGAAGAATTCCAGGACTTCAGGTGCACGTTTAGGTTGATCTCTGTACGCAACGCTGTGAAAACGAGCCACTTTGCTTGCTGAATCCATGTAGTAAGTATAGTATATTTTGTACTCCTACTACTTTCCTCTGGGCCCGCCGGCGGCAGTGGCCATCCAACCAAACGTGCAGTATATTAAACGTGCTGTGAGTGAGTGAAGCCCGAGAGAAAATGACGTACGTGAGCGTGCAAACGGTGGACCGCTTTGGCCAAGGCAGGAAGAACACCGGTCGACAGCATCCAGGAATGACTCGCTGCAAAGGGAGCATCTGGCATGACACTTACATGACTAGGCGAAGTAGTAACATGTTCCGGTACAGTGCCCACATCCATGACTGGAGAAAAAGTTAAGCACAAGGGTCACCGTTCGTGTCCATGAATAGCCTTGTGCTAGTAATAACATTACGGCATGCATGGCAAGATGCTCTTGGTTCTCACCATCTGGCATGGAAACCCCGTTTGGTAGGCTGCGTTAGGTCGGATCAGGCCCGCACAAGAAGAATTTAGATCGTTTGGTTACACGTGTTGATTGGTTGACCGGCATAGCACGAACATTAAAGCATAATTGGGCCTGCATCCACAGAAACACTTAAATCCGTCGTTTTTTGTGTAGCCAGGCCCGAGTAGTGCAACACTAGGCACGTGGACGTGGACGGTTGCACGTATGGATGCAGTCTCGAGAAGTCACGTTGTTTTCCGAAGCTTCGTCATGAATTACCCTTACCTCCATTCCTCGTCGCTCTCTCCCCTCTTCCCCATTCACACCGGCGCCGGCAACCATCGGAGCGGCTACACCAGGATCAGCAATGGCGGTGACCACCGCAACAACTTCAGACCTCCACTAGAGCACTCCATCTGCAATGACGGTAAGTTCTTTGACCTTTGTAGAGTAAATCCATCGACTCGGGCTAGGTTTAACTGGAGCACGCCGTAGGAGAGTGAGGGAGTGGATTGAACACATCGAGGGTGGGGGCATTGAACACATCTTGAGATCATGCCTAATCGGTCGATTACGTCGGGGGTGGGGATTGGCGTACTACATTTTTGTCTAGCCGCGGCGACCCTGGAGTCGCGTCGAGCGGTGGCGGGGTGTAGCCTTCTTGTTTTATTCTTCGTCGTTGCCTTCTTCCTCATCGTCACGATCAAGAACAATGGGTCTTGCACGGTCGCATGCTGTCTTGGTTTTGTCACGACAGGTGTTCTCATAGGAGAACTTGACTTGAAGTGTGAGGCCATGGCCGCCAGGTGGCGACTCAAAGGGTTTGATCGGGAACGAGAGACGAGTTTACTCAGGTTCGGCCCCTCCGATGGAGGTAATAGCCTACGTCCTGCATTGTGTGTGTTGATGATGATCTCGATTACAAGGGTGCGAAATCGCTAACCTAGATTTTGAGGGTTTATTTCTTTCTTACTTGATCTTTCTAACTCAAGCCCCCCCCCCCATTATATATAGGTGGAGGCCTGGAGTTTACAACAAAGTCCGGGTCGTAAAACAACCTGTGACCTAATCTAACTTCTCCTTCCCTTGCTCCTCAAGGAAAAGAGAACTCCTTCCATCTTCATGCTTAAGTTAGCCACCCAAGCGATGTTATTGAGCCGACCCATTAGATGAGCCGCCCGCGTGGGCCTTGTAATTCTTATGGGCATCTTCCGTATGGGCAGCCTTGGCATAGCCCGGGTTATAACTTAGGCGGGTTATACCCGTGGGGTATATCCCCAACATTAGCCCCTAGTTTAGTTTGGATTCATCCATGCAAACTCAGCCAATCTCTCGTGGGGTATATCCCCAACTTAGGCGATGTTGAGAATGTTGGAATTCTGCGCAATCTCAGCCACGAATTCGCCTTGCCCGTTCCATCTCTTGCGGTGCCCCTTCACATTTCATATAGCCTTATAAATAGGCCAACCAGACACCCTCGTCCTCTTTCCACTCTTCTTCTTCCTCGGCTCCCTCTTCTCAGCCAAAGCTTGCCGGGGCTCGAGGACGATGACAAGACCTCCGAGACATACCGCCTTCGCCATCGGACCATTCTCACAGCCGCTGGAGAAGACACGACCGTCTCCATCTTCTTCATCGACGAGATTTGGTATTCCTCTTGCCCCCATTATGGTTAAGGTGCTTACGAACGTTCATCGTTCATCCTATCTTTGAATGACCACCATAGATCCAAAACATCCATGTTCCTCTAGTGACCATTGTTCTATTCTGATTGTCATGTTTCATGTTTCACAAAGTAGATCAAGAATATCTCTCCTATAGAGTCTTGCAAAGCTTCGGTTTTGGTTCCTCCATAGACTTAGAGTGTATTTTCCTTTATTTTTGTGCATATATTAGATCTAGATGATCCTCCATCTACTGCAGAAAGTTGTTTGCCCATAGGAGATTTTAGATAACTCCTTCCAAGCACTTTTACTGTCCATTTTCTTCCTCGTACTTAGGTCGACTTAGCTTTCATCGCTTATTAGTCTGTAATTCCACCGGCTCAATGTACAATGCTAGCTTATTAATTCATGGCTCCATTCCATATTGTGTACTTGAATACCAGCTTGATTTGAAGGAAGCCCTTTAATCATCCATACCTTTAGGCCCAGTTGAAATTAGAGTGTTTTTCAAAGCGCAATAAATATCGGTTTGCTTGTGCCTCCTTTTCGTTTTTTGACCCTCATTCAAAGTAAATCTTATTGCATTACTAGCCGGCTTAAATTCCAGCTCATCATTTTTTTTCCTTTTTGTACTGTAGTTCAATTTGGAAAACATTATGATGCCTCCCAAGCCTAGCAAAGCCTGTGGCTGGGTCACGTTCCATGAGTTGGTACTCACCCCGGAGAACCTCGTAACCCAGGGCTTGTTGCCGGCTCAAAATTAAATAGGGTGGTGAGCACTTGAAGATTAAACAACCCCACAACCCAGCATGGGGGAGTAGTATGTTTTATTGATCGTGTGCAAAGGGGTTTCCGGCCGCCCGGGTCGAAATTCTTTAGAGATCTCCTTGAATTTTTCAAGATCCGACCACAAGACATGGCCCCCAACTCGATGACCAACATCTGTCAATTTCAAGTGCTATGTGAAGTGTGTCTTTAGATCGAGTCGTCCTTCATTCTTTTTAGAGAGTTTTTCTATGTGAACCTCCATACAAAGACAAAGGATGGCCCTAGCATGGAACTCGACGACGTCTCTGTGCAGAAGAGGAAAAACAGTCTTTTACCTAAGGCCAAGTTGGCGAGTAATCCGAAGGGATGGAACAAAACTTGGTTCCACTATAGAAACACTAGCCCCGAAGGCCAGGTCCCATTGCCGGGTTTCAGACCTGACCGGCTAGGCATTACCGATTTTCGGGGATATCTAACAAAGAAAGGAAACTGTTGGGGCCCGTGCTGCTGAGGTTAAGGGCCCTCAATGCCAATGGCCTCCCTAGGGTCGATATGATCCGATGCTGGATAACCTGGCGGATTCAACCTGTTAGTATGAGGGGCAATTTAATGTGCAACTACTCTGGCGAGTCAAAAAGATGTGCTGCGCTTTAGCGCAAAAAACTTGAGGGATTCTACCAACAATAAGCAGACCAAGAAGTTCTTTTCCCACTCCAAGGAAAAGTGTAAACTGATCGGACTGGCCCCATTCAACTTGAAGAACACAATTCCTCCAGTATGTCATGCGCAAACTTGAATATTAATTTCTCCTTTACTTTCGTTTGAGGTCCCATGTTTATTAGCCGGCTCGTTTTCCTGTAGGCTAACTCTGATTTTTGGAAGGCTACTTCAAAAGTTGCTATTCCTTCTTCAAACCAGAAGAAGGAAACAGCCCAGAAACGGATCAAGAGACGGCTCAGGATTTGTCTTCAAGAGCGGAGTCTGAGGTAGGACTTAACTCAGTTGATCGTCTATTTTTTGAACTTGCTGACACGCCTTTTTCTCAGGATGACTCGAAGTCTAGTGAAGCCGGCGATGTTGAGGTAATTCCAGTTTCCTCCAGTTCCTCAAAAAAGTTTCTCCCAAGAAAACCAAGGCAAGCTGTCCGGAAGGTTAAGTTTTCACATCCCGATGCTTACTTAGATCCCAATTTTATTTTGAAGAAAGCTCAATTCACCGATCAATCAAAGCGCAAGACCCGAAGCAACTCAAGAGACTTAGATCCCGGTTTGTCGCACACGCCGCCGCCTCTCATGCCACGTGTTGAGGTGCCACATAGTGTACCACCTGTCATCCTAGAGCCGGTCTCTTTAAGCAATTACTTAGTCCTTCAAACTCATTTTATCAGGAATCTCCTTCGTCTTCAGGTGACTCAACAGAAACACAGCTTCCCGCCTTTAACGTCAATCACGAGTAAGTCTTGAACTTGTACCACCTTATATATTTTAACCTTGGAATGTATTTTTCCTTAGTGTAATGCTTAACTTCTGGCAACTATATTGCCAAAGCTATTTTGTCGAAGCATGCTGCCGGGTCATCTTCGGGTGCTGTAGGCCAAGACATTCCGATCTTCCCACCATAAGAGACAGTCACCAAGATTGATCCTTGTGGAGGAAATAATCCAGGGGCTAGCATTGAGCCAGCTGCCGACGTTGAGATGTCCAGACCAGATGAGCCAGTTTTGATGGATACGCGAATGGAGGCCCAAGGCATGTCAACCGAGCCATCTTCGCGGCTGTCAAGCCCAACGCATCCGTACAGCCCAGCAACTCATGTGGATCACACTATTCTGCCGGCTGACGAGAATGGTCCATAGGTTTCCATTGTCAAGGAGAGCTTCCAAGCACTGGTTGTCTCCAACACGTTGGCCAAGGTTATAGCCAAGGATGAGCCGGTGAACTTGGACAAAGGAAAAGCTAAATTGGAACTCCGAGATCTATCTGCACTTGATGGTGATGATGTTTACCGCCGGTATTTGGCCCGGCTAACTATGATCTGATAAACTGAGATCAACTTAATCAATGCTCTTAAGGAGAAGTATGAGGTAAAATTCCTGCTTTATTGTCTTGTCTTTTATATACTGTCTTCAGCCCCCAAGGGCCAGCTTAGTATGAAAATGGTAAGCTGGTTCTTCAAAATATTTATACTAGAAGTATCTATAGGCCCCAAGGACTGAGTCGTTATGATGATAATGAGTCTGTACTTATGCTTGAGTAGAAAAATAGAACAGTCCTCTAGCCCCCAAGTGCCGGCTTATCTCGTTCAGTTAGCCCGGGTCTTTTTTCATGAGAAGTAGATGCTTGTCTTGTAAGCTCAAAATCCTGTAGCCCCCCAAGGGCCAGCTTTTTTTTGTGAAATAGACGGGTCTTGTTATTTTTGTAAGGGAAAAGAATCAGCACATTATCCCCCAAGTGTCGTGTGGGTTGTTTACAACTACACGGGAATTCCTTAAAAAAATTAATAATTTTGAAGTGTCATAGACCCCAAGGGTCGAGTTGCCTTCTGCAAGGCAGCTTGAGACTTTGTAGAAAATAGGTGATGATAACATGTGTATGCTTGTTAGGGATACTTAGGTCATGCTGAATCTGCTGCTATAAAACTGCAAAAACGCCTCAAAGAAGAGACGAAACTGGAATCGGAGGCTGGACTTGTGACGTCTCATTTTGAAAGCTCTATGCGCCATGCGAATGATCTTCTGAATCAAACCAAGAACATATTTGAAGAAGAAAAAGACGCCCTCATAAAGCGTGTTGAAAAGGCTGAGGGGAAACTTGGCCCCTTAAAGGAAGAGCATTTCACTCTTGTGAAGCAGATGAACGAGATGTTAACCTCTATCTTTGGTATGTAGGCCTGACTTCTTATTATTTGAATCTTTGGGTTACGAAGATATGAAGGCTCATTGGTTTGCTTATATTTTTATGCAGGACGAAAAGATCATATCCTGGTGAATTTGCCCATCATGAAGTTGAAGGCGATTTTCACTTATGTGGAACAACTTCTCACAGGATCCGTCTTTTCCATTATGGGGGTGAAGAATTTGAAATACCCACCAAGAAACATCAAGGATATGCTAAAACAACTGTCCATCGTGCCTTAGTGGGTCACCAAAACCCAGAAATCAGCAACTTGGGTTGGAGTGAATATGGCCCTTGCCTGTGCTAAGTCATATCTTCCCGAGCTGGATCTCGCGGCTTTGAAATTTGGATTCCCTGAGTTCAAACTTGCCGGCTCAGAATTCACACATGAAGATTTTGCCAGCTGCATGAGGGACACCCGTCCACTGGCAACTCTTTTAGTAGAGGAAGTGGATCTGTCTTGCTACCATCTTGCATATTCTAATCATAATGACCGCATCAACCCGCCAAAAAATGAGTCGTTTGAGTTGGTGCCACCCCGAAGTAAGAACACCTTTGCTGCTAATGTTGATGCCTCAGACTTAGTTGCGGGATCCTCAAACTTTGAATCTTTGAGATCAATCCGATGGATATAGAAGGACCATTAGGGTGATGACGAAGATGAGCCAGCGGAGGTGGATCCTGAGGCGGCTGACTCAAACAACCCTTGAAGGCGAGTTGAAAATAAGCCATCGAAATGACTAGCCACTAGGTGTTTGGGAAAAACTTAATTTTTTGCGTCTCCTGATGTGAGCCTGTAATAGGGGTAGTAAAAACTTTCAAATGTTTTGTCGTGCCATCGTGCATGTTTGCACTCGTTTTATCATGGCGAAGTTGCCATTTAAACTTTGAACTTCCGGTCAGTTACCGAAAGATAAGTGTGCTTCTCTCATTTGTCTTTGAATATTTATGTTGTTTTTGCTCAATGAGCTACTGTTTGAATCAGTATGGGTTGGTCAATATAAGCTGAGCAAATTGAAACATTCCACAACAATTGTTTGTAGAAGATATATTATCGAACTAGTCATGATATGACATAAGTTTGTAATCCGGACGTTTACTTATGATCCGGCAATAAGAACAATATTGTACCTAAATAATTCATGAGGTAATAGAATATCAGAATAGTATAAAAAACTGTAAATAAGCCGGCTCCGTGAGACTCCGCAAAGAGTGTGGCTTTCGAGGCTCAAGTCTTGCTTCAATGAAGCGGGTGAGATAACCCATGGTTTATCCTAGATCTCTATATGTCGGCTCTCACGTGACTCAAGTTGGTGTTTTAACCGTGATAAGTTAAGGGTACAGATGGATTTACTTGTCAAGAATACACGGGGCACCTGGTCGGAGTCGCATCAAGCAAACAAGCAGGTTTAACCATATTTTATCGGCTTATAGCCTAGTCAAGAGGGATATTAAAGGCTGACTCGTTGAGTTGGAAGGCCCCAAGTGACTTATGTTCAAAAAATAAAGACTCATGCTCAATTTGCTAGGCTGAAACGACAAATATCCCGTGTTTTGAGGGTGTCGGCTTTATTATACTTGAGCATAAAGAAGTACTCCCTTCGTCCGAAAATACTTGTCCTACAAATGGATGTATCTAGACATAATTTAGTTATAGATACATTCATTTTATTTATTTCTAGACGGAGGGAGTATGTACATAAATTAAGGGGGGGTACAAAAGGGGGGGCCGGTGGTTCTAAGTATAATAAGGCCGAAGATGAGCAATGTTCCAAGGCCGGGTTGTTTCCGCTTTAGAGGTATATGCTCCTTCTCGTAAATCTGTCAGCTAATATGAACCATTATTGAGGTTCCTGATGATGATGGAAGGACCTTCCCAAGGCGGTGTAGGTTTATGCATTCCTGTTTGATCTTGAATCAGACAGAGAACTAAGTCGCATTCTTGAAATGTACGGCTCCAGACTCTACGATTGTGATAGCGACGTAGGTCCTACTGATATGGAGCCGATCTGGCTACTGCTAAGTCATGTTCTTCTTGCAAGGCATCCAAGTAACCTTGATGTGCTTACTCATTGTCTGCCTCGACATAAGCAGCAACTCGAGGAGATCCATGCTGAATATCGCTTGGTAATACTACCTCAGCTCCATAAACTAGGAAGAACAGTGTATATCCAATGGATCTGTTTGGAGTTGTGCGAATACTCCAAAGTACTACGGGGAGTTCCTCAACCCAACAACCTGGAGTGCGCTAGAGTGGAACCATAAGTCGGGGTTTGGTTCCTCTGAGAATGTCCTGATTAGCCCGTTCGGCCTATCAATTGGATTGTGGATGTGCGACTGTCGCCAAGTCAAGCCGGATGTGCTCACGCTGACAAAACTGCTCCATAGCTCCTTTGGATAAATTAGTATCGTTATCAGTAATAATGCTATGAGGATAGCCAAAACCAAAGATCATTTTTTCCAAAAATTTGACTGTTGTCGCCCCGTCATAAATGTTGACATGTTCTGCCTCGACCCACTTGGTGAATTTATCAGCGGCCACCAACAGATGGGTTTTCGTGTCATAAGACGGCTTGAATGGGCCAACCATGTCGATCCCCAGACCGAAAATGACTAAGTAATTGGGATCATGCACAATTCTTGAGCCGAAACGTGAGCTTATCGAGCGAACTTTTTACATCCATCGCACTTGCACACAATTAGTCTGCGTCTGCGTTAGCTGTCAAACAATAAAACCTGTGCTAAAAGGCTTTCATCACCTGTTGGGGATATAGCTCCATGGTGTGGCCCGCCAGAGAGGGGCTGGGTCATACCTGGAGGCTCATAATCAAAGGCCTTAAGCGGGCCAGAAGGATGAAGACAAGCCTAATAGGCGGCTCATTAGATGGGCTTAGATGGAGGCCCAGAGCCAAAAGATGGCACGAGACCCGGGCGTGTGAGCCGCCGGAAGACGGCTTTCCCAAGAAGGCAAGGCGACTTAGGGACAAGACCGGATACTTTGTGTAAGATGGTCCGTACTCTTGTAAGCCTAGGGCCTTGACCTACCTATATAAAGGCGAACCCCTGTGGTGGCTTAGGGTACGAAACAACTCATCGATAGCTAGGTCAAGCGAACTCGCTCCCTTGTAATAGATACCCCATCAATACAACACGAAGCAAGATGTAGGCTTTTACCTCTTTCTGAGGGGCCGAACCTAGGTAAACCCTTGTCTCTCGATTCTGATCAACCCCTTCGAGCTCACTGTCTTAGCGATGTCCTCGAACCTAAGTCCTCTCACTAGGAAATATGTCATGACAAAACCACGACAGTTGGCGCCCACCGTGGGGCTAGCACTCGGTAGTGTGGAGTTCTCGAAGGGCTCTCTCCCAGGGATCGAGGGATACATCGTCGGCATGATGAGTAAGAGTCGCCACAGCATGCTCTAGATCTACAATGCTGGCTGGGGGTCCGAGGCTGACTCAATCGAGTACGGGTACCGGGTCCCCTTCGGCGGAATTCACATTTTCATTGGAAAGATCAGCGGATTTGAGCCTGGGCCAGACATCTTCACCGACCCTTTCGAGACGGCCCGGCGTATGCAACCTGCCCATGTTCAATCCGGGCGAGGGAGCGTTTTCGTCGGCTTTACTCAAGGTGTGGAACACTCCGTGTCTGGAGGGGAGACCCTTATCCTCTCAGATGACGGGTCGTCAAGCAGATAGGCGGAGTCGATCTACCAGCTTCATGATGGTGGTCTCGGGGACTATACCGATGGAGACAATATTCCGGAGCCCTACGACCCACCAAGCCAAGCTGCCATCTTTACGGCAGGCACGACGCCGTCTCAAAATAGCACAACATCAGGAGCGGCGGCAGGCATGGCGCCAGGTCCCGGGTCTTTCAGGGCGCCGGCTCAGACGTCGCCAGCCCAAGCTTTGCTGGATCTATAATGGAGGAGTTAACAACCTTAATGGGAACCGAGGTTACATCTCAGAATCCGACAGAGCATAATACAAAGATTACTCGGATAAAGACGCCGATGACCAAGGCCCAAGAGGATATCAACATGTTGCAAGATCAGACGAATGCTAAGTCGGAGCATTTGAGGACAGAGGCCCTCCTCTTTAATCTGTACCAGCATGCTTTAGAGGCGGTTTTGCGAAGGAGGACCCAATTCCACCTCCCGCTATAGCTTGAGCCCCAAAATCTCTTTAACACCCCTGGGGCAGCACCGAATGCACCGCTAGACATAACCCGGGCCGTGGAGGCACCACGGTAGCCAAACCCGCGCCGAGGGGATTAGAATCTGCCGCGGCATCTTATGACCCCACTGGTCATTATTCTAAACCGGTGGATAACATGGTGGCGGCTGCTGCTAGGATTAATGCGCTCCCTCTTACGGAGGGGACGCCGTTCGCTTAAGAGGCACAAAATGCCATCCAGTTGTTACAGACAATGGCAGCTCAACAGGAGAAGTATGCCTATAGCCGGAGCCGGGTGCATTCAACCCCCATCTGTATCTGTAGCTACAGCCGACACATAGAGTCATCCTCGGTCTCTAGCAGCGAGCGACGATGTAACCCGCCCCTTGATGATCCACCCCGTGCCAACGCCTAGGACATTATGGACAGAGGGAGAGCCCATCGGGGTGGGATGCTAATGACAAATTACCCGGAGATTCCTGAGCCGTCTCCGGTAACCCCTTCAACCTCGGTGGGATCCGGAGTTTCATCTAGGGGTGTTGGTATGCCTTGCTTTGCAGCGACGTTACACAGTGAGTGCTTTCCTAAGGACTTTAAAGGGCCGCACAAGGTGCTTAATTACAAATCCGATTTACCCCCAGAGGCCTGGATCGAGAGCTATGAGCTCGCCATGGAGATGTTGGATGTCAGTGAGGCGGTTTGTGCAAATTACTTCATCATGATGTTGGAAGGACTGGCTCGTACATGGCTAAAGGGTCTGCCTCCCAATACCATTACATCTTGGCACGAGTTGAAGCATGTTTTATCAAGAACTTCCAGGGAACATGCAAGCAATCGATGATGATTGTTGATCTTGATCATTGTGTGCAGCATGAAGATGAGTCGTCCCATCACAGGGTCCGACGGGTTTCGACTGTTATCCACTCACCTAAGAACACCTCGGCCTCTCAAGCAATCCTGATTTTACAAAAAAACTGTCACTTCTTACCCCTTAAGAAGAAGCACGGGCGGCTGAAGCGCTCCTGTCAAGACATGGGTGAGCTGATGTTGGATCCCACCAAGTATGCAGATTCAGATACCACTAAGGACCCATGGTCTGATGAGGAGAAATCAGCTAAGGGAAATAAGAACGGTGGTGGCAAGGGCCACCTGGAGAACCGAGCAGGAAATAACAACCCTGGCAATGGTGGTAAGAGAAAGAACCCAGACAGCGGGTCAAATCTGGTAGCCAACACCAATACTGGAAATAATCCTACTAAGGGCAATGGTAATCCGCCTTTCAATAAGGCTAAGGCTCCCTTTAACATGGAAGAGATGCTCAATAAGCCCTACCCGGAGCACAGTCAACCCGGCAGGACGTCCGGTCACGCTTGGAGGGATACTTATATCATGCGAGAGTTCCAGAATTATAGCCTCAATCAGCATCGTGGTGGCGGCAATGGGCCTCCTGGCGGGTTAGGATCCGGCTCTCATGGACCAGGCTTTAGTGGAGGCGGCTCAAGTTCAGGCTATCAGGGGCAAGGCAATCAAGGTCACCATCAGCAGCCTAGCAACGGTGGTCAACAGCAGAACAATCAGTCAGGGTACCAGAGTAACCCAATGCAGCTTAGTGGAGGCCAATACCATGTTTCACCACAAGTCTGGATAAGCGAGACCAGAAGATACATAAGAGGGCGGTTCACACTGCTATGCCAACTCTTCTAAGATACTTAAAGTGGTCTGAACATACAATATCATGGAGCAGGGAGGATCGTCTGCCGTAGATTGATAGTCCGGGACACTTAGCACTCGTGGTGGCATCTCAGGTGGGAGTCTATAAATTCACAAAGGTACTGATGGACGGTGGCAGAAGCATCAACATCTTGTACGATGACACATTTCGCTGGATGGACTTAACTGACAAAGCTCTTAAGCCATTGTCTACAGTCTTCCATGGTATTGTGTCGGGCAAGTTTGCTTATCCAGTGGGAAAGATTGCTCTTCAGGTAGCGTTTGGCGATGAATATAATTATAGAGTGGAAACCTTGTGGTTGTAGGTGGTCAAAATTAAGAGTCCATATCATGCCCTATTTGGGCGGTCGGCTTTCGCTAAGTTCATGGCCAGGCCTTGTTATGTCTACTTGTAGCTCAATATGCCGACTCTGAAAGGGACGATCACGGTTCATCGTGATTGGAAGAGAGCTCTTGAGTGTGAGGAGGGCGACGTTGCATAGGTAGAGTCAAGTTGTGCTGGGGCAAAGCTCAAGTTCTATACGGATAATGTTGACCCGACAGATATGACTCCGTTGAAGAAGCCCAGTACATAATCCAAGACGCCCCTAAAGTTTGTGGCAGAAGTTACCAAATTGGTGGATTTCACTCATGGCGACTCATCAAAGCAGTTCACTATCGGGGCTATTATGGACCCCGCATAGGAAAGCATGCTCATCGCATTCATCCGTGAGAATCGGGACATCTTTGCGTGGAAGCCCTCTGACATGCCGAGTGTACCGAGAGAATTCGTTGAGCACCATCTTAATGTGGATCCTAAATTTAAGCCAGTCAAGCAATTTCTTCGACGTTTCAACAAGGAGCGGCGCAAAGCTATTGGGGAAGAGATAGTCTGGCTATTAGCGACATGGTTCATTGTGGAAGTCTTTCACCTAGAATAGTTAGCCAACCCGGTGCTTGTGCTCAAGAAAAACGGCACGTGGCGCATGTGTGTGGATAACAATCTTAAAAAGTCTTGTCATGTTGATCCATTTGCTCTACCTCGCATTGACCAGATCATTGACGCCACAACGGGTTGTGAGAGTTTTTCTTTCCTGGATGCTTATTCGGATTACCATCAGATCAATATGGCAGTCAAAGACCAAGAGAAGACGTCTTTCATCACACCTTTTGGGGGCTTTCTGCTATGTGTCCATGCCTTTTGGACCTAAGAGTGCACATGTGACTTATCAACGTTGTGTACAGAACTGCCTTCATAATCGGATTGGGCGCAATGTTCATGCTTATGTGGATGACATCGTGGTCAAATCAAGGAAGAAGGAAACTTTACTTGATGATTTGAAGGAGACTTTTGATAATCTAAGGGTTTACAAGATGATGCTTAACCCGGCCAAATGTGTCTTTGGTGTGCCTGTAGGCAAGCTTTTGGGTTTTTTGGGCTCAGAAAGGGAGATCGAAGCTAACCCGGATAAAATCAAGGCCATCACCTCATTGTCTAAGACGGGCCTGGCGGGTCGTATCGCCGCTTTAAGCTGGTTCATAAGCTGCCTTGGCGAGAAGGCTATCCCCTTGTATCAGATGATGAAGAACACAAATGACTTTGTCTAGAGTGATGCTGCCGATGAGGTGTTTGGAGCGCTCAAGAAATAGTTAGTTGAGCCACCGGTTCTGGCCACCCTTGCGGAGAGAGAGCCGTTCCTATTATATGTGGTGGCTAACAATAGGTCTGTCAATACTGTTGTGGTTCTGGAGCACAAAGAAGCAGGGAAGGTATATCCGGTTCAATGGCCAGTTTAGTATGTCAGTGAGGTGTTGATAGAGTCCAAGCAGAGGTACCCGCATCGGCAAAAGCTGATATATGGGGTCTTCATGGTGAATCACAAGCTGAAGCATTATTTTCTTGGACATCCAATCACTGTGGTCAACTCTGCGCCTTTAGGTGATATCATTCAAAACAGGGAAGCCACCGACAGGATTGCTAAATTGTCACTGGAGCTTGGATTGCTTAATTTGAAATATGTGCCTCGGACGGCCGTCAAGTCTCAAGCCTTGGTGGATTTCATAAATGACTGGACGAAGAGCCAGGCACCCGAGGAGAAGCCAGATAATACATACTGGACAATCCACTTTGATGGATCCAGGCAATTGGAAGGATCGGGCGCTGGAGTGGTGTTAACTTCCCCTCGAGGTGACAAGTTTTGTTATGTGTTAAGGCTAATGTTTCCTTGTACTAACAATGCAGCTGAATATGAGGCCTTGCTTCATGGTCTCTGGGTGGCTGAGATGAATCTAAGTCGGGTCAAGTGCTTGGGCGACTCAGACCTGGTGGCTTAGCAAGTGTCTGGCACATGGGATTCCAAGGACCAACGTATGGAGGATTATCGCTGGGCGGTTGATATCGTTACCGATCACTTCAAAGGGTATCAGGTAGATCATATCGATCATCGCAAGAATGAGGCGGTTGACACTTTATCAAGACTAGGATCTCAACACAAGCCGGTGCCACCTAATGTTTTCCTGGATGTTTTGCATCACCCGTCGGTCAAGTTACCTTCTGAAGAGGATCTGGTTGTGCATGACCCAGAGGGATAGTTGGTGGCGGCTCTCCGTGCTATCCCCGATTATTGGACGTTGCCATATCTGGCGTATTTGACTCACGGCGAGTTACCCAAAGACGAGACCATGGTGTGGTAGATCGTGAGGCGGTCCAAGTCCATCACTATTGTTAATGGCGACTTGCATTGGTGCAGTGTGACTGGCGTTTTTCAACGCTTTGTTTCTCCTGAAGAAAGCAAGTAAATTTTACATGAGATACACTCTGGTGATTGTGGTCATCATGCCGGTTCAAAATCCTTGGTGGCCAAGGCTTACCGACACAGTTTCTTCTGGTTGACGGCTCATAAAGATGCAGAGGACACGCCCACGTGCCGGCTCAGGAGCTTCACATGATTCCTATTACCTGGCCGTTTGCGGTCTGGGGGCTTGATATGGTTGGGCCTTTTAGGAGGTCCAAGAATAAGAAGACCCACCTTTTGGTGGCGGTTGACAAGTTTACCAAGTGGGTCGAAGCAGAGCCGGTCAGCAAGGGTGATGTCGCCACAACAGTTCAATTCATTAAGAAGTTGATCTTTCGTTTTGGTTACCCTCACATTATAATTACCGACAATGGTACAAATCTATCCAAGGGAGACATGAAGGCATTTTGTGAAAGTGAACACAACCGGCTTGATGTGTTAGCCGTGGCTCATCCTCAGTGCAATGGGCAAGTAGGACGTGCAAACCAAGAAATCTTGAGAGGGATAAAACCCCGGCTTATGGTCCCTTTGGAGAGAACACCGAGTTTTTGGGAGGAGGAGTTGCCTTTAGTTCTTTGGATTATCAGAACCACCCCCAATAGGTCTACAGGCTATACTCCTTTCTTCATGGTTTATGGTGCAGAAGGTGTCCTTCCAAGTGATATCCGCCATGACTCGCCTAGAGTGGAGGCTTATGTTGAAGATGAAAATGAGATGGCGCGTCAGGACGCACTAGATTCTTTGGATGAGGAGCGGGATCTTGCAGCAGCACGATCATCAATCTATCAGCAAGACCTGCATCGCTATCAAAGCCATAGAGTCAAGACCCGGACGATCCAAGAAGGCGACTTGGTGTTGTGTTTGATTCAAGAACAGAAAAATATACACAAGTTATCCCGTCCTTGGGAAGGACCTTTCATGGTCAGTAAGAATCTCCACAACGGGCCATATTACCTCATCGATGTATGGGAGAGCAACGAGTCATGCACTTCTGGGCAAGAGACCAACAGGCCGTGGAATATTGCTCATCTCCGGCCTTACTATACTTGAGTCATTGGCTCTCATTAATGTACATACATATGTCATTGTATATAACTTTTTCATATGATAAAGTTGGCATCCCCATAATTCGGGGCCTCTACCATTGTTCGTGCAACAAGATTGTGCAAAACTGTTGATAATTCAACATGTCACTTGGGGGCTTCCAACCCACTGGGTTTAGCTTTCATACCCTCTTGACTGGCTTTTAAGCCTTACCCGGGTTAAACCTGCATGTTTGCAACTTGCCACTCCACCATGTGACCCGCCAAACTATTATTAGTTAATCTCGCAATAAAGACACTAAACTGTTCAATGATCTTGATAGTCAATCTTGCAATGAGACCCTGTACTAATTAAGGTTAAAACGACGGCTTAGTCACGAGAGGGACGGCTTATAGAAAGGTAGGATAAACTCACCTGTCTGCTGTGGTCTCTCCGCCATGTGGCCTGTTCGTACTCTTTTACAGTCAATCTTTTTAAAGACCCTGAACTGTTTAAGGTTAAAACGATGGATTTATGTCACGTGAGAGCCGGCTTATGGGTTTTGGGGGTACTCATGCCCTGTTGTAGTCTCTCCGCTATATGGCTCATCGTACTCTTAATAGTCAATCTTTTTACAGACCCTAAACTAGTTAAGGTTAAAACGGAGAATCTATGCCATGTGAGAGCCAACATATAGGTTTGGTAGTCATGCCTATGTTTTTGAAAAATAAATCTTGAGTTTTAAGGAAGATTATAAATAAGAGTTAACCTCTTTGGGTTGTGCCTTTAAAGCCGCCTTAACAATGATAGAGAATATATTTCCTATCTTGTTATTTTGCAGGTATTGTTTCTTGTGATAAACTGCAACTAAGTATTAGGAAAAATAATCATAGCCAGGGTAAAGCAAAGATGGATGAGTTTATAAAGCTATTCAAATTTCAAACACTTGCACGAAGGCACGACCAAGGATATTAGTTTTAACTACTGCAATTACATGGCTATCAAGGAGGCCAAAATCTGCAAACTTAAAGTTTTTTATAGCCAATTATAACCCGACATATCAAACAGGGTCGGGTTACCTTCATACGGAGTCATCTCTTTGCTTAAATTGCCGCCGGGTCATCCTACGCCGAGTCTTCGGGTCCTAGATCTGAATTTTTTCCACATCCTAGTTGTAGTTTGTTAAAGCTTCGAATGCGGCTTTGTCATGCAAGAGGGGAGATGGGTCAACATCAGGAGCAAAGAGATGCTTACGACGTTGAGGGATCAAGCCTCTTGCTTCGAAAGTAGGCCCTCGAACTCCTTTGTTCTCTTTAGAATAAGTCGCCTAATAAGATGACATGTCAACTTCTGCAGCCAGCCGACTCGCTAAAACTCGGGAAGACTTCATGCATCGGACATAGTCTTCTTAATTGAATTGCGAGCCGTCGTCTTTGAGTTGAGGGAAGCTATCCATCGTCTCTGTTGGGTTAAGTTCCGGTGCATAAGCCAGTGACCGACTCAAGGCAGCCATTGCACCCTTCCGGGCGGCTAATCTTTTCAGCTCCTCTATCTGCTTCGGGGTGGTGGAGAGGGTCTCTAGCACACCTTTCATGAACTTTGGCACACACCTTTCATGAACTTTGGCACACCCCTCTCAGTCATCACAACTTTAATGGTGCAAAGGGATCCAGCATACAACTGCTTAGTAAGAGAATATAAAGCTTTCAGCTTTAGCAGATTGTCATCGGAAAGTTGGCGACTTTGTTCACCTGCAAGCAAGACAAATTTTATAAGCCATCTGAGTCAAATTTGATAAACCCCCAGAAAGTTGGTGAAAGGCAGAGGATATTCTTTTACAAGGAATGTTTATAGTTAACAAGCACTTACCAAAGACGGCTGCAATCATCCAGGATATATGGCCTTTCAGGTTGTTGAGCTCCTTCGTGACGGGTTGCAATTGGCCCTCGGCGTCTTTTGCCCGTTTGGTTAGGGCGGTTTGTTCTGTTTCCATAGTTTGTTTGTAAGCCTCGAAGGTCACCTTGACTTTTTCAAGCTCTATGACAGAGAGACACAATTTTTCTTCGGCTTCAGATCGAGCATTCTGTTGCAAAGACAACTCTTTCTCAGGTCATTCAAGTTCGACCAGCTGTGTGTATGGATTCTTGCATAGTCATCAAGAATAGGGTTATTTTTATTCTGAAGCGGCCAGAGCAATATGTGATAAGCGCTTAAAGGGCAATGAGGAAAAGACATTGCAAGTCTCAAGCAGATTGCAGGCAATATACTTGACACTTGGGGGCTAATGTGTATTAGTTGTTTCCAAGGGTTACAATTCAGATAAGACCCGGGTCATCTTCAAGAAGATGAGATGGCCCTTGAGGGCTACACTTGGCTCTTATTTTATTTTTAGTGCCGGCTCATTATTTACATAATGACCTGGCTCTTGGGGGCTACATGGAGATTCATCAAAAATTCATAACAGAGTGAAGACCCAGCCAACCTTTGGGAAGGTAAACTGGCTCTTGGGGGCTACGTAAATATATATGGAATGACAAAGGAAGAATAATACCTCGTATTTCTTCTTCATCCTGGCGACCAAGCTGGCCTCCATGTCCTAGCTTGCAGAAAGATGGCTTAGATAGCCAGAATGGAACTCATCAACAAATAACTTCTCCAAGTTAGGAAGATCAAATTTAATGCTCTCTTCCTTAAGAGGATCTGGCTTGTCTTCCTTGGTATGCTTGGACAGCACAATGGAGGGAGCTAGAGACTTGTAAGCTGACCCGGTAACAGTAACTTCTTCATGAGAAGCCACATCTTCAGTCGTTGGCTGGGGGCTGGGTGGCTTAGGCTTAGGACCAGCTTCTGGATGGGCCTCAAGAGCCTCAGTGTCCATTACAGCTGGCTCATTATGCTGAGGAACCTCGTCATGATCATCTTTGCTAGCCTTAGAGGGCTCAACATGAGCTTCAGCAGCGCTTGACCCGGGGATCTTTGACTCTTGAACTTCAAGAGTAGTAGCTGACCCGCTAACCTTCGTTCGTTTGGCTTGAGCTCTATGAACAAAGGTGGCGTTATACATCATAAGCAAGGATAAAATATTAACACATGTTAAGAGATATAAGGATACTCATCCTATGTTGATAACAAAAGGAGGCAACTTTGTGGCGGTTGAGTCGTCGGAGGAAGGAGGCGAGTCCTGAAAAGTCGGCATTGTGAAACATAAGTAAGCTGCAACACAAGATTAGCATGTAGAGGAAAATAATTCAAGGCAAGAAAGTACCTCAGTGTGTCGCTTCCAAGGAGCCGGATCATTTGTTAAGCCGGCCAAAAGATCTTCAGAGCCGATGCTCTGGGTCTGGCATGTGTTGTCATCTTGCTGCTTCTTCAAAAGAAAGTTGGAACCAAATAAGCAAAAAGGCGTGAGCATTTTACCTTCTGTACAACCCGCCGTATTCTCTTTGTTGGTAAAAGTTCCGAGTCAGAGTAGATAATGTTTACCTCTGTGGCATCAGCATGACTTGTTTCTGCTTCCTCCTGTGAGTAATCATTGTCAATGAGTTGCATAAAAAGAAGACCAAGGGAGTCAAGTTCTACCTCCGATTCATCAAGTTCTAGCAGTTCCGCAACGGACGGTTTCTTCTTGCGACCCGTAGTACTCGTAGCACAGGTCTTGGTCGTCTTCACTTTCTTTTTGGGAGCGGGGGTGTATTTCTTTTTCCAGAAATTGGATTTTGCCTGCATATGAGTCAGAGAAGGGCTAGGAAGAGTACAAATCACATAATTGAGAGGTCACAAGCAACAGTTTATTCAAAGGATCTTGACCTCTGGAGCCGGGTTAAGAACACATGACGGTTTTAACCCGGTTTGGTTACATGCAGCCTGAGGCTCTCCAAGCAGAGACTTCAAAACAGAGTTGAGGTCCTTCTCGTTTAAAGGTGTCCGGTTGAAGCACATCGGATCGTCCACTTGACCAGAATATTCACACATCAATCTGTCACGCCGGCTCAGCGGTATAATTTTCCAGCTGACCCAGCAACAGGTCAAGTCCACACCAGTCAACCCATTAGCCAGTAGGGCTGAAATCTTTAAGAAAGCCAGAGCATATTTGACACGCTGCGTGGAGCTCATTCGTTCAGGAAGCTCAGTCTTGGTACAGAGCCGGGTAGGGCGATAACCCAACAGCGGATTCTCTCCATCCAGGGAGGTGCCTTTACAGTAGAACCAGGTCTGGTTCCAGTCTATGGGATGACTGAGCAGGATGGCTGCAGGGAAGGCCATGTCTCTTCACCTCTAGATTGAGATGCCTCCAAGCTCAAAACTCGGCCCAGCTGCCAACTTGGTCTGGTGGTTCAGATGGAAAAAATCCCTAAAGAGGTCCATTGTGGGTTCTTCTCGGAAGTAGGCTTCGCAAAGGACTTGAAATTGGCACAAAATTGACACGAAGTTGGGGCCAATGTCTTGAGGGTGGAGTTTGTAGAAGTGCAGGGCATCTCGTAAGAACTTTGACCCGGGCGGTGAAAATCCGCAGAGAAGAAGGTTTGTGAACATGACTACTTCCCCTTCCCGAGGTGTGGGTTTGACCTCTTTACCGAGAACCCGCCAATGAATGATATCTTGAGACAGCAAGGCTCCCATAGTCACGAATTCCTTTAGTGATGCTTCAGTGACCCCGGAGGGGACACAATCACACAAAGTGGGGGGGGGGTTGTCCATAACGGCGGGTTAAACTCTGTGAGAAGGCACAAAGTCGTGGCAGGTTAATAAAAAACTCGCATCAAGGGGAGATTTTCGGCGGGTTATGTTTGTGTTCTAATCTGTTGTATGTTATGAGATGGAGGTGAGTTAAAGTTGCTACAAAATGAGCCGGTAGTACAACGGCGGGTCAAAAAGACAGCTAGTGCTGAGAATTTTGCTAAGTGTGGACAAACAGATTCTTTCAACTACAACAACAATTACAAGATCTACGGCCGAGGATAAAATGAAATATTCTAAACCTAAAAAGGTAGCAGAAGAACAAGCAGTTCATGTGTGGCCTTCTATCCAGGTTCTGATCTGCGATGAGCAGGGGGGTCGTATTGAGCAGAGTACCGCATCAGATGGCTGGTATTTTGGGGCCCGAAAGGTGTTCTGGACTGAAAGGTGTTCTCTTTACCGATCCGCAGTTAGCACTCCGGCGAGCAGCAACGGACGTAGAGGAACTACGATGAGCTAATGCAGATCTGTGAGGGGAAGAAGAAACATACCTGATGGGTGCGGAGGAGATGTCTAAAATGCTGGCAAGCTCTGATCCGATCAGGTTGATGCAGCTGCCCTTGTCGGAGAAGACGAGGAATGACCGGTGACAGCGGCTGAGTTTCGGTTGCGCGTGCGTTGGAGGAAGAAGAAGGAGGCAGACAGTGGTGGTGGAGAGGTGAAAAAGAAACGAGCCCCCCTTCCCTGCCTATTTATGTGATGGGATAACAACAGTCCACACGAGAATTGAGGAGAGCAATGATGATTGACCAAGGAAGACGCCTCGATTTTTGGGTTGACCGTTTAATGAGATGATCTGTTGTGACTTCACGGAATCTTTTTTGAACATATCCAAAGTGACGTCATGGAGTGTTACAAAGTTTTACTTTCAGGTGTTACAAAGAGACTCGCCGCCGAATGGTTTGAAGATTGACATGAACAGGTTCAAATCAATTTGGAGCCCAATGTTGGGGATATAAGTCTGTGATGTGATCCGCCAAGCAGGGGCCGGGTCATACCTGGCAACTCATATTCAAAGGCCTTAAGCGGGCCACAAGTATGAAGACAAGCCTAAGAGGTGACTTGTCACATGGGCTTAGATGGACGCCCAAAGCCGGAAGACGACATGAGATCTGGGCGCGTGAGCCACCCGAAAGACGGATTGCCCAGGAAGGCAAGGTGACTTGGAGACAAGAGCAGATACTTTATGTAAGCCGGTCCAGACTCTTGTAAGCCCAGGGCCCCGATGTACCTATATAAAGGCGAGCCTCTGTGGCGGCTTAGGGTACAAAACTGTTGGAAATATGCCCTAGAGGCAATAATTGGTTATTATCATGTTTCCTTGTTCATGATAATCATTTATTATCAGTGCTATAATTGTGTTGATTGGAAACTCACATACATGTGTGCATACATAGACAACACCATGTCCCTAGTATGCCTCTAATAGACTAGCTCGTTGATCAAAGATGGCTATGGTTTCCTAGTCATGGACATGAGATGTCATTTGATAACGGGATCACATCATTAGGAGAATGATGTGATGGAAAAGACCTAAACTACAAACGTAGCATATGATCGTGTCAGTTTATTGCTACTGTTTTTTGCATGTCAAGTATTTGTTCCTATGACCATGAGATCATGCAACTTAATGACACCGTAGGAGTACCTTGTGTGTATCAAATGTCGCAACGTAACTGGGTGACTATAAAGGTGCACTACAGGTATCTCCGAGGGTGTCTGTTGGGTTGGCATGGATTAAGACTGGGATTTGTTACTCCATGTGACGGAGAGGTATCTCAGGGCCCACTCAGTAATACAACATCACAATAAGCCTTGCAAGCAATGTGACTAAGTGTTAGTCACGGGATCTTGTATTACGTAACAAGAAAATAGACTTGCCAGTAACGAGGTTGAACTAGGTATGGAGATACTGACGATCGAATCTCAGGCAAGTAACATACCGAAGAATAAAGGGAACATCATACGGGGTTAACTGAATCCTTGACATCGAGGTTCGACCGATAAAGATCTTCGTCGAATATGTAGGAACCAACATGGGCATCCAGGTCCCGCTATTAGTTATTGACCGTAGAGGTGTCTCGGTCATGTCTACATAGTTCTCGAACCCGCAGGGTCTGCACACTTAAGGTTCGGTGACGTTTCGGTAGTATAGAGTTATGTATGGTGGTGACCGAAGGTTGTTTGGAGTCCCGGATGAGATCCTGGACATCACGAGGAGCTCCGGAATGGTCTGGAGGTAAAGATTGATATATAGGAAATCCTGTTTTGGTTGACGGAAAAGTTTCGGGCTCATCGGTAGTTTACCGGGAGTGCCGGTAGTGTACCGGGAGACCATAGGGAGAGGTATTTCGACCCAAGAGGCTACATGGGCTGTGGGAGGAGGTAAACCAGCCCCTGGGGGGTTGGCCGAAGCCTCCTCTAAGGGCCCATGTGGCTGGAGTGGTTTGAGATGGAAAAAATCCAAAGGTGGAGAGGTGGAAAGAGTTTCCAAGTGGAAAGGAGGAATCCTACTCCTAATAGGATTTGAGTAGGACTCCTCCACCTCCAATTTCGACCAAACCTTGAGGGTTGGAGGCTGCCTCCTCCCCTCCCTCCCTCCTATATATACTAGAGGATTTAGAGGAAAAAGCTAACCCTAATAGCCTCGTGCTACCTCTTCTCTAGATCACAGTTTCTCCTCTAGATCAGTTTTCTGCGGTGCTTAGGCGAAGCCATGCTAGAATAGCTCCACCACCATTACTGCAACGCTGTCGTGCTGCCGGAGAACTCATCTACCTCTCCACTCCCTCTTTCTGTATCAAGAAGGCGGAGATCATCATCGAGCTGTACTTGTGTTGAACACGGAGGTGTCGTCCGTTCGGCGCTAGATCAGAAGGACCATGATCAAGATCGCGAGACGGATCGTGATGAGATCGCGGGACGGATCTTGATGAGTTTGCGGGACGGATCGTGATTGGATCGCGGGATGAATCATGATGAGATCACGGGATGCTCGGCGATTTGGATCGCGAAGACGTTCGACTACACCAACCGTGTTTCTTAACGCTTCCCGCTTAGCAATCCACAAGGGTATGTAGATCCACTCTCCCTCTCATAGATGCTCATCACCATGGATAGATCTTGCGTGTGTGTAGGAATTTTTTTGTTTCCCATGCAACATTCCCCAACAGTGGCATCATGAGCTAGGTCTATGTGTAGATGAGATATCGAGTAGAACATAAACAGTTTGTGGGCGTTGATGCTTAGATTGCTTCCTCCCTTGGTCGTGTTTTGGTTCAGCGGTATTGTGGGATGAAGCGGCCCAGATCAACCTTACTCGTACGCTTACGAGAGACCGGTTCCATCGACTAACGTGTAACTTCGTTGCACAAAGATGGCTGGCGGATGTCTGTTTCTCCTACTTTAGTTGGATCGGATTCGACTAGGGCGGTCCTTGAGAAGGTTGAAAAGCAACTTATGTATCACCGTTGTGGTTTATGCGTAGGTGAGAATTGTTCTTGCTAGATACCCGTAGCAGCCACGTAAAACATGCAACAACAATTAGAGGACGTCTAACTTGTTTTTGCAGGGTATGTTGTGATGTGATATGGCCAATTACATGATGATATATATGTGATGTATGAGATGATCATGTGTTGTATATAATATCATGACTTGCGTGTCGATCAGTACAGCAACCGGCAGGAGCCATAGGGTTGTCTTTAATTATTGTATGACCTGCGTGTCAATCATTAAGCGCTATGTAATGCTTTAATTTATCGCTAAACTATAGCAATAGTAGTAGAAGCATGGTGGGCGCGACAACCCTAATGGTGACACGTTGATGGAGATCAAGATGATGGAGATCATGGTGTCATGCCGGTGACGATGGAGATCATGCCGGTGCTTTCAAGATGGAGATCAAAAGCACAAGTTCATGACCATATCATGTCACTTATGATTTGCATGTGATGTTAATCCTTTTATGCACCTTGTTTTGCTTAGGACGACGATAGCATTATAAGGTGACCCCTCACTTAATTTCAAGAAAAATTGTGTTCTCCTCGAGTGTGCACCGTTGCGAAAGTTCGTCGTGTCAAGACACCACGTGATGATAGGGTGTGATAGACTCTACGTTCACATACAATGGGTGCAAGCCAGTGTTGCACATGAGAACACTTGGGTTAAACTTGACGAGCCTAGCATGTATATACATGGCCTTGGAACACAAGAGACCGAAAGGTCGAACATGCGTCATATAGTAGATATCATCAACATGATGATGTTCACCATTGAAACCACCTCAACTCACGTGATGATCGGACTTGAGTTGGTGAATTTGGATCATGTATCACTCGAATGACCGGAGGGATGTCAATTTGAGTGGGAGTTCTTAAGGAATATGATTAATTGAACTCATTATCATGAACATGGCCAGTAGTGTCTTTGCAAAATTATGTTGTAGATTACTAGCTCACGCTGTAGCTCCCTTGAATTTCTATAGGTTCCTTGAGAAATAGAGTTGAAAGATGATGGTAGCAATATTGCGGACCGGGTCCGTGATCTGAGGATTGTCCTCATTGCTGCACAGAAGACTTATGTCCTTAATGCACCGCTCGGTGCACCACCCCCTCTAGCATCGTTTGTAGATGTTGTGAACATCTGACAGGCACGTTCCGATGACTACTTGATAGTTTAGTGAATCATGCATTACGGCTTAGAATTGAGGCTCCAAAACGTTTTGAACGTCACGGAACATCTGAGATGTTCTAAGAGCTAAAATTGGGATCTCAGGATCATGCCCATATTGTGAGATATGAGATCTCCATCAAGATTCTTTGCCTTCAAGACAAAGGAGAATAGCTCAATCATTAAGCATGTGCTCAGATTGTCTGGGGGCTACAATCGCTTGAACCGAGTGGGAGTTGATCTTCCAGATAATATAGTGATTGATATAGTTCTCCAAGTCATTGTCACTAAGCTACTAGAACCTGGTGATGAACTATAAAATGCCAGGGATAGAAATAATGGTCCCTGAGCTATTCGTGATGTTTGACACCGCGAAGGTAGAAATCAAGAAGGAGCATCAAGTGTTGATGGTTAGTAAAACCACTAGTTTCGAGAAGGGCAAGGGCAAGGAGGGAAACTTCATGGATGACAAGTCAGCTGCTGCTCCAGTGAAGCAACCCAAAGTTGAACCCAAACCCGAGACTAAGTGCTTCGATTATGAGGTGAGCGGTCGCTGAAGTGGAACAACCCTAGATACTTGTTAGATAAGAAGGCTGGCAACGTCGACACAAGTGTATTTGATATATGTGTTATGGATGTGTACCTTGCTAGTACTACTAATAGCACCTAGGTATTGGATACCGGTTCGGTTGCTAAATGTTAGTAACTTGAAGTAAAAGCTACGGAATAAATGGAGACTAGCTAAGGGTGAGGTGACGATGTGTGTTGGAAATGTTTCCAAGGTTGATGTGATCGACATCGCACGCTCTCTATACCTTCGGGATAAGTGACGAACCTAAATAAATGTTATTTGGTGTTTTGCGTTGAGCATGAACATGATTAGATCGTGTTTATTGCATCACGGTTATTCATTTAAGTTAGAGAGTAATTGTTATTCTATTTACATGAACAATACCTTCAATGGTAATGCACCTAGTGAGAATGGTTTGTTCAATCTTGATCATAGTAATACATATGTTCATAACATTGATGCCAAAAGATACAAAGTTAACAATGATAGTACCACATACTTGTGGTACTGCCGCTAAATGTCATATTGGTATAAAGTGCATGAAGAAACTCCATGTTGACGGATCTTTGGACTCATTCGATTTCGAATCGGTTGAGACATGCGAACCATGCCTCTTGGGCAAGATGACTAAGGACCACGTTTTCTGGATTGATGGAGCAGGCAAGTGATTTGTTGGAAATGATATACGTTGATGTATGCAATCCAATGAGTCTTTTAGCGTGCAGTGGATATCATTATTTTCTTACCTTCACTGATGATTTGAGTAGATATAGTGTATATTTACTTAATGAAACACAAGTCTGAATTGTTTGAAAAGTTCAAGCAAATTCAGAGTGAAGTTTAAGATCATCGTGACAAGAACATAAAAATGTCTATGATATGATCATGGAGGTGAATATCTGAGTTACGAGTTTGGCATACAACTTTAGACAATGTGAAAGTCATTTCACAACTCACCCCATCTGGAACACCATAGTGTGATGGTGTGTCCGAATGTCATAGTCGTGCTCTATTGGATATGGTGCGGGCTATGGTGTCTCTTATCGTTTTGCTACTATAGTTTTGGGGTTATGCATTAGAGACAACTACATTCACTTTAAATAGGGCACCATCTAAATCCGTTGAGATGACATCGTGTGAATTACGGTTTGATAGAAACCTAAGCTGTCATTTCTTAATGTTTGGGGCTGCGACGCTTGTGTGGAAAAATGTTTTCACCTAATGAGCTCGAATCCAAAGCGGACAAATGCATCTTCATATATTACCCTAAGAATAGTTTGGTGAACCTTCTATATCAGATCCAAGCATAAAGTGTTTGTTGCTAAAAATGGGTCCTTTCCCGAGAAAAAGTTTCTCTCGAAAGAATTTAGTGGGAGGAAGATAGAACTTGATGAGGTTGTTGAACCTTTGTTTCAACCAGAGAGTAGCGCAGCACAGAAAGATGTTTCTCTGGAACCTACGTCAGTTGAAGAGGAAGTAAATGATGATGATCATGAAGCTTCGGATCAAGTTACTATCAAACCTCGTAGGTCGACAAGGATGCGTACTGCTCTTGAGTGGTATGACAACCCTGCCTTGGAGGACATGTTGTTGGACAACGATGAACCTACGAGATATGGAGAAGCGATGATGGGCCCGGATTCTGACGAATGGTTAGAGGCCATCAAATTCGAGAAAGGATCCATGTACGAAAACCAAGTATCGACTTTGGTAGCTCGTTGGATGGTAGGTCGTCGAGTACAAATGGACCTTTGAGATGAAGACAGACGCTGATGGTAAATCTCACCATTTATAAAGCTCGACTTGTCACAAAGAAGTTTCCGACAAGTTCAAAGATTTGACTGCGATGAGACTTTCTCACTCGTAGCGATGCTAAAGTCTATTGGAATTATGTTAGCAGTTGCTGCATTTTTTAATTATGAAATCTGGCAGATGGATGACAAAACATCGTTTCCTTAACAGTTTACTTGACGAAAAGTTGTATGTGATACAACCAGAAGGTTTTGTCAGTCCTAAGGATGCTAAAAGGTGAGCAGGCTTCAGTGATCCTTCTATGGACTGAAGCAAGCATCTCGGAGTTGGAATATACACTTTGATGAGGTGATCAAAGTTTTTGAGTCTATACAAAGTTTATGAGAAACTTTTATTTACAATAAAGTGAGTGGGAGCACTATAGAGTTTCTGATAAGCATATGTGGTTGACATATTGTTGATCGGAAATGATGTACAATTTCTGGAAAGCATAAAGGGTTGTTTGAAAGGAGTTTTTCAAAGGAAGACCTAGATAAAGCTACCTAATTGTTGAGCATAATGATCTATAGAGATAGATCAAGATGCTTCATGAGACTTTGAATGAGTACATACCTTGACAAGATTTTGAAAGAGTTCAAAATGGATTAGTCAGAGAGAAGTGTTCTCGCCTGCTTTGTAAGGGTGAAGTTGAGTGAGACTCAAAGCTCGACCATGGTAGAAGAAAGAGAAAGGACGAATGTCGTCCCCTATGCCTTAGCCATAGGCTCTGTATAGTATGCCATGCTGTGTACCGCACCTGTGTGTGCCTTGCCATGAGTCCGTCAAGGGGTACAAGAGTGATCCAGGAGTGGATCACTAGATAGCGGTCAAGATCATCCTTAGTAACTAAAAGACTAAGGAAATGTTTCTCAATTATGGAGGTAAGAAAGAGTTCGTCGTAAAGAGTTACGTCAATGCAAGCTTTGCCACCAATCCGAATGACTCTTAGTAGCAATCCGGATACGTATAGTAGAGCAGCCATTTGAAATAGCTCCAGGTGGAGTGTGGTAGCAGTTTTTACAGTTTGACATAGAGATTTGCAAAGTACACACAGATCTAAATGTCGCAGACCTGTTGACTATAAGACCTCTCTCACATGCAAAGCATGATCGAGCCCAGAACTCATTGGGTGTTAGATTCATCACAATGCGAATCACACGGTGATGTGAACTAGATTATTGACTCTAGTGCAAGTGGGAGACTATTGGAAATATGCCCTAGAGGCAATAATAAATTGGTTATTATCATATTTCCTTGTTCATGATAATCGTTTATTATCCATGCTATAATTGTGTTGATCGGAAACTCAGATACATGTATGGATACATAGACAACACCATGTCCCTAGTATGCCTCTAATAGACTAGCTCGTTGATCAAATATGGCTATGCTTTCCTAGTCATGGACATGAGATTTCATTTGATAATGGGATCACGTCATTAGGAGAATGATGTGATGGACAAGATCCAAACTACAAATGTAGCATATGATCGTGTCAGTTTATTGCTACTGTTTTCTGCATGTCAAGTATTTGTTCCTATGACCATGAGATCATGCAAGTCACTGACACCGGAGGAGTACCTTGTGTGTATCAAATGTTGCAACGTAACTGGATGACTATAAAGGTGCTCTACAGGTATCTCCGAGGGTGTCTATTGGGTTAGCATGGACCAAGACTGGGATTTGTTATTTCGTGTGACGGAGAGGTATCTCAGGGCCCACTCGGTAATACAACATCACAATAAGCCTTGCAAGCAATGTGACTAAGTGTTAGTCACGGGATCTTGTAGTATGGAATGAGTAAATAGACTTGATGGTAACAAGGTTGAACTAGGTATGGAGATATCGACAATCGAATCTCGGGCAAGTAACATACCGAAGAACAAAGGGAACATCATACGTGATTAACTGAATCCTTGACATAGAGGTTCGACCGATAAAGATCTTCGTAGAATATGTAGGAACCAATATGGGCATCCAGGTCCCGCTGTTGGTTATTGACCATAGAGGTGTCTTAGTCATGTCTACATAGTTCTCGGACCCGCAGGGTTTGCACACTTAAGGTTCGGTGACATTTCGGTAGTATAGAGTTATGTATGGTGGTGACCGAAGGTTGTTCGGAATCCTGGAAGGGATCCCAGACATCACGAAGAGCTCCGGAATGGTCTGGAGGTAAATATTTATATATAGGAAGTCCTATTTTGGTCGCCGGAAAAGTTTCGGGCTCATCGGTAGTTTACCGGGAGTGCCGGTAGTGTACCGGGGTACCATCGGGAGAGGTATTTCGACCCAAGAGGCTACATGGGCTGGCCGAAGCCTCCTCTAAGGGCCCATGCGGCTGGAGTGGTTTGAGAAGGACAAAATCCAAAGGTGGAGAGGTGGAAAGAGTTTCCAAGTGGAAAGGAGGAATCCTACTCCTAATAGGATTGGAGTAGGACTCCTCCACCTCCATTTTTCGACCAAAGCTTGAGGGTTTGAGGCTGCCTCCTCCCCTTGTTGGGGAATGTCGCATGAGAAACAAAAAAATTCCTATGCACACGCAAACATATCCATGGTGATGAGCATCTACGAGAGGGAGAGTGGATCTACGTACCCTTGTAGATCGCTAAGCGGGAAGCGTTAAGAAACGCGGTTGGTGTAGTCGAACTTCTTCGCGATCCAAATCGCCGAGCGTCCCGCAATCCAATCACGAACCGTCCCGCGAACACATCATGATCCGTCCCGCGAACTCATCATGATCCGTCTCACGATCTTGATCACGATCTATCCTGCGAGCTCATCATGATCCGTTCCGTGATCACATCACGAACCGTCTCGCGATCTCGATCACGGTCCTTCCGATCTAGCGCCGAACGGATGGCACCTCCGCGTTCAGCACACGTGCAACTTGATGACGATCTCCACCGTCTCGATCCAGCGAGAGGAGGTGGAGAGGAGAGAGAGTTCACTGGCAGCGTGACCGCGCTCCGGTGATGGTGGTGGAGCAATTCCGGCAGGGCTTCGCCTAAGCGCTGCAGAAAACCGATCTAGAGGAGAAACTATGCACCGGTGTAACGGGTAGCACGTGGCCAGAAATTCTGTCCAAAAACCACCCAATCCACTGGTATATATAGGAGGAGAGGAGAGGAGTGGCATCCAAGGCCTTTGGGTCGGTCGAAATAGGAGGTGGGAAGCAATCCTACTTCACCTCCAATCCTAGTTGGAGTAGGCTTGCCTCCTATTGGCTGATTTTCCACTTTTTGCTTTAGGACTTTCTCTCCTGTGCCATGGGCCTTTGTGGCTGTTTTCCCAGCCCACTAAGGTATGGTTATTATTCTCCCACAGCCCATGGACCTCTTGGGGTCGAAATACCCCTCCCGGAGGCCTCCCGGTACACTACCGGCACTCCCGGTACACTACCGATGAGCCCGAAACTTTTCCGGAAACCAAACTGGGACTTCCTATATATGAATCTTTACCTCCGGACCATTCCGGAGCTCCTCTTGACGTCTGGGATCTCACCCGGGACTCCGAACAAACTTCGGTCACCACCATACATAACTCTACACTACCGAAACGTCACCGAACCTTAAGTGTGCAGACCCTGCGGGTTCGAGAACTATGTAGACATGATCGAGACACCTCTATGGTCAATAACCAATGGCAGGACCTGGACGTCCACATTGGTTCCTACATATTCTACGAAGATCTTTATCGGTCGAACCTCTGTGTCAAGGATTCAGTTAATCCCGTATAACGTTCCCTTTGTTCTTCGGTATGTTACTTGCCCGAGATTCGATCGTCGGTATCTCCATACCTAGTTCAACCTCGTTATTGGCAAGTCTCTTTACTCGTTCCGTAATACAAGATCCCGTGAGTAACACTTAGCCACATTGCTTGCAAGGCTTGTTGTGATGTTGTATTACCGAGTGGGCCCTGAGATACCTCTCCGCCACACGGAGTAACAAATCCCAGTCTCGATCCATGCCAACTGAACAGACACCATCGAAGATACCTGTAGAGCACCTTTATAGTCACCCAGTTACGTTGCGACATTTGATACACACAAGGCACTCCTCTGATATCCTTGAGTTGCATGATCTCATGGTCATTGGAACATATACTTGACATGCAGAAAACAGTAGCAATAAACTGACACGATCATATGCTATGTTTGTAGTTTGGGTCTTATCCATCACATCATTCTCCTAATGATGTGATCCCGTTATCAAATGACATCTCATGTCCATGGCTAGGAAACCTTAACCATCCTTTGATCAACGAGCTAGTCCATTAGAGGCATACTAGGGACATGGTTTTGTCTATGTATCCACACATGCATTTAAGTCTCCGATCAATACAATTATACCATGGATAATAAACGATTATCATGAACAAGGAAATATGATAATAACTAATTTATTATTTCCTCTAGGGCATATTTCCAACAGTCTCCCACTTGAACTAGAGTCATTAATCTTGTTCACATCACCATATTATTCGCATTGTTATGAATCTAACACCCAATGAGTTATGGGGCTCGATCATGCTTTGCATGTGAGAGAGGTCTTATAGTCAACGGGTTTGCGATATTCAGATCCGTGTGTACTTTGCAAATCTCTATGTCAAACCGTAAACACTGCTACCACACTCCACTTGGTACTATTTCCAAATGGCTGCTCCACTATACGTATCCAGATTGCTACTACGAGTCATCCGGATTAGTGTTAAAGCTTGTATCGACGTAACTCCTTATGACGAACTCTTTATCACCTCCATAATCGAGAAACATCTCCTCAGTCTCTTAGTTACTGAGGATAATCTTGACCGCTGTCTAGTGATCCACTCCTGGTGACTCTTGTACCCCCTGACGGACTCATGGCAAGGCACACACAGGTGCGGTACACATCATGGCATAATATAGAGCCTATGGCTAAGGCATAGGGGATGATGTTCATCCTTTCTCTTTCTTCTGCCATTGTCGAGCTTTGAGTCTCACTCAACTTTCACACCTTACAAATCAGGCGAGAACTCTTTCTCTGACTGATCCATTTTGAACTCTTTCAAAATCTTGTCAAGGTATGCACTCATTGAAAGTCTCATCGAGCATCTTGATCTATCTCCATAGATTTTGATGCTCAACAATTAGGTAGCTTCATCGAGGTCTTCCGTTGAAAATCACTTTCCAAATGACTGTTTTATGCTTTACAAAAACTCTACATTATTTCTGATCAACAATATGTCATCCACATATACTTATCAGAAATTCTATAGTGCTCCCACTCACTTTATTGCAAATACAAGTTTCTCGTAAACTTTGTATAAACATCAAAACTTTGATCACCTCATAAAAGCATATATTCCAACTCCGAGATGCTTGCTTCAGTCCATGGAAGGATCACCGAAGCTTGCACACCTTTTAGCATCCTTAGGCCTGACAAAACATTCTGGTTGTATCACATACAACCTTTCCTCAAGTAAACCGTTAAGGAAACGATGTTTTGACATCCATCTGCCAGATTTCATAATTGAAAACACAGCAACTGCTAACATAATTCCAACAGACTTTAGCACCACTACGAGTGAGAAAGTCTCATCGTAGTCAACTCCTTGAACTTGTCACAAACATCTTTGGAACAAGTCGAGCTTTACAAATAGTGACATTCACCATTAGTGTCTGCCTTGATTTTAAATATCCATTTGTACTCAACGACCTGCCGTCTAACGAGCAAGTCTACCAAAGTCTACACTTGGTTTTCATACATGGATCCTATCTCGGATTTCATGGCCTCTAACCATTTGTCGGAATCCGGGCCCATCATCGCTTCTCGATAGCTCGTAGGTTCATCGTTGTCCAACAACATGATCTCCAAGACAGAGTTGTCGTACCACTTAGGAGCAGTACACATCCTTGTTGACCTACGAAGTTCGATAGTAACTTGATCCTGAAGCTTCATGATCATCATCATTAACTTCCTCTTCAACTAACGTAGGCTTCACAGAAACATCTTTCTGCGCTGCGCTACTCTCTGGTTGAACAAAGGTTTAACAACCTCATCAAGTTCTATCTTCCTCCCACTCAATTCTTTCGAGAGAAACATTTCCTCGAGAAAGGATCCGTTTAAGCAACAAACACTTTGCACTAGGATCTGAGATTGAAGGTTCACCCAACTGATCTTAGGGTATTCTATGAAGATGCAATTTGTCCGCCTTGGGTTCGACCTCATTAGGTGAAAACATTTTCCACACAAGTGTCACATCCCCAAATATTAAGAAATGACAGCTTAGGTTTCTATCAAACCATAATTCACATGGTGTCATCTCAACGGATTTAGATGGTGCCCTATTTAAAGTGAATGTAGTTGTCTCTAATGCATAACCCCAAAATTATAGTAGTAAAACGAGAAGATACATCATAGCACGCACCATGTCCAATAGAGCATAACTATGATGTTCGGACACACCATCACACTATGGTGTTCCAGGTGGCGTTTAGTTGTGAAACAACTTTCACATTGTCTTAAGTTGTATGCCAAACTCGTGACTCAGATATTCACCTCCACGATCATATCGCAGTCATTTTTATCTTCTTGTCACGATGATCTTTAAACTTCACTCTGAATTTGCTTGAACCTTTCAAACCATTCAGACTTGTGTTTCATTAAGTAAATATACACTATATCTACTCAAATCATCAGTGAAGGTAAGAAAATAACGATATCCACTGCACGCTACAAGACTCACTAGATTGCATACATCAACATGTATCATTTCCAATGAATCACTTGCCCGCTCCATCCAATGGGGTCCTTTAGTCATCTTGCCCAAGAGGCATGGTTCGCATGTCTCAACCGATTCGAAATTGAATGAGTCCAAACATCCATCAGCATGGAGTTTCTACATGCGCTTTATACCAATATGACATTTAGCTGCAGTGCCACAAGTATGTGGTACTATCATTATTAACTTTGTATCTTTTGACATCAATGTTATGAACATGTGTAATACTACGATCAAGATTTCAACAAACCATTCTCACTGGGTGCATGACCATTGAAGGTATTATTCATGTAAACAGAATAACCATTATTCTCTAACTTAAATGAATAACCGTATTGCAATAAACATGATCTAATCATGTTCATGCTCAACACAAAACACCAAATAACATTTATTTAGGTTCATCACTAATCCTGAAGGTAGAGAGAGCGTGCGATGTTGATCACATCAACCTTGGAAACACTTCCAACACATATCGTCACCTCACCCTTAGCTACTTCTCCGTTTATTCCGTAGCTTTTATTTTGAATTACTAACATTTAGCAACCGAACCGGTATCCAATACCCAGGTGCTACTAAGATTACTAGCAAGGTACACATTAGTAACTCGTATATCAAATATACTTCTATCAATGTTGCCAGCCTTCTTATCTACCAAGTATCTAGGGTTGTTCCGCTTCAGCGACCGCTCACCTCATAACAGAAGCACTTAGTCTCGGGTTTGAGTTCAACTTTGGGTTGCTTCACTGGAGCAGCAACTGACTTGCTATCCATGAAGTTTCCCTCCTTGATCTTGACCTTCTCGAAACTAGTGGTTTGATTAACCATCAACACTTGATGCTCCTTCTTGATTTCAACCTTCGCGGTGTCAAACATCACGAACAGCTCAGGGATCAACATTTGTTTCCCTGGCATTTTATAGTTCATCACCAAGTTCTAGTAGCTCAGTGACAGTGACTTGGAGAACTACATCAATCACTATCTTATCTGGAAGATCAACTCCCACTTGATTCAAGCGATTGTAGTACCCAGACAGTCTGAGCACATGCTCAACGATTGAGCTGTTCTCTTTCATCTTGCAGGCAAAGAATCTCGTTGGAGATCCTATATCTCGCAACTCGGGCACGAGCCTGAGATCACAATCTCAGCTCTTAGAACATCTCATATGTTCCATGACGTTCAAAACGTTTCGGAGCCTCAATTCTAAGCCGTAATGCATGACGCACTAAACTATCAAGTAGTCATCGAAACGTGCCTGTCAGATGTTCACAACATCTACAGACGACGCTAGATGGGGTGGCGCACCGAGCGGTGCATTAAGGACATAATCCTTCTATGCAGCAATGAGGACAATCCTCAGATCACGGACCCAGTCCGCAGTTTTGCTGCCAACATCTTTCAATTCTATTTCTCTAGGAACATATAAAAATACAAGGGAGCTACAACGCGAGCTAGTAATCTTCAACATAATTTGCAAAGATACTTTGACTATGTTCATGATAATGAGTTCAATTAATCATATTACTTAAGAACTCCCACTCAAATTGACATCCCTTGGGTCATTCGAGTGATACATGATCCAAATTCACCAACTCAAGTCCGATCATCACATGAGTTAAGGTGGCTTCAATGGTGAACATCATTATGTTGATCATATCCACTATACGACTCATGCTCGACCTTTCGGTCTCTTGTGTTCCGAGGCCATGTCTATACATGCTAGGCTCGTCAAGTTTAACCCGAGTGTTCTGCGCGTGCAAATTTGACTTGCACCCGTTGTATGTGAACGTAGAGTCTATCACACCCGATCATCACATGGTGTCTCAACACGACGAACTTTTGCAATGGTGCACACTTGGGGAGAACACAGTTCATCTTGAAATTCAAGTGAGGGATCACCTTATAATGCTACCGCCGTACTAAGCAAAACAAGGTGCATAAAAGGATTAACATCTCATGCAATTCATAAGTGACATGATATGGCCATGAACTTGTGTTTAAGATCTCCATCTTCGAAACACCGGCATGAGCTCCATCGTCACTGGCACAACACCATGATCTCCATCATCTTGATCTCCATCAATGTGTTGCCATTGGGGTTGTGGCACCAGCCCTGCTTCTACTTCTATTGCTACGACTTAGCGATAAAGTAAAGCATTACATAGCGCTTAATGATTGACACGCAGGTCATACAATAATTAAAGACAACCCTATGGCTCCTGCCGGTTGCCGTACTCAACGACATGCAAGTCGTGAAATTCTATACATCACATGATCATCTCATACATCACATATATCTCATCATGTAATTGGCCATATCACATCACAACATACCCTGCAAAAACAAGTTAGACGTCCTCTAATTGTTGTTGCATGTTTTACGTGGCTGCTACGGGTATCTAGCAAGAACGATTCTCACCTACGCATAAACCACAACGGTGATACATAGATTGCTTTTCAACCTTCTCAAGGATCGCCTTTGTTGGATCCGATCCAACTAAAGTGAGAGAAACTGTCACCCGCAAGCCATCTAAGCAACAAGTTGCATCGAGGGAACCGGTCTCTCGTAAGCGTACGAGCAATGTTGGTCCAGGACGCTTCATCTCACAATCCTGCTGAATCAAAATCCGACCAAGGGAGGAAGCAATCTAAGCATCAACGCCCACAAACCTTTTGTGTTCTACTCGAGATCTCATCGAACCATCAACCTAGCTCATGATGCCACTGTTGGGGAACATCGCATGGGAAACAAAAATTTTCCTACGCACACGCAAAGCTATCCATGGTGATGAGCATCTACGAGAGGGAGAGTGGATCTACGTACCCTTGTAGATCGCTAAGCGGGAAGCGTTAAGAAACGCGGTTGGTGTAGTCAAACTTCTTCGCGATCCAAATCGCCGAGCGTCCCGCGATCCAATCACGAACCGTCCCGCGAACACATCATGATCCGTCCCGCGAACTCATCACGATCCATCTCACGATCTTGATCACGATCTGTCCTGCGAACTCATCACGATCCGTTCCGTGATCACATCACGAACCATCTCACGATCTCGATCACGGTCCTTCCGATCTAGCGCCGAACGGACGGCACCTCCACGTTCAGCACACGTGCAGCTTGATGACGATCTCCACCATCTCGATCCAGCGAGAGAAGGTGGAGAGGAGACAGAGTTCACCGGCAGCGTGACGGCGCTCCGGTGATGGTGGTGGAGCAATTCCGGCAGGGCTTCGCCTAAGCGCTGCAGAAAACCGATCTAGAGGAGAAACTATGCACCGGTGTAACGGGTAGCACGTGGCCGGAAATTCTGTCCAAAAACCACCCAATCCACTAGTATATATAGGAGGAGAGGAGAGGAGAGGCAGCCAAGGCGTTTGGTTCGGCCGAAATAGGAGGTGGGAAGCAATCCTACTTCACCTCCAATCCTAGTTGGAGTAGGATTGCCTCCTATTGGCTGATTTTCCACTTTTTGCTTTAGGACTTTCTCTCCTGTGCCATGGGGCTTTGTGGCTGTTTTCCCAGCCCACTAAGGTCTGGTTATTATTCTCCCACAGCCCATGGACCTCTTGGGGTCGAAATACCCCTCTCGGAGGCCTCCCGGTACACTACCGGCACTCCCGGTACACTACCGATGAGCCCGAAACTTTTCCGGAAACCAAACTAGGACTTCCTATATATGAATCTTTACCTCCGGGCCATTCTAGAGCTCCTCGTGACGTCCGGGATCTCATATGGGACTCCGAACAAAATTCGGTCACCACCATACATAACTCTACACTACCGAAACGTCACCAAACCTTAAGTGTGCAGACCCTGCGGGTTCGAGAACTATGTAGACATGACCGAGACACCTCTACGGTCAATAACCAATGGCGGGACCTGGACGTCCACATTGGTTCCTACACATTCTACGAAGATCTTTATCGGTCGAACCTCTATGTCAAGGATTCAGTTAATCCCGTATAACATTCCCTTTGTTCTTTGGTATGTTACTTGCCCGAGATTCGATCGTCGGTATCTCCATACCTAGTTCAACCTCGTTACTGGCAAGTCTCTTTACTCGTTCCGTAATACAAGATCCCATGAGTAACACTTAGCCACATTGCTTGCAAGGCTTGTTGTGATGTTGTATTACCGAGTGGGCCCTGAGATACCTCTCCGTCACACAGAGTAACAAATCCCAGTCTTGATCCATGCCAACTCAACAGACACCATCGGAGATACCTGTAGAGCACCTTTATAGTCACCCAGTTACGTTGCGACGTTTGATACACACAAGGGACTCCTCCGATATCCGTGAGTTGCATGATCTCATGGTCATAGGAACATATACTTGACATGCAGAAAACAGTAGCAATAAACTGACACGATCATATGCTATGTTTGTAGTTTGGGTCTTATCCATCACATCATTCTCCTAATGATGTGATCCCGTTATCAAATGACATCTCATGTCCATGGCTAGGAAACCTTAACCATCCTTTGATCAACGAGCTAGTCCATTAGAGGCATACTAGGGACATGGTTTTGTCTATGTATCCACACATGCATTTAAGTCTCCGATCAATACAATTATACCATGGATAATAAACGATTATCATGAACAAGGAAATATGATAATAACTAATTTATTATTGCCTCTAGGGCATATTTCCAACACCCCTCCCTCCCTCCTATATATACTAGAGGATTTAGAGGAAAAGGCTAACCCTAATAGCCACGTGCTACCTCTCCTCTTGATCGCAGTTTCTCCTCTAGATCGATTTTCAGCGGTGCTTAGGCGAAGCCCTACTGGAATAGCTCCACCACCATCGCCGCAACGCCGTCGCGATGCCGGAGAATTCATCTACCTCTCCGCTCCCTCTTGCTGGATTAAGAAGGCAGAGATCGTCATCGAGCTGTACGTGTGCTGAACGCGAAGGTCTCGTCCGTTCGGCGCTAGATCGGAAGGACCGTGATCAAGATCGCGAGACGGATCGTGATGAAATCGCGGGACGGATCATGATGAGTTCGCGGGCTGGATCGTGATTGGATCGCGGGATGGATTGTGATGAGATCGCGGGATCCTCGGCGATTTGGATCGCGAAGACGTTCGACTACACCAACCGCGTTTCTTAACGCTTCCCGCTTAGCGATCTACAAGGGTATGTAGATCCACTCTCCCTCTTATAGATGCTCATCACCATGGATAGATCTTGCGTGTGCGTAGGATTTTTTTTGTTTCCCATGCAACGTTCCCTAACAAAAACAACTTATTGATAGCTAGGTCAAGATAACTTGCTCCCTTCTAATCGATACCCCATCAATACAACACGAAGTAGGACGTGGGTTTTTACCTCTTTCGGAGGGGCCGAACCTGGGTAAACCCTTGTCTCTCAATTCTGATCAACCCCTTCGAGCTCACCAGCTTAGCGATGGCCTCGAATCTAAGTCCTCTCACTAGGACATCTGCCGTGACAAAACCATGACACCACTGGAGACCATGAGCCGGCTTGATGTCCACAATCACCAGCATGAATTTCATTGAGAATCTCTTTTCCTTCCTCAGGGGAAACACATCGCTGGAAAACACCAGTACTGCTCCGTGTGTTTAACTCGCCATTTACAATAGTAATGGATTTGGAGCATCATATTATCTGTTGTGCGATGATTTCCTTAGTTGGGAGCTCGCCTCGAGTTAGATAAGCCAAGTATGGCACCGTCAAGTCAGGAATTGCATGGAGAGACACCACCAAGTGTGCCTCTGGGTCAGGAATAGCTATGTCTTCCTTAGATGGCAATTTAACCGAAGGGTTGTGAAGTGTGTCCAGAAACATATTAGGAGGGACCGGCTTGTGCTGAGAGCCGAGTCGTGATAGAACATCTGCCGCCTTGTTGAGTTGGCGATTAATGTGATCAACTTGATAGCCTTGAAAATGTCCCGCCACGTGGGTGAAAGCCCATGGATAAGCTGCCATCAAGGGGTCCTTCGAATCCCAAGTCCCTGAGACTTTTTGAGCCACCAAATCCGAGTCACCCAAACACCTGACCTGGCTAAGATTTATTTTCTTAACCACTCTCAGCCCATGCAGGAGGGCCTCATATTCAACTGCATTGTTGATACGTCTCCAACATATCTATAATTTTTTATTGTTCCTTTATGTTATATTATCATTCTTGGATGTTTTACAATCATTTATAGCAATTTTATATCATTTTTAGGACTAACCTATTGACATGGTGCTGAGTGCCAGTTACTGTTTTTGCTTGTTTTTTACTTCGCAGAATATCAGTACCAAACAGAGCCCAATTGCCACGAAACTTTTTGGAGTTTTTTTGGACTAGAAGACAACTTGGGAGCCAAGGAAACACCTGAGAGGAGGCACGTGGGGGCCCACAAGACACTAGGTCATGCTACAGGCCCCAGGCACTCTCTGGTGGGTTGTGGGGCCCATGGTAGCCTCCTCCACCGCCTCTTAGCTCTAAAAATACCCAAATATTCCAGAAACCCTATGGGAGTCGATGAAACACAATTCCAGCCGCCGCAAGTTCCATAACCACGAGATCCAATCTAACACCATCAAGGAGTGGTTTATCATCCTCATTGGTGCCTCTCCGATGATGCATGAGTAGTCCACCATAGAAATACGAGTCCGTAGGCAGTAGCTAGATGGCTTCCTCTCTCTCTTTTGATTCTCAATACAATGGTCTCTTGGAGATCTATTTGATGTAATGACTTTTTGCGCTGTGTTTGTTGGGATTCGATGAAGTTTGAGTTCATGATCAGTTTCTATCCATGAATATTATTTGAGTCTTCTTTGATCTATTATATGCATGATTATTTATAGCCTCTTATTTCTTATAGATCGATTTTTCTTGCCATGGGAAGAGGTGCTTTGTGATGGGTTCGATCTTGGCATGTCCTCTCCGAGTGACAGAAGGGGCAGCAAGGCACACATGTATCGTTGCTATTAACAATATCAATATGGGGTCTATTCCTACTTGAATAGATCGTGTCTACATCATGCCATCGTTCTTATTGCATTACTCCGTTTCTCCATGAACTTAATACACTAGATGCATGCTGGATAGCGGTCGATGTGTGGAGTAATAGTAGTAGATACAAAATCCTTTAGGTCCATTAATCTTGGACGTGATGCCTATATAATGATCATTGCCTTGGATATTGTCATGATTATTTGATCTTCTATCAATTGCCCAATAGTAATTTTTTTACCCACTATGTGCTATTTTCTTGAGAGAAGGCACTAGTGAAATCTACGACCCCCAGGTCTATCCCTTTAATGTATTGCTTTCCGATCTATATTTTTCCGCATTTGCTTTCTGGTCTATTATTCCAAAAACTTAAAAAGACCTTGCTGCACTTTTTATTTGCATCTTTTATTTTGTGTTCTTGTGCGATCTATTTATCCAATCTCATACAAATTAATCTATCTTTTACCGTGGAGATTTTGACAACCTCTCTTGGGCGTTGGGTTGCAAGTATTTGTTCTTTGTGTGTAGGTATCGTTTACATAGTGTTGCTTGGTTCTCCTACTGGTTCGATAACCTTGGTTTCATAACTGAGGAAAATACTTACCATAGTTGTGTTGCATCATCCCTTTCTCTTTGGGGGAAATACCGATGCAGTCTCAAGCCACGTCAATTGTTAGTACAAGGGTACATGAGCCGTAAAACATAATAGAACTTGTCACCTCGTGGAGAAGACAAAATAACTCCAGCCCCCGAGCCTTCCAATTGTCTGGACCCATAAAAATGTATAGTCCAATACGTGTTGTCTAGCGTATACTCTGGGATTTGTAATTCAGTCTAGTCATTGATGAAATCCACAAGTGTCTGGGAATTAACAGCTATACGAGGCAAATATTTCACCTAGTGAGAACCAATCTCAATTGCCCACTTAGATATTCGACCAGTGGCTTCCGAGTTTTGTATGATATCTCCAAGGGGTGTTGAACTGACCACAATAATTGGATGCTCCTGAAAGTAGTGCTTTAACTTCTGGCTTGTCATGAAAACACCGAAGACCAAGTTTTGCCAATGTAGATATTGTTGCTTCGATAAAGTCAAGACTTCACTGACAAAATAGACCGACCGCTACACTGGGTACTCTTTCCCGGCCTCCTTTCTCTCGATGACAACTCCAACACTTACCAACTTTGAATTGACAGCAATGTACTGGAGCATGGGCTCTTTGTCAATCGGGGTGGCTAATATGGGCGGCTCAGCTAGCTGCTTGTTAAGTGCTTCGAAGGCTTCGTTTGTCACGTCAGTCCAAACAAAATTTTCCGTCTTCCTCAACAATTGATAAAGAGGAATCGCCTTTTATCACATGCAGCTTATAAACCGGCTCAATGTCGCGATGCGGCCAGGCATGCGCTGGACTTGATTTATGTTGGCTTACCAAGTGAAGTTACTGCCTTGATTTTACCTGGATTAGCTTCGATACCTCACTCAGAAACCAGAAAACCCAGGACAACAAAAACACATTTTGATGGTTGGGCTTCATCTAGTATACTTGAAGATTATCAAACGTTGCCTTGAGGTCATCCAAGAGTGTCTCCTTCTTCTAAGATTTCACCATGATATCATCAACATAGGCATGAACGTCGCACCCAATCTGTGGGTGAAGGCAGTTCTGAATGTAGCGCTGGTAAGTACCCCCCTGCACTCTTAAGCCCAAAAGGCATAGAAACATAGCAGAAGGCACCAAAGGGAGTTATGAAAGCTGTCTTACCTAATCCTCAATGGCCATCTTGATTTGATGATAACCAGAATATGCATCCAGAAAGCATAAGTGGTCACAACCAGCCGTAGAATCAATGATCTAATAGATGTGTGGGAGAGAAAAAGGATCTTTGGGACAAGCTTTGTTGAGATCTATGTAATCAATAGACGTACGCCAAGTACTGTTATTTTTCAGAATGAGCACCGGGTTAGCCAACCACTAGGGGTGAAAAGCTACAATGATAAACGCAGAAGCTAGGACCGGGCTACCTCTTCACCAATAGCTTTGCGTCTCTCCTTGTTAAAACGACGTACGTATTGTTGTACTGGTTTCATTTTTGGATCCATATTAAGGTGGTGCTCAGCAAGTTCCCTCGGTACTCTAGGCATGTCAGAAAGTTTCCATGCAAAGATGTCCCGATTCTCACGGATGAACTTGATGAGCGCGCTTTCCTATTTGGGGTCCAAGCCGGTCCCAGTAGTGAACTGCTAGGACGAGTCACCTTCTATGAAGTCAATCTGCTTTGTATCTTCAGCCGGCTTAAATTCCAGCAAAGACTCAGACTAATATGTGGGTTTCTTGAGGGGGCTCATATCAGCAGGGTCAACGTTGGTCGTATAAAACTTCAATTCTTTAGCTGCGCATGATGACTCAACATAGGCTGCATCCCCTTCCTCGCACTCTTGATCTACTTTTCTGCTGCCTCCCATAGTTATGGTACCATTTGAACCCAACATCTTAAGCTTGAGATAAACGTAGCAGGGCCGAGCCATGAAACGGGCATCAGCCGACCGTCCAAAGAGGGCGTTTTAAGGGCTTTTTATCTTGACCACCTCAAACGTTAAAGGCTCGCATCTAAAGTTATACTCGTCACTGAAAGCAACGACAAGCATAATCCGCCCAATTGGGTATGCTGACTTCCTAGGAACAATACCGTGAAATACTGTGGTTGAAGTTTGTAATCTGATTTCAGGGAGGTTCATCCACTGGAAGGTGTCATAATACAAAATATTGTTGCTGCTACCCCCATCCATGAGGACCTTGGTGAGGGTATAACCACCAACCTGAGGCACCACCACCAACGCTAGACCACCTGGATTATCAACCTGGGGCGGTGATCTTCCCTACTCTAGGTGATTGGTTGCTCAGACCAATTGAGATACCTAGGAACTGCCGTCTCAACCATGTTGATGGATCTTTTTTGGAGTTTGATGTCTCGCCTATAGGTACTGGTGGTGAAAACATGGTACCAAGCACTATTCAACTGCTTAGGATTACTCTCAAACCCAGTTTGATTATTATGATGTTGATTGCCTTCGCCAGAACACTGCCCATTGCCATTGTTTCCTTGTTTCTGAAATCCTATTCTTGAGCCACACTATCCATGAAAACTTGATCCTGAAAATCCACCAGATGAGCCGATGTGTGACGCACCAAGACCAAGCCGACCCGGATGTCCCCCACCACTACCTCCTGTGTGATTATGGAAAGCTTGGTTACGGAACTCCTGCATGATATAACAATTTTCCCATGAGTGGGTAGATGACTTGTCCTGGGTACTATGTTTGGGACAAGGTGCCTATAGTGCTTCCTCGTAGTTGCGCGGTTTATTCCCATTGTAAGCTCCATCAGGGCGATTGTTGTAGTGTGTTCGTGTTAGCAATGAAGTCTGACCTGCCTTCAGGCTGTTTTCGTTTGTTGTTATTGCCTTGACCCCCTAGGTTCAATTGTGCCCATGGTTTTGCTGATGACCCTTACCACCTTCGCATTTCTTGTTCTTGCCAGTTTTGTCCTCATCTAAGCCGGGATCCTTCGTGCTGACTTAGCGTACCTGGTAAGAACATCCATCAAGTCGCCCATATCCTGCAGCTTCCGTTTCAGATGACCAAGCTTCTAGACCAACACCTGAAAGTGGCAATTTTTCACCAAGATTAGGACGGCTTGAGCAGGTGTGATGTTGTTTGACGAGTGTATGATTTAGGCAACCCAGCGAGTCCAATGATGGGCCGAATCGTCTTCGCGCTGGTCGCAATGTTGAAGATCCAGAATCGTCATTGGCCGTTTGCTTGCTCCCTAGATTTTTTTATAAATCACTCCTTTAGCTCTGCCCAAGTATTGATGGAGTTAGGTGGAAGATTCTTCAACCACGTTCGTGCCGCCCCTTCCAGCATCATCATCAAGTACTTTGCGCATACAGCATCGCTAACATCGAGCATATCCATAGCTAACTCATATCTTTCGATCCACGTCGCCGGCTCGAGATCTACTGTGTAATTGGGTACTTTGTGAGTCCCCTTAAAGTCCTTAGGCATACGCTCACTACGAAGAGACGGGGACAAACAAGGGATGCCAATCATCCTACTGTTGCCCCCACAACTGCTGGTTGGGGATGGGGGGAGGCTGTTAACCCGCGTTCACGGCCGCGGCGTCTGCCTCCACCTGCCGCATTGCCCGGGCTACGTCGACCTCGACTTGTGCTTCTGACAAAACTGGCCTTACAGGGGAGTTTTGGGCACGTTGCCTTCGCCCATTGCTAGAAACCACTGGGGACTCCGCATATCGGCTCTTGCTACGACTAGCGTAGGGCGTCGAATGCATCCGATCATGGCTATACGAGTACCGCGTTTGCTGAGTCACCACAGTCTTCAACATCTCGATGGCGTTTATGTCCTCCACCTCAATTGGTGAGTCTCCTTGAATGGGAAGTGCTTCGAGATTCTGGGTCGCCGCTAACATGTTGTTCGCCGGGTTGGAGAAGTGTCTCGGGGGCGTATGAAAATGCCGCGGAGGCGTCTGAGCCGGCATTTGTCCGCGAAGTATCGTCAATGCAGTATTGCGATCTGCTTGATTTTCTATGGTGACTAGTGTATCCGGGAGTTTGGTTATCTCAGCCATCAGGTTTGTCATAGCTTGAGTCGGCGTCTTGCTGGTCCCGGCAGTTCCTGCAGCCGGGTTCGTTCCGGCGGCCGCCCCGGTCATTGCCGAAGTGTGAGCCACCATCGTGTCTTCCATAAACACGACGACTCGATGTGGCGAATCGCTGGACTCCCTGGTGAGCTCCTCTTCAGGGCAGCCCCCAAGCCAGCCATCGAAGACAGGACGGATTGAGTCGGTATCACCCATCAAGGAGTCACCGTCTGAGTTGATGAAGGTGTCTCCGCTGTTTGGCGCGTCATCTCAAAGGTGGACCCCCTTATGTGAAACCAATGAAGACGTGGCGCTTGACGGTAAGCCGTCGGCCGGGTCATGCGTGCTGAGATGGCTCGATGATGTCGATGCAGGTGTCTGGCTTGGACCCTGGCGGGCCGATCTTACCGATGAATACGTGCATATCGTCGAAGGGGACCCGATGCCCATACTCGATTGATCCGGCCTCGGGGCCATAGCCTGAATCGTGGATGTAGAGCTTACTGCGGCAACTCTTTGTCATGTGACCAACCACGTATCCCCCGAACCCTGGAAGGGCTCCCTTTGAGAACTCAACTCCATCGGACGAGAGCCCCACGATGGGCGCCAACTGTCGTGGTTTTGTCACGACAGATGTTCTCATGGGAGAACTTAAGTGTGAGGCCATCGCCGCTAGGTGGTGACTCAAAGGGGTTGATCAGGAACCAGAGACGAGTTTACTCAGGTTCGGCCCTTCCAATGGAGGTAATAGCCTATGTCTTGCGTTGTGTGTATTGATGGTGATCTCGATGGAGGTAATAGCCTATGTCCCACTTGGCCCTTTGTCGAGCGTCGCTGGAGTTGGCCTGATTCATGGCCCATCGAATGATGTCGACCGACATAGTGTCTTTCATTGGGTGAGGAATCATCATCTTCAACTCCTTCGTCGTCACCTTCTACACCACAATGTCTGCCTTGTTGTGCACTTCGGGCATGCTCGTGAAGTTCGAGCACACTTCCATTATGCCCTCAAACTTCGCGCAGTCATCGAGCAAGCACCCAAGGAAGAATACCCTCCATCCCATGCCCTAGGAGAAAGGTTTGGGGTTGGAGTTCATCGTGAGGGAGAGGTGGTGAAATGAAGAGGTTGAAGAAGAGAGGGGTGAAAATGAAAGTGGGTTTGAGTGCGGTGCTAGGAAAGAAGTGTGGATAAATATAGGAGCATTAGACTGGTAGGAATGAATGCTGATCTTTGAAATGCGTGTTGTTGATAATGCAGATGGACAAGGGCAAGGAGGTGGTGCCACCATTGGAGAAGGGCAAGGAGGTCATGCCGCCATTGGTGGACGTGCCGGTGCAGGATCACCCTAACGCCAAGCGGAGGAACTACGGGCACTACCATGAGGAGGCATGAACATCCCACCTCTGCAAGGTGATCTTTGCTTTGCCTGTGGACCTCACGAAGCACTTCCCCGCCGTGCCTACAGAGTTCAGTCTGAAGACGAACACGTGCTGCTCATGGAGCGTCACAGTGAAGGTGGTCGACGGCGGTGTCACCTTTGATCAGGGTTAGGCCATATTCGCCGCCGTTCACCATATCGTGGCGGCTACATGCTGACTTTCAAGTTGCTCACCCCAAAAACCATGAAGGTGATCCGAACACCATGAGGGTGATCGTCTTCAACGACGACGGGTGAAGGTGGTCACCAAGTGCTAGAGGGAATACAAGCAACCAATAAACATGCATATTTTGATTATTTTTTTACCTGCATATGCTCAGCCAGGTTCAAGCGAAACAAGTATGCAAAGTGTCAAAAAACGATGTAGGTAACCAAGCGCATTCATAGTGTTCCTTTGGACAGTGTATTCTGCATTGGGATTAAGCAAGAAGCAACGAAGTTGCACGTTATACGCAGCAGATCATCTTTTGTACGTGCAAGTAAGTAATTTGGCCTCTACCTCTGCAACAGTGCTCGTGCCAACTGCATGCATTGCATGGAAGGGTTTTCCACGTTTGGAAGTGTTAACGGAGCTCTCGGCGATTAAAACCTTCGTCGTTTTAAGCTCAAACAGGCGAGCTACGTTGTCCACCGCATGGACGGTACGAAACACGGCCACGCGTTTCCTTTGCAGCTACGCATGTTAGTTCCAACTGCCTCGTCTTCACACAAAACAGATGCTCCCCTCCCCTGCACTTCTCTGCAGACTCTTACCAAGCCGGTGAGCGAGCAAGCTGTTGCGTGTAAAATCTTTCGTCAGTGGCTGTCTGTCTATTCTCCGAATAAAGTCTCGGAGTGCCCGGCAAACTGCACACCGGAACCCAGCCGGCTCCGCTCTCTCCGGTTGTGTCAAACCAAATTCAATTCCCCGGATAGTAACATCACCCGTTCACCCTGGTCTTCTCCTCGGCCGGCTGCACGCAACATCGAAGACATTAGAAACGGTTTACCTGCTAGGGCGAAACAGCATGCCGAAGGTGAGTTGGAGACGACTGTGAAACGAGAGGCTATTTGGTAGCGAAATGACAAGGCAAATCCCCGGAAGGAACAGAGAGGAAAAAAATTCCACACACAGACACGACTCCTGTGTGATCCAGACTTTGGGTTGTGTTTAGCTCTCAACGGTATCGAATAACTCGTCAGGGGCCCTGCGCCACGTAATCGCGTGACCTCGGAGATTTGGTGTCGGTGGCAGCAGAACTTGGTTGGCACGCAGATGTTCTTCTAAAAGGGATGGCATGACCTTTGCATCAAGAGGGAAAAGGGTTAAGGTACATCATCAGCTCGCCTCTCCAAGGCCAGCTTGGCGCTAGTAGACGCTCGAAGCTCGCCTTCATTTCAAATCAAATCCAAATTGAAAAAGAAAATACTTCCTTTGATGCGAATTAATTGAGGCAGCCTCTATATAGAAGCCAAATTAAGCTGCTCGCGCTCAAGTTACATGGAGCATTTGCTTGGTCCCTTATCAAATTGACAAATAGATTTTTAGGATTGCCGAGACTTTATGAAGTCTTAATCCATGCTATATTCATGAGATCTTATACGTGGAGATCTATGTGCATTTAAAAAAAATTGATTTCTTCTTTTTATATTTTTTTTAGAAAAGGAGGTTATCCCCGGCCTCTGCATCAAAACGATGCATACGGCCACTTTATTAGAAAGGGCCTCGTCCAAACGGTCTTCTTTTTACATGTGTTTGTCACTTGACCGAGACTTTAAATCTCTGTCGATTCAGTTCTAGCCATACCATAGAATTTCAGCTGAGGCACAAGTTCATCAATCTGATAGGATTCAAAGAGAATTTCAGAAGTAAGCCATGAAAAAGAGTAGTCTACAATAAGGCCAAATTCTTATACAATCATGGGCCAATTTTGTTTTTGGAAAAAATCATGGGCCAAATTTGAACCCGTCAAGAATAGGCCGAGCATGAGCAAATACATGATCTGAACTAGGTGAGGCACAATAGACCTCAGACGTCAGGAAAAGAATGAACCAATGCTATTGGTACTAGATAAGCTGGCAAAGCCTAATCCAGTTTTCCATCCCTGCAGTATTTCATGACTCCACCAATTCCTAGGGGGGACATGCACCCCCGCTCTCCAACACACATTTTTGAGGCGGCCCATGTGCGGAGTGGCATGACTGCATATTCAGTGACCTACGCATTAAATGGGGAGGAAACGTGCACCCCCACTCTCACACACACGTTTTTGAGGCGGCACATGTGAGGAGTGGGACGTCGTTGTTTATTTTTCATTTCGTTTCCTATGCATTTTTTTAAGTAATTTTGGATTTTAAAGAGTTTCAAATTTAAAAATAAATTGCCCATTTTGAAATAAAAAAATGTATTCAAAAGCTTTTACTTCCTTTGATCAATATTACTTATCATTGAACTGGATGTGTCTAGGCATATTTCAATAACAGGTACATCCATTTGAGCAACAAATAATATGGATCCCTCTAGTTAACTTGGCAAAATGTTCAAGAATTTTAATAAAATGTCCTTGAGTTCAAAACATATTTATAAATTTCAGAAAATATCCGCGAGTTTGAAAAATGTTCACAAATTCAAAAAACGTTCATGAATTCAAAAAAGTCCTTTAGTTTTGAAAAGTGTTCATGACTTTAAAAAAATTATTCATGTGTTTGTAAAACAGTCACAAATTTCCAATTTGTTCTCGAATTCGAAAACAATATTCATAAGTTCAAAAAATTGCTATCAAATTCGAAAAATGTTTATAAATTTCTAAAAAGGTTCAAAAATTCAAAAAAAAGCTCATGTATTCAAAAAATGTTTGTGAATTTAAAAAATGTTCATGAATTTCAAGATAATATCATGAATTCCAAGAATGTTTGCCACTTTTGAAAATCTCCGTTAATTATTATTATTATTATTTTAACAAATTCTAAAAATGTTCTTGATTTTTCAAAACAGGTTCCCGGTGTTGGAAAATATGTTTGTGCGTTAAATAATTGTCCACCGATTCCAAAAACTGTTTGCCAATTGAAAAAATGTTCGCGGGTCTAAAAAATGTTCACAAAATTAAAAAGAAAGAGAAGGAAAAAAATAAAAAGGCAAAAACAAAATAAAAATTTGGTTCTAGAACCTTGCCACAACTAGTGGGGATAAAACAAAATGGGTCACCCATATAGAGGACCTGGTGCGCGGGAGGGTATGCGCTAGGTCGTTATAAAACGACCTACGTGCCAAACTGAATCCGTGGAATTTCATGGACCTTATGCATTTTTTTGGTGAGATGAAATGATTACCTCGCAATAGTACAAGGTACACCTGATCAGCTCCAGGCCTTAGGATCTAAATGTTGGAGGTAATATCTAAGTACATTGGTCCATTGCATGGGCGATATAAACTTCAAGTGATGAACAAAAATATCACCTTGGGTGGCTGGCTCAACGAACTGGGATAGTTCCTTAGTGGCGGTTTGCTTACTCTCGTAAGAGTTGTTAGGATTCTTGAAAGAGGAAGGATGCAGCATAACAACAACAAAGTATTTCTCTTAGTTAAAACCAAAGTTATCAATCCAGTAGAAGTCTCTCAAACTAACAACGTGAGCAGCACATGCACACAAAACAAACACAAACTTGCACTAAGTATTTCAAAAGGGTTGCCAAGCTCATTGCCTTGCTAGTTACCAAATTAAACACAAATGATAGAGATAGACAGTTGCAGAGTAGCGCGACTAATAAAAGGATAAATTGTGTAGGAATTTAATAATGCAGAATAGACCCCATAGGTTCACTAGTGGTATCTCGCCCGAAAACAAGGGAATGACATGGTAAATAAATTATAGTTGGGCAATTCATCCAATTGCAATATTCGTGGCTATGATCATTCTCATACATACATTACGCCCATGATAAGTACACCGTCAATCGAACTTCATCTACTACTAATGGTACACCCAAAACCACTATCCAGCATAAACCTCAAGGTATTAACTTTGCAAGAAATAGAGTATCACAATAAGCTAGATGGCATAATATAGATAGGAAGAAGTCAACCAATATGACAAAACCCCATCGTTTTACAATGTTCTTCAATTTAGACCTCTTACAATTAGTCTCATTTCAATGACGGGAAGCATTGACGTGTATGACTTTATGACACATTTCTAGTATTTAGCGCAAATTATTTCAGTTACACATATATTAATTACTCACACCTTATCTCAAAATTATTGCAAAGAAATCAATTATCAAGTTCAATGATCTACAAGTTCATGCATGTTTTTCTTATACCACTAATAGATCCCTATTACATAGGACCGACATATAAATCATGCACAAAATACTATTCAACTCTTTAGAAAGATATAAGTGAGGAAAGATAGTCCTCATCTTTTTACAAAACATAATGTATCGCGATGCTCTAACATATATAAGGGATGTGCAAAGCAAATTCTATAAAAGCCTCAATTCAGAAAGACAAAAGTGAAGATCAATGAGTATTCTATAAATATAACACCTATGTGTGTCTCTTCAAGAAGTGTGACCATTACATAATGATTGTGTGCACCATCAAACAAAACTAACACAAAAACAAAAGACTCTCCAAACAAAACACATACCATGTGAACAAATTAAAACATAGGATGAACTGAGATATACCAATAATCATTGACTACGAAGAAAGCGATGCCTTTTGGGGTGTCTGTCGGTGTCAAAACCTGCGGATCTCGGGTAGGGGGTCCCGAGCTGTGAGACTAGGATTAATTGTAATAAGGGACGAAGGAGACGATGTTTACCTAGGTTCGGGCCCTCCTATGGAGGTAAAACCCTATGTCCTGCTTGATTATATTGATGATGTGTAGGTTATAGAATTGATCTACCTCGAGATCAAATAGCTAAACCCTAGATGAGTTGTCCTGTTTTCTGCAACCCAAAACCCTCCAGCTTATATAGACGCCGAGGGTACCTAGGGTTTACACATGGTCGGTTACACACAGAAGGAAAAAAACAAGCCTATCCACTACTCCAATCCTGGAGGACACCTCTCGATTGCCGGAGCTTTCTTCCTGGAGACAAGGCCTTCGATTAATCCAATGCTCGGTAAACGGCCCATATAGTCCGGCCCATGAGAAACAGGTCGGCCACCCGAGGACCCCTTAAACCTAGACTCCCTCAGTAGCCCCCGAAATAGTCTCCGACACCAAGGGTCTTAGCTCCAGCTTCGCTTGATTAGAGTCTTCGGCTTGCAAGGCGAGTTCTTCTCCTCAATCAGTGATCGGCCGAGTCTAGTTCGGCCTCCCATGACATGTAGTTTTCTCGATCTATGGATTGCCCGAACACCATGAACGTCTTAGCCCAAAGTCCAAGTATCAGAGAGCAAATAGAGTTTCCTAACAACCTTTCTGATGAAAGGTAACGGCCCACCGTGACCGCTGGACCAGTTGCAAAAACCCGATTCGTGGTTCGAGGCCGTTCTTTTTCACTAGCACGATCCATCAATGGATAGATTGTGTTCTGTTTCACACGGGATATGATTAATCATGCGCACATAATGGCACGCACGCCTTGGGAAGCGGAGGGATCCATGGCGCAGTAAAGGGAGGTTAAGTGGCGACCAGCCCCATAAAAAGGTAAAAAACCAGGACCCAGCCATGCTTCCCATACGCATCCTCTGCTTTCCCAATCTCCTAAGCTCCCAGAGCCCAGATCCAGTTCTTCTGCAACTCCTTTTCCTAGCTCGACCATGGATGGTTCTGGTTCCAATGGCAAGTGGGAGGCTTCCACAGTCACCGAAAAGGATATCCGGGACCTGAAACAGGATGGATACCTCCCCGCTAATGTCTACCACCGCGCCGGCGAGTCCAATCAGGTGGTTCCCACCCCCAAGCCTAGCAAGAGGGTGGTGTTCATCCCCCACTTCACCCCCTACAAACTCCTTCATGCACATATCGGCCTTCATCATCGTCTGCGAGGCCTTCTTGCAGGTCGAACCGCACTTCAAGCTATGGCTCAAGGTGTTCAACATCAAGCCGAACTGTGTTGCGGGCGAACACGCAAACTGTGGTGGGGCGGTCATCAGCAAGCTCCCACGCATTGGATGGTCGTCCGGTACCTTCATCGACACCATCAAGACTTGGCAAAAATAGTGGTTTTATATCACCGAGCCAAGGGAAGCCGGTCAGGCTGCTACAGCCAAGTTCAGATCCGGACCCCCACAAGATTGACCTCATGGCTCCGAAAGGGCCTTGATTGGGAGTCGGACGCGGAGGTGGACAACCTGCAGAGGCGCATCGCCTCAATGATCAAAGGCGATATCGAGCTAGCTAACGTAGTCCAGATCATGCTTAGGCGGCACATATTCCCCTGCCAGTGTTAGGACTCTCTCATGTGGGCTTATCGGCTTGACGATGAGCCTAGTGTTCGCCAGCTCTACTGCACCACTCTGGAGAAGCTGTGGAAGGCGCTGTTCAAAGCTCAGGAGAGCTGGCCAGCCAAGGAGGACGACAGGGGCCTACATGCCGACAACCCTCCTTCCCAGGTATAACATAGTTTCAATTGATCGGTTTCGTTTTCTAAAAGAAAACTCTAAACACCTTTCTGGTCATCCTTGCATAAATGGTTGAGCAAGGCTATGGGCATCAACTGCCCGACACCACAGCCCGAGGACCCTAGGTCCAAGCTGTTATCGGAGATGCTCATCATGGCGCCTTACAAGGAACCAGAATAGAAAGAGAAGAAGAAGAGAAGTCGAGGAGGCCTCCACATCAAGGACCAGCCAGACGCTGTGTCCGAGGAAACCCATGCCTCCTCTAATAAGGAGGAGGAGCATGAGGACGAGGGGGAAGGCAATTTCCCCCTCGTGAGAAATAGGGTGGCATCACCGGACACCGTAGAAGAAGTACCTCCTCCTACCCCGAAGAAGGCACGTCGGCTGCAGTTGATTCTGTCCGACAACAGTTCGAACTCGGATACCGAATCCAAAGACTTCGAGAAGGTTCCTCAAAGGAACCTAACGGTCAAGCCCCCATCTTGAAGGTAAGAATCTGAAGACTCCCAAGGTATTTATGACAAGTTTGAGATGTTATTAACATGTGAGTGCCTTTTGATCTGCAGCCCACCGCGCGTTCTCCCCACTAACCAAGTCTAGGACGGGGAGACCGCACCCGCAGAGCTAGCGGAGAGTGGGACCGCGTCGCATCCCACACCTCCGTGTGCCGAGAAGAATGTCGCGGAGGTGTCATCCCACCAGTCCCCTTTGGAGCCGAACACCAGCGGTGGGGGCGACGATGTCATGGCCGAGGTTAATGCCTTGGCCACTAAAGACCGGGAGGAGGAGACCCTCCCGTGCACTGAGGAGACCGGATGAAGAGATGTCGAATCCCCCTCCAAGGTCATCTCCGGAGCACACCACGCCTCTGGAGCCACCAGTACAATGCCCGGATGAAGATCGGTCTAATCGATCACCACTGGCGCCATCGACCACTAGGTGGCCGGTTATGGAGGAGGCTCTATCAAGCGCCTCCAGCTCCTAGTATCACTGCACCCTTATGGGTGTAGTTTTGCAAAGCATTCAGTCCGTTGATAGCAGACTGAAGGAGGCCTTCAACAGTCTCCTGACAGACTTCCAGGTGAGCCACATAATGTTTCATTTCTTGAATATGAATTTGTTACATCTGTGTTATAGTTATATATATAGCAGCCCCCGAGCCCTGGGTGAGTTTAGAAAAACTCACCTGGGGGTCAATCATAAATTAGTGTGCCAAATGTCCTAACAACCCAAGAGGACCGAACATAGGGTCATGTTTATGACAGTTCGAAGGTATGAACCAATGTAATCTAATAGGGGCTTATTATTTGTAGGCTTCGTCATTGGTGGCTGCTGCTAATGCCATCGAGCTAGACAAGCTAAATTGGAAGCCCAAGAACTCCCAGGACGAGCTTCATAGTCTGAACAAGAGATTCGACGAGGTGCAAGGTAAGCCGGATTATAGTATCCAAATTTTTCATCATTAGTGATTTGTACCATCGACGCAGTATGGTTATATGTTGGACGCTTACATAGCCTCAGCGAAAGAGATTGAGAAACTCAAGGCCGAGTTGTAGAAGGCGAAGCAAGAGGTTGTGGACGAGAAGGTGGCGACCGAACAAGCGGCTGCCGCGCTTTCCGCTCTAAAAGCCATGAGCGCCAAGCATGAGGCTCAAGTGGAGGAAATCTAGCAGAGCTCAAGGATACCAACCAGAAGTGCGAGGACCTTGAGAAGTAAGGCAAGTAAAAGACCACCGAACTATCCACCCTGAAATCCGATCTCCAAAAGGAGCAGGTGGAAGTTCGCCAAGTTAAGGATATCACGAATGGTAGGCCGTATTTACTACAGTGTGTCTTCAGTGATAGTACGTTTGCATTTCTCACCCAAGTATGGCGTTCCTTAGGCGCCTTCTCGGACGTCCAGAAGAGCATATAGGACGTGAACCAGTTCTATGTTTCGTCGGGAGAAGGAGATGAAGCTCGGCTATTCTGGGCACAATTTGAAGCCCCCGAGCACTCTCCTCTCCTTATCGAGCAGCTGAAGCAGCTGATGGAGCTACATCGGATGGCGGAGCCGGTCATGAAGGATCTCTATATCTAGCTATGGCCCAATGAGCCATTGCCGAGCAGCTACTTTGGCCTAGTGCAGAAGCTGGGCGCCGCCTCGCCTCGGATCGACGTGCGAAGGTGTTCCTCTTATATCAAGGGAGCTCAGATGGCCTTTGCGAGGTCCAAGGTGCACTGGCCGGGGCTTGATCCAACGAAGATAGCCACCGCTCCTCCGCCTCCTGGAAAGGAGCATAAGTGTCCTGAGCGATACTTCTCTATGGAGATGGAGGGTGCTCGGGCAATAGAAGCTCAACGTTCGAAAGAAAACACTTATGAATAGATGCTTTGTAATATGTATAGAGACCTTTTAATGCTATTATTGCTATAATGCATGGTTTATAATGTCTTTTATGTTTTGCATTCATTATAACTCCTATGTGGCCATTGAAACTGAAAGTTACGAGTCGTCGGCTTCAGCCCCCATGTAGATACTACGTGAGGTGTCCCTACCCATGCACTGTGACCCTTAGCCAAGCTATCGGTACCCGAAGGCGATAGTGTGAGCTAGACAAGGCAATCATACCATAATGCTCTATTGCTTTTACTTAGCCATAGGAGCGCAAAAAAGGAATGCGGGGGCTGATGACTAGCCTCGAGTGGTTTGTGATGTTCGGATGAATCACGGCTAAAGCCAATATCACATGGTTTGTCCGAGTACCAAACCCATCGTATGACACGGAATAACCTCTAACAAGGTTTTTAGTATAACACTTAAGCTCGGATTCGCAGACTGGTTCTCGCATACTATGACAGTCAGTTTTCGGCTTTCTTCACTGAAGTGCTTGACCAGGCTAGCTGGAAACACAATCACAATGATTCTCCCTTTGCCCGTTTAGACGAACGAGCGGAACGTAAAGGGGCAAGCACAGGAGTCGGGCAACCCAACTATTGACCCAAGACATTGTTCGGAACCAATGCATATAAAGCAAATTCCAAGACGCCAAACGCATAATCAATTGTGGTTAGGGCATTTTTTTAAGTTTCGAGCCCCCTGTCTATTGGCCGTTGCATCATAATGTGTACCAAACAGTTTCACAAGAAGAGGGAGAAAATAGAGTATGTGCCAAAAAAAAAGAAAACAAAGCAACCATGTGTAATGGTTTTATATTTTGCTCAACAACTATTATTGTTCAAATTGCCGAAGAAACTGTTTACATGTATTTGAAAATGAAATATAAATTTTACAGGATTGGTTGTACCAAGGGTCTTTGACGGGTGACCTGACATCCTCGATGTGCCCTATCGCTTGTCCGCTCCTACGCCTCCTAGGGAGTTGTATACTTCGATCGGTGGTGCTGCTCGGTGAGCAAACCTTGGAAAGAAAGTTCTGAGAAGTTGCCGAAGTGTGGATGAGCTTTACTCTTTAGCAGGTCCTTGATGGTGCCTGTAGTGTGTCCGAACACAACTAATGGCAGTAGTTTGGTCCAGCCGAACACTTTGCTCTTTGATAGTTGTTCCCCATCGCCGCCTATGGAATCTTGAGTGCAAAGTTGTGCCTCCTCGGCATGTACTTTGCTAGCCTTAGGGCTGTGCAATGGGGAGCGAGTCCCTATTTATAGGGGGAGGAAGGTTCTGGGGGCTCGGGCTGAAACCGAGCTCGTTTCCCAACCTTACGAGCCTTTACGAAAGATGTCGGCGTTTGTCGATCATCATTGTAATGGAATTCGGCCACTAGGGACAATGCATGTTCCTCAGTTTGGAGGGAGCACTCCATGTTGCCGTTGATAGTAATGATCCCCTTGGGGCCGGGCATCTTGAGCTTGAGGTATGCGTAGTGTGGGATGACGTTAAAGCGAGCGAATGTTGTACGGCCTAGTAGGGCGTGATAGCCGCTGTAGAAAGGTACAATGTCGAGGATCAAGTCTTCGCTCCGAAAGTTATCGAACGAGCCGAACACTACTTCTAGGCTTACAGAGCCCGTGCACCAGGCTTCGACGCCTGGGATCACTCCTTTAAAGGTAACATTGCTGGTTTTGATCCTTGACGGATCTATACCCATCTTTTTCGCCGTGTCTGAGTAAATCAGATTAAGGCTACTTCCTCCGTCCATTAGGACTTTAGTGAGGTGGTACCCATCTATGATGGGGTCTAGGATGAGGGAGGCCAAACCCCCGTGGCGGATATTGGTCGTGTGGTCGCGTCGATTGAAGGTGATTGGATATGCCGGCCATGGGTTATACTTCGGGGCTACAGGCTCTACAGCGTAGACCTTACGAAGAGCGCTCTTCCTCTCCTTTTTGGGTATATGAGTGGCGTATATCATATTCATGATTTTTACCTCTAGAGGGAACTTCTTCTGTCCACCACCGATGGGACTACAGGGTTCATCCTTGTCCTCACTTCATAGGCCCTTGCCTTGATCCTCGGCTACGAGTTTGTTGGCCTGTTTGAATACCCAACCGTTATGATTGGTGTGGTTGGCGGGCTTCTCTTGAGTGCCATGGATCTAGCAAGGCCTCTCCATGATTGTGTCTAGCAGGGTGGGTCAGTCGCGATTGCCTTTAGGAGGCTTCTTCCGCTGCCCGGGTCGGGAGTTGCAGAAGCCGGTGTTAACGGCCGTGTCATCGGCATCGCTGTTGCTGTGCCAACGCTTATTCTTATTGCGTTTTTGTTTCCCGTTTCCATCCCGAACTTCAGAGGTTCCGGGGTCTTTGGGGCTGTGGCTCCGTCATTCTAGCCAGTTGTCCTCGCCCATGCAAAAGTGAGTCATGAGTGATGTAAGGGCGGACATTGTCTGAGGTTTATCCTGGCAAAGCTAGAGAGCTAGTTGTCGGTGTTGAAATCGGCAGATCTCGGGTAGGGGGTCCCGAACTGTGAGACTAGAATCGACGGTAATAGGAGACAAAGGGGACACGAGTTTACCCAGGTTCGGGCCCTCCTATGGAGGTAATACCCTACGTCCTGCTTGGTTGTATTGATGATGTAAGGGGTTATAGTGTCGATCTACCTCGAGATCGTATAGCTAACCCTAGATGAGTTATCTCTCCTATACCCCTAAACCCTCTGGCTTATATAGACGCCGAGGGTGTCCTAGGTTTTCACATGGTCGGTTACATGCTGAAGATATAAACATGCCTAACTACAACTAATAACTTGGAGAATATGTCATGGCTCCTTGAGGCTTCCATCTGGCGTTGGTGGTCTTTGATCATCCAATGTCTGTTTTGCAGCCCATACAGTCCGGCCTATAAACAATAGGTCGGCTATCCGAGGCCCCCCTAATCCAGGACTCCCTCAGTAGCCCCGAGACTAGCCTTCAATGCCGATTTATATGCGGTCGATCTCCTCATGTCATCGTCTTCAGCTTGCAAGGCGAGTCCCTCATCCTTCTTTGTTCGGCAACCGACCAGTCTTCAGTAAGATCTCAAGCGTGGCGGGCACAGGTTCATTATAATAATTGCGTGTGTTCCTCGACTTTCGTGCATCATGGGGAGGTGAGTGGTCAATGGTTTTTACAACCTTTCCCTCCGCAATAGGTGCACCAACCCATTTAATCAAACAAAACCGTGGCTCAGACCACATTCTCTCCCTCCTCATCGAAATAAACTCCTAGAGGAAGCTCCACGCAAAACAGGGACAATGTCCCCAGCTCCTTCGCACGTCCCTACGGCTCACACCCAGGGGATTGGACCAGCTATTCTGGTACACTCATGCGGCTCCATAATCTGGAGACCTAGGGGTATCTCCCATCTTCAGATCTGGCGGCGACTCACGTAGGTCTGCTCTCCTATGGCGACGAGGTTTTAGACGAGTGTTTCCCCAATCCTAACAAGGGGAAGCACGTGTGCTTCATCCCCTTCCTTCTCCGGGTCCTTGGGTTTCCAATGCATCCGTCTTGGAGGGGGTTACTAGAGTTCTATGGGATGCAACTCTACCATCTCACTCCAGGGTCGATCTACACATCTCGGGTTTCGTCGCCCTCTGCGAGATTTTCTTGGGATGCGAAACATATTTTGATCTGTGGAGGAAATACTTTTGTCTCGTCCCCTGAACTCGGGACAAGATAGTCTTGGAGGTCATTGGGGACAAAGTGTGCCGCATAACGGGGACGGGGTATCCAACCGGCACACCGAAGAACTCCAAAGAATGGACCTCGGAGTGGTTCTATATTGAAGATGTACCCCTGTTCGAGCCAACTCGGACAGGCCTTCCCAAATACTCCGACGTTCTCCCGAAGAAAAGGTACAACTGGCAACAAAGTAGCTCATTCCGGGAGGAAAGCACCAAAGTGCGACGCCTGGCAGTGCGGGTGCGGATTCTCGTCCACCAGCGACTCACCATGATCGACGTCATGGCCGCCGCCATCTCCCGGTGTGTACAAACCCTCCAACAGAGGGTACACCCCCTATGGAAATACAATGGGACAAGTGACGCCACGCGCTCCTGAATGCGAGGTCCCGCCAATCCGACAACGTTGGCTCCTGCACTTGCCGATCTATACAAAGGAGAGCAAGAAGAATTTGTTCGACAGTTAACCAAGGAAGGATATTCGGCCCACAATCCCATCAGACGGGTAAGCCTTTCTCTTTTAATCATGAAATAGTTCGGGGTTTCCATTCCGTACTCTATTTGATTGAGGTCTAGTGTGAACATGAATGGAGGAGTTTCATCGAGACAATCAACTGTCCGGCTCCTCAGCCCGAGAACAATTCACACGACAACGATCCGGGTTTCAACAAGGACCCGGATCTTCTTCTTGACTTTGAAAATGGAGTCTATTTCTAGGACAGCATCGTCCAGACCCCGGTGGCTATCATAGTTGATTACCCCTGGTCATTCTCCATCCCTGTCGTGGGCAAGAAGAAAAGCTCCTCCCGCAAGAGGCCTGCTAAAAAGAGTGCCCCGGACGTGTCGGTCCTGACCCCCAAGTGCCGCCGATCCACGCAGCATATGCCGGCAGCCAAAGCTGCGGCCAAATCAAAGGCCAACTGGGACCCTGCGAAGGAGCCGGACATGAGGACAAACCCACCTGCACGCTCATTCGAAAGGTACTTTATTCAGTTATCCTTTTATCGTTGTAATCAGTAGAATCCCATAGAAGCTCGTTTTATTTAAATACCTATGTGAAACACCCAATCCTCTCCTATCAAAGGGGTTACCCGGGTGTCTGGAGATGCCCGAAGCACCCGATCCACAACCCATGCGGCTTCTGCTTCAGAAGCCCCCGTGGCTAATCTGGTGCCCGCCGATTCTGGTGATGGTGTCTTCGTCACCAAATCGGAGGTGGAGAGTGCCATGAATCTTCAGCAATGATGGGAAGCTATGCGACACCCAATTTTCTTCAATCAGGAGTTTGGTGCCCTACGCTCGGCGGATGCACACTTTGGCGCCGCCCGAGATGGATTCGGCAAAGCTATGAAGTTAATAACAACCATCATACATGTAAGTGATCGGATTTTATAGAATCCGAATATTTGTGTAAGCCTAGTAGCCCCCGAACCTTAATTTGTTTTGGAACAAACAAATTAAGGATCTCTGCACTATTTGACTGCTAACGCATGCCTCAAAGCAACAGTCTGAGCAATTAGCCAAGGAGCTCGAGAAGAGCCACACGGAAGTACAATCCGTGAAGGCTGAACTAGCACAAGTAATGAACTTCATGCGAGAGGACCATGGTGAGTATGCATCTACTGCTAACTTTATATATCATCCTGCCTGACATACTGATTCCGTGTAGCAGCCAAATCAATAGGACATATGGAAAGGCAGCTAGAAGAAGCCCGGGATTCTCAGAGGTATGCGGAGTCCCAACACCAGGTTGGCTGCCTTGTTATACAAAAATAGGACGAAGAAATAAAGAGTTTAAAGATTCAATTGTCCCAAGCTCAAGAAGAGAATCGAAAATTTCAGAGGGCGTGTTCGGTAAGTACAATTCCACTATCAGCAAATATTTCTGATGTAGGGAGTAATAGTAAGCACGCTGTTATCTTATGTGTAGGCCTCCTGTCCGGGCATCCTGAAGAGGAGATAGAATCATACCAAGGGGACCTACTGAAAGAGCTGACCTCCCTCCATACACGCATGGAAAAAGCCATGAAAGGGATGGTGAAGGAACTATGGCCCACCGAACAGCCACCTAAATGGCTAGCCGCACTAGTGGATTGATTTAAGGGGGCTCGAAATAGGTTCGAGCTATGGAAGACTTCGACTTGCCATGAGGGAGCACGGGAAGCATGGTCAATGGTCAAGACCCGGTTCACCGGACTTAACCCCGAGCATATGGCGCGGGTTGGTCCCATGGGATTGGATGGAAAAGAAGTGCCATTCCACTTGGTATATGCCCAAGTGATGCCAGCCGCCCGTCTTTCGCAAGCAGACTGCCCCTTAACACACTAATTGATAACCTCGATCAGCTACCACACATGTAATGTACATGTGTATAAACAATCTGTGTTGTAAATTTTTTCTTAATTGGACATTGGCTTCTCCCTCCCGTGTGAAGAGCTCGGGAGTGTTCCTCCTTATTTTTCCCTCGCAAAAGAGCGAACTGTATTCGGGGAACCTGGCAATCCGGCCATGTGGTGCAAATAGACAGAAAGCACATAGAAAGATATGTTATATTATGACGTAGCGTAAGAAATATCTTCCAAGGAAAATAGTACCTCTATCGATACCTTTCCTCGGGGCTCTAGGAAGTGCATAGATAGAAGTCCACATACTTGAAGTATGAGGCTAAGTGTCCTTTGGTAAGAAAATACCCAAACAACGGTAATAAGGACCAGAGCCGTATATGGTGTTTCCGTCATAACCGACCAATTGTCTACATAAGATAGCTATATTTCGGCTTCACCCATCTTAGGTACGTGTCCGGATGACCCGATCATAACAATTGCAGAGGTGCTCCCTTTACTCTCTAGTCGAACAATCGGGAATGTAGAGACTAATCACAGGAGCGAGGCAATCCAGCTTGGCAAAGTCTTAGTTCGAATTGATGCATATGATGGCTAGAACATGGCAAAGGAAACATGTGTGCCGAGTAAGTATGAGCAAAAATAAAAAGTTTGGCTATTAGGAGAAGCCCCCACGTGCTGTATTCGGATTTAAGACTTTATTGTGTATGCTGATCGTCTTAACACAAGATTGGTTCAGCCGAACATAGGGTAAGAAAATACATTGGCCCTATCGAACAGCAAAGTGGGAAGGGAAAAGAAAAAAAAGGCAAAAATAACAAAAGGAAAAATGAAAAAATGTGGGGGAGTTTAGATGACACCGGTTTATCCGTAGAAGCGCCAAAGAAGAGCTGCGTTCCATGGGTTTGGTTCAAGGAGGTTATCGGATGGATTCCGCAAATGATAGGCCCCTCCCACGAGCACTTCGTCAATGATGAAAGGACCCTCCCATTTGGGGTTGAGTTGGTGCTTCTGTTTCTTCGAGAGTCGTAGGACGAGTTCTCCTACATTGTATGCTTTTGCCCTGACCTCCCTACTTGTGTACCGTCGAGCTTGCTGTTGGTAAAGAGTGGAACCAACCAGAGCTATGTCCCGCTCCCCTTACAAGGAGTCTAAGTCGTCCTGCCGATCCAACTTGGCCTCCTTTTCCTCGCACATGCGCACTCTTGGTGTGTCGTGGATAATATCGCAAGGGAGAACTGCCTCTGCCCCATAGACCATAAAGAACAGTGTGTAACCCGTTGATCTGTTCAGGGTGGTACACAGGCCCCATAGAACGGAGTCGAGTTCCTCCACCCAATGACAGTCGGACTCGTGAAGAGAACGGACCAAACGTGGCTTGATGTCGCTCAGAATGAGACCGTTTGCTCGCTCAACCTATCCATTGGTCTGCGAATGATAGACCGATGCATAATCAAGCTTTATGCCCATTTTTGCGCACCAGTCCTTGACCTCTTGGGCTGTGAAGTTGGATCCATTATCCTTATTATACTATGTGGGACACCGTAATGGTGTACTACGCTTGATATAAAGTCGATCATTGGTTCGGATTTAGCTGACTTAACGGGCTTTGCTTCTATCCATTTGGTGAACTTGTCCAGCATGACCAGTAGGTATTTATTTTTCTTGGTTCTCCCTTTAAGGGGTCCGACCATGTCCACCCCCCAGACTGCAAAAGGCCAGATGATCGGAATAGTTCGAAGACCTGTTGGGGGCATGTGACTTTGATTTGCGAAGAGTTGACACCCAACACAATGTTGAACAAGTGATTGGGCATCCATCTGAGCTGTAGGCCAAAAGAAACCGGCTCGGAAGGCCTTGCTGACAAGGGATATTGCCGTGGCGTGATGCCCGCCCATGCCTGCATGGATTTCGATGAGGAGCTCCCGTCCTTGTTCATCAGATATACACCTCTTTAATATTCCGGTGGTGCTTTTCTTGTATAACTCACCCTTGTGTACTTTGTAAGCCTTGGATCGCCGAACTATGCGTCGTGCCTCAGTTTGATCGTCGGGGAGTTCCTTGTGAAGAAGGTAAACGAGGAAGGGCTTTGTCCATGGCGCAATTACTGCCATTACGTCATGAACCGAGGGCATCTCATCCATCGTGGAGCTGCCGATGATACCATCATCTGGCTCGTTTATAGGGGGAATAACTTCATCTGCCGTATTCGGATCGGCACCATTGTCATCGTACTGCCACACCACAGAGGGCTTAAAGAGGTTCTCCAGGAAGGTGTTTCTTGGGACGGGATCGCGCTTGGCTCCCATATGGTCCAGTATGTCAGCGGCTTGGTTGTTATCTCGAGCGACGTGGTGGAACTCCAACCCCTCGAACCGAGAAGATATCTTAAGGACGGAATTTCTATATGCTGCCATCTTCAGATTTTTGGCATCGAACTCGCCGTTGATTTGGGATATGGCCAAGTTTGAGTCTCCTTGTACCTCTAGCCATCATATGCCCATTGATACCGCCATCCGAAGACCATGAAGAAGAGCTTCATATTGGGCGGCATTGTTGGAGTTGGCATACATGATTTGCAACACGTATCGCATGTTGTCACCTGTGGGGGCTGTGAGAATAACTCCAGTCCCCAGACCGGCCAAGGTCTTTGATCCATCAAAGTACATTGTCCAATGGGAGTATGCACTATACTCCTTGGGAGCTTGGCCTCTGTCCATTCAGCCAAGAAGTCTGCCACTACATGAGATTTAATGGAGCGGCGTGGCTTGTAGGTTATTTCAAAAGGAAGGAGCTCAATGGCCAATTTGGCTATGCGGCCGGTGGCATCCCTGTTGTTGACTATATCACTTAGGGGGCCTTCCGATGCCACTGTTACCGCACACTCCTGGAAGTAGTGTCTGAGTTTGCTTGACGCCATGAATAATGTTTAGGCTATTTTTGGTAATGTGGGTATCTGGACTTGCACTGCATTAGCTCCTCTGACACATAATATACCGGTTTTGGAGTCCGGAATTTATGTCCTACCTCATCACGTTCAATGACAAGCACCGCACTAACGACTTTGTTGGTGGCTGATATGTATAACAACATGGGCTCACCAGCGCTTGGTGCCATGAGTATGGGATTGGTTGCCAGTAGTGTTTTGATTTCTTCTAACGCAGCCACTGCCTCATCGGTCCATTCGAAATTGTTGGTCCGTTTTAGCAGCTTATAGAGCGGCAAAGCCTTTTCTCCGAAGGCGGGAGATAAAGCGGCTTAATGCCGCTACGCACCCAGCTAGCCTCCGGACGTGCTTTAGCTCTGTGGGGATTGCAATTTCTGATAGGGCACAAATTTTAGCTGGATTTCCTCTATTCTTCTATGGGAGACGATGAATCCAAGAAGCTTACCAGAGGGAACTCTGAATACACATTTTTCCGGATTGAGCCGTATATCATATTCCTGTAAGCTAGCAAAGGTTTGCCATAAGTTGTCGATCAACTGGCCGACGTGTTTGGTTTTTATTACCACATCATCCATGTATGCCTCGACAGTCTTACCGACCTGTGTCGCGAGACAGGTTTGGATCATGCGCTGGTATGTGGCCCCCTCATTTTTAGCCCGAAAGGCATAGTGTTGAAGAAGAATGGCCCGTAGGGGTGATTGATACGTCTCCGTCGTATCTATAATTTTTAATTATTTCATGCCAATATTCTACAACTTTCATATACTTTTGGCAACTTTTTATACTATTTTGGTACTAACATATTGATCCATTGCCCAGTGCCAGTTCCTTTTTCTTGCATGTTTTTTGCTTCGTAGAAAATCCATATCAAACGAAGTCCAAACGGGATAAAAACTTACGGAGATTGTTTTGCGATATATGTGAATTTTGGGTAGTGGAATCAACAAAAGGCGGTGCCCGAGGGGCCCAAAATCCTGGAGGGCGCGCCCAAGGGGACCCCTTAGGTCGGTTGAAGACATCGTTTGGCCGCAAGAAAGATATTTGTATAAGGAAAATCCCCTCAAAATTTCAGCCCACTCGGAGTTATGGATCTCCGGATATTTAAGAAACGGTGAAAGGCCAGAATCTGGGAACGTAGAAACACAAGGAAACAGAGAGAGAGATCCAATCTCGGAGGGGCTCTCGCCCCTCCGCCGCTATGGAGGCCAATGACCGGAGGGAAACCCTCCTCCCATCTAGGGATGAGGTCAAGGAAGAAGAAGAAGGATGGGGGCTCTCTGCCCCTCTCTCCCAGTGGAACCGGAACGCCGCCGGTGCCATCATTGTGACGACGATCTACTCCAACAACTATGTCATCTTCACCAACACCCCCATCACCTTCCCCCATCTATCTATAGTGGTCCACTCTCCCGCAACTCGCTGTACCCTCTACTTGAACATGGTGATTTATGCTTCATACTATAATCCAATGATGTGTTGCCATCCTATGATGTCTGAGTAGATCTATTTGTCCTATTGGTTGATTGACGATCATGATTGGTTTGAGTTGCATGTTTTATTATTGGTGCTGTCCTATGGTGCTCTTCGTGTCACACAAGCATGAGGGATCCTCGCTGTAGGGTGTTGCAATGTGTTCATGATTTGCCTATGGTGGGTTGCTTGAGTGGCAAAAGCATAAACCTGAGTAGGTGGGTTGTTGCATATGGGAGTAAAGAGGACTTGATACCTTATAATGCTATGTTTGGGTTTTACCTTAATGATCTTTAGTAGTTGCGAATGCTTGCTAGAGTTCCAATCATAAGTGCATATGATCCAAGTAGAGAAAGTATGTTAGCTTATGCCTCTCCCTCATATAAAATTGCAATAATGATTACCGGTCTAGTTATCAATTGCCTAGGGACAATTCCGCAACTCCTACCGCCACGTTTCCACACTCATTAAACTTACTTAGTTGTTTCTTTATCTTAGCAGACCTTAGTTTTTATTTAGGTGCTCTTTATTATCTTGCAAACCTATCCTATCACACCTACAAAGTACTTCTAGTTTCATACTTGTTCTAGGTAAAGCGAACATTAAGCGTGCGTAGAGTTGTATTGGTGGTCGATTGAACTTGAGGGAATATTTGGTCTACCTTTAGCTCCTCTTTGGGTTTGACACTCTTACTTATCGAGAAAGGCCAAAATTTATCCCCTATACTTGTGGGTTATCAAGACCTTTTTCTGGCGCCATTGCTGGGGAGCAATAGCGTGGGGTGAATATTCTCGTGTGTGCTTGTTTGCTTTATCACTAAGGCTGTGTTCGGTTACGCCCAACCCCATGAGGTTTTGGGTCCAATCCACGCGGGTACGCAGGGATTACCCCCGCCGGGGAATAAACTCGACCCATGCAGTTTTTTTCTGTTTGGTTAAGCCTCGTGTGGTATTTCCCCGACCCAAAACATGTCCAAATCAACGTGGAAAAAATCATCCACCAGCACACCGTGGAAGGAATCCTTGAGCGAGGCGCTCGTCCATCTCTCCCGAGCGAGGCAACAGAAGTGGCGGCAAGGAGATGCAGGGATGGGTGCATGGCGGCGGCACAACCTACCGGATGAGGAGGGTAACCCCCTGCTTCGACGACCTGCCACGAAGCCTGCCGGAACCCTATCCTCCGAATTGTCCCATCTCCCTTGCCACCCCCTTGCCGCTGCCGGAACCCTAGCTCTGGTGAAGTGGCGCCATCTCGTTAGTTCTCTCTCTCTCTTTAGTACCACTGATTCGCCCCTCCATGAAAACCTGGCCAGATCTTGATCTGTCTTCTGAATATGGTTGTTAAGGTCCATATTTCTTTCGGTTTCCACGGAACTAGCATCAATTTTTACTTAGATAGGCAATGCAGCGGTTGCTTGGTGTTGTCACTGCGTATTGAAAAGAGAAAGGAAGGTCAACTAGGTTACATATTCTGATATGTTGTTGTTAGTAATTTGTAGTGCAGTCAGTAATACAATTCGGTTTTAGTAAATGGAGTCAGGAGGTTACTTTGTACGGCAATCAGCAGTACACTTTGGTGTTAGTAATTTGTTTGTATATGTCATTGTGATTTGTGGGTAGTACTCCTACTCCACATAGGCAAAAGACTTACTATTATTTATTTATGGTTGCAACTAAAGTTGTCACTTTATTTCATTCTTCTAGTACTATCACTGGTAGATAATATAAATTGTTCTCTTCATGGTGTGTGATCATCATCTGTTCTTGATTATCTAAATATACATAATGCAATTTATGTTCTTGATTAATATAATTTTTCTCTTCTTAAGTCTTAAAATGGATTCGGAAATGAAGGGCCGCATTAGGAAGTGGGAGGAGGAGGATGACGAAATGATGTTATTCGTTTTCCCTACACTACATTTGATGGAGACAAGTGGAGTTGCTCTTAGGGAGACGAGGATTCGGCGTCATACATTATCTCTAACATGGCAGATGTTTGTTTAGGAGTTACTTGAAGGACACGTCAAAAACTGTTGGGTAGCATTTAAGATGGAGCCGCATATGTTAATATCTTTGGCTAATTATCTTAGAACGGAGAAGTTTGTAACATCCCAAATTTTGGAATGTTATAATAAATATTAGAATGTGTGTTTGTTTGCCTGAGTGATTGAATTGAGTGAAATTTGAAACTTTTAAAAACTTTTGAATTAGAGGGAATGACATGACTTTCCCATGTGCTACATTTCAAGTCAGTGAGATAAGATGACATGACTTCTTCAATATAAAAAGATTTGAAAAGTGAATTTGAAAACTATTTGAAAATTTCCTGATATGGAGTTCCTTTCATATTTGAATTTCCAATTTGAAGTTTGAAATAATTCAAACCCCTTGACAAAACTTGAGAGGAGTAATATGACACTCCACACCAGGGGTTATTTTGTGAAGTATTTGAACCATAAAACCCAGGGGGTTATTTGAAAATTATTTGCAAAAAGAATTAAAATCAATTTAAGCATTTCCTGGAAACAATTTTTTTAAATTAATTATTTTGGCCGTCAAAAAATGTTCATTAAATTGCATTTATTCCCCTGGTCATTTTAATATAAAGATATTAAATTTTGGAAGTGTTTGGTTGCCATAAATGAGTTTTCCTTTCACTGGAAATTAGAAAAAGAAAGGAATTAATGCATTTCCTGAAAATAATTTTTTTAAAGTATTTATTTTGGCCGTGGAAAAATGTTCATTAAATTGCATTTCTTACCCTGGTCATTTTAATATTAAGATCTTAAAGTTTGGAAGTGTTTTGATGGCCATAAATGAGTTTTCCTTTCAATGGAAATTAGAGAAGGAAATGAATTAATGTTCTAATAAAAACCGGCCGGCCCACCTGCCTTAACTCCCCCTGAAATTACTCCAATCCTACTAATCCTGCACTCGTCTCCCTCCTCTGTCCCCTCCCCTTTCCACGTCGGCGACCACTGAATCTGCCATCTCCTCTCCCTTTCCTTTCTATGACCCCGAGCTGCTCCTATAAATACCCGAGGCCTCCCGCACCCTGTTCCACCCCTAAGCCCCATTCCCCGTGCCCTCTTGCCGCCGCCATTGCTCGTTGGAGCTCCGGCCACCACCAAAGCCCTCGAGCTCGTGCCGTTCCACTCCGACCGCCCCAAGCCCTCCCGAGCCCACCAACCTCTCCACCTCGCTCGCGCGCACCTCCCAGTGCCCTCTCCCTCGTCCCGCACCCACCGGAGTCCCTTCCCCGACGACCACCTGAAGATCCTCACCGTTCACGAGCTCGCTGTCGTCAACACTGGCATCCCCGAGCCCCGCTGACGCCACCTACCTCGTCGCCGTGCTCGTCCGCATCACCTGCTGCTGATGTCGTCGCCGGAGGACCACCGGAGCGACGTACCCGTCGACCTCGCCACCTCGGACATCGCCGGACCTTGCCGGAGTCGACCTCCACACCGGTGAGTTCTCCCCTCCGTTAGATCCCATCCCAACGGTCACAATTAGCATAGGATACCCCTTCGGTTTAGATAAATAAACCGACCGATTTTTCTGTTTAAAATTAGACCGAACCGTTTTCCTTAAGTATCGTCCGTCCACTCGTTAGCACCCACGCACACACACTTTCAGCCAATCAGAAGCCGCCACGTCACCCATATCCGCTAGTTAGATTTTTTTTCCATTTTTCCGTTTTGTTTTAAAAACAGAATAGTTTCTAATTTTATTTCCTTCATATCTTTTATGTTTTTAATTTTTTTAATTTGATTCTTTTTGCATTGTGTCACAAATTTTATTTAGTTTATGTAGATATAAAGTTTGACCATATTTTAATAATTTAAAATTCCATGCAAACAGATTTGATTCAAATCTTATTTTCTGAATATCTTGAGTTTAAAATTTTATTTTGAGTTGATTCTTTTTGCTACTTGTCACTAGTGACCTTAGTTATCAGTAGATAGAACATGGGAATTTTTACAATAATTTAAATTAGTATTTTTCATCAAAATAGAGTCTGTTTTAGTTCTTTATAGGATTATTTATATTTCTTTTGTTTTAAATTGTTTTAATTTATTTTCTTCTATATTAGTTGTTAGATTTTATAAAGTTTTCTGTTAGATAACAGTAGCCCTCGAAACAAATATTATTTTATTTGTTGATTGCATGAAAATCAATTCTAGTTAATTATAACTTGTAATTGATTTCCATTTGCTAGTTTGGTTTCCTTTTTGAAAATAGTTTTATAAATTGTTTTATAAGTCTACTTTATATTAACTTAGTTGCTTTATAAATTGTTTTCTCTTATTCTATTATTTTATCTATTTTACTTGTTGTTAAGATTATTAGCTAGAAAACTTATAGTGTTTAGTGTGTTATTTATCTTAGTTCTTACTTGTTCTATCTCTGAACTCTCAACACTTGACTGATAATTAATTGTGGGCAACTTATGATACTTGTGGGCATTAAGACATCGGTTGGCGGAACCATGTCATGTTAGGAAACTCTGTAGTGAAAACTCCATGATATTCCTTTGTTGTAGGAAAATAAAATAAAATAAGCTTTTATGCAAAAACTCAGACATAGAGCCACAAAGCCTTACTGCATATAGAATAGTTTTTATCTTCTGTTTCTTCTATGGTGATCTTGCCGGTACATTCAATGTACTAACCTACACGTCTGCAACGTCTTATGTTGCAGATAAGCTCTACGACGGGTAAGAGTATGATTTAGGGTTACGGTCTGCACTCAACCTGCCATTGGTGTTATTAAGACTCCACTCCTGTTGACTGTTTCTGCTATGATTTTAAGGTATATATCAACTTTACGTTAATTACATGTGATTGCAGTTTGATATATACATTGATGTACTATGTGTGCCAGCATACTGATCCAGGGATGGCATAGAACACAGAGAGGCTTGACTCGTTTTGAGTCGGGTCGCTACAAAGTTGGTCACTGATACGAGAATTAAAGTCGAAGAAAAACTTGCATCGTTTTTATGGCTGTTATCCCATAATTCTTCATTTGAATACCTTCAAGTTCCGTGTGGTCACGGCGGGGATACTTTTCAATGGCAAATGAAAATTTTCTTTGACATCATCCCTACTCTCTCCAAGCATTTTTTGAAGCCTCCAAATCCAAATCAGGTACATCCAAAGATTCTATCGGACACGAGATTCTTCCCTTATTTTCAGGTTTTTGCTTCGCTAACTTTCATCCACATCGATAACTTACTCTTGATGTTATAGGTGCTAAGTTGTAGTATTTCGTTGCAGAACTTCATCGGGGCCATTCATGGGACTCATGTTCCCATAACAATTTCAGGAGAAAAAGGCGCACCATTCAGAAATAGGAAAGGGACCCTAAGCCATAATGTTATGCTCATGTGCAACTTTGACCTGAACTTCACCTTCATTTCTTGCGGCTGGGAGGGATCTGCTACTGATGTGAAAGTTCTCCACTCCGCACTTAACAGTGGGTTTCAATGGATACGGGGTTGCTGCCGATTTGATATTTCTTTGCTAGCTAGTCAATATATATTGTCTGTATTTCTTTGCACTTTATTGTTGATTATAAAAAGTAATACATCTCATATTTTATTTCTTTGTTCATGTATACTGATCACATATTAGTCCTTCGATATGGACAAACTGCATTTATTTTGAATGCAGTGCATCAATGACGACGAAAGCGACATCGGCGAGATAAATTATGTAACCTCCCTATTATATCTTTCATGATTTTTTAGAGATACTAAATTATATTCTGAAAGTGACCGACTCTAGTTTGGAGCAACTGCAATTTTTTAGAGTTATTTTGTGGTCTATTTGAGATAAATTATGTAACATCTGTATTATATCCTCACCGATTTTACTATTTATGAGATAAATTATGTAACATTCATATATCTTGAACAGTTTCCTCTCTTATGTTCTGTCACATTTTCCTACTGCAAAGAAAAATCATGTAGGCTGTGTGGCCTTTTAATTCTATGGAATAGTGTTATCTTTGTGTATGGATTAGAGGTGAGCAACCGAACAAATTATGTGCACAGGGATTTCATATGGATTGAATGGATGGGGAATGGTGGGGTTTGGGTGAGAAGACGTGGATCACCAAATCCCTAGGAGGTTAGAAACCACATGTGGATTCTACCACGAGGCAACCGAACAAATCCTAAGTAGGTTTTATTTGCTGTTCTAAGTTGTTCTATCTTTAGTTATGGATATGGAACACGAAATACATAAAAAATTAGGTGTACTTGCTACTCATGGAGATGGGGAACCTCCTAAAACCCTCGATGCTCGTTATGTGGAAAATATTATACACTACTTTGATAATCCTAAGAAAACCCCATTCAACTTGATAATGGGATACACGTTGGATCAACGTGAATACTTTAGGTATTATCGCTTATCTAAAAAAGGTAAACATTTATGTGATCAAATTAGAATACTGGGATGGTTTGCTTAGGATGCATGCTCGAGATATGACTTTACTTGTTGCTCTAACATAGAAGCTTGACACCTTCCCTTTCAATGCAAATTTAATGATAATGAAGCCTTAGCTTCATATGCTAAAGTTATTTATGATTACTATCATGTGGAACGAATAGAAGAATTTTTTGTTTTCAAAGGTGCTTATGAAATTGCTTCTTTGCTTGAAATGTATGATGATGATGTTCCTTACGAATCTGAAATTTTTGCCATACTTAAATATTGCTATGAGAATTATGATTGCAATGCCGATATTATGGAATTTATTGAAATAATGACTGCTGCTTTGGAAGAGACTAATATCTTACATGAAACTATGGAAGAACAAATTGCTGAAACTATGAGCTCATTAGATGAAAAAGATGAGGAGGAGAGTGAAGAACAAATGGAGGAAGAGCAGATTAGCTACCCGTGCCCACCTTCTAATGAGAGTAACTCTTCAAATCATACATTGTTTAATTTTCCTTCGTTCTTATCCAAGGATGATTGTTATGATAATTGCTATACTCCCTTGGATTCGTTTGAAATATCCCTTTTTAATGAATTTGATGCTTGCTATGCTTGTGGCCATGATGCCAATATGAATGATGCTTATGGAGATGAACTTGCTATAGTTCCTTATGTTAAACATTAAATTGTTTCTATTGCACCCACACATGATAGTTCTATTATCCGTTTGAATTCTCCTAACCACACTATATTGGAGAAGTTTGCACTTATTAAGGATTATATAGATGGGTTGCCTTTTACTATTACACATGATGATTTTGATAGATATAATAAGCATGTGCTTACTTCTCCTACTTGCAATTATTATGAGAGAGGAACTACATCTCCACCTCTCTATGTTTCCAATTTGATAAAATTGCAAGAAACTGCTTATGCTATGTATTGGCCTTTACTTTGTGTCAATGAATTGTTCTTTTATGACATGCCGATGCATAGGAAGAGAATTAGACTTCGTTGTTGCATGATATATGTTACATTGTTCTCACTACTAAACTACAAATCATTGTTAAATAAAATTGGCTTTGATATACCTTGGGATCCGGTGGATCAATTACTTGAGCACATTGTGCCTAGCTTAATGGCTTTAAAGAAAGCACTGCCAGGTAGACAACCCGGAAGTTTTAGAGAGTCATTTTATTATGTTGTGTGCTTTTATAAAGTTTTTACAAAAAATATAAAGAGGGGAACCTAAAACTTTTTCAAAAAAAAGAGAAGTGAAAGTAAGAAGGATGAGCACCGTTGTAGTGGCGAAGCTCCTTGAACTTTGTTCATGGCCAAGGAAACTTTGCAAATCTTGATTACAGAAACTTTTCAACAAAAATAATTATCCCCTTGTATAAATCCATTGTATTATAAAAATAATGTGCCAATATTTGCCTTTAGGATGATTAGATTGCTTCTTTGGTGTGTGAAGTGCAAAAATAGAAACTTTGGCTGTAGTGCGTGAATTTACATTTTTTACTGGAATATCCAATGTTTCTGAATTTTTTACATAGTACTTCTATGGAATTTTTTATTTTTTCCTAATTGTTCAGAATTTTTAGAGTTATGGAAGTATGGTGAATGTCCAGATTACTACAGACTGTCCTGTTTAAGACAAATTCTATTTTTGATGCATTGTTTTGCTCATTTTGATGAAATTATCGATTCTATCAGTGGTATAAGCCATGTAAAAATTATAATACAGTAGATACAATGCAAAAATAAAGTATGATTTTTTTGGCAATAGTACATAAATTTGTGATTTGCTTTGTTATACTAACGGATCTCACGAGGGTTTTGTTAAGTTTTGAGTGATTGAAGTTTTCAAGTTTTGGGTGAGATCACGATGGATGAAGGAATAAGGAGTGGAAAGAGACTAAGATTGGGGATGCCCGAGGCACCCCAAGGTAATATTCAAGGACTCCCAAGAAACTAAGCTTGGGGATGCCCCGGAAGACATCCCCTCTTTCTTCTAACAACCATCAGTAATTTTACTTGCTTTATAGAAGGCTCTTTGCACCTCACTTATATCTTTTGAGTATGGCTTTGTAGAATGCTTCATGTGCTCCACTTATATCATTTGAAGTTTGGATTGCCTGTTTCTTTACCCATAGAAAACCGCCATTTGTAGAATGCTCTTTTGCTTCAATTATATTTGTTAGATCATGGGCATATCTTTTGTGGAAATAATTAAACTCTCATGCTTCACTTATATTTATTTAGAGAGTTAGCAGGAGTTGCTCATTCACATGGTTAGTCATAAAATCCTACATAAAACTTGCAGATCACTGAATATGATATGTTTGATTCCTTGCAATAGTTTTGCGATATGAAGATGGTAATATGAGAGTGATGCTAGTGAGTAGATGTGAATTTGACAAATACATGTGTTGAAGTTTGTGATTCCCGTAGCATGCAGGTATGGTGAACCTTTATGTTACGAAGTCGGAGCATGATTTGTTTAATGATTGTCAACCTTTGTGTGAGGTTTGGGAGCGCGCGATGGTTAACTCCTACCAACCTCTCCCCTAGGAGTATTTGTATAATGCTTTTCTTGATAACTAATAGACTTTTGCAATAAGTATGTGATTTCTTTATGACTAATGTTGAGTCCATGGATTATACACACGCTCACCCTTCCACCTTTGCTAGCCTCTCTAGTACCGCACAACTTTCGCCGGTACATCAAACCCACATTCCTAGAAACAGCCACAATATATTTTCCTCAAAATAACCACCATACCTACTTATTATGGCATGTCCATAGCCATTCCGTGATATATTGCCATGCAACTTCCAACGTTTCGTTTTTCATAACATGCATCATCACTTTGATATTGAATATAGAGTCATATTTTGTTCTTGGTATCGAGTTGTAAGTGAATAAAAGTGTGATGATTTTCATTATTAGAGCATTGTCCCGTGTGAGAAAAGGGTGATGGAATCTATGATTCCCTCACAAGTTGGGAGGAGTTTGCAGACTTTACAAAAAATAAAAGAGTCCAGCGAAGCCCAAATAAAAAGAACAGGCCAAAGATGCCCACCAAAAATAATAAAAGAATAGAAAAAAGAAAAAAAAGAGAGAAAGAGAATATCTTTTTCCACACTTGTGCTTCAATGTAGCACCCTGATCTTCATGATAGAGAGTCTCCTATTTTGTCACTTTCATATAGCTAGTGGAATTTTCATCATTTGCACGACCACTTAGTTTTTTTTTGAGATTTGATACACTTATAGATCTAGTGCATCTGTTGCATGGCAATCCCTACTCACCCAGATTGATATCTATTGATGGGAATCTCCATAGCCCGTTCATACGCCTAGTTGATGTGAGACTATCTTCTCCTTTTTCCTCATCACCTCCACCATATTCTAGTCCACCTATAATGCTATTTCCATGGCTCATGCTCATGTATTAAGTGAGAGTTGAAAAGGTTTGAGAACATAAAAAAGTGTGAAACAATTGCTTGACTTGTCATCGGGGTTGTGCATGGTTTAAATACTTTATGTGGGGTAGATGGAGCATAGCCAGACCATATGATTTTGTAGGGATAACTTTCTAAGGTCATGTTAGTTTGAAAGGTCACGATTGTATTGTTGGTGTGCTTGAAGTATTACCAGTTTTATGTCAACATAGACTATTGCTTCGAATCACTCGTGTCTTAATATTCATGCCATAATTAGATTATATGATCAAGATTATGCTAGGTAGCATTCCGCATCAAAAATTATGTTTTTTATCATTTACCTACTCGAGGACGAGCAGGAATTAAACGTGGGGATGCTGATACGTCTCTGTCGTATCTATAATTTTTGATTGTTTCATGCCAATATTCTACAACTTTCATATACTTTTGGCAACTTTTTATACTATTTTGGGACTAACATATTGATCCAGTGCCCAGTGCCAGTTCCTATTTGTTGCATGTTTTTTGTTTCGTAGAAAATCCATATCAAACGAAGTCCGGATGAGATAAGAACTGATGAAGACTTTTTGGAATATATGTGAATTTAAGGAAGCGAAATCAACAGAAGGCGGTGCCCAAGGGGCCCACAAGCCTGGAGGGTGCGCCCAGGGGGTAGGGCGCGCCCTAAGGGGTTGTGGCCACCCCTTAGGTCGGTTGGAGATGTCCTTTGTCCGCAAGAAAGATATTTTTATAAGGAAAACGCCCTCAAAATTTCAGCCAGATCGGAGTTATGGATCTCCAGATATATAAGAAACGGTGAAAGGCCAAAATCTGGGAACGCAGAAACACAAGAAAACAGAGAGACAAATCCAATCTCGGAGGGTCTCTCGCCCCTCCGCCGCCATGGAGGCCAAGGACCAGAGGGGAAACCCTTATCCCATCTAGGCAGGAGATCAAGGAAGAAGAAGAAGGATGGGGGCTCTCTCCCCCTCTCTCCTAATGGCACCGGTACGCCACCGGGGCCATCATCGTGACGACGATCTACTCCAACAACTCTGTCATCTTCACCAACACCTCCATCACCTTCCCCCATTTATCTACAGTGGTCCACTCTCCCGCAACCCGCTGTACCCTCTACTTGAACATGGATCTTCATGCTTCATATTATTATCCAATGATGTGTTGCCATCCTATGATGTCTGAGTAGATCTATTTGTCCTATTGGTTGATTGATGGTCATGATTGGTTTGAGTTGCATGTTTTATTATTGGTGCTATCCTATGGTGCTCTCCATGTCGCACAAGCATGAGGGATCCTTGCTGTAGGGTGTTGCAATGTGTTCATGATTTACCTATGGTGGGTTGCTTGAGTGATAGAAGCATAAACCCGAGTAGGTGGGTTGTTGCATATGGGAGTAAAGAGTAGTTGATACCTTATAAAGCTATGGTTGGGTTTTTACCTTAATGATATTTAGTAGTTGCAGATGCTTGCTAGAGTTCCAATCATAAGTGCATATGATCCAAGTAGAGAAAGTAAGTTAGCTTATGCCTCTCCCTCATATTAAATTGAAATAATGATTACCGGTCTAGTTATCAATTGCCTAGGGACAATTCCACAACTCCTACCACCACTTTTCCACACTCGTTAAACTAACTTAGTTGTTTCTTTATCTTAGCAGCCCCTAGTTTTTCTTTACTTGCTCTTTATTATCTTGTAAACCTATCCTATCACACCTACAAATTACTTCTAGTTTCATACTTGTTCTAGGTAAAGCGAACGTTAAGCGTGCGTAGAGTAGTATCGATGGTCTATAGAACTTGAGGGAATATTTGTTCTACCTTTAGATCCTCGTTGGGTTCGACACTCTTACTTGTCGAGAAAGGCTACAATTGATCCCCTATACTTGTGGGTTATCATTGATGAATGCACTGGTGGCATGATCGGATTCCTTCATTTTAATTTGATGGTATCCGGAGTAAGCGTCGAGGAAACACAACAAATTGTGTCCAGCTATGGCATCGATGATCTGGTCTATGCATGGTAAGGGGAAAGGGTCCTTGGGGCATGCTTTGTTAATGTCTTTGAAATCGACACACAGGCGCCATGACTTGTCTTTCTTAGGAACCATCACCAGGTTTCCTAGCCACTCGGGGTGTTTAATATCCCGAATAAATTCGGCCTCGAGCAGTTTAGCTAATTCTTCACCCATGGATTGCCGTTTGGGCTCGGAGAAGTGGCGCAGAGTCTGTTTCACGGGGTTAAAGCCTGGAATAATGTTTAGGATGTGTTCGGCGAGCCGACGCGGGATTCCAGGCATGTCGTAAGGATGCCAGGAGAAAATGTCCCAGTTGTCGCGGAGGAAATTCCGCAATGCCTCGTCCTTGAGGGGATCGAGCTGGGCTCCGATGGACTCTATCTTATTGGGGTCCGTTGGATGTACCTGAAATTTAACTATTTTCCTCTACGGGTTTAGTGGACGTGGACTTGGGCCTTTTGCTAAGGATCACATCGTCCCTATTAACTGTCAACCGCAGGGCGGTCAACTCTTTGGCAGCGAAAGTTTCCGCTAATGCCTCGAGGGCGAGCGCTACCGTTTTGTTTTCGGCCCGAAGGGCTATGTTTGGATCACTTGAGATCATGATCACTCCATTTGGTCCTGGCATTTTGAGTTTCATATACCTGTAATGGGGTATATCCTGGAACTTTGTAAAGGCGTCACATCCCAATATGGCGTGATAGCCACTTGGGAAGGCAACAATGTGGAAGAGAAGTTCTTTGGATCGGTAGTTTTCGGGTGTGTCGAACACAACGTCTAGGATGATACATCCGGAACAACGTGCCTCTTTCCCTAGGATAATTCCCCGGAAGGTTGTGTTGCCATGTTCGATGTGGGATCGGTCGAACTACATTTTTTCCAGAGTGGCCTCCTATATGAGGTTAAGGCCACTGCCATCGTCTATTAGCACTTTATGTAGCCTGTATCCATCAATGATAGGATTCAAGACTAGAGCGGCTGGTGAATGACCAGGAAGAATGGGCGGTTGGTCAGTGTCCCCGAAAGTAATCTGTACGTCTGCCCATGGGCTAGTGGCTACCACGTGGTAGACTTGCTCGTGCTCCCTAAGAGCTCTTTTACGCCTGTTCCTCAAGGGGAAGATGTCGTAGATCTTCAAGACTTCGGCATTAAATCCGGGCGGCGAAGGCGAGCGTCTACTCGTTGGAGGTGTGTTGAGGATGGTCTCGCCACTTTTTGCGACTTGCCTGACGACCCAGCAAGCTCGAAGGTTGTGCGTTGGGTTCGTGTTTAACACCATGGAATCTATGGGCCAAGGTTTATCCAAAAGTCCGTCGAGGACAATGCCGGTTCCTAAAAAGGGCTTGTTTCTTTTTTCGACGGGTTCATATCTGGCTAGGTGATTTGGAAGTATCCTCTTTTTCCAAGCTCCTCTAGGGTTTTCGGAGAAAATTGGTTCTGAGAACAACCGCTCGGATTGCCAGAAACTCTCCATGGCACAATACGTCTGTACCAATTCGGATAACTCTGAAAACTTGCTTATGCGTCGTCGGGCTAGGGCATTAAGGATCCCTTCATCATGGCAATTGCAAATGAAGATTGCTGTTACATCTTGGTCACTAAGACCTTTTACTCTGCTCCTAGCGAGTAGGAGTCTTGCCCAAAAGTGGTGGACTGATTCTCCTTGTAGTTGCTTGATATCCCGAAAGTCTGAAGACATGGTCTTTGGTATGATACTTGGATGATCGTCTTGGGCGGTGGGTGGGAAAAATTCGGTTCCCTATCGCAACGAGTGGTCGGAACTGCAGCCTCCAAATCGTGCGAAGGGTTCCGGACCGGTGACAGTCTGGCTTTAGAGCGATTCACCGCCTCGGATTCACTCATAGGGCCTTGGGGATCGAGCACTCAAGTATAGACGGTTTTTAATTTCGGATGTCGGGTAGTATCCGCAGCAGGACACTCGATGGTAGAGACAAGGTGGGTGACCGAAGGGACATGGATCTCCCTATCATCAGGTCTGATCCCGAGCCAATCATAGATTAGAACCTGGTCATCCAATATACGCATAGCTTCGATCGGATCGAACAACTTGTTTAAGAACGAGGCGATGGCGGGGTGCGTGTCGCTGATACGAGTGGATTCGTCAAGTGGTGTGACAGTTCCAGAGTTATGCCGAAGTGGATATGTGTTCCATTCCACCATAGGACCTGATGTCTTGGACGTCAAAGCATCTAGACTTACAGGTTTTTCTTCGAAGGTTGAGGGTTCCATCGGAACAAGTGTTCCCCCTGACTCAGCCACGAACTCTAGGGTTCTGAACTAGATACTCTCATTGGGGGAAACCTTCCAGTCTAGCCATAACGGCCGACCAGGCTGGCATGCGACAAGATGTTGTTGCCGAGGAAACTCTGATCGGGGGCGAGAGCCCCCTTGATGCAGATCTCACTATCTATGACGAGGTGAGACATCGATTCCTTCGACGCTCACAAAGGAACTCTCAATGAAAGCACCAATGTCGGTGTCGAAACCGGCGAACCTCAGGTAGGGGGTCCCGAACTGTGAGGCTAGAATCGACGGTAATAGGAGACGACGGGGACACGAGTTTACCCAGGTTCAGGCCCTCCTATGGACGTAATACCCTACGTCCTGCTTGGTTGTATTGATGATGTAAGGGGTTACAAAGTCGATCTACCTTGAGATCATATAGCTAACCCTAGATGAGTTATCTCTCCTATACCCCTAAACCCTCCGGCTTATATAGATGCCGAGGGTGTCCTAGGTTTTCACATGGTCGGTGACATGCCAAAGAGAGAAACATGCCTAACTACAACTAAGAACATGGAGAATACGTCTTGGCTCCTTGAGGCTTCCATCTGGCATAGGTTGTCTTCGATCATCCGATGTCCGCTTTGCAGCCCATACAGTCCGGCCTATAAACAATAGGTCAGCTATCGGAGGACCCCCTAATCCAGGACTCCCTCACGAGCCATTCATCCCGAGTATTGTGCCTGAAGGAGGCTATTGCCTCGGCGTGGGGGCAGTCAACGATCAGTTTTTTCTTGGTCAAGAATAGATTCCAGAATTGCCATGCAGACTTTCCTAGCTTCTGGACGACGTTGCTTAGGTCGGAGGAGTCCGGCGGCCGAATATAGGTGCCCCGGAAGTTAGATCGGAATGCATCCTCTCGATCCTCCCAGCAACCGATGGAATTTTGGGGAGGTAGTTTAACCAGTGTCGAGTTGTCCCCTTAAGCTTTAGGGGTAGATACTTGATGGCGTGGATATCATCTCCTCGTGTCATGTGGATGTGGAGGTAGAAATCCTCAATCCATACGATTGGGTCAGTTGTCCCATCACATTGCTCTATGTTCACGGGTTTGAACCCCTCCGAGAACTAATGCTACATCACCTAGTCCATGAAGCACAATGGGTGGGCAACGCCTCTGACCCGAGCTATGTCACGTCGATAGTCGGCATCTATTCTAGCTCGGTTTCATTCCCGACCTCTATTGTTGCGGTCGAGCCAAGGCCGGTACCCGTCCCGTCGATTGGGTGAGTAACCTCTGGATCTGTAGATGGATCTTGTGCGACCTTCCCTATGGTCCAGGTCATGCCACAGGTCGAACATGTCATCGAGCTCTATTGGCCCTTTTCCCCATCTTTGGGGTATCGTCGGCCAATAACCGGTGTCGTCAGCCATCCTGTCTCATCCTCGAGGGGGCGGTCTGGCGTGTCGTATGGGGTATGTTTGGGAGACAGCGTATGAGTAAGCTCATCATTGAATTGAAGTAGCAGTCTTCGGCGTGGATAGCTTTTGTGTTTGTCCAATAGACCGATACCGTATCCTTCCTCAGCTGATGGGACCCTCATCCATCGATCATTGAGGTTGTCCTGTTTGGTTTGGCTGTGGATTTCTAAAAGCAGTTGTGAAAAATCTGTTGTGGAAAAACTATTCTGGAAAATCTGCTGTGAAAAAGCTATAGGTCATTTGACAAACCATCTATATGAGCTGTGACTGTAGGTCAGCAATAGTGGTGGCACCAGCAGCAGAGAAGATCGGCGGATGGGGAACGAGGGGTGGAGTGGAGAGGCATCCAGTAGCATGAGGATGGGGTGGGAGTCGTCTAGCGGCATGGGGACAGGGCGGGGGTGGAGGGGTCCGGCGGCGTGGGGGCGGGGCCAGAGAGGTCCAGCGGCACGGGGACATGGGCGGAGGGGACCGGCGGCGTGGGGACGGGGCAGGAGGCGTCCGGCGGCGCGGGGACGGGCAGAGGGGAACGGTGGCGCGGGGACGGGGCGAGAGGATTCCGATGGCACGGGGAAGGGGTGGAGCGGACCGGCAACACGGGGACGGGGCAAAGGCATCCGGCAGCACGGGGCGGGGGCAAAGGCGTTCGCGGCGGTGTGAGGGCAGGGGCGAAGTGGAGAGGCATCTGACGACGCGGGGACGAGGGCGGAGGCATCTGCAGCGGCGTCCAACATCCAGCGGCGACGAGACCTAGTTGCAGGGGTAGGTCCGAAGTGGCCCGCAGCAGAATTCAATTTTGGAAAGCACGTGCCGGGCTGCTTCTGCTTGTGCATGTATTTTGGCTGCGGATTTCTGGCATCGGATTCTGCTGGGTTCGCCCTTTGGTTCAGATTCTACTGCGTGGCTGCGGAATCCATGGATAAAATCTGAACCAAAAAGGGCTTTTAAGCTGTCGTTCTTTTGCCTTCAGTCTATGGGTCATGGCTATAAGTTGTTGTGTGAATAGTTCCTGATATTATCGGGGATGGCAAAGTCATCGGCTTCCAAGATGTCCTCGTCCTCGACAGGGGGAGGTAAATGTCGTCCTCAAAATTGTTTAGGTCATCGGGGTTGAGCTGATCTTCTGTTCTCTCCTGACCCTGTAGCGGGTGTTCGGGGATATCGGGATCGCCGAGATCTTTAGGGAAATCTCCGTCCCTGATGCCAACAACAGCTTTTCTTCCCTTTTTTCCTGTTGATTGTTTATGCGGCTTCTGGCGCCTTGACGGCGCTTCAACCAATTTGTCACCATCATTTTTAGGTGTATGCTCACCATTAGTGGCTGGAGTGTCCACCATGTAGTCATCGTACGTGGAGGTGTTATCCCATCGCCCTATGTTTACGGGCATGGAGGCACAATCTTCCTCCTCCATGTATTCTGCCTCCTCGAAGGCATAGTCCAACATGCCGGTTAAATCCTCGACAGTGGCTATCAAGTGGGTGGTGGGTGGGATGAAAAATTCATCCTGACCCGCCTTGAGACCGACCTGAGCGTAGATCGAGGTTGGGTCATCGGTAATTTTCAACGACGAGATCCAATCTAGGGCCTCGTTGAGTGCCGAGAGCTTGATCGGGTCGACCTGTTCGGAACGTTCAGAGTTGACCTCTGGTGCGTCCGTGCAAGGATATTGTTCGCCAAGAACAAGTATCCGGGCATCTGGCATTATGGCCGAATCCAGACTAAAGGTTAGGCCATCGCCGGGGTGGATCCCACGGGCGGCACCGAAAGAGGGATCCGAGGTTAAAGGCTCGAAGTCTTCGGGCATGGCAGGCAAGACTGCGAGCCCGGTTAGCGAAACATTGCCCTGAGAGTCTATGGAGAACTCCTGGTTCACAAATCTGACCTCTTGATCAGGGGCGAAACTTCCGACCCGGCCTAGATGGCCGGTTGGTTCAGCGTGCAGCACATTGCTGCCAAAAGCGAAGATCTGTCCGGGGACAAAAGTGTCCATGTTGTGGACTTCTTCGTTGATGACAACGCAAGCATCGATTCCTTTGGCGATCACACCGGAACTCTGAATGAAAACACCAACGTCGGTGTCAAAACCAGCAGATCTCGGGTAGGGGGTCCCGAGCTATGAGACTGTGATCGATGGTAACAGGGGACGAAGGAGATGATGTTTAAGCAGGTTCAGGCCCTCCTATGGAGGTAAAACCGTACGTCCAGGTTGATTATATTGATGATGTGTAGGCTACAGTGTTGATCTACCTCGAGATCGAATAGCTAAACCCTAGATGAGTTGTCCTTTTTTCTACAACCTGAACCCCTCTGGCTTGTATAGATGCCGAGGGTACCTAGGGTTTACACATGGTCAGTTACACACAGAAGGAAAAACATGACTATCCACTATTCCAATCTTGGAGGACACCTCTCGATTCCCGGAGCTTCCTTCCTGGAGGCAAGGCCTCCGATCAAACCAATGCTCGGTAAACAGCCCATATAGTCCGGCCCATGAGAAACAGGTCGGTCACCCGAGGACCCCTTAAACCAGGACTCCCTCAATCTCCCCAAGCTTAGATGCTTGAGTTTTCTTTAGCTATTACCTTGTGGTGTTTTGGGAATTCCCAATTTTAGGTTTTCGCCGCTCCTTGTCTGTCTCATATCAATGTCTCCCCTCCATCTTAAAAACTTCATCCACATAAAACTCAATAGAACTTGTGACATATGTAAGTACATGTGACACCCCCATTTTGATTGTACGCTAATTATACATGCAATTGTGCATGATCTAGATTAGGGAATCACGGGAAGATATCACAACACAACTCTAGACACAAATTAAAGTCATACAAGCTTCATATTACAAGCCAGAGTCCTCGAGGGCTCGAATACAAACGAGTCAACGGAAGCAATAATATATGGGTATAGACATAAGTAAACAAGTTTGCCTTAAGAAGTCTAGAACAAACATAACCAATGAATCGAAAATGCAAGGCCTCCTGCCTGGAGCCTCCTATCCTACTCCTGGTCGGTGCATTCTCCACGTAGTAGTAGGCTCCGTCGGTGTAGTAGTAGTTGTTGGCGGGAGCAGTTGTCTCCTAGGCTTCATCATCTGATCATAGTAATCGTATCGAGGGGGAGGGAGAGAAAAACAATGGTGAGTACTCATCCAAAGTACTCGCAAGACTTATATCAGATCTATGCTAAGTATGCAATATTATTAAAGGAATGGGGCTATATCTTTGGACTAACTACAGAAATGCCAGAATAGAGGAGGAAAGCCTAGCCTATCGAATACTAGAATCTTGGAGCATTAGAAGAGTGTAGTCTAGCATTTTATTAGTAGGAAGTTATTTAAGTACCTCCCAGAGATTCTTTCTTGACTCCCTGCAACAAAGCAATCTCGGAGCCAACGATTTCATTAGAACTCACCATTCTAGTTGTATTTGATCGGGATACAACTCTGAGCGTCTGTTACCGTGGACATGGCTATTCGAATAGATATACATCCATGCAGAATTGTGATGAACCAAAAGTATAGGGGATCAATCGTAGTCCTTCCGATAGGTAATAGTGTCAAACCCAACAAGGACCAGAAGGAAATGATAAGCGGTTTTCAGCAAGGTAATTTCTACAAGCACTAAAATTGTAAGTAGCAAGTAGTTTGATAGTGAGGTAATTTGTAATGAGCAAGTAACGATAACGGTAAATAAGGTGCCGCAAGGTATCCCAATCCTTTTGTGTCAAAGGAAAGGCCAAAACAATCTCTTATAATAGGCAAAGTGTTCTTGAGGGTACACGGGAATTTCATCTAGTCACTATCATCATGTTTGTTTGATTCGTGTTCGCTACTTTGATAATTTGCTATGTGGGTGGACCGGTGCTTGGGTGCTGTTCTTACTTGAAAAACCTCCCACTTATGATTAACCCCCTCACAAGCATCCACAACTACGAGAAAAGTATTAAGATAACATCTAACCATAGCATTAAACATGTCGATCAAAATCATCCCCTTATGAAGTAGCGCATTGATACGTCTCCATTGTATCTATAATTTTTGCTTGTTCCATGATGTTATATTATCATTCTTGGATGTTTTACAATCATTTTACCACAACTTTCTATTATTTTTGGGACTAACCTATTAACCTAGAGCCAAGTGCTAGTTCCTCTTTTTCCCTTGTTTTTGAGTTTTATAGAAAAGGAATATCAAACGGAGTCCAAACAGAATAAAACTTTACGGTGATTTTTTGTTACGAGAAGAGACCTACGGAGCATCAGAGTTGGGCTAGAAGGTTCCTGTGGAGGCCACAAGCCTCAGGGGCGCGGCCACTAGGCTTGAGGGCCCCTCGAGAGTCCACCGACCTCCCTCTCAGCTGTATAAATCATCAAATATTTCTAGAAACCCCAATGCAGAACCTAGATCGGGACTTCCGCCGCCGTAAACATCCAGAGCCACGAAAAACCAATCTGGAGCCCGTTCTGGCACCCTGCCGGAGGGGGAAACCAACACCAGAGGTCATCTTCCTCATCACGACACTCTCCATGACGAGGAGGGAGTAGTTCGCCCTTGGGTCTGAGGGTATGTACCAGTAGCTATGTGTTTGATCTCTCTCTCTCGTGTTCTTGAGATGGCACGATCTTGATGTACCGCGAGCTTTGTTGATATAGATTGAATCATATGGAGTGTTTCCCCTCTCTATCTACTTGTGATGAATTGAGTTTTGCCTTTGAAGTTTACTTATCGGATTGAGTCTTTATGGATTTAAGAACACTTGATGTATGTCTTGCGATGTGATATGTATGGTGAAAATGGGATGTTCTATTGATCCACTTGATGTATGTTTTGGTGATCAACTTGCGGGTTCCGTGACCTTGGGAATCTATGCATAGGGGTTGGCACACATTCTTATCTTGGCGTTCTGGTAGAAACTTTGGTGCAATCTTTGAAGTTCTTTGTGTTGGATGAATAAATCTGAAGTTGTGTGATGCATATCGTATAATCAAGCCCACAGGTACTTGTGGTGACATTGGAGTATCTAGGTGACATTAGGGTTTTGGTTGATGTGTATCTTAAGGTGTTAACTTAGCACGAACTCTAGGGCTGTTCGTGACACTTATAGGGATAGCTCATAAGATTGATTAGAAAAGATAACTTGAGGTGGTTTCGTACCCTAGAATAATTTGTACGTTTGTTCTCCGCTATTTGTAACTTTGGAGTGAACTCTTTGTCGCACATGAGGGATTTACTTATGATTCAACTATGGCAATATTGTTGAGAGAAATTGCACTAGTGAAAGTATGGACCCTAGGCGTTGTTTCCAAGCATTTATACAACGTTTTGCTCACCATTTCTTCGCCGAACTAGTGCACCTATACAATTTACCATTGTATTGGGTGTGTTGGGGACATAAGATACTCTTTGTTATTTGATTGCAGGTTTGTTTGAGAGAGACCATCTTCATCCTACACCTCCTGCAGATTGATAAACCTTCAGCCATCCACTTGAGGGAAAATTGCCATTGTCCTACAAAACTCTGCGCTTGGAAGCCCAACACGAGTCTACAAGAAGAAGGTTGTGTAGTAGACATCAAGCTCTTTTCTGGCGCTGTTGCTGGGGAGGTGAGTGCTTGAAGGTATATCTTTAGATCTTGCAATTGAATCTTTTAGTTTCTTCTTTTTCACTAGTTTGGTTTTATAAAAGAAAATTACAAAAAAATGGAATTGAGGTTGCCTCATAAGCTTCATCTTTTTAATGTCTTTCGTCAAAATGAAGGAAAGGAAAATTGTGCTCAAGTGTTAGAAGAAGAAGTTATTAAAATGTTTGGCACTAAATATTTGAATTATGAGCATGATATTTATATTTTTAGTAATAATTCTCTGAATATTCATGATGCTAATGATATGCAAAGCCACAAGCTTGGGGATGCTATGTTTGATGAAGATGATGTTTTTTGTCCCCCAAGTTTTGATGAGAAAAACTATTATAATGATAGCATGCCTCCTATAAAAGATGATTATTGTGATGAAATGTATGCTATAAAGAGTAATGACAACCATGAAACCTATTATCATGATTTTAATATTCGATGTGGTTTTGTCAATCAAGTGTCACATGATAGTTATTTTGTTGAGTTTGCTCCCACTATATTGAATGAGAAGAAAGTTGCTTATGTGTAGAGTGACAAATTATCTATGCTTGTGCATCATATAAATAATTATTTATGTGCTGGTTGTATTGTGGAATTTATTTATGATGCTACTAAAAATTATTATGAGGGAGGAACATATGCTTGTAGGAATTGCAATAATACTAAGTTTCCTCTCTATGTGTTCAAAGTTTTGAAGTTATGCTTATTTTGCCTTCCTATGCTAGATGATTCTTGTTCCCATAAATTGTTTTCTCACAACATCCCTATGCATAGGAATTGGTTTATACTTAAATGTGCTTGTCATGACATTCATGATGCTCTTTTGCATATTTCAATTACTATTCCTATGTGAGCATCATTGAAATCATCATGCCTAGCAAAAAGGCATTAAAGAAAAGGGCTTGTTGGGAGACAACCCAACACTTTTACTTTCTATTTTTGTGTGTTCACATGATTAAGCTAATGTATTAATCATGTTTTCTGCCTTTTATTTCAATAAAGTTCCAAGTAAAGCCTTTGGGATAGTATGGATACTTGCTTGTTTGATTCTGTGCAAAAACAGAAAGTTTTGTGTCCAGTATATGAATTATCAGATTTTATTGGAGCATAGAAAAATTCTGAAATTTTTACACAAACTTTATATGAAAATTCCATGATTTTATCTATTTTTCATAATTTTTAGAGTCATGTAAGTTTGGTGATCATTCAGATCTTTACAGACTGTTCTGTTTTTGATAGATTCTGTTTTGCATGCATACTTTGCTTATTTCAAGTGTTCCTATATCTTATATTGAGTAATATAATTTGTGGGAATGATTTAATACAGTAGTTATCGAGTGGTAATAATTATTAATCTTGTCTTGACAACACCTAAGTGAATGATCTATATTTACTACACTAACCCATCTCACGAAGTTCCGTTAAGTTTTGTGTGATTGAAGTTTTCAAGTTTTGCATGAGACACCGATATGAGGAGAATAAGGAGTAACAAGAACCTATGATTGGGTATGCCCAAGGAACCCCAAGGTAATATTAAATGAAGAGTCAAGTGTCTAAGCTTGGGGATGCCCCGGAAGGCATCCCCTCTTTCGTCTTCAACACTATCGGTATATCTTACTTGGAGCTATGTTTTTATTCGTCACATAATATGTGTTTTGCTTGGAGCGTCATTATATTTTATTATTTTATGTTAGGTGTTATTTATAATATTTTTTTTCAATAAAAAATTCCAAGAATTGCCTTTACGATGCTTGCATTGCATGTTTTGATGAGTGTTGAGTAAAAACAGAAACTTTGGCTGTAGTATTTGAATTTTCATATTTTACTGGAACGTGGAAAGTTTCTGGAATTCTTACAAAGCATTGTCATAATAATTTTATAGCATGTCCTAAATTTTCCTAATTGTTTGATTTACATAAGTACACTATTTTCATAAATTTCTACAGACTATTCTCTTTAGACAGATTCCTGCCATAGTTTTGTTATCTAGTTATCCTATAGTTTCCATAATCTATATGGGTAGATATAAATTGTATAAATGATAGTATACAGTACCTAATGTTTGAAAATTATGATGCAACTTGTCTTGGATGTACATAAAGAGTTGATTTATTATTATGTGTACTAACCTATCTCATGAGTTCTTTTTGAGTTTTGTGTGGATGAAGTTTTTGAGAATAGGTGAAACCATGATATGAGAGGATTGAACAACATAAAAAAGCTCAAGCTTGAGGATGCCCAAGTCACCCCAAGTAAACATTACAAGAAGTCTCAAGCATCTAAGCTTTGGGATGCTATGCATCCCACCTCTCTTCATCAACAATTATCGGTTAGCCTATGTTGAGCCTACATTTTTATTCGTTCACATGATGTGTGCTATTCTTGGAGTGCAATTTTTCTTTTTCTTGCTGTTTGAATAAAGTACTTAAGATCTAAAAACATTTATTGAGGGAGAGAGAGTATTCACATAGTGTCGTGGTTTTATCACAGCAGATGTCTAAGGACTTATGTCCGAGGCCACCGCTAAGGTGATGGACTCAAAGGGGTTGGTTGGGACGAGGGACACGAGTTTACCCAGGTTTAGCCCCTCGAGATGAGGTAAAAGCCTACGTCCTGCTTGTGTTGTATTGATTGGAGTATCGACTACAAGGGAGCGGATTTGCTTGACCTAGTTCTCGATTAATTGGTCTCCGTCTAAGTCGCCTCGGGTCTCGCCCTTATATAGGAGGTCAAGACCACGGGTTACATGAGTCTGAGACCGACTCTTACAACGTGTCTTATTCTATCTCTATGTCACCTTGCCTTCCTGAGCAAGCCGTCTCCGGGCGGTTTATCCGCCCGGGTCTTCACGCCTTCTTGTCTGGGCCTCACCTTGGCCCATCTTGGTAAGCCGTCATACGTTTGCGCTTATGTCTCGAGTCCCATCCTTGGTCTGGCCTATGAGCCGCCAGGTATGACCCGGCCCCACCTGGGCAGGTCTCACCACGGGGTTATATCCCCAACATTAGGCCCCAGGTTGACTTGAGCTTGCTCATTTCAACCTTCCATCTCACTTGGCAGCGAGTCTCGCTCATTATCACCTTAAAATAAGATAAAATAACCCGTCGTGATCTCATACCGGATATATCAAAAAGTTTCCTTGACGACCGCAACGGATCTTTACACTATTAAATTGATGGCTCGAAAATCAGTCTCGGTTAATCAACTTCTGTGGCCTTGATTCTCACGCCCGATTCCACCTTTTGCCTATTAAATAGGACCGCGAAGGGGGGGTCTTAATTTCTTCCTCCACTTGCGCCTCTTCTTCTTCCTCCCGACGTCGTCGCTCTAGAGTCTCCTTGCTCCGGTGAGGCTTCCACTCTGTTGTCACCCCATGCCGCTGGATCAATCTAATCGGACTAGAGCACCGCCTGCACCCGTCGTGTTATCTCCGATAAGTTCTTCTCCACCCATAGATCTAGAACTTTTGGTAGGGTATTCATGGAGTTCCTCCGCCCGCTAGAAGACGAGCTCTTCACAATGTCAGATAATATGTAGATCAGTGGACTTGATAATGCTCCTTATTCCATTGCGGCTAATCGTAGGAAGTTAATAATAGCAAAACACAGATCTATATTTGCCCCTTTTTACTGTCTTCAAACATCGCTAGTTCCTCTGTTCTTCGTTAGGTTTAGAATAAACCCACTTTTTTCTCTATTTTGTAGATCCATAATTATATAGATAGCCCGTGAAACCTGTTTTCCACACTTAGTAATATTTGCTTTGTTTCCTTGCAAATTTAACTCGCCAGTGAACTTCCGACTCTCGCCTAAACCGCTCCAGCGACTCAGTTTATAGAACTTAGATTTATTTAGCAACCCGTAGTTGTCTGTCACCTTCTAACTCGCCACACATTGTTTCCTTGCACAACTTTAAGACGCCACCATGCCTCATGCATCCAATTCTTGTAACTGGGTCACCTCTGCCGTTACCGAAGAGTTCTTGACGGATTTCGTAGACGCAATGACCTTACTAGCCAAAAATGTCATCCATTGGCGGGTTCTAGGCAATGAAAAGAAACCCATTCCCCAAGAGGGCAAAGTAGTTGTATTCGCGGATCACCTTGTACGCAGTTTTAGCCCACCTAGCTCTAAATTTTTCCGAGACGTCCTTCATTTCTTTAAGCTGTGCCCTCAAGACATCGCCCCAAATTCCGTCTCAAACATGTGCAACTTCCAAATCCTCTGTGCAGTTTACTTACAAGAGGAGCCGTCCGTAGGTCTCTTCCGTGAGTTCTTCTACGCAAACCGCCAGATAGAGGTGGTAGTTGGTCCGAGCTTAGAGCTTGGCGGAATCTCAATTCAAAGAAGACAGGACCTGACCTTTCCGGCTGTTCGGATGCCAAGTCATCCCAAAGATTGGAATAAAACCTGGTTTTACTACAAAGACACCTCTCCAGAGGGAGACCATTCCTTGTCGGGTTATCGTTCATCCCGGCTCAAGACTACAACTAAACTCCCTGATCGGCTGTCAGCCTCTGAGGGGGCAAAGTATGCTCCGGCTCACACGAAAATTAAAGCCCTTATGGCCAATGGTCTGACGGGGATTGATCTGACCCGCTACTGGATTTCGTGGAGAGTCATGCCCCTGAGCCGACAAAGCTGTCTCATGTGCGAGTATACGGGTGATGCTAATGACCCCCTATGCTTTAATCCTACCACGTTGTCAGAAGATAACATCGTGGCTGCCATCAAAACCCTTGTTCATGAGTCTTCAGGATCTTGCCACGCCACCAGGTTAGCACCTTTCTGTACCGCAAACCTGGCCCCGGACATAAGGGTGACTCTCGACCTCCTTACTTCCGCGTTAGCTATCCATATATATATTTTTCCATCTTTTGACCTCTTTCAATGGATTTTACTTTGAGGCCAATTCCGGCTTCTGGAAAAAGAAGTACGTTCCTCCTCCAAAGAAATCAAAGGAGAAAACCGGTGGCCGGGAGAAGAAAAATGCACCTCAAGAGCAGCCTGAAGCTGACGATTCTGAGGTAGAACTTCACTCTCTTGGCCGTCTATTCATACGCCTTATTGACCATGATATTTCATAGGACGAAACGGAGACAAGACACACCAACGTTCTTGCGGTAACATATGTTTCATCCGACTCAGAACCTCTTCCATCAGAGAAGATACGGTGGGTCATCCGAAAAGTCCCATTTTCTCATCCTCTTGCTTATTTAGACCCCAACTTTCTTTTGAAAAAGCAACATCAACTCTCTCGACTCCAAACTCGGAGCACCGGCTCTGAAGACCTTATGGATGGGTTGTCCAACTCCATGGTTCAATTGAAACGGCCGGCTGAGGTATCTACTTCAACTTGGCTTAGTTTTATCAATCTTGCCTTTATAATTTGACTCTGTCTTATATTGTCTTAACTGTTTTCAGGAATCACCTCCTTCATCAGGCGACCCTACAGCAACTGCTCTGCTGCCCCTGAAGATCAACCCAGAGTACGTGCCTTGCATGCTTGCATCCCATCCTTTGTTATCTGTAAAGTTTAGACCATGACCTTCTGTGTTCTACAGGGCTCAAGAGAAACGAAGGAAGACCGGCAGGTCTACCCCTGCTCCCAAGGCTCGAGATCCGGTGCCTACTAAGCCGGACTCTCCTGCAAAGCACGCTGAACCCTCTGCCACCTCCAAGGATGCGCCTGAAGACGCTCATCGCTTTGCTGAGCCGGTGACACATGACGTAATTCCTGAGAGTCCTCTGAGGACCCATTCTAAGCTGCCGAGTCCTTCACCAACTGTTGATGATTCGGTTACTCCGGACATCATCATTACTTGCGCTGGCTTTCACACTGCTGAACCTCATGTGTTAACAAAGCACACTAAGAAGACTGAAGCCTCCAAGAAGCTGGACTTTTAGCTCCCCGCGCTAGAGAAGTTAACCGCTGATGAGCTTCACACCAGTTATCTGAACCGCCTCTCCACGAGCCGGAACATGGATCTCAAGCTTGTTAGCTTGATGAAGAAAAAATATGAGGTACTCCTGCTCTCTTTTCCATATACCCCTACGTAGCCCCCAAGAGCCAGTTTAGTATTTGCTAATGGTAAACCGGGTCCTTGAATCTTGTTATAAGTAGAAACACTTAGTCTGTAGCCCTCAAGTATCGGCTATAAATATTGAGCCGATGCTTTAATGCATAAGTAGTTGTTCAAAGAGCCATCTATAGCCCCCAAGGGCCGGCTTAACTTGATGAAGTTGAGCTGGAGCTTCGTTGTAGATAGATCATAGAACCATATATAGCCCCCAAGCACCGTATTAATTGGATGAAGATGATCTGGAACATCACTATAGATCTTGGACAAAGAGCCAATTGTATCCCCCAAGTGTCGGCTTAACTTGATAAAGATGAGCCGGAACTTCGCTGTAGATCTTGAACAAAGAGCCAATTGTAACCCCCAAGTGCCAGATTAACTTGATAAAGATGAGCCGGGACTTACAATGTGGTTTGTAATTTGTATTCTTGGAGAGCAAATATACATTAGCCCCCAAGTACCGGCTTAACTTGATAAAGATGAGCCGGAACGTACTTGTAGTCTTGGAGAGAAAATATACATTAGCCCCCAAGTGTCAAGCATATTTCTTGCAATCTTCTTGAAACTTGTATCATAGTGTCTTAATCTTCATCATTTGGTAATATACCATCCTGGTGACTTAGCCCTCTTTCTGCTGTTTATATGTCAGAGGAAGCTTTAAACGAGGCCGAGTCTAAATTGACCGGCTTAAGGAGCAATCTGGTGACCCAGCAAGCCGCCCGTAGCAAAGCAGATGAGAGGTGTTGGCTCGCTGCCGAAGAACTTACAAAAGTTAAAGCTGACTTCGCCACTTTCAAGAAATCTGCTGAGACGAAACAAACCGCCCTGGCCCAACAAGCAGACGATGCTGACCAGCGGCTCATGCTTATGTCCGATGAGTTACATGCCTTGAAGTGCCACATTATGAAGATGTCTGCCGCCATATTTGGTAAGTACTAAATATTTAGCCAATACTCTTGTGTGAGTACTTATGATGGCGACTTATAACAAAAACCCCATCTTATGCCGGTCAAAGGAGCCGTCAACTTGCCATTGATAGCTTGATGCCACTGAAAGCCGTCTACACCTCAATGGAGCAACTGTATTGTGGAGCTCTCTGCACAATCAAGGCAATGCTCCAGAAAGATAGTATCACCCAGACTATGAAGGGAGTCATTGAAGTGTTATCCACCCTGCCAAAACAAATCCAGGAGCTTAAGAAATGAGCCGCCAGAAAAGGAGCCAAAACAAAGCCATCAGCCGGGCTTTAGCTTTCGCCCCAGAGTTGACTCCCTAAGAGATGATGGACGGGTTTCCATCAAAGAAGGATGACAGCTTATATTTCATGGAGGCTGACTACGCTCGTTGCATGAAGGCTTCTAGAGTCCTCACATCAGTGTTAGCAGAAGAAGTGGACCTGTCAACATACTAGGCGGCTTACAATGCCGAGAAGAAGAGAGTACGTGGCCCAACCTTTGAGGCCAAGGACTTAACTCCCGCACGCCGTAAGCACGTCTTTGCTCCTAATCTTGACCCGTCCCCCCTCTTTGAAGAGGAAAACTTTGAGGCTTTAACCAACTGCAACTAGGACGTGGACAATCTCCAGATCATGGAGGTTGAAGACCCGCCGCAGGGTGACCCGCCATCTAGCCGATGAACTTGGTAACGCCTTGGATAATCTGGCCTTGTGACCCACCATAGGGTGGTGTAAAAAAATTTGAGTCATTACTGTTGAGCTCCGTGGAGAGCATTGTAATAGGCTTGTAATAAACTTTGTCTGGCCTGAACTGCGCCTTCATGCACATATGACATCGTCTGGCTTTAATATATTACATCTGCCCTATGCTTTCAACTCATACCAGATGTCATGGCGGTTCTTGGTAGATAACCAACCTGTGAGAATAGAATATCTCCTGTATTGTTAGGAGGGCGGCTTAGAATAGCGCAACCCAAAGATGCCATACCTTTGTTGACTTGCTTTTTTAATAACTCATGTACCGGTTCTTCCGGGTTGACTCACTAATTAAAACTCCTTAGCAGTACAAGGTCTCTATCGAGATTGGCCGTCAATTTCTTTGAGCGGCTCAGGGCCTCTAAGCGAGATTAACTGATACGAAGTGTAACGCCCCAGAAGAGACACAACAGGGCATGAGTACCCTGGTAGCCCATAAACTGCCTCTCACGTGACATAAATCTGTCGTTTTAACCTTAAGCAGTGCAGGGTCTTTAAAAGATTAACTGTCTAAGAGTACGAACAAGCCACATAGCGGAGAGTCGGCAGAGGATGGGAGAGTTTATCCATGCTTTCCGTAAGCCGGCCCTCACGTGACAAGAACCGCCGTTTTAACCTTAACCAGTATAGGGTCTCTATCGAGATTGGCCGTCAACTTCTTTGAGCCGGCTTAGGGTCTCCAGGCAAGATTAACTGGTAAGAGTTCGGTGGGGTCACCTAGCGGAGCAGCATCAACTTACAGGCAGGTTTAACCCTGTTTGGATTAAGAGCCGATCAAGAGGGTATGTAAGCTAAACCTGGTGGGTTGGAAGTCCCCAAATGACCTTTGTTGACAGAGTCAACTATTTGGCTTAAGAGCCGATCGGTAGGGTCTGATAAGCTAAACCCGGTGGGTTGGAAGCCCCTGGATGATCATGTTCACAAAGTCAACTGTTTGGCTTAAGAGCCGATCGATAGGGTCTGATAAGTTAAAACCGGTGGGTTGGACGCCTCCTGGACGATCATGTTGACGGAGTCAACTATTTGGCATAAGAGCCGATCAATAGGGTTTGATAAGCTAAACCCGGTAGGTTGGACGCCCCCCTAATCGACCTTTTTTGTGCAGGCTGAGATATGCGAAACGGCAGAGGCCCCGGCTTGCAGTGATGCCAACTTTGTTCATATATATATGATATGTACAATGATGGTGTACAATGTCAAGTTCTGACGACTTAAGTATGGTAAGGCCGTAGATGAGCTATGTTCCATGGCCGGCGGGTCTCCTGCCCAGAAGTGCTTGAGTCATCTCGGATGTCAATGAGATAGTACAACCCGTTGTTGAGATTTCTGCTGACCATGAAAGGTCCTTCCCATGGAGGGGACAACTTTTGTGCATCTGTATGATATTGAATCAACTGCAACACCAAGTTGCCTTCTCGAAATGTCCGGGTCTTGACTCTGCGACTATGATAGCGATGCAGGTCTTGCTGATAAATCGTTGATCGATCCGTCGCCAGATCACGTTCTTCCTCCAAGGCATCCAACGCGTCTTGACGCACCGTTTCATTGCCCGCTTCAACGTAAGCCACCACTTGTGGTGAGTCATGACGGATATCGCTTGGCAACACGGCTTCTGCCCCGTAAACCATGAAGAAAGGTGTATGACCTGTTGATCTGTTGGGAGTGGTTCTGATGCTCCATAAGACAGACGGCAACTCCGCCACACAACAACCTGACGTTCGCTGCAAAGGAACAATAAGCCGGGGTTTGATACCTCTCAATATTTCCTGGTTAGCATGCTCTGTCTGACCATTTGACTATGGATGAGCAACCGCGGAAACATAAAGACGGATTTGTTCACTTTCACAAAACGCTCGCATAGCCCCCTTGGATAGGTTCGTACCATTATCAGTGATGATGCTATGAGGGTACCTAAAATGGTAGATCGGATTTTTAATAAATTGAACCGCTGTGGCCGCGTCACACTTGCTGACCGGCTCAGCTTCTACCCACTTGGTAAATTTGTCAACCGCCACCAAGAGATGGGTCTTCTTGTCCTTGGATCTCTTAAAAGGCCCGACCATATCAAGCCCCCAGACCGCAAACAACCAAGTAATTGGAATCATGCGCAACTCTTGAGACGGGACATGAGCACGCCGGCCAAACTTTTGACATCCATCGCACTTGCGGACCAAGTCTTCCGCATCCTTATGAGCCGTTAGCCAGAAGAAACCACGTCGAAAGGCCTTGGCCACCAGAGATTTTGAGCTCGCGTGGTGACCATAATCACCAGCATGAATTTCAATCAAGATCTCCTTGCTCTCTTCAGGTGAGACGCAACTTTGAAACACGCCAGTGACACTGCACTTATGTAACTCACCATTGACTATTGTCATAGACTTAGACTGCCTAGTGATCTGTCTGGTGAGATTTTCGTCATCAGGTAACTCGCCGCGAGTCAAGTATGCCAAATAAGGCACATCCAGTCTGGAATAGCATGTAGAGCTGCCACCAGATGTCCCTTCAGGTCAGGGATAGCCAAGTCTTCCTGTGAAGGTAACTTAACTGACGAGTGATGTAGTATGTCTAAGAAAATGTTAGGCGGCACCGGCTTACGTTGAGAACCCAGCCTTGACAAGGTGTCAACCGCCTTGTTCCTGTGACGATCAATATGATCCACCTAACAACCCTTGAAGTGACCAGTGATGACATCCACTGCCTGACGATAAGCCGACATCCACGGGTCCTTGGAGTCCCAAGTGCCCGAGACTTGCTAGGCTATGAGATCTGAGTTGCCGAAGCATCTAACCCGGCTTAGGTTCATCTCCTTAGCTACCCAGATGCCATGAAGCAGAGTCGTACTTAGCTGCATTGTTAGTACAAGGAAACATCAACCTTAGCACATAACAGAACTTATCACCTTTGGGGGAAGTTAAGACAACCCCTGCCCCTGACCCTTCTAGTTGCCTGGATCATCAAAGTGGATTGTCCAATATGTATTATCTGGCTTTTCCTCGGGCGCCTGACACTTAGTACAGTCGTTGATGAAATCCACCAAGGCTTGTGACTTGACCGCCGTGTGAGGCACGTATTTCAAATTGAGAGGTCCAAGCTCCAATGCCCACTTAGCGATCCTGCCAGTGGCTTCTCTTTTTTGAATTATATCCCCTATCGGGGCAGATCTAACCACTGTAATCTGGTGCCTCGGGAAGTAATGCTTCAACTTATGATTGGCCATGAACACCCCGTATACCAGCTTCTACCAATGTGGATAACTCTGCTTGGATTCTGTCAGGACCTCACTGATATAGTAAACCGGCCTTTGAACCAGATATTCCTTCCCTGCCTCCTAACGCTCGACAATGATAGCGACGCTGACTACCCTATTAATAGCCGCCATGTATAAGAGCAAGGGTTCTTTCTTACCTGGAGCGGCTAAGACCGGCGGCTTAGTGACCTGTCTCTTAAGAGCCTCAAATGCTTCACCCACCGCCGTACTCCAGACAAAGTTATCCGTCTTCTTCATCATCTGGTACAAAGGAATGACCTTCTCACCAAGGCGTCTTATAAACTGGCTTAACGCAGCAATCCGTCCCGCCAGGCGCTGAACATCATTGATGCATGCCGGCTTAGACAAGGAGGTAATAGTCTTGATTTTATCCGGGTTAGCCTCAATGCCACGCTCAGAGACTAGAAATCCCAAGAGCTTGCCTGCCAGAACGCCAAAGACAGACTTAGCCGGGTTAAGCATCATCTTATAGACCCGTAAGTTCTCGAAACTCTCCTTCAGGTCGTCAAGCAGAGTCTCCTTCTTCCTTGACTTGATCACAATTTCATCCACATATGCATGAACGTTGCACCTGATTTGGCTGTGAAGACAGTTCTATACACAACGCTGGTAAGTTGCCTGGGCACTATTGAGCCCGAAAGGCATAGACACATAGCAGAAAGCACCAAAAGGGGTAATTTGAGCCGTCTTCTCCTGGTCCTTGACTGCCATCTTGATTTGATGATACCCAAAGTAAGCATCTAGGAAGCATAAGCTCTCGCAAGCCGGTTTGCATCGATGATCTGGTCAATACGAGGCTGAGCAAACGGGTTAGCCGGACAAGCTTTGTTAAGATCTGTGTAGTCCACACACATACGCCACGTGCCGTTCTTCTTGAGTACAAGCACCGGGTTAGCAAGCCACTCTGGGTGAAACACTTCAACGATGAAACCTGCCGCCAGGAGCCGGGACACCTCTTCCCCAATGGCCTTGCACCTCTCTTCACTCAACCTCCATAAGAACTGTTTGACCGGCTTAAACTTAGGATCCACATTAAGGTGGTGCTCAGCGAACTCTCTCGGTACACCTGGCATGTCAGAAGGTTTCCATGCAAAGATGTCCCTATTCTCACGGATGAATTCGATGAGCGTGCTTTCCTATTTGGGATCCATATTGGCCCCAATAGTAAACCATTGTGATGAATCTCCTGGAGTAAAATCCACTAGCTTGGTGTCATCCGCCAAGAACTTGAGGGGCGGCTCTGATTCCGTGGTGGGGTTCTTGAGCGGAAGCATATACTCCGGGTCAACATTTTCCTTATAGAATTTGAGCTCTGCTTCAGCGCAACTTGACTCTACATAAACTGCATCTCCTTCCTCACACTCAATAGCCGTCTCTTGATCACCGTGCACCGTAATCGTTCCTTTTAGGCCCGGCATCTTGAGCTGCAAGTACACATAACAAGGCCTAGCCATGAACTTGGCGTAAGCCAGACGTCCAAACAAAGACTTTTGATCTTGACCACCTCAAAACACAAGGTCTCTACCCTGTAGTTGTATTCGTCACCGAAGGCAACTTCCAAAGAAATCCTCCCCACTTGAGAGGCTGACTTGCCCGACACCACACCATGAAAAACTGTTGAGGACGGCTCAAGATCCTTATCAAGCAACTTCATCCGGCGGAAAGTGTCGTAGTACAAAATATTGATGCTGCTGCCACCATCCATAAGCACCTTAGTAAACACATAACCTCATACTTGGGGGACAACTACCAATGCCAGCCGCCCAAGGTCATCAACACGCGGCGGGTGATCCTCTCTGCTCCAGGTTATGTCGTACTCTGACCACTTCAAGTACTACGGGATACCCGGTGTGAAAGCATTGACCGCCCGCTGGCATAACTTCTGGTCCCGCCTATTAAGGTTGGTTGTAAAAACATGATACTGACCCGAACTGAGCTGCTTTGGATTACTCTGATATCCAGATTGGTTATTCTGTTGCTAATTGTTGCCACCAGAGTGTTGATGATATCCTCCTTGTTTGCCCTGGCTCTGATGGCTGGAACCTGAACCGCCGGACCCAAACCCGGCTCCTGACCCGACTGGTCCTAAGCCGCCAGGCGGGCCACCATCGTTCTTATGCTGTCGCAAGCTGTAGTCCTTGAACTTTTGCATAATGTGGCAGTTACCCCATGTGTGACCCGCCACTCTGTCGGGCCGACTATGCTTCAGACAAGGTTTATTGAGCATTTCTTCCAAATTAAAAGGAGTCTTACCTTTATTGAAAGGCTGCCTGAACCTCCCGTTGCCCTTAGCACGATTGTTACTGGTGCTGGCATTGGCCACCAATTCTGATCCGCCGTCTGGATATTTTTCTCTTGCCTTGGTTACCATTGCCTGCCGCACCCTTGCCATGGCTATTCTTCTTACTCTGACCAGGCTTCTCCTCATCAGAGCCCGGATCCTTCGTATTATCAAAGTCGGCGTATTTCGTGAGAGCCGCCATGAGCTCCCCCATGTCTTGACACATGCTCTTGAGCCGGCCGAGCTTCTGCTTCAAAGGCGTAAAGTGGCAATTCTTTTCTAGAATCAAGACCGCTTGAGCCGCCGTAATCTACTCAGACGAGTGGATGATAGTCGAAACCCACCAGACCCAGTGATGAGTCAACTCATTTTCCTGCTGTACATAGTGAACCAAATCCACAATCGTCATGGGCTGCTTGCACGTTCCTTGAAAGTTTTTGATGAACTTCGCTTTTAACTCAGACCAGGAATTGATGGTATTGGGTGGCAAACCCTTCAACCACGTGCGAGCCATCCCTTCTAGCATCATGATAAAATACTTCACGCACACTGCGTCATTGACGTCCAACATCTCCATGGCCAGCTCATAGCTTTTAATCCAAGCCTCCGGGGGCAGGTCAGTAGTGTAATTTGGGACCGTGCGAGGGCCGTTGAAATCCTTCGACAGATGCTCGTTCTGTAGAGCTGACACCAAGCACGGTACTCCCACGGCCCTGGTGATTACTCCCACTCAAACTGAGATAGAAGGCGTAGGCTCTTGATGAGCCGCCGCTACCAGAGCCGCCGCCTCTCGCTGTGCCCTCTCCCGGTCTACGAGCGCTTGAGCATCCAAAGCCGCCTGGTCGTCTTGCGGCGGGCCACGGTGCCGATCACTGCTAGAAACCGCCGCCGACTCATAGCACCGGCCAAAGCTGCGGCTGGGGATGGGGGTTGAATGCACGTGACTTCGGCTATAGGTATACTTCTCTTGCTAGGCCATCACCGTTTGTAGGTATCCAATAGAGTTCCGCACCTCTTCTGTGAAAGTCGCCTCATCAGGAATAAGGATTGTTCCAAGCTATGTTGCTGCCGACACCATGTTCTCTGTCGGGTTTGAATAATGACCCGCTGGCATTGGAAAAGCCATTGGTGAGGTCTAGTTCCGTTAGGGCGGGTTAAGCTGCTGCCGTGCCGCCGACCGACTTTTAGGTGCTTCCACTGTTCGTCCCGTTCCTGGCGTATTAAAAAGGTTTCTGGCCTCATATTGTTCTGGCAGGCAGGACTAATGCCTCATCTGCCGCACTGCGGCTGCCGACTACTGTTCCAGCTCAAGGCGGAAAGCATCCACCTTAAGGTGCTCTACCGCCGCATCCATCTGAGCCTTTAACGCGCCCATCCCCTGTTGGACTTCCGCCATATGGTCCTGCTGTCTTGTGATCTCCAGGTTCCGGGCGGCTTGATTCTTAGGCGTGACTTTAGTCGCCATCAGGGTTATGAGATCATTCATCAGATCTAGAAGAACCTGAGCCGGCGGCGGGTCAGCCCCCGTGTCTGCCGCCCCGACGGCTGTACTCCTTGGGCCCGCATCTGTTCCCGCCATGAACACGGCCACATGAGTCGGCAGCCCTTGATTGTCCGTCTTAGAATGCTCTGACTCGGGGTAAAGCTCGTCGTAGCCCTCGAGCCCGCCATCGTGAAGCTGGTAGATTGATTCCGCGTCTCTGCTCGAAGATCCATCCTGCGAATAGATGAGAGTCTCCTGCGACATAGAAGCCTCAAGATCCATACCTTGAGTGAAGCCAACGAAGACATGCTTCCTGCCCGGGTCAGCACGGTAGGTTGCACGTGTCGGGCGGGTTGCACGCGCCGAGCCGTCTCGACGATGTCGATGCAGACGTCCGGCCCGGGTGTAGATCCACCGACCTTGCCGATGAAGATGTGGATTCTGCCGAAGGGAACCCGGAACCCGTACTCGACAGAGTCGGCCTCGGGGCCCCAGCCGTCGTCGTTGATGTAGAGCCGACCACGGCGGCTTTTGTTCATCCTTCCGACCACGTATCCCTCGATCCCTGGAAGAGATCCCTTTAAGAACTCAACACCACCGAGTGCTAGCGCCACGGTGGGCGCCAACTGTCGTGGTTTTATCACGGCAGATGTCCAAGGACTTATGTTCGAGGCCATCGCTAAGGTGATGGACTCAAAGGGGTTGGTTGGGATGAAGGACATGAGTTTACCCAGGTTCAGCCCCTTGAGATGAGGTAAAATCCTACATCATGCTTGTGTTGTATTGATTGGAGTATCGATTACAAGGGAGCAGATTTGCATGACCTAGGTCTCGATTAATTGGTCTCCGTCTAAGTCGCCCCGGGTCTCGCCCTTATATAGGAGGTCAAGACCATGGGTTACACAAGTCTGAGACCGACTCTTACAACGTGTCTGATTCTATCTCTATGTCACCTTGCCTTCCTGAGCAAGCTGTCTCCGGGCGGCTTATCCGCCCGGGTCTTCCCGCCTTCTTGTCTGGGCCTCAGCTTGGCCCATCTTGGTAAGCCGCCATACGTTTGGGCTTATGTCTCCAGGACCATCCTTGGTCTGGCCGATGAGCCGCCAGGTATGACCCGGCCCCACCTGGGCGGGTCTCACCATGGGGTTATAGCCCCAACACATAGTGACTTAATTGTTTGACTACTCATTGATTTTCACTTATATATTTTGACCTAGGCAATGTTGCTCTAGTGCTTCACTTATATCTTTATACAGCATGGTGGTGTTATATTTTATAGAAATTATTGAACTCTTGTTCCTCACTTATATTATTTTGAGTCTTGAAACAACATGGTAATTTGTTTAGGTTATGAATTTAGTCCTAATATAATCGGCATCCAAGAGGGACATAACAAAAACTTTCATATTAAGTGCATTAAAAACTATGAGAAGTTTGATTCCTTGCATATAGTTTTGAGATAATAGGGATGCTAATATGAGAGTCATCCTAGTGAGTAGTTGTGAATTGTAAGAGATACTTGTGTTAAAGCTTGTGATTCCCATAACATGCACGTATGGTGAACCGTTATGTAACAAAGTCAGAGCATGATTTGTTTAATGATTGTCGACCTTTGTGTGAGGGTCGGGAGCGCGCGATGGTTAACTCCTACCAACCTCTCCCCTAGGAGCATGCGTCTAATGCTTTGTTTGATAACTAATAGACTTCTGCAATAAGTATGTGAGTTCTTTATGACTAATGTTGAGTCCTTGGATTATACGCACTCTCACCCTTCCATCTTTGCTAGCCTGTCTAGTACCATGCAACTTCCGCCGGTACACCAAACCTTCCTTCCTCACAACAACCACCATATATTCTTCAAAACAGCCACCATACCTACCTATTATGGCATTTCCATAGCCATTCCGAGATATATTGCATGCAACTTTCACCATGTAGTTTTTTATGACCTGCATCATCACTTCATATTGCACATAGAATCATATTTTGTCATAGGAATTGAGTTGTAATTTCTTTTTCTTTGAGTTATAAGTAAATAAAAGTGTGATGATTTTTAATTAATAGAGAATTGTACCGTGAGAGAAAATCATGGAGGAGGCTATGAACCCTCACATGTTGGGATGGGTATCCGGACTTCACAAAAAATAAAAGAGGCCAGCGAAGCCCAAATAAATAAATAAAGGAGGCCAAAGATGCCCACCCAAATAAAAAATAAAAAAATGAGAGAAAGAGAGAAGGGACAATTGCTACTATCTTTTTCCACACTTGTGCTTCAAAGTAGCACCATGATCTTCATGAATAGAGAGTCTCCTATTTTGTCACTTTCATATAACTAGTGGAATTTTTTGCATGACCACTAAGTTTTCTTTTTGAGCTTTCATACACTTATAGGTCTAAGTGCATTCATTGCATGGCAATCCCTAATCACTCACATTGATATCTATTGATGGGCATCTTCACAGCCTGTTGATACGCCTAGTTGATGTGAGACTATCTTCTCCTTTTTCCTCATCACCTCCTCCATATTCTATTTCACCTATAATGCTATATGCATGGCTCGTGCTCATGTATTGCGTGAGAGTTTAAAAGGTTTCAGAACACCAAAAGTGTGAAACAATTGCTTGACTTCTTCATCGGGGTTGTGCATGATTTAGATACTTTGTGCGGGGAAGATGGATCATAGCCAGACCATATGATTTTGTAGGTATAACTTTCTAAGGCCATGTTATTTCGAAAGGACACGTCTGCCTTGTTGGTGTGCTCTATGTATTAGTATTTTTATATCAACATTAGACTATTGTTTTGAATCTTAAGAATATGAATATTCATGCCAAAATAAAGAATATTACATGGACAAATATGTTAGGCAGCATTCCACATCAAAAATTCTGTTTTTAGCATTTACCAACTAGAGGACAAGCAGGAATTAAGCTTGGGGATGCTGATACATCTCCAATGTATCTATAATTTTTGCTTATTCCATGTTGTTATATTATCATTCTTGGATGTTTTACAATCATTTTACCACAACTTTATATTATTTTTGGGACTAACCTATTAACCTAGAGTCCAGTGCTAGTTCCTGCTTTTTTCCTTGTTTTTGTGTTTTACAGAAAAGTAATATCAAACGGAGTCCAAACGGAATAAAACTTTGAGGTGATTTTTTCGACCAAAAGAGACCTCCGGAACATCAGAGTTGGGCCAGAAGGTTCCCAAGGAGGCCACAAGCCTCAGGGGTGCGTCCACCCCCCTAGCCGTGGCCGCTCGGGAGTCCACCGACCTCCCTCTCATCTCTATAAATCGTCAAATATTTTAGGAAGCCCAACACAGCACCTAGATCGGGAGTTGCGCCGCCACAAACCTCCAGAGCCACAAAGAAACAATTGGGAGCCCATTCCAGCACCCTGCCAGAGGGGGAAACCATCACCGGAGGCCATCTTCGTCATCCCGACGCTCTCCATGACGAGGAGGGAGTAGTTCACCCTCGGGGCTGAGGGTATGTACCAGTAGCTATGTGTTTGATCTCTCTTTCTCTCTCTCATGGTCTTGAGATGGCACGATCTTGATGTATCACCATCATCGGAATCATATGGAGTGTTTCCCCTCTCTATCTAGTTGTCATGAATTGAGTTTTCCCTTTGAAGTTTACATATCGGATTGAGTCTTTAAGTATTTAAGAACACTTGATGTATGTCTTGCGATGGGATATATGTGGTGACAATGGGATTTTCTATTGATCCAGTTGATGTATGTTTTGGTGATCAACTTGCGGGTTCCGTGACCTTGGGAATATATGCATAGGGGTTGGCACATGTTCTTCTCTTGATGTTCTGGTAGAAACTTTGGGGTACTCTTTGAAGTTCTTTGTGTTGGATGAATAAATCTGAAATTGTGTGATGCATATCATATAATCAAGCCCACTGGTACTTGTGGTGACATTGGAGTATCTAGGTGACATTAGGGTTTTGGTTGATGTGTATCTTAAGGTGTTATCTTAGTACCAATTCTAGGGTTGTTCGTGACATTTATAGGGATATATCATAAGATTGATCAGAAAAGATAACTTTGAGTTGGTTTCATACCCTAAAATAATTTCTACGTTTGTTCACTACAGGAATCAGGTAATTTGCCATCTTCCATGGCTGACGGCAAAGGGCAGGACACCGGATGGCAAAGGCCTTTGTCGTCTGTCAACAGACGGCAAAAATTCCGGCAAAGGAAAACCCTCTAAAGTGGTCCTTTGCCGTCAGCCTCGAGATCACGGATGGCAAAGAATCTTTGCCATGGGGGAGCGGACGGCAAAGAGTTTGGATGGCAGATTCAAGGGCTACAGACGTCAACTCTTAATGGTAGTTCATTGCCGTTCGCCCCCTTTGTCGTCGGCCTTATGCCCCCCTTCGATGTTGGTAGGCGGACGACAAAGGGTAAGGCCCTTTGCCCCCGGGGTCCCCCTTTGCCGTCGGGCTTGGGCCCCCCCCTTGGCCGTCGGCCTTGCCCCCCCCCTTTGCCATCGGCCTTGCGCCCCCTTTGCCGTTGGTGGGCCGACGAGAAAGAGTAAGGCCATTTGCCTCTGTGATCCCCCGTTTGCCGTGTGCCTAGGGACCCTCTTTGCCATCAGCCCACCGACGACAAAGAGTAAGGCTAGTTTCCTTTTTTTATTTTTTATTAAAACAATGTTGACAACAATTTTCACAGCAATATGACATATATATATATATAAATATTCCACAGAAATAAATATGTTGCCATACTGATAACCATATTCAAATAAGTTTCATCCATCATATTATGAAAGTTTCATCCGTACCCAACCAGATTAAAATAGTTTCATCCATACATACATAGTTTCATATACATATGTAGAAAGTGCCACATTGTTCATTGATACAAAATAAAAAATACAAGTAACCCAAGCACTCCATCAATCCAAACTTCCGTGAAGTGAATGTAATCTGCAAAATGGGAAGCTCCAAAATTAGAAGAAGACTAGATGAAGAAGAGAAGGTAAAAATAGGTCATTTCGGAGCTAACTATGGTTATTATGCCATTTTGAAGCTAAGTAAGCTAATTGTAGGTCATTTAATAGCTAATTTTTTGGTAAAATAGGTAATTTTGGAGCTAGCTAAGAGAAGTATAGGTCATTTTTGATAAAATAGGCCATTTTGGAGCTAATTTAGCTTACTACATCATGTAGAAGGAAACTAAGCTAATTATATGTCATTTTAGAGCTAACTTAGGTAAAAATATGTCACTTAGGAGCTAACTATGCTTATTATGCCATTTTGGAGCTAAGTAAGCTAAGTCTAGGTCATTTAAGAGCTAAGCTAGGTAAAATAGGCCATTTTGGAGCTAGGTAAGCTTATTATGTCATTTAGAAGAGAACTAAGCTAAATATAGGACATTTTTGATAAAATAGGCCATTTTGGAGCTAATTTAGCTTATTATGTCATTTAAGAGGAAATTAACTAAGCTATATATATATGTCATTTTAGAGCTAACTTAGGTAAAAATAGGTCATTTAGGAGCTACCTATGGTTATTATGCCATTTTGAAGCTAAGAAGCAAATTATAGGTCATTTAATATCTAACTTTGGTAAAATAGGTAATTTTGGAGCTAGCTAAGCTTATTATGTCATTTTGGAGCTAAGTAATCGAAGTATAGGTCATTTTTGATAAATAGGCCATTTTGGAGCTAATTTAGCTTACTACGTAATTTAGGAGGAAACTAAGCTAACTATATGTCATTTTAGAGCTAACTTAGGTAAAAATAGGTCAGTTAGGAGCTAACTATGCTTATTATGCCATTTTGGAGCTAGGTAAGCTAAGTATAGGTCATTTAATAGCTAAGCTGGGTAAAATAGGCCATTTTGGAGCTAGGTAAGCTTATTATGTCATTTAGGAGAGAACTATGATAAGTATAGGACATATTTGATAAAATAGGACATTTAGGAGCTAATTCATCCTACTATGCCATTTAGGAGGAAAGTAAGCTAAATATACGTCATTTTAGAGCTAACTTAGGTAAAAATAGGTCACTTAGGAGCTAACTATGCTTATTATGCCATTTTGGAGCTAAGTAAGCTAAGTATAGGTCATTTAATAGCTAAGCTAGGTAAAATAGGCCATTTTGGAGCTAGGTAAGCTTATTATGTCATTTAGGTGAGAACTATGCTAAGCATAGGATATATTTGATAAAATAGGCCATTTAGGAGCTAATTCAACTTACTATGCCATTTAGGAGGAAACTAAGCTAAATATATGTCATTTTAGAGCTAACTTAGGTGAAAATAGATCATGTAGGAGCTATCTATGCTTATTATGCCATTTTGAAGCTAACTAAGCTAATTATAGATCATTTTATAGCTAACTTGGGTAACATAGGTCATTTTGGAGCTAACTAAGATTATTATGCAAGTTTGGAGCTACCTAAGCTTATTTTGTCATTTAGGAGGAAACTAAGCTAAGTATAGGTCATTCTAGAGCTAACATGGGTAAAATATGTAATTTTGGAGCTAAGGTAAGGTAAGTAACCATAATTATACGATTGTGAAGCAAAACACTAGAAAAACATACCATTCTCATCAGCACAGAGGTGAAGCACGATGGTTCTAGCTTGTTTCTCCTGGAGAAGGCTCCCCTGTAGAAGGGTCATGCGATGCATTTCGGGAGATATTCTGCAACAAACATCATTTGCAATGTGTTGTTAGCATGATGAGACTCAAAAGATCACTGCGTTGAAATGAAACTCACCGTCCCCTCCATGTTAATGACCGGCATCGCCGGAGGGACGTGGCCAGTCTTCTCGCACATTGACTTGGTTTAGACAAGTCAACCTGTTTATTTATTAATGAAACGAACATTAAAATGCAAGATTTGACAATTATGAATTAGAAACTTACCACGAAGAGCTTGTACATGGCCCTGTTAGACGCATTGTTCCGTTCCCTCTCCGCCTCCATCAACGTAGCCATCCTCTCCTCCAACTCCTTCATCTCCTTATCCTTCGCCGCCAAAAGCGTCTGCGTTGCCTCTCTCTCTTTCAGAATAGCAGCCTGCAAGACAACTCTTGTAATCATATTGGTTCGCACACACAACATAATGCGGAAAGATAGTTGAGTCCATTAAACTCACCTCGATGGCGAGCTCGACTGGCCATGGATGAGGTGTTATCTCAGGACAGGAGCTCGTTTGGCATGCCTTTATCTGCCGGAGAGTGCTAGGACAACGTATAAGGCCGTCTCCAATGGCGATCGAGTCCTGGGGCCTCCCATTGCTAACTATCATCACCAGCTCTGGATCAATAGGACCCTGGCCTGGGTTAAAGCTCTCCCCTTTCCTCGCCTTCCCGTGATATCTGTACTTCACAAGCTTGTGGTGGGAGGAGATGTTGGTGAAGTTTTCCGGATGATCAAGCTCAGACTCAGATAATGCCTTGACCTTCTTGTACGAGACAGTATGGGCCATCGCACAGAGGTTGTACATCTCTGGCTTCTCCATTTTATTGTGACGCGCCTAAAAGAGGGAGAGAGAGGAAAAAAGTATTAGTAAAGGGCTAAACCTAGCATTAAGAACGAATTGCATGAGTCATGAAGCAAACCACATACCCAGGTCTCACCAAACTCATTTAAGTTGACGCTCCCTTGATGGTGTGGCACACTAACCATTTTGCCACGCCTATTCTTGGTAGTGTTGTGGCTGGCCTCCCACTTTTCGGAGCACCACTAATCCACCAAGGCCTCCCAAAAATCCATCTGATCCACACACCATCTCGGGGGCACCTAAGTTAACAAAGAGAAATTTGAGTGCTACGCGTAAGAATCAAATCAAGGAAACTAACTACAAGGCCTTAATAATATGTAATTACCTTCATGTAATGCTCCTTCTCCATCTTAGAATCGCGGCACTTCCCCTTTCCCTTCCTAATACATCACGAGGCATAGTAGTCTCTAATGGCCTACACCCGAGCCTCGTGCCGCCAGTTTTGAAGTAGGTGGCGGCATTCGGTTTCGATAACCTTTTTCGCGGCCTCCTCGTATCCCTCCTCTTACCTGTAGAAGGTCTGCAAACGAGACAACACTGATTAGTACAATAACTAGCTATTGTTGATTTTTTATTTTGTAAAGGAGAAATTACCCATAACTCTCTGATCACCATGTCATCCCTCGTGTGGCACAAAATACCATCGATCTCCACCTCTGGCGGGGCCGGGGCACCCAAGTAGTGCTCCCAGGTCATTCCTACCTCTCGACCCCGACTAGGCAACGTAACAAACCTCGGGAAGTTATGCTGGTAAACGACCCCAAGGACGCTGTTGGGCTTGCAGACACCCTGGGCAACAATCCAACCCCTGCAGTATGACAAATTAAAGCCAACACATTAGATATTTGAGAAAACGTGAAGGTTAAATAAGAGTAAATGAACTTACTTGTCCCCACTTGGCTGAATCGACCACCTCTACTCGGGGATCGCTGGCACGAGTGGTAGCCCCATACTACCACGCTGGTAGACGGTGGCCCCCTCACCCAGCTCCTCGTCACTATCAACATGGCCACTTGGCTCCAGCTGACCCAGATCAGGCCAGGTATCCCTCTAGGCCTCTTGGGACATACCCTCACCCCTGCTTTGCTCTGGAGTCTCCTAAATAAAGCCTCTGGGACACGAGTCTCGTCGACCCGAGGCTCGCGAACCGGAGTCCGTGTAGCCTCCACCTCAGACAGGTCCACCCTAGCAGTCTTGTGGTCAGGTGAATAAGCTGGGGGTGGCAGCAAGGAAGGCGTGGCAGCCACCCTACCTATCCCGCGTCCACGTGTAACTTTAGTAGCTCTCTTCTTCGTGGGGGGTCGACCTCCTCTCAAGGGGGCCGCGGTCGTCGAAGAAGTGGCCACTCCATGCAGAGTACAGAGCAACGCTCTCCGGAGGGACGGGGCAGGAATGGGAGTAACCATCCCACCACCTGCCGATGAAGAAGGAATCTCAGAGTGCTCTCTACCCTTTCCCACCATCTTTCAACACCTGCCATGACAAAGAGTAACTGAAATTAGTACAATATAAATACCAACATGAATAATAAAATGTATATAATTTAAGTGTATCATAATCATAAATACCAACATGAGTAATATTTTTTTATATATGTATATAATAATAGTTGAATACCTGACATGAACTAATAATAATCTTGATCGTCTATATATGCTTCGGGATCAATAAATGCATCATGATCATCAATGTCATCAATAAATGCAGCAGCATGATCACTATCAGGAAGAACATGTGGAAGGCCTTCATTTTGTAATCGGTCAAGAAGTGACACGTTATCCGCAGCAGTAACCTCTTCTTCTTCCGACTCCTCCTATTCCGGCTCAGGGGTTAAGATGGATTCACTATCGCTGTCTATTTCAATGTTCTGGGGTGAAGTAGAGCGGTTCTTGAAAGGTTTTTTGGACATACGTGTTTCTTGGAAGAATTCTCCTTCATATGTGTCTGGGTTAATGTGAGGTTCGTAATCCTCTTCACTGAGGGTAGGTGGTCTAAAACTTGGCGGCACTTCATAAACGACATCCCAACCTTTCAGATTTGGATCAGTTTGGCACGCCCACGGTAGATAGAAAACTTGTGTCGCCTATTGAGCCATAATATAGACATTGGGAACATCTAAATGGGTGCTTTGGTTGATTTTGACTAGCCCTATATGTTCATGAGTCCTTCTAGTCTCCTTCGGCTGAACCCAATAACATTTCAAGACTACGACGGTCGGTGGGTTTTCACCATAGAATAGAAGTTCATAAATTGCTTCAACTCTTCCATAATATTCGGTACCTCCTTTGCCGATAGCAGAGAAACAAGAATTTGTAGTCTTTACATTGGGCATAGATAGCTCTTTGCCAAAGGTACGAAAATGATACCTGTTGATGTCGTATTTGTCAAATGAACGAACCTTATAGTCAAAACCATTAGCGACTTGTCTCAACTCGGCGTCCATAGACTCTACATCAGCCTACAAGTTTAATATGGAAGAAAGGGTAGATTAGTTGCAAATTAGACCAAGAAATCAAGTGGTCCAGTAATGGTAATTAATTACCGTTTGTTTGAACCAAGAGATGAAATTGGGATAGTCGCCTCCATGCTTTGCCATAAGCTCATACTCTTCGACGGAATCCTTTTCGATGACCGCTCCATCCGAGAATTTGGTGACATATCGACTATATCAAATATCCGGGAGTAAGAGGAGTTAAAAGGAATTAGAAGTTGTGGAACAATAATTTACCGAGAACTTACTCGATCTACGGCCGCACTTCTGTTAGGTTTTTAAAGATATACAATGAAATGGTCTGCCATTCTTTGACATCCAATGATTTCCCTTTCGAAGCACCGGTTGGTGCGAGCTTCCCTTTGAATAGGCTGAGGTTGGATCGACCTTTTTTAGGCTCACCATCATCGTACCGAGGCTTCGGGTTATGCAAATGATGATTTTTGGCTTCATAGTGTGCTGTCACAAAGTTTGCCACCTCCTCAGTAATGAATGCCTCGGCCATCGATGCTTCAACTCTACGTTTATTTTTACATTGAGCTCGAAGCATCTTCTGCATCCTCTTAGTTGAGAAGCACCATCGATTTTGAACTTCCCCCCAGCCCATCTTGCCTCGGTCGGGAGATGCAAAATCAAATGCTGCATTGGATTAAAGAAGCCCGGTGGAAAGATCCTTTCTAATTTGCAGATCAACTACGGTGCCAACTCTTCCATTTCATCTAGCACGCCAGGCGATAGTTCTTTTGCACAAAGGGAACGGAAGAAATAGCTCAGCTCTGCCAGTACTAGGCATTCATCCCCAAGGATAAAGCCACGCAACATCACCGGCATTACCCGCTCAAGCCATATGTGCCAGTCATGACTCTTGAGACCAAATATTTTCATTTTTTCCAGACTCCCTCCCCTCTTTAGATTCGCAGTATACCCATCAGGGAACATCAACCGCATTTTCACCCACAATAGCATTTCCATCATAGCTGGCCTTCCAAGATTGAACCATGCCTTTGGCTTCGCTACGCTTTGTATTCCCTTCCGTTGTCGCAAGTTTTGTAACGGTCTATCACATAGAGCCTCCTGGTCGATTCTAGCCTTAGGATTATCCTTTGACTTCCCCTCTATGCCGAACAATGTACCAAAAATGTCCTCAGCCATATTCTTTTCAGTGTGCATCATGTCGATGTTGTGTGGGCAAATGAGGTCTTTGAAGTAAGGCAGATCCCATAAGCATGACTTGTGAGTCCAGGCGTGTTCCGTATTATACCCTTTGAAATACCCTGGACGCAAAGGATCAGGCTCGAGAGTGTTTAACTGATCAAGGGTATGTTGGCCTGTCAACGCAGGTGGTGCAGTGTTTTTGACAACTCTACCTTTGATGAAATTCTTCTTGTCTTTTCTAAACTTATGGTCAGGATCGAGGAACTGTCTATGCATGTCGAAGCAAGAAAACTTGCAACCCGCCTGCAGTCAATGGAACTGAAGAGCTGACTTGCATGTGGGGCACGGGAACATTCCATCCACACACCAACCAACGAATAGCGCATACGCCGGATAGTCATGCATCGAGTACATGTACCACACATGCATTTTGAAGTTCTTTTTGGTAGCGGCGTCGTATGTCTTGATCCCATTATCCCAGGCTTCTTGCAATTCATCCTTAAGCCATTGCACATACACATTCATATTCTTCCCCGGATATTTGGGCCCTGGAATTATCAACGTCAGGAAAATGTTATTTTTTTTCATAATCTCCCCGGGGGGATATTGAGTGGAATGAAAAATATAGGCCTACTACTGTATTGTGCTGCCATCATACCATACATATTGAATCCATCCATGCTGATGGCAACTCGAGGATGCTCTAGATCTGTCGATTTATCCTTATGTAATGCATCGAAGTGCTTCCACGCAAAAGCATCTGAAGTGTGTACCAACATCTAGTTCACATACGCATCTAGTTCGGTTCTTTTGCCCAATTTGTGCCATGTCATCTGTCTGGCTGTCTCTTCGACCATTAAAAGACGTTGAAGTCTTGGTACGATTGGCAGATACCAAAGAACATTAATGGGGATTTTGGTCCAAATCTTCTCACCCATACCGCTGTCTACCACAATATACCTGGAAGAATTGCAAATGGGGCAATAGTTCAAGGCCGCATACTCAAGCCTAAGTATGGCACATCCACTCTCACAGGCATGTACCTTCTCATAGGGCATCTTAAGTACACGAAGGATTTTGTCTGACCGGTACAGGTTTGTAGGCAGTACATGGCCTTTGGGTAGAAAGCGTCCAAATATCGTCATCATCGCGTCCTAGCATTCTTTGCCTAGGTTGAATTGAGCCTTTACAGCCATTACTTGTGCGATGGCATCCAGCTGAAAAAGCTCAGTGTGCTCATGGAGAGGACGTTTTGAAGACTCTAACATTTCATAGAAGGCCTTGGCAGATTCCTCCATATCATCGTCCGAATCCCAAGCATCATCAAAGTCTTGCACCATATCTTCGATCCCGGTACCATGCTCGTCGGTGCAATGACGATCCACCTCAGCTCTGGCACGTTGGTTAGACTCACCATGAAAAGTCCACACCATATAATTAGGCGTAAAACCCCACTTCTGCAGGTGTTTACCCATTTCAAACTATGTCTTCCTTTTAATGTTGTCGCATTTGGGACAGGGGCTCCATGTTTTTTGCTGTCAATTTGCAAATGCGGCTCTCAAAACCCCTCTGTTTTTTGTTAACCATTCATTGGTCATGTCTTTCTCACTAGAGTGACCAGTGTACATCCAAGCACGATCACCCATCTTGCCTACCTACTAAACACACAAGATATATATATATATATATATATAATTCATCATCTATATTCATCTGGTAATCAAGTTTGTCAGTTTTATTACGTCCATACAACCTACACTCTAATAGGTAGAGATACGTCCTAATCCCACCCGAGTATTGTAGATTGGGTTCGTTTTCCCATGCTCTCCTTCGGATCTGACGCAGAATTTTGGCAGCACCTCCCTGCTATTCTATTGATACACGTCTCGACAATAAGCAGAGCGGTTGTGTACCCAGAGAACAACAGGGAGGCACTGACAAAATTCCACATCGGATCTAGAGTAGAGCATACGGGAAAATGAACCCAATCTACACATACTCGGGTTTTCCATGGATAATGTTGTACAATTCGAAAGGATGGGGGTTATAAATATGCAAAGACATGCATATTTATAGATGCCGCCTTTTCGAATAGGAGACACATACTGGTTACGCATACTGATGATTGAAGACACATATAGCTAGCAAGTTTCATCGGCACGAATACAAGAATAGAGCAAATTAATGGGGGAGGAGATGTCATTTGTGCTCACCCACGAACGCAGGGGATCTCGTCAGACACACGAGGCGGCTGTCATAGAACAGACCCTAGCAGCGACAAAACAAACTGCACATTGAAATCCACCCGATCAACACAAATATTATGTTTTTCATAAAAAAATCCGAAAATATATGACCTAACTCATAATTTAAAAAACTAAGACCCCGTCGGCATCTGGAAGGCCGGAGGGGCATCGCCTGGGGTGTCATGCCGGGGGTGTCATGTAGGGGCTCACCGGAGGGGCATCCCCCGGGTGTCGTGTCGGGGTGTCGGGCCGGGGTGCCGGGGTGTCAGGGTGTTTGGGAGGGACATATTCTTCTTCTTCTTTTTTTCTCCTAGTTTTTTTATTTTCTTCTTTCCTTTTAAGTTTTTACTTTTCCATCTAAGTTTTTTCTAATTAACCTAGTAAACTAACTAAAACAATAAACTAACTATCTAATTTAACAGAAGCTAAACTAAATATCTAATTTATTCTAAGCTTTTTCTAACCTACTAAACTAACTAAGTAACTAAAAAACAGGAAAAAAACAAAAAAAGTGAGGGGGGCAGGCACTCACCGGAGTTGGCTGGGGACGGCCAGGGTGGTGGGGGGAGGGGAGCTGCGGGGAGGGGCGGCGTGGGGGAGCCGCGAGGGGGGCAGCATAGGGAGGGGCGTGACGGTGTGGTGGTGGTGGCGATGCATGAAGGGCGGCGATGCGGTGGTGGGGGCAGCATAGGGAGGGGGCCGGCGAGGGGAGGAGGCTGTGCAGGGAGGGAGCCGCCGAGGGGAGGGGGCGGCACAGGGAGGGGCGTGACGATGCGGTGGCGGGGGCGGCGCAGGTAGGGCGGCGGTGCGGTGGTGGGGGCAGCGTAGGGAGGGGGCGGCGAGGGAAGGGGCTGGTGATGGTTGGGGGATGGCGGCAGCAGTCGCATGGGGAGGGAGAGAGTGAGAGAGAGGAGTGGGGGGCAGGGGACGGCCGTTATAGGCACGTCCCCTTTGCCGTCTGCCCGGAGATGGCAAAGATCCCTTCCATTGGACCTGGCCAGGCCCAAGGTCCAGCGGGAACCACCTTGACTCTTTGACGTCTGTCCTTGGTTTCTTTGCCGTCTAGGCGCAGATGGCAAAGGACTAGCACATGGCATACAGGGCCTTTGACGTGCGACAATTCTTTGTCGTCTGCTTTGCGGCAGCTGACGACAAAGAGCATCCTTGCCATGTGCCAACAGATGGCATAGGCCTGGTAGATGGAAAATGACTGGATTCCAGTAGTGGTTCTATGTTATTTATAACTTTGGAGTGAACTATTTGTCGCACATGAGGGATTTACTTATGATTCAACTATGCCAGTATTGTTGAGAGAAATTGCACTAGTGAAAGTATGGAGCCCAAGCCTTGTTTCCAAGCATTTATACAACATTTTGCTCATTGTTTACTATTTCTTACCTTGTTTTTTTATATTTTCAGATTACAAAAAACTATATCTACCGCCCATATTGCACTTGTATCACCATCTCTTTGCCGAACTAGTGCACCTATACAATTTACCATTGTACTGGGTGTGTTGGGGACACATTATTTGATTGTAGGGTTGTTTGTGAGAGACCATCTTCATCCTACACCTCCCGCGGATTGATAAACCTTATCTCATCCACTTAAGGGAAAATTGCCATTGTCCTACAAAACTTTGCGCTTGGAGGCCCAACACGAGTCTATAAGAAGAAGGTTGTGTAGTACACATCACACATAAACTAGGGTTTAAGATTCTGTCACTCTAGCAACCCATCATCTAATAACTACTCCACAAGGCATTCCCTTAGGCCCAAGGATGGTGAAGTGTCGTGAAGTCGATGTTCACATGACACCACTAAGGGAATCATAACATACATATCATCAAAATATCAAACACATAGCAAATTCACATGATTACTTGCAATTTGACTTCTCTCGTGACCTCATGAACAAAGGTAACTAGTGACAAATAATACTCATGCTCAAGATCAGAGGTGTATTGAATATAATAATGGATCTAAACACATAATCTTCCACAAAATAAACCATATGGGAATCAAGTACACAAGGTAATCAACACTACTAGTCACCCACAGGTACCAGTCTGAGGTTCGTGTACAAAGAATGAACACAAGAGATGAACTAGGGTGTGAGAGGAGATGGTTCTATTGAATATGTTGATGGAGAATGGCCTCCCCAAGATGAGAGGGTTGTTGGTGATGACGATGGCTTGGATTTCCCCCTTCCGAAGGGAAGTTCCCACGGCGGAATCGCTCCGCCGGAGGGCAAACGTGCTCCTCCCCAAGTTCCGCTTTGAGATGGTGGCGCTCCATCCCGAAAGTCCTCTCTTGATTTTTTTCTAGGTTAAATCTCGATATATACTAGAAGATGGGGTCTGGATGTGGGCCTAGGTGAGCATCGCCCACCAGGGCGCGCCTGGGGGCCCTAGCGCGCCTTGGTGTATGTTGCTCTCTAGGTGCCCCCCATTCGGTAGTTTTTTGCTGCAATATTTTTCATATATTCCATAAAATTCTCTGTAAAGTTTCATCTAAATTGGGGATGTGCAGAATAGGTATCTCTGGTATGCTTTTTCAGGTCCCGAATTCCAGTTGTCGGTATTCTCTCTCTTTGTGCAAACCTTGCAAATAATGATAGAAAAGGCATTATAATTACTCCTCAAAGCATTATTATGGATAAAAACATTATAAATAATAGTATGAACACATGATGCAAAATGGAGGTATCAATTCCCCCAAGCTTAGACCTCGCTTGTCCTCAAGCGAAAGCTGATATCGAAGAAGATGTCCAGATGGTTTCGAGAGAGAGGTGTCGATAAAAACAAAATACATACATAGTAGCATCATGCTTATTATCATAACAACAACAAACTTTAACATATAACTCTTTCGTATAACTTTTATTTCATAACAACATCATATAACTTCTTATGAGCAAGTAACAATTCATCAGAATGTGGAAGTATGAAGCATAAACCTTATTGGAAACCAACAAACTATGTTCTTAGTCAACTTTGCAACTACAATTCATCATATTTTCAGGAAGGGTCTCATGTCGGAGACTTTTGGCAAGTCTATACTCAACCATCATTTATTCTTCCATGACTGCTAACACTCACAGCATACCCATGAGCAAAAAAGTAACAACTAATGCTATGTTTTTCAATCTCCAATAAATTTTACTACCTACACTTTTATTTATGTGATGTCATTACTCACCATAAGATTAGCATATTATCTTTTTCATTTATTTTCTTTTATAATGGTTGCAACAAGAAATTAAAGAGGCAAAATCTCAAACTAAACTTTATTATATAACTCTCACTCGATTACATAGATAGGTCGATCATGAAACTAGCACTCGAAAATAGATCATACTAAACTTTTATCTAACTAAATCACAAAAAAGCTAAGGATCAAAATAGAAAGCAAAGGTAAAAAGTGATGGTGATATGATACCGGGGCATCTCCCCCAAGCTTGGCTCAAGCCAATGGGAGTGCCCATTCCCATGTGCTCAAGTCTTCTTTGTTGGTGAAGATGATGAAGGTGGTGGTGATGATGGAGTATTATTCTTCTTATCCAATTTATGGTTGAGGGTGAATTTTTCTTCCCTTAAATCGTCATTTTCTTGTTCAAGATGCAATATTCTCTTGCATAGCGTTGCCTTGCTCTCATGTAGAAGACGAGAAGGAATAAAATGAGTATTGGGTTTATTCCCACCATTAGGAAGGCTTGACTTCTTGAACTCCACGTGCATAAATCCAAGTTGAGGTAATGGAGCTTCATCTTCATCTGAGCCACCATCCGGGCCCTAGTCCTCTATTTCCTCTAGTTCGGGTTCTTCTTCCTCCTCCGAGCGCCAAAAATAGGGGTAAACTTCCCCAAAGATCTTTGGATCAGCAACATAATGAGATACATAGCTCTCTCCCTCCGAATCTTCAGATGACATATTTTCAGATCTGTCAGGAAAACAACATGAAACAAGAACACACGGAAATATCACGATGCAGTGGTCAAAACAATTGTAGCGACCCGACCTGGAAAGGTCAAGCCTCTATGTGTTCTGTGCCATCCCTGGATCAGTATGCTGGCACACACAGTACATCAATGTATATATCAAAGTGTAATCACATGTAATTAACGTAAAACTGATATATACCTTAAAATCTCAGCGGAAACAGTCAACGGGAGTGGAGTCCCAATAAACACCAACGGCAGGTTGAGTGGAGACTGTAACCTTGAATCGTACTCTTACCCATCATAGAGCTTATCTGCAACATAAGACGTTGCAGCCGTGTAGGTTAGTACATTGAATGTACCGACAAGATCACCATAGTAGAACAGAAGATAAAATTATTCTATATGCAGTAAGGCTTTGTGGCTCTGTGTCTGAGTTTTTGCATAAAAGCTGATTTTATTTCTTTTCCTACAACAAAGGATATCAGGAATTTTCACTACAGAGTTACCTAACATGACATGGTTCCGCCAACCGATGTCATAATGTCCACAAGTATCATACGTTGCCCACAATTAATTATCAGTCCAGTGTTGAGAGTTTAGAGATAGATCCAAGTCTAGAAGCTCAAATTGTCCGTAACCGGGGACACGGCTAATCGATTAGGTTTAACTCTGCAGAGTGTTGTGTACTTTACCCACAAGATTCGTTCCCTCGTGGTAAGTCCTCGCACTTCCGGGTGTTTGAGAACAGGATGAACGAAACATGGTCTTTTAGAGTGTTTCCCTGACTACTGTCAATGCCCATCCATTCCTAACGTCGATTACATCTCGTAGCACTGCCCAGCCAGAGTCACAACAAAGATCAACCAAGCCAGAGCCCATAATGACTTGTGGCTACACAGGTAAGCTTCCCGGCATGAAGTATTCATCCGTCTCTTTGAGTTTGGGTGAAGCTTTCCGCAAGATGTGATGGCGCTTCTCCATGCATCCCAGCCTTCCGCTTGTTACTCCAGGGATGCCCAATCAACCATCCTTCACCCAGTAGTGTGTATTGAAAACTTGTTTCTCGAGTCTCAAAGGCTTGATGTCTTGAAGATGCAGGACTTGAAGATGCCTTCATGAAGTGGTTGTCTTGACGTAGAGTCCTCCTTCTCAAACCACTCACGAACACTCATACCAGACCCCATCTACTTTAGCATAGCATTAAAACAACTAACGTTCCCGGGGCTTTAGTAACAAGTGGTGGGTTCTTACCTCATGCATTCTACTTGACTACAAGAATTTCAATAACACTACGGGAGGGATTTGTTGAATGATGTCACTACATGCAATAAAACATAGGTATGAACAAAATGGTCAAAGTGAACTTGCCTGTACTGTTGATGAAGAATAATATCGCTCTCATAAATAACTTGATAGACTATTCGTCACTCTCCAATGAAAATATATAATAATCAAACATTTCATTCATATAAGTAGTCATACTAGCAATCAATTCTAACAATCAAAAAAATAACACAAAACCAAAAACAAGAAGGTTGTGATGAAGGAAATACTTAAGACAAAACTCAAAACAACAAAGTTTCAGCAACACAACTAAGGTTGGTTTTCTCTACAAGTAAATCCTATTTTCAAAAGTAAAACACAAAACAAAAACAAAGTAAAATATAAAAAAAGTATTTTAGTAAATATTTTCCTTAGCAAAAAGAATTACTTTTGAATATCAACTAAAAATTATGAAAACAACATTCTAAACAACATAAGCTTTTTCCTAATAAACTTAACAACAAGAAAGCAAAATAAAATTTAAAATAACAGAAACAAGATAGGTAACAACTAAATTAACAGAAAGTAAAACTTATAAAACAATTTATAAAATACTTTCGAATAAGAGATTAAACTAGCAAATAGAAATCAATTACAAGTTATAATTAACTAGAATTGATTTTCATGTAATCAACTAATAAAATAATCTTTGTTTGAAGGGCTACTGTTATCTAACAGAAGACTTTATAAAATCTATCAACTAGTATAAAAGAAAATAAATTAAAACAACTTAAAACAAAAGAAATATAAATAAACCTAAAAAAGGACTAAAACAGAATCTGTTTTGTTAAAAATACTAATTTAAAATATTCTAAAAATTCTCAAATTCTTCCTACTGTTAAATAAAGTCACTAGTGACAAGTAGCAAAAAGAATCAACTCAAATAAAATTTTAAACTCAAGATATTCAGCAAATAAGATTTAGTTCAAATCTGTTTAAATTCAAATTTTAAATATTTAAATATGGTCACACTTTATATGTACATAAACTAGATAAAATTTGTGACAAGATGCAAAATAAATAAATTTAAAACAATCAAAAACATAAAAGATATAAAGAAAACAAAAACAGAACTATTCTGTTTTAAAAACAAAAAAGCCGAAAAATTGAAAATTTTAACTAACGGACAGTGGGTGACGTTGCATGCTGGGATTGCCCGAGGCCGTGTGCGTGCAGGAGCTAGCGAGCGGATGGTCGAACGTTAGAAGAAAATGGTTCGGCATTTGAAATTTTTTAATCTGGTTCGTTGGATCCAGATCCGAAGGCTGAGGAGGGGGGCGTCGCTTACAGTGGAGGTCGGGGTGTCTCCGGCGATGGTCGATGGTGGCGGAGCGTCGAAGGTGGTCGGGGATGGCGTCGCGGTGGTCGAGGGCGGCATCCGAAGGGTCCAAACGATGGCAGCGAGCCTCCGGCGACGATTTGTGGCGACGGTGGGGTGCGGGTGTGAAGGGGGCGACGACCACGAGCTCGGAGAGCTTCAGTGGGGTGCCGAACTCCGGTGAGGTGCGGGGGCGATGTTCTGGCGAGGGGAGTGGGCTTTTCGGGGAGGAATGGAACGCGGCGAGGCAGGGCTTTATATAGGGCCTCGAGGGGTCGGGAAATGGAAGGAGGGAGATCCAGGGCTGACCCGATTGGTTCCGGTGAGATTGGAAAGGAGGGAGCAAAGGAAGGGGACGACCGCGGTGATTGCGCGATCGGTCGGTTAAGCCCACACATCAGATAGAGAGGGAGAGGGCGCAGCATCGGTGGCCGGTCCGAATTAATTTCGGATTGGATCCGGGCTGGATTTGGTAGGTGGGCCGGCGAATTTTTCCTAATAAACGAAAAGTTTCCTTTTATAAATAACAGAGAATGGAAACTATCTTTATGGCAATCAAATCATTTCCAAAAAATGAAGATTTATATATCAAAATGACCAGGAGAATTAATGCAATTTAATGAACATTTTTCCACGACCAAAATAAATACTTCAATTTTTTTTCCGGAAAAATGCCTAATTTGATTTTAATTCTTTTTGCAATAAACTTTCAAATAACCCCCTGTTTTTTTATGGTTCAAAACTTCACAAAAATAACCCTGGTGTGGAGTGTCATATTACTCCTCTCAAGTTTTGTCAAGGGGTTTGAATTATTTCAAAATTTAAAATTGGAAAAATTCAAATATGAAAAGAACTCCATATCAAAAAAATTCAAATGTTTTCAAATTCACTCTTCAAATATTTTTATATTGAAGAAGTCATGTCATCTTCTCTCACTGTTTTGAAATGTAGGAAATTGAATTCCAAAAGCATATGGGAAAGTCATGTCATTCCCTCTCATTCAAAAGTTTTCAAAAAGTTCCAAATTTTTCACTCAATTTCAATCACTCAATCAAACAAACAATCATTCTAATATTTATTATAACATTCCAAAATTTGGGATGTTACAACAATCGGGGTATATATAGATAATTTGTATTCTTTGAAATCAAGCAAACGGAAGGAAAACGGAGTCAACAAGGTTCCCGAGGGGGCACCACCCAACAGAGCACGCCAAGGAGGGCAGGCGTGCCCTGGTGTATCGTGCTCACCTCGTCTGCTTTCCAGTTTATTTATTATTTTCCAAAATTTTGTAATATTCCAAAACTGAGAAAAAAATATTTTTGCGGATTTTTCGTAGTCTGTTTACTTACCGTCTCACGTACCTCTTCTTTTTCATGATTCTGGACTGTTTCGAAAGGTTTCTCTTATGTGTTCCTCCGGTGTCATGGTTTGGATAACATTGCTTTCAACATTAATAGGCGTACCTAAGATCTGGTGTTTAATCCTTTGTCCATTGACCACCTTTAGGTTAGTACCTTCGGCATTATTAATTTTGATATCTCCAGAGCGAGAAACTTCTTTGATAACGTAATGTCCTTCCCATTTGGAGAGAAGTTTTCTTGCAAAAAATCTAAAACAAGAATTATACAAAAGAACATATTCTCCAACTTTGAATTATCGCTTTTGGATTCTTTTATCATGCCATACTTTAACTTTTTCTTTAAATTGCTTGGCATTTTCATAAGCTTGTGTTCTCCATTCATCTAATGATCTAATATCAAATAACCTCTTTTCACCGGCAAGTTTGAAGTCATAATGGAGTTCTTTAATCGCCCCTGAGGAACAATTTTCCTTTTCTGCATGGTGTAACATGAAGATATCCTCACGGAAGAAGGCTACTCCTATTGTGGACTCTGCAGTTTGCAGGTGCACCCGTAGCTCTGTCAAAAGGGATGGCTTCAAGCCAATTCTGTACGAACTGCCCCTACCGATGCCCAAGAAGAGGAGGCCATGATCCAACCCAATGATGGATCCACAACACAACCAAATGGAGGATGACCCATCTGGAGAAGGCCAAGAACCTGAGGAGATCCTACCTGCTACACTTATCAAAGTGATCCAGACTATTGGTCAGAGCTTGGGTATTGCCTCGGAAAAGCTGATAGTGACGCATCTTATGGAAGATCCGGCTGCATCCTCCAAGAATGATAATGATGATTAATATTATCGCCTCTATTTGGCTCCAGGGGGTTCCCTTGATGACCCCCAAAGAACTTAGTTTCTGTTTTAAACTCTTTTGTGTCTGCTATTATTTTGGTTGTTCTCTACTGGTAACTTCAGAACTTCCATCGTGCCGGTCACTATGTGACTGTGCTTTTTCTATGCTTATTTTAAGTTGTTATGGACAGATGATCTACTAGAAGTTGGTGTGTCCTCTGTTGGAATGTGCGAGGGATTAACTTGGAGGCGCATCAGAGAGCTGTCAGAAACAAAATTGACGAAAGTTTGGCCTCGTTCGTATGTCTTGAGGAAATGAAAATGTAGCACATTGATCATAGATGCATTCGCAATTTCTGCCCTGAATGTTTTGATTGTTTTGCTTATTGTCCTTCGATTGGAGCCTCAGGTGGCCTAATTGTGCTATGGAATTCTTCTTTTTTCAATGGAGTGCTGCTGGACTCTCAGCATTTTGGCATGATCATTTCTTTCACATCAAAGCACAATAATGAGAAGTGGACGTTGGTCAATGTGGACGGACCCTGCCAGGGTGAAGCTAGGGACCTCTTTGTTTGTTGGTTATACAACCAGAATATACTAGTTGATGAAAACTAGTTATTGCTTGGGGATTTCAATTTTATCAGATCCACTGCAAACAGAAATCTCCCTAAGGCAGATGTTAATGACATTTTTATTTTCAATGAAATAATTGCCCATCTTGGCCTTCTTGAGTTACCTCTTAAAGGGAGATCATTTACATGGTCTAACATCCAGGATATCCCACTACTAGAGAAATTTGATTGGTTTTTCACCTCTGCTAATTGGATTTCTTGTTACCCACTGACGTAGGTGTTGTCTTTGGCCAAAACTACATTAGATCATGTTCCATGTGTGGTGTCTATTAGCACAACGACCCCCAAGAGCAATCCCTTCCGTTTTGAAAACTATTGGGTTGAACTTAATGGGTTTCTGGAGTGTGTAGAGAGTTCTTGGAAGGTGCCTTCTAGGAAAGGCCACTTAACTACAATCACCATGGATAAATTCAAAGCTTTGAGATAGGCTCTCAAGAGATGGCAAACAGGTTTATCAAGGATCAAAATAGCAATAAATAAATGCAATCAGGTGGTTTTGCTACTGGATGATCTTGAGGAATTGAGACCTCTGTTTAGGCCCGAGGCAAATTTTAGGGTGATTGTGAAACTGCACTTGGAGCACCTACTTCATTTACAGTTTTTATACTGGAAGAAAAGGGCCACCATCAGGAAAATTAAAGTGGGAGAGGAGAATACAAAATTCTTCCATGCAATGGGCACTCAGAGGTACGTGAGGAATTCCATTTCCTCCCTTAAGTTGAAAGATGGAACTTTCACTACTGATCATGAACAAATTGCTGGGGCTTTTTGGTCAGCTTTCAAAGGCAGGATGGGACATTCTCGGGGAATCAATCTTGCTTTTGACCTGCCATCTTTTTTAGACAGGGTGGAGGGTTTGAAGGACCTTACCATGACCTTTACCAAAGAAGAGATGCATAGGATTGTGAAGGAAATGCCTATAGATAAGGCTCCAGGACCTGATAGTTTTAATGGATTGTTTTCTAGGAAATGTTGGCATATTATCTCTGAGGATTTCTATATACTTGCACTTGTCTTCCATGCTGGTTCTCCCCTCCTTGAAAGCATGAATTCCTCATATATCACATTGGTTCCAAAAAAGGGCTCACATGAGCAGGTTGGAGATTTAGATCAATTTCATTAACTAGGATGGGATTGAAGTTTCTCTCGAAGATGAGTGCATACAGGTTTTAGCTGCAAATAATGAAGTGCATTTATAAAAAACAGGTACGGCTTCATTAAATCCATGACAATATGTTGTTGGTTGGACTTTAGAGTACCTGCACCAGTGTCATCAATCAAAAAGACCCATTGTGATCCCGAAGCTTGATTTTGAAAAAGCTTTTGATTTTGTTGAGCATGAATTTATTTTTCAAGTTTCAAAGCACAACGGTTTCAATGATTAATGGATACTTTTGGTCCAGCATCTGCTTTCTTCAAGCTCGTCATCAGTACTGCTAAATGGACTCATCTGTTGAGCATGTGTAAGAAGGGAGTGAGGCAGGGTGATCCTATGTCACCTTTACTATTTTCTATTGTTGTAGATTTCCTTCAGACTTTAGTTAATTATATGCTTTTGAAGGGCAAACTTGAGCTCCCAATCCCCTGTCATGGTAAGGAGTACCGAATTGTGCAATATGCCGATGACACCATTATTATTATGCCTACTATGGAGTCACAACTACTGGAATTGAAGGCCATGCTACTCATTTTTCCTCAATCCATTAGGCTTCACATCAATTATCATAAATCTGCTATGATCCCTGTTAATGTGAATCAACATGAGTTGCAGGGGATGGCTGCTTCTGTTGGATGCAAAGTTGGTACCTTACCATTACTTATTTGGGTTTGCCTGTTGGCACCACTAGGCCAAGGATTGTTGATCTAATGCCCTTAGTGGACAATATGGAAAGGAGACTCTGCTAGCTCCTCATTCCTGGATTACAGTGGTAGATTGCAGTACCTCAACTCAGACCTATCTTCAATTCCAGTCTTCTTCCTAAGTAGCTTGGACATACCCCGAGGTATCCTAAAGTAATTAGAAAGAATCAGAGACAATGTCTTTGGAGAAGAAATGGTCAAGAACAAGCTCCTGCCCTTGCTGCCTGGATATTGGTGTGTAGGTCAAAGAAAAAAAGGTGGACTTGGAATCCTCAATCTAGCAGTGCAGAATGATGCATTGTTACTCAAGCATGCTGATAAGTTTTTCAATAAGACTGATGTGCACTGGGTTAATCTTATATGGAACACATACTATCATGGTAGAGTGCCACAAGGTACAACTTTGTGTGGTTCTTTCTGGTGGAAGGACATTTGCAAGAGGATGGTTAGTTTCAGGGCAGTAACTTCCATACAGCCAAACAAAGGGGACACATTCTTTTTTTGGTCTGATTCTTGGTTGGTGGGCAACTCCAAGATCCCTATGGCAAACAGGTTTCAAAGATTATTCTCCTTTACCATTGACCCTTTCTCCATAGCTGAGGAGGTTTTCAATGCTTATGAAGCAGATGACATGGCTAGCTTGTTTCACCTACCATTATCTGAAAGAGCTTTTGATGAATTGCAAACTGTGCAACATTTACTTCAAAACTTACATAGGGACTAGTCAGTAAATGATGTTTGGTTATGGAGGGAAGATGGCAAAGGGTATTCAGGCAAGAAATTTTACATGCATGTCCATCAACCAATCACCTTCAACACTTTACTCAATTGGATTTGTAAGAGTTGTTGTACTATGAAAATCAAAGTTTTTGCATGGATGCTAATCATGGACATGTTGAATACACATGACATGCTTGAGAGAAGGCACTGGAATGTCTCTGAGTCAAACATGTGTGTTTTATGTCATGCAAGGATTAAAGAATATATGGATCGTCTATTTTCACTTGCATGTTCAACAACAGAGTTTTGAATTATCTCCAAATATAATGGCAGGGGGACTCCATGTGGGATATCTCCATAGGAGCAAGACAAGACTTCCAGCAGCCTTTTTTTAATGAAGTGGTCTTCACTGCTTGCTAGAACATGTGGCTATTAGGAATGCTAGAGTCTTCAGAAATGAGTGCCCTAGTTGCAACTTGACCACTAGATTGAGGTTATAGGGTGATGCAATTCTATGGTTAACATCATATTTAGCAAGCATTTTATGGGAAGCACCATGGATAAAGTGTGAACCACCATCACGTATTAGATATCTAGGGACTCCAAACCTCGGGAAAATAACTTATTTAAGCATTTTAATTGAAGTGTTATGATCAACACTACTAGTTGGAATGACTTCTACCCACTTAGTGACATAATCAACAGCAACCAAAATATGAGTATACCCATTAGAGGAAGGAAAAGGTCCCATATAATTGAAACCCCAAACGTCAATTGCTCAACAACAAGTGAATAATTCATAGGCATTTCCGGACACTTATCGATAGTACCAATTCTTTGACATTCATCACAAGACAAGACAACCTTATGGGCATCCTTGAAGAGAGTAGGTCGGTCAAAACCAGATTGTAATGCCTTATGAGCAGTTCTATCACCCGCACGATGTCCTCCATAGGCTTCGGAATGACATTTCCATAGGATTTGTTCCTGTTCATGCTCACATACACAACGTATAATAATACCATCTACACCTTCGTTATAAAGATGTGGGTCATCCCAAAAGTAATGGCTTAAATCATAGAAGATTTTTTTTCTTTTGTTGTTATGTGAAACTAGGTGGAATATATTTAGTAGCAATGTAGTTAGCATAATCAACATACCAAGGAGTGTTTTGAGAGACATTTATTACAGATAATTATCATTAGTAAAACTATCAACAATATGTAGTGGGTCATCAATAATATTTTCTAATCTAGACAAGTTATCAACTACGGGGTTCTCAGCTCCTTTCCTATCAGTGATATGTAAATCAAATTCTTGAAGCAGGAGAACCCACCTAATGAGTCTAGGTTTAGCATCTTTCTTTTCCATAAGGTATTTTATAGCAGCATGATCAGTGTGAACAATAACTTTGGAATCAACAATGTAAGATCTAAATTTATCACAAGCAAACACAACTGCTAAAAATTCTTTTCCAGTAGTAGCGTAATTTCTTTGGGAACTGTCTAGAGTTTTGCTAGAATAATGGATAACATTTAATTTCTTATCAACTCTCTATCCTAGAACAGTACCAACGACATAATCACTAGCATCACACATAATTTCAAAAGGCAAGTTCCAATCAGGTGGTTGAACAATAGGTGTAGTGGTTAAGGCTTTCTTAAGTGTTTCAAAGGCTTCCACACAATCATCATAAAAAACAAAGGGAATATCCTTTTGTAAAACATTAGTAAGAGGCCTAGAAATTTTTGAGAAGTCTTTAATAAACTTCTTATAGAACCAGCGTGACCAAGGAAACTTCGAATACCTTTAGTATCTTTAGGACATGGCATTTTCTCAATTGCATCAACTTTGGCTTGATCCACCTCAATACCTCGTTCAGAAATTTAATGTCGCAAGACAATACGTTCATTTACCATAAAGTGGCACTTCTCCCAATTCAAGACAAGATTAATTTGTTCACATCTTGGCAAAACTCGATCAAGGTTGCTTAAGCAATCATCAAAAGAAGTTCCATAAACAGAAAAATCATCCATGAAAACCTCCACAATCTTTTCACAAAAATCAGAGAATATAGCAGTCATACATCTTTTAAAGGTAGGAGGTGCATTGCATAAACCAAAAAGCATACGTCTATAAGCATAGGTTCCAAAAGGACACATAAAGGTGGTTTTCTCTTCAACAGATTATGACACAGGTATTTGAGAGAAACTAGAATATCCATCCAGGAAACGAAAGTGTGTGTGCTTAGATAATCTTTCAAGAATTTGATCAATGAAAGGCAGAGGGTAATAATCTTTTCTAGTAGCTTTATTTAGTTTTCTAAAATCAATTACCACCCTATAACCAGTAACAATTCTTTGTGGGATCAATTCATTTTTATCATTAGGAACAAAACTAATAGCTCCTTTCTTAGGGACACAATGAATGGGACTTACCCATCTACTATCAGCTATGGGATAGATTATACCTACTTCCAAAATCTTTAATATTTCAGTTCTTACCAATTATTTCATCTTGGGATAAAATCGTCGTTGGTGATCAACAATGGGTTTAGCATCAGGTTCCATATTGATCTTTTGCTAACATAGAGTGGGACTAATGCCCTTAAGTGTTGGGGAACGTTGCATGGGAAACAAAAAAATTCCTACGCACACGCACATCTATCCATGGTGATGAGCATCTACAAGAGGGATAGTGGATCTACATACCCTTGTAGATCGCTAAGCGGGAAGTGTTAAGAAACGCGGTTGGTGTAGTTGAACGTCTTCGCGATCCAAATCACCGAGCGTCCCGTGATCTCATCACGATCCGTCCATGCGATCCAATCATGATCCGTCCTGCGAACTCATCACAATCTGTCCCACGATCTCATCACGATCCATCCCGTGAACTCATCACGATCCGTCTCGCGATCTTATCACGATCCGTCCCGCGATCTCGTCACGGTCCTTACGATCTAGTGCCGAACGGACGACACCTCCGCGTTCAGCACACGTACAGCTTGATGACGATCTCCACCTTCTTGAGCCAGCAAGAGGGAGCGGAGAGGTAGAAGAGTTCTCTGGCAGCGTGATGGTGCTGCGGCGATGGTGGTGGAGCTATTCCGGCAGCGATTCGCCTAAGCACTGCAGAAAACCGATCTAGAGGAGAAACTATGCAGTAGAGGAACAGGTAGCACGTGGCTGAAATTTTTATGCCGAAACCCTAAAATCCTCTAGTATATATAGGAGGATAGGAGGAGGAGGCTTGTCTTCCAAAAAGCCAGCCCTTGGGTCGTCCAAAGTGGGGAGGAGAGGAGGACTCCTCCTCCAATCCTAGCAGGACTAGGATTCCTCCCTTTTTGGCCTTTTCCCACCTTTTTCCCTTTGGGATTTTTCTCCCAGCCGCATGGGCCTTGTGTGGGACTTCCACCATCCCACAAAAGGCTGGTATTTACTCTCCCACAGACCATGAAGCCTCTTGGGTCGAAATACCCCTCGCGGTGGTCTCTCGGTACACTCCCGGCACTCCCCGTACATTACCGATTAGCCCAAAACTTTTTCGGCGACCAAAATGGGACTTCCTATGTATCAATATTTACCTCTGGACCATTCCAGATCTCCTAGTGACGCCCGGGATCTCATCCGGGACTCCGAACAACCTTCGGTCACCACCATACATAACTCTATACTACCGAAACGTCACCGAACCTTAAGTGTGTAGACCCTGCGGGCTCGAGAACTATGTAGACATGACCGAGACTCCTCTATGGTCAATAACCAATAGAGAGACCTGGATGCCCATATTGGTTCCTAGATATTCTACGAAGATCTTTATCAGTCGAACCTTTATGTCAAGGATTCAGTTAATCCCGTATGATGTTCCCTTTGTTCTTCGGTATGTTACTTGCCTGAGATTCGATCGTCGGTATCTCCATACCTAGTTCAACCTTGTTACCGGCAAGTCTCTTTACTTGTTCTGTAATACAAGATCCCATGACTAACATTTAGTCACATTGCTTGCAAGGCTTGTTGTGATGTTGTATTACCGAGTGGGCCCTCAGATACCTCTCCGTCACACGGAGTAACAAATCCCAGTCTTGATTCATGCCAACACAACAGACATCCTCGGAGATACCTATAGAGTACCTTTATAGTCACCCAGTTATGTTGCGACATTTGATACACACAAGGAACTCCTCCGGTGTCAATGAGTTGCATGATATCATGGTCATAGGAATACATACTTGACATGAAGAAAACAGTAGCATTAAATTGACACGATCATATGCTACGTTTGTAGTTTGGGTCTTGTCCATCGCATCATTCTCCTAATGATGTGATCCCATTATCAAATGATATCTCATGTCAATGGCTAGGAAACCTTAACCATCTTTGATCAACGAGCTAGTCTATTAGAGGCATACTAGGGACATTGTTTTGTCTATGTATCCACACATGCATCTAAGTCTCCGATCAAGACAATAATAGCATGGATAATAAACGATTATCATGAACAAGGAAATATGATAATAACTAATTTATTATTGCCTCTAGGGCATATTTCCAGAAGTCTCCCACTTGCACTAGAGTCAATAATCTAGTTCACATCACCATGTGATTTGCATTGTTATGAATCTAACACCCAATGAGTTCTGGGGCTCGATCATGCTTTGCATGTAAGAGAAAAATCTTATAGTCAACGGGTCTTCGACATTCAGATTCATGTGTACTTTACAAATTTCTATGTCAAACCGTAAACACTGCTACCACACTCCACTTGGTACTATTCCAAATGCCTGCTCCAATATATGTATCCAGATTGCTACTATGAGTCATCCAGATTGGTGTTAAAGCTTGCATCGACGTGACTCTTTACGACGAACTCTTTATCACCTCCATAATCGAGAAACATCTCCTTAGTCTTTTAGTTACTAAGGATAATATTGACCGCTGTCCAGTGCTCCACTCCAGGATCACTTTGAAACCTTCCGGCCATACTTATGGCAAGGTTGACATCGGGTCTTGTGCACAACATTACATACATGATAGAGCCTATGGCTGAAGCATAGGGGATGACACTCATCTTTTCTCTATCTTCTGCAGTCACTGGGCATTGAGTCTTACTCAACTTTATACCTTACAAATCAAGCGAGAACTCTTTCTCCGACTGATCCATTTTGAACTCTTTCAAAATCTTGTCAAGGTATGTACTCATTGAAAGTCTCATCAAGTATCCTGATCTATCTCTATAGATCTTGATGCTCAACAATTAGGTATCTTTATCCAGGTCTTCCTTTGAAAAAATCTTTTCAAACAACCCTTTATGCTTTCCAGAAATTCTATATCATTTTCGATCAACAATATGTCAACCACATATGCTTATCAGAAACTCTACAGTGCTCCCACTCACTTTATTGTAAATACAAGTTTCTTGTAAACTTTGTATAGACTCAAAAACTTTAATCACCTCATCAAAGTGTATATTCCAACTCCGAGATGCTTGCTTCAGTTCATAGAAGGATCACTGAAGCTTGCACACCTTTTAGCATCCTTAGGACCAAGAAAACCTTCTCGTTGTATCACATACAACCTTTCCTCGAGAAAGGAAACGATGTTTTGGCATCCATCTGCCAGATTTCATAACTGAAAAATGCAGCAACTGCTAACATAATTCTAACAGACTTTAGCATCGCTACGAGAGAAAGTCTCATCGCAATCAACTCCTTGAACTTGCCGGAAACTTCTTTGCGACAAGTCAAGCTTTATAAATGGTGACATTCTCCATTAGCGTCTGTCTTCATTTTAAAGATCCATTTGTACTCAACGACCTGCCATCCAACGAGCAAGTCTACCAAAGTCTATACTTGGTTTTCATACATGGATCCTTTCTCGGATTTCATGGCCTCTAACCATTTGTTGGAATCCAGGCCCATCATCGCTTCTCCACATGTAGCGACCCGACCTGAAAGGTCGAATCTCCGGTGCTTCTATACCATCCCAAGATCATGCTGGTACTCACACGGTACATCAATGTATATATCAAAGGGAAATCACACAGCATAAATTAATCGAAATCTCATATCGAGTCCTTTATTACAATAATGTTTACAATAAAGTGGCTGAAGGCCAACTCATGAGATAAACTAAACCATAAACTTGCGGAAGCATCGAAGGTAGATGAGTGCATCTGACTCCAAGGGCATCTCACCGAGCGTAGACTCGAAGGTAGAAAAGTACTCTGCAACATGATACGTTGCAGCCGTATAGGTCAGCATATTGAATATGCCGGCAAAGTCACAAGAGAGGGGTAAAGTAATCATCTAGTCTATATGCAAATATGGCAGGTGGGGTAGTAAGTATTTGCATAAAGCCAATTTTTCCTACAACAAGAGAGGGCAAAGGCATAATTACTACAATGTTGGTTGATTAATGAGATGGTTCCACCAACCAATTCTCATACCCAAGTTGACATTAATAACCCACATCAATATAATTAATTGTGTTGAGAGTTCCAGATAGTTTCAGTTACTTTGGCTCAAACTGTCCATGACCGTGGACTCGGCTAATCGATTAGGTTTGGGTACTCTGCAGAGTTTTGCACACGTTCCCACAAGATTTGGTCGCCTCCGTTTGATTTCTCACACTGTAGGGTGTTTGAGAAATGGATGACCAAAACATGGTCTTCCAAAGGGTTTCCTACGACTCTGTCGGTGCCCATCCTTTCCTACCGTTCTTCTACATCTCGTAGCACCGCTTGTCCAGGGTCACCACGATATCCAACCAAGCCAGAGCCCATAATGACTTGTGGCAGTGCAGGTAAGCCTTGGGTCTTGAAGCATCCATCCATCTCTTTTTGCCTGGGTGGACCTTTCCGCATGAATATTGGCACATCTCTAGCATCATCTAGGCTAACCACTGGTTTCTCCAGGGCGTCGTTCAACCATCATCCACCCAGAGGTAAGTTGAAAACTTGAAGTCCTGAAGACTTGATCATCATGTAGGTCTTGAAATTATTAACTCACAACTCTCATGAATCACACAACCAACCCCGTCTACTAATAGCATAGCAAAATGTAAAACAACGTTTCCTAGGGCCAATGTGTCAAAGGGTTGAGGGGTGCCTACCACATGATACTACATCAAGTAACCAAGTTTCCAATTTACCTACTTTGCATGCAATTGGGGAGATGGTAGAACTAATGCAATAAAAACATAGGTATACATGGTCGAAGTGACTTGCCTTGCTGACGATCCTCGTAATCAAGTGACTCTAGATAACAAGCTTCGCACTACGGATGATCTAACGAATCAAACAAGAGTACACCATAAGCATAAATACAAAAAAATTCACACAATTTAGCAAGGTTAACAAACAATACTAAAACCATTCAATAGTACCAATCAAGAGAAAGAAATCAAAATAAAAGAATATTTTGACTCAAAAAATTGTAGTGTCAAAAAAACTTCTACTACTACTACTACTTTAAGGCAAACAACCAAGCAATAGCTAGTAGAAAAGAAATAGTAAAGAAAATAAATATTAGTAAACAGAATCAAATTCACTAAAACTTTTGTGTAAAGAAACACTACTAAAATGAAAATAACTAGAATGTTCCTGTAACTTTGGAATAGGAAACCAAAACAATAATGTTATTAACACTAATATTATTATCATCATATTACTTAACAGAATTGGATTTCTAAAATTATTTATTATAAATCTAACTTAATCATCTATCTAGTTTGTGAAAGTAAAACTAAATTGTTTTATAAAACTATACCTAATGAAAAAGATATAAAGATTCCTATAACAACATGGTATAAAACTAAACAATCATTTTAAATATTAACAAGTTATGTTACCTAAAAGTTTGAAACAACATAAACTAATGAAAACTATTAACAAAGTCTAAACTAACTCAGATTTAAACTATTTAAAATTTCAACTAACTAAACTATATAAAGAACTAAATAGATTATGTTTTTTTTAAACAGTAACTAAATTTATTCAAAAAATTACTCAAATCATGTAGAATGATAGGTTTAACTAATACCAAACAGTGGCAAAAAGATTCACTCAAAAATATATTTTTAAACTATAGTTATACAAATTTTAGTAATTTGAACAAATTTGATTAGATTCAAAATTTAAAGCTCAAATTTGCAATCTAAGCATATAGACATAAACTATATCAAATATGTGAACTAATGCAAAAAGAATCAACTAAAAACTCTAAATAGTTTAAAAGATATGATAAAAACAAAAACAGAAAACATTCTCTTTTCTAAAACAGAAAAGAAAAGAAAAGAAAAACTGATCGAAAGGACAGGGTGACGTGTCGTTCTCTGGTTGGCTACGGGGTGTGCGTTCGGGCGTTTGCGGGCGGGTGACCAAAGCTTAGCGCGTACCGGTTCGACTTTTAAAACGATCTAATCCTACGCGTCGGATCTGGATCGAACGGCTAAGAGAGGGGGAGGTGGCTTACAAAGAAGGGAGTCGCCGGCGAGGGGGTTCTTTGGCGAGGCCGAGGTGGCGAGGTCGTCGGGTAAGGCACTCCGTTGGTTAGGGAAGGCGTCCAAGGGGTGCAAACGACGGCGGCGTGTCTCCGGCATGCTCTGGTGGGGTCGGAGGGGAGTGAGGACGATAGAGGCGACGGGCAGGTGCTTTGGAAGGGTTCGGTCGAGTGCCGAACTCCGGCGAGCTCGTGGGGCAGCGCTCTGGGGAGGTAGAGTGGGGTTCGGGGGTGGAATTGAGTGCGGGGAATCGACGGGGTATTTATAGGGCCGGAGCGGTGGTCGGGGAAGGAAAAAGGAGGGAGATCTGGGAGAGGGATCTCCCGCGACGGCGGCACGCGCGAGGAAGAAGGCGACCATGGCGTCTTCGGGGTCAGACGGTGGGGCCAGGGTGTCAGAGACAGAGAGGGCAGCGTCAACGCGTCGGTCGGTCGGCTCGGAGCGGTTTCGGGACTTAACTGCAGTGGGCCGACCCGTTTCGAATTAAATCGTTTCCTTTCTAATATCCAGAGCAGTAAAACTCATTTAAAAGTATTCAAAACATTTCCAAATATAGGAAATGCATATATCAAAATAATCAGGAGAATTAATTCCATTCAATGAACATTTTTCCTCTGTCATTTGAATACTTTCAAAAAAATAATTATTTTCAGAAAATGCCTATTTGGTTTTAAAACCTTTTGCAAATATTTTTCAAATAGCCCCCTGGTTTTATTGTCCAAATATTTCACCAAGATGACCCTGGTGTGGAGTGTCATGTTACTCCCCTCTTTTCTTTGAACTTTCCCAGAAGTTTTCAAATAGGTGAAACAAGAAAAAGGGAAAGATGAAAGTGACATTTCAGAAATTCAAAAGCACTTCAACCATTATATTCATTCAAACAATATGATGATGGTGCATAGTTATATATCATAACATTCCAATATGAAATTTTGAGATGTTACAAACCTACCCACATTAAGATGAATCTCGCCCTCGAGATTCGGGTTGGCTAGAGAATAGGTGCGGGTGGTCTCTACGAAGATCTTCTTCACGTTCCCAGGTGGCTTCTTCTTCGGTGTGGTGACACCACAGAACCTTACAGAACTTGATGATCTTGCTTCGGGTAACTCTATTGGTAGTCTCGAGAATTATGACAGGCTTCTCCTCATAGATCAGGTCACTGTCAAGTTGTATGGCCTCTAGGGGCACTGTGTCTCTCAAAGGAATATCTGCCATCTCTGCATGGCATTTCTTCAACTGGAAAACATGGAAAACAACATGAACTCTGGATAGTCCTTCCGGCAATTCCAGCTTGTATGCAACTTTGCCTCTACGTTCCAGAATTTTGTAGGGGCCTATGAATCTGGGTGCTAACTTTCCTTAACACCAAACCTCTTGATTCCTCAAAGTGGGGACACACAGAGATATGCTCGATCCCCTACTTCATATGTCACCTCCTTGCATTTGTTATCAACATAGCTCTTCTTCCGAGATTGAGCTATCTTGAGTCGGTCTCGAATCAGTTTGACCTTATCTTCAGAATCTCTGATAAGATCGGGACCAAAAAGTTGTCGGTCTCCAACACCATCCAACGTCAATGGTGTTCTGCACCTTCTTCCGTATAAAGCTTCGAAAGGGGCCATCTTCATACTGGTCTGATAACTGTTGTTGTATGAGAACTCTGCGTAAGGTAAGTTGTCATCTCAACTGGACCCGTAGTCTAGAGCACAGGCTCTCAACATGTCCTCCAAAATCTGGTTGACTCTCTCAGTCTGTCCATCGGTCTGCATATGAAAGGCTATACTGAACTCCAGTCTTGTACCCAAGGTTTCATGTAGCTGATGCCAAAACTTTGAGGTAAATTGTGTTCTTCTATCTGACACGATACTCCTCGGAACTCCATGAAGACATACAATCCTGGTCATATATATCTTGGCTAGCTTAGCACTGGTATAGGTGGTTTTCACTAGAATGAAATGAGCCACCTTGGTCAAGCGATCGACCAGTACCCAAATGGAATCATACCCTGAACGGGTCCTACGTAGTCGTGTGATGAACTCCATACTGAGCTTTTCCCATTTCCACTCGGGTATCGGCAAAGGTTGGAGTAACCCTGCTGGTTTCTGATGTTCTGCCTTTACTCGCTGACAAACATCATATACCGCAACATGTTCGGCATTATCTTTCTTCATACCTGTCCACCAGTAACTTTCCTTCAAGTCCAGGCACATCTTGGTGTTGCCTGGGTGTATTGAGTATGGTGAATCGTGGGCTTCTTGAAGTATCAACTTCCTGAGTTCTAGGTCATGGGGCACATAGATTCGGTTTTCAAACCATAGAGTACCCTATTCAGCCTCACGAAAGCCTTTAGCCTTCCCTTCCTTCATTCTCTGCTTTAGCTCAGCTATCTCCTTGTCTGATTTCTGGGCTTCTTGAATTCTTTCGTTCAAAGTGGACTGAATCTTAAGTGTGGCAACATATCCTTGTGGAATTATCTCTAACCGAAGCTCTCTGAGATCTTTGGTTAACTCCTGGGGTAATCCTCCGGCTATGAGTGTGTTCACATAACTTTTCCGACTCAAAGCATCCGCCACAACATTTGCCTTTCCTGGATGGTAATGTAATCTCATGTCATAGTCCTTGATTAACTCTAACCATCTCCTCTGTCTGAGGTTCAACTCCTTCTACATGAAGATATACTTCAGGCTCTTATGATCAGTGTACACATCACAACTATTTCCGATAAGGAAATGTCTCCAAGTCTTGAGTGCGTGCACTACTGTTGCTAGTTCCAAATCATGGGTGGCATAATTCAACTCATGGAGTCGTAGCTGTCTGGATGTATATGCCACAACTTTTCCCTCCTACATGAGTACTCCTCCAAGTCCTTGACGGGATGCGTCACAATATACCTGGAAGTCCTTCCGAATGTTTGGCAGTATCAACACTGGGGCTGTGACCAAACATTTCTTCAACTCCTGGAAACTGGCCTCACATTCCTCAGTCCAGATATACTTAGACTCTTTCTTTAACAGCTCTGTCATGGGCTTGGCAATCTTTGAGAAATTCTCAATGAATCTTCGGTAATATCCGGCAAGTCCGAGAAAACTACGGATCTCCTTAACTGAGGTGGGTGACTTCCACTCGGTGACTGCTTCAACCTTAGCGGGATCTACTGCTATTCCTTCTCCGGAAATAACATGTCCAAGAAATCCGACTTCCGTCAGCCAGAATTCACATTTACTGAACTTGGCATACAACTGATGCTCTCTAAGCTTCTCCAGAACTAAACGCAAGTGCTCCTTGTGTTCTTCCTCGCTCTTGGAGAATATCAAAATGTCATCGATGAACACCACGACAAACTTGTCCAAGTATTCCATAAACACTTTGTTCATCAAATTCATGAAGTAGGCAGGAGCATTAGTCAAACCAAAAGACATGACTATATACTCGTATAAGCCATACCTGGTGGTGAAAGCTGTTTTGGGTATATCTTGTTTACGAATCTTCAATTCGTGATACCCTGATCGAAGATCGATCTTGGAGAATACTTTGGGGCCTACTAGCTGGTCAAACAGGTCATTGATCATCGGCAGAGGGTACTTATTCTTGATATTCACCTCGTTCAATGCTCGATAATCGACCACCATCCTCAAGGTTTTGTCTTTGTTCTCCACCAAAAGAACTGGGGCTCCCCAAGGTGATCAACTTGGGAAATATATCCCTTGTCCAATAGCTCCTTAATCTGCTTCTTGATTTCCACTAAATCATTTGCGGGCATCCCATAGGGTCTCTTGGAAATTGGGGTTATCCCTGGTAGTAGCTCTATTAGAAACTCAATCTCCCTATCTGGTGGCATGCCTGGTAGTTCCTCCGGGAATACATCTGGAAAGTCTCGTACAACCGGTACTTCCTCCTGAATAACTCCTGTGAGGGAATTTAACCGAGCACTCATCTGTGTGCGTCGGGATACATACTTAATACTCTTGTTCTCCAGAGTGGTGAGTGAAATAGACTTACTAGGGCAATCAAGGTTTCCTTCATACTTGGCCATCCAATCCATGCCTAGGATTACGTCCAATCCCTGGGATACTAAGACGATGAGGTCGGTAGGAAAAACATGGTTTCCTGTGTGAAGTTTCAAGGTGTGGCACCCTATCCCTGCCATCATCATTCCTCCTGGGGAATTTACCTTAATGGGCTGACTAAGGGTTCTGGTGGGTAACTCATACTTTTCCACAACTACCCTTGATATGAATGAATGACTTGCACCCGAATCAAAAATACCATAACTGGACGTGAATGCAATAAAAACTTACCAACCATAGTCTCGGGATCATCATAGACTTCTTCCACGTCGAGGTGGTTCACCTGAGCACGAGGAAACAGATTTGGCTTCTTAGCTGCCGAGTTGCCGTTTCCATTCCCTTGCTTGTTCTGAGGGCATTCAGTGGCATAGTGCCCTGTCTTCTGACACTTGAAGCATGTGATATGGTTTAGATCCTTCTGAGCTGGAGCGGGACGATGTTGGTTGCCATTCCCACTTCCATTAACATTCTTGAAGCTGCCATTGTTGGGACGATTATTCCCATTTCCTCCATGGTGGTGGCCTCCATGGTTGTGCACTGGATGAGTGTGTCCTCCATACTTACCGGTACCTGATCCGGTATTTTCTGAGTACGGGGTGTAGCGGGGCTTCTGATGAGTTCCAGAGGTAGACTTCCCATGTGTATACTTCCTCTTGCGGTTCTCTATTTGCTGCTGCTTCCCCTCCAAGATGAGGGCCTTGTCTACCAGCTCCTGGTAGTTGCTGAAAGTAGCCACCATCAGTTGCACGCTCAACTCATCATTGAGTCCTTCCAAGAACTTTTCCTGCTTGGCTGCATCATCGGCCACATCCCCTGGTGCATAACGGGCCAATGTGCTGAAGCCGTCCACGTACTGGGCCACGGAACGGTTCCCCTGGCGTAAGTTGTGAAACTCACGCTTCTTCAGACTCATGGCTCCAGCTGAGACATGTGCGGTGCGGAAAGCTTGCTTGAACTGCTCCCAATTCACACCAGTAATGGGGTATGTGGTGGTGTAGTTCTCCCACCATGAAGCTGCTGGGCCCTCGAGTTGATGGGCGGCAGAACGCACTTTTTCAGCCTCAGTGCATCCTGCGGTGGTGAGTTCCCTCTCCATCTTACGGAGCCAATCATCTTCCACAATGGGCTCTGTGCTGCTGGAGAAGGTTGGGGGATTCAGTCTCAGAAAACGGGTGAGGTTGTCGCCTTGTGGTGGAGGGTGGTTGTTGGTCTGATTCTGAAGCAATAGCTGCATCAAGGCGTTCTGCTGCTAAAGAAGTTGGGTGAGCTCTGGCGGGAAAGTGAAGTCGGGCTCACGTCGCGGAGGCATCTTGCTGTTTTCAGAGGGGTGAGAATTAGAATAGAACAATGACCTAAAGGGAAATTCACTACCCATATGCAATGCAACAAACATATCACACCAACACTCAATCCATTTATTCAACTCAAGGTCAAATATCGAGATACAAATCTCCAATCAATCTAAACATCGACCTACGCTTTAACGACGAAAATGAAGATACATGGGGGCATAACTAAAGTTGTCCTCAAAAGTACATGGTGACTGAGCCTCCTCCAGTGGTGCTCTCCTCATAGTCATCATCGTTGCTGATCAAAGGAGCCATGTCTCCCTCGGGATGAAGATTTTCACCCATGTCCATCTGTTCCTCCAGAGTTGCGATGCGAGTGTTCAGCTTGTCGATCCTCTCTAAGAAATCCTTCACCTCATACTCATGCTCGTACTCGGTTTCCCGTAAGTCAGCTTCGAGGTCAATCTCGCGGTTCATCAGCCTCTTGATCGTCTTTGTGTCGGCACGTACCCGAAGCTCCAAGGTCCTGACGTGCGTCTCCAAGGTCTGGATATAGGAAATGGTGGTGTCTTCAGTGGGAGTGGTTAGGATATTTTCATTTGCATCCTTGCGACAAACCACGCTGAGTCCTGGTGAAATGGTTCCACCTCTGTATTCCTCCTGAATACGTCCAAGGGCACGATGAATGGCCATGTCTTTCCCAAGTATCCAGCTGGGTGCCACAAACTTGAAGTCGATGGGTTCCTTCCGATTCCCAAAGGTATTCCCTGGGATGTGCACCTCGATCCTGTAGCGTCCGTCTTGTGGAAAAGACATGATAGGAGTCCCGGTGGTGCTCGTCAAAGCTATCCTCACGTCCCTGACGATCCTCATCAGCTCCTTGCCAAAGGGCATCGTTGCGTCAGGCTGACAAAACTCTGTGATCAACACTGGGATGAAGGTGGCCATCTATAAATTTTGAAATAATCGGAGGGAAGTCAGAAACGAGTAGATGAGAGTATAAGAATTTTAAAGGAAAAAAGAAATAAGTCCTAAGGCTTTCCAATCCTAGAGGTTACGTCCTACGGTCAGCGTGTGCTCTGATACCATTTCTGTAGCGACCCGACCACAAAGGTCGAATCTCCGGTGTTTCTGCACCATCCCAAGATCATGCTGGTACTCACACGGTACATCAATGTATATATCAAAGGGAAATCACACATCATAAATTAATCGAAATCTCATATTGAGTCCTTTATTACAATAATGTTTACAATAAAGTGGCTGAAGGCCAACTCATGAGATAAACTAAACCATAAACTTGCGGAAGCATCGAAGGTAGATGAGTCCATCTGACTCCAAGGGCATCTCACCAAGCGTAGAGCGTATCCTCACTCCTGGTCGGAAAAGTACTCTGCAACATGATACGTTGCAGCCGTATAGGTCAGCATATTGAATATGCCGGCAAAGTCACAAGAGAGGGGTAAAGTAATCATCTAGTCTATATGCAAATATGGCAGGTCGGGTAGTAAGTATTTGCATAAAGCCAATTTTTCCTACAACAAGAGAGGGCAAAGGCATAATTACTACAATGTTGGTTGATTAATGAGATGGTTCCACCAACCAATTCTCATACCCAAGTTGACATTAATAACCCACATCAATATAATTAATTGTGTTGAGAGTTCCAGATAGTTTCAGTTACTTTGGCTCAAACTATCCATGACCGTGGACACGGCTAATCGATTAGGTTTGGGTACTCTGTAGAGTTTTGCACACGTTCCCCACAAGATTTGGTCGCCTCCGTTTGATTTCTCGCGCTTCAGGGTGTTTGAGAAACGGATGACCAAAACATGGTCTTCCAAAGGGTTTCCCTGCGACTCTGTCGGTGCCCATCCTTTCCTACCGTTCTTCTATATCTCGTAGCACCGCCTGTCCAGGGTCACCACGATATCCAACCATGCCAGAGCCCATAATGACCTGTGGCTATGCAGGTAAGCCTTGGGTCCTGAAGCATCCATCCATCTCTTTGTGCCTGGGTGGACCTTTCCTCATGAATACTGGCACATCTCCAGCATCATCTAGGCTAACCACTGGTTTCTCTAGGGCGCCGTTCAACCATCATCCACCCAGAGGTAAGTTGAAAACTTGAAGTCTTGAAGACTTGATCATCATGTAGGTCTTGAAATTATTAACTCACAACTCTCATGAATCACACAACCAACCCCGTCTACTAATAGCATAGCAAAATGTAAAACAACGTTTCTCGGGGCCAATGTGTCAAAGGGTTGAGGGGTGCCTACCACATGATACTACATCAAGTAACCAAGTTTCCAATTTACCTACTTTGCATGCAATTGGGGAGATGGTATAACTAATGCAATAAAAACATAGGTATACATGGTCAAAGTGACTTGCCTTGCTGACGATCCTCGTAATCAAGTGACTCTAGATAACAAGCTTCGCACTACGGATGATCTAACGAATCAAACAAGAGTACACCATAAGCATAAAACAAAACAATTCACACAATTTAGCAAGGTTAACAAACAATACTAAAACCATTCAGTAGTACCAATCAAGAGAAAGAAATCAAAATAAAAGAATATTTTGACTCACAAAATTTGTAGTGTCAAAAAAACTTCTACTACTACTACTACTTTAAGGCAAACAACCAAGCAATAGCTAGTAGAAAAGAAATAGTAAAGAAAATAAATATTAGTAAACAGAATGAAATTCACTAAAACTTTTTTTGTAAAGAAACACTACTAAAATGAAAATAACTAGAATGTTCCTATAACTTTTGAATAGGAAACCAAAACAATAAAGTTATTAACACTAATATTATTATCATCATATTACTTAACAGAATTGGATTACTAATTTTTCTTATTATAAATCTAACTTAATCATCTATCTAGTTTGTGAAAGTAAAACTAAATTGTTTTATAAAACTATACCTAATGAAAAAGATATAAAGATTCCTATAACAACATGGTATAAAACTAAACAATCATTTTAAATATTAACAAGTTATGTTACCTAAAAGTTTGAAACAACAGAAACTAATGAAAACTATTAACAAAGTCTAAACTAACTCAGATTTAAACTATTTAAAATTTAAACTAACTAAACTATATAAAGAACTAAACAGATTCTGTTTTTGTTAAAAACAGTAACTAAATTTATTCAAAAAATTACTCAAATCATGTATAATGATAGGTTTAATTAATACCAAACAGTGGCAAAAAGATTGACTCAAAAATATATTTTTAAACTATAGTTATACAGATTTTAGTAATGCTAACAAATTTGACTAGATTCAAAATTTCAAGCTCAAATTTGCAATCTAAGCATACAGACATAAACTACATCAAATATGTGAACTAATGCAAAAAGAATCAACTAAAAACTCTAAATAGTTTAACAAATATGATAAAAACAAAAACAGAAAACATTCTGTTTTCTAAAACAGAAAAGAAAAGAAAAACTGATCGAACGGATAGGGTGACGTGTCGTTCTCTGGTTGGCTACGGGGTGCGTGTTCGGGCGTTTGCGGGTGGGTGACCGAAGCTTAGCGCGTATCGGTTCAGCTTTTAAAACGATCTAATCCTACGCGTCGGATCTGGATCGAACGGCTAAGAGAGGGGGAGGTGGCTTACAGAGAAGGGAGTCGCCGGCGAGGGGATTCTACGGCGAGGCCGAGGCGGCGAGGTCGTCGGGGAAGGCGCTCCGGTGGTTGGGGACGGCGTCCGAGGGGTGCAAACAATGGCGGAGGGTCTCCGGCATGCTCTGGTGGGGTCGGAGGAGAGTGGGGACGACAGAGGTGACGGGCAGGTGCTTTGGAAGGGTTCGGTCGAGTGCCGAACTCCGGCGAGCTCGTGGGGCAGCGCTCTAGCGAGGTAGAGTGGGGTTCAGGGGTGGAATGGAGTGCGGGGAATCGACGGGGTATTTATAGGGCCGGAGCGGTGGTCGGGGAAGGAAAAAGGAGGGAGATCCGGGAGAGGGATCTCCGGCGACGACGGCGCGCGCGCGAGGAAGAAGGCGGCCACGACGTCTTCGGGATCGGATGGTGGGGCCGGGGTGTCAGAGAGAGAGGGCAGCGTCAGCGCGTCGGTCGGACGGCTTGGAGCTGTTTCGGGACTTAACTGCACTGGGCCGGCCCGTTTCGAATTAAATCGTTTCCTTTTTAATATCCAGAGCAGTAAAACTCATTTAAAAGTATTCAAAACTTTCCCGAATATAGGAAATATATATACCAAATTGATCAGGAGAATTAATGCTATTCAATGAACATTTTTCCTCTGTCATTTGAATACTTTGAAAAAATAATTATTTTCAGAAAATGCCTATTTGGTTTTAAAACCTTTTGCAAATATTTTTCAAATAGCCCCCTGGTTTCATTGTCCAAATATTTCACCAAGATGACCCTGGTGTGGAGTGTCATGTTACTCCCCTCTTTTCTTTGAACTTTTCGAGAAGTTTTCAAATAGGTGAAACAAGAAAAAGGGAAAGATGAAAGTGACATTTCAGAAATTCAAAAGAAGCACTTCGACCATTATATTCATTCAAACAATATGATGATGATGCATAGTTATATATCATAACATTCCAAAATGAAATTTTGGGATGTTACACCACATCTCGTAGGTTCATTGTTGGTCAACAACATGACCTCCAAGACAGGGTTGTCGTACCGCTCAGGAGCAGTACACATGCTTGTCGACCTATGAGGTTCGATAGTAACTTGATCCGAAGCTTCATGATCATCATCATTTACTTCCTCTTCAATTAACGTAGGTTCCACAGAAACATCTTTCTACGTTGCGCTACTCTCTGGTTGAAACAAAGGTTCAACAACCTCATCAAGTTCTATCTTCCTCCCACTCAATTCTTTCAAGAGAAACTTTTTCTCGGGAAAGGACCCGTATTAGCAACAAACACTTTATGCTTGGATCTAAGATAGAAGGTTCACCCAACTGTTCTTAGGGTATTCTACGAAGATGCATTTGTCCGCTTTGGGTTCGAGCTCATTAGGTGAAAACATTTTCCACACAAGTGTCGCAGCCCCAAACATCAAGAAATGAAAGCTTAGGTTTCTATCAAACCATAATTCACACGGTGTCATCTCAACGGATTTAGATGGTGCCCTATTTAAAGTGAATGTAGTTGTCTCTAATGCACAACCCCAAAATTATAGTAGCAAAATGATAACAGACATCATAACATGCACCATATCCAATAGAGCACAACTATGACGTTCGGACATACCATCACACTATGGCGTTCCAGGTGGCGTGTGTTGTGAAACAACTTTGACATTGTCTAAAGTTGTATGCCAAACTCGTAACTCATATATTCACCTCCACGATCATATCACAGATATTTTTATCTTCTTGTCACGATGGTCTTAAATTTCATCTGAATTCGCTTGAACTTTTCAAACGATTCAGACTTGTGTTTCATTAAGTAAACATACACTATATCTACCCAAATCATCAGTGAAGGTAAGAAAATAACGATATCCACCGCACGCTACAAGACTCATTAAATTGCATACATCAAGATGTATCATTTCCAATAAATCACTTGCCCGCTCCGTCAAACCAGAAAACGGTGTCCTTAGTCATCTTTGACCAAGAGGCATGGTTCGCATGTCTCAACCGATTCGAAATCCAAAGAGTCCAAAGATCCATCGGCATGGAGTTTCTTCATGTGTTTTACACCAATATGACATTTAGCGACAGTGCCACAAGTATGTGGTACTATCATTATTAACTTTGCATCTTTTGGCATCAACGTTATGAACATGTGTATTACTATGATCAAGATTCAACAAACCATTCTCACTGGGTGCATTACCATTGAAGGTATTTTCATGTAAACAGAATAACCATTATTCTCTAACTTAAATGAATAACTGTGTTGCAATAAACATGATCTAATCACGTTCATGCTCAACGCAAAACACCAAATAACACTTATTTAGGTTTGTTACTGATCCCGAAGGTAGAGAGTGTGTGCGATGTCGATCACATCAACCTTGGAAACACTTGCAACACACATCGTCACCTCACCCTTAGCTAGTTCTCCGTTTATTCTGTCGCTTTTATTTCGAGTTACTAACATTTAGCAACCGAACCGGTATCCAATACCCAGGTGCTACTAAGAGTACTAGCAAGCTACACATCAATAACACGTATATCAAATATACTTCTATTAACGTTGCCAGCCTTCTTCTTTACCAAGTATCTAGGGTTGTTCCGCTTCAGCGGCCGCTCTCCTCATAATCGAAGCACTTAGTCTCGGGTTTGAGTTCAACTTTGGGTTGCTTCACTAGAACAGCGACTAACTTGACATCCATGAAGTTTCCCTCCTTGCTCTTCTCGAAACTAGTGGTTTTACTAACCATGAACACCTGACGCTCCTTATTGATTTCTACCTTCGCAGTGTCAAACATCGCGAACAGCTCAGGGATCATTATTTCTATCCCTGGCGTTTTATAGTTCATCACCAAGTTCTAGTAGCTTAGTGACAGTGACTTGGAGAACTATATCCATCACTATCTTATCTGTAATATCAACTCCCACTCGATTAAAGTGATTGTAGCTCCCAGACAATCTGAGCACATGCTCAACGATTGAGCTATTCTCCTTCATCTTGCAGGCAAAGAATCTTGTTGGAGATCTCATATCTCACAACATGGGCACGAGCCTAAGATCCTAATTTCAGCTCTTAGAACATCTCATATGTTCTGTGACGTTCAAAACGTTTCGGAGCCTCAATTCTAAGCCGTAATGCATGACGCACTAAACTATCAAGTATCCATTAGAACGTGCTTGTCAGATGTTCACAACATCTACAAACGACACTAGAGGGGTTGGTGCACCGAGCGGTGCATTAGGGACATAAGCCTTCTGTGCAGCAATGAGGACAATCCTCAGATCATGGACCCAGTCCGCAATATTGCTACCAACATCTTTCAACTCTATTTCTCTAGGAACATATAAAAATTCAAGGGAGCTACAACGCGAGCAAGTAATCTACAACATAATTTGCACAGACACTATTGACTATGTTCATGATAATGAGTTCAATTAATCATATTAATTAATAACTCCCACTCAAATTGACATCCCTCCAGTCATTCGAGTGATACATGATCCAAATTCATCAACTCAAGTCCGATCATCATGTGAGTTGAGGTGGTTTCAATGGTGAACATCATCATGTTGATCATATCTACTATATGACTCATGTTCGACCTTTCGGTCTCTTGTGTTCCGAGGCCATGTCTGTACATGCTAGGCTCGTCAAGTTTAACCCGAGTGTTCTGCATGTGCAACACTGGCTTGCACCCATTGTATGTGAATGTACAGTCTATCACACCCGATCATCACGTGGTGTCTCGACACGAAGAACTTTCGCAACGGTGCACACTCGGGGAGAAAACAATTTATCTTGAAATTAAGTGAGGGATCACCTTATAATGCTACCGTCGTCCTAAGCAAAACAAGGTGCATAAAAGGATTAACATCACATGCAAATCATAAGTGACATGATATGGCCATGAACTTGTGCTTTTGATCTCCATCATGAAAGCACAGGCGTGATCTCCATCGTCACTGGCATGACACCATGATCTCCATCATCTTGATCTCCATCAATGTGTCGCCATCGGGGTTGTCACGCCCAACATGCTTCTACTACTATTGCTACCATTTAGCGATAAAGTAAAGCATTACATAGCGCTTAATGATTGACACGGAGGTCATAGAATAATTAAAGACAACCCTATGGATCCTGCTGGTTGCCGTACTCATCGACATGCAAGTCGTGATAATCTATACATCACATGATCATCTCATACGTCACATATATCACATCATGTAATTGGCCATATCATATCACAACATACACTGCAAAAACAAGTTAGACGTCCTCTAATTGTTGTTGCATGTTTTACGTGGCTGCTACGGGTATCTAGCAAGAACAATTCTCATCTACGCAAAAATCACAACGGTGATACACTACTTCTTTTCAACCTTCTCATAGACTGCCTTTGTCATATCCGATCCAACTAAAGTGAGAGAAACTGGCACACGCAAGCCATCTATGCAACAAGTTGCGGTCAAGGGAACCGGTCTCTCGTAAGCGTATGAGTAATGTTGACAACATATAGATCAAAGCTTCGCCATATGATATAATCATTGTATATAATAGTCGCTTTCAGAAGTATGTGATAAGCAAGAGCTTGCCCTAAATTTGTGCATTATTTTGAATTTTCGTTTGAATGCAAATGCACAATTGATTAGGTAAATGGGGCACTTCTTCCATGTCACATACATCTTGGTGGTGTTCGTGAATAATAACAATGAATATCATAGCACGACACTATCAAGCAAAGTGAGTGATCATCTTATAAGCATCATAAGGATCGGAAATAGTAGCAAAACACATCAAGTGTATGCTCAAACGCCGACAAAGTTTAGCACATCCAAACCAAAAGGTACCAATTTTTTTGAAAAAGGGGATAAAAACCAACACTATCTATCTCGAAGCCCTAATGATCTATACAACTTTTACCCCTTTGGCAACAAGTTATGAAAAATTTCAAAGGTATAGAGATAATCGTTCTTTTGGGGCTAATCTCCTCTAGTAGATGAAGTTGGAGTCGAGAGAACTGCATCGGCAAAGACCTCTACTGATGTCATGGATGGAGTTAGAGTGGAAATAGGAGGAACTGGTGGAGCTGATGGAGTTGAAGTGGTTGTAGTATGTGCTGATGAAGACAGTCTCATCTCCGGAGCTCTCATAGTGGGAGTTTAGGCATGAGTCTTGAACTGAGCAGTCGTCCTGAGGAGGTGCACTATCCTCATCATCAGAATCATCATCATTAGTGGAGTGTGGGATAGGCACAACATCAACTTCCTTCTCGAGCTCCTTCACTATCACTGAGAGCTCCTTCATCTAGGACAATGCAATGAAAGTTGTCTTGGACACTTGGGAAGTAATATTCATTGTCCTTGATATACTTGCAATCCACATATCTCATATCACTCATAGCAGGGCTCTTGTCAAGCAATATGGTCTCATAGAAGTCTTGTTGTTCTTTGGTGTAGAACCTATAGTCCACTGTAGTCTTCCTCCTTTGTGAGTATGGATCAACCGCTCTCTAATCTCTCAGTCCTTGATCCTTCCTCTTGTTCATGTTCTCAGCCTATAGGTGGAAGGCATTATGCACTACAAGGTGTGGTATCAACTTCATCAAGGTATACATAGCATCCTTATCTGGATCTTCGGAGGTAGATCCCTTGTTCTTCTCAGAAGCTAGGATCTCTCTAGAGAACCTCTTGGGCTTGGGTGCAGAAGGATTCTTGGATCCAATTGGCTTTCCCTTGGGTGCTTCTTGGCAGGGCATAGCATCAGACAACGATTTCTTCTGCTTCTTCTTGGGAAGAGCCTTGGCAGTTGGCTCTTCCTCCTCCTCCTCCTCAAGAGCAACAACAGCCTCTTCTGGGTCCTCAAACATGGAGGTAGGCCTGCCAACAACACGTATGATCCTCTTCCTTCTCTTCTTCTTATCTCTAGCCTTCTTGGGCACGGATTTCCTGGGAGGATCAATGGCCATGGTGCCTCTGGAGCTCTCAGGTGCTCTCATAGTGTTTGAGGGGGAATACTCCTTCCTGACCACCTTCTTCTTGGAACAGGTAGCCTCAGCTGTGGGCTTCCTGACTGTCTTATCCTGCTTAGACTTGGGAGGAACTTCATCAGGTACGAAATCCTCATCCTCCTCATCTGAGTTGAGTTTCCTCTTTGTACTAGTAGCTGCCTTGACAAATCTAGTGAGCTTGGAACATCATCAAAAGAGGATGAGATCTTGTCTAGACTAGTGCCAGGGCTCATGACAACACATAGCTCCTCGAGATTGTTCTCGCTGTCCTTTGAAACTGACATCTCTGACCCTGTGAATAGAATATAGAGCAGTAGAGGGCTTGATTCATCACAAAATACAGACAATTTTTAAATTTTGAACAAAGATTTCTTAAGATTTTAATTCTGCCAAATGAATTTTGGTACCACCGATGCATACTTTTTGGATCCACTAAGGCTGACAACCTGCTAAACAGAAACTTGGCACCACATTTCGAGGAGACCAAAAATCGCCACTCGGTTTCACCAAGGTTGTTCTTAGTTGATCCAAAAAGTGAATCGGTGAAGCCGATTCTTTTGCTCAGATGTCACCGAGATTCAGATGGCGGACGGCAAACCCGAAAAAAATCCATCATTCTCTAATCTACATGATTCTATAGTGGATTGACACAAGTGCAAATGGTGGCTCATAGATTAAAAATTTCTAGTGCGCAAGAATCGGAGGGGAACACACAAGGGATTGAATTCATACCCTACCTCGGTGACAAATCCCAACAGCGACGGCGGCGACAAAGATGTCCATCGACGGCGAGGACTTCCAATGGCGGAGGCACTCGGGATGATGAAGGTGATGACCAGGGGTCCTTTTCGTCAGCTATGGTTTTGGAGCACGATGATTTGAAGATTGGAATTCAAAGCATCGGGTTCATAGCATATATACCCATGGTTGTCGGTGACATCGGTTTTAAGTTATCGGTGCCAACGAGTTCCTCAACTGTCAGCTGATAGGGAAACTCAATGAATCCAAGAAAATGGAATCGGTGCTACCGAGGTGAAAAACCAGATGAACCCTAGGCATTTGATGAGACTGAGAATTTTGGATTGGTTCCACCGAGATGCACTGGGGAGGTTTTAATGGTTAGTCGTTTGTCGATACGGAACTCCGAGTGCACCTCACATAGAGGGGTCGAAATGTACTTGTTCAAATTTTGTGATGCAGCGTGAATAGAATTTGAGACAAGAAATCATACATAGCTACAGAAGGGTCCTAGGCATTCTTGTCCATCCAATTGGAAAAATCGAAGTCCAAATAGCAACAATTGGATGTCCCCGAATGGATAAAAATGCAGACCAACATGCTCACACAATAAGAAGTCAATTGAAATCATGGCAAACATGCACATACATACTAAGCATCTATAATAACTAGGTTGTTAGTTCAAGTAAGAACATCACCTTAGCACCGGTCCACCCACATATCAAATTATCAAAGTAGCGAACACAAATCAAACCAACATGATGAAAGTGACTAGATGAAATTCCCATGTACCCTCAAGAACACTTTGTTTATCATAAGAGATAGTTTTGGCATGTCCTTCACCACAAAAGGATTTGGATACCTTGCTGCACCTTACCTATTGTTACCGTTACTTGCTCGTTACAAATTACCTTGCTACTTGCAATTTCAGTGCTTGCAGAAATTACCTTGTTGAAAGCAACTTATCATTTCCTTCTTCTCCTCGTTGGGTTCTACACTCTTACTTATCAAAAGGACTATGATTGATCCCCTATAATTTTGGGTCATTAGGAGGTGAGGGTGTTCTACGGTGACGCACGGGGTGGCCTCCGTCGCCTTAGTGTAGCAAGGTAGGAGACGACCAGGGAGGAGCTAGCATGGGCGGCCTAAGATGCCACTGTGGCCTAAGGCCCAGGGCATATGGAGGGAGTCTTTTCCTTTTTATTTTATTTTTCTATTTCAGTATTTTTTTTTTCGTAACCAAAATGACTTTTGTAAAATATGGCATTGGGTCCATGTATTAACTTGCATTTTTAGGCTCTGCCACAAAAAATTTGGGGCCCATTTCAAAAGTTTGGAAATTTCCATAATTCAAAAGGCATTCAATTTATTCTTTTGGCCTTTGTTATAATTGTTTCAAGGCACTTAAATACTTTATAAAATGTTGGTTCCAAACATGATTTTTGTTTTAAGGTTTGTGAATTTCTTATTTCAGCTTTTTAATTGAATAGTGAATTTTCAAAAACCATTTTGAAATGAGATATGATTCAAATGTGATAAACCATTGTTTAGAAAAATGGATTAGCTTAATCTTGTGATCACGGTGGCTTGATGTTGGAGATATGCCCTAGAGGAAATCATGTGATGATTTCATTTCCAATGTATTCATGAGTATTTGGTATTGTCCTTGTACATCATCACTCATATATATTAATAAGTATGTGACTTATTTGTGAGACTATATATTGTATGTTGATTGTTCTAATAGTCCCTAGTTGTTAATGTTATGTGGACACATATCCTTTAATAGTATACAATTCAAATGATGACTATGTTTCACAAGTCATGTGCATAGAGATGCTAACTGATAGTATGGACTCGAAGATTGAGATCGCCGAGTCAGATAGAACCACTTTGATACACGGCGAGATAATGTCATCTGTTAGTATCAAGTACAATGTATATGCCATGTCCTTCACCTGAGATCCTCGCATGTTCTCGGGATGAGGATCGACTTACTTAGGGTCTTTAAAATTCTACTCCGACCTGGGTAGTCATAAAGGTAGCTTTCGGGTGAGTCGTGAGACATGTCGCGAGACATGGTTGACCAAGATGGGATTTGCCCCTCCGTTAGGAGAGGTATTCTCTTGGCCCTCTTGAGTGATCAGATTCAAAAAGCATGGCCATGCGACATGGGTTAAGTGTTAATCCGGTTCGATAATTTGTATCACGGTTTTGAGAAGATATGTCGAGCTACAACAAGGGTGAAAAGTACTCTCCTTGATCTCAAAAACTTATATCATGAGGCAAAAGGAATGTTGTATATGACACATTGTCGAGGTTCGTCTAACAACTTTGTGCACACATGGGAGTTGGCATGTTCTGCTAGGAGCCACTATTGACTATCGACTCGGGTCATGTCCATGTGTAGGTGAACCTATAGGGTCGCACACTTAAGGGATTGCAGCTCATTCAGATTGGATCTGAATGGAAAATTGTACTAGACTCGTCGTGAGCATCAAGTGTTGAGCCCACCTGAGAGGTCTATATAAAGGGGAGTGGGCGCATCTTTTAGGGTCGATCCTTTTTCTCCCCTTGAGAGCCACTTCCACTCCCCACGCCACCATGCCGTGCGATCGTACCTAGCAGTCTGCCGCCCGATGCTGCCCCTATACGTGTGGATACCTTGAAGGCATCGCATCTGCGGTGCTTGGCCGAACCGTTCAAGGGATCCGCAAGGAGTTGCTCATGAAAGATTATGGTTCGTGGGTGGTCAGGTACACGAGGAGGAGACGAATTGGCTGAATGACTACATGCATCACCAACTCTACTTCCGTTGCACTGACTACATGTATAGTGGTAAACACGAACCCGTGATCTATTTTTGGCAGCATGATCTTGGGTGCGCGGTACAAAATTTTATTTGGCGCTAACATAGAATACCGCGTGTTCGAACAGATGTATCAGACCCTCCACTGTGTGGTGATAGATTCGATGATTTGAGTATTTGATATGTAGATCGATTCAGGTGCGGGTCGATGAGATCGGCCATGCACATCAGTGTTCAAGGTTGGTTTCATGATCTTGCTTCCGTGATCTTGATGAAGAGGTCGTGACACGAATTACCCATACCGGTCGGTTTTCGCCATTGGGGTAGATAGTGGAATGTAAATCCAAATGCAATACGCGAAGATCAATGAGATTGATCGAATTTGAACAAAGATCGACATCTTGGAAATGTGATTTCCGCAGTGCTGAAATCTGATGGAGTAGTCACAGTAGAACGGGCATAACTTTAGCATACGAACTCCGTTTTCGCTCCACGACCTGGCATACTAAACATAACAAAACGATGCATTTGACCTTCTGCATATTTTCCATTTTCGGCAAACTTTTTCAGGTAAAAATCCTCTTGGAAAATAGATTTTCATATGATCTTATCTTCTGCGTTAGAACGTCTTTTTTTTGCAGGGAATGCTTGTGATTTGGTATAGCCCATGAATGTTGCTTGCAAATTATTAAATCATGACATGTGTGTCATGAGTGCGGCAACCGGCTGGAGCCATATGGTTGTCCCATTATTGTACTAATGACCTGCGTGTCAACATGAGATGCCTTAATTTACTCTCATAACTATTAGTTTGTAATAACACAGTATCATATGTAACACTTGGCGGTGGATAACATGTGCGGAGATGGAGATCACCACAAGGGAAACCATGCATGGATACGGAGACGGAGATCAGGTGGGCATGCATCGCATGTGGAGATGGAGATCACCATGCATTAAAGAAAGGGGCTAGACCATATCACACATATATGAACTCCATGTGAAAGTTTATCCCTTTTATGTGCGCTTCTATTGCATGATAGATGTTTTAAGTAGGATGATACCTCAAAGAATGTCAAGTAATATTGCCTCCCCAATTGCTACACCATCACATGTTAAGTATTTTTAGTGGTGGGATTATAAAATTAGGGTGCTGCTAATTCTCCTTAACATGGTGTGTTTGTGTCAGACACTTACGAGCGAAGCATTGGTTAACTTGTTGTGGCTACCAAAATAGTTTTGGGCCTCGAGGTATAAGAGTTGGTGTGGCATGGGATGTCCCCAACAAACCATAGTTGTATAGAGATACGATTAGCAAGTGTTGCTTATCGAGTGATCTAGTCTTCTAGCAGTGATGCAAAAGATCACTAGTCGACCTGTGGATCTTGGATCTTGAATCGCTAAGAATCAACCGAGGGATGTTGGTTTTAGTGGGAGTAATGTTCTTATTAATTTTTTTAATTTGAATTACTCTTTATGAGTACATGTCTTACTGTTTTGCATATTTCTGTTATAGATCAATGGCACCACCCGCTCAACCTAGTTTTTCTTTTAAATAAATCCTATGAAAGGATTAACTGAATGGAACAAACTTTACCACCTGGTATAGAAATCTGACAATTTTTCTCAGGCATGATAAAAAGGAACACATTCTAGAGGTACCCCTTCCACAAGAACCTGCCGAGAATGTTAATGCCATGGCCAAGAATGCCCACCAGAAACTCGTTGATGAGTCAAACAAGATTAGTTGTCTCATGCTGGCTTCTATGGAGCCCGACCTCCAACAACATTTAAAAAACGCTAAAGCTTTCGATATGATCAAGAACCTCAAGAGCATGTTTCGGATGCAAGCAAGTACCAAAAGGTTTAACGTCTGGCGATCCTTGATGGTTTGTAAGCTGAAAGAGGGTGATACACTGAGCACACATGTGATCAAGCTGATTGGATTCATCCAAGCTTTGGATCGGTTAGGATTCCCACTTGGGGACAAATTTTCCATGGATACAATTCTGGCATCTCTTCCGTCTAGCTACGGGACGTTCATCTCAAACTTCCATATGCATGTCATGGAAAAGAAGCTCAATAAATTGCATGGGATGCTAAAAGTGGCAGAGCGGGATATCAAGAAAGTCACGCATCAAGGGTTGATGGTGTAGAACATGACAAAGTTCAAGAAGAGTTGGTCCAAGAAAAAGAGTAGGGTAAAGGGCAAGGAGGCAACTCCTACTATCGCCGATGCGCCCAAGTCCAGACCAAACACCAAGACTGTTTGCTTTCACTGCAAGGAAACCGGTCATTGGAAGAGGAACTGCAGCAAGTGGCTTGCCTAGATAGGCAAGAAGACTGGAAGTGTGACTTCTTCTTCAGGTACACTTGTTGTATATGTTATAGACATTTTTCTTGCTGATATTTCTAGTAGCTGTTGGGTATATGATACCGGATCGGCTGTTCATATATGCAACTCGATGCATGGGCTAAGGACTAGCAATGTTGCCAGAGGAGAGGTTGACATACGCGTCAGGAAAAAAGCAAGAGTTTCTATATTAGCCATCGGGACCATACAACTTAATTCACCTTTAGGATTTGTGATGGAACTTGATAATTGTTATTATGTTTCTGCATTGATTAGAAACATTATTTCGGCCTCATGTTTGATGAGGCAAGGTTATGAAGTCAGTATTAAGGACAATGTTTGTTCTATTTAATTGAATAAAATGCTTTATGGCTTCGCACCTGTTGTGAACGGGTCATTTATATTAGATCTTGAAGGTGAATCAGTCTATAACATAAATATCAAGAGGCATAAGCCTAACGAGATAAATCTGACCTACATCTAGCATTGTCGAGTAGGACACATCGGTCAAAAGAACATGAAGAAGCTCCATGATGATGGAATTCTAACTTCATTTTATTTTGAATCATTTGATACATGCGAGTCCTTCCTACTCGGCAAGATAACTAAGACTCATTTTCCAAAGGGTTGCGAGAGGGCATCTGAGCTATTGGAACTTATGCATAGTGATGTATGTGGACAAGTGAGCACGACAGCTAGAGGTGGTTTCCAATACTTTGTGACTTTTACCGATGACTTTAGTAGATATGGATATGTCTACTTGATGAGGCAAAAGTGAGATGCTTTTGAAAACTTCAAGGAGTTTCAGAACAAAGTGGAAAAACAACGCGGCAGGACAATCAAGCTTCTACGATCTGATCATGGCGGCGAGTATATGAGCCATGAGTTTGATCATCATCTGAAGAGCCATAGAATAGTTCCACAACGCACTCCTCCAGGTACGACACAGAGAAATGGTGTGTCAGAATGGAGGAATCAGACTTTGTTATACATGATCCGATCGACATTGAGTCTGTCGAATTTACACTTGTCATTTTGGGGATACGCTCTACAAACCGCAGCTTTCACACTAAAGAGGGTACCATCAAAGTCCGTAGATAAGACACCATATGAGATACGGACTGCAAAAAGTCATAGTTTGTCTTTTCTAAATATTTGGGGTTGTGAAGAAAATGTCAAGCACTGAAAGTCAGACAAACTCACTCCCAAGTCGGACAAGTGCATATTCGTGGGATATCCGATGGAAACCATGGGATATGAATTCTACAACCGTGAAGAGGGCAAAGTGTTTGTCGTTCAACATGGAGTTTTCCTCGAGAAAGAGTTTCTCAATCAGAAGGCTAGTGGGAGGTCGGTTCGACTCAAAGAAATTAGAGAGCCACATGGGGACGTTCTGACAAGTGATTCAATCACACTGGAGTTGGCTAGGGAACCCGTAGTGTAATCGGTGCCGGTTCCACGTAGGTCAGAAAGGTTGCGCAATATGCATGACTGCAATGTGTTATTCTTGTAGACTAATAAACCGACCACGTATGCGGAAGCAATGGTGAGCCATGATTCTTATTTATGGCATGAGGCCATGAGATCCGAATTAAAGTCCATGGATGACAATCAAGTGAACTTGGTTGATCTGCCATGTGGCATTCCAACCATTGAGTGCAAATGGATCTTTAAGAAGAAAACTGATATGGACAGAAATGTTACAATCCATCAGGCTCAACTTGTTGTTCAAGGTTATCGGCAAGTTCAAGGAGTTGACTACGGTGAGACTTATTCACCGGTAGCGATGCCTAAATCAATTCGTATCATTCTTCCTATAGCCGCATATTTCGACTATGAGATATGGCAGATGGATGTCAAAACGACTTTCCTTAATGGAAATTTAATTGAGGATGTGTATATGACACAACCAGAGGGTTTTGTCGATACAAAAATGTTGGCATGGTAAGCAAGCTTTAGAGATCCATTAATGGATTGAGGCAAGAATCTCCGAATTGGAACATTCGTTTTAATGAAGCGGACAAAGAGTTTGGCTTCATTAAGAATGACAATGGTAATTGTGTATTCAAGAAGGTCAGTGGGAGCCCAGTTGTATTTCTGATCCTGTATGTGATGTTTAAATGCTTGAATCTGTCAAGGTCTTATTGAAAAATAGTTTTTCGATGAGAGACTTGGGAGAAGCAGCTTATATTCTGGGACTCAAGATCTATAGAGATAGATCGAGAAGGCTCACTAGATTAAGCCAAACTATGTATATAGACAAGCTATTGAAGAGGTTCAACATGCAAGATGCCAAGTAAGGGTTCTTGCCCATGTCACATGTCATTAGCCTTAGCAAGACTCAAAATCCCTCGACTCCTGATGAGGGAAGACGCATGGATGGGATTCAGTATGCTTGGGTTGTCGGGTCCATCATGTATGCTATGGTATGTACTCATCCCGATGTTAGCTTTGCTATAAGCATAGTAGGCAGATACCAAGCTAATCCTGGTGACGGTTGTTGGTGTCAAAACTGGCGGATCTGGTGTAGGGGGTCTCGAGCTGTGAGACTAGGATAGATGGTAACAGGGGACGAAGGAGATGATGTTTACCTAGGTTTGGGCCCAAGTATGGAGGTAAAACCCTATGTCCTACTTGATTATATCGATGATATGAAGGTTACAGAGTTGGTCTACCTCGAGATCAAATAGCTAAACCCTAGATGAGTCGTTCTGTACAACCTAAAACCCTCCGTCTTATATAGACGCCGAGGGTACCTAGGGTTTACATGTGGTCGGTTACCCATTATAAGGAAAAATATGCCTATCGACTATTCCAAACTTGGAGTACACGCCACGATTCCTGAAGCTTCCTTCCTGGAGATAGGGCCTTTGATCAATCCAATGCTTAGTAAATGGCCCACATAGTCCAACTCGTGAGAAATAGGTTGGCCACCTGAGGACACCTTAAACCAGGACTCCCTCAGTAGCCGGCGAACTAGCCTCCAACGCCAAGGGTCATAGCTCCAGCTTCGCTTGATCAGAGTCTTAGGCTTGTGAGGCGAGTTCTTCTCCCCAAATATTGATCAGCCGAGTTTAGTTCGGCCTCCGATGACATGTAGTTTTCCCGATCAGTGGATCACCCGAACACAATGAATAGCTTAGCCCTGAAGGCCAAGCATTAAGGAGCAAATAGTGTTTCCTAACAACCTTGTTGACGGAGGGTCACGTCCCACCACGACCACTGAACCAATTGCAAAAACTCAATTCACGGTTCGAGGCTGTTTTTTCATCAACACGATCCATCAATGCATATATCATGCTATGTTTCACACGGGATATGATTAATCGTGCGCGTATAACGGCACGCATGTCTTGGGAAGCGGAGGGATTCATAGCACAGTAAAGGGAGGCTAACCGGCAAGAAGCCCCATAAAAGGGAAAGAAAACCCCAAGGCCTAGCAACGCTTCCCATTTGCATCCTCTGTTTCCCCAATCTCCTAAGCCTCCAGAGCCCAGATCCAGTTCTTCCACAACTCCCCCTCCGAGCTCGGCCATGGCTGGTTCCGGCTCCAACGGCAAGTGGGAGGCTTCCACGGTCACCGACCAGGATATCCAGGACCTGAAATAGGCAGGCTACCTACCCGCTAGGGTCTACCATCGTGCCGCCGAGCCCAATTAGGTGGTTCCCACTCCCAAGCACAGCGAGAGGGTGGTGTTCGTCCCCCAGTTTATCTAGGGACTGAGCTTCCCGCTCCACCCCTTCGTCAGGGGCCTAATTTCTTCTACGAGCTCGACTTTCTTGACCTCCCGACAAACTCCTTCATTCACATATTGACCTTCATCATCATCTGCGAGGCCTTTTTGCGGGTCAAACCGCACTTTAGACTATGGCTCAAGGTGTTCAACATCAAGCCGAAGTGTGTCATAGGCGAACACGCAGACTGCGTTGAGGCAGTCATCATCAAGATTTCCCGTGTCGAATGGCCGTCCGGCACCTTCATCGACACCATCCAGACTTGGAAAAAAGAGTGGTTTTATATCACCGAGCGCAGGGTAGAAGGTTAGGCTGCTCTGATCGAGTTTAGATCCGTGATGTCTACTACACAACCTTCTTCTAGTAGACTCGTGTTGGGCCTCCAAGTGTAGAGTATTGTAGGACAGCGGCAATTTTCCCTCAAGTGGATGGCCTAAGGTTTATCAATCCATGGGAGGTGTAGGATGAAGATGGTCTCTCTCAAGCAACCCTGCAACCAAATAACAAAGAGTCTCTTCTGTCCCGAACACACCCAATACAATGGTAAATTGTATAGGTGCACTAGTTCGGCGAACAGATGGTGATACAAGCGCAATATGGATGGTAGATATAGTTTTTTGTAATCTGAAAATATAAAAACAGCAAGGTAAAAAATAGTAAATGGCGAGCAAAACGTTGTATAAATGCTTGGAAACAAGGCCTAGGGTCCATACTTTCACTAGTGCAATTTGTCTCAACAATATTAACATAGTTAAATCATATGTAAATCCCTCACGTGCGACAAAGAGTTCACTACAAAGTCACAAATAGCGGAGAAATAATGAAGAAATTATTGTAGGGTACGAAACCACCTCAAAGTTATCTTTTCTGATCAATCTTATGAGCTGTCCCTATAAGTGTCACAAACAGCCCTAGATTTCGTACTAAAATAACATCTTAAGATACACATCAACCAAAACCCTAATGTCACCTAGATACTCCATTGTCACCACAAATACCCATGGGCTTGATTATACGATATGCATCACATCATTTCAGATTCATCATGTTCAATCCAACACAAAGAACTTCAAGGAGTGCCCCAAAGTTTCTACAGGAACGTCAAGATAAGGACATGTGCCAACCCCTATGTATAGATTCCAAAGGTCACGAAACCCTCAAGTTGATCACCAAAACATACATCAAGTGTATCAATAGAACATCCCATTGTCACCATAGATATCCCATCGCAAGACATACATCAAGTGTTCTCAAATCCTTAAAGACTCAATCCGATAAGTAAAATTCAAAGGGAAAACTAAATTCATCACAACTAGATAGAGAGGGGAAACACTCCATCTGATTCAATCTATATCAACAAAGCTCGCGGTACATCAAGATCATGCCATCCAAAGAACACGAGAGAGAGAGATCAAACACATAGCTACCGGTACATACCCTCAGACCCGAGGGTCAACTAATCCCTCCTCATCATGGAGAGCGTCGTGATGATGAAGATGGCCTCAGGTGATGGTTTCCCCCTCTGGCAGGGTGCCACAATCGGCTCCCAATTGGTTTTTCGTGGCTCTGGAGGTTTGCGGCGGCGGAACTCCTGATCTAGGTTCTGCGTTGGGTTTCTGGAATATTTGACGATTTATAGAGTTGAGAGGGAGGCTGGTGGACTCCCATGGGGCCCACAAGCCTGGTGGCCGCGGCCAGGGGGTGGCCGCGGCCCTAAGGCTTGTGGCCTCCTTGGGAACCTTCTGGCCCACTCTAATACTCCATAGGTCTCTTCTGGTCCAAAAAATCACCGTAAAGTTTTATTCCGTTTGGACTCCGTTTGATATTCCTTTTCTGTAAAAATCAAAAGAAGGAAAAAATAGAAACTGGCACTGGGCTCTGGGTTAATAGGTTAGTCCAAAAAATAATATGAAGTTGTGGTAAACTTATTGTAAAACATCCAAGAATCATAATATAACAGCATGGAAGAAGCAAAGATTATAGATATGTTAGAGACGTATCAATCGGCCCCCCACAAGATTGACCTCGTGGATCCAAAAGGGCCTCGACTGGGGGTTGGAAACGAAGGTGGAAAACCTGCATAAGCACATCGCCTCCATGATCAAATGCAAGATCGAGCTGGCCAACGTGGTCCAAATCATGCTTCGGCGGCGCATCCTCCCCTATCAGCGCTGGGACTCTCCCATGTGGGCTTATCGGCTTGATGATCAACCTACTATTCGCCAGCTCTTCCGCACCACTCCGAAGAAATTGTGGAAGGCGTTTTTCAAGGCTCAGGAGAGCTCGCCAGCCAAGGAGGAGGATCGGGGCCTACATGCCGACAACCCTCCTTCCCAGGTATAACATCGTTTTAATTGATCGGCTCCATCTTTCAAAAGAAAATCTAAGCACCTTTTCGATCACCTTTGCAGAAATGGTTGAGCAAAGCCGTTAGCATTAACTGCCCGACACCCCAGCCCGAAGACCTCAGGTCCAAGCTATTGTCAGAGATGCTTGTCATGGCGCCTTGCAAGGCGCCGGAAAAGAAGGAGAAGAAGAAGAAAAGCCGAGGAGGTCTCCGCTTCATAGACCAGCCGGACGCTGCGTCCGAGGAAACCCATGCCTCTTATAATCAAGAGGAGGAGCATGAGGAGAAGGAGGAAGGCAGTTCCTGCCTCACAAGAAACAGGGCGACATCATCGGACGCCGTAGAGGACGTACCTCCTCCTACCCCGAAGAAGGCGCGTCGGCCGTAGTTGATTCTGTTTGACAATAGTTCAGACTCGGATACCGAGTTCGAAGACTTCGAGAAGGTTCCTCAAAGGAACATAGGGGTCAAGCCCCCAGCTCGAGGGTAAGAATCCGAAGAGTCCCTGAGCTATTTATGTCAAGTTTTAAATGTTATTAACATGTGAGTGCCTTTTGATCTACAGCCCACCACACATTCTCCCCACCGTCCAAGTCTTGGACGGGGAGACCTCACCCGCCGGGCTAGCAAAGAGTGGGACCGCGTCGCATCCCACAACTCCTTGTGCCGCGAATGATGACGTGGAGGTGTCATCCCACCAGGCTCCTCTGGAGCCAAACACCAGCGGTGGGGGTGATGAGGTCATGGCCGAGGTTAACGCCTCGGTCGCCAAAGACCGAGAGGAGGAGCCCCTCTCGTACATTGAGGAGACCGGACAAAGGGATGTCGAGTCCCCTGCAAGGTCATCTCTAGAGTGCACCACGCCTCTGGAGCCACCGGTCTAGTCCCTAGTTGGAGATCGATCTAAGGGAATACCGCCAGCGCCACCGACCACTGGGTGGCCGGTTATGGAGGATGCGCTATCAAGCACCTCCATCTCCGAGGATCACCGCACCCTTATGGGTGCGGTTTCGCAAAGCATTCAGTCGATAGCGGACTGAAGGAGGCCTTCAACGGTCTCCTGGCGGGCTTCCAGGTGAGCCATGTAATGTTCTGTTTCTAGAATATTAATTTAGTACATTTGTGCTATCGTTGTATATATAGCAGCCCCAAGCCCTAGGTGAGTTTATAAAAACTCACCCGGGGGTCAATCATAAATTTGTGTCCAAACAATGTATGGGACAATATTTGTTTGGAATGTTCTAACAATCCTTAAGAGGACCCAACATAGGGTTATGTTTATGACAGGCAGAGGTTTGAACCCATGTAATCTGATAGGGGTTTGTTATTTTGTAGGCTTTGTCATCGACGGCGACTGCTAATGCCTCCGAGCTAGATAAGCTAAATTGGAAGCTCAAGAGCTCCGAAGATGAGCTTGATGCTCTGAACAAGAGATTCGACAAGGCGCAAGGTAAGACGGATTGTAATATCCGAATTTTACATCGTTAGTGATTTGTACTGTCGCAGTATTGTTATATGTTTGATGCTTACACAGCCTCGGCGAAGGAAATTGACAAGCTCAAGGCCGAGCTGCAGAAGGCGAAGCAAGAGGCCGTGGACGAGGATGCGGCGGCCAAACAAGCGGCTACCGTGCTTTCTGCTTTAAAAGAAAAAAGAGCGAAGCATGAGGCTCGAGTGGAGGAAATCTAGCAGGAGATCAAGGACACCGGCCAGAAGTGTGTGGACATTGAGAAGAAAGGCAAGGAGCAGGCCATAGAACTATCCACTCTGAAATTCGATCTCCAAAAGGAGCTGGTGGTTAGGCGGTTCTTTAAAGAGAAAGTCCGCCAAGTTAAGGTTATCACGGATCGTAAGCCATATTTACTGCAGTGTGTCTTCGGTGATAGTAGGTCGCAATTCTCATCCAATTGTGTCATTCCTCAGGCATCTTCTTGGACCTCCAAAAGAGGATAACGGACGTGAACCAGTTCTATGCTTTGCTAGGAGAAGGAGATGAAGCTTGGCTATTTTGGGCGCAATTTGAAGCCTCCGAGTGCTCTCCTCTCCTCATCGAGTAGCTGAAACAACTGACGGAGCTACACTGGATGGCGGAGCTAGCCATGAAGGATCTCTGTATCCAGCTATGGCCCGATGAGCCATTGCCGAGCAGCTACTTTGCCCTGGTGCAGAAGTTGAGCAACGCCTCGCCTTAGATCGACACACTAAGGCATTCCTCCTGTATCGAGGGAGCTTGGATGGCCTTTGCAAGGGCCAAGGTGCACTGAATGAGGCTTGATCAGACGAAGACAGCCACCGCTCCTTAACCTCATGGAAAGCAGCATAGGTGCCCTGAGCGATACTTCTCCGTAGTGATGGAGGGTGCTCGGGCAATAGAGGCTCAGTGTTCAAAAAAAACATTTGTGAGTAAATGCGTTGTAATATGTCTGAAAACCTTTTAAACCTTTTATGGCTATGATGCACGGTTTATCATGTCTTTTATGCTTTGCATTCATTATAACTCCTGTGTGGCCATTGAAACTAAAAGTTGTGAGTCATCGACATGATCCCCCATGTAGATACTACGCAAGGTGTCTCTACCTACGCACTGTGACCCTTAGCCGAGCTATGAGTACCTGAAGGCGGTAGTGTGAGGAAGACAAGACAATCAAACCATAATGCTTTCTTTCTTTCACTTAGCCATAGGAACGCGAAAAAGGAATGCAGGGGCTGATGACTAGCCCATAGTGGTTTGTGATGTTCATTAGAACAGTGGCTAAAGCCCATATCACATGCTTTGTACGAATACCAAACCCAACGTATGACATGGAATAACCTCTAACGAGTTTTTTAGTATAACATTGAAGCTCGGATTCGCAGACCGGTTTGTCGCATACTACGACACTCAGTTTTCGGCTTTCTCCCGTTTGGTGCTTGACTAGGTTAGCTGGAGACACAATCATAGTGTTTCTCTCTTTGGCTTTTTAGCCGAACGAGCGGAACATGAATGGGCAAGCACAGGAGCCGGGCAACCCAACTATTGACCCAAGACATAGTTCGGAACCAATGCATATAAAGCGAATTCTGAGATGCCGAACACATAATCGATTGTGCTTAGGGAGATTTTTTTAATTTGAGACCCCGGTCTATTATCCGGTCGCATCGTAATGTGTACCAAACAGTTTCACAAGAAGAGGGACAAATAGAGTATGTGCCAAAAAATACAGCGAAGCGACCATGTATAATGGTTTTATATTTTGCTCAACAACTCTTATTGTTCAAATTGGGAAAGCACCTGTTTACAGGTATTTGAAAATCAAACATAAATTTTACAGGAGGGGTTTTACTAGGGGTCTTCGATGGGTGACCTAACGTCCTTGATATGCCCGTTGCTTGTCCGCTCCTGCGCCTCCTAGCGAGTTGTATACCTCTATGGGTGGTGTTGTTCGGCGAGCGAACCTTAGAAAAAAATCTTGAGAAGTCACCGGAGTGTGGATGAGCTTTACGCTTTTAGCAGGTCGTTGGTACGTGTAGTATGTCCGAAGACATTTAATGGTAGTAGTTCGGTCTAGCCGAACACTTACCCTTTGATAGTTCCCCCCCCCCCCGTTGCCCATGGAATCTTGAGCGTGAAGTTGTGCCTCATTGACATGTGCTTTTCTGGCCTTAGGGATGTGCAGTGGGGAGCGAGTCCCTATTTATGGGGAGAAGAAGGTTCTGGGAGTTCGGGCTGAAACCGAACCTGCTTCCCAACCTTATGTGCCTTTACGGCAGATGTCGGGGATTGCCGATCATCATTGTCATGGAATTCGGCCGCCAGGGCCAACGCATTTTTCCTCAGTTCGGAGGGAGCGCTCTGTGTTTCTGTTGACAGTAATGACCCCCTTGGGGTCAGGCATCTTGAGCTTGAGGTATGCATACTATGGAAGATGCGAAACTAGTAGTATGGACTAGAGTATTGAGATCACCAAGTCAGACAGACCCACTTTGAGACACAACGGGACAATGTCATCTATTAGTTTCAAGTAGAATGTATATGCCATGTCCTAGACCAAAGATCCTTGTATTTTCTCGGGATGAGGATCGACTTACTGAGAGTCTATCGAACGCTACTCCGTAATTGGGTAGTTATAAACGTAGCTTTCTAGTGAGTCGTGAGACATGCCGCGAGACATGGTTGCCAAGATGGGATTTGCCCCTCCATGAGGAGATATATTCTCTGGTCCCTCTCGAGTGATCAGATTCAGAAAGCATGGCCATGCTACATGGGTCAAGTGTTAACCCTGTTCGGGAAACTGTATCATGGTTTTGGGAAGAGATGTCGAGCTAACACAAGGGTGACAAGTACTCGCCTTGAGCTCGACAACCTATATCATGAGGAAAAAGGAATGTTGTATATGACACATTGTCAAGGTTCGTCTAACAACTTTGTCCATACATGGGAGTTGGCATGTTCTGTTCGGATCCACTATTGACTATCGACTCGGGTGATGTCCATGTGTAGGTGAACCTATAGGGTCGCACACTTAAGGGATTGCAGCCCATTAAGATTGTATCTGAATGGAAAATGGGACTAGACACGTCGTGAGCCTCAAGTGTTGAGCCCACCTCGGAGGTCTATATAAAGGTGAGTGGGCGCACCTTTTAGGGTCGATTCTTTTTCTCCCCTCAACTGCCACCGCCACTCCCCACACCACCATGCCGTTCGATCGGGCCTATCAGTCCGCCGCCTGACGCTTCCCCGTACGTGTGGATACCTTGGAGGCATCGCATCTGCAGTGCTTGGATAAACCATTCGAGGGATCCACGAGGAGCTGCTCGTGTGAGTTCACTATTCATGGGAGATTGACTACACGAGGAGGAGACGAATTGGCTGATTGACAACATGCATCACCAACTCTACTCCCGCTGCGAGGACTGGACTTCTAGTGGTAAACCCTATCCGGTGATCTACTTCCAGCAGCATGTTCTTGGGTGCGCGTGTTCCAACCCTTGATTATATGCATCACTTTAACTTATAACATAGGGTGTTACAACTCTACCCCACTAAAGAAAATTCTCGTCCCGAGAATTAAGAGGTAGAACAGAGGAGATCAGGGTATTCTGCCCGGAGATTATCCTCGCATTCCCATGTGGCTTCATCTTCAGAATGATTTGATCACTGTACTTTGAAGAACTTGGTAACCTTTGGATGCATCCGACATTTACTTTCTTCAAGTACACGTATCAGATGCTCTTTGTAAGTGAGATCATCTTGCACTTCGATCAATTCAGGGTCCACTTCACGGTGCGGGTCCTTGAAGAAATGACGAATTTGAGACACATGAAGGACGTCATGAATATGGGAGAATTTCGATGACAGCTCCAATTTGTAATCCACATACCCACGTCTTTCGAGAATGTGGAAAGGACCAACGTAGTGAGGAGCTAGCTTCCCCTTGACTCCAAATCGATGAATGCCTCTCAAAGGAGTGACTGATACGCCTCATTCATATCTATAATTTTTGCTTGTTCCATGTTGTTATATTATCATTCTTGGATGTTTTACCATCATTTTATTACCATTTTATATCATTTTTTTGGACTAACCTATTGACATCGTGCCAAAGTGCTAGTTGCTATTTTTCTTATTTTTTTACTTTGCATAAAATCAATATCAAACGGAGCCCAATCACTACCAAACTTTTTAGAAATTTTTTCTGGACGAGAAGACACCGAATGGACCAAAGAAGTGCCAGGGGAGTGGGCCGAGGAGACCACAACCCACCAGGCCACGGCAAGAGGGCCTGCCCGCGCCCTGGTGGGTTGTGCCCTCCTCGGGACCCCTCTCCACCACCTATGATGCCTATAAATTCCCAAATATTGCAAAAACCCTAGGAGACTTGACGAAACAAAATTCAAGCTGCCGCAAGTTCCAAAACCTCGAGAACCAATCTAGACACCATAAAAGAGGGGTTCATATTCATCATAGGTTCCTCTCAATGATGCGTGAGTAGTCCACCATAGACCTATGGGTTTGTATGCAGTAGCTATATGTCTTCCTCTCTCTCTCTCTTGATTCTCAATACAATGGTCTCTTGGAGATCTATTTGATGTAAACTTTTGCGGTGTGTTTGTTGGGATCCGATGAATTTTGGGTCCATTATCAGTTTTTATCCATGAATATTATGTGAGTCCTCTTTTACATCTTATATGCATGATTGCTTATAGCCTCGTATTTCTTATTCGAATCTTTGGCTTAGTTAGGCCAACTAGATCGATTTTTCTTGCCATGGGAAGAGGTGCTTTGTGATGGGTTCAATCTTGTGGTGTTCTTTCCCAGTGACAAAAGGGGCATCAAGACACGTATGTATGATTTCTATTAAGGATAAAAAGATGGGGTCTATTCCTACATGCATAGATCTCATATACATCATGTCATCATTCTTATTGCTCCACTCCATTTTTCCATGAACTTAATACACTAGATGCATGCTGGATAGTGGTCGATGTGTGGAGTAATAGTCATGGATGCAGGCAGGAGTCGATCATTGCCTTGGATATCACCATGACTATTCAATTTTCTATCAATTTCCCAATAGTAATTTGTTCACCCATGGTGTGCTATACTCATGACAGAAGCCACTAGTGAGCCCTACGCCCCCGGGTCTACTTTTCCATCATATGGCTTTCTGATCTACGTTTTTCCAATGTTTGTTTTCAGATCTACAAAACCAAAAACACAAAAAAATATTGCTGCATATTTACTCTATTTATTTTGTGTTCTTGAGATCTCTCTCTCTCTCTTACCTATCATTACCTAATCTATCTTATTATCGTAAAGAACGTGACAACCTATCTTTCGCGTCGGGTTGCCAGTATTTGTTGTTTGTGTGCAGGTGCTATTTATGTGGGTGTGTGATCTTCCTCTACAGATTGACACATTGGTTTCATAACTGAGGGGAAATACTTACCGTCAATGTGTTGCATCAACCCTTCCTCCTTGGGGAAATACTGACGCAGTCTCAAGCCACGTCAAAGGAATTTCTGGCACCATTGTCGGGGAGTAAGCAATCTCATCTACGAGGTTCCTAATCACAAATCTCATCTCCTTGCAATTAAATAATTTTCCATTTGCCTCTCGTTTTCCTCTCCCCCACTTAACCAATTAGTCGGTTTATTCGCCCTCTTTTTCGTTTTCCCTTTTTCTTGCCGGATATCTTCCTTGTTTGCAATCTTGTTTGCGTAGTCACAATGAATCAAGAGAACACCAAGTTGTGTGATTTTTCCAATACTAATAACAATGATTTTATTAGTACGCCTATTGCTCCTCCCGCCACTAGTGTGGAGTCTTGTGATATTAATCCTGCTTTGTTGATCTTGTCATGAAAGATCAATTTGCCGGTAATCCTAATGAGGATGTTGCGTCCCATCAAAACACGTTTGTTGAATTGTGTGACATGCAAAAGAAAAAAAAAGATGTGGAAAATGATATTGTGAAGTTGAAACTATTTTCTTTTTCCGTATGGGATCGTGCAAAAAATTGGTTTTGCTCTTTGCTCGCAATAGTATCGATTCTTGGAATAAGTGCAAGGATGCTTTTATCACCAAGTATTTTCCTCCCACGATTTGTTCCCCTTAGGAGGCAAATCATGAATTTTAAGAAATTTGAGCATGAACGTGTTGCCTAATCTTGGGAAAGAATGAAGTTGATTATAAGAAATTTTCCTACACATGGTTTAAATCTTTGGATGATCATACAATTTTTTTATGCTGGATTGAATTTTGCCTCTAGAAATCTTTTAGATTATGCCGCGGGTGGTACTTTTATGGAGATTACTTTGGGTGAAGCTACTAAATTTCTAAATAATATCATGGCTAATTATTCTCAATGGTATACCGAAAGAGCACCCACTAGTAAAAAGGTTAATTCGGTAGAGGAAATTAGTACTTTGAGTGATACAGTTGATGCCTTGATGAAATTGGTTCCTAGTAAAAATTTTCCTATTGATCTTAATGATGCAACTTTTTGTACTTTTATTGAGAAAAATAATGAATCCGTAGATGTGAATTTTGTCTCGTGCAACAATTTCAATAACAATGCTTATAGAGGTAATTTTAATCCAAGGCCTTTTCCTGGAAATTCCTCTAATTAATATGGTAATTCTTCTAACAATAATAATAGGAACACATATGATCTTCAGAGTAATATTAAATAATTTATCAATGCGCAACAGGCTTTCAATACTACGATAGAAGAAAAGCTGAATAAGATTGATGATATGTCTAGAAGCATTGGTAGAATTTCTCATGATGTTGAAAATGTCAAGTTGAAAGCTTGTGTGCCTAAGATTGATGAATCTATTAAATCTATATATGTCTCTATGTATTAAAGTAAGAAAAGAACAGTTATGCTTATAGCTAAAAGAGAAATCTTAGAAAAATCATCTTCTAGTGATTTTTGCTATAAAAACAAAGAAGTATTAAAGTGATTGGTGTTTCTTATATTGATACCTTTTTTAGTAATATTAAAATTGATAATGAAGGGACTGAAGTAGATTCAACTTTAGCTATAAGCCGTCCCAATAATTTGGAGGGTGAAAATCTTGATGAAAATTCTGACAAAAATGGGTTTGAAGAGGTCAAAACTTTAACTAGTGATGTGCCCACTATCTTGGATTGCAAAGACTTTAATTATGATAGTTGCTCTTTGATTGAGTGTGTTTCTTTTCTACAATCCCTATTGAATTCAGCCCATGCTTGTGAGCAAAATAATGGTTTTACTAAACATATCGTTGATGCCATGATGAAATGTTTTGAAGAAAAGTTGGAGTTGGAGATTTCTATTCCTAGAAAATTGCATGATGAGTGGGAACCTACCATTAAGGTCAAGAATAAAAATTATGAATGCTTTTCTTTGTGTGAGTTGGGTGCTAGTGTTTCCACGATTCCGAAATTTCTATGTGATGTGCTTGGTCTTACCAATATTTAATAATGATCTCTTAATTTGCACTTGGCGGATTCCACTATTAAAAAGCCTTTGCGAAGAATTAATGATGTTATTATTCTTGAAAATAGGAACTATGTGCCCATTGATTTTATTGTGCTTGATATTGATTGCAATCCGTCTTGTCCCATTATACTTGGTAGACTGTTTTTATGCATTATAGGTGTCGTGATTGATATGAAAGAAGGCAATATTAAGTTTCAATCTCCCTTAAGAAATGGTATGGAAAACTTACCTAGAACCATAATTAGGCCACAATATGAATCAATGATGAGGGCATCCTATGCATCCAAAACTAAAGATGATAATACTTGAATCTATACGTTATGCCTAGCTAGTGGCTTTAAACGATGGCGCTTTTTGGGAGGCAACCCAATGAATAAATAAATGTTTGCTTTTTTACCTTCTATTTTTGTGTGTTGACACAATCATGTGTATGTTATGATTGTTTTTGTGGTTTATTTAGTGTTCATACCAAGTAAAGCCTTTAGGATGATTCATAAGATGAGTAGAAGTGATGGTGAATCTGAAACAGCAACTTTGTGTCCAGAATATGAATTTTCATTTTTTACTAGAATGTGATACTAAGCTGACATTTTAACACAGTGTTGCTATACAAATCATTTACGTTGTACGAAGTTTTCATAATTTTTTGAGTTCCATAATTATGTCTAGAGTACATATTACTGCAGATTATTCTATTTAAGACCGATTCAGTTTTAGTTGCATTTTGTTGTTGTTTTGATGAACTAAGGTTTGTATTGGGGGGTATAAGCCATGGTAAAGTTAAAATACACTAGTTATAATGCAATAAAAAAATATTAATGGGTTTGCAACAGTACCTAAAGTAGTGATTTGCTTTCTTATACTAACGGATCTCACGAACAATTTGTTGAGTTTTGTGTGATTGAAGTTTTCATGTTTTGGGTGAGATCACGATGGATGAAGGAATAAGGAGCAGAAAAATCCTAAGATTGGGGATTATATTTCACCCCCAAGATATATCCAAAGGGAAACAATCAAATAAGCTTTTGGATGCCCCCGAGTGGCATCCCCTCTTTCTTCTAACGACCATTGGTATTTTACTTGGAGCTATATTTTTATTCGTCACATATCATGTGTTTTGCTTGGAGCGTCGTGTATCTTTTCTTTATTTTTTTGTTAATTTTTCCCTTTGTATCCTTGATGTACACACCTATTTTAGAGAGCCAAAATAATTCTGTGATTTTTTAGAATTGCTCTATGTACTTCACTTAAACTTTTTGAGCTATAGAAATTGCTCAAGTGCTTCACTTATATCTCTTTGAGCACGGTGTGGTTGGAAACTATTGTATAAATACTCTCATGCTTCACTTAGCTTAATTTGAGAGTTAGTAGATTTTGAATAAATCCTCTCTTGCTTCACTTATACCTTTTTGAGAAATGAAATCTTTATGCTCATGTGATTCACTTAAATTTGTTTGAGCTTGCCAAAAAGCAATGGAAACATATGAAACTAGTCCCAAAGTGATAGATATCCGAGGAGGATATATTAAAAACTATCATGAAGATCATTGGACAAATTAAACTTGATTCCTTGTAATAGTTGAAACGTGATGATAGTTGTATGTGAGTCATGTTGATGAGTAATTATGCTTAGTAGGAATATTGATGTTAAGGTTTGTGATTCCCTATGCATGCACGAAAGTCAATAGTTATGCAATGAAGTTACATCCTAATTGTGGTGCATTATTAAGTGTTAGTTATGTTCAATGCTCACTTATGTGAATTTTGTTTCTTTGTTTGGTTGCTTCCCAATCTATTTGCTGGCCTTCACTTGTACTAAGTAGAAATACTACTTGTGCATCCAAAATCCTTAAACCATGTTTTGCCTTATGAGTCCATCGTTCCTACCTATATGTGGTATTTCCATGCCATTCCAAGCAAATTTGTATGTGCCATCTCTAAATTTTCAAAATAAATTTTCTCTTTTGTGTGCCCGTATCGCTAGTGAAATCGTGGGGAGTTTCCAATACTTTTCATGCTAGATGTGTTATTCTCAAGATGAGTGTTTATTCACTTGTCATTGCACGAGAGTGTGGCGGTAATAGGGATGCCCATTCCCGAAATGAAAAAAATAATATTTACTTTATGTTGTCGAATAATAAATTCCTTGGAAAGTGTTGGTATGGAAGGCAACTGTGGATATGGCCCGCCATGGAAAGTGAAAGTTTGGTTGAAAAAAAGAATAAACTTTATTTTCGTTTGGGAACCGCCTATGATATATCTAGCATGGAAAGTATTGTGATCTACTTTGTCGTGTTCGTCGACAGGAAAAGCATTTCAGCCAAAATATGTTTCTCTCTCAATTTAAACACTTGATATCTAAAACCTCTACAAATCCCTACTTCCCTCTGTGAAGGGCCTAGCTATTTACTTTATGCAATTTTTATTATTTTTTGCTTTAAGTTTCCATCTTCTGTTATAAGCACCAACTAGGGGGCACTATGATTGTACTTGAGCACTGGGCATAGCTAATGTTTGAGTGTGTTTCATGACTGGACCAATGATTGAGCATGATGAGCTAGGGATAACTTTCTTTAGTGTCGATATTTTGAAAGACATGGTTGTTTGTTGACATGCTTGAGTATTGAAGTCATTATATTAAAACTAGACTATTGTTTGAATCATTATAATTCAAAATGTCCATGCTATGTAAAAGAAAAGACTGTGATGAATATGTTAGGCAACATTCCACATCAAAAATTCTGTTTTTATCATTTACCTACTCGAGGACGAGTAGGAATTAAGCTTGGGGATGCTGATACGTATCCAACGTATCTACAATTTTTGCTTGTTCCAAGCTATTATATTATCATTTTTGGATTTTTTACCATCATTTTACTATCACTTCATATCATTTTTTGGGACTAACCTATTGACATAGTCCCAAAGTGCCAGTGGTTGTTTTTTGCTTGATTTTTTACTTCGCAGAAAATAAATATCAAACAGAGTCCAATCGCGACGAAACTTTTTGCACACTCTCTCTAGACCAGAAGACACCCAATGGACCAAAGAAGTGCCGGGGGAGTGGGCTGAGGAGACCACAACCCACCAGGCCGCGCCAGGAGGGGGCTTGCCCACGCCCTGGTGGGTTTTGCCCTCCTCGGGACCCCTTACCACAACTTATGATGCCTATCAATTCCCAAATATTCTAAAAACCCTGGGAGATTCGATGAAACACAATTCCAGCCAACGCAAGTTCCAGAACCTTGAGATCGAATCTAGACACCATCACGGAGGGGGTCATCTTCATCATAGGTGCCTCTCCGATGATGCGTGAGTAGTCCACCATAGACCTACAGGTCCGTAGGCAGTAGCTAGATGGCTTCATCTCTATCTCTCTCTCTTATGATTCTCAATACAATGGTCTCTTGGAGATCTATTTTATGTAAACTTTTGCGGTGTGTTTGTTGGGATCGGACGAATTTTGAGTTCATGTTTCGTTTCTATCCATGAATATTATTTGAGTCTTCTTTGATCTCTTATATGCATGATTCCTTATAGTCTCATATTTCTTGTTCAAATCTTTGGTTTAGTTAGGCCAACTAGATCTATTTTTCTTGTCATGGGAAGAGGTGCTTTGTGATGGATTCGATCTTGCGCTGTTCTTTCCCAGTGACAGAAGGGGCAGCAAGACATGCATGTATCATTGCTATTAAGGATAACACAATGGGGTCTATTCCTACATTAAATAGATCGCATCTACATCATGTCATCAGTTTTATGGTATTACTCCATTTTTCCATGTACTTAATACACTAGATGCATGCTGGATAGCGGTCGATGTGTGGAGTAATAGTGGTAGATGCAGGCAAGAGTTGGTCTACTTATCTTGGACGTGATGCCTATATAATAATCATTGCCTTGGATATCGTCATGACTATTCGATTTTCTATCAATTTCCCATTAGTAATTTGTTCACCCACCATGCTCTATACACATGAGGGAAGCCACTAGTGAACCCTACGCCCCCCATGTCTACTTTTCCATCATATTGCTTTCCGATCTAAGTTTTTGCAATCTTTGGTTTCATATGTGCAAAACCAAAAACCCAAGAATATATTTTTGCATATTTACTCTTTTTGTTTTATGTTCTTGATAGATCAATCTCTCCTACCTATCATAACATAATCTATCTATTACCGTAGAGAGCGTGAAAACTTCTCTTTCGAGTCAGGTTGCAAGTATTTGTTATTTGTGTGCAGGTGCTGTTTACGTGGGTTCATGATCTTCCTCTACGGATTGATAACTTGGTTTCATAACTGAGGGAAATACTTACCATCGTTGTGCTGCATCATCCCTTCCTCTTTGGGGAAACACCGACGCGGTCTCAAGCCATGTCAGTTATACATACATAAGCTTGATCGCCGGGTTGATAGGTTGAACCCTAGTGTTTCTTTTCGTAATTGCTCTTCTGGCGGGACTAGTTTCCCTTAAGATTACCCAAGACGATGTGTACTTGTTCTTTAGTTTGTTAAACAATTTCCGGACCAATGGGTGCGTGTTCCCCAGTTTCTGAGCAGTTCAGATGGGTTCGAAACTTACGTCCATATAATACCTCAAAGGTGGCCACCTTCGAGCTGGCTTGATAGTTGTTGTTATATGAGAATTCAGCATACTGGAGAGATTATTCCCACTTCTTGCCAAAAGATATAACGCAAGCCCATAACATGTCTTCATGAATATGATTGACTCGCACGACTTGATCTTGGTATTGGGGGTGATAAGTAGTACTCTAGGTTATATGAGTTCCCATTGCCTCTTGGAAATTATCCCAGAACTTGGAGGTGAAAATACTACCAAAGCCTGAACCGATTTCCTTCGGAATGCTGCGGAGTAAAACAATTCTAGAGATATATAAGGTAGCTAATTGACTAGCAGTAATTGTCTCCTTAATTGGTAGAAAGTGTGCGACTTTGAGAATTGGTCAATGACGACAAAGATAACATCGTCACCTTTCTATGATTTTGGAAGACCAGTGATGAAGTCCATCTAAATCTTGTCCCATTTCCATTCAGGAATAGGGAGTGGTTGCAGAAGTCCATCCGGTTTCTGGTGTTCTGCTTTGACACGATGACAAATGTCACATTCTTTGATATATCGAGCAATGTCTTGTTTCATCTTAGACCACCAACAGTTCTGACGGATGTCCAGATACATCTTGGTACTTCCCGGATGAATAGAGAGAGGGGTATCATGTGCTTCTTTCATCACCTTCTCTGTCATCAGCTCGAAGGGTACCACAATGCGATCCTTGAAGTACAAGGTTCCATCCTTATAAAGCGAGAAATCTCTAGATTTTTCCAAGTCAATAACCCTTTTCATCTCATCATCATGAGCATCTTTGGCTTGAGCGGACTTAATAGCCTTCAGTAGAGTTGGTTCCATGACAAGGTTATTAAGAGAACCCTGTGGAACAATGTGAAGGTTCAATTTGTGAAGCTCTTCATGAAGTTGGGGGTTAGCCTTCTAAACCATGTGCTTATTGCAATAATCTTTATGACATAAGGCATCGGCCTTGACATTAGCCTTGCCAGGGGTATAAAAGTACCATAGTCATAGTCAGTAATAGCTTCCATACAACATCTCTAAGGAATATTCAGGTCTGGCTGACTAAACAAATACTTTAGACTTTGATGGTTGTTGTAGATCTTGCAGCGACTACCAAGGAGGTAATCGTTGCGCTGTAATAGTGCATAGATAACCACAACAAGTTCTAGGTCATGAACTGGATAGTTCTCTTCATGAGGACACAACTGTCGTGAGCCAGAAGGAATCACTCTGCGCTCTTGCATCAGGATGCAGCCTAATCCTTGACGGGATGCGTCGCAATAAATGATGAAGTGCTTGCGAGTATTTAGAGGGCCAAGAACTGGAGCAGTTGTCCACTTGTCCTTGAGTGCTTGGAAACTTTCCTAGCATTTGTGTGTCCACTCAAACTTAACACCTTTGTGAAGCAGATTGGTCAAGGTCTTGGCAATCTTGGAGAAGTTCTCGACAAAATAGTGACAATATCTAGTGAGTCCGAGAAAACTTCCGACTTGCTGAGTCAAATCAAGAATGGCTTGAACTCATTCTGGGTTGGCAGCAATACCATGCTTGGATATCACATGATGAAGGTAGGTCACTTCATCCAACTAGAACTCACACTTGGAGTACTTGGCATATAGCTCATGCTCTCGAAGCTTTATTCTTGGAGAATACCAAGATATCATCCAGATAAACCATGACGAATTTGTTGAGGCATTCCATCAAGATATAGTTCATCAAACAAGAGAAGGTTGTTGGAGTATTGGTTAAGCCAAAAGACATGACGGTGTACTCATATGAACAATATCGAATAATGAAGGTGGTGTTTGGAATGTCTTCTTCACGAACTCGGATCTGGTGGTAACCCAACCTCAAGTCGACTGTAGAGAATATTGAGGAACCAACAAGTTGATCATACAAATCATTGATCCGAAGAAGTGGATATTTGTTTTGGATTGTTGCTTGGTTGATGGGTCAGTAATCTTGGACCAAATGGTTTGTACCATCCTTCGTCTTGACAAAGAGAGAAGGTGCTCCCCAGGCAGAGGAATTGGGACAAATGAAACCTTGACAAAGTGGATTGTTGATTTTTCCTTAATCTCAAGGAGTTCATGAGGAGGCATCTTATAAGGTTGTTTGGCTATAGGAGTGGTGCGTCGTACTAAGTCGATGACAAACTCGACAACTCTTGCAGGGGGAATTCCTAGAAGTTCTTCTAGAAAGACATCTTGGAAACCATAGACAACTAGATGTTTTCAATCCCCTCAAGAGGTGATGCCTTCAATGCATTCAAGGCATAAAGTTTTCCTTCGTCATCTCGAACAAGATGAGCATGGTAGCTTATTATCTCATTCGAAGGATGTAGGAGGTGGACGATTTTGGTGGCACAAATGATTGAAGCAGTATGTGTTTTCAATCAATCCATCCCCAGGATGACGTCAATATTGAAAGAATTCATCATAATGGAAGAGGCATGGAATTCCAACACTTAACTTTCAATGGAGACATTGTGGCTAACCATGGAGGTCTGACATTGCCCTGCGGGGGTGTTTACCACTATGAGAATGTTGATCTCTTCATATTTAATACCATGCACTTATGCAAAGTCTTCTTAGATAAGAGAATGCAATGCTCTGTCTTAAACAATGTAGAATTTGGTACTGAGTTAACAAGAAGAGTACCCATATATCACAGTAGTAGGCTGGTCTTGAGCTTCATTCAATTCAACGTTGTTAGCCTGACCACGACCATCATAAGGCCTAACATTGTTGTTGCGGGGCTGGATATTAGAAGGCTGTGCAAACTAATTCTGATTCTGCCTGCATTCTCTCGCACGGTGCCATGGTCGACCAAACTTGAAGCACAACCCTTCCTAGGGACGAGAAGGAGAGACTCGGGGTGGTGGAGCCGGGAGTCTTGGTTGCAAAGGTGGTGGAGGAGGCAGAGGAGGTGCAGCATAGGACGACCTTCGAGTAGGAGCAGGTGCATGGTACATGTTGTGGGGGATCCAAATTCGGCGCTTCTCAGTTGATGAGCCTGCTTGCTGCCATCCTTGTATTCCTGGAGACTAGTCTCAACTATAATGGACTTGTTCACCAAGGTGGCGAAATCAGTGGATCCTGAACGAGGAGCGCGAGCTTGATATCCGAGTGGAGTCCTTGATGGAACTTCTCCTGTCTGTGAGAATCGGTAGCGATATCCTCTTCAGTATAGCGGGACAAGTCTAGAAACTCATGCCGATAAGCATCCATGGTATCGTTGCCCTGGGTGAGGTTGTGGAACTCACACTTCTTCCGGTCCATTATTCCCTGAGGAATGTCGAGGGAACGGAAAGCATCTTGGAACTCCGGCCAAGTGATGATGGTTCCAACAGGCTGGGAACGCGTATGGTTGTCCCACCATTGATAAGTGGGGCCCTTCAGGATGTAGGCTGCAAAGGTGACATAGCTGGCCACTAGGGCATTAGCAGACTCCAACTCATAAGTGATGTCACGAAGCCAATCATCAACATCAAGTGGCTGAGTTGAGTTGCGATAGATAGCAGGGTTGAGGCGCATAAAGTCCTGGAGGGTTATTGGGTCTGACTGCTGATTCATGTTCAGCCTCGGAAAAAATACATAAGCCCTTGCACAAACTGATGGTTTGGCTCAAACTGTTGCATCATTCCAGCCATATATTCGGGCGGTGGTGGATGGTCGGCACCACGGCCACGACCAGCTGGTCTAACCATTATGTCAAATTTTAACAGTGGTAGTTTAGCATTGAGTAAAGTCAAAGACAATGAATCATTCATGAGGTAACATACACAAAGAAGAAAGTGCAATAGATACATCATAGTAGTCAAACATGACATACATATCCATACATAGGTCTATTACAAAACATCGATACGAGTTCGGGAAGGTAAATAACCTAGACAAACTAGGTGGTGCATAGGCACCCGGTAGAGAGATACAACAATGAGACATAGTGATATGCTACATCAATGTCGGGGACAACCACTGAACCTAGGTAACTGCAGGTGATGATGTTGGGGAAGGGTTCTGCAACCCGTGAACACTCTCATGCAGATACTGGTCCCGAGCGGGGAGTGGAGGTCCACATGGAGGAGTATAACCTCCACCAGGGGACTAATCAAGACATGGTGGAACCTGTGTCATGCGCGGGTAAAGGATGTACTCAGGATGCGTTCTCAAACTGAGTGCAGGAAGCAACTGGGTCAAAGCATCGTTAAGACGAGTACGAGTGGCATGTAGCTCGACAACAAGAGCCCAGACAGTATGATGCCGAGCCTTAGTGTACTGAACCAGAACCCACGGGTCATAACAATAGCGCACGTAAGGAGTACAAACATCAGTGTAGTTCCCACTCTAATACCAAGCGAGGGTATGCGGGATGTATTTTAATGCAGTCTCCTCCAAGCAGGAGTGCTCTCCATGAAGGCAAGTAATAGCGACATAGGCAACATCATGGACTGTCATATCAACAGTCACTCCAACACCATAATAGGTGTGTAGCTCAGTGATGGAGAGGTTCTGTTGATCGAAGATATGAACCACAGCCTCGTACTTCGCCTGTTTGAACTCGCGGTAGTCCTCGTAAACAGTGTACTCGGGCTACCAGTGATATCCCAACCTAGTCAAGAGGTCGACCAAAATCGACGGGAACCCAATAGCATTGACAGCCATAGTCATGCGTATGAACTGCCTTGCGGGACGCATCTGTAACAAGGAGCTTCAAAGATTTGAAATGATGGTGTGTGCATCATATTTTCAAAGTAAACAATTGTCCACAAAGTAGCTTTCTAGTGGATGTGATCACGAGAACCTAAAGTTAGAGTTAGCAAAATCTTTAACCCGAATAGAAGAGAGATCAGAAACCAGAGTATAGAAGAGGAATAAAAGATCCTACTACCACCCATTTTAGATGTGGGCCCGTAACCCACACAACTATGTTAGTAAAAGTTTTTGAATGATTAGACTTAGCTTCGACAAGGAGTTGGGAAGGGGGCTACCTACAGGAAGTCGCCTCTGGTACTAACTTCTAACGCCCCCATTTTGATCGTACGCTAATCATACATGCAATTGCGCACGATCAAGATTAGGGACTCACAGGAAGATATCACAACACAACTGTAGACATAAAATAAAGTCATACAAGCTTCCACTATTGCAAGATGCTGCTAACGCGACACTGCAATAAGAGACCCTTCGACGAAACTGTGTGCGATGCATGAATCGCAAAAGTTATAGTTCAAGCGTCATCGCTAATGGCACGAACTGTGTGCGTAGGAGGATCCATCAAATACGATTCAGAAAGTCATTGCGTGTGAGATTTACGGTAGATAATTTGTTCTTATAGACAAATTGTGATTAGAGAAGATAACAGAAACAGTTACACAGATCCAGATGTGTGCAATAGTGGGCACACAGTTCATCAGTACAAACTGTGTGCGATAATATATTAGAACACAAATGGTTCAGTATAACAAGATGTGTGCGAAGTACGACATACAATTCACTCGGATAAATTGTGTGCACTAATATAGCAGAACACAAATGGTTTGGAATGACAAGATGTGTGCGATATACATCAAATAGGTGAGTAATGAGAATCGTGTGCAAACACCAGATAAACACACACAATTGGTGCTAATAACCTGTGTCTGTTATGGGGAAACATTTGGTGGTATACAACTATCAACGATTGATGAAATCATCACCAACGGGTTTCATATTTTGTCTGTGTGTACTGTGATTTGCTCTATCTACACAACATCTATGCTTCCTACACAAACGGTTGCACAGATCAAGATGTGTGCAGTAGATGACATAATGTGCGCTCAAATCAAATGTGCGAGCCAAAATAACACGAACAATTGGGCGTAACAAGATCTGTGTGATGCCTAGCAAATAGGTCAGTAATCTAAATTGTGTGGAAAGACAGAAAATAACACAGACAAATAATAACTCAGACGATTCGTGGTAATAAGCACCTGATTCAGAAAGTGATAGCACAAATTATCGTTAACACTCCTAGATAATTGACTAAGGAACATAACAGCGACATTACATATCAGCAAGGTTCAGAAAATAGCAAAATGGAAACAGCTACTTGTCGTCATTGTTGTGGGGCTGGCCTATTGGTTTGCCTTGGTAGAAAAATCTTCTGCACTCATGCAACATCCTCTCTATGGAAGTAGGATCCGCTTTTGGGTTGGCATTGACCATGTTCTTGAACGCTTCATAGGCCCGAACTTTCCTCTGCTCATACCCCATCATGGTAGCTCCACATGGAAAATCCCGTCCATGGACAACTGCATGCGTACGGCCCTCTTAGGACGGAGATATTCGAAGAGGTCGTAAACAAGATAGTCAATAGTTGCGCGTTGTACTAGAGCGGTAGGAGACTATAGTAAGGAGGCTACTGCCCTTACCGAGGCCAAATCCATGTGAGGCGGCAAGGCCACGACGGACTGTTCGGCGCATGATGCTCTTCGGAAGGCCACAGCCGCACGTTCCGCGTACCAACCCGCGCTTGCCAGCAACCGATCTGATATAAACTTCATCTCTTCCTCTTTATCCGCCAAGGCCTTTAGACCCTCAGCAGCGCATGCTGCCGCCAAGGGCTCCAGACCCTCAACAGCACATACCGCCGCCAAGGCCTCCGGACCCTTAGCAACGCGTACCGCCGCCAAGGCCTCTGGACCCTCAGCACGCATACCTACCTCCACCGCGCATTGCTCCACAGTGGGTTCCTCCACGTGGATGACATGTCTAATGTTGAGGATTTTGTGGAGGCAATGACAATGGGGAGAAGAAGTGACAGATTTAGGGGTGCGAGAGGGTAAAGAGACGATGGAGAGCAAAGAGTGGTGATATTAATTTATGACCCTATACACAATTGTATACAGTTGCTATATGTGTTCCATGTACAATTATGTGTGCACGAAAAAGAACCCGAAGGCAATAAGCCTCTTTCAATAGCTACAGTTGATAAGCAACTGAGTTTTGGTGTAAACGCCGGTTGTTAGGGTGAGATAAGCGAACCCGTCGGTAAGAAGCCCCCTTCGACAATCGCGGTTAATAAGTAACCGGAAGTGGCATAAAGCCGGCCATTAGGGTGAGATAAGCGATACCCGTCGGTAAGAAGCCCCCTTCGACAACCGCGGTTAATAAGTAACCGGAAGTGGCATAAAGCCGGCCATTAGGGTGAGATAAGTGATACCCGTCGGTAAGAAGCCCCCTTCAATGGCCGCAATTGATAAGCAACTGGAATTTGGTGTACACGCTGTTGTCTTAGGGTCATGTAAGCTATACCAAAGGTAAGAAGCCTCCTTGCAACAGCTGGCTGTGCAAAGGAGATGTAAGCTATACCCGAAGGCAAGAAGCCTCTTTGCAACAGTGATTAATTGGGCATAACGCCGACTGTGCAAGGGAGATGTCATCTATACCCAAAGGCAAGAAGCCTCCTTGCAACAACGTAAAAGCAGACTGTGCAGGGGAGAGGTAAGCTATACCCGAAGGCAAGAAGCCTCCCTGCAACAGCGCTTGATAGGGTATAGAACCAGATGATAGATCAGCCGTTTTGATGGCGAACAAACCACTTCAACTCAAATTTTTGAGCCGGAAAAATTTCATCTTGATTGCACAAAGATATACGTAAGAGCAGAGGCCCCAGTCCCTGATCCGCCGTGGCTTGCTTAAGAAGTATGTTTTTGCAATCCAGTCCCTGATCCGCCATGCCCTGAGATGCCAGGCGGGCCACCGCCCTGGTTATTACGTGGTTGGGAATGCTGGTTTTTGAATCTCTACATGATAAAGCGATCACCCCATGCATGTAACGCCGGCTTATCAGGCGTGACGTGCTCCGGACAAGGCTTCTTAAGCACTTCTTCTAAATTGAAAGGACCTCTGTTCCTTTGGTGAAACGACCTGAATTTTCCATTCCCCTTGGGATGGTTCTGTTCTGTATTGATGTTTGCCACTAGCTCTGACCCGCCATCAGCGTTCTTCTGTTTATTCTGATTCCCATTGTTCACAAAGCCTTTGCCTTGATTGTTCTTCTTCCCTTGATTGGCTTTCTCATCATCCGAGCCTGGATCCTTGGTGTTATCTGAGTCGGCATACTTTGTCAGGGCCGTCATGAGCTCTCCCATATCCTGACACGTGCGCTTGAGCCGGCCGAGCTTCTGTTTCAATGGAACAAAATGACAGTTCTTTTCCATAATAAGCACCACTTGAGCTGCCGTGATCTGCTTTGAAGAGTGAATAATGGTTGACACCCGCCGGACCCAATGATGGGACGACTCATTCTCCTATTGAACACAATGGTCCAAGTCTACAATGGTCATAGGCTGCTTACAGGTCCCGTGAAATTCTTAATAAACTTCGCTCTCAGTTCCGCCCATGAACTTATCGTGTTAGGCGGCAGACCTTTCAACCATGTGCGAGCCGGACCCTCAAGCATCATGATGAAATATTTTGCATGCACCACTTCACTAACGTCCAACATCTCCATGGCCAGCTCATAACTCTCAACCCAAGCCTCAGGGTGTAGATCAGCTGTGTAATTCGGAACTTTTCGTGGCCCCTTAAAATCTTTCGGTAGTCGTTCACTTCTTAGAGCCAGAGTTAAACATGGCACCCCTACGGCTCTGGTACCAACTACTTCCATTGAGACGGAAAGCGTCGGCTCTGGACGGGTTGCCGCTATCTCCGCCTCTCGCCTGTTCTTCGCCCGGTCCGCGAGGGCTTGTGCATCTAAAGCTGCCTGCTCATCCTTCGGTGGTCCCTGACGTGGATGACTGCTGGAACATGCCGGCGATTCGTAGCGCCGGCTCAAACTTCGACTGGGGAGGGGGGTAGAGTGAACCCGGATCCGGCTGTGAGCATATCTCTCTTGCTGGGCCATGGCCGTGTGTAAATATCCAATGGCGTTTCGCACGTCCTCCGCAAAGGGTGCTTCATCTGGGATGGTAATCGTCCCAAGGCGGGTGGCCGCCGCCACCATGTTCTCGGCCGGTTTAGAGTAATGACCCACCGGTTTCGGAAAAGCTCTAGGTGAAGTTTGGTTATACTGGGGTGGATGAGTTGTCGGGCGTTCCATCGGGCGGCTTTCCGATGCACCCGCAACCCACCCCGCACCAAGGGTATTAAATAGGTTCCTTGCTTCGTAACGTTCTGGCAAACGGGATCGATGCCTCCTCCGGTGCACCGCGACTACTGACCTTTGTTCCAGCTCCAGATGGAAAGAATCTGCCTTGATACGCTCCGCTTCTTCCTCCATCTGGATCTTCAGCTCAGCCATGCTTTGTCGTTCCTCTGCCATCCGGCCCTTGATCCATGCCACCTCTAGATTCCGGGCTGCTTGATTATCCAGTGTTACTTCCGTGGCCATGAGAGTTGTAAGCTCGTCCATCAATTCCACTAGGACTTGAGCCGGCAGCACCGGGCTATCACCCGCTGTGGCAGCTCCCACAGCTGTGTGATCAGTGGCTGGAGCCGATCCCGCCATGAACATCGCCGCATGAACCGGGGGTCTCGGAGCATCGACTCAAAGCCCTCTACCTCGGAATAGGTGTCGTAGTAGCCCCCAAGGCCACCGTTACTAAGCCGATACACTAACTCTATCTCCCCACTTGAGGACTCATCTTCCGAGCAAACAAGAGTTCCCTGTGACCCGGACATACCTTGAGTGAAGCCCACGAGAACATGCTTTTGACCTGGATGGGCACGAGCAGGACGCACACCACTCGCAGCTTGGAGATGCCGAGCCGGCTCGACGATGTTGGTGCAGATGTCCGGCCTGGGTGTAGATCCATCAACCTTTGCAATGAAAACCTGGATCCCGCCAAACGGAACCCGGAATCCATACTCCACAGAATCAGCATCAAGCCGCCAGCTAGCGTCATCGATGTCGAGCCAGCCGTGGCGACTCTTGCTCATCCTTCCAACCACGTATCCCTCGAGCCCTGGGAGAGAGCGCTTTGAGAACTCAACACCACCAAGCGCTAGCCCCACGGTGGGCGCCAATTGTCGTGGATTTATCATGGCAGATGTCCAGGTGAATGGACTTGGATTCGAGGCCATTGCTAACAGGGTGGACTCAACGGGGTTGATCGGGACGAAAGACACAGATGTACCCAGGTTCGGCCCCTCAAGTTGAGGTAATAGCCTACGTCCTGCTTTTGCTTGTATTGCTTGTGTATCGATTACAACGAGTTAGAAGCTTGACCCAGTTCTCGATAACTTGTCCCTAAGTCGCCCCGGGTCTGCCCTTATATAGGAGGTCAGGACCACTGGGTTGTTACAATTGTTAACCGAGTCTTATTGTATGTCCGAGTCTCTCTCTATCTTCTTGTCCAAGCTGTCTTTGAGACGACTTACACGCCCGGGTCTTCTATGTCTGGGCCATCATGCGGCCCACATCTTGAGCCGTTTATTTTCCTGGGGCACCAGTCTTACGGCTCACCCATGGGCCGGCTTACAAGTCACCAATATGAACCAGAGCCTCTAAGGCGGGTTATATTGCGGGGTTATATCCCCAACAATTACTGCCATTGAAGAATTTAGTGCATGTACAAACTAAAATACCAACTACAGTACACGGGTGTGACGAAAGAAGTATGGATTGTCGTTCGATCGCGATGCATCCTATGGTGTGCATGTGTGATCCGTGTGGCTGGTGTTCTGGCCAATCAGAACACACCGCAGTATGGGGTGAACGCACATGGCATTCACAAAGTAACTGTTCACCCAAACAAATCACACAGCTTCAAGGAAAACCCATATTTCCTTGGTCGTTTCTCCATTATTATTTTTCTACTATCAACATACCCACTACAATTCAACGTGTCCAAAATTCACATTCTTCCAGGCTTGTTTACCATGTCTAGTCTTTTTTGTGCACTTTTCTAGGCATTTACCGCTTATAATTCAAGTTCAAACGTTTTATACATGAAAAGGTGTTCAAAACCTGTTATCTCGCATGGTGCCCAGGCATGACCTCAATATGATTCAGTAGAAAATTGAGGAGGTATGGATAATGTCGTGATAGACTTTTCATAAACTAGACCATCATCTATGGAGTTTCATGGTTCGGGGAGCGAAATCACCATGTTTTCAATGGGAACCCATATTTCCTTGGTCCTTTCAACTAGATTTATATTATACGATCAACATACGCACTAGAATGCACCATGCCCATATTTCACAATTTCCACGCTCATTTATCGTATTTGGTCCCTTTTGTGTACTCTCTAGGTCATTTGTGTTTACAATTCAAATGAGAACGTTTTGTACATGAAAGGGCGTTCAAAAAGGACTCAAAAATTCATTATTGTGCCATTGGATAAGTTTTCATGTATTTTATAGGAAACTAATACAATGTTGGAGGATATGTGTGGGGAGAGGCAACCAAAGATGTGTCATTTATTTGTTTTGGAACAATAAAAAAATGGGAAACATGCCCGAAGCACATGTTATCTCGTGTGGTGTCTGGGCATGACCTCAATATGATTCGCTACAAATTTGAGGAGGTATGGATAATGTCATGATAGACACTCTTCATAAACTGGACCATCATCTATGGAATTTCATGGTCCGGGAAGCAGAAACCGCCATGTGTTCAAGGGGAACCCATACTTTTTCCTTGGACCTTTGAACTAGATTTATTTTGTATGATCAAATTACGCACTAGAATGCACCATGTCCAAAATTCACAATTCTGAGGGCCGTTTATCGTATCTGGTCCCATTTTATGTACTTTGTAGGTCATGTGTGCTTATAATTCAACATAGAACATTATGTACATGAAAATGCGTTCAAGAAGGACTCAAAAATTGGTAATTGTGTTGTTGAATAAGTTTTCATGTATTTTATAGGAAACTAATACAATTTTAAAGGATATGTGTGGGTAGAGGCAACCAGAGATGTGTCCTTTATTTGTTTTGTGACTCTCGAAATATGGAAAACATGTCTGAAGAACATGTTATCTCGTGTGGTGCCCGGACATGACCTCAATATGATTCGGTAAAAAATTGAGGAGGTATGAATAATGTCGTGATAGACACTCTTCATAAACTAAACCATCACCTATGGAGTTTCATGGGTTGGGAGCGAAAATCACCATGTTTTCAAGGATAACCCATATTTTTCCTTGGTTCTTCCAACTAGAATTATTTTATACGATCAACATGCCCACTAGAATTCACCATATCCAAATTTCACAATGTTCATGCTCGTTTATCGTATTTGGTCCCTTTTGTGTACTTTCTAGGTCCTTTGTGCTTATAATTCATGTTAGAACATTTTGCACATGAAAAGGCGTTCAAAAAGGACTAGAAAATTCGTAATTGTGTCGTTGAATAAGTTTTCATGTATTTAATAGGAAACTAATATAGTTTTAAAGGATATATATGTGTGAGAAGAGGCAACTGTAGATGTGTTGTTTATTTATTTTGTAACTCCAGAAAAATGGAAAAAATGCTTGAAGAACATGTTATCTCGTGAGTGCCCGAGCATGACCTCAATATGATTCGGTAAAATTTTGAGGAGGTACGGATAATGTCGTGATAGACACTCTTCATAAACCGGACCATCACTTATGGAGTTTCATGGTTCGGGAGCAAAAATCACCATGTTTTCAAGGGAACCCATATTTTTCCTTTGTCCTTTCAACTAGATTTACTTTATACTATCAACATGCCCACGAGAATGCACCATGTCCAAGTTTCACAATATTCATGCTCATTCATCATATTTGGTCCCTTTTGTGTACTATGTAGGTCCTTTGTGCTTATAATTCAGGCTAGAACATTCTTTACATGAAATTGCTTTCAAAAAGGACTCGAAAATTCGTAATTGTGTCGTTGGATAAGTTCTCATGTATTTTATAGGAAACTAAAACAATTTTACAGGATTTGTGTGGGAAGAGGTAACCAGAGATGTGTCATTTATTTATTTGGTGTCTCTAGAAAAAAGGAAAACATGCTTGAAGAGCATGTTATCTCGTGTGGTACCTAGGCATGACCTTAATATGATTCAGTAAAAAATTGAGGAGCTATGGGTAATGTCATTATAGACACTCTTCATAAACCGGAGCATCACCTATGGAGTTTCATGGTTTCGTGAGCAAAAATCGCCATGTTTTCAAAGGGAAACCGTATTTTCTTGGTCCTTTCAACTTGATTTATTTTCTACGATTAACATACCCACTAGAATGCACCATGTCCAAATTTCACAATTTTCAGGCTCGTTTATTGTATTTTGTCCTTTTTGTGTATTTTCTAGGCCTTTTATGTTTTTAATACATCTTTAATGGCAAACGTTTTGTTAGAACGAACCATTCCCAAAGTGTCCTATGGCACGAGAAAGAGAGAAGACTTGAATTCTTTCCAAAAGGGGATCACCATTTTTTTCTTTATCGCACACGGGTATTTGATGTGCCTCGTCTACGTTACGTGTTCCCCCTCCCCCCCGTAAGGTTTGAGTTTCGCCGCAAAATTTTCAATAGGCGCACGATTTTAGTAGTTATTCCTCCCAGCCAATATCAACCCATAACATTTCCCCCTATCCCGACCCCACCCTCTCCCCCGCTCTAACTACAGCCCAAACTGTAACCGCTGCCGCAACCAAATCTACGTTATGCACTAGTCTCGCTCATCGATCTAGTGAGGTAACCTCTGATATCCCTCTCTTCCTTGGCCCGATAACTCAGATGGAGCATGCGAACCACCCTCACGCCTCCACATCCCCACCCCTATCACCGAGCATCCCCGCATAAACCCAACTGCATATCACACGGAGGTCGAGCAGCTGGTAATGGCGGTCGATGACGCGGTGAACGCTATGGGTGTCGACCCGGAGGAGCACCTTGCCGCTGACGCCTCCAACATGGTGCAGGCTCTGGCCTTGATGAAATACCCAAGCAACTACCCCCCGGGACCTACCAAGTATGAACTGTCAAGTTTATTTTTATGAATACCAGTATAGCAATGTTTAACCATGTCAATTTCAGTTTCAATGGTACACGTTTAGATTGCCATGTTACGTTTCCGTTGTTCATTTCAGTTATGGGAAGTTTGTTGTTCAAGTAAGAATTGTCCAGTTCAATATTACCAATAGTAGTTACAAACTTACAATGACTATGCTAGGCTGCTTTTAAGTCTGCTATAGTGAACAATTATATCCATTATTTACGATGTCCAATCGGTACCGTGCTACTCTTCGCAAAGAAGATATCAGTGTACATGATGTCCTTCAATTACCATTATATATTTTTGGTGCATGTTAACCATGTTTTAGTTCACATGCCTTTCCTTGTACCTACGCAGTTCCATAATGCACGACGATGTTGTTTACCGTCGAGGTTAGTCACATCCCAATATCTTATAGCACTTTACATCATTAGTTTAGTTGCAGTTTAGCTTCTAACATTTACTTGTTGCTTGGATGTACAAATGTTAGTGCTACTGATCCACGTTGTGACCAGCAGGAATACCTAGTATCAAGACCGGTTTTTCAATAAAATAATTATTGAAAAATTGCCCCTTTAATCAGACCAGCATAGAAAATAATTCGTACTCGTAGAAAATCATTGATACAGAAATCATGTACTACTTAATATTATAATGGGTTGAGCTCAGCTTGCTCAACAATTTATTACAAACATGCCAATATTGAGCATACGAGTGGATATGACACAATGGAAATGGTGGTAGTACTACGGAATCACAATGTATAGTGGTGGTGGATATGTCACAATGGAGTGGGTGACATGACTCTAATATCTTACAACTCGTCGAGCGTCGGAGTGAGGCTTGACGATTGTATTTGGGTAGCGGAAGCATGTTTAATACAAGTGGCAAAATCCAAGATCGCAAGGGACTTACAGGGATTCCCCTAGTGGTCGGACTCGCTATCAAACTCTTCATCCATAAGATCACCTGCATCAACATCTAGCCACATCAACAAGCCAGGTGAGTACTTTGAATGTACTCGCAAGAAAATTTGGACATAAGATATAACAAATGCAAACATGATGCACACATTCTGGTTAGATTAAAATGACACACAAAAATATTAATAGCATTGCATGGTAAGGTAAAAGAAATATCGTGCGGTAATCCTCCCGAAATTTCAAAGAAAATAAGATGCACTAATCGGGTGTCTGAAGCGACGCCTCGAAAGGTAAAAATAAAAAAAGCATGTCTCAGTCGGGCGTCAGGGCGACACCACATAAAGGGCTTATATCGAATATAAATAACATGAATGCCGCAGCCGGACGTCTGAGCGACATCACGTAAAGGGCTTTATACTGAAAATAAATAACCGTACGTGCCATAATCGGACGTTTGAGCGACATCACATAAAGGGCTTGTGCTGAAAATAAGTGATAAGAATGCCACAGTCACATGTCTGGGCGACATCACATAAAAAGCTTGTGCTGAAAATAAATAATTAGATTGCCACAGTCGGACGTCTGAGCGACATCACATAAAGGGCTTGTGCTAAAAATAAATAATAAGAACGCCACAGTCGGACGTCTATGCGACATCACATAAAGGGCTTATCTTTCAAAATTCAAATACGAGTAATCCAGGAGGTAACACCATCCCAAGGAATACTCGGCACATCACAAAAAAAAATCAGGTTAGTCCATTCATAGAAATAATATTCAGCCAAGATTACTTCTGTTATTTAACATATTATTTCTCCAGAGACTGACACTCAGACCGACACTTAACCTGTCAACCAATGTCCTTGACCGTGGAGACGACTACTCGAATAGTTTTGACTCGGAACAGGTTGTAATATTTACCCACAGTCAACAGATTCCAGTAGTCACGAGTGACTAGTTCCGTCTAAGGTATTTTAGAAGGAAATACACATAACTAGTACACACCCATTTCACATCACGATGAGGGAGTCCTAGTTTAAGGAGTCCTCGGATAGCCGACCTGTTTCTCATGGCTGGACTACGTGGGCCGCTAGATGGGCATTGGATTTTCAAAGGCCCCGTCGCCAGGGTAGAAGCTTCAAGGAGCCGTGGCATGGCCTCCAAGTTTTCGACAGTAGATAGGCATGTTTTCCTTCCATGTTTAACAAACCATGTGTAAACCCTAGGTACCCTCGATGTCTATATAAGCTGGAGGGTTTTAGGTTGTAGGCCAGAGGACAAGTGATCTAGGGTTTAGCTATTCAATCTCGAGGTAGATCAACTCTGTAACCTACATATCATCAATACAATCAAGCAGGACATAGGGTATTACCTCCATAGGAGGGCCCGAACCTGGGTAAACATCGTCTCCTTCATCTCCTGTGACGCCCGATTCTAGTCTCACAGCTCGGGACCCCCTACCCAAGATCCGCGGGTTTTGTCACTGACATTGGTGCTTTCGTTGAGAGTTCCGCTATGATCGCCAAAGGAATCGATGGCTTGCCTTAACGAGATCTATAGCCAGTGTATTCTCATCCCTGATCAGATCCTCAAAAGCGGCGACATCTCGTTGCACGCTGACCCAATCGGCCACCTTGGCCAGATCGGAATATTTTCCCCAAATCAAGGAATCAAGTTTGGAACCCTAGAGTTCGTCGCTGATTCATGGGGAGAACTTGTCTTGATAGAACCCTTGACTCTTATGGAGGAACCTGCAGATCCTGATGCCTTGACGCCAAAGACATCGGGCCCCTCTTCTGATGAAGTCGTCACCCCCGGGCTGTCTAGAGCGCCCAATCCAGTCATGGTGATCGGATCTACTATGGCTAAGCAGGACCCGGACCCGCTTTCGCATGACTCCAGAACTGCGACACCACATATTGACCGCACTCGTTTCAGTGAAAAGCATCCTACCATCGCCTCGTTTTTAAACAAGCTATTTGATCGGATTGAGAAAATGCATATGACTGATGGCCAGGCTCCGATATATGACCGTCTCGGACTTAAACTCGACGATAGGGACATTCACATCCCCACAGTCACTCACCTAGTCGCCACCAACGAGTGTCCGCCTGGGGGCTCGTCCCCCCAGCGACCGGAAATAAAAACAATTTATACCTTAGTCTCCAATCACCGAGACCTTGCTTGCAATCCATACACCAGAGTTCGTCCCGGAGACAGACCGGTATCGGTCCCTAATCTAGCACACAATTCGGAGCCCGTAATTCCCAACTCACACCGTGGCGTGGAGTCAAAAAAATTCCCACCCAAGCCGATCACTCCAGCATCGCAGCAGAGCCCAAATCTTCGGACTGATGGAACGTTAAGCAGCTACTAGGAGAGTCGGTTCATCATTATTGGGCTAGACTCCTCCTCGCTACATACAAAGTACGGGGCCTCAGTGATCAGGAGATAATGGCAACCTTCAATCGCAACTACCATGATGAAGGGGTTATCAATGCCCAGGCTTGTCAGCACATTCATGACTTTACCGAGCTATCAAACTTGGTACAAAAATATTGTGCCATGGAAAGCACTTGGCAAGCTGAACGGCTATTTTCGGAACCAACCTTCACCAAGCAACCTAGAGGAGATCGGAAGAAGAGGATACCTCCCAAGTGGCTAGCCAGACTCGAGCCCGCCAAAAAGATTAATAGGAACCTTATAGGGGTCAGCACTGTTCTTGACGGGCTATTGGACAAACCATGCCCTATACATTCCGTATTGCTAAACACAAGCCCGACTCATAGCCTTAGAGCTTGTTGGGTTGTCAGGCAGGTTGCAAAAATTGGTGAAGCCATTCTTGAGGTGCTACCGCCAAATAGGCGCTCCACATCGCCACCCGAATACAATGCCGAAGTCCTTACGATGTACGAAACATTCCCTCAAGGAATAGGAGGAAACAAGCTCTTAAAGAATTCTAACATGTCTATCATGTGGTAGCAACAAGTGCATGGGCATACATACCCATTACCTTTGGAGATACTGACTGACTAGCCATTTTTCTCGGTCATTCACCGGCCGCACTAGCCCTGAACCTCGTCATCGATTGCTTTAGATTACACAAGGTGCTAATGAACGGCAGCAGTGGTTTAAACCTGATCTACGAAGATACCCTAGAAGAAATGCATTTCAACCGATTTCACATAGAGCATAGCAACACGGCTTTTCGGGGAATCATTTCGGGGAAAGAGGCATGCTGTTCAGGACGTATCGTCTTGGACGTAGTGTTCGGCATGCCCGAAAACTACCGATCCGAAGAACTCCTCTTCCATATCATGCCCTTCCCCAGCGGCTACCACGCCCTATTGGGATATGACGCCTTCCGAAAATTCCAGGCTATACCACATTATGGGTATATGAAACTCAAGATGCTAGGACCAAACGGGGTAATCACAATCGCCAGTGATCCGTATATAGCCCTTCGGGTCGAAAACAAAACAACAGCGCTCGCCCTCGAGGTACTAGCTGAGACCTTTGCTACAGAAGAACTTACCACACTTCGTGCAACAGTTGACAAGGACGATGTGATCCTTAGCAAAAGGCCCGAACCCACGTCCTTTAAACCTACACAGAAAATCGTTAAATTTCAGGTGCACCCGACGGACCCCAACAAGACATCGTCCATCGGAGCTTAGCTCGATCCCATAGTAGATGAAGCACTGCGGACATTTTTATGGGAAAACTGGGATATCTTTGCCTGGCATCCTTCCGATATGCCCAGAATCCCACGGCGGCTAGCAGAACATAGTCTGAACATCATTGCAGGCTTCAAGCCCGTTAAGTAGATTCTACGCCTATGGGGACCCCTACTCATAAGTCGTGATCACCGAATGCACGTGTATAGTGATCCCAGAGATCAATGCTCACTGAACACATAGAAGCTGAATAACAAGAGTCTTACATCCTTACATACCGTCTTACACAAATAAAGGCGAGCAAGGCCAAGTCTTACATAGATAGGGCCACGAGGGCCAAACACTTAAACATAACAAAGAGCGGAAATCTTGGTCGAAGGCGCGAACCCATGACATCTCCCTTAAACCTACATGAATTCTTACTGGGAAGTGTCGTAGTTCGCATGTTCGTCACCAACGAACTCTTCACCATACGCCTGCTCTTCCATGCGTGGTGAATTAAATAACCAATGGCAAGCCAATGAGTACTTTGAATGTACTCGCAAGCAACCCATGTTGGAACAAGGCAATAACCATGCATGATATAACACTAAATAGGTATTTTGAATGCAAAGACATGATCAAGTAACTCTGTAAGCATGCATCAATAGTTGGCTGATATCCATATGAACAAGTTACAGATATCATCATGAATTGGGGGTTGAACATCTCATGTTCAGTCATTACGTCAAGTCATCTAACTCATCTCAAGTATCATCTCTGTATCATCCACACACACACAAACACACACGAAGTTTTGAGAAAAAACTGGACATAGTTTAAGAAGGACCTCCAACTGTCCATGACCGTGGACACGGCTATTCGAATAGTTTTACACTCTGCAGAGGTTGCACACTTTACCCACAAGACTCAGGGAACTTCCATGTCATCCATGACTCGCGGTATATTACATACCCGAGCTAAGCACCCGGATATTGCCTTTCCCCTAGAGATAGTACACAAAGAGTCCACTCGTTGGTTCCATCCATCATGATATACATCACACGTATCATCCATGAGGGCACGGAATGGTGTGCCTGGTGCCTGTAAAGACAGCATCATCGTCCATTCCGATACGACCCCGTATCCAGAGTGACCACTTCACTCCTGCCACTAGTAATGCGGGATCTATGCTAGTACCCACCAAGGTAATCAACAAAGACCCATCCCATAAGGGGTATCATGGTTGTGCATGTAAGGTTGGGACGGTCAGCAGACCTTAAATCTAATCTGTCTTTGAAAACACACACACACACTTGCTATGGTACACCACTTCTTCCTCAAGTGGTCACCCAACTCATCATCATCTCCCTCGGGTTTTAGAGAAGTCTTTGAAATCATTTCTTTGTTTCCATCACCATGCATAATCCCGATCCCACTTGCCTAGCATCTACTAGCGTCCTATCTACTGTGACAACCCAAGTGTTGTCCTTACCTTGTATGGCATGTATTCTTATGTGAACCTTGTTGTCATGAGTTAATGGCATGAGTTTGATCCTTGTCATGCCTTGCTTCATGCATCATGCATCATGTCTTCATCAGCATGCCCTGGCTTTGTTTGTGATGTGCTTTTTGACCTTATTGTGTTTGAGAGTGATCTTGTTGTATATTGTGTGGATGTGTGCTTTGAGTGGGCTCATATCCTTCCCTCTCTCATTTTATTTTTCAAACCCAACCTTTACCTTTTATTCCATGGGCATTTTATTAACAGAATTAACTTGCTATTAAAATTGTTTAAAAATGTTCAGGAGGCAGTCTACTATGTTTTAGAATTATGTGTGTGCTTCTTTTGTTGTTTTGAGCTATAGGTATTTGGGGGTTTAAATAACAAGGGGGTTGTTGTTTTTAAAACTAATTAAATTAGTTGCTCTAAAAATCAACAGGTTAATTTTGTTAAAGAGGTTTCAAATTCTTGTTTGTAAAGGTGTTTTGTTTGTCAAAGAGCCCCTCTATTTATTTCTGTAGGATTTTGCAAGTATTCTGTTTTTTTAATATAAAAGAAAACCTTCTCTCTTTTCTGTTTAGTAGAGAGGTGAGCGTGCGAAGTGGGCCTTTCCCTTCCCCTCCGGCCCAGCCCGCAAGGGGACCTACCTGCCCCGTTGTCCTCCGTCAGTGTGCGTGAGAGAGAGAGCAGGGAGAGCAGCAAGTGGGCGCACATCGACACCGTGAGAGGAGCTCACAGACGTCGAGGTCGCCCCCCTACTTAAGTGCACGGATCCCTAGGTTTTCCTCCTCTTCCCCCCTTGCAGCCGCCACCATATCCTCTCCCCTCCTTCCTCTCCTTTCTTCTCCTTCTTCTTCCGCCACCGCCGTCGTCTCTGACTCTCCTTCCTCTTCGACACGCCCAGGTCATCGTCGCCCTCCCCTTGGTGAAACCCCGCGTCCTGCCTCGTTGCTTGCTCGCCGTTGCCATGCGTTCCCGTCGCTGCCGCTCTGTACAAAGGCAACGCCTGGAGGGAAACGCCTCCGTCCTCCTTGTCGCGAGATGAGCAAGGGACTGGATCCCATAGATTCCCGCTTGCCCTGCTGGTTGTTTGCGCCACCGAAGAGCGCCGCTGTCGCGTTGTTTCGGCGCCGTGGATCCTTGTCACCGGTGTGGTTTGAGGATTCAGTTTCGTCAAAGCAGTGAGTGTAGTAGTTGAGAAGTGTTGCCCCTCTCTTGGTCAGACGCCGTGCAGTAGCACAGTGGTAGCGCGCAGGGGCATCGACCGGCAGGTCAAGGGTTTGATCCCCGACCCCCCCCTTGTGTTTTATATTCTTTTTTTGGTGATGTGGTGTATGTATATGTGTATGTGTATGAATACATGTATATATGTGTTCTTTTTTCTTTTCTTCGTTGCTGTTTAGTAGAATTACATGTGTATGTGTATTGTATGTGTGTGTGTGGGCTTGAATACTTGTGTATGTGAGTGTGTGTGTGTGTGAGTGTGGAGTTACATGCATGTGTATGTGCATATATGCACCTGTGCATATATGTGTGCATGTGTGTGTGTGTGTGATGAGAACCCACACACATAGGTGAGTGTGTGCTCATGAGTGTATGTGCCATATGCACTTGTGCCTATGTAGCCATGTGTGGTGCATGCCATGTGTGTGTATGTGTGGTAGTGTGAGTGTAGGTTTGGGTGCGTGTGTGTGACAAGTGGACCATGACCCACTTGTCATACACTATTTATTTAGCATGTGTCATGTTTTGTAGGGGTAATTAGATATTTTCCAATTATAGATATATTGCCAAATCTGGATAGGTTCATTTATGCTCATGTACATTTAGGGTAAGTTTTCACTTATAAGAGTGGATGGTGACTTGCTATGTAGTTTTTGCCATGATGCTCCATGTGTTTATAGGGGTATGATACATGAATTGGGGTAGAAAAATCCCAGGAATTCATTGGTGTTATTGGTTTGGTCTTTCGAGCAAGTTTGACAAAATGTCATTTTACCTCATAATGCCATTTTGTCATTTTTGCTATGTTTAATCCATGCACGCTATGAAGTTTGTGCCAACATGTATATGGTAGTCCTTGATGTGTATAATGCCATGGTATTTATCTTGGTCATGATCAAATTGCAAATAAGTGGGAACCATGCTCTAAAGTAGCCACTAAAATGTTGCTGTTTTCAACCATGCCAAATATTTCTAAGTGTGAGAATCTGCTGTTATTTTTCTGCCATGAAGAATGGTTGCTATCTTGTGATATGTTGAGAATTAGCTCAAGTTCAGTGCTAGTGTTTTGAAGTATATGTTGTCTTCTAGCATCCTGTTAACTTTCATGCCATGAGGTGGTCTCTATAACCATTAGTTTCTGCTGTCAACTTGCCATCAGGTTAACTCAGATTCCAAAAAACTATTATTTTCACTAAGTCCCAGAGATCTTTTTCATCATGTCAACTTGTGAGCTTCATGCTTATTGATGTGTGCCTCCTTTCCAGATTGTGTAGTTGGATAAGTTGATAAGCACATTATGTAGTTTCTGTCAATAGCTTGTTTGTGGTTGTAGGATTCCAGTAGCTCAAGTTATTGGCTGTGTAAGTTTCTATGTTGCTATTTTGTGGCAGATTGTTTGTTTTATTGTTTTGTGACTTGTGGGAGCTATACTCCATGGAATTGCTTGATATTTGGCTCTATTGTGGTTGGTTTTTCATTGCCTAACCAGTGGCTACCTTGTAATGCCAAGGAATAGCCCAGGTCTTTCTTGTCTTGTGTTTTGCCTTCGTATCTTGTCGTGAGCGTATCGTGAGAAACGTAACTCCGTTTCTTACGTTCTTCATATGCAATTTTATTCTTTTTGCATGATGCATCCATATTTTCCATGTTCATGCATGTATAAATAAATTAACATAAGGTTCTGTCTAGATTCATAAATAACTAATCCTTTGCATGTGAAACATGACTAGTTAGGATTCCTATGCTAAAACTCTTCAAATAAGCATGCATCATCCTTGCTTGTGCATTGCACCATGGTTGTTTGTTTATTCTTCCTATTTCTTTTAGGTAGACACGAACGTTAAACCTGAGTACAAAGAACCAGGCGAGTACAACTACGAGGATCCCGCTACTTGTTCAACTGAAGAACCAACATGCAAGATGATCGTACCCAGATCCTGATACTATTTTTGCTTGCTAGTTGTCTCGCTCTTATCGTTACAATTGCGCTACATACCACTTGAATGTCAGCCTCCTAATTGCCATGATAGCCTCTAACCCCTCACATCCTAGCAAACCTTTGATTGGCTAAGTTATCGCTGCTCAGCCCCTCTTATAGCATTCTAGTTGAAGGTACAGGTTGTTCCATGTGATAACATGGATTTGGCATATCACAATATTATCTGTTATTTAATTTAATGCACATATATATCTGGTATTGGTGGAAGGCTTGGCCTTTTGCTAGGTGTTTTGTTCCGTTGTTACCGCCATAGTTTCTTGTTACCGGTGTTATGTTTCCATACTTTGCGCTCCTAACATGCTCGGGCTTCTTATGGGGACCCCTTGTTTATTCGGTTAAGATTAAAACTTGTCTGGCAAGACCCAACATTGGCACTACATTTGCTTAACAACTTAATAAAATTGCATAGGGCTTAGCTACCCCATGGATAATTAATCAACAACCCGGGCCAGTGCTCCACATGAGTGTTGGTCCAAAATGGGCTGCCTATGGGGCCGCCTCGAGGCAACTTGAGGATTGGTTTTTCCCTCTAGCTAGACCCATCTGGTAGTGCCCTAAGATAGAGATACACGCGGTTCCTATTGGGATCTGGCCTGTCGGGCGGTCTTGTTGGACTTGTTTTACCTTTATCGAGTGTCTTGCGTGAGGAGCTCTGACTTTCTTCGGGCTATCTCTAGGTGTTGGAATTCCTTTGGAGTTGCCTAGGATGATCACAAGATGGTCGAGGCTATTCCCATGGAGTGTGGTTAATTTGTGATGGACTAGTTGGAGCACCCCTCCAGGGTCAAATCTTTCAGAAAGCCGTGCCCACGGTTATGTGGCAACTTGGATATTTGTTTAACACCCGGTTCTAGCTAACTTGAAGTAAACTCTAATTAAAATGCACCAACTATGTGAGTAACCATGATCGTCTCTGCTCGTGAACATGATCCGAGAGAGAACACGATGGGGTTATGACTGACATAAGTAAGTGTCCAGGATCTCATAGAGGTCATTCTAGATTCGACCGTTCATCGTAGGCCACATATTTATCTTCATGTTACGTAAGTTTAGCCACCATACATGCTTAGTACTGCTGCAAACTAAAAACATACCCCATCCCAACCTTTAAGATTGGATAGTCTCGGTACCCGGGCACATGATTGCTGAGTCATTGTGGCTCACAGATTATTACAACAATGCAGGTACAGGTGCAGATGAGTTCGTGTAGGATGATCTGACGCAGCTCTAGTGGGAGTATGACAAGGAAAGAGGCAGGATGTACGTGACTTATCCGGATGAGTAGAGGACCATGGTCGTGATCTTCGGGATAGCGAGATAGTATCATCGCATCTGCTTTTATCGTTTGTTTTCCTCCGTAGCCGGACCCTGTCTTCATATTGATGTTTAAACTCCTGTGTGGAATTGTAATTTAGTATGTGGCGAGTGTAAGCCAACTCATATACTCATCTCTTCTTGTATGTATGATATAATGATGCTATACTTGCGAACAACGAGATGGCCTCTATCCCTTATCGAGGCCCCCATGCCTTAATATGGATAGGCGCGCATCTTGGGCATGACATCTACTCCCACTAGCACAACCCTCATAAGGATGGTAGGGTTATGCACAATGCAAGTATCAACGGTAAAAGTAACGGAGGCATTCCACCGAAGTGGTCACCACATCACATATCAACAACAAGGAATAAGGTGTTATATGACATGCATGAAAATGGTTTCTTAACATGGTCAAAGCGCTGCTTGCCTGGCTCAACTAAGTCTTCGAGGTCTTCAAAGTCTTCGGGCCCAACTCCCTCGTCAATAGTACAATCTATCATGCGATAAAAAACGGGAATAATAAGCATCACAACAAAAACAGAGCACAAAATCCAATTCTAAAATGCTAAAATGCTAAATCTACTCTGATAAATACTAAAAACTATTTTAAGAATATTTGTCTACGGTTTTGGTGGGAAAAAGGTTTTTTAAAATTATTTATAATAGTGGCTAAAAATGCTTAAAAGAGGTTTTTAAATAAAATAGTAAAAAAACTTTTGCAAACATTTTTACAAGTGGCACTATAAAATTCTATAGAATATCTAAGATTTATGGTGGAAAAATTATTGACATTGGAATTTTATCTGGAGCTGTGGGATTTTTGGAAAACCCCACAGAAAATAAAAAATAAAAGGGGCATTATGCCCTGGGCTAGATCTGGTTGCAACTGGGCTGGCCCAGAGCAATCCATCCCCAGGCAAATCGGGCGTCTGTACCGCGCTAGGATTGAACCTAACGGGTGGGCCCCGCGGGCCAGAGAGAGGGAGAGAGGCGGGCAAGACAGAGGACGACAGGTGGGGCCCCCCTATCAGGTTCGTCTCTTACCTCAGGACCGATGGGAGGGAGGCTCACCATCAGCAAAGCATGGCACGACGAGGGGTGCAGGGAGCAGAATTGGGCCCAGCATCGATCCGTCGTTCTCCTGGAGGTGGGAGGGCGGCCAGAGGTGGTCAGGATCGCTGGCGGCAAGGAGGCCGTGGTGGAAGAGCTTCTGTTTCGACCTCGAACGCCCATCCTGGCTTGCAAATCGAACGGGGGAGATGGGGAAACGAATCAGGGCACCAAGGGGAGACCAAAGGGACAGAAATGAGGGCCGAGGAGGCTATGTACCCGGAGATGGATGGCGGCGTTGCCGCGGTGAGGTTCGGCTTCATCCCTAGTGTAAGGGCTTTGGGAGCTCGCCGGGGTGGTTTCGCGTGCGATTGGGAGTGGGGAGGAGCAACAAAGGGAGAGAGTGGCCTCGAGGTGCCCTTATATAGGTGGCTTGTGGTCCACCGAGCTCGAGTGCGCTGGCGAGCTCGGGGACGAGGCTAGAGGCCACGGGAGGAGGGGCAGGCGGGTCTAGGGTGCTCTTGGGGTAGGTCTAGGCCAAGGGAAGCAAGAGAGAGAAAGTGGAGGCGTGCGCGTGCGAGGCCAGTGGTTGGCCGAGAGGGGCGGTCGTGCGCGTGCTGGAGAGGGCCGTTAGAGAGAGAGGGAGGGAGGGGTTGTTGCCGTACCGTGTTGCGGACATCGAGATGCATCGAATGGTGCGAGGGGAAGGCCCAAGGTGGTTGGGTATGGGTAGGAGAGGGAAGTCAACCCTTTGGAGCATGACTTTGGCCGGCAAGATGAGGCTTTGGTGCCCTCTGATGCGTCCACTGATGTCCAACACCTGCGGGAGGGAGTAAACAATTGGAAAAGAGGCATGGGATGCTCTAGGGTGGCCAAGATTGAGAGAGATAAGTGAGAAAGGAGAGAAAGATGTTGTCCGGGGAGGGAAATAGGGCTTTTACCCCATGCACTCATGCTCTTTGGCACCAGGGACTTTACTGGATGTGGGGAGGGAATGTATTATGTTGTGGTAAGAATTTGGGGTGAAGGAGAGTGGTGGAGGGGGCTGAATAATTGATTCTTGGATTCATCCTGAAGGTGTTTGATCAGCACTTGGGCATGCTAGGCTCGCCCACTAGAGATGAAACCCAACAGGATGAAGTGGTGGTAATAAATGTGATTGATCACCCAGTTTGATGTTAACTGAGGAAACTTGATAATGTAAACTTTGTAAACCCTAGATTTTAACAGAAACTGACTTCTATAGAACCAGGTGTACAATTCTAATCTCATTGATGCACCACTTGGTTCAGCATCCTTATTTGGGTAATGGAACATGCCCACAAAGTTTGGGGTCAAGGGAAGAAACTTCACAATGTAAAGTTGCTCAAATTTCGATCTGGACAGGTATAGTTTTGGAATATTTTGATGAAGCAAATCAATAGGGATTGATATGAAACTTTGCAAGATCATCACATATGACAATTGTGACTTTCTAAAATTTTCTTGGAATTTATTGAGAATATTTCTTATAGAAATATTTCAAAAGCTTGATTTGAGCAGAAAGGGTTTTGAGGGGTTTTGCCCATGATTTTGAACATGACCATGTGTTGAAACTCATATATTTGGAAAATTTATGTCCACTGAGTTTCCCTAAATTTTCTCAAATATTTTCAAAGAATTAAAATAATTTTTCCCTATGAAAAACCGTTTCTGGCCTTAAGAAAAAGCCTTTAAACAAAATAGTAAAATAATATTTAAAATTAATATTTGGTGGTTTTGGGAAGTCATATATATAGTAGGTTTCAAATAAAGCCTTTGGGGAAAAACAATCCAAATGATTTGAGGACTTGAAGTGCAAACCTCAACCCAGGGGGTTTTTGAAAACCTAATTTGAATAAATTCTTGGTTAGAATAAATTTTGATAAAAATAGTTTTGGGTACTATTCACATGGCATGATCATTGGGCAAGAAGTTTGGATCAAGGAGGATGAATATGGAGAGGAGTAGAACCTAAGAGTGCCAAACATAATAAACCAAGCAATCAAACAAGCGACAGTTCAAACAAGCATGCACACAAACACAGGGTGTGACAGATCTACCCCCTTACAAGAACTCATCCTCGAGATTCCTAGGCTAAGCGCTAAAAAGATAAAGGAACTCGTATCTAAGATAGTATTCATGCTCCCAGGTTGCTTCAGCTTCAGTGTGGTTGCTCCATTGGACCTTGTAGTACCTGATGGTGCGGCTCCGGGTGCAACGTTCTACTTCGTCCAAAATATGAACTGGCCCTCACGATAAGTGAGGTCTGACTGAAAGTCGATGGCCTGATGGTCGATGTCCTTGTCGAGGTTGGGGCGGTTGGGAACTTGGAGATACTTCTAGAGTTGTGATACGTGAAAAACGTCGTGCACTTCTGATAACTAAGAAGGAATCTCTAGCTGGTAGGCAACTTCTCCTCATCATGCGGTGATCTTGAAGGGCCGATGTATATTGGTGCAAGCTTCCCTTCAACATGGAAACGCTTGGTCCCTTTGAGAGGCGTGACTCGGAGGTAGACATAATCTCCGATGTTGAGGTTCACTTGTCGGCGGTGAGAGTCGGCGTAGCTCCTCTGTCGTGTCTTGGCGGTCTCAAGGCGCTCTCGGACGAGTTGAACTTGCTCTTCTGCTTCCCGAAGTATATCTAGTCCAAATACCAATCATTCTCCGGATTCTGGCCAGTTGAGGGGAGTATGGCACTTGCGTCCATACAACACCTCAAATGGCGCCATCTGAAGACTTGACTAATAGTTGTTGTTGTAAGAGAACATGGCGAATGGTAGGCAATCTTCCCACTTGGCTCTGTATGTCAAAACACAAGCACGGAGCATATCTTTGAGTATCTGATTTACTCATTCTATTTGCCCACCGGTTTGGGGGTGAAAAGCGGTGCTGAAGGAGAGCTTGGTTCCCATTGCCTCTTGAAACATCTTCCAGAACCTTGAGGTGAACTGGGTGCCTCGGTCTGACACGATCTCCTTAGGAATTCCATGAAGACTAACAATACGCTCGATGTAAAGGCTGGCTATCTTGTTACCATCATAGGTGGTCTTGACTGAAATGAAATGGGCCACCTTGGTCAGGTGATCGACAGTGACCGAAATAGAATCATGTCCTTTGCTTGACCTTGGTAATCCAGTGATGAAATCCATTCCAACTTTGTCCCACTTCCATTCAGGCATTTTGAGAGCTTGCAACAATCCTGCAGGGTGTTGATGCTCAGCTTTCACTCTCTGGCATATGTCACACATAGCAACAAAGGTGCCTATTCCCCATTTCATGCCATGCCACCAGAATCTTGCCTTGAGGTCTTGATACATCTTGGTTCCTCCAGGATGGATGGAGTACGGAGTGTCCTGAGCTTCTTGCAAGATCAAATTCTTGAGCTCTTCTTTGTTGGGTATGTAGATGCGATTCCCGAACCATACAACTCCTTGTTCATCCACTGAGAGTCCTCGGGCCTTGCCTGCCTTGATCTTCCTCTTAATGCCTCCGATGCTCTCGTCTTCCTTCTGAGCTTCCTTATTATCATCCATCAACATAGGCTTTGCTTCGAGGTTGGCAAGGAATCCAGGTGCAAATAGTTCCAAGCCAAAGCTTTCAAGCTCTTCATACAAGGCGGTTAGCCTTTCCTTAATCATAGCATTCAAGGAACAGACCTTTCTTATTAAGGCGTCTGCTACCACGTTAGCCTATCCGGGGTGGTATTGAACACCGAGGTCATAATCTTTGCTCAACTCCAATCATCTTCTCTACCTCATGTTCAATTCCCTTTGGGTGAAAATATACTTCAAACTCTTGTGGTCTGTGTATATCTCACATCGCTTTCCCAGAAGCTAATGTTGCCATGTCTTTAAGGCATGAACCACGGCTACCAACTCAAGGTCATGAGTAGCGTAGTTCTCTTCGTGAGGACGTAGCTGTCTGGATAGATATGTCATGTCTCTTCCTTCTTGCATCAGAACACCTCCAAACCCAATTCTCAATGCATCAAAATATATCACAAACTCCTTGTGAATATTAGGGGTGGACAAAACTGGGGTTGTGGTTAATCTCTTCTTGAGTTCTTGGAAGCTTTCTTCACACTTTGGCGCCCATTCAAACTTTTTGTCCTTCTTCAAGAGCTGATTCATGGGTCGGGCAACGCTCAAGAATTCTTCGACGAACTTGCGGTAATATCCCACGAGTCTGAGGAAGCTCCTGACTTCCTTCATAGTGGTTGGGGATTGCCATTCAGTCACGGCTTCAATCTTGGCAGGATCCACAAACAATCCTTCTACGGTCAACACATGACCCAAGAATCCAACTTCATGCAGCCAGAATTCACACTTGCTGAATTTGGCGTAAAGCCGGTGCTCTCGAAGCTTGTCTAGGACCAATCTCAAGTGTTGCTCGTGCTCTTATTCAGACATGGAGAAGACGAGTATGTCATCAATGAAGATGACAACAAATTTGTCCAAGTACTCCATGAAGACCTTGTTCATGAGGTACATGAAGTAGGCAGGGGCATTGGTTAACCCAAATGACATGACCGTGTATTCATACAGGCCATACCGGGTTACAAATGCCGTCTTTGAAATCTCTTGGGGCCTGATCTTCAACTTGTAGTACCAAAACCTGAGGTCGATCTTGGAAAACACCTTAGGTCCATTCAGCTGATCGAACAGGTCTTCTATCTTGGGCAGTGGTAATTGGTCTTTATAGTGACTTCATTGAGAGAATGCTAATCGACATAGAGTCAGATAGTTCCATCCCTCTTTGACACAAATAGAACAGGTGATCCCCAAGGGGGGCAAATGAATCCTTTACTGAGCCGCTCTGTCAGTTTCTTCTTAACCTTAGCCAACTCTTCGGGTCCCATTCTATAGGGCTTCTTATAGATGGGCCCTAATCCGGGAATTAGCTCAATGATGAACTCAATGTTGCGGTCAGAAGGCATTCTGGGTAGCTCATCAGGAAATACATCCGGGTATTCACATACCACTGGCACTTGATCCAACTCAACTCCTGACAAACAGTTAGCCTGAGGGGCTCAAGTGGTGGCATGATTGGAAACATACTTCACTTCTATCGGATTTCGGGCTCCGCAAAACCCTTAAAATTCGAACACAGGGGCGTGTGCAAAGATCCCCTCCATCCTCGCCCGACCTAGCTCGCTACTTAATGAACAGAACAGAGAACTCGCACAATGACGAGGAAGAAGATGAACATGACAGTTTACCCAGGTTCGGGCCACTATGAAGCGTAATACCCTACTCCTACTTTGGTGGTTTGCCTCTCGTGGAGGTTTGGGTGGATGAACTAGTACAATGCGCTTGAGCCTCGTGAGGGCACTCAAGATGTGTTCTTGGCTGGCTATCTCGTGGTGGTGCGTGAAGTGACTATGTGTTGGATCGGATCAGTCCCCTTCTACGGTGCAACCTATGTGAAAGCACATTTGCTCCCTTGGTGGTTTTGGTAATTAATAACAACATATAAGTCATTGAACTAATGTTTCCACCAAGTATATTTCAGGAAAAGTTCAATTATAGGAATGGCAAAAGGGTCATGGAGATTGTGGAATTACCTCAAGATGCAAGGAAATAGGTTGGCCAAGCTTCAATTAAGAGGACTCTACATTTTACATTTTTGAGAAATCACTGAGTCCATAGGAAAGCCAATACTATTAAAAGGGCGTAAGGTTTTGTCGGTGAACAAAATGCTCATACGTGCACAAGTGATAGTCACCAAAAACATCAACAAGCTCTCCCACCAAAGTCTGTCTATAGCCAAACATTCAAAATCAGTGCAACCAACATTTCTATCCCGGTGCCACCGATTCCAAACCCTAGACAGACTCAGCCAAACCCTAACCCTTCGGCGCAGCCGACACTTCTTTCAGTGCCACTGAGTTGGGCTGCCAACTTTCTGTTATGCAAGTTGAAACTTTTGGTACATCCGAGAATGTTGAATCGTTGTCACCGAGTTTGGCAATTCTGACCGTTGGTCACCTTCTCGGTGCAATCGAGATTCCTATATCGGTCTCACGGAGATTCAAAAGTTGCCACCTTTTGCTCACTTCGGTACCACCGAGATTAACACATCGGTGTCACCGAGTCTGACTTAATGTGTGTAACAGTTGGATTTTTGGGGATGCCTATATATACCCGTTCACCACCACCTAGTCGACAGAGTATCACTCACAACTATTCCATACCTATCCTATCAGATTTTCCATGAGAGAACCACCTATCCTCACTACAAGAAATTTGTTCATTGTTGACCCTCCATTTTGGTCACTGGATAGTAATTATTTTTTATTTTATGAGCTTCTTATGACCAAATTCAAAAGGTCAAGAATTGGCCGTCAAGAACAAACAAACATGAACTTTCTAAAATTTAGGTCATAGGCTTGTATTGACCGAAATTTTGGTTTGGTCATTACCCATTTGTCTAAGCCACGTAGGATTAGATGAGGCTAAGTTGACATGGCATTGCTAGTGACCAAATGAAATCCTCGTAAATTTCATCCCAGTCCACCAATCTAGCCTACATGGGCCTCGCCCAATACCTATTTTATTATTGAAAATGTCTAATTTGTTTGGGTTGATGCATATTTTGCCAGAAGCATGCATATCTCAAGATAGGCCCATTGAAAAACAAGTACAACAAAATAAAAGATTTTAGATAAACTAGATATTTCATTTTAGTAGCACATGACATGAAATAAAATACATCATCCATCGACTCCTCTACACATCAAGGTTGAAGGCCCAACAAGTGCACATCAAAATAATTTTACAAGTGCACAACAAAATAGTTCTACAAGTGCAAGTGCACAGCAAAAGGACCCAACAAGTGCAGAATCGCACATCAACATAGTTCTACAAAGATTGGATGAGAAGCACAAGTTTTAGTTTATCACACATAACATCAATGAGAAACGAAGCTTCTTGTGTCCTCCTTCTGCCCTCACTTCTTTTGAGTGCTTCAGATCATCCTAGTAATTAAAATAATCAAACATAAGAAATCATACAAAATATGTGCAAATGGAAGACAAATGGTGATTTTACATTCAATAGTGAGACTTAAAAGTTCAGATCAGTGAACAGAAACATAACACAGCCATGATCAGCACAACACAACAGAGCTCATAAATAATCAAACCAAACTGATTGTGACTTATAAGTTGACCTCAACACAAACAACACACGCACACAGAGTATACATGGCAGAAACAAAACCACATATGTAAAACTTAACATAATTCATTAGTTTCAGTCTAAGGAGTAAGAACCAAAACCATTTCAAGTTTATGAGTCCTATCAAGTTTCTTCGTATCATATTTATCCAAGATGCTCCTTTTGCATAACTCATTTAATGTGAATTAAATTTGATCAGATCATCAAATGGTCGGTTGTGGGGTCATTTGTTGTTTTGACTATCTTATAAGGAGATGTTGTGCTAGCCTACGTGCAACAATTCAATCATGTTAGATCTTAAATCATTTGTATTCTGTTTCAGATTAGGTCAAGTAGGTAGTAGATGGATAAATACAATATTCGTCTATATACATGGTACTGCTTGAATTTATTATTTGTTAGATAAATCATACTATTTGTTCTACATACACATGTTAGAGTCTTCGTCACTTTGTCCATGGAGCGGACTATGCGCACGCTCGACCGCCAGATCGCGCAGTTCGTCACCATGGACAGGCTGGGCTGACTCAGGGGACGCCGACGCCCTCCTCGAGGCGGTTGACGAGCGGATCTTAGGGAGCTGCGCATGGAAGGAGCTCGCTAGAACCAGCCGACATGGGTGGTGGCGGCAGCGAGGAGATCGTAGGTTAGTGGGCAAGGAGAGGTTCACTAGAGATAGAGATAGAGAGAGAGATTGGTGCGGTGGGATTCTCCTTTTTTACTTCTCCTTTTCTATAGATAGATAGATGGATGGGTGGACGGTGGGATTGCTAGGAATGGATGGTAGGATGTTTTGCCATGTCACCAATCTGTGGCACAAATGATTCCACCAATGAGAATTAAGCATATGGAATTGTGTGTTTTTCCTTTTGAGAATTAAGCATAGTTTTTAACGTATGTGAGGTCTGAGGCTTGGTCCCTCATGTAACTTGCTCGAGGTTCATCTGTGGGTTCCATGTGTCAGTATTGGTTCAAACCTAATACACCTAACACATGGACATGAATCGTTAGTGAAATGCTGAGGTGGCTTGACACATGGACACGCCACGTCAGCGAAATTGGTGAGGTGTCTGACGAGTCACATTGAAGCATTGTGAATTATTAGTCATTACCATTTCAATTGGCCATGATCGACTAAAATTAAGGATGTAGATAGTGTTGTTTATGTTATGACCATTTTGCATAAGAAAATTACGAATTTTCTGATAAAAATGGTCATAATGATTTAGGGTTTGGACCCTCCCAAACGGCTTACGACCATACGTCGCAAAATAGTCATGGATTTCTGACCAATTCATCCACACTATGAAAAGGTCATAATTTAGCATATTTCTTGTAGTGCCTTGTGTTGAGGTCAAGATATTCCACTCCAACTATATGGATCTTGATTTCTAGCCTCCCCAAGCTGCTTTCCACCAATCCCATCTCTTCCAACAAGCACAATCTGTGGGAGAGCGATTGTGTGTTGAGGAGTCTATCATCGTCAAGCACAAGAGCAGGGAGTTCATCATCATTACCAAGCCTATTACCTTTTGGAGGGTAGTGCCTCCTGGATTGGTAGGTGTCTCTTGGGAGCCTCCTACTTCATATTGGGGAGTGAACCAAGAAGTTTGTATGGGCAAGGAGATCGCCTACTTCGTGAAGATCTACCCATAGTGAGGCTAGTACTTCGTGGATGGAAGCCATATGGAATAATCAAAGGTTGCTACTTTGTGAACCCTTATGGGTGGAGCCCTCTGTGGACTCTCGCGACCATTACCCTACGTGGGTCGAAGACTCCATAAACGTGGATGTACAATAGCGCCACCTATCAGAACCATGGGAAAAATCACCGTGTCTACAATTGTGTTTGGTCTTCCTACCCTATCCCTTTTACTCATGCTTGTTGTTACATTCCGTTGTTATACTCTTGGACTTGCATGTGTAGGGTGTACTTGACATGCTATGAATGCTAAAACTTGCAAACCCTAAAATTTAGGAAAAGGCAAAACTTTTATTTGGTCAAGTAGTCTAGTCACCCCCCCCTCTAGACCTAGTTTCGATCCTACAAGTGGTATCAAAGCTATGGTGTCCATTGCATTGTTTCACAACCTAGGAGAAGTATGGCATATAGTGAGCGAAATTATCACTGTAGAGTTCCGTACTTTGATGGCACCAATTTCGCTAGTTGGAAGCACAAAATGAAAATGCATTTGCTTGGTCAAAATCCTGCCGTTTGGGCTGTTGTTCGTGTTGGCTTGCAAGGTGAATTGTTTGTGGAAGGAAAGAAAACGGATCGTGAAGCAACTACGGATGAATTGAAGATGTTGCAACTCAATGCTCAAGCATGTGACATTATCTTCAACTGCCTATGCCCCGAAGAATTCAACAAAATCAGCCGTCTTGAACACGCAAAATAGATTTGCGATACTTTGGATGATATGCATGAAGGAACTGATTCCGTGAGAGAATCCAAGTTAGATGTTCTTCAAGGTCAGCTTGATAAGTTCAAGATGAAGGATGTTGAAGGAGTCACTGAGATGTACACTAGTCTAGCTCTCATCACCAATGATATTGCCGGCTTAGGAAGTGAAGAAATGACAAACAAATTCATCATCAAGAAGATACGTCAAGCTTTGGATGATCGATACGACACCGTCTGCACATTGATCCAAATGATGCCCAACTACAAAGATCTGAAACCAACGGAAGTGATTGGTAGAATTGTTGCTTAGGAGATGACACTCAAAGACAAGGAAGAGCTTCACCACAAGTCTAGCGGTGCTTACAAAGCCACAAGTGATGCTCCCGCTACCTCAAGCGACAGCCTTGTCACAAATTAAGAGATAAGCCCCATGGTCAACAAATTCAACAAGTTCTACAAGAATAGAGGCAAAGATCGTAGCTCCAACTCAAGACATGAAGAGAAGCGTTCGTCAAGTCATGACCGAAACTGCTACAATTATGGGAAGACCAGACACTACTCCAATGAGTGCACGACTCCTTACAAACAAAGAGAAGAGTCACCAAGAAGATGAAGCTCAAGAGATGATTCACCTCGAAGAGAGAGAAGGAGTAGAGATGATCATTATGAACGAAGACCCTCAAGGAGAAGTAGAGATTCATAGAAGAAGGACAAGCACACCAAGAGCTACTCAAGAAGAAAACATCAAGCTCATGTTGGTGAATGGATTTCCGGCTCCGACTTCGACAATCACTCTGAGAGAAGTTATCACTCCAACTCCGACTATAGTAAAGATGAAGGTGTTGCCAGAATTGCACTAGTGGCAACCAACTCCTATGATCTATTTGATTCACCAAATGAAGGGAGTGGAAGTTGCTTCATGGCTAAAGGCCCCAAGGTATCACACCCCGAATATCTTGATTTCGATAGTGATGAAGATCATTTGCTTTATGATGATGACTTGCTATGTGATAAAACTAGTGATGTTGATCAAAATGAACTTAATATTTCTCATGCTAGTCAAGATAGGTCGATTGACGATGATAAGATGAAAATAGAAAAACTAACTAAAGAACTTACACTCCTAAGTTAGACCATGAATCTACTCTTGAAGATCATAGAGAGCTTGTAACAACTTGTGAGAAGCTACTCTTCGAGAAGCTCAATTTGGAGCAAGAACATGAATTTCTTAAAGCTATAAATGACGATCTCCGAAAGAAGACGTCATCTTATCTTGCCAGACGACTACTCTTGTCTACATTCATGCCACAAGCTAAATCTAAGCAAACTAGTAACAAAGGCAAGAAAGGTTCTTCATCTAGTAGCAACAATAAAAATGCTAAACCCAATGATGTTGCTCCTAGTAATTCTATTGATTCCACTAATGATGATTCTCTTAGCCAAGTTACACTTGAGCAAGAAAATGCTTTATTGAAAGGAATTATAGATAAAGGTATCTACAAGAGTCTTGCCAGGTGCAAACAATTTGAGGAGATTGTATGCAAGCACGAAGGATCCCAGAAGAATCATGGTGTTGGCTACTTCAATGCTAATGGAGTTGAATGGGAAGAAGGTCAATATCCCAAGCCCAACTTTGTTCCTCAAAAGGAGAAGTATGAAAATACTCTTCCCAATGGGACAAACACTCAAGATGACCTTCCACCACAAGACCACAAGCTCAAGGGCAAGAACAAACTTCAAGAGGACATTGACTCATATGAAGATGAATCCCAAGCTTTGGTGAAGTGGGTTCCCAAGGCTACTACAAGCTAAATTTCTACAAGTTCTACTTCAATACCGAGGATCCCCATCAACTTGATGTGGGTCCCCAAGAAGAAGAACAAGAAAGTTCTTGAGGGGTGACTCCTCCAATAAAATTCACTCACATTCATTATTGGCAAGATCTATTTGCAATCGACATCAACCCTATGCAATAGTTCAAGGAGTCACACATTCCCTCAAAGGTAAGCAAGGGACAAGGTAATCAACAAATCAATGGACGTCATCACACATGCTTTGCAATCCATTTCCATACATATCCTTGTATTTGTCTCTTGTGTGTTGGGACTAACCCATGTAGGTGAGAAGAGTAAGGATACAACAGGGATGCTCCCAACTCTTGGTGATCTTCATCAACAATGAGCATCCACCACTACCTCACCAACATTAAGTCTTCATTGACAAAACCCAAGGTTAGTTTATCCCTCTTATGGAGGGATGTCACATCAAGGGGGAGCTTTACTCTAAGACTTGAGTCAAAGCATCTCGTAGTATGTGACAACATTAAATGCTTTATGTAAAAGTGGTAACCCCACTTGTGCTTAAACGATGAGTATGACCTATGATAAAGTATTCTTACTTGGCTCCTAAGTCAAATACTCATATATAGATGACTTTTCATAATCACCAAAGTGCTTGTTAGATACTATTATGTTTGTGCATGTTTGCCATGATTTCATCTGACATCTTATTGTGTGAGCATGTTGGTCTCCATTTATTTTATCAGTCAAGGATATCCAATTGTTGCTATTTGGCCTTTGATTTATATTTTTCCAATTGGATATACAAGAATAACTAGGACCACCTCTTTAGCTATCTATGCTTTCTCACCTCATACTCTATTCATGTTGCATCACAAAATTTGAACACGTGCTTTTCGATCCCTCTGTGTGTGGAGCACTTGGAGTTCCATATCGACAAGGACTGACCATTAAAACCTCCCAAATGCATTTTGGTGGAACCAACCCAAAAATCTAGGTCTCACCGAATGCCTAGGGTTGATCTGGTTTTCAATCTCGGTACCATCGATTCCATCTTCTCGGTTACACCGAGTTTCCCTGTCAACTGACAGTTGAGGAACTTGGTGACACCGAAAAGTTAGAATCGGTGTCACCGACAGTGGTGGGTATAAATACCGTGGACCCCGATGCTTTGAATTTCATCCTCAAACCTTCACGCCTCAGAACCCTAAGCTACCGCTTTCGACACCTCTGGTCATCGCCCTTGTCTCCCTGCGCTCCTCCGCCGCTAGGAATCGCCATCATCGACGAAATCATCTCCATCGTCGCCGTTGTAGCAGATCCATGCCAAATTATGGTACGGATTCGACCGCTTTTGGCTCCTCATCTGATTATTGCGCATTGGATTTGATTTTATCTGTAAGCCACTCATTGCACGTATTCCTATCCACACAAAATTCCAATAGTCTATCAAATGTTAGATTTTCTAGGGTTTCCTTCTGCCCGATGGAACTTAGTGGAACTGAAACAAACAAATCGGTCTCACCGATTTGTCTTTCTGTGTTGCTGAGAACTGTCTCAGCGGAACCAAGTACTTCTTTTTGGTCTCACCGAAAAGAGTGCCAAGGTTCTGTTAAGAGGGATAGTCAGCCTTAGGAGCACCAAAAAAAATTCTTTGGCTGTACCGATATTCATTTGACAGAATGCAAAACTTTGGAAATCTTTTGTTCAATCTTTCAAAAACCAGCCTCATTTTGTGATGACTCATCTTCTTTGGCTCTTCTATACTCTATTCATAGGGTTAGTATGTCAGATGCTGAGGACAGTCAGAATTTGCTAGAGCAGGGTGTTGACATGAGTTCAGGCACAAGCCTAGAGTCCAGTTCATTTCCGGATCAAGGCACCCCAGCACCCATGGGTTGCCCAAGGGTGCTACAAGGACCAGAAAGAAGCTGAATTTAGATGAGGAGGATTCAGACTTTGTTCCTCAGGAGATCCTTGCCAAGAAGCAAGAGAAAGCTGCTAAGAAGTCTACTACTGAAGCCACTTCTTCGAGGAGAGTTGTCAGCAAGATCTATGCTAGCTCTGAAACTATCAAAGCACATGAGAGTGCTAGGGCTACTGTGACCATTGATCCCCCAAGGAAGTCTATGACTAAGAAGGCAGGGGAGAAGAAACCTAGAAACAGGATTATTCATGTGATTGGCAGGCCTACATCCATGTATGAAGATCCAGGGGAAGCAGTTGGTGCTGCTGCTGAGGAAGAGGAGGAAGAACATGTTGAGAAGGCTCCTCCCAAGAAGAAGGCCAAGAAGCTTATGGCTGATGCTATGCCAAAGACTGGCACATCCAAGGGCACCAAATCCAAGAAGGCTATTGTTGAAAAGCCTAAGAGGACATCTAGGAAGATTCCAGCTTCTGAAAAGAACAAGGGAACTACTTCCAGAGTTGAAGATGATGATGACTTGACAACTTTGATGAAGCTTAGACCACATCTTCCAGTACATGATGTCAGCCACCTAGTTGCTGAAGATATGAAGAAGAGGAAAGACTCAGGATTGAGGGCGTGGAGAGCTATAGATCCATATGCCCAAAGGAAGAAGACTGTTGTGGACTATAGATTCTACACCAGAGAGCAACAGGACTTCTATTAGATAGTGCTACTAGACAAGAGCCCAACAGTTAGTGATATGAGATATGTAGACTGGAAATTCATTAAGGAGAATGAGGACTACTTTCAAAGTGTCCAAGATAATTTCCACTGCATTAGAATGGATGAGTTCATTGGCAGAGAGCTTACTACATGGAACAATGAGATGATCATGCAATTCTACTCCACTGCACATTTGTATGGAGATGGTAGGATTGTATGGATGACTAAAGGAGCAAGGTATGAATCTACTGTTGATGAGTGGGCTGCACGTCTAGGAGTTCCAGAGGTTCAGGATATTGATTTGGATGTATACTCGGAATCCAAGGCAAGCCACAATGCCATGAAGGATATGTATACTCCTATTCCTGTAGACAAAGTGCAATCTCACAAGCTAGAATCCATGTACTATCTGCAAGCTAGCCTCCACACCATGAACACCATTCTAAGGCACACCTTGATGCCCAAGTCAGGAGATGATGAGATGATCCGAGGCTACTCCATCAACATGTTGATCCATCTTGGCGGTCACACCAGGATGAGGGTTATGGACTTGATTGTTGAGACAGCCAAGAGGGTTGATGCTGATCAGACGCGCTCTTGTTGTTATGCACCTTATATCCAGATGCTTATCAACTCTCAGTTTGAAAAGCACATATTTGCACTAGATCGTCCACATTCGCCCCTATAGCCAGAGCTTGAGGACAACGTCATGGTGATGGACCCAGATCATCCCACATCTGCTACAACATAGGCAGAGGCAGAGGCAGTTTGAGCCACTAGTTCTCAAGTCCCTAGATCTAGAAATGAGCAAAGGGATATTTTGATCTCAGCAGTTCAAGGCTTGCAGAAGGATATTAAGGGGATTCTCGACAACTAGAACAGTCTTGTGAGAATCTTTGAAAGAAGGATCAAGACTCTCAAGGACAAGGTGACTAAGACAGCCATAGAGCTCCAGAAGGAATTTGACTTAGTGCACATCCCTCAGGTTTCTTCTACTTCTTCTTCTTCTTGTTCTTCTGATGATGATGAGGATGGATCACCTCTCAGGCCGAGCACACAGATCACTACTCAGGCTGGATCAGCCATAGTGCCTACTCCAGACTCAGACCCTCTTCATCAGCTCCTGCTACTGTCAGCACAACTCCTGGTCCATCAGCTCTAGTTCCTCCAGTATCCACCCTAGCTCCATCCACGACATCTACAGAGATGTTCGCCGACGCTATTCTCTCGACTCCTTCATCAACAACCGTAGGAGATCATCCCAAGAACGCTTAGATATATGCCTTTGAACTTTTTGCTAACTTGTTGCCAAAGGGGGAGAAGTGTATATAGATCTTTAGGCTTTGAGTGAGAGAGCATTTGGTGTTTGTTGCTTTTTTTCAAAAACAATTGCTTTTGGTTGCTTTGATACCCTTTTGGTTACTAGTGATACACGTTTCATGTTGTTTGATCATAAGCTTTAATGTGTGATGCTACTATTTCCTATCATATTAATGCTTATGTTATGATCATTCATCCTTGCTTGACTGAGTTGTGCTATGATGTTCATTCTAATTATTCTCGCACACCACCAAGTGGTATGTGACTTGTAAGAAGTGACCCATGTACCTAATCGATTGTGCATTTGCATTCAAACGCAAATTTAAAATAATGCACAAATTCAGGGGGAGCTCTTGCTTATCACATACTTCTAAAAGCAACGATTATATTCATTGATTATATCTTTGTCAAAGCTTTGATCTATATGTTGTCATCAATTACCAAAAAGGGGGAGATTGAAAGCACATTGGCTCCCTTGGTGGTTTTGGTAATTAATAACAACATAGAAGTCAATTAACTAATGTTTCCACCAAGTATATTTCAGGAAAAGTTCTATGATAGGAATGGCAAAAGGATTGTGGAGATTGTGGAATTACCCCAAGATGCAAGGGAATAGGTTGTCCAAGCTTCAAGCAAGAGGAATCTACATTTTACATTTGTGACAAATCACTTTGAGTCTATAGGAAATCCAATACTATTAAAAGGGGGTAAGGTTTTGTTGGTGAACAAAATGCTCACACGTGCACAAGTGATAGTCACCAAAAAACATCCACAAGCTCTCCCACCAAAGTGTGTCTATAGCCAAACATTCAAAATCAGTGCAACCAACATTCCTATCCCGGTGCCACCGATTCCAAACCCTAGACACACTCAACCAAACCCTAACCCTTCAGTGCAGCCGAGTTGGGCTGCTAACTTTCTATTACGCAAGTTCACACTTTTGGTCCGTCCGAGAATGTTGAATCGGTGTTAACGAGTTTGGCAATTCTAACCATTGGTGACCTTGTCGGTGCAACTGAGATTCCTATACTAGTCTCACCGAGATTCAAAAGTTGCCACCTTCTGGTCACTCCGGTACCACCAAGATTAACACATCGGTGTCACCGAGTCTGACTTATTGTGTGTAATGTTCGGATTTTTGGGGATGCCTATATATACCCCTTCACCACCACATACTTGACAGAGAAGCACTCAGAACTATTCCGTACCTATCCTATCAGATTTTCTGAGAGAGAACCACCTATCCTTGTGTTGAGATCAAGATCTTCCACTCCAACCATATGGATCTTGATTTCTAGCCTCCCCAAGTTGCTTTCCACCAATCCCATCTCTTCCACCAAGCCAAATCTATGGGAGAGTGATTGTGTGTTGAGGAGTCAATCATCTTGAAGCACAAGAGCAAGGATTTCATCGTCATTACCGAGCCTATTACCTTTTGGAGGGTGGTGCCTCCTATATTGGTTAGCTGTCGCTTGGGAGCCTCCTACTTCGTGTTGTGGAGTGAACCAAGAAGTTTTCAGGGGCAAGGAGATAGCCTACTTTGTGAAGATCTACCCATAGTGAGGCTAGTCCTTCGTGAATGGAAGCCATATGGAATAGTAAAGGTTGATACTTTGTGGACCCTTATGGGTGGAGCCCTTCGTGGACTCTCGCGACCGTTACCCTTCATGGGTTGAAGACTCCATAAACATGGATTTACGATAGCGCCACCTATCGGAACCACGGGAAAAATCATCATGTCTACAATTGTGTTTGATCTTCCTAGCCTATCCCTTTTACTCATTCTTGTTATTACTTTCCGCTGCTATACTCTTAGACTTGCATGTGTAGGGTGTACTTGACATGCTATGAATGCTAAAACTTGCAAACACTAAAATTGGGGAAAAGGCAAAACTTTTATTTGTTCAAGTAGTCTAATCACCCCACCTCTAGACCTACTTTCGATCCTATTCTATGTTCTATATATAGCGGTGTCCCGGGTCATCCTACCTTATCACATTGGCGGGAAGGGATCCCACAACGGCCAATTTCGAAGGGGGGCAGGCATTTGTGCTCACACTGCCCAAAGGCGGTCTTTACCTGCAAAGTACCTATCGATCCCGCAGGGGCGGGCTCAGCGATGACCTCCGCCCTTCCAGATGGGTGGTTGGGGTCTTCTTGCACCGGAATGGAAACCATTGGGGGTGCTGTAATGCCCAAGATGCGCACCTATCCTTATTTAGGCACGGGGGCCTCAACATGGATAGAGGTGCATCTTGTCGTTTCGCAATTGCAGTAAACATTGCATACATGTATGAAGATATGAGTATATGAGTTGAGTGCAGTAAACTAAATTACAAGTTCATACAATTATTCAAACATCATCCAAATGATTCTGCCCGTCTACGCACAAAATCAAACAAAGAAAAGAAGCGATGAAAAACTGACTTGTTGTCCCAAAGATCACGACCATGGCCTCTCTACTCATCGGTGTACGTGACACACATCCTACCACGTTCTTCATCATATTCCCATTGGATCTGGTTCACATCATCTAGCGCGGACTCATCACCACCTGCACCTGTATTGTTGTAATCTGTGAGCCAAAGTGGACTTAGCAATCATGTAACCCGGGTATCAAAACTATCTAAGCTTATTGGTTTGGAAGGGTAAGTGTTGAGTTTGCATCAAGCATTAGCATTATTTGGTGTTTATCTTACAAGAACATGAATGTAAATATGGTGGTCTACGTAATACGGTCAAAAACTAACATGATCACTAAGTGATCCTGAACACCTACTTACGTCAAACGTAACCCCACCGTGTTCTCTCTCAGTTCATGTCCATGAGCAGAGACGATCACGGTTAGACACGTGGTTGTTGTATTTTATTAGAGTTTACTTCAAGTTGACTATAACGGGTGTTAAACAAAATATCCAAGTTGCCACATAACCGCGGGCATCGCTTTCAGAAAGATTTAACCCTGCAGGGGTCCTCCAACTAATCCATCACAAATTAACCACACGCCACGGGAATAACCTCAACCATAGATCTCCTAATCATCCTAGTCAAATCCAAAGGAAAACTGACACCTCGAGATAGCCCGAAGAAGATCGGAGTTCCTCACGCAAGACATTCAAGAAAGGTAAAACAAGTCCAGCAAGACCACCTGACGTGTCGACGAACCTGAGAAGATCCGCGTATCTCGTTCTTAGGACACGATCGGATGAACACTACGTACTGCGGCCTGATAGAGATCCCTTGTGTTTCCCCGAGGTGGCCCCGCAAGTGGCTCTGGGTTGGACCAACACTCATGAGGAGCACTGGCCCGGGTTGTTGATTAATTATCCATGGGGTAGCTAAGCCTTATGCATTTTTATTAAGTTGCTAAGCAAATAGTACAAATGTTGGGTCTTGCCAGACAAGCTTTAATCTCAAACGAATAATCAAGGGGTCCCCATAACAACCATGAGCATGTTAGGAGCACAAAATATGGAAGCATAACACCGGTAACAAGTAACTATGGTAGTAAAAGTGGAACAAAACACCGAGCAAAAGGCCAAGCCTTCCACCTTACCAAGATATATATGTGCATTAAATTGAATAGCAAAAAAATATTTTGATATCTCTAGATATCCATGTTATCACATGGAAACAACCTGCACCTGCATCTAAGAAAGCTATAAGAGGGGCTGAGCATCGGTAACTTAGCCAAACAAAGTTTGCTAGGTAGTGGAGGGGGTTAGAGGCTATCATGGCAACATAGAAGGCTTGACATTCAAGTGGTTGGTAACGCAAGTGTATACATAATAACGAGACATCTAGCAAAGCAAAAAATAGCATCGGGATCCGGGTACGACCATCTTGCCTGTTGGTTTTTCAGAAGGATAAAGAGTTAGGTCCTTGTAGTGGAACTCTCTCTTGGATCCTCGTACTCAGGTTTGACACTCGCGTAGACCCAAAGATAAACATCAACAATAAACAAACAACCAAGGTGCAATGCACAAACAAGATTATGCATGATTCATTTGAAATATTTAACATGGCAATCCTGAGCTAGTCATGTTTCTCGTGCAAATGTTAAGTTATTTACAATTCCAGACATAACCTCATGTTAAGTTGTTTGAACATGCATGATCATGACAAATATGGATGTTTCATGCAAAAATGATGCAAATGCATATGTAAAACATAGGAAACGTAGTAATGGTTCTCACGCTGCGCTTACGGCAAGGTAAGAAGACAAAATACAAGGCAAGGAAGGCCATGGGATATTCCTTGGTCTTCCAAGGTAGACACTGGTTAGGAAATGAACACCCAATCACAATAGCTCCAAAGATCAAGCGAAACAATGGATCATAGCTCCCACAAACCACAACACAAAACTACACACACCCTGTCCAAAACAGCAACATAGCAACTTCCATAGCAATTATCTAGAGCTACAGGATGTTTCCAACCTCAAACAAGGCATGTACAGAAACTACACAACATGCTTAACAAATCAACCAACTACAAAAACTTGATAGGAAGCAAGGATCACTAAGCATGAAGCTCACAAGATGGCATAATGAAACAGATTCTAGGGACTTAGTGAAAAACACAGATTTCTAGAATCTAAGTTATCCTGGTAGCAATTTGACAGCATAAAACAATGATGATAGAGACCACCTCATGGCATGAAAATTAACAGGATGGTACAGGACAATATCTACTACAAAACACTAGCACTGAGCTTGAGCTAAAACTCAACAGAACACTTGGTAGCATCCACTAAACATGGCATAAAAATAATTACAGATTCTCAGACTTAGAAATATTTAGCATGTTGAAAACAACAACATTTTGTTGGCTACTTTGGAGCAAGAACCCACTTACATTCAAGTTTATCATGTCAAAAGAAAATATCATGGCATAACACTCACCAAACACTACCACTTTCATGTTGACACAAATATCATAGCATGCATGGATTCATTCTTACAAAAATGACAAAATGACATATAGGAGCGAAATGAGATTTTGCAAAACTTGCTCAAAATCTAAAACCAAGTAGACCAATGGATTCCTAGGATTTTTCTACTCCAAATCCATATATCACACCCCTATATTTGCTTTTGAAGAGCTCCCAAAACCTAGCTCGAAAATAACATGCCATCACTCATAAGTTAAAACTTACCCTATTTGAACATTGCCAATAATGGCCTAGTCCAGATTTGGACATTTCTAGAAATGGAATTAATCTAATAAATAGAAAAAGTAACAAGCAATAAAATAAAACCAAAACAAATGCAAGGAGGGGACCCACCTGGCAGTGAGCCAGTGCCCCTCTATGGGTATGACAAGTGGGCCCTGGCCCCACTTGTCATACGCACACACAACACACACACAGGCCACAACACGCACACGCGCTGGCACACGCAGATCCAGGCCGTAGCCAAACCAGATCCGGATCCGCACACACACGCACGCGCACAAACGAAAAAGAAAAGGGGCCAGGGGGTTTCGAACCCATGACCTCTCGGTCGAATCCCACGGGGCGCACCACTACGCTATGACGCGGCGCCTGACTGAAGGAGGGGCCGCACGCAAAATATACAGAGAAAAATAGGGCCTCTTCTTCTCTCATCGGTAGGGGAGATGGCGATGATGCCGACGGCTGCTCTGGCGGACTTTGGCAAGGAAGACCGCCGGCGGGAGCTGCGGGAGGCGATGGGAAGCCGTTCCGATGGTCCACTAGCGGCTTACGCACAGAAGAGAGTAGCTCGAGCACTAGCCTGTGCCCGGCTCGGCCACTCCGACAACAGCAAAGGATGCGGCGATGCAGGGCAGAGCGTGAGCGAGCGAGGGAAGAGGAGCACGCGGGAGGCGACGTAGAGCAACTGATCACCAGGTGCGGGCCCCCGACACGACGCAGCGTGCAACTGGCACTACCACACACACGAATAACACTAGCTTGACGGAGCTACGCGGGCATGACCTGGGCATGCATGGATCTACGCGCACGAGACGCCAATGAAGCTACGGGTGAGGAGAAAGGAAGGAGGGGTCATACCACCCTACCTTGGACAAGCCGATGGCATCGGAAGGGGCTTGGGAAGACAAGGTGAGCGGCTAAAGCTTGCATGCTTCTGCATCTGATCCACAGGAGAAGAAGGGGAAGAAGATGACGGCGAGCGGCTCCTTGGCACCCCGCAAGCCGGCGAGGAAGAAGAGGAGCACGAGGAGGTTTCCTTCCTGCGTACCAGATCGACGGAGATGCGAAGAGGAGGCTATCTTTCGGCACGAGCAAAGCTCTGCCGGAGCACCGAGGACATGGCGATGGTGAGGGCTTGAGATGCAGCTTACCCACGGCAGCGGGGAAGGAGAAGGGAGGACAGGGGAGAGGGATCCCTAGGGTTGCACGCCGGCAGGTTTATAAGAGGGCTCGGGGCCTAACATCGCCTCGACGTCCGTGCCATGACGGGCGCACTCTCTCTCACACACACACACCACTCTAACGCTGACGGAAGGAGACGGAAAGCAGGTAGCCATCGGGGGGGGCTCTATTGGGCTGCGGAGCGGAGGGAAGATGGGCCGCGAGGGGGAAGGAGGCCCATCACACCTGGACTCGCTCTCTCTCTCTCTCTTTGTGTCCCGAAACTGAATTTATTTTTATAAATAAAACAATTCAAAATCAACCAAATACCCCGTAGAGAATAAAAAGGATTTTTGCAAACCAAATTATTTGACACTAATTTAAATGCACCTATTTAATAAAATGAACGAGCCATTTCTGGCCAAAGCAAATTAATTAATTTTATCAATATATCCTGTTGTTTTATTTAAAGACATTAATGACAAAACTAGCAACACATGAAAGATCTCGCTTCCTCCACTCTAAACAATTTACTTAAGAAGAAGAACATTTTTAAAAGATTTATTGGGCAAGTTAAACTCATGTCAAAAACAATTGAGAGCAAAAGGGTTTGCATTGGTGCAAAGATGGAAAAGGGGTTTTTAAACTCCACTTGCACACACCTCACTCCCATGGTAGCACTAAACCACATAACACTCTAATCACACGACAATCACAAACCCACAACCTTGTGCACACAAAATATGATGATGAATGCTTATGATGCCATGATGCAAGAATGACATGAAGCAACCAATTAATTCATTCAAACCACATAGGCAAAACATGGAGGTCCACATGAGATACATGACCAAAATTGCAAGGGGTGCACTTGGTCTGTTACCACTCTCCCACACTACAAGAGGATCTCGACCCGAGATCTAAGAACTAAAGAACTCTGGAAATTCGGAACGGAGAAGGTCCTCACATTCCCAAGTAGCTACTTTGTCGGAGATGAGACCACTTCACCTTGAGAAACTTGATTGACTTGTTGCAAGTCTTATGCTCAGTTCCCTCTAGAATAGCAACTGGATGCTCACGATAAGATAGGTCTTCTTGGAGATCAATCTCTTGGAGGTCAATGGTATGCTCGGGAGTCTTGAAGCACCTCCGGAGCTGAGAGACATGGAAAACATCATGCACATTTGCGAAATTTGGAGGAAGCTCGAGTTGATAGGAAAGGTCACCTCTCTTTCCCACAACTCTGAAGGGACCCAGAAAACGAGGAGCTAGCTTCCCTTTGATTTCAAACCGCTGAGTGCCCTTCATGGGAGAAACTCTGAGATAGACAAAATCATCAATTTGAAAGGACACATCTTGATGTTTGTTATCGTAATAACTCTTCTGGCGGGATAGAGCTGCTTTGAGGTTCTCACGAATGACATGACACATCTCTTCTACTTCAGTGGTCATGCCATTGCCCCGAATTTGATGCTCACCGGTTTCAGACCAATTGAGCGGGGTATGGCACTTCTTTCCATAGAGAATATAGATAGGGGCCTTGCCTGAGCTAGCCTGAGAGCTGTTGTTGTATGAAAATTCAGTGTATGGAAGGCAGTCTTCCAATTTCATGCCGAAAGAGATCACATAGGGTCTGAGCATGTCTTCGAGGATTTGATTGACTCTCTCAACTTGGCCACTTGTCTTTGAATGGAATGCAGTGTTGAAACGGATCTTGGTACCCATAGCATACTGGAAGGAGTCCTAGAACTTGGAAGTGAAGAGGCTTCCACGATCCGAGGATATGAGCTGAGGAATACCATGCAAACAAACTATCCTTGACGTATACAACTCTGCCAGCTGAGTTGCCGAGATAGACTCTTTGATCGGAAGGAAATGGGCAACTTTGGTCAGCTTGTCGATAACCACAAAAATGGCATCGTTACCCCTCTTGGACTTAGGAAAACCAGTGACGAAGTCCATCTCCACATGATTGAATTTCCATTGTAAAATAGGCAAAGGCTGAAGGAGACCTGCTGGACGTTGATGTTCCACCTTCACTCCGCGACAAACATCACACTCGTTCACGAACTGAGCAATTTCACGCTTCATGCGAGTCCACCAGAAGGTTTGCTTGAGGTCCTGATACATCTTGGAACTGCCTGGACGAATAGAAAAGAGAGAATTATGTGCTTCGTCCATGATAACCTTCCTGAGATCACCTTTCGGAACCACCATACGGTCCTCAAACAACAAGGTATCTTTGTCATCAATGTGAAAGCACTTATACTTCAGAATGCCCTTGGCCACACCTTTCTTCACTTTCTTCACCATAGCATCAAGAAGTTGAGCTTGGTGAACCTGATCTTCCAGAGTCAGAGAGACTTGAAGATTTGCAAGAAAACTCTGCAAAATCATATGAAGATTGAGCTTGCGGAGGGCTTCACAAAGCTCGGGTTGAACATGCTTCATGATAAGACTGTTGCAGTACGCCTTTCAGCTGAGCGCGTCTGCAATGACATTTGCTTTTCCTAGAGTATACTCAATGCTTGGGTTGAAGTCTTCAATCATTTCCACCCAACGAGACTGCCGAATATTGAGATTGGGTTGAGTGAAAATGTACTTCAAGCTCTTGTGATCCATGTATACCTCAACTCGTCTACCCAACAACAAATGTCTCCAAGTCATCACAGCATGCACAATTGCTGCCAAGTTAAGATCATGAGTGGGGTAGTTCTTCTCGCTAGGCTTCAGTTTTCATGAGGTATAAGCAACAATCTTCCTATCTTGCATGAGAACGCCATGAGTACCTTAGAGGGAAGCATCACAAAACACTTGGAAAGGCTTTGATTGCTCTAGAGGAACAAGAAGTGGAGCTGAAGTCAGTTTCTTCTTGAGCGTATTGAACGCCACATCACACTTAGGAGACCAAACATACTTGACATTCTTATGGAGGGGATTGGACAGAGGCTTAGCAATTTGAGAGTTCTCCATGAATCTTCTGCAGTAACTTGCAAGATCGAGGAAGCTACAAAGCTACTTGACATTTTGAGGAGGCTCCCACTTCAAGATTGCCTCAACATTCTCAGGGTGCACTTTAATGCCCTCAGCAGAGATCACATGCCCAAGGTACACCACTTCATTGAGCCAAAACTCACACTTGGAAAACATAGCATAGAATCGATGATCTCTTAGCTTGTCAAGCACAAGCCGGAGATGCTCTGCATGTTCTTCTTCAGTCTCCGAGAACACAAGAATATCATCCAAATGCACCAAGACGAACTCATTCTTAAAAGGAGAGAATATGAAGTTCATCATTCTTGATAAGGTTGGAGGAGCATTGGCGAGACCAAAAGACATGACGGTGTACTCATAAGAGCCAAAACTTGTCCTGAAAGCAGTCTTTGTAATATCTTCTTCATAGATGCGAATCTGATGATAGCCCATGCAAAGATCAAGCTTTGAGAAAGCCTTGGCACCTTTCAGTTGTTCGTACAACTCATTAATGTTGGGAAGTGGGTACTTGTTCCTGATTGTCTTCTTTAGTCAATGGATGGTAATCAACACAAAGTGGGTCCGTGCCATCCTTCTTCTTGACAAATGGAGAAGAATTTGGTCTGATCAAACCTAGACGTTCTTGTTCATCTAGCTGCTTCTTCAACTCTTTCAGCTCTTCAGGGCCAAGCTTATAAGGACGCTTGCAAACCGGTTCAGTTCCAGGTTCGAGATCAATCACAAACTCAACTGGCCAGTGCGGAGGCATTCCTGGCAATTCTTCGGGAAAGACATCTTCATACTCACAAACCACCGGAATTTGAGAAATGGGTGAGATTTCACCCTTATCATTAAGAGCAAAGAGACGAATCATGTCATCGCGAGCAGAAAAAATGTTCACGTCTTCTGAAGGATGATTCAATTTGACTTCTTTGTCTTGACAATCAACATGCGCCTTGTTCATAGCCAGAAAATCCATGCCAAGAATAAGATCAATATCGGAATTACCGAGAAGAATTGGAGAAGCCAGAAAAGAATAATTGCCCATCTTGATAGAAACATCCGAAACACACACGTTGGAAGTCATTTGCAAACCTAGAGAAAGAACATTTAATGGCCTAGGGGTCTTCCCCGTCATGAACTCATTCTTAGCAACAAAAGGCCTAGATATGAATGAATGCGATGCACCAGTATCAAACAAAACTTTAGCAGGAATATAATTGACCGAGAGATTACCCATAATCAGTTCATGAGACTACTCTTCTTCAGCTGCATTCACCATGTTCACTCTTGCTGACTTGGGATTATGCTTCACCATAGCATTGCCTGGAGGTCTGACTGGAGGAGGTGGCAGAAGACGCCGCTGGTTGCACTTGTTTGAGTAGTGACCCTTTTGACCACACTTGTGACAAGTAACCTCTGAGAGCGGATGGAAGTTGCCTGGAGGAGGAACATTAGCTGACTTGGGTGCCTGGGGCCTCTGCTGATATCCTGGGTTGGGTGGGTGGGAAGAACCTGACTACCGAAGTGCTTCTGCTAACTGACGAGAACGGAACGGGGGAGGAGGAGGAACCCAATACTTCTGCTTCTTAGGACCGTCCGAGAGCTGGAAGAAGAAGAATAGGGTTCCCAGGAGCGCTTCCTTGAGTTCTCTAACTTGAGCTGAGTTTCCTAGACCTTCAAAGCCATGTTGTAGAACTGATCAAACTCACGAGGCTCTTGGAGGACGAGACCCGACAGAAGCTCATCATTGAGACCACCTCTGAACTAATAAATCATGGACTTGTCATTAGGAACATCTTGTTTAGCATAGCGGGCCAGATTCTAGAACTCGACGTTATACTAATAGACAGACTTGCTTCCCTACTTCAGGTGCCTGAACTTCTCACGCATCTCCTTGACAAATCTCGTCGGAATGTAATGGGCCCTGAAGTCACGACAGAAATCATCCTAGCTGACAACACGATCACCCCTAGAGTCCTTGTATTGCTGCCACCAATCTGCTGCCTGACCCTTGAGCTGAAACGATGCGAACCTGACATAGTCCTCTGGTCTAACAATGTTGCACTCAAAATTATTACTCATGTCATGGAGCCAATCATCTGCATCTAAAGGATGCTCACAACAGGTGAAAGACTTGGGTTGGTTGGCAAGGAACTGGTTGAGTGTCGCAAACTGAGGCTGATTCTGAAAATTCCCCTGATAACCTTGTTGACCCTGATCTCTCTCTTGTAATAGCCTGAGCAACATCTGAGTATTAGCATTGGTTGTGGCCATCACAGCTTGCCAAATTTCTGGAGGAGGGGTGGTGGTGGGCGTAGAGGAGGATCAGACTACTCGTCACCCTGACCTGGATTTCCACGAGTTGGTGGAGCCATCCTGGAGATGGACAAGAATATCAGCACATCATTGACAAAGATGATTGCAATAAGCTGAAGAAAATGACTTGAAAGAAATTGAATGGAATAACATTAATAGCCTTCCTACTGAAAAATTAGTAAGAATGCCTTCTTCTAGTTTGCGATAACATCATCAAATATTAGAAGCCACTTGAATATACACAACAAAGTATTGAGATAAGATATGCTCGGAACAAATGTATAGACCTCATACATCTGAAGAAAGATGATCCTAGGTAACTACTTAAATTCCCACCTAATAACTTCCGAACTCTTTGGTTATGCAATCGTGTGTTGGGGATACAGGGAGGCAAAATATCTCACACGACTAACAAACCCTACACTCCAACTGTATCCATCCGTCAACACATAACCATAGGCTTCGAAATTCCATCTATCTCAGATCCTTGAAAGCACAGCGATACCAAACATGGCAGTACCCCGGACGCCTTCCCAGTATTGGGTGACTCCAACCTTATCTCGCCATGATAAGTATTGATGCAATTTCGAACATCCTCCGTCCCGAGATACTAAGAAAACTGAATGATAACGATGTGCCAAGAATCCCCTGAAGCTCAACTCCGTGGAAGAAATCAAGTCAGACAAGAGGCACCAAGGCAGAACTCCATCACATCGGCATCATATAGTTTCCAAAATATCCGCGTGATCCTAAAAAAATTTGAACGAGAAGAGGAGTATAATAAAAAATTCCTAAGTCGAATAACTCACCAGAGTATAGAAGAGGAGTAAAATAAACCTACTCTCCAATATAGCCAGACTCAAAATAGTTTTACTACACTCGACTCGGCCAAGATCGATCAAGCAAAGGGCTCCTATGGTCGTATGGCTCTGAATACCAACTTGTAACACCCAAGATTCGCGCCTATCCTTATTTAGGCATGGGGGCCTCGACAGGGATAGAGGCGCATCTCGCCGTTTCGCAAGTGAAGTAAACATTGCATACATGTATGAAGAGATGAGTATAAGAGTTGGCTTACAGTCGCCACAAGCTAAATTACAAGTTCACACAATTATTCAAACATCATACGGAAGATAGGGCCCGTCTACGGGCGAAATCAAGCGAAGAAAAGAAGCAATGAAAAACTGCCTTGCTAGCCCAAAGATCACGATCATGGCCTCTCTACTCATCGGGGTACATGACATACATCCTGCCATGTTCTTCATCATATTCCCATTGGAGCTGGTTCACATCATATGGCACGGACTCATCAACACCTGCACCTATATTGTTGTAATCTGTGAGCCACGGGGGACTGGGAAATCATGTAACCCGGGTACCGAAACTATGTAAGCTTATCGGTTTAGAAGGGGTAAGTGTTGAGTTTGCATCAAGCACTAGCATTATTTGGTGGCTATATTATGAGAACATGAATGTAAATATGGTGGTCTACATAATACGGTCAAAAATTAACATGATCACTAAGTGATCCTAAACACCTACTTACGTCAAACATAACCCCACCATGTTATCTCTCAGTTCATGTTCGCGAGCAGAGACGATCACGGTTACGCACACGGTTGTTGTATTTTATTAGAGTTTACTTCAAGTTTACTATAACTGGGTGTTAAACAAAATATCCAAGTTTCCAAATAACCGCGGGCACGACTTTCAGAAAGATTTAACCCTGCAGGGGTGCTCCAACTAATCCATCACAAATTAACCACATGTCGCGAGAATAACCTTGACCATGGGTCTCGTGATCATCCTAGGCAATTCCAAAGGAAAACCGACACCTCGAGATAGCCTGAAGAAGATCGGAGTTCCTCGCGCAAGACATTCGAGAAAGGTAAAACAAGTCCAGCAAAACCGCCCAACGTGCTGACGAACCCGATAAGAGCCGCGTATCTCGTTCTCAGGACATGACCGGATGAACATTATGTACGGCGGCCTAATAGAGATCCCTCGAGTGGCCCCGAGGTGGCCCCGCAAGTGGCTCTGGGTTGGACCAACACTCATGAGGAGCACTAGCCCGGGTTGTTGATTAATTATCCACGGGATTGCTAAGCCCTATGCATTTTTATTAAGTTGTTAAGAAAATAGTACCAATTTTTGGTCTTGCTAGACAAGCTTTAATATCAAACGAATAATGAAGGGGGTCCCCATAACAACCCCAAGCATGCTAGGAGCGCAAAATATGGAAGTATAACAGCCGTAACAAGTAACTATGGCTGTAAAAGTGGAACAAAACACTAAGCAAAAGGCCAAGCCTTCCACCTTACCAAGATATATATGTGCATTAAATTAAATAGCAGAAAAATATTGTGATATCTCCAGATATCCATGTTATCACATGGAAACAACCTACACCTACATCTAAGAACGCTCTAAGAGGGGCTAAGCAGCGGTAACTTAGCCAAACAAGGTTTGCTAGGTAGTGGAGGGGGTTAGAGGCTATCATGGCAATGTAGGAGGCTTGACATTCAAGTGGTAGGTAATGCAAGTGTAACGATAAGAGCAAGACTTATAGCAAAGCAAAAAATAGCATCGGGATCCGGGTACGATCATCTTGCCTATTGGTTCTTCAGAAGGACAAAGAGCTGGGTCCTCGTTGTGGTACTCTCCTGGATCTTCGTACTCAGGTTTGACACTCGTGTATAACCAAATACAGACAACAACAATAAACAAACAACCAAGGTGCAATGCACAAACAAGATTATGCATGATTCATTTGAAGTATTTAACATGGCTATCCTAAGCTAGTCATGTTTCTCGTGCAAATGTTAAGTTATTTACAATTATGGGAAGAACCTCATGTTAAGTTGTTTGAACATGCATGATCATGGAAAATATGCATTCTTCACACAAAAACGATGCAAATGCATATGTAAAACGTAGGAAGCACAGTAATGGTTCTCACGCTACGCTCACGGCAAGGTATGAACACAAAATACAAGGCAAGGAAGGCCATGGGGTATTCCTTGGTATTCCAAGGTAGCCACTAGTTAGGAAATGAAAACCCAATCACAATAGCACCAAAGAGAAAGCGAAACAATGGAGCATAGCTCCCACAAGCAACAACACAAAACTACACACACCCTGTCCAAAACAGCAACATCGCAACTTCCACAGAAATTATCTAGAGCTACCAAATGTTTCCAACCTCAAACAAAGCATGTAGACAAACTACATAACATGCTTAACAAATCTACCAACTACACAAATTTATAGGAAGCAAGGATCACTAAGCATGAAGCTCACCAGATGGCATAATGAAACAGATTCTACGAAATTAGTGAAAATCATAGATTTCTGGAATCTGAGTTATCCTGATAGCAATTTGACAACACAAAGCAATGATGCTAGAGACCACCTCATGGCATGAAAAGTAATAGGATGATAGAGGACAATACCTACTACAAAACACTAGCACTAAGCTTGAGCTAAATCTCAAGAGAACACTTGGTAGCATCCACTAAACATGGCATAAAAATAATTACAGATTCTCAGACTTAGAAATATTTAGAAAGTTGAAAACAACAACATTTTGTTACCTACTTTGGAGCAAGAACCCAATTACATGCAAGTTTATCATGTCAAAAGAAAATACCATGGCATAACACTCACCAAACACTACCACTTTCATGTTGACACAAATATCATAGCATCCATGGATTCATTGTTACAAAAATGACAAAATGACATATAGGAGCGAAATGACATTTTGCAAAACTTGCTCAAAAGCTAAAACCAAGTGCACCAATGGATTCCTGGGATTTTTCTACCCCAAATCAATATATCACATCCCTATATTTGCTTTTGAAGAGCTCCTAAAACCTAGCTCGAAAATAACATGCTGTCACTCATAAGTTAAAAACTTACCCTATTTGAACATTGCAAAAAATGGCCTAGTCCAGATTTGGACATTTCCATAAATGGAATTAATCTAATAAACAGAAAAACTAACAAGCAATAAAATAAAACCAAAACAAATGCAAGGACGGGACCCACCTAGCAGTGAGCTAGGGCCCTCTGTGGGTATGACAAGTGGGGCTACGGCCCTATTGTCATACACACACATCACACACACACACACACACATGCCACACACACACAGGACACACCACGCACACACATGCTAGCACACGTGGATCCAGGCCACAGCCACACCAGATCCGGATCCACAAACACAAGCACAGGCACAAACAAAAAAGAAAATGGGCCGGGGGATTTTGAACCCACGACCTCTCGGTCGAATCCCTCGGCGCACCACTATGCTATGACGCGGTGCCTGACTGGACGAGGGGCTGCACGCGAAATATACAGAGAAAAACAGGGCCTCTTCTTCTCTCATCGGTATGGGAGATGGCAATGATGCTGACGGCTACTCCGGCGGACTCCAGTGAGATAGACCACCGGCGGGAGCTGCGGGAGGCGAGGGGAAGCTATTCCCGTGGTCCACTGGCGGCTTACGCACAACAAAGTAGCTCGAGGACGAGCCCGTGCTCGGCTAAGGCACGACGGCAACAACGAAGGATGCGGCGATGCAGGGCAGAGCGCGAGCGAGCGAGGGAAGAGGAGCACACGGGAGGCGACACGGAGCAGCTAACCATTAGATGCGGGCCCCCGACGCAACGCAGCGAGCAACGGGCACTACCACACACACGAATAACACCGGCTTCATGGAGCTACGCGGGCACGACCTTGGCATGCGTGGATCTACGTGCACGAGACGCCAACAAAGCTACGAGTGAGGGGAAAGGAAAGAGGGGTCATACCACTCTACCTTGGACAAGACGATGGCGTCGGAAGGGGCTTGCGAAGACGACGACGAGCGGCTAAAGCTTGGCACGCTTCTACACCTGATCCGCAGGAGAAGAAGAGGAAGAAGATGACGGCGAGCAGCTCCTTGTTGTCTTGCGAGCCGGCGAGGAAGAATAGGAGCACGGGGAGGTTTCCTTCCCACTCACCAGATCGACGGAGACGCGACGAGGAGGCTATATCCGGGCACGAGCAGAGCTCTGCCGAAGCACCGAGGATATGGCGATGGCGAGGGCTTGGGATGCAGCTTACCTGGCGGGGAAGGAGAAGGGAGGAAAGGGGAGAGGGATCCCTAGGGTTGCGCGTCGGCAGGTTTATTAGGAGGCACGGGGCCTAACGCCATCTCGACGTCCGTGCCACAGCGGGTGCACTCTCTCTCACACACCACTCTAATGCTAACGGAAGAACGAGACAGGGAGTAGGTAGCCATCGGGGGGGCGGGGCTTTGCTGGGCTGCGGAGCAGAGGGAAGATGGGCCGCGAGGGGGGAAGGAGGCCCGTCACCCCTGGACTCTCTCTCTCCCGAAACTGAATTTATTTCTATAAATAAAACAATTCAAAATCAACCAAATACCCCACAGAGAATAAAAAATATTTTTACAAACCAAATTAGTTGACATCAATTTAAATGCACCTATTAAATAAAATGAACCAGCCATTTTTTAGCCAAAGAAAATTAATTACTTTTAGCAATATATCATGTTGTTTTATTTAAGGACATTAATGAAAAAAGTAGCAACACATGAAATAGGTCACTTGCTCCACTCTAAACAATTTACTTAAGAAGAAAAACATTTTTAAAAGTTTTATTGGGCAAGTTAAACTCACGTCAAAAACAATTGAGAGCAGAAGGGTTTGCATTGGTGCAAAGATGAAAAAGGGGGTTTTAAAGTCCACTTGCACACACATCATTCCCATGGTAGAACTAAAGCACATAACACTCTAATCACACCACATTCACAAACCCACAACATTGTGCACACAAAACATGATGATGAATGCTTATGATGCCATGATGCAAGAATCACATGAAGCAACAATTAATTCATTCAAACCACATAGGCAAAACATGAAGGTCTACATGAGATACATGACCAAAATGGCAAGGGGTGCACTTGGGCTATTACAGGTGCTTGGGGAACCAGCATATGTCATTGCTTCCTTTGCAGCAAAGGGGAAACTGCACCGCCTAGCGCACTGGTGCTCGCCTGTCCATCCTTGCGTCATCTTTGACTCCCGAGGCCAGGTCTTGCATAGGAAGCTTCGCCACTCCGGAGGGGTCCTGGGCAGGCCCATCCTTCATGGGTGTTGTCGTTGTTCCTCCTCGCGAGGCTCGGCCCCTCGTGAGGGCCTTGTGTTGAGTGGGGCATCGTCTGGTCCCATTTGGTTGACGAAGTGGGCCATGCCCTGGGCCGCAGGCAGGCAGGACTGGGTACCCCCGTTCCCAGAATGCCGACAATAGCCCTCGGGCCCATAGCACGCTCGAGCTAGCTTACCGGCGAAGCCTGAGGGACGGCCAGAAGTGCCGCGGGCCCCAAACGCCTACGGGCCAGGCTTGGCACGCGTCAAGCGCCTCGGCGGCGGCTCCTCCACTCCCCGAGGGCGTTCGGAACCACTCCTAGTCAAACTGATGCGCTGCCTGGGCACTGCGTTGGTCATCATTGCGTCCCATTGAATGTTGTTGCTGCCCTGGGCCACGCAGATGTGATCCTTCGACGGGACACGTGCCCCCAGAACGAGAGGGGGCGCCAGGCGGCCTCTGGCTGTATATAAACTAGCGAGGGAGAGAAAACCCTCATGCATTGTCATGCCCAAGATGCGCGCCTATCCATTTTAAGGCACGAGGCCTCGCAAGGGATAGATGTGCATCTTGCCGTTAGCAAGAATAGTATCATCACAACATACAATATTGAAAGAGATGAGTATACAAGGTTGGCTTACACTCGGCACGTGCTAACTTACAATGACACTCAATTCACATCCTCAAGTTGAACACAGGGTCCGAATACGGGTGAAATCAAACGATAAAAACAGATGCAAATGATACTATCTCGCTATCCCAAAGATCATGACCAGGTCCTCTACTCATCCGGATACGTCACATACATCCTGCTTCTTTCCTCGTCATATTCCCACTGGAGCTGGGTGAGATCATCCTGCACGAACTCATCTGAACCTGTACCTGGAGTTGTTGTAGTAAAGTGTGAGCCATAGAGGACTCAGCTATCATGTGCCCGGGTACCGAGACTATTCCAGCTTGAAGGTTGGGATGGGGTAAGTGTTTAGTTTGCAGCAGCACTAAGCATTTATGGTGGCTAACTTACGCGACATGAAAATAAGTATGAGTGGCCTACGATGAATGATCGAATCTAGTGTGATCCCTATGAGATCCTGAACACTTACTTACGTCAATCATAACCCCACCATGTTCTCTCTCGGATCATATTCACGAGCAAAGATGATCACGGTTACTCACACAGTTGGTGTATTTTAATTAGAGTTAACTTCAAGTTAACTATAACTTGGTGTTAAACAAATATCCAAGTTGCCACATAACCGTGGGAACGGCTTTCCGAAAGATTTTACCCTGCAGTGGTGCTCCAACTAACCCATCACAGATTATCCACACTCTGCGGGAATAGCCTCGACCACGGATCTGGCGATCATCATAGGTAATTCCAAAGGAATTCCAACACTTCGAGATAAACCCGAAGAAAGTCAGAGTCCGCACGCAAGATATCCGATAAAGGTAAACCAAGTCCAGCAAGATCTCCCGACGTGCCAACGAACCCGATAAGAGCCGCGGATCTCAGTCTCGGGACACGACGAATTGTCCAAACTTCAGGTAGGCCAAACACAGAGTTGCCCCTGGTGGCCATCGTTTGTTGACATTTTTGGACCAACACTCATGCGGAGCACTGGCCCGGGGGTTGATTAATTATCCACGGGGTTGCAAAGCCCTATGCAAGTTTTATTAAGTTATTAGCAAATGTAGTACCAAAGTTGGGTCTTGCCAAACAAGTTTTAATCTCAACCAAATAAACGATGGGGTTCCCATAACAACCCCGAGCATTTTAGGAGCGCAAAATATGAAAAACATAACACTGGTAACAAGGAGCTAAAGGCGGTAACAGAGGAACAAATCACTTAGCTAAAGGCCAAGCCTTCCACCGATGCCAAGATATATATGTGCTTTAAATTAAATAATAGATAATATTGTGATATCCAAATCCATGTTATCATGTGGAACAACCTACACTTGCAACTAAGAACGTTATAAGAGGGGCTGAACAGCGGTAACTTAGCCAATCAAAGGTTTGCTAGGATGTGGAGGTTAGAGGCTGTCATGGCAATTAGGAGGCTGATATAAAGTGGTAGGTAGCGCAATTGTATCGATAAGAGAGAGAATCTGGCAAGCAAAAATAGTATCGGGATCCGGGTACGATCATCTTGCCTGTTGGTTCTTCAACGGAACAAGTAGCGGGATCCTCGTAGTGGTACTCTCCTGGGTCCTCATACTCAGTATCAACACTCGTGTCTGCCCAAGAGAAACATCAACAATAAACATCCAACCAAGGTTCAATGCACAACCAAGATGATGCATGATTCATTTATGAAAAATTAACATGGCTAACCAAAACTATTCATGTTTCACTAGCAAAGTTTGTTCATTAATGAATGTGGACAGAACCTCATGTTAACTTATTTAGACATGCATTATCATGGAAAATATGGATGCATCATGCAAAATCGATAGAAATGCATATAAAGAACGCAAGAAACGGAGTTACGGTTCTCACGATACGCTCACGACAAGGTACGGAGGAAAAATCACAAGACCACCCAGCCATGGGCTAATTCTTGGCATTCCAAGGTAGCCACTGGATAGGTGATGAAAAACCAATCACAATATCCTCAAGAATCAATCAATTCCATGGAGTATAGCTCCCACAAGTCACAAAACAACAAAACTCACAATCTGCCACAAAACAGCAACATAGCAACTTCTACAGCTCATAACTTGAGCTACAGGAACCCTACAGCCACAAACAAGATATGGACAGTACCTACACAACACCCACATCAACTTATCCAACTACACAACCAGCAAAGTAGGCACACATAAATAAGCATGAGGCAATCAAGTTGACATGATGAAACAGTTTTTTGGGACTTGGTGAAAATCCCAGTTTTCTGGAATCTGACATAATAAAGTAGCAAGTTGACAGCAGTATCTAAATATGCTAGAGAGCACCTATTGGATTGAAAATTAATAGAATGGTAGTAGACAACATCTAATTCAAGTAATGAGCATGCTCAAATTCACAACACATCACTAGATACCACCCACTCTTCATGGCATAAAAATAACAACAGATTCCCAGACTTTGTAGTTTTTAGCATGTTGAAACAGAAACATTAAGTAGGCAACTTAACAGCATGTTGCCGACTTATATGGGTGGTTCTCATATTAAACAAAAATACCATGGCATACTAGATACAAAACACTAGCACTTCCTAGTTGACACATCTCCCATAGCAGGCATGGATTAATTCAAGAAAAAATGACAAAATGACATCTCGGCTAAAATTACAGATTTATGAACTTCCTCAAAAGTGAAATCTGAGAGTTCGAATGGATTCATTGGCTCTTTCTACCCCAAAACCATGTGTCATACTCATATGCTCATGAGAAACATCAAGGCACACTCAAATAGCAAAACTACCACCTACTCTTCATTAGACCAAACCGACTTTAATTGGAATGCACATAAATGGGCATGAGCATATTGGCAACTTAGATGAGAATGTAAATGAGATGAAAATCTACATGCCAAGCTTATATCATCAAAGGGGGTATGTCAAGTGGGAGAACCCACTAGTCCCCCCCCCACACACACATGTCCATATATGCTTAGAGCATATAGCACATACACACACACAAGTGCACATGGCACTACTCACAACACAACTGATGTGTGTGGTGTTCATCCACACATATTGACATACACATATTCTCAATGCATAATGCATATGCATATGTAGATGGTCACACACACACTCTCTCTCACACACACAAACACTTGCATGTATATCTCATAGATATACACACATACACTCTTAACACACATACATACACACACTCTAAACATACACAAGAACACATAAGACACATGCATATGTGCTCACACACATATGCACTACACCCACTCACATGCACACACATACACACTCAAATACAAATGCACACATATCTCATGAGTGTATGCATAGCATACACACTACACACTAGACATGCACAATGCACATACACACCACAACACACACCATATTGCATACAACCGGAAAAAATGCAACTAATATGCACAAGTATGCCCACATATACATATATACATCAACAAAGCAGAAAACAAATAAAACAAAGAAGAAGAAAACAGCAGAATGGGGAGGGGTTCGGGTTCGAACCCCCGACCTCCTGGTCGTCCCCCAGAGCACCCACCACTCTCTATGCCGATGACTACTAACAGAGGAGGGGGGCTTCAGCACTAGTACACACATATCGCCCTTAACTTACAAAACTGATAGAGCAACCATGGCGACAGGCAAACGGCGGCGACAATTCCGGCGAGCGCACGGCAGATCCGGCGACACCAACCGCTCTCACGCACAAGGGATCATCTGCGGTTCCATTCCACTGCTCACCTTGCGGTGAGGAGCAAGAAGGCGAGCGATAAGCACTCGTCTTGCTACCGGCAGCGACAGACGCGGCGGCGACCACCTACGGGCTACACGCGGAGGAAAAGGTCTACGGGGACCGGTTGCTCACCTTGGCAGAAGGTGACGATGAGCCGGTCAAGACGGAGTTGACGAAGGGGAAGAAGACGGCCGGAGACGACGCAGGGGAAGAAAACGGCGGAGCGGGAACTTCCGGCGACGACGGAGCGGTCGCTGCAGAGCTCCTCCGGGGCCCTAGCGGCGGGAATGGAACGACGGGAGAACCCCTGAGCTCCACGCCATCGCCACCATGGATGCGACCCACCGGAGACGCGGTGGCGGCGAAGAAGAAGACCAGCGGCAACTCTGAACCTCACTGCACCTCTCTGAAAGCCTTACCTGGCAGGGGGAAGAAGAGAGGAGGGAGAGAGGTGGAGGGGGAGATGGGAGCTACAACGACGGTGGGGAGAAGAGGAACCCTAGGAGAGGGTGCACGCACGTCGAAGGCTTAAATGGGCGATGGGACAGACGGCGACGGCGGCAGAAAGGCGACGGCGGACGCGGCTCTCCTCACACTGAACCTGACGGCGACGGAAAGGGTAGCAGGTAGCCGTTCCCGAGCGGGCTGGGCCACGGGAAGGCCCACACTCCTCACCCTCTCTCACAAAACAAAGCAGGAAGGGTTTTCCCCAAAAAATTTAAAAAAAACACAGAAACACAAAATAAATCCCCAGAGCAAAATAAAAGGCTTTAGTGCAAAACAAAAATAATTTTATAAAGAAAATAATGTGCACTATTTAATAAAAAAACTAAGTTGATTTATAGGACAAATTATTTTAATACTTTAATAAAAGACAGCTCCTGTTTAATTTCAACACAAAATCATACCAACCCGAAACAACAAAAGAACCACACTCTAAATTCAAAATATGCACAGGTCTAGCTCTTGAACATTTTTAAACAATTTAAGAATCAACTTAATTCTGCTAATAAAATAATATGAAGAGAAGGGGGTGTTGGAAGGGGATGTTTGGTAAGGAAAAAGAGAGGGGAAGAAGAAGAAGTTGCACACATGACTCCATCCACCTCAAACACCAACACAACACAAGGCATACTCACAACCACCACATCATACAACAACACATGAAGACAAGTAAGGCATGATGAATGCTATGATGGATGAAATGATGCATGAATGCAAAACCACACATGAGACAAGGTGCAATTCATATCATAGCTCATGACACATGGTTCATACAATGGGGTTACAAGCTAGAAAAGGAAGGGACAACACTTGGGCTGTCACAACTCTCCTACACTACATGAGGATCTCGACCCGAGATCTAGGAACGAAAGAAGTCCAGGAATTTGGAACGGAGAAGGCCCTCGCTTTCCCAAGTAGCTTCTTTGTCGGAATGATGAGACCAGTTCACCTTGAGGAACTTGATAGACTTGTTGCGTGTCTTATGCTCAGTTTCTTAAATAATTGCAACTGGGTGCTCACGATACGAGAGATCTTCTTGGAGATCGATGTCCTGGAGGTCAATGGTTCGCTCAAGAGTCTTGAAACATTTCCGGAGCTGAGAAACATGGAAGATATCGTGCACGTTTGCGAAATTTGGAGGAAGCTCTAGTTGATATGCAAGACCACCTCTCTTGCCAACAACTTTGAAAGGACCAACAAAACGAGGAGCTAGCTTCCCTTTAATTCCAAACCACTGAGTGCCCTTCATGGGAGAGACTCTGAGATAGACTAGATCATCCACTTGGAAAGAATCAACCCGATATTTGTCATCGTAATAACTCTTCTGTCGGGGGTGAGCTGCTTTGAGGTTCGCACGAATGACATGGCACATTTCTTCTACTTTAGTGATCATGTCATTACCCAATATCTGACGCTCACCGGTTTCAGACCAGTTAAGCAGGGTACGACACTTTCTGCCATAGAGAATCTCGAAAGGGGCCTTGCCAGAACTAGCTTGAAAGCTATTGTTGTATGAGAATTCAGCATATGGAAGACAGTCTTCCCACTTCATGCCGAACAAAATCACATAGGCTCTGAGCATATCTTCGAGGATATGATTGACTCTCTCAACTTGACCACTTGTCTGCGGATGGAACACAGTGCTAAAACGGATCTTGGTACCCATAACAGTCTGGAAGGACTCCCAAAACTTAGAAGTAAAGAGTCTTCCACGGTCAGAAGAGATGAGCTGAGGAATACCATGTAAAGACACTATCCTTGACGTATACAACTCTACAAGCTGAGCTATCGAGATAGATTCTTTGACTGGCAGGAAATGAGCAACTTTTGACAGCTTGTCAATAACCACAAAGATGGCATCGTTGCCTCTCTTGGACTTGGGAAACCCAGTTATGAAATCCATCTCCACACAATCGAATTTCCACTCTGGGATAGGCAAAGGCTGAAGAAGACCTGTTGGACATTGATGATCTGCCTTCACTCTGCGACAAACATCACACTCGTTCACGAACTGAGCAATTTCACGTTTCATGCGAGTCCACCAGAAGGTTTTCTTGAGATCTTGATACATCTTTGAACTGCCTGGATGAATGGATAGAAGAGAATTATGTGCTTCGTCCATGATAACCTTTCTGAGATCACCTTTTGGAACCACAAGACGGTCCTCAAAGAACAAGGTGCCTTTGTCATCAACACGAAAGCACTTATACTTCGGAATGCTCTTGGCCACTTGAAGATTTGCAAGAAATCCTTGCGGAATCATCTGGAGGTTGAGCTTGCGGAAGGCTTCACAAAGCTCGGGCTGAAGAGGCTTCAAGATGAGACTATTGCAGTACGCCTTACGGCTAAGCGCGTCTGCAATGACATTTGCTTTCCCAGGAGTATACTCAATGCTTGGATTGAAGTCCTCAAGCATTTCCACCCAACGAGATTGCCGAAGATTGAGATTGGGTTGAGTGAAAATGTACTTCAAGCTCTTGTGATCAGTGTACACCTCAACTGGTCTACCCAACAACAAATGCCTCCAAGTCATTAGAGCATGCACAACTGCCGCCAACTCAAGATCATGAGTGGGATAGTTCTTCTCGGCAGGCTTCAACTGACGCGAGGTATAAGCAACAATCTTCTTGTCTTGCATGAGAACACCACCAAGACCTTGGAGAGAAGCATCACAGAGAACTTGGAAAGGCTTCGACTGCTCAGGAGGAACAAGAACTAGAGCTGAAGTCAGTCTCTGCTTGAGCGTCTTGAATGCTACATCACACTCAGGAGACCGAACATACTTGACACTCTTCTGGAGGAGATTGGACAGAGGCTTGGAAATTTGAGAGAATTTCTCCACGAATCTTCTGCAATAGCTAGCAAGCCCAAGGAAGCTCCGAAGCTGCTTCACATTTTGAGGAGGTTCCCACTTCAGGATTGCCTCAACTTTCTCAGGGTGCACTTTAACTCCCTCGGCAGAGATGACATGCCCAAGGTACACCACTTCATTGAGCCGAAACTCACACTTGGAAAACTTGGCATAGAATCGATGCTCTCTTAACTTGTCAAGCACAAGGCGGAGATGCTCTGCATGCTCTTCTTCTGTCTCCGAGTACAGAAGGATATCATCCAGATAGACCAAGACGAATTCATTCTTGAAAGGAGAGAAAATGAAATTCATCATTCTTGAGAAGGTTGGAGGAGCATTAGCAAGACCAAACAACATGACGGTGTACTCATAAGAGCCAAAACTCGTCCTCAAAGCGGTCTTGGGAATGTCTTCTTCGCGAATGCGAATCTGATGATAACCCATGCGAAGATCAAGCTTTGAGAAAACCTTGGCACCTTTCAGTTGTTTAAACAACTCATTGATGTTGGGAAGTTGGTATTTGTTTCTGATTGTCTTCTTGCTCAATGGTCGGTAGTCAACACAAAGACGATCCGTGCCATCTTTCTTCTTGACAAACAAAACACCACAACCCCATGGAGAAGAACTTGGTCTGATCAGACCCAGACGTTCTTGCTCATCTAGCCGCTTCTTCAATTCTTTCAGCTCTTCGGGGCCAAGTTTATACGGGCGCTTGAAGACCGGTTTAGTTCCGGGCTCGAGATCAATCACGAACTCGACTGGCCGGTGTGGAGGCATTCCTGGCAACTCTTCTGAAAAGACATCTTCATACTCACAAACCACCAGAATTTGAGAAATCGCTGAGATTTCACCCTTCTCATTAAGAGCAAAGAGACGGATTGTGTCATCGCGAGCCACGAATATAATCACATCTTCTGAAGGATGAGTCATCTTGACTTCTTTTGCTTGACAATCAACATAAGCCTTATTTAAAGCCAGGAAGTCCATGCCCAGAATGAGATCAATATAGGAATTCCCAAGAACAAGTGGAGAAGCCAGAAAAGAATAATTGCCCATCTTGATAGAAGCATCCCGAACCACATAACGAGAATTCATTTGTAAACCCGGAGACACCACAGTCAATGATTTAGACAATTCTTCACAACAAAACTCATGCTTTGAAACAAATGACCTTGATATGAATGAATGCGATGCCGCAGTATCAAACAAAACTTTTGCAGGAATAGAGTTAACTGAGAGATTACCCATGATCACTTGAGAAGAATCCTCTGCCTCTGCTGCGTCCACATGGTTAACTCTTGCAAACTTGGGATTATGCTTCACCATTGCATTGCTTGGAGGCTTGACAGGAGGAGGAGGTGGAAGACGCCACTGGTTGCACTTGTTTGCATAGTGACCCTTCTGGCCACACTTGTGACAAGTCACCTCAGAAAGCAGACGAACATTGCCTGTAGGAGGGTCAAGAACAGCCTTGAACGCCTGGGGTCTCTGCTGGAATCCTGGGTTGGGTGGGTGGGAAGAACCACGACCACCAAACTGCTTCTGCTGATGAGGAGGACGAAACAGAAGAGGATTTGGCGCCCAATACTTGTGCTGCTTGGAAACCATCTGAGAGCCAGAAGAAGAAGAATATGAATCCCTTGAACGCTTCTTGGAGTTCTCCAACTTGAGCTAGCTGTTTCAACCTTAAAAGCCATGTTGTAGAACTGATCAAACTCCCGAGGTTTCTGAAGAACTAGGCCTGGTAGAAGCTCATCCTTGAGACCACCTCTAAACTGATAGATCATAGCCTTATCATCTGGAACATCTCGCTTGGCATAACGAGCTAGATTCTAGAACTCGACGTTGTACTAGCAGACAGACTTCCTTCCCTGCTTCAGGTGCCTGAACTTCTCACGCATATCCTCGACAAAGCTTGTCGGAATGTAATGAGCCCTGAAGTCATGACGGAAATCGTCCCAAGTAACAACACGATCGCCCCTGGAATCCTTGTATTGCTGCCACCAATCAGCTGCTTGACCCTTGAGCTGGAACGATGCAAACCTGACAAAGTCCTCTGGCCTGACATTCCTGCACTCGAAATGCTTACTCATATCACGAAGCCAATCATCAGCATCAAAAGGCTGCTCACAACAGGTGAAAGACTTGGGCTGGTTGGCAAGGAACTGATTGAGCGTTGCAAACTGAGGCTAATTCTGAAAATTCCCTTGAAAACCTTGTTGTACCTGCTCCCTTTCTTGCAACAGTCTGAGCAACATCTGAGTGTTCACATTGGTTGCGGCCATCACAGCTTGCCAAGCTTCTAGAGGAGGAGGCGCAGGAGGGGGTGGGGGGTGGAACATTAGCCTGCTCCTCACCACGACCCGGATTGTTGCGAGTTGGTGGAGCCATCCTGAAGATGGACAAAACGCATCAGCACCTCATGATAAGATGAATTCAAAGCTGAATCAAATGCTTGAAAGAAATTGAACAAATAAGAACACAGCCTTCCTACTAGAAAATTAGTAAGAATGCTTCTTCGTTCATGATAACATCATCAGATATAATAAGCCACTTGCAATAACACAAAAGTATTGAGCTAAGCGCTCGGAACAAATGTACATGCCCATATACATCTGAAGAAGATGATCCTAGATGACTACAAGATTTCCCACCTATGAACTTCCGAAAACTTTCTGGTTATGCAATCCGGTGTGGGGGATACAAGGAGGAAATATCTCACACAACTAGCAATCCTACACCCCAACTGTATCCATCCTTCAACACATAACCATAGGCTTTCACAAACTCATCTAATCTGGAATCCTCAAACTTACAACGGTACTAAGCCATGGTCGTACCCCGGATGCCTCCTAGTACTGGGTGACTCCGACCTTATCTCACCACGATAAGTATTGAAGTAATTCTGAACACTCTCTGTCCTGAGATATCAAGGAAGCTGAATGATAACGATGTGCCAACATTCCCTGGAGCTCGACTCCCCGGAAGAAATCAAGTCAGACAGGAGGCACCAAGACAGAACCATGTCACATCGGTATCACATAGACTCCAAAATACCCGCGTGATCCTAAAAAAAATTGAACGAGAAGAGGAGTAGAATCAAAATTCCTAAGTCGAAAACCTCACCAGAGCAAAGAAGAGGAGTAAAAAGAATCCTACTCTCCAATATAACTAGACTCAAAATAGTTTTACTAGACACGACTCGGCCAAGTTCGAAAAAGCAAAGGCTCCTATGGTCGTATGGCTCTGAATACCAACTTGTCACGCCCAAGATGCGCGCCTATCCATTTTAAGGCACGAGGCCTCGCAAGGGATAGATGTGCATCTTGCCGTTAGCAAGAATGGTATCATCACAACATACAATACTGAAAGAGATGAGTATATAAGGTTGGCTTACACTCGCCACATGCTAACTTACAATGACACTCAATTCACATCATCAAGTTGAACACAGGGTCCGACTACGGACGAAATCAAACGATAAAAATAGATGCAAATGATACTATCTCGCTATCCCAAAGATCACGACCAGGTCCTCTACTCATATGGATACGTCATGTACATCCTGCCTCTTTCCTCTTCATATTCCCACTGGAGCTAGGTGAGATCATCCTGCTTGAACTCATCTGAACCTGTACCTAGAGTTGTTGTAGTAAACTGTGAGCCACAGAAGACTCAGCTATCATGTGCCTGGGTATAGAGACTATTCCAGCTTGAAGGTTGGGATGGGGTAAGTGTTTAGTTTGCAGAAGCACTAAGCATTTATAGTGGCTAAGTTACGCAACATGAAAATAAGTATGAGTGGCCTACGATGAACGATCGAATCTAGTATGATCCGTATGAGATCCTGAACACTTACTTACGTCAATCATAACCCCACCGTGTTCTCTCTCGGATCATATTCACGAGCAGAGATGATCACGGTTACTCACACAGTTGGTGTATTTTAATTAGAGTTTACTTCAAGTTAACTATAACTAGGTGTTAAACAAATATCCAAGTTGCCACATAACCGCGGGCACGGCTTTCCGGAAGATTTAACCCTGCAGTGGTGCTCCAACTAACCCATCACAAATTAACCACACTCCATGGGAATAGCCTCGACCACGGATCTCGCGGTCATCATAGGTAATTCCAAAGGAATTCCAACACCTCGAGATAAATCCGAAGAAAGTCAGAGTCCGCACGCAAGATATCCGATAAAGGTAAACCAAGTCCAGCAAGACCTCCCGATGTGTCGACGAACCCGATAAGAGCCGCGTATCTCAGTCTCAAGACACGACAGGTTGTCCAAACTTCCCGTAGGCCAAACACAGAGTTGCCCCTGGTGGCCACCGGCTGTTGACATTTTTGGACCAACACTCATGCGGAGCACTAGCCCGGGGGTTGATTAATTATCCACGGGGTTGCAAAGCCCTATGCAAGTCTTGTTAAGTTATTAGCAAATGTAGTACCAAAGTTGGATCTTGCCAGACAAATTTTAATCTCAACCAAATAAACAAGGGGGTTCCCATAACAACCCCGAGCATGTTACGAGCGCAAAATATGGAAAATATAACATCAGTAACAAGGAGCTAAAGGCGGTAACAGCAGAACAAATCACTTAGCAAAAGGCCAAGCCTTCCACGAATACCAATATATATATATGTGCATTAAATTAAATAATAGATAATATTGGGATATCGAAATCCATGTTATCACATGGAAAAACCTGCACTTGCAACTAAGAACGTTATAAGAGGGGCTGAGCAGCGGTAACTTAGCCAATCAAAGGTTTGCTAGGATGTGGAGGTTAGAGGCTGTCATGAAAATTAGGAGGCTGATATCAAGTGGTAGGTAGCGCAATTGTAGCGATAAGAGCGAGAAACTAGCCAGCAAAAATAGTATCGGGATCCAGGTACGATCATCTTGCCTGTAGGTTCTCCTGCGAAACAAGTAGCGGGATCCTCGTAGTGGTACTCTCTTGGGTCCTCGTACTCAGTATCAACACTCGCATCTACCCAAGAGAAACATCAACAATAAGCATCCAACCAAGGTGCAATGCACAACCAAGATGATGCATGATTCATTTATGAAGAATTAACATGGCAATCCAAAACTAGTCATGTTTCACAGGCAAAGTTTGTTCATTAATGAATCTGGACAGAACCTCATGTTAAGTTATTTAAACATGCACGATTATGGAAAATATGGATGCGTCATGCAAAATCGATATAAATGCATATAAAGAACGCAAGAAACGGAGTTACGGTTCTCACGGTACGCTCACGACAAGGTACGGAAGCAAAATCACAAGACCACCAAGCCATGGGCTAATTCTTGCAATTCCAAGGTAGCCACTGTATAGGTGATGAAAACCAATCACAATACCCTCAATAATCAATCAATTCCATGGAGTATAGCTCCCACAAGTCACAAAACAATAAAACTCACAATCTGCCACAAAACAGCAACATAGCAACTTCTACAACTCACAACTTGAGCTACAGGAACCCTACAGCCACAAACAAGATATGGACAGTACCTACTCAACACCCACATCAACTTATCCAACTACACAACCAGCAAAGGAGGCACACATCAATAAGCATGAGGCAATCAAGTTGACATGATGAAACAATTTTCTAGGACTTGGTGAAAATTCTAGTTTCCTGGAATCTGAGATTATAAAGTAGCAAGTTGACAGCAGAAGCTAAATATGCTAGAGAGCACCTATTGGCATGAAAATAAGCAGACTGGTAGTAGACAACATCTACTTCAAAACACTAGCACCGAGCATGCTGAAATTCACAACACATCACTAGATACCACCCAGTCTTCATGGCACAAAAATAACAACAGATTCCCAGACTTGGTCGTTTTTAGCATGCTGAAACAGAAACATTAAGTAGGCAACTTAACAGCATGTTCCCCACTTATATGGGTGGTTCTCATATGAAACAAAAATACCATGGCATACTAGGTACAAAACACTAGCACTTGCTATTTGACACATCTCCCAAAGCAAGCATGCATTAATTCAAGCAAAAATGACAAAATGCATCTCAGCTAAAATGACAGATTTATGAACTTCCTCAAAAGCGAAATCTGAGAGTTCCAATAGATTCATTGGCTCTTTCTACCCCAAAACCATGGGTCATACTCATATGCTCATGAGAAACATCAAGGCACACTCAAATAGCAAAACTACCACCTACTATTCATTAGACCAAACCCACTCTAATTGGAACGCACATAAATGGGCATGAGCATATTGGCAACTTAGATGAGAATGGAAATGAGATGAAAAACCTACATTACAAGCATATATCATTAAAGGGGATATGTCAAGTGGGAGAACCCACTAGTTCCCCCCCACACACACATGTCCATCTATGCTTAGAGCATATAGCACATACACACACAAGTGCACATGGCACTACTCATAACAGAACTCATGTGTGTGGTGGTCATCCACAAACATTCACATACATATATGCTCAATGCATAATGCATATGCATTTGTAGATGGTCACACACACACTCTCTCTCACACACACACAAACACTTGCATGTATATCTCATAGATATACACACATACACTCTCCACACACATACATACACACACTCTAAACATACACAAGAACACATAAGACGCATGCATATGTGCTCACACACATATGCACTACACCCACTCACATGCACACACACACACTCAAATACAAATGCACACATATCTCATGTGTGTATGCATAGCATACACACACACTACACACTACACATGCACAATGCACATACACACCACAACACACACCTATATTGCATACAACCAAAAAAAATGCAACTAATATGCACAAGCATGCCCACACATACATATATACATCAACAAAGCTGAAAACAAAATAAAACAAAGAAGGAAAAAACAGCAGAATGAGGAGGGGTTCGGGTTCGAACCTGTGACCTCCTGGTCGTCCCCTTGAGAACTCACCACTCTGCTATGCCGATGACTGCTAACAGAGGAGGGGGCTTCGGCACTAGTACACACACATCACCCTTAACTTACAAAACTGATAGAGCAACTGCGGCGACAGGCAAACGGCGGCGCCAATTCCGGCGAGCGCATGGCAGATCCGGCAACACCAACGCCTCTCATCCGCGGTTCCATTCCCTTGCTCACCTTGTGGTGAGGAGGAAGGAGGCGAGCGACAAGCACTCGTCTTGCTACCAGCGGAGACAGACGCGGCGGCGACCACCTATGGGCTACGCGCGGAGGAAAAGGGCTACGGGGACCGGTTGCTCACCTTGGGAGAAGGTAACGACGAGCCGGTCAAGACGGAGTCAACAGAGGGGAAGAAGACGGTCGGAGATGACGCAAGGGAAGAAGATGACGGAGCGGGAACTTCTGGCAAGGACGGAGCGGTCGCTGTAGAGCTCCTCGGGGACCCTAGCGGCGGGAATGGAATGCCGGGAGAACCCCCGAGCTCATTGCCATCACCACCATGGATGCGACCCACCGGAGACGCGGCGACGGCGGCGATGAAGACCGGCGGCAACTCTGAACCTCACTGCACCTCTCTGAAAGCCTTACCTGCAGGGGGGAAGAAGAGAGGAGGGAGAGAAGTGGAGGGGGAGATGGAAGCTGTAGCGGCGACGGGGAGAAGAGGAACCCTAGGAGAGGGGGCACGCACGTCGAGGGATTAAATGGGTGATGGGACAGACGGCAACGGCGGACGCGGATCTCCTCACACTGAACCTCACGGCAATGGAAAGGGGAGCAGGTAGCCGTTCCCGAGCGGGCTGGGCCGCGGGAAGGCCCACACTCCTCACCCTCTCTCACAAAACAAAGCAGGAAGGGTTTTCCCCATTTAAAAAAACACAGAAACACAAAATAAATCCCCAAAGCAAAATAAAAGGATTTAGTGCGAAACAAAAATATTTTTATAAAGAAAATAATGTGCACTATTTAATAAAAATACTAAGTTGATTTATAGGACAAGTTATTTTAATACTTTAATAAAGGACAGCTCATGTTTAATTTCAACACAAAATCATACCAACCCCAAACAACAAAACAACCACACTCTAAATTCATAATATGCATAGGGCTAGCTCTTGAGCATTCTTAAACAATTTAAGAAGCAACTTAATTCTGCTAATAAAATAATATGAAGAGAAGGGGTGTTGGAAGGGGATGTTTGGTAAGGAAAAAGAGAGGGGAAGAAGAAGAAGTTGCACACATGACTCCATCCACCTCAAACACCAACACAACACAAGGCATACTCACAACCACCACATCATACAACAACACATGAAGACAAGTAAGGCATGATGAATGCTATGATGGATGAAATGATGCATGAATGCAAAACCACACATGAGACAAGGTGCAATTCATATCATAGCTCATGACACAAGGTTCATACAATGGGGTTACAAGCCAGAAAAGGAAGGGACAGCACTTGGGCTGTCACATCCATCTTCATCTTCTCTATCTCCACACCTCTCGAACTACCCTCTCTCAGCAATGGTGCCGACAAGGAAGTTTTCCACTACCGAGAAGGGGAAGGCTCCCGGGGATGGCCCCGCCTCCCCGCCACCTCCGAGGGGCTGCAGTCGCCCCCGGAAATATGTCGTGGCGTCGGGGGCAGCTCCCGACGAGCGCAGACTTGCTCCTCCACGCTGTGGCAGCCACGGGGGAACACCGTCCAGCACGGGCGCCCGCGACGGTGAACATGGTGGCGGCCGAGGTGGGAGGTCAGCGATTGCTACCCGGCCGCCGTGCCCGCGGCTCCATTCGGCCGACTCGGCCCTAGAGTTCGTGACATGGGCGGACATGTCGAAAGACGCCTGGTTCCAGCTTCCGAGCTGCTTCACAGAGGGCCTGCCCGCTGGAGTGCCTGCAGGTCAATGGCTGCTGCGGCGGGGTGTCTTGGGTGGAGGTCAAGGTCACCCCCGAAGGCTATGTGTACCTGAACCGCGGGTGGAAAGCGTTCGCCCGCGCCCACATCCTGAGGGGGAGGCACATCTTCCATTTCAAGTATGACGGGGAGGCGATGCTCTTCATCAAGTTCTTCGGGGGAGAGGTCGAGCGCCTTGGGTGCTGCCCGGAAGACGTCGGTCGCGGTGGTCCTAGGGATGAGCTTGCCCTTCATGATGGGCGCCGCACCTCCAGCAGCAGCGACACCCCTACCGAGGAGATCCCGAGCGATAGGAGCTACAGCAGCTACGGCACACTGCTGCACCAACGCGCCTGGGTCTCAGAAGGTAGTCCGCCGCTGCGGTGCCATTCTCCCGCTTCGGGGACATTCGCCCCGGGGCGCTTCCGTGGGGCCGTGAAGGAGGAGGACACCGACTGAACGCCGGTGCGCCGGCGTCGGACTCCTGAGACGACAGCCCCCATGCGGCTTCTCCCATTCTTTCTCCTCCTTTTCTTTTGCACCTACAACACAAAAACTAAGGGGGGCCTATGGGCGTGTAACGCATTCGGGCGCCTTCCCCTTTTTATTAGTATCTTCTGCACTTCATCAAATAGAGTCACCTCCCGATCGCAATTAGGATACTTAGCTTGATAGGCCCGTAGTAGGCTTTCGGCTTGTGGGGTGCGACTGTGGTGCCCGGAGGGTCCGCGCGCCCAGTGGTCTTCTTCTTCTTGCGGTCGAGGTGAGTTGGGGGGCTTAGACGATGCCCTATGTCTGTAGGTCCCATTCCCACGCATTTCGGTACCATCATGGGGTGCGCCCATCTTACCCTAGGAGCTCCTCACGAGGCGGGGCCCCAGTACTCCTGATGCCGACTAGAAACCAAGGACGACACTAGGAAGTCGTGTGGTGATGAGGATATATACCTAGGGTAGGGTCCTAGGCAAGGCCCACATACCCTACCTAAGGACACCACATGGGAGGACTTGAAGATCAAGCATGAACTTCCGACTGGATCCTTGGAGATGTTCAAAGTCACTCGACAGTAATCCACTCGGAGCTCCTCCTCTCACTCGGCAGTCGCGTGTCACTTGGTAGACCTCGCTTCACTCGACGTGAGAAGACCAGGAGCCATCATCAAGAGCCCAATGGGCAGACGCTGGCTTAATGGCCCTTAATAGCTTTAACTGCATACGTTACCTGTAACGGCAATCTTTACACCCCACGACCAGACCCTTTGATGCGGGGCCATTATGAGGGGCAGCGAACTCTATATAAGCCGCCCCTCCCCTCCTGCTCAAGGGTTAAGAAAACTATTGTAATCTCTACATTCTACTCGACATAAAGCTCCCGAGCATTGAGATGTAGGGTTGTTACCTCCACGAGAGGGGCCTGAACTCATACATCTGTGTGTAGACCCTCGCCGTAGCTAGGACTCTGCCCTCTCCAATAGTACCCCTACCATCTACTGTCAGGTTTGTTCCCACAACAGTTGGCGCCCACCGTCGGGCGAGCGTCTAAGCGACTTCCGGTGAGGTTGCATTTTTCATCCTTCAACATGTCTTCCAGCGGTGTTTTTGCTCCCGGCCACGAGATCCATTTCGGAGCGCTCACTTTCATCACTGACGATTCGGCATGGCTTCGGGAGGTGCCTCTCGATGTCGAGGCGCTCCAGGTCCGCGGGAGTACGCATTTCCCCGTGAGTCCGTGCGGCGTGTTTCTGCGTCAGCCGTCGACCCCTTATGCATCGGCTTCTCTCGCCGTTCGCGGTCGCAAGCGGTCCGGACACTCAGGCTTCTTCGCAGGTTGCAGCACTTGAACCTGCCGAGTCCCTTCATGGCATGTTCGAATCGGATTCCGATCCATCCGACGTGCCTTTTGAGTGCGAGAGTTGCGGTCCCGCAATGGAGGTCTTGATGGCGGGCTCTCATCAGAGCTCACTGCCTAGTTTTGGTCGTGGCGAGCACGAGGCTGGTGGCCCGTCGAATGTGCAGTCGCGTTGTGATGAGAAGGTTCTTCATACCAGAGGTGCGCCATTACTATTTGTTACTAGTGGCGTGTTAATAGTGGCGCACCCATAGTGCGCCATTAATATTAAAAATGGGTGCGCCACTAACAGCCTATTTTGTAGTAGTGCATCGTCAGCGCGACCACCGAGGCCTGAGCTTTGGAGGCCGTGCGCGTTCGTCTGGAAGAGCTTCAGGAAGAGATCGACGAGCGCGCCCGTCCACGCCCGCCGTGCCCAAGTTGACGTCAGCGACAGCTGTTCCCGACTGGATCTCACGATGGCGTCGAGGTATACTGGACTCCCGTGCTAAATGTTGTTGCTGCTGCTAGGATAGCAGATTCCATTCAGCCGTCCCGGTTAGAGGCTAGTAGAGGGTTGTTGCAGATCAGAGCACTGTTAGATGCAACACAATGCCAGAATTCAGCACTTTCTCAGTCTCGACACAAGATACACAGCAATTCGCCCAAGGCAGAGACCGTTCAGTCGGCACATAGTCCTGGGCCACCCTTGCGTTGCCGAGGCAGCGGTTTTCGTGAAGGGCAAGACAGATATGAGCACCACCGCGAAGACCACCATCGAGTGCCCACTCCTTCGCGGAGTGGTCCATATGCGCCCTAGCGCTAGGACGACGGGCACTCCTTTGGTGACAAGCGGGACGCAGACTTTGATGCCTACGCATACCTTCTTCAGAAGCGGATCGACAAGAGCAGAGCCTACAGAGAAGGGCACGATAGAGATGTCCCGAGTAGTAGCTCAGCTGCAGTGTCTGGTCCAGAGTGTTTTAGCAGAGCTATACGTTCTATGGACATTCCCCCCAACTTCAGAATGGCGGCGGGGATCGGAAAGTTTTCTGGTGAAACAAAACCAGAGACTTGGCTAGATGATTACCTAGTTGCTGTGCAGATTGGCAGCGGGAATGACAACGTCACAATGAAGCACCTGCCTCTGATGTTGGATGGTCCAGCTCGAGCTTGGTTGAATTGTTTGGCTCCTTCCAGCATTCATTGTTGGGAGGATCTTGCGCGAGTGTTTGTCCGGACCTTCGAGGGCACTTGCAAGCGCCCTGCAGGTCTGGTCGACTTACAACACTGCGTCCAGAAGCCCAGCGAAACCTTAAGAGACTATATTCAGTGATGGTCCACCCTGCATCATATGGTGGAAAATGTGTCGGAACACCAGGCTGTTTGTGCCTTCAAGGCCGGTGTGAGATACAGAGAGCTGTACTTGAAGTTCGAGCGCACTGGTGACATTTCACTCGGCAAGATGATGGAAATTGCCACTCGTTACGCTAATGGCGAGGAAGAAGACCGCCTCCATAGTGGCAAAGCAAAAGCGGTTGCCAACAAGTCTGGTGGCGGTAACAATAGGAAACAAAAGGGAAAGGCTGAAGACCCAGTTTCGGCAGAGGCAGCAGCACTGGCGACTCAGTCGAAGAACAAGGGCAAGGCCAAAGCTCAGTATGCCCCCAAGAAGGGGAAGGGTCAGCCAGGAACCGATATCTTGGATCAGCCGTGTGTGATTCACACGATGAAAAATGCAAAAGGCAACCTGATTTTGCCCAAGCACACCACTCGACAGTGTCGAACCCTCATCCAGCAGTTCAAGGGAGACCAGTCGAGTGGGACATCTCCTGAAAAAGAAGATGAAGATGAAGAAAACGATACATTCCTGGATGTCACGGCTACACTGGTGATCTTTGCTGACATCGAGAGCAAGAGCCGTCTGAAAGTCATAAATAGAGAGATCAACATGGTTGTGCTAGACACCCCCACCTACCTTAAATGGTCTCAGTATGCTGTCACATTCGACCAGACTAACCATACTGCCCGTGTGGCCACACCCGGTCGACAGGCTCTGGTAGTTGATCTGGTGGTGCAGGGGACTCGACTCAGAAAGGTCCTCATGGACGACGGCAGCGGACTGAACATTCTGTATGCGGATACCCTAAGGGAATGGGCATTCCTATGTCCCGCCTCAACGAAAGCAGCATGCATTTCCATGGGGTCATCCCAGGAAAGAAGGCCAAGTCACTCGGCCAGATAGCATTGGATGTGGCATTCGGAGATAGCAAAAATTTCTGAAAAGAAAAGTTGACGTTTGAAGTCGTCGATTTCAAGAGTGCTTACCATGCCATTTTGGGTCAACCCTCTTATGCACGTTTCATGGCCCAACCATGTTACGTGTATCTCAAGCTGAAAATGTTGGGCCCTAAGGGCGTGATCATAGTCACTGGCAATCGACGGCGGGCCGAAGAATGTCTCCAGCAAGGGTCCAAGATCGCCAATCAATAGATGGCCATGGTCGAGCTAGAGGAGTACAAGAAAACCACTGACCCTGCTGATTTGCTCCGTGCAAAAAAGCCGGCTTCCGAGTCGACATTTCAGTCGGCAAGAGAAGTGAAGAAGGTGCACATCCACCCGATAGATCCAATCGCTGCCTCGACGAATATCTCGACAACACTCGACAGCAAATAGGAAGCCGAGCTCATCCAGTTCCTCCATGAGAACTGGGATATCTTTGCATGGAAGCCTGCTGACATGCCAGGAATTCCTAGGGAGCTGGCTGAGCACCATCTGCGAGTGGATCTGAAGGCCAAGCCCGTCAAGGAACATTTGTGTCGATCCGTGGCTGAGAAGCGCGAGGCAATTGGAGAAGAAGTGGCCCGTCTCTTGCAAGCCAAGTTCATTCGGGAGAATTACCACTCCGAGTGGCTCTCGAATGTTGTGATGGTGCCCAACAAAGATAAGTCGTTGCGCATGTGCATTGACTTCAAACATCTTAATAAGGTGTGTCCGAAAGATTAGTTTCCGCCCCCCCCCCCCGTATAGATCAGATTGTTGACTCGACAGCGGGGTGCGAGCGATTATCATTTTTGGATGCCTATTCTGGGTACCATCAGATCCGTCTGTTTGGCCCAGATGAAATAAAAACAGCCTTCATCACCCCGTTTGGGTGTTTCTGCTACATCACCATGCCTTTTGGTCTCAAGAATGCCGGTGCTACTTTTATGCACATGATTCTGAAATGTTTACTCGACCAGGTCCCTTGGAATGTCGAGGCATACATGGACGAGATAGTGGTCAAGTCCCTCAAAGGTTCCGACCTGCTGGCTGACTTGGCTGAGACATTCGCCAATCTGAGGCAATTCGACATAAAGCTGAATCCGGGCAAATGTACCTTCGGTGTCCCTGGTGGCAAATTACTCGGTTTTATCGTTTCTGAATGAGGAATTGATGTCAATCCCAAGAAGATCAGCGCCATTACCCGTATGAAGACTCACGTGCGAGTGCACGATGTTGAGAAGCTCACAGGTTGCTTGGCGACATTGAGTCGATTCATTTCTCATCTTGGTGAGAAGGCTCCGCCCTTGTATCAGTTGATGAAGAAATCAGACACATTTGACTAGACTCCTGAAGCCAAAGCAGCGTTTGTTGAGCTCAAAGCCCTGCTGTCCACCCAGCCGATGCTTGTCGCTCCTGCTAGCAAAGAGCCCTTGCTCATGTACATCGCAGCCACAAATTAGGTCGTCAGTACAATGCTGACTATCGAGCGAGAAGAGGAAGGCAAAGCCTATAAGGTTCAGTGGCTAGTTTATTATGTCTCGGAAGTTTTGTCCCCCTCAAAGCAAAGATATCCTCATTATCAGAAGCTGGTGTATGGTATTTACTTATCAACGAAGAAGGTGGCACATTATTTCCAAGACCATTCAATCTCAGTCATCAGTGATGCACATTTATCAAAGATTTTCAATAATTGCAACGCATCAGGTCGAGTGGCTAAATGGGCAATTGAGCTGGGACACTTCGACATCAGATTCGAGGCCAAGAAGGCAATCAAGTCCCAAGCATTGGCAGATTTCATGGCCGAGTGGATCCAACAACAACAGCCTATCCAAGTTCACTCGGCGCATTGGACAATGTTCTTCGACGGCTCCAAAATGTTGAATGGGTCTGGTGCTGGCGTTGTTCTGATATCCCCCAGAGGCGACAAGCTCAGCTATGTCTTGCAAATTCACTTTGATTCCTCCAACAATGAGGCAGAGTATGAAGCACTCTTGTACGGGTTACGCATGGCTATCTCGCTCGGCGTCAAGCGCTTGATGGTTTATGGCGACTCAGATTTGGTAGTGAATCGGGTGATGAAAGAGTGGGATGTTAGAAACCCTGCTATGACTGGGTACTGCAATGCAGTCCGGAAGCTGGAGAAGAAATTTGAAGGTCTGGAACTTCACCATGTTCCTCGACTGAAAAATCAGGCAGCTGATGAGCTATCCAAGATTGGTTCCACTCGACGGCCTGTCCCCAGCGGAGTGTTCCTGGAGCATTTGCACACTCCTTTGATTTAAGAGGATCCCTTCACTGAAGAGCCCCCGCAAACCTTAAGCTCCTCTGACTCGACTGAAGTCGATGTTCCTGCTGTGATTGACCTGGTCATGGAGGTGCTAGTTATCATTACATAGCCTATATCCTACGACAAGAGCTTCCTGAAGATGAAGCAGAGGATCGACAGATTGTGCGCAGGTCCAAAGCTTTCACTGTGATGGGTGATCAGCTTTTCAGAGAAAGTGTGTCTGGTGTCACCCAGCGCTGCATTTCGCCCGAGGAAGGTCGAATGATTCTAGATGAAATCCACTCAGGAACTTGTGGACACCATGCGTCCTCAAGGGCGATCGTCGCAAAGGCATACCGAGTGGGTTTTTATTGGCCACGGGCTAATGAAATGGCTAAAGACATTGTTGATCATTGAGAAGGATGTCAGTTCTATGCAAACCTGCCACACAAGCCAGCGTCTGCTCTGAAGACAACTCCACTTGCCTGGCCGTTTGCGGTTTGGGGGCTCGACATGGTTGGTCCTTTCCGACCTAGAAAAGGAGGATTCACCCACATGTTGGTAGCAGTCGACAAGTTCACCAAGTGGATTGAAGCCAGGCCCATCAAAAAGCTGAATTCCCACATGGCGGTCACGTTCATGAGGGAGATCCTTATCCGGTTCGGCATTCCCCACAACATCATCACGGACAATGGCACTAATTTTGACTCGGAAGAATTTAGGAGATTCTGTAACTCCCAAGGCACCCGAGTGGATTATGCTTCCATTGCACATCCCTCAAACCAATGGGCAAGTTGAGCGAGCTAACGGTCTCATTCTACAAGGTCTAAAGTCTCGTCTCATGCGCGATTTGGATCATGCCGCTGGTGCATGGGTAACTGAGCTGCCATCTATTTTGTGGGGGTTGGGGACAACACCTAATCGGTCGATTGGACGAACTCCTTTCTTCCTTGTCTATGGCGCTGAATCTATACTGCCGAGTGACTTGGCCCACAACTCTCCTCGAGTGGAGCTGTACTCTAAGGCTGAAGCCGAGCAGGCCAGGCAAGATGGGGTAGATCTTCTGGAAGAAGAGCATGAGATGGCTCTGATCCGGACCACAGCCTATCAACAAGACTTATGGCGCTTCCATGCAAGGAACGTCAGAAGCCGAGCATTCCATGAAGGAGATTTGGTGCTCCGAGTGAATCAGCACCGACCACACAAGCTAGCTCCTGCATGGGAAGGCCCTTTTGTAGTCACCAAGGTGCTAAATAATGGAGCCTGTCACTTATATAATCTTGTGAATCCGATGGATGAGCCACGAGCTTGGAATGCAGACCTGTGTCGACATTTTTACACTTGAGACATTAGTTTTCTGATGTAAAAGAGTTCTTCATCAATGCAATTTGTGTCTCTGCAATTAATACCTCCTCGATTCCAGTCATGCAGTTATTTACTTGGGGATACTCCAAGCGACGAGCAATCCTCGCACTCGGGGACTTAGCTGCGAAACATGTTTCGCCTAAGTTAAAAACCCTATCGGGTGGATAGCAGTCCATTCACTCGACGGCCTATTCGCGAATCCGTCTTCGCTTAGGTTCAATATATATATATATATATATATATATATATATATAACTCTTTGAGACGATGGTAATCCATTCACTCTACAGCTTAGATGTGATTCGACATTTGCCTAAGTTCAAAATACTTCCGAGTGATGAGCGATCCTCACGCTCGGGGGCTTAGCTGCGAATACATTTTGCCTAAGTTAAAAACCTCATCGAGGCGATGGTAATCCATTCACTCAACAACTTAGATGCGAATCGACATTCGCCTAAGTTCAAAATACTCCGAGTGATGAGCGATCCTTACCCTTGGGGGCTTAGCTGCGAATACATTTCGCCTAAGTTAAAAACCTCGTCGATGCGATGGTAATCCATTCACTCGATAGCTCAGATGCGAATCGACATTTGCCTAAGTTCAAAATACTCCGAGTGATGAGTGATCCTCACGCTCGGGGGCTTAGCTGTGAATACATTTTGCCTGAGTAAAAAACAAAAGCAGTCGAACAGATGATTGAAAGCCAAAGCGCGAGCAAAATCCAAAGGATAAAACCGCAGATAAATGTCGTGTGCAGAAGCAAATGTGCTCAGGCCTAAGGCCTGAATAAAGTTTTAAGGCATACAGTTTCACTCGGCATACCGAGGCAAATTTAATTGTTTTTTCCAAAGACTCAAGTTTCTAGGCAGGCGACAGACTGGCGGCCTCGACAAAGGTATCCAGGTCCATGCCGTCGGCAATTCTAGTGGCCGCCTTGATGAAGGTTTCCATGAAGTCCTCGAACTGGAGTTTCTTCATGTTTACCACATGGAGCTTCTTCATCTTCTCCTCCCTCATGTCCTTACAATGGACCCTGACCAGAGACAACACCACGTCGGCCTCGCAATGAGCAGCAGATTTTTTTCCAAGCTTGCACTCGACTAGGAAGTTCGTTCGGGCGAGCCATCATGGAGTTGAGGTCGAGCTGAAGAGTGTCCTCAGGCCATAGCTCCTTGTCGATTCTTTCCATGATAGATTTCAGTCGAGCGATATAGGCCTGGGCACCCTGGAGCTGAAAGTTAAGCCGCAACATGTTCATCGCCACTGCATCAGCAACTGGCGACTTGGTGGGGTCAAGTATGGGCTCAATCTCCTCTGTTTCCTTTCCAAAGTCCTGGGAGAATTCTGATTGAAGAAGGGGAATCGGTGAACTGCAACCCTCAAAAATTTATTGCAAATGTCAGTCGACAAGAAATACTCACCGTCGCATAGAAGATACATCTCCCTCGAGAATTTGCCCAGATGCCTCTCCAGGCCCTTGCTCCTCTTGGTTAGTTCCTCGGCCTTCTTGACAAGATCCGCAAGCTCCTGCTTCAGCTTGGCGTTCTCCTCTTCTAGTTTCTGGATGGCAGCCAACTTCTGCTCTGCAGCTTCAGTTTTGTCCTTGGTGACTTGTTAGGCGTCAGCCAGTGCTTCATCCTTCTCTAGTGCCCTCTTCATGGAATCTAAAGAAACAACATTGTTGAGTCGTGCTTGGAGTCGACGGTTTTCATTGCGCACGTCTGTTCGAGCATGAGTACTCGGTTCAAAACATGAAAAGGGGAAGATGGGAATGCTCACAGTCAGCACTTATTACCTTCCAAAGACTTCAGCTCAGCACGTGCTCGTTCCAGGGCGTTGTTGGCAACCGCCAAGTCCACCTGCAATTGGTTCTTCTCCTCCTCCATCCCCTTGTACTGCATCCCAAGTTCGCAAGCCGTCTAGAACCAACAAAAGACAGGAGTTCAATCAACAAGGAGTTCTTGGACAGTCGACTAAGTTATTAAAACTGGCGAATGCCCGTGTTGGAAGAATTCAAATAGAAAGTCCACTCGACACATCGAGTGGCTCTGGCGCTCCGCACGCCGTAAACAAATTCAAATAGAAAGCTATCTCTATTAAGACCCCTGCCGATGCAAGCACTCGACAGAGGTCTCGGGGACTACACCTAGTGGGTGCGCTAAGAGCGCCCCCACTGAGATGGTTAACTCTCGATCCGTCGAGTAACTCGTCAGAAAACACACTCGACAAGGTCAGCCATGTCGTGACACTCAACCCATCGAGTGATGCACCCACCCTACTCTATAGAGTGCAGCCTATCCTTATGCCGCGTCATATCATGGTTTGTAAATAATATGCATGAAACCTGCAAGGTAGATGCGGAATGGCGTGATTCAAGGCGAAGTGTATCCTGTATACAATAGACTCTATGACCCCTGCCGATGCAAGCAATCGACAGCGGTCTCGGGGACTACACCAGTGGGTGCGCTAAGAGCGCCCCCACTGAGACGATTAACTCTCGATCCGTCGAGTAACTCATCAGAAAAAAAACTCGACAAGGTCGGCCCTATCGTGACACTCAACCCGTTGAGAGACACCCCCCACTCTATGAAATGCAGACGATCTCTATGCAGCGTCATATAATGGTTTCATAGTAATATCCATGAAACCTGCAAGGTATCTATGGAGTGGTGTGATTCACAGACAAAGTGTATCATGTATATAATAGACTCTAAGACCCCTGCCAATGCAAGCAATCAACAGCGGTCTCGAGGACTACACCCAGTGGGTGCGCTAAGAGCACCCCCACTGAGACAGTTAACTCTCAATCCGCCGAGTGACTCGTTAGAAAACACACTCGACATGTCGAGCAACAATAGTACTGCGTGTACTACCAATCCTAGTCCTACTCAACTACGATCTGACCTATTCGATTGGAGGAAGTTCAAACATTCTACGGCAATCACCCAGTGGGTGTTCGGCAGCCAAGAAAAGACAATAATTCAATCAACAATGGACTTACAATCGAACTTACTCGGACATTGGTGCGGAGGGCTGCGCTGACGTCAAAAGCCAGTTTGTTGGCATTGTACGCCTCCTTGGTTCTCAGCATGAGCTGCTCCGCCTAGATCATGGCTTCCTTTGCAGCTCCGGTTTGGTCTTCCGGGGTGCGATGCAGAGGGAAGGCCATTGCAGGTGGGGTCGGCACAGTCGCTAGAGCAGCCGAGGAAGCCTGAAGAGGTCCGGTCGGGATCGACATCACGACGGTCGAGACGGTTGGAGGACCATGCGACAGAGGCGTTGCAGGCTCAGCCCTGGGTCGCGTCGAGTCTCCTCTCCTCTGGGAAGACTCCGCAGTTGAGCGCTGAGGTGCTTGCGACGATGAAGCCCTTCAGGTGCAAGCGTGCAAAGTGTCCAGCGGCCCCTCGTCATCCTCCACTTGAATGACCTCTGCAACAACCGACGACATCAACACCAGCATGTGTCGAGTCCTATTCGGACAAACTAACAACTTTCTTACCTCTATGAGAAGTGACAGCGTCAGCGGTATCAACATCCATTGCGTCCTCTTCATCTCGACGAGGCGAGGTCACAGATGTTGCAGCTCTGATGGATTAGACAACTTTCACTTAGATATAACTCAAGACTTCAGTCGACAGAGCAATTCGGAAATGAACACTTACGTGGAGACGACAGGTACGGCCACCCTCATACGGGGCAGTGCTTTGCGGGGCTTGGAGGTGGCTTGCTTGCGCTGCTTGGCCAGTCTTTCATTTGACTCGATAGTTGAGGGGCAGCTCCTCTTAGGGTTCTTCTCGCTGGGGCCCGGGGCCTTGTCCTCAGCAGCTATCGGGTCATGGAGGGCCTTAGTGCGGCCTTCGCGATGAGGAGGCGACTCGACTCCTTCCTCTTCGCCAGAATCTTCATATTCATCCTTAGAGTCAGAAAGTCCGTCGCCATCCACGCTGCCGCCCTCGCTCATCACGCCGTTGTGCACATGGTTCCCGTTGGGAACGGGCGAGTGCATGTTCGTCCATTCCTGCACAATTTAAACAAGAGAGTCAGACTACAAGTAAATATATCACTCGACGGTATAAATGTATCAGTTGGCATCACATGTCTCACCAGGTTCTTCGGTGGGTTTTCAGCCGAGTAAGGCCGGATCCTCTTGGCTCCCGAGGGGTTGTCACAAGCCCCAGTGATGCTCCGAAGCCACTGCTCGACAGTCTCCTATGTAACGTCTTCTGGATGCGTCCTGGTCGAGTCCCCCGGGCCTGAGTAGTGCCACATGGTGTGGTCTCTAGCCTGGAGTGGCTGTATACGTCGACCGAGGAATGTTTCAAGCAGATCCATGCCTGTCACCCCGCCCCGGATCAGTTGAACCACGGCCTTGACTAGTATACCTACTTGGACATGCTCCTCGTCGGTCACCTTCAGGGACTTGGGGGTAGCGGGTCGGTCAGGTGACAAAGGGGGAAGACCAGTCGACATGTTGGGTGGCGCTACATCTTTGCAGTAGAACCAGGTCAACTGCCAGCCTCGGACAGACTCGGGAAGAGTAATGGCAGGAAAGGAGATACGTAACCTTTTCTGGACCCCTAAGCCTCCACACAACTGGAGCACGTGAGTCTTCCCGTTGGCCGCAAGGATTTTCTTCACAGTCTGTGATCTGACCGTGAAGAGGTGCTTAAACAACCCCCAATGGGGAGAGCACCCCAAGAAACACTTGCACAAGGTGATGAATGCAGACAAGTACGCCATGGTGTTCGGCAGAAAGTGATGCAGCTGCGCACCAAAGCAATTCAGAAATCCCCGAAAGAATGGGTGGGGTGGCCTGGAGAAACCTCTTTCTACATGGGAGAGGAGAAGAACCCGCTCTCCATCGTGCGGCTCCGGCTCGCGCTCCTCCCCCGGCTGCCTCCAAGCGCCGTCCGCCACCAGCCCGTCAGAGATGAGGCCCTCGAGGTCGGCACGGGTGAAAACGGAGGGGAGAAAGTCCCCCTGCATCCACCCCGCAGGCGCGGTGAACCAAGCGGTCGAGGGCTTCTTGCCCTTGAGCTTTGACGTCCCCTTCTTTGCGCGCTCCAACTTCTCCATCGCGTTCTTCGTCATCAGAGTGGCGGCTCTGGTCGGAGGGGAGCGGTGTGTTGCGTTGGGGAGCAAAGGAGGCGGAGGAAGAGAGGGAGAATCGGCGGAAGGTACTATGCAATCCGCGGCTTGGGATGTTTATATGCTGCCGAGTGTCTCATTGACCGGTGGGCCTACGAGATAACCGCACACACGAACTGCTGACGACGCTCAGTGCGTGGCTAGATGACCGGCGCAAGAATCGAGGCGTCATGCCTCCACTTCCCTGATCATGGCATCATCTCCATGCGTGCGCGTGCTTCCCATATTTTCGTATCCTGGAGAATCCGGCCCGTCAGACCGACCCGTCACCTCCCCAAGATGCGCTCGATTCACTCGGACACTTTTAAGACTGAATAGATCCAGGCGAGCAGAGAAGACCTCAATCGACATAAATTTTGTTGAAGACCCGAATATCATTCGGAAGATTTTGCATGTTGATCCTGAATGAACGCTAATGCTCAGAGGTCAATCGACGCAAGTTCCATGGAAATCCCAAATATCATTCGGAGGATTTGATACACTAACTCAAGGTCTACATTGATACCTCCTTCCACCACTCAAACCCCGATCCATTCGGGGGCTAATGATGAGGATATATACCTAGGGTAGGGTCCTAGGCAAGGCCCACATACCCTACCTAAGGACACCACATGGGAGGACTTCAAGATCAAGCATGAACTTCCGAGTGGATCCCTGGAGACGTTCAAAGTCACTCGACAATCATCCACTCAGAGCTCCTCCTCTCACTCGGCAGTCGCGTGTCACTCGACATACCTCGCTTCACTCGACGGCAGAAGACTAGGAGCCATCATCAAGAGCCCAACGGGCAGACGCTGGCTTAATGGCCCTTAATAGCTTTAACTGCGTACGTTACCTGTAACGGCAATCTTTACACCCCACGACCAGACCCTTTGATGCGGGGCCATTATGAGGGGCAGCGAACTCTATATAAGCCGCCCCTCCCCTCCTGCTCAAGGGTTCAGAAAACTATTGTAATCTCAACATTCTGCTCGACATAAAGCTCCCGAGCATTGAGACGTAGGGCTGTTACCTCAACGAGAGGGGCCTGAACTCATACATCTGTGTGTACACCCTCGCTGTAGCTAGGACTCGGGCCTCTCCATTCGTACCCCTACCATCTACTGTGAGGTTCGTTCCCACGATAGGTGGCGTTATGACCGGTAAGGCTCCTGAGGCGCGATGCTCAGGAGCCCCCTTTGACACTCAAGCAGCTCTACGTCAGCAGGTCCCAGTCCCGCGCATTTCCCAACCATCACGGGGTATGACCATCTTAACATGGACGTATGTCACGAGGCGGGGCCCCGGTACTCATGATGCCAACCGGAAACCAAGAACGGCACCAGGAAGTCGAGTGGCATTATCACCAGTAAGGCTCCTGACGCGCGATGCTCAGGAGCCCCCTTAGACGCTCAAGCGGCCCCCTCCGAAAATTATGCTTACTGCTCCAAGTGGGCTAGGCTTCCTGAGGCTTCCTAAGGCTTCCAGTTGTAGTCCGAGTAGCCCTGCATCGACAGCTCCTGGTCCCGCGCATTTCCACACCTCCTTAGGTACGACCGGAAACCAAGGACACACTTCATGGGGCAAAGCCCCGACTTTCCTGATGCACCAGGAGGGTCGAGTGGCATTGTGACCGGTAAGGCTCCTGAGGCTGGATGCCCAAGAGCCCCCTTAGACGCTCAAGCTGTATGAAAAAAATGTGTTTCCTTTCCAAGGTGGTGCGTCGGGCCGAGAATGGAGCCTCTCGGTGAGTACAAGGCGGCATGTGCCTACTAACCCACCCGTGAGTACCATGCGAGGATTCGGGCGCCAAGGCCTAGGCAAGGTGTAAGCACTGCGCCCCCAGCCCCGGCTTGCGGGGCACGAGGGGGAGGGGAGCAAGCTAGTGCTTTACTTGGAGGAAGAAAACGACATAAGAGATGGCAATGAAAATAAATCTTTGACCTTTTTGACTAAAACGCGTTTTCGAAAGACCCCATATTTGATTTCATAAAAGCTGGGAAATCCAAACAAGAGAAACGCAAATAACGGACGCGTTTGGCACTTAGATTGGCCATCGTCTTCCCCCAACGCTTCTCTGCTAGCTACGGGTAGTGTTGTCTTCTCTGCCAGCTATGGGCTATGGCTGCCACATTGCATGGGAGGGACCCTTTCGCGTCCTCGGGGGGCCTCGAGCGTGTACAGCCTGCTCATTATTACGTGAGAGTGTCATGGGTAGAACTTCCGGAGGTGTTGGATCTTCTCGGCGTTCTGGATGGGGACCCCGTCATGAGTCTCCAAGCGCACGGCGTCCATCCTGGAGACATGAACGACCTTGAATGGGCCCTCCCACATGGGCGAGATCCTATGGAAAGCCTCCCTGGAGAGAGAACCCGCCTTAGGACGAGATCACCGACTTCGAGAGTCCTGGAGCGGATGTTGCGGTAGTGGTAGCACCGTAAGGCTTGCTGATACCGTGCAGCTCGGAGCGAGGCCTGACTATGCGCCTCCTGTCCAAGCACGAGGTTCGATCCCCACGCAGTCTCCTGACACTTCTCATCAAATGCCAAGACCCGCGGGGATTGTGCTTGATCTCATGACGGAGGACTGCTTCGGCTCCATAGACGAGGAAGAACTGGGTTTCGCCGGTGGGCTTAGTTGCGTTGGTGCGGATGGACCACAACACCGACCGAAGCTCATCGACCGAACCCCTGCCGCAAGCTTCTAGCTTCTTCTTTAAGCTCCTTGCCTTGAGGCCTCGCAGGACCTCCGCGTTGGCACGCTCCGCCTGGCCGTTGATCCGCGGGTGGGCCACCAAAGCATAACATATTTGTGTTCCAAGGTTAGCACAGTAAGTCTTGAAGAGGTGTCTTGTGAATTGTGAACCGTTGTCGGTGATGATGCAGTTGGGGACACCGAAGCGGCTCACGAGGCCCATAATGAACTTGACGGCCGATCCGGCCAGGATGGTGCGCACGGGTTCCACCTCCGCCTACTTGGTGAACTTGTTGATGGCGACGTAGAGGTAGTGGTACCCACCCGCTGCTCACGGGAAGGGCCTCAATATGTCCAGCCCCCAGACCGCAAAGGGAGAGGAGAGTGGAATGGTTTGGAGGCCCTGTGCAGGCTGGTGAATCTGCTTGGCATGAAACTAGCAGGCCTCGCAAGACCGAACCAGCTCAATGGCGTCGTCAAGCGCTGAAGGCTAGTAGAAGCCAGATCGAAACGCCTTCCCTACAAGCGTGCGCGAGGAAGAGTGATGCCCGCAGTCCCCTACGTGGATGTCAGCCAGCAGATCGCCCCTTGCTCCTTGGAAATGCATCACAGCGCGACATCATTCAAGTGCTTGTGGTACAAATTGCCGTCTTGCAAGCAGTAAGCTGTGGCTTGTCGGGCCATGCGCTCCGTGTCCTCCTCCTTCTCCGGTAGCATGTCGTGGGGCAGGTACACCATGAATTCTTGCATCCAGCTGTCGGCCTGGGGATCCAGGGCCAGGAGCAGTCGAGCCCCCGAGGCCTGGCCACAGTATGGAGCCCTCAAGGGCGGTGATGGGGGAAGCTCCTCACTCCAAGGTGCCAGGCCCTCGGTAAGCGGTGCCGTGGAGGGCTTGAAGAGTCGCTCCTCGAAGACCCCTAGCTCCCGAGGTTCGCGATGCGAAGTTGGTGATGTCATTCGCCTCCTTGTTCGCGCCACGCGGATGTGCTGCAGCTCTAGGCGCTGAAAACATTTTTCAATTTTACATACCTATTTGGGATATGCCTCTATGTGCTCATCCTTGGGCGTGTACTCTTTGTTGGAGAAGTTGACAAGGAGTTCGGAGTCGGCCATGACGGTGAGGCACCAAACCCCCAAGGTCGCCGTCGTCTTGAGGCCTACGATGATGCCGTTGTACTCTGCGATGTTGTTGGAGACCTTCTCCCCATGCTGGAAGCAGAGCTGCACAGCATAACTGAGCATGTCTCATGTCGGGGAAGTGAGCACGACCCCAGCTTCCGCTCCCCTGCACGTGAAGGCTCCCTTGAAATGCATGGTCCATCCCTCGGGTGCTTTATCGCCAGGAGCAAGGGACTGGCTCCCTTCTAGCCCCGGTCTGAGGTGTCCATCAATTCCGCCACGAAGTCCGCTAGGGTTGCTCCTTTGATGACCCTGGTCTTGTTGAACTCTATGTTGAAGGCCTGCAATTCGATGTTCCATTCGGCAACCATCCCCACCGCATTGGAGTTGTGTAGGATCTTCTCCAAGGGGTAAGCAGAGACGACCTTTACCGGATGCCGCTGGAAGTAGTGGCACGGTTTTCTTGAAGCGACGAGGAGTGCTAAGAGAAGCTTCTGTTGCATGGGATAACATGAACGAGCATCCCGCAGCATAGTGCTGACATAGTACACTCGGTGTTCGATGAGGGTGAGGCCTCCTGAGGCACCCTTCCCCGTGGCGGGATCAGGAGGCTTGGGTGCCTCGCGGTCTGGGGAAAAAGTCAGGGCCTTAGGAGGCTTGGGGCCAAGAGATCCTCGGTTGGCTCTTGTTGATCGTGCGAGCCCCCTGGCTCCGCGTGCAGGGGCCTGCCAGAGCCCTTCGATGTGGTACGCACGCCGGCTTCCTCCTCCCTAACCGCCACCAATGCGGCGCTGGCAGAGGGGGGTGGCAGCCAGGTATAGCAACAAGGGTTCCCGTAGCTGCACGTTCGGGCAAACCATGAGGTGGTGCTCGATTACGTCCCTCGGGACCTCCACCAAGTCGAAGGCGCTCCATGTGAACGCATCTTTGTTCACCCTAAGGAAGGCCACCATTGCCTCCTCTTGGGCTTGAGGCAAGTCGACATCGATGGTGAAAGTTGGGGCTGGGTTTTCCTCGTCCACCCGTACTAGCTTCATTTCCACCCGGTTCTGGGAGAAAAGCTGCTTCTTCTTCACGGGCGCGATGTCAGGGACGCCCCCAGGGTTCTCCGTGGCACAGGCCGCCCCCCGACGCTGGTGTGCGTCGTGGCCGTGGTCTTGTGGGAGAGCTTGAGTGCGTGTGACGCGTATTTGATATCCCCCACGATGGTGAGGACGCCGCTGCCCGGGCATCTTGACGACATTGTAGCCCGGGTGCGTTGCCGCCATGAACTGAGCGAGGGCGGGGTAGACAAGTATCGCGTTGTGCGGGAGGTGGATGTGCATGACATCAAAGTCAACCTCCTTAGTGCAAAAGTTGGAGCGGGTGCCGAAGGTGACGGGGAGGCGAACCTACCCCACGGGAACGACAGACCCAACCACCACCCCAGAGAAGGGCCTTGAAGGTGCGAGCTGCTCGCAGGGTAACTGCAGCACGTTGAAGGCCTTCACAAAGATGACGTTAAGGTTGTCTCCACCGTTGATGAGGGTCCTGGAGACGGCCAAGCCACGTATGGTCTGCATGCACAACATGGGATTTTCCCCGATGACCGTCGTGGTCTTGGGGTGGTCGTCGGGGCCGAAGGTGATGTCGATTTCCGACCATGCACGGCGCTCTATGGGCTCGGTCCATGGCTGAACCGCTCCCACATGGCAAAGGAAGCGCTTGACATGGTGGCCAGAGGGTGGCGCCGGTGACCCACCGAGGATGTAGGCGATGCAAGGGTGGCCCTGCGCGCCCAAACACCATCTTGCACTGGGAGCTGACTGTCATCGGGGATCATGCCCGCCATGGAGTTGCTGAGTCGGGGCTTGGCCTTCACTGCAGGCGGGGAACTCCGACATGCCCCTACCTGACGCGCTGAATGTCGGATTTCGGGCTCCGCAAAACCCTTAAGATTCGAACACAGGGGCGTGTGCGAAGATCCCCTGCAACCTCGCCCGACCTAGCTTGCTACTCGATGAACACTACAGAGAACTCGCATAATGACGAGGAAGAAGATGAACACGACAGTTTACCTAGGTTCGGGCCGCTGCAAAGCATAATACCCTACTCCTGCTTTGGTGGATTGCCTCTCATGGAGGTTTGGGTGGATGAACTAGTACAATGCGCTTGAGCCTCGTGAGGGTGCTCAAGACGTGTTCTTGGCTGGCTATCTCGTGGTGGTGCGTGGAGTGACTAAGTGTTGGATCGGATCGGTCCCCTTCTATGATGCAACCTATGTCTATATATAGCGGTGGCCCGGGTCCTCCTCCCTTATCACAATGGCGGGAAGGGATCCCACAATGGCCAATTTCGAAGGGGACAGGGGTTGGTGCTCGCCCTGCCCAAAGGCGGTCATCGCGTGCAAAGTAGTTGTCGATCCCGCAGGGGCTGGCTCAGCGTTGATGTCCGCCCTTCCAGATGGGTGGTTGGAGTCTTCTTGCACCAGAATGGAAACCTTTGGGGGGTGCTTTGGGAACCTGCATATGTTCGTGCTCCCTTTTGCACCAAAGGGGAAATTTTGCCACCTGTCGCACTGGTGCTCGTCTGTCCTTCCTTGCGTCACCTTTGACTCCTAAGGCCGGGTATTGCATAGGAATCTCCGCCACTCCGGAGGGGTCCTGGGAGGCCCATCCTTCGCGGGTCTTGTCGTTGTTCCTCCTCGCAAGGCTCAGGCCCTCGCGAGGGCCTTGTGTTGAGTGGGGCCTCTCCTGGTCCCGTTTGGTTGACGAAGTGGGCCATGCCCTGGGTGGCAGGCAGGCAGGACTAGGAACCCATGTTCCCAGAACGCCGACAACTTCCACTCCTTGGCTATTGGTTATGGTAACCATCCTCTTGGCACAGTCTAAGTAGCCTTTGTTCTTGGTCAACCAATTCATGCCAAGGATGACATCCAAGCCTGATGAATCCCGAACTATGAGGTCCGCTAGGAAGTATACCCTGTTGATGATGATCTCAACTCCCTTACACCCTATCTTGGACTTCATAATCGAACCCGCAGTTTGTATCAACATATCACTACCCAGGGCTGTAGGCTTCATACCACTCTCTAGTGCAAACTTTTGAGTAACAAAAGAATGTGAAGCTCCACAATCAAACAATACTGTTGCTAGGGTTGACTTGACGAGGAACGTACCCAGTATGATGTCCGGTTCTTCCTGGGCTTCCTCTGCGGTGACGTGATTCGCACGACCCTTGCCATTAATGCGCTGGTTGTGGTGTGCTGGGATCCTTGGTGGTGCTCCATGGCCTTGACCTTGGTTCGGCGCATTGGGGCGTGGTGCATCTGGCTTCTTGTTGGGGCACGGCTTAGAGATGTGTCCTGGCTGACCACACCCAAAGCAAGTGACTTGACCAGGGTTGTTGTTGTTATTCCAGACACTATTGTTGTTATTGGGGTTATTGTAGGTTGGCCTGGGATTGGCATACTACTGAGGTCGGTAGCTCGGACGAGGCGCAGGAGGTCTACCCTGTTGTGGCTGATAGGTCGGTTTGGCTCGGGATGGCTGCCAGGGGCGAGGCTTCTAGTTGCTAGAACTACCCTTGTTAATTGTCTTGCACTTGCAAGTGTCATCTATGGCACGACGCTTGTCTTCCAACATGAGGTCCTTGTTCACCAAGTCAAAGAAGGTCCGACAGTCGCAGACAATGAGCTTGTAGTGTAGGGTCTGCTGAAGTCCCTCCATGAAGCGTTCCATCTTGAGGTGCATACCTTGACAGCATGTTGAACTTCTACATGTACTCCTTGACAGATCCGCTTCCTTGCTTCAGCGCTCTGAATTCTCTCTTCTTCTTAGCCATGATCCTAGATGGAATGTGGGCAGTGTGGAATCCTTCCTTCAAGTTATCCCAAGTGATCACATGATTGCCTTGCATGACCTTGAATCCATCCCACCAAGCTCGAGCCGTACCTCCGAGGCAGTTAGAGGCATAAAGCACCTTCTCACAATCCTCATTGCCATTGACCAGTGCAAGGAGGTCCTCGATAGTGCGGATCCAGTCATGAGCATCCAGGGGTTCAGCAGTCTCCGTGAAGGTTGGGGGCGAATTCCTCATGAACTCATATAGAGTGGAGCAGCTGTTGCCGTTCCTGCCTTGCTATTGGTTGTTCACAAGGACTTGGGACATCTGCTGAATAGGAGCAGTGTTGGCTTGGCCTTCCTCCCGAAGAACATGGAGTAACTGAGCTATGGTCATGTTCTCCGGTGGAGGTGGTGGCGGGGGAATGTCGCCTTGTGGCTGCTCCTGGTGTCCTCCAGCCTGAGCAGTCCCACTAGTTCCCTATTGCTGGCTGGAGTTGCCGTCTTCCAGGTTGGTGAAGGAGCTGTTGCGGGTAGAAATCACCATCCTATTTGGAGCAGCCATGTCAAACAACTAGAATATACGGGAGGAAAAGCAATAACGAAGAAAGCGGGCCTAAGGTGGTCGGTATAGTGCAAGTGTGGTAAAACGAAGGTTGGAAGACCAACATATATATTGAGATAAGATAGACGATGGAGTTGCTTACAGGTTGCCTATGGCAAAAGTGCGACTTGTATCATGTGAACCATTACACAGAGTCGACTTCACATGAGGGTTACATGATTGATCCTACCCTAGGGGTTCTCGGACTCAGGTGGTGGAGTGCTCGGTCTCGTAACCTCGCTCCTCTGGGTCTTCCTCCTAATCACCATCCGTACGGGCATTAGCTCCGGTCAAGGGGGTCGGAGAACGAGGAGGTCCATCCCAACAATGCTTTTCGGTGGTTTAGTGAACAGCTCACGATACTCCTTCGCACTCATATGACGACGACGTGTGGGTGCATCTCTAGCTGGGGGGGACTCCTCCTCGGTAAGCTACAACTGGTCATCCCTCGGGGGCTCCATCCTTCTTGCTCTTGTTTGGCTTCGTCCTGGCTTGGTGCAGTAGCTCTCGGGTGTGGTGAAGTTCCTCGCAGAGCTTTATGGACTCCTTAATCAGGCTGTGAGCTAGACTGTCAGCAGAGTGGCTGAAGTAGGTATGGAACTTGAGTGTTGCGCCATCCTCCTTGGATGGAATCAACGTCCAACTCTTGCCAATATCATCCTTCCTAGAAGGAAGGTAGCGAGCAGCTGGCTCATCAGCCATCTCTAGAATGATTTCTCAAAGGTGTAGAAGAGCCATCTCTGGAATGACTGCGAGTGCCATGGTCTCCATATGTTGTCCTTCAAAGAACCAACTATTCGGGGATTCGTTTTCCTTCACGACCACATCCATGTGGTACTCCTTTGTGACGGCATCTACCTAGTGCTTGTTGTAGAGGTAAATGGGTGGTCTGTGAAACCATCACTTCTCCAGGCTATCCTCAAGGAGTAGGGGAAAGCTCCATGTCAGGAAGGCTTCGAGTATGACGGCCATCTACAAAGGTTTGAAGGGAGGAGAGTTAGTAGAGTGTTATGTGAAGAATAGAAGAGGTAATAAGTGCAGAAACTCCCAGTATAGGTGCTAGGTGTAGTTTTGAAATTGGTTTGATCCTAACTAATGACCATGCTAACTAAAGGCTTCCTACAGTCAGGCTCGCTCTGATACGAGCTCTGTGGGGACCCCGACTCATAAGTCGTGATCACCGAATTCATGTGTACAGTGATCCTAGAGATCAATGCTCACTGAACACACCGAAGCTGAATAACAAGAGTCTTACATCCTTACATACTGTCTCACACAAATAAAGGCCATCTAGGCCAAGTCTTACACAGATAGGGCCTCGAGGGCCAAACACTTAAAAATAACAAACAACGGAAATCTTGGTTGAAAGCGTGAACCCATGCCATCTGCCTTAAACCTACATGCATTCTGACTGGGAAGCGTCCTAGTTCGCATGTTCGTCACCAATGAACTCTTCACCATACTCCTGCTCTTCCATGCCTGGACAATTAAATAACTAGTGGCAAGCCAATGAGTACTTTGAATGTACTCGCAAGCAACCCATGTTGGAACAAGGCAATAAATATGCATGATATAACACTAAATAGGTATTTTGCAGAAAGCTGATTTTGAATGCAAAGACATGATCAAGTAACTATGTAAGCATGCATCAACAGTTGGCCGATATCCATATGAACAATTTATAGATATCATCATAAATAGGGGGTTGAACATCTCATGTTTAGTCATTATATCAAGTCATCTGACTCATCTCAAGTATCATCTTTATGTCATCCACACACACACACACACCAAGTTTGAGAAAAAAATATACATAGTTTAAGAAGGACCTCCAACTCTCCATGACTGTGGACACGGCTATTCGAATAGTTTTACACTCTACAGAGGTTGCACACTTTACCCACAAGACTCGGGGAACTTCCATGTCATCCACGACTCGCAGTATATTACATACCCAAGGTAAGCACCCAAACATTGCCATTCCCCTAGTGATACTACACAGGGAGTCCACTCGTTGGTGCCATCCCTCATGATATACATCACATGTATCATCCATGAGGGCACGCAACAGTGTGCCCGGTGCCTGTAAAGACAACACATGATCGTCCATTCCGGTACGACCCCGTATTGAGAGTGACCACTTCACTCCCGCCACTAGTAATGCGGACTCTATGCTAGTACCCACCAACGTAATCAACAAAGCTCCGTCCCATAAGGGGTATCATGGTTGTGCATGTAAGGTTCGGACGGTCAATAGACCTTAAATATAATCCGTTTTCGAAAACACACACACTCACTTGCTCCGTTACACCACTTCTTCCTCAAGTGGTCACCCAACTCATCATCATCTCCCTCGGGCATTAGTGGCACCCGACGGTGTTTTCGAAAAGTCTTTGAAATCATTTCTTTGTTTCCATCACCATGCATAATCCCGACCACACTTGTGTAACATCTACTAGCATCCTATCAACTACCACCCGCACAACCCTCATAAGGATGTTAGGGTCATGCACGATGCAAGTATCAACAGTAAAAGTAACAGAGGCATCCCACCGAAGTGGTCACAACATCACATGATCAACTACAAGGAATAAGTTTTTATATGACACGCATGAAAATGGTTTCTTAACATGGTCAAAGGGCTGCTTGCCTGGCTCAACAAAGTCTTCGGGGTCTTCAAAGTCTTCGGGCCCAACTCCCTCGTCAATAACGTAATCTTTCGATGGGATAAATAACGGGAATAATAAGCATCACAACAAAAACAAAACACAAAATCTACTTCTAAAATGCTACCCTACTCTAATAATACTAAAACCTATTTAAAAATATTTGTCTAGGGTTTTGATAGGAAAAAGATTTTTTAAAACTATTTATAATAGTCGCTAAAATGCTAAAAAGAGGTTTTGAAATAAAAAAGTACATATAACTTTTGCAAACATTTGTACAAGTGGCACTACAAAATTCTATTGATATTCTAAGATTTATGGTGGAAAAATTATTGGCACTGGAATTTTATCTGGAGCTGTGTGATTTTTGGAAAACCCCACAGAAAAGGGAAAAGAAAAGGGGCAATGTGCCCTGGGCCAGATTTGGCCGCAACTGGGATGGCCCAGAGCAATCCAGCCCCAGGCAAACTGGGCATCCGTGCCACGCCAGGTTTGAACCTGACGGGTGGGTCCTATGGGCCAGAGAGAGAGGGAGAGAGGCGGGCGAGACAGAGGCCGACAGGTGGGGCCCCTTGTCAGGTATGTCTCCTACCTCGGGACCGAGGGGAGGGAGGCTCACCAGCGATGAAGCATGGCACGAGAGGGGAGCAGGGAGCGGAAATGGGCCCAGCATCGAGCTGCTGTTCTCCTGGAGGTGGGAGGTGGCGGAGGTGGCCAGGGTCGCTGGCGGCAAGGAGGCCGCGGTGGAGGAACTTCGGGTTTAACCTCGAAATCCCGTCCTGGCCTGCAAATCGAATGGGGGAGATGGGGAAACGAATCAAGGCACCAAGGGGAGGCCAAAGGGACGGAAATGAGGGCCGAGGAGGCTCTATACCCGAAGATTGATGGCGGCGTTGCCGCTGTGAGGTTCGCCTTGATCCTGACCATAGGGGCTTCGGGAGCTCACTAGGGTGGTTGGGGCGTGCGATTGGGAGTGAGGGAGGAGCAGCAGAGGGAGAGAGGGGCCTCGGGGTGCCCTTATATAGGTGGCCTACGGCCCACCGAGCTCGAGTGCGCTCGAGAGTTCGCGGCCAAGGCTAGAGGCCACAGGAGGAGGGGAAGGCGGGTCTGGGGTTGTCTTGGGGTAGGTCTAGGCTAGGGGAAGCGAGAGAGATAGAAAGGGGAGGCACACGCATGCGAGTCCAGTGGTTGGCCGAGAAGGGCGGCTGTGCATGCGCTGGAGAGGGCCGTTGGAGAGATAGGAAGGAAGGGGTCATTGCTGGCGTGTTGCGGACGTCGGGGTGCATCGACTGGGGGGAAGGCCTGAGGTGCTCGGGTATGGGCAGGAGAGGGAGGTCAACCCTTTGGAGTGCAGCTGCGCGCTCTAGAGCATGACTTTGGCCACTATGATGAGGCTTTAGTGCGCTTTGACGCGTCGACTTATGTCCAACGGCTGAGGGAGGGAGTAAACAATGTGAAAAGAGGCATGGGATGCTCTGGGGTGGCCAGGAGTGTGAGAGAGAAGTGAGAAAGGAGAGAAAGATGTTGTCCAAGGAGGGAAATGGGGCTTTTACCCCATGCACTCATGCTCTCTAGCGCCAGGGACTTTACTGGAGGTGGGGAGGGAATGCATGATGATGTGGTAAGAATTTGGGGTGAAGGAGAGTGATGGATGGGGCTCAATAATTTATTCTTGGATTCAGCCTGAAGGTGTTTTATGAGCACTTGGTCAGGCTAGGCCCACCCACTGGAGATGAAACTTAAAAGGATGAAGTGGTGGTAATAATTGTGCTTGATCACAAAGTTTGACCTTAATTGAGCAAACTTCATAATGTAAACTTTATAAACGCTAGATTTTAACAGAAACCAATTTCTGTAGATCTAGGTGTACAAATCTAATCTCCTTGATGCACCACTTGGTGTAGCATCCTTATTTGGGTAGTGGAATATGCCCACAAAGTTTGGGGTCAAGGGAACAAACTTCACAATGGAAAGTTGCTAAAATTTGAATGTGGACAGGTATGGTTTTGGAATATTTTGATGAAGCAAATCAATTGGGATTGAGAAGAAACTTTGGAAGATCATCACATATGACAATTGTGACTTGCTGAAATTTTCTTGGAATTTATTGAGAATATTTCTTATAGAAATATTTCAAAAGCTTGGTTTGAGCAAAAAGGGCTTTGAGGGGTTTTTCCCATGATTTTGAACATGACCATGTGTTGAAACTTATATATATGGAAAATATATGTCCAGTGAGTTTTACTAAATTTTCTCAAATATTTTCATAGAATTAAAATAATTTTTCCCTATGAAAAACCTTTTTTTGCCTTAAGAAAAAGCCTTTAAATACAATAGTAAAATAATATTTAAAATTAATATTTAGTAGTTTTGGGAAGTCATATATATAGTAGGTTTCAAATAAAGCCTTTGGGGAAAAGAATCCATGTGATTTGAGGACTTGCAGTGCAAACCTCAACCTAGGGGGGTTTTGAAAACCTGATTTGAATAAATTCTTTTTGGTCAAAATAAATTTCGATAAAAATAGTTTTGGGTACTATTCACATGGCATGATCATTGGGCAAGAAGTGTTGATCAAGGAAGATGAATATGGAGAGGAGTAGAACCTAAGAGTGCCAAACATAATCAACCAAGCAATCAAACAAGCAATAGTTCAAACAAGCATGCACACAAAAAGTTTTAATTGGTTCCAAATTTTGTACATCCATCATAGCAAGTGACACAAACACAGGTTCTGACAGACCTACCCCCCATACAAGAATCTCGTCCCCGAAATTCCTAGGCTAAGCGCTAAAAAGATAAGGGAACTCAGATCTAAGATAGTGTTCATGCTCCCAGGTTGCTTTAGCTTCAGTGTGGTTGCTCCATTGGACCTTGTAGTACTTGATGGTGCGGCTTCGGGTGCAATGCTCTGCTTCATCCAAAATGCAAACTGGCCTCTCATGATAAGTGAGGTTTGACTGAAAGTCGATAGCCTGATGGTCGATGTCCATGTAGAGGTTGGGGCGGTTGGGAACATGGAGACACTTCTGGAGTTGTGATACGTGGAAACGTCGTGCACTTCTCATAACTTAGAAGGTAGCTCTAGCTGGTAGGAAACTTCTCCTCATCTTGCTATGATCTTTAAGGGCCTGATGTATCTTGGTGCAAGCTTCCCTTTGACATGGAAACGCTTGGTCCCTTTGAGAGGCGTGACTCGGAGGTAGACATAATCTCCGATGTCGAGGTTCACTTCTCGGCAGTGAGAGTCGGCGTAGCTCTTCTGTCTTGTCTTGGCAGTCTCAAGGCGCTCTCAGATGAGTTGAACTTGTTCTACTGCTTCACGGAGGATATCTAGTTCAACGACCAATCATTCTTCGGGTTCTAACCAATTGAGGGGAGTACGGCACTTGCGTCCATACAACACCTCAAATGGTGCCATCTGAAGACTTGACTGATAGCTGTTGTTGTAGGATCACTCGGCGAATGGTAGGCAATCTTCTCACTTGGCTCTGTATGCCAAAACACAAGCACGGAGCATATCTTCGAATAACTTATTTACTCGTTTTGTTTGCCCACCGGTTTGGGAGTGAAAAGTGGTGCTAAAGGAGAGCTTGGTTCCCATTGCCTCTTGAAACATATTCCAGAACCTTGAGGTGAACTGGGTGCCTCGGTCTGACACGATCACCTTAGGAATTCCATGAAAACTTACAATACGCTCGATGTAAAGGCCGGCTAGCTTGTTACCATCATAGGTGGTATTGACAGGAATTAAATGGGCCACCTTGGTCAGGTGATCGACAATGATCCAAATAGAATCATGTCCTTTTCTTGACCTTGGTAATCCAGTGATGAAATCCATTCCAACTTCTTCCCTCTTCCATTCAAGCACTTCGAGAGGTTGCAACAATCTTGTGGGACGCTGATGCTCAGCTTTGACTCTCTGGCATATGTCACACTTATCAACCAAGGTGCCTATTTCCAGTTTCATCCATGCCACCAGATTCTTGCCTTGAGGTCTTGATACATCTTGGTTCCTCTAGGATGGATGGAGTACGGAGTGTCATGATATTCTTGCAAGATCAAATCCTTGAGCTCTTCTTTGTTGGGTACGCAGATGCGATTCCTGAACTATACAACTCCTTGTTCATCTACTGAGAATCTTGGGGCCTTGCCTGCCTTGATCTTCCTCTTAATGCCTCCAATGCTCTCGTGTTCCTTCTGAGCTTCCTTAATATCATCCATCAATGTAGGCTTTGCTTCGAGGCTGGCGAGGAATCCAGGTGCAACTAGTTCCAAGCCAAAGCTTTCAAGCTCTTCATACAAGGTGGGTAGCCTTTTCTTAATCATAGCATTCAAGGAATATGCCTTTCTACTTAAGGCGTCTGCTACCACGTTAGCCTATCCGGGGTGGTATTGAACACTTAGGTCATAATATTTGATCAACCCCAACCATCTTCGTTGCCTCATGTTCAATTCCCTTTGGGTGAAAATATACTTCAAAGTCTTGTGGTCTGTGTATATCTCACATTGCTTTCCCAGAAGGTAATGTCGCCGTGTCTTTAAGGCGTGAACCACGGCTGCCAACTCAAGGTCATGAGTAGCATAGTTCTCTTCATGAGGCCGTAGCTGTCTGGATAGATATGCTATGACTCTGCCTTCTTGCATCGGAACACCTCCAAGCCCGGTTCTCGATGCATCACAATATATCGCAAACTCCTTGTGAATATCAACGGTGGCCAAAACTGGGGTTGTGGTTAATCTCTTCTTGAGTTCTTGGAAGCTTTCTTCACACTTTGGCGTCCATTCAATCTTTTTGTACTTCCTCAAGAGCTGAGTCATGGGTCGGGCAATGCTCGAGAATTCTTCGACGAACTTGCGTAATATCACGCGAGTCCGAGGAAGCTCATGACTTCCTTCACAGTGGTTGGGGATTGCCATTCAGTCACCGCTTCAATCTTGGTGGGATCCACTGACAATCCTTCTGCAGTCAACACATGAACCAAGAATCCAACTTCATGCAGCCAGAATTTACACTTGCTAAATTTGGCGTAAAGCTGGTGCTCTCAAAGCTTGTCTAGGACCAATCTCAAGTGTTGCTCATGCTCTTCTTCAGACTTGGAGAAGACGAGTATGTCATCAATGAAGACGACTACGAACTTGTCCAAGTACTCCATGAAGACCTTGTTCATGAGGTACATGAAGTAGGCAGGGGCATTGGTTAACCCAAATGACATGACCATGTATTCATACATGCCATACCGGGTTACAAATGCCGTCTTCGCAATGTCTTGGGGCCTGATACCTGAGGTCGATCTTGGAAAAAACCTTAGCTCCATTCAGCTGATCGAACAGGTCTTCTATCTTGGGTAGTGGGTACTTGTTCTTTCTCGTGACATCCTTGAGAGAATGGTAATCGACACAAAGTCGAATAGTTTCGTCCCTCTTTAACACAAATAGAACAGGTGATCCCCAAGGAGAGGCACTAGGGCGAATGAATCATTGTTTGAGTTGATCTGCCAGTTGCTTCTTCAACTCAGCCAACTCTTCAGATCCCATTCTATAGGGCTTCTTATAGATGGGCCCTGATCCGGGCATTAGTTCAATGATGAACTCAATGTCATGGTCAGGAGGCATTCCAGGCATCTCATCAGGAAATACATCTGGGTATTCACATACCACTCGCACTTGATCCAACCCACCTCCCGACAGACAGTTAGCCCGAGGAGCTCAAGTGGTGGCAGGGTTGGGAACATACTTGACTTCCACTCCTTGGCTATTGGTTATGGTAACAATCCTCTTGGAATAGTCTAAGTAGCCTTGGTTCTTGGTCAACCAATTCATGCCAAGGATGACATCCAAGCCTGGTGAATCCAGGACTATGAGGTCCGCTAGGAAGTCTACCCTGTTGATGATGATCTCAACTCCCTTACACCCTATATTGGACTTCATATTTGAATCTGGGGTTTGTATAAACATATCACTACCTAGGGGTGTAGGCTTCATACCACTCTCTAGTGAAAACATTTGAGTAACAAAAGAATGCGGAGCTCCACAATAAAACAATAATGTTGCTGGGGTTGAGTTGACGAGGAACATACCCAGTATGAAGTTCAGGTCTTCCTAGGCTTCCTCTGCGATGACATGATTCACATGACCCTTGCCATTGTTGGGCTGGTTGCGGGGTGCTGGGTTCCTTGGTGGCGCTTCATGGCCTTGACCTTAGTTTGGCGCATTGGGGTGCGGTGCATCTAGCTTCTTGTTGGGGCACAGCTTAGAGATGTGTCCTGGCTGACCACATCCAAAGCAAGTGACTTGCCCGGGGTTGTTGTTGTTGTTATTCCAGTTGTCGTTAATGTTATTGGGGTTGTTGTAGGCTGGCCTAGGATTGACATATTGCTGAGTCTGGTAGCTCGGACGAGGCGTACGAGGTCTAGCCTGCTGTGGCTGATAGGTCGACTTGGCTGGCGCTGGCTGCCAAGGGCGAGGCTTTTCGTTGCTGGAACTAACCTTGCCAATCATCTTGTGCTATTGAGTGTCATCTATGGCATGACGCTTGTCTTCCAGCACGGGGGGCTTGTTCACCAAGTCAAAGAAGGTCCGACAGTCGCAGACAATGAGCTGATACTGCAGGGCCTGCTGAAGTCCCTCCATGAAGCGTTCCATCTTAGTAGCCTCCGTGTTGACATCTTTAGGTGCATACCTTGACAGCAGGTTGAACTTCTGCATGTACTCCTTGACAAAGCCACTTCCTTGCTTCAGGGCTCGGAATTCTCTCTTCTTGATAGCCATGATCCCAGATGGAATGTGGGCGGTGCGGAATCCTGCCTTGAAGTTATCCCAAGTGATCACACGATCCCCTTGCATGACCTTGAATCCATCACACCAAGCTTTGGCGGTACCTCCAAGGCAGTGAGAGGCATAAAGCACCTTCTCACGATCCTCATTGCAATTTACAAGTTCAAGGAGGTCCTCGACGGTGTGGACCCAGTCGTCAGCATCCAGGGGTTCAGCAGCCTCGGTGAAGGTTGGAGGCGAATTCCTCATGAACTCAGACAGAGTGGAGTGGCCATTGCCATTCCTACCTTGTTGTTGGTTGTTCACAAGGACTTGGGCCATTTGCTGAATAGCAACATTGTTGGCTTGGGTTCCTCTCGGGGAACTTGCAGGAACTCAGCTATGGTCATGTTCTCAAGTGGAGGTGGTGGCGGGGGAATGTCACCTTGTGGCTGCTCCTGGTGTCCTCCAGCCTGAGCTGTTCCACAAGTTCCCTGGTATAGTGCAAGTGTGGTAAAACGAAGGTCGAAAGACCAACACATATATTGAGATAAGATAGACGATGGAGTCGCTTATAGGTTGCCTAAGGCAAAAGCGTGACTTGCATCAGAACACAAAAAACATGAGCAAACCACAAGCACACATGGTTTCATGTGAACCATTACACGGAGTTGACTTTGCATGAGGGTTACATGACTGATCCTACCCTAGGGGCCTCGGACTCAGGTGGTGGAGTGCTCGGTCTCGTAGCCTCGCTCCTCTGGGTCTTCCTCCTGAGCACCATACGTATGAGCATCATCTCCGTTCGAAGGGGTCAGGGAACGAGGAGGTCCATCCCGACGACACCTTGTCGGTGGGTTAGTGAAGAGCTCACGATACTCCTTCACACTCATGCGACAACGACGTGTGGGTGCATCGCTAGCGGGGGGTACTCCTCATCGGTAAGCGACAGCTAGTCATCTCTTGGGGGCTCCATCCTTCTTGATCTTGTCTGGCTTCATCTTGGCTTGGTGCAATAGCTCACGAGCGTGGTGAAGTTCCTCGCGGAGATTTACGAACTCCTTAATAAGGTTGTGAGCCAGACTTTCAGTAGAGAGGCTGAAGTAGGTCTCAAACCTGAGTGGTGTTCCATCCTCCTTGGATGGAATCAACGTCCAACTCTCGTCAAGATCATCCTTCCTGGAAGGAAGGTAGAGAGTAGCTGGCTCGTCAGCCATCTCTGGAATGATGTCTCGAAGGTGTAGAAGCGCCTTGCGTGCAGCTGTCTCGACTACAAGTGCCATGGTCTCTATCTGTGGTGCTTCAAATAATAAAATATTCGGGGAGTCGTTTGCCTTCACGACCACATCCACGTGGTACTCCTTTGTGACGGCATCGACCCAGTGCTCATGGTAGAGGTAAATGGGTTGTTGGTGAAAGCGGTAATTCTCTAGGCTATCCTCAATGAGTAGGAGAAAGTCGGATGTCAGGAAGGCTTCGGGTACGACAGCCATCTACAAAGGTTTGAAGGGAGGAGAGTAAGTAGAGTGTTGTGCGAAGAATAGAAGAGGTAATAAGTGCAGAAACTCCCAAGTATAGGTGCTAGGTGTAGTTTTGAAATTGGTTTCATCCTAACTAACATCCATGCTAACTAAGGGCTTCCTACAGTCAGGCTCGCTCTGATATCAGCTCTATGGGGACCCCAACTCATAAGTCGTGATCACCAAATGCATGTGTAGTGTGATCCCAGAGATCAATGCTCACTAAAGACACACACACACATAAGCTGAATAACAAGAATCTTACATCCTTACATACCATCTTACACAAATAAAGGCCAGCTAGGCCAAGTCTTACATAGATAGGGCCTCGAGGGCCAAACACTTAAACATAACAAACATCAGAAATCTTGGTTGAAAGCATGAACCCATGCCATCTGCCTTCAACCTACATGCATTCTGACTAGGAAGTGTCCTAGTTTGCATGTTCGTCACCAACGAACTCTTCACCATACTCCTACTCTTCCATGCCTAGACAATTAAATAACCAATGGCAAGCCAATGAGTACTTTGAATATACTCGCAAGCAACCCATGTTGGAACAAGGAAATAACCATGCATGATATAACACTAAATAGGTATTTTGCAGAAAGATGATTTTGAATGCAAAGACATGATCAAGTAACTATGTAAGCATGCATCAACAGTTTGCCGATATCCATATGAACAAGTTACAGATGTCATCATAAATAGGGGGTTGAACATCTCATGTTCAGCCATCACGTCAAGTCATCTGACTCATCTCAAGTATCATATTTGTGTCATCCACACACACACCAAGTTTTGAGGGGGAAAACTGGACGTAGTTTAAGAAGGACCTCCAATTGTCCATGACCATGGACATGGCTATTCGAATAGTTTTAGACTCTGTAGAGGTTGCACACTTTACCCACAAGACTTGGGGAACTTCCGTATCATCCATGACACGCGGTATATTTCATACCCGAGGTAAGCACCCGAACATTGCCATTCACCTAGCGATACTACACAGAGAGTCCTCTCATTGGTAACATCCCTAATGATATACATCAAACGTATCATCCATGAGGGCACGCAACGGTGTGCCCGATGCGTGTAAAGACAACACATGATCATCCATTCCGATACGACCCCGTATCAAGAGTGACCACTTCACTCCCGACACTAGTAATGCAGGCTCTATGCTAGTACCCATAAAGGTAATCAAGAAAGCCCCATCCCATAAGGGGTATCGTGGTTGTGCATGTAAGGTTAGGATGGTCAGTAGACCTTAAATCTAATCCGTCTTCAAAAACACACACACTCACTTGCTCCGTGTGACAGCCCAAGTGTTGTCCCTACCTTATTTGGCATGTAACCTATGGTATGAACCTTGTGCCATGAGATTAATGAGTTTGCACCTAGTCATGCCATGCTTTGTTATTGCATTCATGCATCATGCATCATGCATCCATCATGCCATGCCATGTTGTGAAGTGACCATGTGTGTGAGTGTTATGAATTGGTTTGAGTGTGGGTGGAGTTCATGTGTGCAACCTCTTCTCTTCCCCCTCTCTTTCCCTTTGCACAAAAACCTTCCAATACCCCTCTTTTCCCCATGTTATTTTCATAGCAGAATTAACTTGCAAATTAAAATGTTTAAAAATGTTCAAGAGGTAGCCCTATATGTATTATGAATTTTGAGTATGGTTGTTTTGATGTTTGAAGTTTGTATGCTTGTGAGTTTTAAATAATAGAGGGCTGCCTATTTTAAAATATTTAAATTACTTGCCCTAAAAATCAACTTAATATTTTTATTAAATAGTGCATACTATTTTTTCTTTACAAAAGTATTTTTGTTCTGCTCAAAACCCTTTTATTTTTTTCTAGGGTTTTTCCTTTGAGTTGTGTTGTTTTAAAAAAGGAAAACCTTCTTTGTTTATTTATTTCTGAGAGAGAGAGCCAGGTGGGCCAATTCCTTCCCCGCAGCCCAGCCCGCTTGGGAGAACGGTCACCTGCCCCGTCTGTCGTCACCGTCAGGTCACAGAGAAAGCGCCTCTGCCGTCCGCCTTTTCCATCGTCGTCGCTGTCAGCCCGTGGCTATTTAGCCCCCCCTCGGCGGGCGTGCCCCCTCGGCTTGGGTTCCTCTCCTCTTTGCCTCTGCCGCCGCAGCTCCCATCTCCTCCTCCATCTCTCTCCCTCCTATCTTCTTCCTCTCTGCCAGGTAAGGAATTCAGTGAGGTTCAGAGAGTGCGCCTGTCGTCGTCGCCACCGTCACCGCGTCCCCGGTGGGTGTCGTCCAAGGTGATGATGGCGTGGAGCTCGGGGGTTCTCCCCGTGTTCCATCCCCACTGCTAGGAGGTGAGGAGCACCTCCCTGCGGTGCCAATTGGCATTGTCGTCGCCCGCAAGGAGCAGGTCGTCGCCGGCTCCTTCCTCTTCGTCATCGCCGCGTCCCCGACCCCTCCGGCGTCTTCATTTTGACCGGCTCGTTGTCGCCTTACCCTCGGTGAGCAACCAGTCCCCGCAGCTCCTTCTTCCCCGTGTAGGTCGTCATCTAGTTGCCGCCGTCCTCTGTCACCGCCGTCCGCAAGGCACGGGCTTGAGCTCACCTCCTTCCTCCTCATCGCAAGATGAGTAGGGGAATGGAGCCCCGATAGTTCCCGCTTAGTGTGTGACCTTTTGCGTCGCCGAACATGACTGTAGTCGCCGTTGCTCGTCGCCGATGCTTTATCTCGTGCGTATGCCGTTCGGGTTCAGTTTCGTTAGTTAACAGCGCGTGTGTTAGTACTAGTGCAACCGAGCCTTCCTCTGTTAACGTTGCGGCCGATAGCAGAGTGGTGGGCACCAGGGGATGCAACCAGAAGGTTGCGGGTTCGACTCCGAACCCCTCCCCCATTTTATTCTGTTTTTCCTTTTTTTGTTTCTTTTGTTTTTATTCCTTTGCAATATATATGTGTGTGTGTGAGATGTAAACCAGCATGCTAGTTCTTCTTTTCTGTTTATTTGAGTGTATGTGTAGGTGTGTATGTGTGATTGTGAGTGTGTGCATGAGCATATGTGTATGCACATAGGTGTATATGCATGTGTGTGTATGTGTATGTGCATGTGAGTGTGCACATATACATGACCTTGTGTTACGTGAGTTTATATGCATGCTTGTTGTGGGAGTGTGTGTGTGTGTGTTACCATACATATATACATGTGCATATATGCATTGTGCATATATGTATGCATATGTGTGTGGATGAACACCCACACACATGAGCTAGTGTGTGTGTGGATGAACACCCCCCTCAAGGGTGGTATGTTCATGGGTGTGTTTGTGCTCATATGCCTTGGGCATATATAGAGCATGTGTGTGCTTGCTATGTAGTGGTGTGTGTAGAGTGTGTGGGGGGGGACTAGTGGGTTTCCCCACTTGACATACCCTTTGTTGCTTATGCTTGTTAGTAGATTTTATTAACATTTCCATGTTATCTAAGTTTCCAAATCTGGTTAGGATCATATTTACTCATGTTCATTTAGAGAGATATCTCACTTATGTGAATAGGTGGTAGTTTTGCTATATTGTTTGTGCCTTGTTGCTTCACATGAACATATGAGTATGACACATGTTTTTGGGGTAGAAAGAGCCAATGAATCCATTCGTGCTTTCAGATTTCACTTTTGATCAAGTTCATAAAACTGTCATTTTCAGTTGTGAAGCTACTTTGTCATTTTTGCATGATTTAATCCTTCCTTGCTTTGGGGCATGTGCCAACATGGAAGTGCTAGTGTTTCGTATCTATTATGCCATGGTATTTTTGTTTAACATGAGAATCACCCATATAAGTGGGAAACATGCTACAAAGTAGCTAACTTGATGTTTCTGTTTTCACCATGTTAAATACTACTAAGTTTGAGAATCTGCTGTTATATTTATGCCATGTAGAGGGGATGGTATCTTGTGATGTGTTGTGAATTAGATCATGCTCAGTGCTAGTATTTTGGAGTAGATGTTGTCTACTACCAACCTGTTAATTTTCATGCCAAGAGGTGGTATCTAGCAAATTTAACTGCTGCTGTCAACTTTCTACTTTATTAACTCAGATTCCAGAAACCTGTTATTTTCACCAAGTCCTAGAAACTGTTTCATCTTGTCAACTTGATAGCTTCATGCTTATTGATGTGTGCATCCTATGCAGATTGTGTAGTTGGATAAGTTGATGCATTTGTTATGTAGATTCTTTCAGTATCTTGTTTGTGGCGGTAGGGTTCCTGTAGCTCAAGTTGTGGGCTGTGTAAGTTGCTATGTTGCTGTTTTGTGGCAGATTGTTTGTTTTGTTGTTTTGTGACTTGTGGGAGCTATACTCCATAGAATTGATTGATTTTTGAGTCTATTGTGGTTGGATTTTAATTGCCTAACCAGTGGCTTCCTTGGAATGCCAAGAATTAGCCCATGGCTATGTTGTCTTGTGTTTTGCCTTCGTACCTTGTCGTGAGCGTAACGTAAGAACCGTAACTCCGTTTCTTGCGTTCTCTATATGCATTTCTATCGATTTTGCATGCTGCATCCATATTTTCCATGTTCATGCATGTTCATGCATGTTTATATAACTTAACATGAGATTCTGTCCAGGTTCATTAATAAACAAACTTTGCATGAGACACATGACTAGTTTTGGATTGCCATGTTAAATTCTTCATAATTGAATCACGCATCATCTTGGTTGTGCATTGAACCTTGGTTGGATGTTTATTGTTATTGTTTCTCTTGGGTAGACGCGAGTGTTGATACTGAGTATGAGGACCCAGGAGAGTACCACTACAAGGATCCCGCTACTTGTTTCGCTGAAGAACCAACAGGCAAGATGATCGTACCCGGATCCCGATACTATTTGTGCTTGCTAGTTTCTTGCTCTTATTGTTACAATTGCGCTACCTACCACTTGAATATTAGCCTCCTAATTGCCATGAAAGCCTGTAACCCTCCACATCCTAGCAATCCTTTGATTGGCTAAGTTACCACTGCTCAGCCCCTCTTATAGCATTCTTAGTTGCAGGTGCAGGTTGTTCCATGTGATAACATGGATTTGGATATCACAATATTATCTGTTAATTAATTTAATGCACATATATACCTTGGTATTGGTGGAAGGCTTGGCCTTTTGCTAGGTGTTTTGTTCCGTTGTTACCGCCATAGTTCTTGTTACCGGTGTTATGTTTTCCATATTTTGCGCTCCTAACACGCTCGGGGTTGTTATGGGGACCCCCTTGTTTATTCGGTCAAGATTAAAACTTGTCTGGCAAGACCTAACATTGGTACTACATTTTATTAACAACTTAATAAAAAATTGCATAGGGCCTTGCAAACCCGTGGATAATTAATCAACCCCCGGGCCAGTGCTCCTCATGAGTGTTGGTCCAAACTAGAGCACTGTGCGGGGCCAACCCAGGGCAACTTTGGAGATTTCTATCAGGTCTCCATAAGCGTGGCTTATCCGTCGTGTCCTGAGAATGAGATATGCGGCTCTTATAGGGTTCGTCGACACGTCGGGCGGTCTTGCTGGATTTTTTTACCTTTATCGAGTGTCTTGCGTGTGGAGTCTGACTTTCTTCGGGTTTTCTCGAGGTGTTGGAATTCCTTTGGAATTACCTATGATGACCACGAGATCCATGGTCGAGGCTATTCCAGCTGAGTGTGGTTATTTGTGATGGACTAGTTGGAGCACCCCTGTAGGGTTAAATCTTTTCGAGAAGCCGTGCCCGCGGTTATGTGGCAACTTGGATATTTGTTTAACACCCGGTTGTAGTAAACTTGAAGTAAACTCTAAATAAAATACACCAATTGTGTGAGTAACCGTGATCGTCTCTGCTCGTGAACATGATCCGGGAGAGAACACAGTGGGGTTATGATTGACGTAAGTAAGTGTTTAGGATCTCATAGAGATCATACTAGATTCGATCGTTCATCATAGGCCACTCATATTTATTTTTCATGTTACGTAAGCTAGCCACCATATATGCTTAGTGCTACTGCAAACTAAACACATACCCCTTCCCAACCTTTAAGCTTGAATAGTCTTGGTACCCGGGCGCTTGATTGCTGAGTCCTTGTGGCTCACATATTACTACAACCCTCCAGGTACAGGTACAGATGAGTACGTGCAAGATGATCTTACCCAGCTCCAGTGGGAATATGATGAGGAAAGAGGCAGGATGTACGTGACTTACCCGGATGAGTAGAGGACCATGGTCGTGATCTTTGGGATAGCGAGATAGTTTCATTTGCATCTGTTTTATCATTTGATTTCGTCCGTAGTCGGACCCTGTCTTCATCATGATGATTTGAACTCTGTGTGAATTGTAATTTAGCATGTGGCGAGTGTAAGCCAACTTGTATACTCGTCTCTTCTGTAATGTATGATGCAATGTTACTATACTTGCGAAGGGCAAGATGCGCCTCTATCCCTTGCGAGGCCCTCGTGTCTTAAAATCGATAGGCGCGCATCTTGGGCGTGACACTCCGGTACACCACTTCTTCCTCAAGTGGTCACCCAACTCATCATCATCTCCCTCGGGCATTAGTGTCACCCAATGGGGTTTTCGAAAAGTCTTCGAAATCATTTCTTTGTTTCCATCACCATGCATAATCTTGATTCCACTTGCGTAGCAACTACTAGCATCCTATCTACTCCCACCCGCACAACCCTCATAAGGATACTAGGGTCATGCACGATGCAAGTATCAATGGTAAAAGTAACGGAGGCATCCCACCGAAGTGGTCACCACATCACATGATCAACAACAAGGAATAAGGTGTTATATGAGATGCATGAAAATGTTTTATTAACATGGTCAAAGGGTTGTTTTCTTGGCTCAACAAAGTCTTTGGGGTCTTCAAAGTTGTAACATCCCAAAATTACATTTTGGAATGGTATGAAATATAGCTATGCATCATCATCATATTGTTTGAATGAATATAATGGTTGAAGTGTTTCTTTTGAATTTCTGAAATGCACTTTCATCTTTCCCCTTTTCTTGTTTCAGCTATTTGAAAACTTCTGGAAAAGTTCAAAGAAAAGAGGGGAGTAACATGACACTCCACACCAGGGTCATCTTGATGATATATTTGAACAATAAGAACCAGGGGGTCTTTTGAAAAATATTTGCAAAAGGTTTTAAAACCAAATAGGCAATTTCTGAAAATAATTATTTTTTCAAAGTATTCAAATGATAGAGGAAAATGTTCATTGAATAGAATTAATTCTCCTGGTCATTTTGATATATATATTTCCTATATTTGGAAATGTTTTGAATGCTTTTAAATGAGTTTTACTGCTCTGGTTATTAAAAAGGAAACATTTTAATTCTAAACGGGCCGGCCCACAGCAGTTATTTCCCGAAACTGCTCCAAGCCGACCGACCAACGCGCTGATGCCGCCCTCTCTCTCTCTGACGCCCTGGCCCCACCGTCCGATCTCGAAGACGCCACGGTCGCCTTCCTCCTCGCGTGCGCGCCGCCGTCGCCGGAGGTCCCTCTCCCGGATCTCCCTCCTCTTTCCTTCCCCGACCACCGCTCCGGCCCTATAAGTAGCCCTGACCCTCCGCTCCTCATTCCACCCCGAGCCCCCACTCTACCTCGCTAGAACACTGCCGCACGAGCTCGCCGGAGCTCTGCCCACTCCTGAATCTCCCACGCCACTGCTCGTCGCTCCGCTCCACCCCATGCCTCTCCGACACCACCAAAGCTCGCTGGAGACCCTCCACCGTCGTTTGAAGCTCTCGGACACCGTCCCCAACCACCGGAGCACCACCCCCAACGACCTCGCCGCCTCGGCCTCGCCGGAGAACTCCCTCGCCGGCGACCCCTCTCTCTGTGAGCCCCTCTCCACCTCCCTGTCCGTTCGATCGTAGATCAACGTGTCAGATTAGATCATTTTTAAAACCAAACCGGTACGTGCTAAGCTTCGGTCGCCCGCCCGCAAACGCCCGCACGCACACTCTCTCGGCCAACCACGACCTGCCACGTAGCCCCTGTCCGATGAGTTTTATTTTCTCTTTTTTTGATTCTGTTTTAGAAAACAGAATGTTTTCTGTTTTTGTTTTTGTTATATGTTTTAAACTATTTAGTGTTTTTAGTTGATTTTTTTGCATTAGTTCACATATTTAATGTAGTTTATATCTGTATGCTTAGATTTCAAATTTGAGCTTTAAATTTTGAATCTAATCAAATTTGTTCAAATTACTAAAATCTGTATAACTATAGTTTAAAAATATATTTTTGAGTGATCTTTTTGCCACTGTTTGGTATTAGTTAAACCTATCATTCTACATGATTTGAGTAATTTTTGAATACATTTAGTTACTGTTTTTAACAAAAACAGAATCTGGTTAGTTCTTAATGTAGTTTAGTTATCTTAATTTTTAATTTAGTTTGAACATGAATTAGTTCAACTTTGTTAATAGTTTTCATTAGTTTCTGTTGTTTCAAACATTTAGGTAACATTACTTGCTAATATTTAAAATGATTTTTTAGTTTTATACCATGTTGTTATAGGAATATTTATATCTTTTTCATTAGGTATAGTTTTATAAAACAATATAGTTTTACTTTCACAAACTAGTTAGATGATTTAGTTAGATTTCTAATAAATAATTTTAGTAAATCTGTTCTGTTAAGTAATATGATGATAATAATATTAGTGTTAATAATATAATTGTTTTGGTTTCCTATTCCAAAGTTGTAGGAACATTCTAGTTATTTTCATTTTAGTAGTGTTTCTTTACACAAAATCTTTAGTGAAATTTATTCTGTTTACTAAAATTTATTTTCTTACTAATACTTTTTCTACTAGCTATTGCTTGGTTGTTTGTCTTAAAGTAGTAATAGAAGTTTTTGACACTAAAAATATTTTTGAGTCAAAATATATTTTTTCTTTCTCTTGATTGATATTATTGAATGGTTTTAGTATTGTTTGTCTAACCTTGCTGAATTGTGTGATTTGTTTTGTGTTTTTGCTTATGGTGTGCTCCTGTTTGATTTGTTAGATCATCCGGAGTGCGAAGCTTGTTACCTAGAGTCACTTGATTACGAGGTTCGTCAGCAAGGCAAGTCACTTTGACCATGTATACCTATGTTTTATTGCATTAGTTCTTCCATCACCCCAATTGGATGCAAAGTAGGTAAATTGGAAACTTGGTTACTTGTTGTAGTATCATGTGGTAGGTACCCCTCAACCCTTTGACACATTGGCCCCGGGAAAACGTTGTTTTACATTTTGCTATGCTATTAGTAGACGGGGTTGGTTGTGTGATTCATGAGAGTTGAGAGATTTAATAATTTCAAGACCTACATGATGATCAAGACTTCAAGACTCCGAGTTTTCAACATACCTCTGGGTGGATGATGGTTGAACGGCACCCTGGAGAAACCAGTGGTTAGCCTAGATGATGCTGGAGATGTGCCAGTATTCATGCGGAAAGGTCCACCCAGGCACAAAGAGATGGATGGATGCTTCAAGACCCAAGGCTTACCTACACAGCCACAAGTCATTATGGGCTCTGGCTTGGTTGGATATCATGGTGACCCTGGACAGGCGGTGCTACAAGATGTAGAAGAACGGTAGGAAAGGATGGGCACCGACAGAGTCGCAGGGAAACCCTTTAGAAGACCATGTTTTGGTCATCCGTTTCTCAAACACCCTGAAGTGCGAGAAATCAAACGGAGGCGACTAAATCTTGTGGGGAACGTGTGCAAAACTCTGTAGAGTACCCAAACCTAATCGATTAGTCGTGTCCACGGTCATGGACAACTTGAGCCAAAGGAACTGAAACTATCTGGAACTCCCAACACAATTAATTATATTGATGTGGGTTATTAATGACAACTTGGGTATGAGAATTGGTTGGTGGAACCATCTCATTAATCAACCAACATTGTAGTAATTATGCCTTTGCTCTATCTTGTTGTAGGAAAAATTTGGCTTTATGCAAAAACTTACTACTCCACCTGCCATAATTGCATATAGACTAGATGATTAGTTTTCCCCCTCTCTTGTGACTTGCCAGCATATTCAATATGCTGACCTATACGGCTGCAACGTATCATGTTGCAGAGTACTTTTCCGACCAGGAGTGAGGATACGCTCTATGCTCGGTGAGATGCCCTTGGAGTCAGATGGACTCATCTACCTTCGATGCTTCCGCAAGTTTATGGTTTAGTTTATCTCATGAGTTGACCTTCAGCCACTTTATTGTAATCATTATTGTAATAAAGGACTCGATATGAGATTTCGATTAATTTAGGATGTGTGATTTCCCATTGATATATACATTGATGTACCGTGTTCATACCAGCGTGATCTTGGGATAGTACAGAAACACCGGAGATTCGACCTTTCAGGTCGGGTCGCTACAAAAGTCTTTAGGCCCAACTCCCTCGTCAATAGCGCAATCTATCGATGCGTTAAATAACTAGAATAATATGCATCACAACAAAAACAGAACACAAAATATACTTCTAAAATGCTACCCTACTCTGATATATACTTCTAGGGTTTTGGTAGGAAAAAGGTTTTTAAAACTATTTATAACAGTGTCTAAAATGCTTAAAATAGGTTTTAAAATAAAACGGTACATAAAACTTTTGCAAACATTTTTACAAGTGGCAGTATAAAATTCTATAGAATATTCTAAGATTTATGGTGGAAAAATTATTGGCATTGGAATTTTATCTGGAGCTATGGGATTTTTGGAAAACCCCATAGAAAAGGAAAAAAGAAAAGCGGCATTGTGCCCTGGGCCAGATCTAGCCGCAACTGGGACGACCCAAAGCAATTGGGGAAAAGGCTTAACTGCTCAATAGACTGCCGAGACGGACCAACAATTTTGAGTGGACTAACGAAGCAATGGTTGCGTTAGAAGATATTAAAACACTGTTGGCAAGCAATCCCATACTCATAGCACCAGGCACTGGTGAACCCATGTTATTATACATATCGGCTACCAACCAAGTCATTAGCGCAGTGCTCGTCCTCGACCAAGAGGAGGGACACAAAAAACAGTCTATTACATGCTAGAAGTACTAACGCAGTGCAAGTCCAGATACCTATAGTACCAAAAGATAGGCTATACAGTATTTATGGCATCACGGAAACTCAGACACTACATCCAAGAGTGTTTGGTTACGGTGGCATCTGAAGTACCCCTGAACGATATAATCAACAACAGGAACGCCACTGGTCGCATAGCCAAGTGGGATATTGAGGTCCTTCCCTTTGAAATTACCTAAAAGCCACGACGAGCTATAAAATCTCAGGTACTGGCAGATTTCTTTGCCGAGTAGACAGAGGCCGAGCTCCCTAGGGAATATAGTACATACTCCCATTGGACGATGTACTTCGATGGATCTAAAACTTTGGCCGGACTGGGGGTTAGAGTTATCCTCACATTCCCCACAAGCGACATCGTCCGATACGTGTTGCGGATCATGTATGCCGATTCCAACAATGCAGCCGAATACGAAGCACTCTTGCATGGTCTCCGGATGGCAGTATCAATTGGCATACGACGGCTGGAGGTACGAGGAGACTCCAACCTGGCCATCTCCCAAATCAACGGCGAATTCGATGCCAAAAACCCGAAGATGGTGGCATACAGAAATGTTGTCCTCGAGATATCCACACGGTTTGAGGGGCTGGAATTTCACCACGTCGCACGAGACAAATACTAAGCCGCCGACATACTAGCCCACATGGGGGCCAAACACGACCCTGTCCCTAAAAACACTTTGCTGGAACGGCTCTTGAAGCCATTCGTGGTTTGGCAGGACGATCATAAGGGTGCATGTCTAAATACTGCGGAAGAGGTTGTTCCCCCTATAAATGAACCAGACGACCAAATCATCAGCGGCTCCATAATGGATGAAATGCCTTCGGCTCATGAGGTCATGGAAGTAATTGCACCATTGACCGAGCCCTTCCTTGCCTACCTTCTTTGCAAAGAACTCCTCGATGATCAGACGGAGGCGTGGTGCATAATTTGGCGATCCAAAGCCTACAAAGTACACGAGGGTGAGTTATACAAGAAAAGCACCACCGGAATATTACAGCGGTGCATATATGAGGAAGAAGGAAGGCAGCTCTTAGCTGAAGTCCCCACGGGGATAGACGGCCACCATGCCGCAACAAGAGCCTTGGTTAGCAAGGCCTTCCAAGCTAGTTTCTTTTGGCCCACTGCCCGGGCAAACACTTGGTCATTTCTGAAACACTGCATGGCGTGTCAAATTTTTGCAAATCAAATACACATGCCCCCAACAGCTCTTCAGACAATACCGATTACCTAGCCTTTCGCGGTCTAAGGGATGGATATTGTCGGACCACTTAAAGGGGGGGGCAAGAAGAATAAATACCTACTGTTCATGGTTGACAAGTTCACCAAATGGATAGAGGCAAAACCTGTCAAATCAGCCAAGTCTGGACAAGTAATTGACTTCATATCCGGTGTGGTACACTGTTACGGCGCCCGCACAGTATAATAACAGACGGTGGATCCAACTTCATGGCCCAAGAGGTCAAAGAATGGTGCGCAAAAATGGGCATCAAGCTCGATTACGCATCGGTGTATCATCCGCAGACCAATGGACAAGTTGAACGAGCAAACGGCCTCATCATGAGCGGCAATAAGCCACTTTTGGTCCGATCTCTTCATGAGTCCGACTGTCATTGGGTGGAGGAGCTCGACTTCGTTCTATGGGGCCTATGCACCACCCCGAACAGATCAATGGGATACACACCGTTCTTCATGGTCTATGGGGTAGAATTAGTCCTCCCCTGTGATATTATTCAGGACGCACCAAGCGTGCGCATGTACAAGGAAAAGGAGGCCAAGTTAGATTGGTAGGAGGACCTGGATGCCTTAGAAGGAGAGTGTGACATAGCTCGGCCTCGATCTACCTTTTACCAACAGCAAGCCCGACGTTACGAGAGTAGGGAGGTTAGGGCAAAAGCATATAACATGGGCGAACTCGTCTTACGGCTCCCAGAGAAGCAGAAGCATAAACTCAACCCCAAATGGGAGAGCCCCTTCATAATCGATGAACTACTCGCAGGAGGGTCTTACCGTTTTCGGAACCCGTCGGACTACCGCCTTGAACCAAACCCATGGAATGCAGCTCGTCTTTGGCGCTTCTATGGATAAACCGGTGTCATCACATTCTTTACCTTTTACCTCCTTTTCTTTCCTTTTTCTTTACTTTTTCCTTCCTCTCCCTCCTTATTGTTTGGTAGATTTGAATTTTTACCTTTTCTTCCCAAATCTACGTTTGCTTCAACCGATCTTGCACTAAGATTTTTGGCTTACACCCTTAAGTGTTAAATCCAAACACAACACCTAGGGGCTTATTTCCGAAGCCAATGCTTTTATATTATAAGAATTTATTCACATTTATTGTGTACTCATGTTTCCCTTGTTGCGTTTAAGCCACCATATGCATTAATTCGAAGTAAGACTTTGCCAAGTTGGGTTGCCTCGCTCCTGTGCTTACCCTCTACATTCCCAATTGTTCATCTAGAGGGTAAAGGGACCACCTCTGCGATTCTTATGACCGGGTTATCGGATACGTACCTCAGACGGTGAAGCCAAAATCTAGCTATCTTCGGCAGACAATTGATCGGCTGCGACGGAAGCAACTAATAAGACAATGGTCGTTATCACCATTACTCGGGCTTCTTTTCTCACAAAATCCATTAGCCGCATACTAGCAGTATACGGACTTACTACCTACGATTTACGTAGCACCCTGAAGAACGGTATCGATAGAGGTACTATTTTCTTCGGAAGATGTTTCTTATGCTAAGCAGTAATATAACATATCTTCCTGTGTGCTTTCTGTCTATTCGCACCAAATAGCCGGGTTGCCTGGTTCCCCAAACATAATTCACTCTTCTAGGGTGGTAATTTACAAGGAATACTCTCAAGATCTTAGTGCGGGAGGTAGAAGCTGATGGCCGGTTAAAACAAAGTTTACAACACATACGGAGCAATTCTACGATTATTAGTACATAGTTACATATAGTCATACATCTCGTTGTTCATCGAGATTGTAAATTATGCCGTCCAAGGAGCAATCTTCTTGTGAGAGACGGGCGGCAGGCATCACATGGTCGTATACCATGTGGAGCGGCACTTCTTGTCCATATGACCCTACTGGCTCAACCCGAGCCATACGCTCGGGGTTAAGTCCGGTATAACGGGTCTTGATCATCGTCGACGCCTCTCGTGCTCCCTGCGACAAGCCGATGTCTTCCATAGCTCGAACCTACTTCGTGCTCCCTTGAATCGATCGACCAGTTCGTTCATCTCCTCCGAAGGTTGCTCAGAAGGCCATAACGCCTTTACCATGCTCTTCATGGCCTTCTAAGTTGGCTCATGAAGGGGGGACATCTCCTTTAGAAGGCCTTCCCGGTAGGATCCGATCTCTTCTTCGGATTGCCCAGACAAGAGACCTCTACAAGAGTTAAGGAATGCCTATTATGCTTCATTTATAAGAAGTACTTTCTGATTATAGAATCACACTTACCGAACATGCCCCTCTGTAATTTCTTGTTATCTTCTTGGGCCTAGTGAGGGAGTCCTGGATTAAGGGATCCTCGGATAGCCGACCACTATTCATGGGCCGGACTGTATGGGCCGTAAGGCAAGAGACGGAGGGTTGAGGACCATCTATGTCAGGATGGAAGCTTCATGGAGTCCATACCTATTCTCCAAGTTATTAGATGTAGTTAGGCAAGTTATCTCTTCGGCATGTTACCGACCATGTGTAAGCTAAGGGCACCCCCGGCATCTATATAAGCCGGAGGGCTTTAGGGCGTAGAGACAGAACAACTCATCTACGGTTAGACATATGATCTTGAGGTAGATCAACTCTGTAACCCCTTACACCATCAACACAATCAAGCAAGACATAGGGTATTACCTCCATAGGAGAGCCCAAACCTGGGTAAACTCGTGTCCCCTTCATCTCCTGTTATCGTCGATCCTAGTCTCACAGTTCGGGCTCCTCTACCCGAGATCCGCCTGTTTTGACACCGACATTAGTGCTTTCCTTGAGAGTTCCGCTTTGAATGCCGAAGGCATCGATGGCTCGCCTTGTCGCAGATGACAAGATCTGCATCGAGGCGACTTTCACCCCCGATCAGAGTTTCACTGGCAACGACATCTTGTTGCATGCCAACCCGATAAGCCATCATGGCCAGATCGGAAGGTTTCCCCCGAATCAGAGTATCAAATTTGGAACCCTAGAGTTCGTGGCTGATTCACGGGGGACACTCGTTCCAATGGAACCCTCAACCTTCAAAGAAAGGCCTGCAAGTCTGGATGCTTTGACGTCCGAGTCATCAGGTCCCGTGGGGGAACGGAACGTAGATCCGCTTCGGCGTGACTCTGGAACCGTCACACCACATGACGAATCCACTCGTATGAGTGACACGCACCCTCCCATCGCTTTGTTCTTAAATGAATTGTTCAATCGGCTTGAACCAATGTGTATAATGGATGACTAGGTTCCAATATATGATCGCCTCGAGATTAAACCTGATGATAGGGAGATTCACGTCCCTCCTGTCACCCACCTTGTCGCTACTATTGAGTGTCTGGCTACAGATTCATCTCGACAGCGGAATTGAAAACAATTTACACCCTTGGTTCTGATCACCAAGGCTACGCAGACGAGCTAGGCGCCGAGGATAACCTCAAAACCGGACCGTCATCGGTCCTAGATTTATGCCACAATTCGTAGTCTGTATTCCTAAATACTCAACGTGACGTAGAATCCAGTTTTTTCCCACCCAATGCCCAGGATGATAATCCTAGTTTTTCATCGAAGCCCGTATCTCCGGACTTCCAAGACATAAAACAACTGCGAGGACAATCATCCACCACTTTTTGGCAAGACTCCTACTTGCTAGGAGCAAAGTAAAAGGTCTCAGTGACCAAGATTTAACGACAATTTTCATTCACAATTGCCATGATGAGGGTATTCTGACCGCCTTAGCCCGCCGATGCATAAGCGATTTCTCGGAGCTATCTGAATTGGTATAGAAGTATTGTGCCATGGAGAGTGTCTGGCAATCCGAGCGGCTGTTCTCGGAATCAAAATCCTCCGGACACCCTAGGTGAGCTCGGAAAAAGAGGACACCTCCAAACCGACCGGCCAGGTATGAACCCGTCAAAAAAAGAAACAAGCCCCTTTTGAGGGCCTGTACTGTCCTCGATAGGCTTTTGGATAAACCTTGCCCCATACATTCCGTATTACTAAACGTGAACCCAACGCATAGCCTTCGAGCTTGCTGGGTCGTCAGGCAAGTCGCAAAAAGTGGCGAGGCCATCCTCAACACACCTCTAGCGAGTAGACGTTCTTATTCGCCACCCGGATTTAATGTCGAAGTCCTGACTGTCTACAAAATCTTCCCCTTGATGAACAGGCACAAGAGAGCTCTTAAGGAGCACGAGAAAGTCTACCACGTGGCAGCCACTAGCCCATGGGCACACGTACCGATCACTTTCGGAGAGACTGACCGGCAGCCCATTCTTTCAGGCCATTCACCGACCCCTCTAGTCTTGAATCCCATAATTGATGGATATAGGCTATATAAGGTGCTAATGGACGGCGGTAGTGGTCTTAACCTCATATACGAGGCCACTCTAGAAAAAAATGCAGTTCGACCGATCCCGCATGGAACGTAGCAACACAACATTCCGTGGAATTATCCCAGGAAAGGAGGCACGTTGTTCCGGATGTATCATCCTGGACGTGCTGTTCGGCACACCCGAAAACTACTGATCTAAAGAACTTCTCTTCCATATTGTCCCCTTCCCAAGTGGCTATCATGCCCTATTTGGACGCGATACCTTCACAAAGTTCCAAGCTATACCCCACTACGGGTACATGAAGCTAAAAATGACAGGACCAATCGGAGTGATCACGATCGTCTGTGATCCAAACATAGCCCTTCGGGCCAAAAACAAAACAGTAGTGCTCGCCCTCGAGGCACTAGCAGAAACCTTCGACACCGAAGAGTTGACCACTCTACGGTCAACAGTCAATAGAGATGATGTGATCCCTAGCAAAAGACCCAAGTCTACATCCTTCAAACCCGCAGAGGAAATCAATAAATTTCCGGTGCAGCCAACGGACCCAATAAGAGAGCGTCCATCGGAGCCTAGCTCAATACCCTTATGGACGAAGCTTTGCGGCATTTCCTCCGCGAGAACTGGGACATTTTTACCTGACATCCTTCTGATATGCCCGGAATCCCACATCGGCTATGCCAACATAGCCTAACCATTATTCCAGGATTTAAGCCCGTGAAACAGACTGTATGCCACTTCTGCGAACCCAAACGATAGGCCACGGGCGATGAATTAGCCAAACTGCTCGAGGCCAGGTTTATTCGGGATATTAAACACCCCGAGTGGCTAGGAAACCTCATGATGGTACCTAAGAAAGATAAGTCCTCGCGGCTATGTGTCGATTTTAAAGACCTTAATAAAGCATGCCCCAAGGACCCTTTCCCCTTACCACGCATACACCAGATCATTGATGCCACAGCCGAACACGATATGTTGTGTTTCCTCAACGCTTACTCCAGATACCATCAAATTAAATTGAAGGAATCCGATCAAGCTTCTACGGCTTTCATCACCCCCTACGGGCCATTCTGCTTCAACATGATGCCTTTTGGGCTAAAAACACTAGGGCTACATACCAGTGCATGATCCAAACCTGCCTCTCTACACATGTCGGCAAGACCGTCGAGGCATATGTGGATGATGTGGTAATCAAAACCAAACACGTCGACCAGTTGATTGACAACTTACGTCAAACTTTTGCTAATTTACGTGAATACGATATACGGCTCATTTAGGAAAAATATGTATTCGGAGTTCCCTCTGGTAAGCTACTTGGATTCATCGTCTCCCATAGATGAATATAGGCAAATCAAGCTAAAATTCGTGCTCTATCAGAGCTTGCAGTCCCCATGGAGTTGAAGCATGTCCAGAGGCTATCCAGATGCGCAGCGGTGTTAAGCCGCTTTATCTCCTGCCTCAGTGAAAAGGCTCTGCCGCTCTATGAGCTGTTCAAACGGACCAACACTTTGAATGGACTGATGAAGCAGCGGTCACGTTGGAAGAAATCAAAGCAATAATGGCAACCAACCTCATACTCACGGCACCAGGCACCGGCGAGCCCATGTTGTTATACATATCGGCCACCAACAAAGTCGTCAGTGTAGTGCTCGTTGTTGAACAAGATGAGGAAGGGCATAAATTTTGGACTCATAAGCCAGTATACTATGTGTCAGTGGTGCTAACGCAGTGCAAGTCCTGATATCCACATTATCAAAAAATTGCCTATACATTTTTCATGGCAATGAGTAAACTCCAACACTACCTCCAGGAGTGCATGGTGATGGTAGCATCGGAGGTTTCCTTGAACGATATAATCAATAATAGGGATGCCACCGGCCGCATTGCCAAATGGGCCATTGAGCTCCTGCCCTTTGAAATAACCTACAAGCCACACCGTGCCATTAAATCATAGATATTGGCAGACTTTCTGGCCGAATGGATGGAGGCCGAACTCCCCAAGGAATATAGTGCATACTCCCATTGGACAATGTACTTTGATGGCTCCAAAACCCTGGTAGGACTGGGGGCTGGAGTTATACTCACATCCCCCACTGGCGACAACGTGTGATACGTGTTGCAAATCATGTATGCGGACTCCAATACTGCAGTCGAATACGAGGCCCTCCTTCATGGTCTCCGAATGGCCGCATCAATGGGCATACGCCGGCTAGAGGTACAGGGAGACTCCAACTTAGCCATCTCCCAAATCAACGGCAAATTCAACGCCAAAAATCTGAAGATGGTGGCATACAGAAACACCGTCCTCAAGATATCAGCTCGGTTTGAGGGGCTGGAATTCCACCATGTCACTCGTGACAACAACCAAGGCGCCGACATATTGGCTCATATAGGAGCAAAGCGCGATCCTGTCCCAAAGAACACTTTCTTGGAACAGCTTTTTAAGCCTTCCATCGTGTGGCAGGACAATGACAATGGCGCCATCCCGAATAGACCAAACATGGTTGTCCCCCTGTCAACGAGCTGGATGACCAAATAATCGGCAGCTCCGTAATGAACGAAACGCCTTCGTCTCATGAGGTAATGGAAATAATTGCACCTTGGACAAAGCCCTTCCTCGCCTACCTTCTTCGAAAGGAACTCCCCGACGACCAGACAGAGGCACGCACTACTATAATCAGAAGATTTGCCGTCTGCCACATCTTTGCCGTCTGCTAGCTGACGACAAAGAGTGGCTTTGCCATCAGCTAGCAGAAAACAGACAGCAACGAGCTAGCAGACGACAAAGGGTGGCTTCGCTATCAGCTAGCTCTTTGCCGTCTGCTAGCTGATGGCATAGATTCTTTGTCGTCCGCTAGTGCACAACAAAGAGCTGGATGGGGTCTAGTCGATGGCGCTACTGTAACGGCCCACCACCCCACCTCTTTGCCGGCCGCTACCTGATGGCAAAGAATCTTTGCCGTCCGCTACGGACGGCAAAGAGGTTAATACCTGACAGCTACTAACGGCACACCCCCCACGCCTCTCTGTTTTCTCTCTCTCATCTAATCCCTCGACACAACCGCCCGCCCGCCATCGCCGACCATAGCCCAGTCCCCGACCCCCACTGCGCCCCCGCCTCTGCTGACCCCTTGCTAACCCACACCTGAGCCCCACCACAACCCCGCCGCCCTGCACCCGACCCCCATCGCGTCCCCGCCGCCCCACCCCGACCCCCCGCGCCCCCGTCGGCCCGCACCTGGCCCCTGTCGCGCCCCCGCCGCCCTGCCCCCCCCCCCCCCCCCGCCGCCCCGAGCCGCCGCCCTGATCTCGGCCCCCACCGTGCCCTCGCCACCCCGACAATGTCGCCCCGCCACCCCGGCCATGATGCCCCTCCCCTACGATGGCCGCCCGAGCACCGCCGTGAGGAAGGCCGCAACGCTGCCCCTACCCTGCAGCGGGCCTTCCCCTCCTCCACCGCCCCCTCCTCCACCGGCAGCCCCCCTACCCTGCGCTGACCTCCTCCTCCTCATCTTATTTTTTCTGTTTTTTTAGTTTTAGGTTTATGCTTAGTTTAGATTTAGTTTTAGGTTTATGCTTAGTTTAGATTTAGTTTTAGTTTTAGGTTTAGGTTTACGTATAGTTTAGTTTAGTTTTAGGTTTAGGTTTAGTTCTGAAAAAAGAAGAAGAAAATAAGAATAATTAGAAAATGAGGAGGAGGAGGAGGAAGAAGAAGAAGAAGAGAGGAAGAAGAGGAAGAAGAGGAGGAGGAGTTTTAGGTTTAGTTGTGAAAAAAGAAGAAAAAATAAGAATAATTAGAAGAAGAGGAAGAAGAAGAACAAGAAGACAAAGGAGGAAGAGTTTTAGGTTTGCGCCCGACGCCACCGACCCCCGATGCCCCGGACCCCCGACCCCCGACCACTGACCACCAACGTCGTCGCCCCTAACCACCAACACCATTGACCCCGACCACCGACGCTATCGACCCCTGACCACCAACGCCACCGACCCCCGTCTCCCGACACCACCAACCCCTGACTGCCGACGCCACTAACCCTGATGCCACCGACCCCCGACTCCACTGACCACCAACCCCCGACACCTGTACTGCCTCCCGTTGACCAAAAAGGTGTTCTTCGGCCTTGGTAATGCCAAGGAGGTCATAGTTTTGTAAATTATGAGCTAGGTCACATGTTTTCCTATGTTGTTATAAAAAAGATCATATTTTGTGTTGATCGGGTGAATTCCAATGCGCAGTTGTTCGACGACCTCCCCGTGCATTTGACGAGCTCCCCTACTGCGTTCGTTGGTGAGCACAAATGACATCTTCTCCCTCGGAACCCTTAAAAAAATTTGTTCTGTTCCGGTCTTCGTGTCGATGAAACTTGCTAGCTATAGGTGTCTTCAATCATCAGTATGCGTGACCACTATGCGTCTCCCATTCGAAAGGGTTGCATCTATAAATATGCATTCATTAGCATATTTATAACCGTGATTCTTTTGAATTGTCCAACATTATCCATGGACAGCCCGAGTATGTGTACATTGGGTTCATTTTCCCATATGCTCTGCTCCGGATCCGATGCAGAATTTCGTCAGTGCCTCCCTGTTGTTCTCTGGGTACACATCCTCTTTGCTTATTGCCGAGACGTGTATCAGGAGAACAGCGGGGAGGTGCTGCCGAAATTGTGCGTCGGATCCAGAGCGGAGGATGGAAAACGAACCCAATCTACACATACTCGGGTGGGATTAGGACCTATCTTTACCTACTAGCGTCTAGGTTGCATCGACATAATAAAACTGACAAACTCTATTAACTGATGAATATGGTTTGCTGAATTATGTATATATTTTGTGTGTGTCAAGTAGCTAGGCAAGATGAGTGATTGTGGGTGGATGTACACCGGTCACACTAGTCAGAAAGACATGACCCGTGAATGGATAACAAAAACCAAGGAGTTTGTCAGAGTCGCATTTGCAAATGGACAGAAAACAACCTGGTGCCCTTGTGTCGATTGCGACAACTGTAAGAAGAAGTCTGAGTTTGAAATGATCAAACACCTGCACAAGTGGGGTTTTACACGTAATTATACAGTCTGGACATTTCATGGTGAGTCTTCCCAACGTTCGAGAGCTGAGGTGGTTCGTCGTCGCACCGACGAGCATGTTACCAGGATCGAAGACATGGTGCAAAACTTTGATGATGCACGGGATTCGAACGATGAGATGGAGGAATCTGCAAAGGCCTTTTATGAAATGTTGGAGTCTTCAGAATGTACTCTTCATGAGCACACTAAGCTTTGTCAGATCGATGCCATCGCGCAAGTAATGGCTCTAACGGCTCAGTTCAACCTGGGCGGAGAATGCTATGGCGCGATGATGACGATATTTGGACGCTTTCTACCCAATGGCCATGTATTGCCAGCAAACCTGTACCCGTCGGACAAAATCCTGCGTGTGCTTAATATGCCCTATGAGAATATAGATGCCTATGAGAATGGATGTGCCCTATTTAGGCTTGAGTATGTGGGCTTGAACAATTGTCCCATTTGCAATGCTTCCAGGTATGTTCTGGTAGACAACGGTATGGGTGAGAAGAGTCAGACCAAAATCCCCATTAATGTTCTTTGGTATCTGAAAATCATACCAAGACTTCAACGTCTTTTCATGGTTGAAGAGACGGCCAGACATATGACGTGGCATAAATTGGGTAAAAGAACAGAACTAGATGCAGATGGGAATCCGATGTTGGGACATACTTCAGACGCTTTTGCGTGGAAGCACTTCGATGGATTACATAAGGATAAATGGCAGATCCAAGGCATCCTCCAGTTGCCATTAGCACGAATGGGTTCAATGTGTATGGTATGACGGAACCACAATACAGTTGTTGGCCTGTATTTGCCATTCCACTCAATCTCACCCTGGAGAGATTATGAAAAGAAAGAACATTTTCCTGACGTTGATAATTCCAGGGCCCAAATATCCAGGGAATAATATGAATGTGTACATGCAGCCGCTTAAGGATGAATTGCAACAAGCCTGGGATATGGGATCAAGACATACAACACCGCTACCAAAAAGAACTTCAAAATGCATGTGTGGTACATGTACTCGCCGCATGACTTGCCGGCGTATGCGCTATTCGTTGGCTGGTGTGTGCATGGAAGATTCCGTGCCCCACATGCAAGGCAGCTCTTGAGTTCCATTGGCTATAGGAGGGTCGCAAGTTTTCTTGCTTCGACATGCATAGACAATTCCTGGATCCTGACCATAAGTTCAGAAAAGACAAGAAGAATTTCATCAAAGGTAGAGTTGTCAAAAACACTGCACCACCTGCGTTGATAGGCCAACAGATCCTGGATCAGATAAACGCTCTCGAGCCGGATCCGGATCGTCCAGGATATTTCAAAGGGTATAATACAGCACACGCCTGGACTCACAAGATATGTTTGTGGGATCTGCCTTAGTTTAAAGACCTCCTTTGCCCACACAACATCGACGTGATGCACGCTGAAAGGAATATCGCGGAGGCCCTTTCTGGTACATTGTTCGGCATAGAGGGGAAGTCGAAGGATAATCCTAAGGCTAGAGTTGATCAGGAGGCTCTATGTGATAGATCGTTACAAATCATTCGACAACCGAAAGGAAAGAAGAACTGGAGGAAGCCAAAGGCATGGTTCAATCTTGGTAGGCCAGCTATGAGGGAAATGATCTTGTGGGCGAACATGCAGTTGATGTTCCCCGATGGGTATGCAGCGAATCTAAAGAGGGGAGCGAGTCTTGACAAATTGAAAATATTTGGTCTCAAGAGTCATGATTGGCACATATGGCTTGAGCGGGTAATGCTGGTGATGTTGAATGGCTAGTACTGGCAGCGCTGAGCTATTTCTTCCATGCTCTTTGTGTAAAAGAACTATCGCCTGACGTGCTAGACGAACTGGAAGAGTTGGCGCCGGAGTTGATCTACAAGTTAGAAAAGATATTTCCACCGGGATTCTTTAATCCAATGCAGCATTTGATTTTGCATCTCCCGACCGAGGCAAGATTGGGGGGCCCATGCAAAATCGTTGGTGCTTTGCAACTAAGAGGATGCAGAAGACTCTTCGAGCAAAATGTAAAAATAAACGTAGAGTTGAAGCATCGATGGCCGAGGCATTCATTACTGAGGAGGAAGCAAACTTCATGACAGCACACTACAAAGCCAAGAATCGTCATCTGCATAATCCGAAGCCTCCGTACAATGATGGTGACTGTGAAAAAGGTTGATCCAACCTCAGCCTATTCAAAGGGAAGCTCGCACCAGCCGGTGCTTCGAAAGCAATAGCGTTGGATGTCGAAGAATGGCGGACCATTTCATTGTATATCTTCAACAACCTAACAAAAGTGCGGTCGTACATCGAGTAAGTTCTCGGTACATTGTTTCGCAACTTCTAATTCCTTTCAAATGCTCTTATTCCCGGATATGTGATACAGTCGATACGTCACCAAATTCTCGGATGGAGTGGTGATCCAAAAGGATTCCATCGAAGAATATGAGCTTCTGGCAAAGCATGGAGGCGGCTATCCCGGTTTCATCTCTTGGTTCAAGAAAACAGTAATTTCCATTAATTCGATGATTTCATTTCTTTGCCAAGTTTGCAGGTAATGCAATAATCCTTTCGTATTACTTTAGTACTTTTGGCAAAGAGCTATATATGGCCGACCGAAAGTCTAAAAATTGTTGTGTCTTCGCTGTCGGTGATGGAGGGGTTGAGTATTATGGAAGAGTTGAAGCAATTTATGAACTTAAACTCTTTGGTGAAAACCCACCAAATGTCGTAGTCTTCAAATGATATTGGTTCCAGCCGAAGGACACTAGAAGGACTCATGAACATATGGGGCTAGTCGAAATCAAACAAAGCACCCATTTAGATGTTCCCGATGTCTATATTACGGCTCAACAGGCGACCCAACTTTTCTATCTACCGTGGTCCTGCCAAACAGAACCAAAATTGAAAGGTTGGGATGACGTTTATGATGTGCCGCCACATTTTAGACCACCTCCCCTCAATGAAGATGATTATGAACCTCACATTAACCCAGACACATATGAAGTAGAATTCTTCCGAGAAACACATGTTTCCAAAAAACGTTTCAAGAACCACTCTACTTCACCCCAGAACATTGAGGTCGACAGCGACAGTGAATCTGACTTCACCCCATGACCCGGAATAAGAAGAGACAGAAGAAGAAGAGGTTATTGTTGTGGATGACCTGTCAATGCTTGACCGATTAAATAGAGGCCTTCCACATGTTGATGCATTTATTGATGATGCTGATGAGCACGTCGTTACTGATAGTGATGATGATTATGCATTTATTGATCCCGGAGCATATATAGACGATGAAGATTAATATTAGTAATGTGAGGTATTCAATTATTATTATGTACATTTATTTTATTCATTAGTTCATGTTATTAGGTATTCAATTTTTTATGTCGAACTAATTTCGTTCACTCTTTGTCATTGCAGGTGTTGACAGATGGTGGGCTCGGGTCGGGAGCGCTCTGAGCCTCCTTCCTCAGCGCGTGCTGGGAGGGGTGCTATTATTCCACCCAACAACTCCAGAGAGCGCTGGTACACAATATGCACACACCGGCAGACGCTTCTTCTTCGATCGGGAGAGGTCGGGGGAAGACGAAGAGAGGTGCTAGAAGTAGGAAGGCTGCTGCGCCTTCCTCACCGCCACCCCTAGCTGATTCTCCCGACCACAGGAGTGCTCCGTCTCAGGTGGACCCGTCTGACTTGGACCTGTCTCGAACTCCAGTTGTCGAGCCTCGGGTCGACGAGCCTCGGGTCACCGAGCCTTTGTCCCAAGAGACTTCGATCCCAGAGTCTTCGTCCCAGGAGAGTCGGGTCCCAGAGTCTTCGTCCCATGCGACTCCGGAGGCTAGTGGCCATGCTGATGGTGGCAAGGACAACTTCTCTGAGGACACCTATAGCAAGGGCGAGCTGGTTGAGGAGGGCAAGAAGGTCTACCAGCATGGTTGTACAAAGCTCCCGCCCATGCCGACGACCCGCGATCAGAGGTGGTTGATCGCACCTAATGCGGAGAAGTAAGTGCATTTACTCTTTTTTAACCTTTTGCCTTCATGTTTCTTCAAATTAATATCTAATGTGTTGGCCTTGTCATACTGCAGGAGCTGGAAACATGAGTGTGGTGTCTGCAAGACCAACCAGGTCCTTGGTGTGCTTCTCTGGCATCACTTCCCGAGGAAGGTCCAGTTGCCCGGTGAGGGTGAGGTTCCATAGGTAGCACTGACCTTGGAGCTGTACATGGCTGCCCTAGCCCGCTGGAGGAGATGGTCGAAGGTATCTTGTGTGAGACGGTGGCTGACATTGTGATATGTCGCTTTTGGATAATTTCTCCTTTACAGAATTAAAAATCAACAACACCTAGTGATTGTACTAATCAGTGTTGTCTTGTTTGATTGCAGACCTTCTACAGGTGTCTTGAGGAACACGAGGCGAAAGCGGCTGTTGTTCTCGAAGCCGAGTGCAAGCGCCTACTTCAGAAATTACGGCACGAGGCTCGGGTTCGGGCTATTCGAGACTACTACACCTCGACTAACATTAAGAGGGCCAGGAAGAAGTTTCGCGAAATTTTTCTGAGTAAGGAGAAGTTAATGAAGGTAATTATCTATTCTTAAGGCCTTGTACTTAGTTTCCTTGATTTGATTCGTAGGCGTAGCGCTGAAATTTCTCTTGTCTAACTTAGGTGCGCCGAGATGGTGGCCAGATAGGATGAACTGTTGGGAGGCATTGGTGGATCAGTGGTGCTCTCGCAAATGGCTAGCCAAACACAACAAGGCCAAGGATAAGCATGCCCAAATGAGAGGTGTGCCACACCATCAAGGGAGCTCCAACATGTTTGAGTACGGGGATCACTGGGTATGTGGTTTGCTTCATGATTAATGCAAACTCATTCTTCATGCTAGCTTGAGCCCTTAAATATTATTTTGTCCCTCTCTTTTAGGCACGAGAAAACAAGAAGGAGGTGCCACCTCTGTTCGACCTCTATGCCATGGCCCATACTGCCTCGTACAAGAAGGCCAAGGCATTCTCTGAGGATGACCTCGATCATCTAGAGAGCTTCAGCAACATCTCCTCCCACAACAAGCTTGTGAGGTACAGAGATGAGGGGAAGGCGAGGAAAGGGGAGGACTTCAACCCGAGCCAGAGTCCTTTTGATCCAGAGCTCGTGATGATATCTGGTGGCAGGAGGCCCCATGGCTTGATAGCAATTGGGGATGGACTGATACGTTGTCCTAGAACTCTCCCGGAGATCAAGAAGTGCCAGACGAGCTCTAATCCTGAGATAAGGCCTCGTCCACAGCCAATGGAGCTCGCCATTGAGGCTAGGGCCCAAGAGCTTTTGGCGGAGGCAAACAGGCAGGCGGCACCGAGGGAGAGGGACATGGAGGAGAGGACGACTAGGCTGTTGGAGGAGGAGAGGAACCGAAACGACGCATCTCACCGGGCCCTATACGAGCTCCTCGTGGTAAGTTTCTCCTGCATGTTAGCCAAATCATACATGTAATGTTCGTTTCATCACTAACTAATATGAATGACTCGTGAAAAAAAATGTGCAGACCGTGTGCTAGAACAATGGTTAGACCCCTCCGTCGATGCCCCATATTGCTATAGCACCCACGGTGAGTTTCATTTGAATGGCCATTAGTTAATAGTATTCACATTTGAGTTGCATGATGCAGCGTGCCTCCCGACAAGCATCAACCGATCCTTCTGCGTCTGCCGCAACCCCGACCAGTCCTTCTACATCTCACCCTGGGGCAAACCCGACCGGTCCTTCACCTTCGGGATGATGGTAAGTTTTCCCAAGTGTTTTGCTTAACAAATGCATACTTAGCTTAAGAAATGACCTAATTATCGCCAAAATGACCTATACTTAGCTTATTTTCCTCAAAAATGACATAATAACCTTACTTACCTCCAAAATGATATATTCTACCTAGGATAGCTATAAAATGACCTATACTTCGCATTTTTCCTTCAAAATGACTTGATATGCTTAGTTAGCTAGAAAATGGCATAACTACCTAGTATAGCTCAATAATGATTTATAGCTAGCTTAGCTAGTTCATTTATGACATAATTAGCTCACTTAGGTCCAAAATGGCGTAACTACCTAGGATAGCTCAATAATGATCTATAATTAGCTTAGCTAGTTCATTTATGACATAATTAGCTCACTTAGGTAAAAAAAAATGGCATACTAACCTTGGTGTAGCTCCAAAATGACCTATACTTAGCTTATTTTCCTCGAAAATGACATAATAACCTTACTTAGCTCCGAACTGACATACTTTACCTAGGATAGCTATAAAATGGCCTATACTTAGCATTTTTTCCTCCTAAATGACTTAATATGCTTAGTTAGCTGAAAAATGTCATAACTACCTTGGATAGCTAAATAATAATCTATACTTAGCTTACCTAGTTCATTTATGACATAATTAGCTTACTTAGGTAAAAAATGTTATAATAAGCTTCGTTCAGCTCCAAACTAACATATAATTAGTTTATTTTCCTCCAAAATGACAAAATAACCTTACCTAGATCCAAAATGACCGATTTTAACTAGGATAGCTCTAAAATGACCTACACTTACCATTTTGTCCTCCAAAATGTATAAATATGCTTAGTTAGCTAAAAATGGCATAACTACCTAGGTTAGCTCCAAAATGACCTATTTACCTATCTTAGCTCTAAAATGACCTACAAACTTAGCATTTTACCTACCTTAGTTAGAAGAAGAAGAAGATAAAGAAGAGGAGAGGAGAAAAATAAAGAGAAGATAAATTCTTCTTCTTCTTTTTCTTCTTTTTCTTCTAGCTAGTCTTCTTCTTATTCTAACTTTCATCTTTCCTAATTTGCAGATTTGCTATAGATGAGGAAGCTTGCATTGATGGAGTGTACTCTTCTACTTGTGCTTACTTTTTGTTTATGGGAACTTGTTGGAAACTTGTTTTGGATATGTATGTATGGATATGTTGTTGGAAACCATTGTATGTTGGATATGTTGTTGGAAACTTGTATGTTGGATATGTTATTGGAAACTTATTGTTGGTATTCTTGTTGAAATTATTTTGAAATGTGTGTATATATATATGTGAAATTCTTTCAAATTGAATGAATTTAAGAAAAAATAGAAAAAACCAGGGGCTATATAGCCACTTTGCCGTCTGCTGGCAGATGGCAAAGGTCTTTGCCGTCAGCTAGCAGACGGCAAAGCTGCCACGTGGCAGCTACATGTGCAACCTGGGGTAGCACTAGGCTGGCCTAGGTGGTTTCTTTGCCATCCGCTAAGGTTCTTTGCCGTCTGCCAGCGGACCGCAAAGAAACCACCTAGGCCGGCAAAGAAATAGGTGCTTTGACGTCCGCTGGCAGACAGCAAAGAACGGCAAAGCACGACGTTAACCCCTTAGCGGCCGTAAGCTTCCACGTGTGTCGTCCATGGTCTCTGCCCTCCACCAGCAGACGGCAAAGCGCCCTTTACCGTGGCTTATTCAGCCGGACTATTTGCCGTTTGCTGGCGGACGGCAAAGCCTTTGCCATCTGGCATGCATGCCTTTGCCGTCCGGGATGGCTGACGACAAAGTACCTGATTCCTGTAGTGACGGCGCATAGTTCAGCACTCCAAGGCCTACAAGATTCATGAGGGAGAGTTATACAAAAAAAGCACAACTGGTGTACTACAGTGATGCATATCCCAGGAAGAAGGGTGGGAGCTTCTTGCGGAAATACATGCAGGCATGGGCGGCAATCACGCTGCGGCAAGAGCCTTAGTCAGCAAGGCCTTCCGAGCCGGGTTTTTCTAGCCCACAGATTGGACGGACACATAGTCACTTGTCAAGCATTGTGTGGGGTGTCAACTCTTCGCAAATCAAAGTCACATGCCTCCAACAGGTCTTCGGACTATTTCGATCACTTGGCCTTTCGTGGTATGGGGGCTTGACATGGCCGGACCCCTTAAAGGGGGGGGGCAAGAAAAAAATACCTACAGGTCATGGTCGACAAGTTTACCAAATGGATAGAGGTAAAGACCGTTAAATCAGCCAAGTCCGGACCAGTTATAGACTTCATATCTGGCGTAGTACACCGTTACGGTGTACCGCATAGCATAATAACGGATAATGGATCTAATTTTACGGTCTAGGAGATCAAGGACTGATGCATGAAAATGGGCATTAAGCTTGATTATGCATCAGTCTACCATCCATAGACCAATGCACAAGTCGAACGTGCCAATGGTCTCATCATGAGTGGCATTAAGCCACAATTGGTCCGGTCTCTTCATGAGTCCGACTGTCATTGGGTTGAGGAGCTCGACTCCATACTATGGGGCCTGCGTACCACCCCAAATAGATCAACGAGCTTCACACCATTCTTCATAGTCTATGGGGCTGAGGCAGTCCTTCCCTGCGACATTATTCACGAGGCACCACGAGTGCGCATGTACGAGGAAAAGGAAGCCGAGTTGGATCACCAGGACAACCTGGACACCTTGGAGGGAGAATGTGACATAGATTTGGCTTGTTGTGCATTTATCAGCAGCAAGCGCGATGCTACCAGAGTAGGGAGGTTCAGGGCACAAGCATACAATGTAGGTGAACTCGTCCTATGGCTCCCGGAGAAGCAGAAGCATAAACTTAACCCCAAGTGGGAGGGGCCCTTCATCATCAACGCACTACTTGCGGGAGGGTCCTATCGTCTTTGGAACTCATCAGATAATCGCCTTGAACCAAACCCATGGAATGCGGCTCGCCTACGGTGCTTCTTCGAATAGACTGGTCCTATCCATAATTCCCGCACGTTTTACATTTTTCTTTTTCTTGTATTTTCACCTTTTTCTTCCTTTCCCTCCCACTTTGTTGTTTTGATAGGATCGATTTTTCTTCTTTCTATGTTCGGCTAAACCGATCCTGCCCTAAGGTGATTGGCATAAACCATAGAGTGTTACATCCGAACGCAGCACGTGGGGACTGCTTTTAGTAGCCATCCTTTTCTATGGCAATTTTTGCCCGCACCTCTTGTGTGCGCATGTTTCTTTTGTCATGTTTTAGCCATCATATGCATCAGTTTGAACTAAGACCTTGCCAAGTTGGGTTGCCTCACTCCTATGGATACTCTTTATGTTCCCGCTTGTTCGGCTAGAAAGTAAAGGGAGCACCTCTGCGATTGTTACGACCAGGTCATCCGGACACGTACCTCAGATGGGTGAAGCCGAAAGCTAGCTATCTTACATAGACAATTGATCGGGTATGAGGGAAACACCGTATCCGGCCCTGGTTGTTTTTTCTGTTGTTTGGGCCTCTTATTTCAAAAGGACACTTAGTCGCAAGTATGTGGATTCCCATCTACATTCTTTGTAGAACCCTGGCGAAAGGTATCGTTAGTGGTACTATTTTCATCGGAAGATGTTTCTTATGCTACGTCATAATATAACATATCTTTGTGTGTGCTTTCTATCTATTCGCACCACATGGCCGGATTGCCTGGTTCCTCGAATACAATTTCGCTATTCGGCAAAGGAATAATAAGAAGAAACACTCCTGAGCTCTTCGCCCGGGAGGGAGAAGCCGATGCCCGGTTAAGACAAAGTTAACAACACAGATTGTTTTACACATGTATATGTAAATTACATATTCGGCTGCTGATCGAGATCATTGATTATTGTGGAGAGGTGGCAGTCTTCTTGCGAGAGCCGGGCGGCGGGCATCACCTGGTCATATACCAGGCGGAGTGGCACTTCTTTTCCATCCGATCCTATAGGACCAACCCGCGCCATATGCTCGGGGTTAATTCTAGTGAAACGGGCCTTGATCATTGCCCATGTCTCCCGTGCTCCTTCACGGTAGGTCGAAGTCTTCCACAGCTCGAACCTACACCGATCCCCCTAAAGCGATCCATAAGTGCAGCCAGCCCTTCGGGTGGCTGTTCCGTGGGACATAATGCCTTCAGCATCCCCTTCATCGCCTTTTGCACACGCTTGTGGAGAGCGGTTAGCTCCTTCAGCAGGTCCCCTTGGAATGATTCGATCTCCTCTTCAGGATATATGGCCAGGAGACCTGTACACAAGATAACAATTGCTATTATTATCATTCTATACATCGGACATACTTACTCATAGCGGAGTTGTATTTACCGAATACGCCCCTCCAAAGATTTTGATTTTCTTCTTGAGCTTGGGCCAATTGAGTCTTCAAACACTTTATTTCATCGGCCTGTTTTTGTATAACCAGACAGTCAGCTTGCTGCTGAGATTCTGCAAACCTTTGTGAATCCCAGGCTTCTTCCAGCTGCCTTTCCATATGTCCTATTGATTCGGCTGCTACGTGGAATCCATATGTCAGGCATGGAATCCACATTTCCTATTTACTAGCAATAAAAGCACACTTACCATGGACCTCTTGCGTGAAACTTTTCACTTGTGCTAGTTCGGCCTTCATAGACTGCACCTCCGCACGGCTCTCCTCGAGGGCCTTGGCCAACTACTCGGACTATTGCTTTGAGGCCCGCATTAGCAGTCAAACAGTTGTGAGATCCTTAATTTTTTTTTCCAAATAAAATTAAGGATCGGGGGCTACTAGGCTTATACAAGTATAATGTGTCTTCAAAATCCGACCACTTACCTGAATACTCGTTCTTATCAGCTTCATAACTTCACCGAATCCAGCTCGGGCGGCCCCGCGGTGCGCATCCGCCGAGCGTAGGGCGCCGAACTCCTGGTCGGAGAAAACTGGGTGCCGCATGGCCTCCCATCAGTGCTGATGATGCATGGCGCTCTCCACTTCCGATTTGGTGACGGATACTCCATCACCAGATTCAGCGGGCAAAGGACCGGTCATGGGGGCTTCCGTAGCGAAAGCCGCCTGGCCGGCGCCCCGGGGCGTCTCCTGGCATCCGGGTAGCCCCCTTAGGTGAAGATTGGGTGTTTCACCTAGGTAAAGAACAAGCGGCTATAAGATTTTGCCGAGCCTAATGATAAAACGGGTATCCGAACAATGTACCTATGGGAAGTGCGGACGAGTGGATTCGTTCGCGTGACCGGCTCCTTTGCAGGGGCCCGGCTGACCTTTGACTCGTCTGTGGCTTCGGTTGTTGGCATAAGACGTGCTGATCGGCGACACTTGGGGGCTGGGACCGGCGCGTCCGGGGCACTCTTGGTAGAAGGCCTCTTTCGGGAGGAATTTTTCTTCTTGCCCATGCACGGAATGGAGAATGACTCGGGGTAATAGACTATGATTGCCATTGGGGTCTGGATAATGGTGTCCTGATGATAGACTCCATTCTCAAAATCGAGAAGGAGATATGGGTCCTCGTTGAAGCCCGGATCATTATCACGTGAATGATTCTTGGGTTGGGGAGCCAGACAGTTGACTATCTCGATGAAGCTCCTCCATTCCTATTCATGCCATGGCCTCGGTCAAATAAGAACGCGGAATGAAGTCCCGAACTATTTCATGATTAATAAAGGAAGGCGTACGTGTTCGATTTGATTGTGGGCCGAAGACCCTTCCTTGGTTGAACGCCGGATGAAGTCTTCTTGCTCTCCTTTGTACAGGTCGGCGAGTGCGGCGGCCAGCGCTGTTGGATTGGTGGGACCTAGTCTTCAGGAACGCGTGGCGTCGCTTGTCCCGTTGTATCGCCATAAGGGGTGCACCCTTTGTTGGAGGGGTTACACACACTGAGAGATAGCGGCAGCCATGACATCGATCATGGTCAGGCGATGATGGGCAAGCATCCGCACTTTCGTGGCAAGGCATTGCACTTCGACGCTCTCCTCCTAAGATGAGTCCTTGGGTTGAGAGTTGTACCTTTTCTTCGAGAGAATATCGGAGTATTCTGTAACAACCCGAGACCGACGCTCCAGAAGATTCCCCTTTTATTCCATTTTTGTCTTGTGTTTCATTTGGTTGTCGCATTCATCATTGCATAATTTGCATCATCTGCATGGCATCATCACTCGTTTTCGAAAACTTGCATCCGTTCGTAGTTGTCGGTTCTCCCCGTTCGTGTCATCGACCGTTTCGAGCCCAACCACACATGCATGCGCCCGCGGCATCGATAAAATATTGTTTTTAAAGTGCATATAAAATAGCATCGGATTGGGTCAGAACTTGGCGTGTGGTCTTGTTATGTTGTAGGTGGACCGTCTGCCAAATTTCGTCGCATTCTGAGGTTATTTGATACCCCATCGGTCAATCGTAGCAGCGCAGTCATCGGTTTATTATCGGACGTTTTTTGGTGTTTAAAACTCATGTCACGGGCCACAACTCTTTCTCTCATCCCCTCCTAGCCAACTACACAGCCCACTAGCCTAACCTAGCCCCTCCCTCCATTCGTGGTCACCAGATCATGATCGAAAGGATGAGGTCCAACCCACCCTAGTCCATACCCTATATAACCACCCCATGGAAAGAGCCCCCTCACTCTCTAGGGTTTACCCCATGTAAAATTGCAAACACCCCCCAAGAAAACTCCACCTTCTAGCCCCACATCCCTCCAATCTCGAAATCCACTCCTCCCCTCCATATTCTAACCAAAAAATCCAATAACGGGGATCCAGAATTCGTCCCTCCAGCCTGCCGGACATTGTCCACGGCCAACCCGGACATGTCTGGTTGACCATAGAGCCCCACAGCCCGAGCTGGCCCGCGCACCCCAACTGCCCGTCCCCGAGCGCGAGATCGGGAGGAGCCTGTTCTAGCGCCACCGCATGCTGGCCTTGCCTCGCCGCCTTGCCTCTCTTCTCCTCCTCCATGTGATCTCTCTCTCACCTCGCCCTCTATCTCTCCCCTGCAGGAGCTCCTCCGCCGGTCACCGAGCCGCCGCCGTCCCCGACCTCCGGCCCAGATCCGGCGGCCCCAAGGACGGATCCGAACCCCGGCACCCTTCCTCGACCTTCCCCTACCCCGGCCTCGGCCCTCGCCCTGCCGCGCCATGGACAGCTCGCCTGCCACTGGCATCCTCTGCTCGGGCGTGAGCAGAGAGACGACGAGCGCATTGCTTGCCTGCTGTGGGCCTCGCCCTCCCGCGCGCGTGAGCCGGCCAGCACAAGCGAGCGCCTTAGCCGAGCCGGGCCAAGCCCATGGGTGAGTCGCCCCTCGCCCCCCTATCCATCGCGCAGGACGTGCTTTAGTTATATGGTGCATAGAGGGCTAGTTTAGCTTCGGCCCATCTTGTTTTTTTTCATGCTGCGAATTTGTCTATTTTCCAGGAATTACAGAATTGTGTTAAAAACCCTATTGATCATGCATATAATAACTCTTTAACCATATGTCGGATTGAATTTTGTATATATAACTTGACTAGAATTTCATGTAGATTCACAATTTCCAACTCTCACATGTGTTTAAAATGTTTAACTTGCTGTTTCATGTAATTTGCGTAAATGTCATGTAAATGATTTATTTCATAACTAATAAACCGTAGCTCCGATGCAAATCTTTTATATATGTTACTTGACTAGAAAAATGTGTAGAATCTCATGCCACACTTTATTTCCATGTTTAATAAATATAAAATTGTGTTAGGGCAGATCTGGAGCAAATTTATAATATGCATATGAGGTCGTTCCGGAATTGTTATTTGTTGCTTCCGGCCTCATTTAAAATGCCTAGATGTTGTAGTTGTTCATGCTTCACCTCTTGTCATGTTTAACAATATTTAATATTGATGAGTACCTAAACGAGAATGAACTAAATAAGTTGAACGTGGAGTTTCGTCAATATGCAACTCGTTGCGTATTGAGCTTCACTTAATGTGTAGAAGTTGATTGTTGTGCCTGCCATGTCTTGCATATTAAAACCGGACATGCATCATATTGTTTGTGCATCATGTCATGCATATGTTGTGGTGTATCATGTGTTGATTGTTTGTTACAGATTGCTTCTTCTCGATAGAGTTCCGAAAGCATTCTGAGTGTGAGGATTCGTTCGTCTACGTTGGCTCGTCTTCTTTATGGACTCGTGCTTCTTCCAAGTGGGATCTCAGACAAGATGACACATTTCCCTAGATACCACTACTATCATTGCTATGCTAGTTGTCCCACTTTTATCATTATGTCACGCTACCTACCACCTGTTTGACAAGCCTCCCAACATTGCCATGATAAGCCTCTAACGCTCCACATCTCAGCAAACATTTGTTTGGCTATGTTACCGCTTGCTCAGCCCTTCTTATAGCGTTTCTAGCTGTAGGTGCAATTGCTTCCGTGTGACAACATGGGCATTTTTTTGTTATCACAATATTATTGCTATTTAATTTAATGCACATATATACTTGGTAAAAGGTGGAAGGCTTGGCCTTTTGCTCGGTGTTTTGCTCCACTTTTGTCGCCCCTAGTTACTTGTGAACCGGTGTTAGGTTCCATAATAGAGCAGTCCTAACATGCTCAGGGTTGTTATGGGGACCCCCTTGATTTTTGTTTTAGGATAAAGCTTGTCTGGCAAGGCCCAACATTGGTACTACATTTGCCTAATAAGTAATAAAATGCAAAGGGACCCGTCGGCACCCGCGGATAATTTAATCAACACCCGGGCCAGTGCTCCTCATGAGTGTTGGTCCAAAACGGGCTGCCTGCAACGCCGCCTCGAGGAAACTCAAGGTATGCTTTCCTCATAGTTGGACCCATGTGGTCGTATCCTGAGAAGGAGATATGCGGCTCTTATCGGGTTTGTCGACACGTTGGGCGGCCTTGCTAGATTTGTTTTACCTTTCTCGAACGTCTGGACTGATGAACTCTAATCTTCTTCAGGCTATCTTGAGGTGTCGGATTTCCTTTGGGATTGCCTAGGATGATCACGAAATTTGTGGTCGAGGTTATTCCTATTGCGTATGATTAATTTGTGATGGATGAGTTGGAGCACCCCTGGGTTAAATCTTTCGGAAAGTCATGCCGCGATTATGTGGCAAACTTGGATACTTTGTTTAACACCCGGTCGTAGCAAACTTGAAGTAAACTCTAATAAAATACACCAACAGTGTGCACAATCGTGACTGTCTCTTTCCGCGAGTCCTTTTCCGAGAGAGAACACAGTGGGGTTATGGTTGACGTAAGTAGGTGTTCAGGATCACTTTGTGATCATTACTAGTTCACGTCTGTTATGCGTAGACCACCCACTTTACTTTATGTCTTCGTAAGTTAGTCACTCCAATAAATGCTTAGTCGCTTGCTGCAGCCTCACCACTAAACCATACCTCACCCATTAAGCTTTAATAGTCTTGATACCCTTGGAAATTAGATTGCTGAGTCCCTGGGGTTCACAGATTACTACAACAACAGTTGCAGGTACAGGTAATGAGATGATTTGTCATGAGCGCGATGCTTGTTTGAATTGGAGTTCTTCTTCTTCATCGATCTAGGATGGGTTCCAGGCGGCAGCCTGGGATAGCAAGGATGGATGTCATTTTATCGTTTGGTTTCGTCCGTAGTCGGACCCTGCTCTTCTGTATAATGTTTGAATATGTTGTTCTATTGATGTGACTCTATTGTAGCTTCTAGCGAGTGTAAGCCAATTCCATATACTCATCTCTTCTGTACATGTACTTGTAATGATATCCATTCTTCCAACACGATGAGGTGCGCTTCTATCCCTGTCGAGGCCCTCGTGCCAAAATAAGGAGAGGATCGCATCTTGGGCATGACAAGTTGGTATTAGAGCGTGTACCGACCTAGGAGCCCCCTTGATTGATCAAACTTTGCAGAGTCAAGTCTAGTGAAAAACTATTTTGAGTCTAGTTATATATTGGAGAGTAGGATTCTTTTTTACTCCTCTTCTATGCTCTGGTGAGGAATTACGACTTAGTAATTTTGATTCTACCCTCTTCTCACTCAAAAATATTTAGGATCACGCGGATATTTTGGAATCTATATGATGCTGATGTGACGGAGTTCTGTACTTGGTGCCTCCTATTATCGAGGAGTAGAGCTCAAAGGGATTCTTGGCACATCGTTATCGTTCAGTTTCTTAGTATCTCGGGACGAAGGATGTTCAAAATTGCTTCAATACTAGTAGTGACGAGAGGAGTCCAGCATCCCCAGTACTAGTGGAGAGAGTTCGGATGTACTACCATTCTTAGTATCGTTGTGTTTTCGAGGGTCCGAGATAGATGAGTTTTTGAGACCTCTGGTTATGTGTTGACAGATGTGTTACATTGGAGCATAGTATTATTGTTAGGAGTTGAGTGATAGATTGTTCTCCTTGTATCCGTGGGCTCGATTGCAGAATCGGAAGATTTTGGGAGTTCTTAGGTGGGAATTCAAGTAGTTACCTAGGCTATCTTTCAACAGATCATGATGTGAGGTTGGGGTTCGACATCTAGTGGATTCGTTTCTTCACGATCTTTCTTATAGTGGTTCTCGTTGTGTCTTAAAGATTCCTTGTCGCTTGCTACGTCTTGGGGATGCATCGTATGTCGTGTGCACTGCCTTGCACATGATGGCTACTATAAGATCGAGCTCGTGCGAACCTTACCATGAAAATATCGAGCGGAATCTCTGTCATGAATTTGTTCTGTCTTGTTTCGTAAGCCCCATCCTTTGTTTTGTTTTCTATATGGCAATTAGAGTTTGTTCGATGTCAAGTGATGATTTCATATCTTTTCTAAGTAGTGTTCTCATATTTTACGGGAATGCAAATCCTTGTTCAACTAGTGTTGTCATCAAATTCTTTTCCTATCAGTGCACTTCTCTTCAAGTGAATTCAATCCTTTCAATATTTGCAAGATCAATCCTCCTATTTTAATTTCAGAGTTCGTCTCATATGTCCCAAGTTTTCTTTGTTTTCCCCACCCTCCCTCCATTTTTCTTCAATGATTAAATTCTCATTCAACTACCTTTCTATTCATGTGATGCTTCCGCTATCTTTTCTTTCGTATTGTCTCCGGTGATTTAGTGTGAAGATGCCCAGGAGCTTCAAGTTCATCATTCTTCGTTCTTGTTTTCTTCCCTGGTGGATTCAATTCAAATTCTTGGTGTTCGTCATATAATTTCCATTCTCTAATTTCTCTCCCATGTTGGAATTCTTATCCAAGCGTCTCTTGCTTATTCATCCCTCTCTATTCTATCCAGAGTGCTGAAGAAATCTCAAAAGACTTTCATTTCCATTCATATCCTCTTAAATTATTTTGAGGTTCTCACCTCATCAAGTTCTTAATTTTTCCGGTGCAATTCCCCTTCTAAGCAATTGTTCCGACGGTGGTTTCCTTTCAATGGGCCCATAACCCACAGGTTTTTTCCCAGGATCTAACTTGGCTCTTCTGATCTTCCGGAGATGTTCTAAAAATCTTCTCAATATGATGTAAGAATTATTTTCATCAGTCATGTGCCTTCTCAAAGATTGCTTCTAAATCATTTTCATTGTTGGCTCAACCTCTCTTTATTCATTGTTCCAGAGTGCCTCGGTAATTCATGGTGTTGCTTCTCGTCATTATTCTCGGTATTGAAGACCGAAGGAGAGTTTCTCTTAATCTTGGTCAATTTTCTTGAAGATTCGTGGTTTCAGCTTCCTGCTATCGCCTCAGATTGTTTCGATCATGATTAATTCCTCCCATAACTATCGGTGCATTTAAAAGCTGTTTTCATTTCTCAATCCTCTGAAGGGCACCATTTCAGAAGATTCCCCGTTCTCAGCTTTCAGCTTCCATTCTCAAATTCTTCTCAATTGTTGTCCCTTCGTTTGTATCTCAATTATTTCGATGCCTTGTGAAGTTTTCTATTAGGTGGATCGTGATCTCTTCCTTCCCATGTATCTTCGTTCAATCATACTATCCTTTTTCGTTTGTGAATTCTTACCGGTGTTCTCGTTCAAGACTTCTTCAAGTTTGTGACATATCTCTCTCTCTCTTGAATTCTTTGCAAGAAGAATAAGTGGTGTGCAAAAACTGTTGCTTTTCATCAATTTAACTTGATGAAGGATAAGCATAACATAATTCCTATTTTAGTTTCATCAAGGTGATTTCAATCCTTCTTCCGGAGTGTTCATGGCATCAAATTCGTGGTTATAATTGTTCATCTTTTCTTTCTAGAGTTCCATGTTTTTTCTCAAGCATCTCTTCGTGAAGCTTCATCTAAATCATAGCAAGGCCTCAATCTTGCTTTTTTGCAACCTTCAATTCTTTTCTATCATCCTTTTATTTCGAAGTTCATCCCGATGCTCCTTCATGGTGGTTTTTTAAGGATGTAATTCTTCTCGAAGTGTTCTTAAAGATTCTTGTTGGAGGTGCTCAAGTGTTACTTATCTTGGATTTCTAAGTTCAATTCCTTCTCCATTGTCTTTTAAGATGGTGTTATTAATTTCTTGATTATGAGGAGTCTCGAAGGAAAATCATCAAGAATAAGATAAGTAAACCCATCTTGTTTTCTTGGAGTTATCTTGGTTGGATTTCACCTAAAGCATTTACTAAGGATTGTTGCTATCATGGTGTCATAAATGATCCAAGTTTTCTCCTCTTCTTGGTGAAAGAAGTTTTCTTCTCTTTTGCTGCCAACCAGTCTTTGTTTCTGTTAGTGGCTGCTTATCACCTCATAATTTTGAGATGTTTTCCATAAGCCCATAACAAGCTATTCTTTTCGTTGTTGATTCTCCATCAACTCCATTCGCCCTATGCTTCTCAAGTTCCATGGTGGTAGAAGTTGTTATTTTCTTCTCCGTTCTTTTCCTTCCAATGATCTAGTTTCTATTCTTTTCTTCTGAAGGCGTTGTCATGTTGCTCTCTTTCAAACATCATCTTATTGTATCAAGATCATGTTCTTTCTTTGCTTATTCTTTTTACCGGAGTGTTGTGTTCTATGTTCAAGTTCTTTCCTTCTTATCAAATTTTGTCCCTCTATCCTATCGAAGTGCTGCCTAATTCTTGAGAATTCATCCTTGTTCCTTGTGTCATCTTTCGTCTCATTGAAACCTTCAATCATCATTGGTTTCACTCGTTGGTCAGTGAAGCAACTAAGTTTTACGTCTTGCTCTCTGTCTTCCCCTTCTCATTCTAGATCTCGGGACGAGATCCTTGTGTAGTGGAGGAGAGTTGTAACAATCCGAGACCGACGCTCCAAAATATTCTCCTTTTATTCCATCCTCGTCTTGTGTTTCGTTTGGTTGTAGCATTCATCATTACATCATTCGCATCATGTGCATGGCATCATCACTCATTTTCCAAAACTTACATCCGTTCGTATTTACCGGTTCTCTCCGTTCGTGTCGTCGACCGTTTCGAGCCCAACCACACATGCACGTGTCGGTGGCATCGATAAAATATTGTTTTAAAGTGGATATAAAATAATATTGGATTGGGTCGGAACTTGGCATGTGGTCTTGTCATATTGTAGGTGGATCGTCTGCCAAATTTCGTCGCATTCTGAGGTCGCTTGATACCCCATCGGTCAACCGTAGTAGTGTGGTCATCGGTTTATTATCGGATGTTTTTCGGTGTTTAAAACTCATGTCACGGGCCACAACTCTTTCTCTCATCCCCTCCTAGCCCAACTACATAGCCCACTAGCCCAACCTAGCCGCTCCCTCCATTCGTGGTCATCGGATCACGATCGGATGGATGAGGTCCAACCCACCCTAGTCCATATCCTATACAACCACCCCATGGAGAGAGCCCCCCTCACTCTCTAGGGTTTCCCCCATGTAAAATTGCAGCCACCCCTCCGTAGAAAACGCCACCTTCTAGCCCCACATCCCTCTAATCCTGAAATCCACTCCACCTCCATGTTCTAACCAAAAATCCAACAATAGGGGTCCAAAATTCGTCCTTGTAGCCTACCGGACATTGTCCGTGACTAACCCGGACATGTCCCGCCGACCATGAGCCCCGCAGCCCGATAAGGCATGCGCGCCCCAACCGCTCGTCCCCGAGCGCGACATCGGGAGGAGCCCGATCCAGCACCACCGCCTGCTGGCCTCGCCCCGCCGTCGGCCGGCGAAGTCGCCGGAGCACGCCGCCGCCGTAGATGAGCCCTGCCGCCATGCCTCTCTTCTCCTCCTCCCTATGATCTCTCTCTCACCTTGCCCTCTCTCTCTCCCTGTAGGAGCTCCACCACCGGTCCCCGAGCCGCCGCCACCGCCGACCTCCGGCCCAGATCTGGTGGCCCCAAAGCCGGATCCGAACCCCGGCGCCCTTCGTCGGCCTTCCCCTTCCCCGGCCTCAGCCCTCGCCCTGCCGCACCATGGCCAGCTCGCTCGCAACTGGCATCCTCTGCTCAGGCGTGAGCAGAGAGACGACAAGCGCGCCGCTCGCCGGCTGTGGGCCTCGCCCTCCCGCGCGCATGGGCTGGCCTCGCTCGCGTGGGCCGGCCAGCACGAGCCAGTGCCTCAGTCGAGCCGGGCCAAGCCCATGGGTGAGTCGCCCTCGCCCCCCCCCCATCCATCGCCCAGGGCATGCTTTAGTTATATGGTGCGCAGAGGGCCAGTTTAGCTTCGGACTATCTTGTTTTTTTTCATGCTGCGAATTTGTCTATTTTCCAGGAATTACGGAATTGTGTTAAAACCCCTATTAATCATGCATATAATAACTCTTTAACCGTATGTCGGATTGAATTTTGTTTATCTAACTTGACTAGAATTTCATGTAGATTCACAATTTTCAACTCTCACATGTGTTTAAAATGTTTAACTTGTTGTTTCATGTATTTGTGTAAATGCCATGTAAAATGATTTATTTCATAACTAATAAACCGTAGCTCCGATGCAAATGTTTTATGTATGTTACTTGAGTAGATAAACGTGTAGAATCTCATGCCACACTTTATTTCCATGTTTAATAAATATAAAATTGTGTTAGGACATATCTGGGACAAATTTATAATATGCATATGAGGTCGTTCTGGATTGTTATTTGTTGTTTCCAGCCTCATTTAAAATGCCTAGATGTTGTAGTTGTTCATGCTTCACCTCTTGCCATGTTTAAGAACATTTAATATTGATGAGTACCTAAATGAGAGTGAACTAAATAATTCAAACATGGAGTTTCGTCAATATGCAACTCGTTGCGTATTGAGCTTCACTTAATGTGTAGAAGTTGATTGGTGTGCTTGCCATGTCTTGCATATTAAAACCGGACATGCATCATATTTGTTTGTGCATCATGTCATGCATATGTTGTGGTGTATCCTGTGTTTATTGTTTTTTTCGGGTTGCTTCTTCTCAATAGAGTTCCAAAAGTGTTCGGAGTGTGAGGATTCGTTCGTCTACGTTGGCTCATCTTCTTCATGGACTTGTGCTTCTTCCAAGCGGGACCTCAGGCAAGATGACACATTTCCCTGGATACCACTACTATCATTCCTATGCTAGTTGTCCCACTTTTATCATTATTTCACGCTACCTACCACCTGTTTGACAAGCCTCCCAACATTTCCATGATAAGCCTCTAACCCCTCCACATCCCAACAAACCTTTGTTTGGCTATGTTACCGCTTGCCTAGCCCTTCTTATAGCGTTTCTAGCTGCAGGTTTAATTGCTTCCATGTGCCAACATGGACATTCTTTTGTTATCACAATATTATTGCTATTTATTTTAATGCAGATATATACTTGGTAAAAGGTGGAAGGCTTGGCCTTTTTCTTGGTGTTTTGTTCCACTTTTGTCGCCCCTAGTTACTTGTGAACCGATGTTATGTTCCATAATTGAGCGCTCCTAACATGCTCGGGGTTGTTATGGGGACCCCCTTGATTTTTGTTTTAGGATAAAGCTTGTCTAGCAAGGCCCAACATTGGTACTACATTTGTCTAATAACTAATAAAATGCATAGGGACCCGCCGGCTCCTGCGGATAATTTAATCAATCCCCGGGCCGGTGCTCCTCATGAGTGTTGGTCCAAAACGGGCTGCCTGCGAGGCCGCCTCGAGGCAACTCGAGGATTGGATTTCCTCGTAGCTAGACCCATACGGTCGTGTCATGAGAACGAGATACGCGGCTCTTATCGGGTTTGTCGACATGTCAGGCGGCCTTGCTGGATTTGTTTTACCTTTCTCGAACGTCTTGAGTGAGGAACTCTGATCTTCTTCGAGCTATCTCGAGGTGTCGGATTTCCTTTGGAATTGCCTAGGATGATCACCATATCCGTGGTCGAGGTTATTCCAGCTGCGTGTGATTGATTTGTGATGGATGAGTTGGAGCACCCCTTGGTTAAATCTTTTGGAAAGTCGTGTCCATGGTTATGTGGCAAACTTGGAAACTTTGTTTAACACCCGTTCATAGGAAACTTGAAGTAAACTCTAATAAAATACACCAATAGTGTGTGTAACCGTGAATGTCTCTTCTCGTGAGTTCTTTTCCGAGAGGGAACGCAGTGGGGTTATGTTTGACGTAAGTAGGTGTTCAGGATCACTTAGTGATCATTACTAGTTCTCATCCATCATACGTAGACCACCCACTTTACTTTCTGTCTTTGTAAGTTAGCCACTCCAATAAATGCTTACTCACTTGTTGTAGCCTCACCACTTAACCATGCCTCAACCATTAAGCTTTAATAGTCTTGATACCCTTGGAAATGAGATTGATGAGTCCCTGTGGCTCACATATTACTACAACAACTGTTGCAGGTATAAGTAATGAGATGATTTGTCGTGAGCGTGATGTTTGTTTGAATTGGAGTTCCTCTTCTTCATCGATCTAGGATGGGTTCCAGGCGGCAGCCTGGGATAGCAAGGATGGATGTCATTTTATCGTTTGGTTTCGTTCGTAGTCGGAGCCTGCTCTTTTGTATGATGTTTGAATATGTTGTTGTATTGACGTGACTCGGATGTAGCTTTTGGCGAGTGTAAGCCAATTCCATATACTCATCTCTTCTGTACATGTACTTGTAATGATATCCATTTTTGCAACACGACGAGATGCGCTTCTATCCCTGTCGAGGCCCTCATGCCGAAATAAGGATAGGATCGCATCTTGGGCGTGACATATTTGGGCAGACCTGTCCGAGTTGGCTCAAACAGGGGGGCGTCTTTAATATAGAACGACTCTGAAGTCCATTCTTCAGATTTCTTCGGCGTGCCAATCCGGTACCCCATCCCCTCTATGCGGCATACTTCGGCTCCAAAGATCAAAGTGAGCTTCACACCCTAAGAACATCTCGCAGAGGGCAATTAAACCCGAGATGTGCAGGATCAACCTCGGGGTGAGATGGTTGAGTTGAATTCCGTAGAACTCCACTCACCCCCTCAAGAATGGGTGGATTGGAAATCCAAGGCCTCAGAGCAGGAATGGAACGAAGCAAACGCGCTCCTCTTTGTTTGGATTGGGGAAGCGCTCGTTGAAGACCTCGTCGCCATAAGTGACTAGACCAGCGCGGGTTGCTACCAGATCTGATGATGAGAGATATCCCTGGGTCTCCAGATTAGGGAGCCATAGAAGTGTGATGGAGCAGCTGGTCCAGTCGCCTAGGCGTTGGCTGTAAGGGCGCCTTGAGGAAGTGGGAGCGTTAGCCATGTTGTGCGTAGAGCTTCCGCTGGGGGTTTCTGACGATAGGGAGGAAGAAGATGTGGTTTGAATCACAACTTTGTTTGGTTAAATGGTTTGGTGACTCCGTTGCGGAGGGGTAGGGTTTTAAAATTCGCTGACCACTCACCTCCCCACGACACGCGAAAATCGAGGAACTTGTGTAGTTATTATAATTACCAGCACCCGCGACGATTGGGATCTTACCAAAGACTGGTCCGATGTCGAACAGAGAAGGATGAGGGACTCGCCTCGCAAGTCTAAGACAACAACATGAGGGAATCAACCGAATATATATCAGCGTTGAAGGCCAGTCCAAGGTCTATTGAGGGAGTCCTGGATTAAGAGGTCCTCGGATAGACGACCACTATTCATGGGTCAGACTGTATGGGCCGCAAGGCAAGAGTCGGAGGGTTGAGGACCATCTGTGCTAGGATGGAAGCTTCATGGAGTCTAGACGTATTGTCCAAGTTATTAGCTGTAGTTAGGCAAGTTATCTCTTCGACATGTTACCGACCATGTGTAAGCTAAGGGCACCCCCCAACATCTATATAAGCCAAAGCGTTTTAGGGCGTAGAGACAGAACAACTCGGCAAAGGGTAGTTTTGTCGTCTGGGCGCTACAGACGGAAAAGAGCAAATTGTAGACGGCCAAGATTTTGCCGTCAGCCCACCATGGCAAAAAAATGACAGCATACATAAAGTCGGCAAAGGGTAGTTTTGTCTGCCCATGGGTGAGCAAACAGAAAAAATTTGACGTTAGTGAAATTATTTTGCCGTCAACAGGAATGGATAGACAGCAAAAAAAGTAACAGACGGAACATCCGGCATAACGAACGACATTAGTCCTTTTTGCCGTCAGCCCCATGGTTATCCCAGAAGGCCAAACTACCATTGTTGCCGTCATCCTCAATTATCATAGATGGCAAAGAAATGTTTAATTAAAAAAAACTGAACCCGAAATGCATACACACTCCTCAATTATCACAAAACGTATTGCGTAACACACAATCCTCAATTATTAAAAAACCCGAAGCATCAATCCTCAATTATCACAAAATATATACACACTAGGTTGTACACAATACACATAATATGTCACAATACAAAAGAATCTTGTCGATTTTCAAACAAAAATACAGAAGAACATCTGCTTTTGGATCCACTGAAGGCCGCTCCTTCCTGATCTGATTTAGGCCACCGCAGTACAGGATCTATCTGGTGAAGTCCGCCGGCGGGCGAGAGGTGGTGCAGCCGCAGCGGCGCTGGGCGGGAGGTGCTACGGCGAGGGCCGACAGGGGCGAATGCGACCGGGCCAGGACAACGGACAACTGCCGGGGCGACGAGACTGCTGGCACCGTGGGCGAAGGGGCTCAGAGGTCGGCGGTGTCCGGGGCAACGCGTGAGGAGGCAGGCGATGCCGAGGGCGACGGGCCAGGAGGCAGGCGATGAGGCATGTGGGTCCGTTGGGGCTGTGCTGGGGTCGCCGGGGTGCGACACGAGACCAGGCCAGGGCTGGCGGACGATGGGTGCGACGAGGGAGAAGTCAGAGGCTATCGGCCGGCGGGGGCGACGGGGGAGGTGTCCGGGGCCGGCGGGGAGAGAGGACAGGAGCCGGAGTCGGTAACACCGGCGAGGAAGAGGGACGGGCATACGGCGTCCCGGAGTGAAGAGGAGAGGGGCCGGCGATGGCATGGCCGCCGGGCGAGGTGGTGGAGGGGCGGTTGGGGCCGGCGGGGTAGGTGGTGGGGTGAGGCAAGGGCTGACGGGAGAGGTGGTGGTTGGCGAGGCGGCTCGGCCGGCGGGAGAGGTTGTGGCTGGCGAGGCGGCTCGGCCAAGGTCTAGATCGATAGCAGAGTACGAGGGAGAGAGAGAGAACGTGGGAGCGTGGGGTAGGGATAAGGGAGAGAGAGTAGTGAGGGCCGGTCAAAGAACGGGTGGGGTAGGCGGTCAAACAGCAAGGTTGGTCGCGTGTGATCTGCAATTGCGGTCCAGATCTTGCCATGTCAGCGATCCGCGTGATCGATCCGCGTGATGTGTTTTTTATTTGTCGTCTTGTAAAATAAACCGTAGATGGCAAATATTTTTTTCCGTCAGTAGTTTTTATTACAGATGGCAAAATATGTCTTTGATGTCATCCTTTTTAAATAGACGGCAAAACATGTCTTTGACATCATCAGTTTTCTTTACACACGGCAAAATATGTCTTTGGCGTCATCAATTTTTTGGCAGACGGCAAAATATCTTTGCCGTCAGCAGTTTGTATTATAGACGGCAAAATATATTTACGTCATCAGTCATTCTTTGCCGTCAGTAGTTCACAACGAAAGTGATCTTTGCCGTCATCCACGACGAAAAGCTGACGGCAAAGATCTTCACAAACGGCAAATTACATGATTCCTGTAGATCATCGAGGGTTAGACATACGATCTCGAGGTAGATCAACTCTGTAACCCCTTACACCATCAACACAATCAAGCAGGACATAGGGTATTACCTCCATAGGAGGGCCCGGACCTGGGTAAACTCGTGTCCCCTTCGTCTCCTGTTACCGTTGATCCTAGTCTCACAGTTCGAGACCCCCCACCCGAGATCCGCCGGTTTTGACACCGACACCTGGGCATAATTGTGCCTTTAATCTCTCAATTTCTTCGGCCTGCTGTTTGTTCTTTGCCCGAAGGCGGTTTTTCTCTTCAAGATGTCGTTGCAAAACACGACAGCCGTCCTCATGCTGGGACTCGGCGTATCGCTGAGATTCTCGGGCTGCGTCTAAATCTCTTTGCATTTGTCCTATTGATTCAGCTGCTACAAAGTACCCCTGCTTCAGCATGGGAATATGTACTAAGGATAGCAGAAAAGGCATACTCTGTGCCTGTCGGGTAAAGCTCTTCACTTGCTCCGATTTGGCCTTCACGGTTTCCACCTGTGTTCGGCTTGTCTCCACTTCCTTGGACAGTTGCTCGCTCTGGTGCCTCGAGGCATGTGTTAGCAGTAAAACAATATGATGACCCTTAATTTGTTTGTTCTGACCAATTTAAGGTTCAGGGGCTACTGGTTTTAGACGAGTGATCGGACTCTTATAGACGATTACTCACTAATACGTCTCCAACATATCTATAATTTTTTGACTATTCCATGCTATTATATTATCTGTTTTGGATGTTTTATATGCATTAATATGCTATTTTATATTATTTTTGGGACTAACCTATTAATCTAGAGCCTAGTGCTAGTTTCTGTTTAAACGGAGTCCAAACGGAATAAAAGATTTTTTCTGCAACGAAATGAAACCAGGATACTTGAGAACGAGGCCAGGAGAGCCACCATGGGGCCACAAGCCCTAGGGGCGCGCCTAGAGGGGTAGGGCGCGCCGGCCAGGCTTGTGGGCTCACGGACGCTCTCCTAACCCCAATCTTCGGCCAATAAATTCCCAAATATTTCGTCGTTATGAGAACAAGGCACGAAAATACTTTTCCGTCGCCAGAAGCCTCCGTTTCCGAGAGATCCAATCTTGGAGCCTTTTCAGGTAATCTGCCGGAGGGGGATTCGATCACGGAGGGCATCTACATCAACTCCATTGCCCCTCCGATGATGTGTGAGTAGTTCACCACAGACCTTCAGGTCCGTAGCTAGAATCTAGATGTCTTCTTCTCTCTCTTTGCTCTTCAATACCATGTTCTTCATGATCTTCATGGAGATCTATCCGATGTAATACTCTTTTGCGGTGTGCTTGTCGAGATCCGTTGAATTGCGGTTTTATGTTCACATTATCCATGAATATTATTTGAGTCTTTCCTGAATTCTTATATGCGTGATTTCATATCTTTGCAAGTCTCTTCGATTTATTGGTTTGGTTTGGCCAACTATATTGGTAATTCTTACAATGGGAGAAGTGCTTAGTTTTGGGTTCAATCTTGCGGTGTCCTCACCTAGTGACAAAGTAGGGGTAGTGAGGCACGTATTGTATTGTTGCCATCAAGGATAAAAAATATGGTATTTTCGTCATATTGATTGAGTTTATCCCTCTACATCATGTCATCTTACCTAATGTGTTACTCATTTCTTCATGAACCTAATACTCTAGATGCAGGCAGGAGTCGGTCGATGTGTGGAGTAATAGTAGTAGATGCAGAATCGTTTCGGTCTACTTGACACGGTCGTAATACCTATATGCATAATCATTGCCTTGGATATCTTCATAATTATTCGCTTTTCTATCAATTGCTCGACAGTAATTTGTTTACCCATCGTAATACTTGCTATCATGAGAGGAGCCTCTAGTGAAACCTATGGCCCCCAGGTCTATTTTACAACTTATACTTTTATATATAAAACCAAAAATACCAAAAATACATTGCTGCATTATTTTTATCTTTCCTTTTACTTTTCGTCCAAGCAATCTATCTCTATCAGATCTCATCCTTGCAAGTAACCTTAAAGGGATTGACAACCCCTTTATAGCGTTGGGTGCAACATTTTGATTCCTTGTGTAGGTACACCTATTGGGGATTTGGTTCTCAACAACTGAGGAAAATACTTATCTACTTTGCTGCATCATCCATTCCTCTTCATGGAAACCAACGCATGCTCGAGAAGTAGCAAGAAGGATTTCTGGCACCGTTGTCGGGGAGATCTACATCAAGCCTACCAAGTACCTATTACAAACTCATCTCTTGCATTTAATTTATTGGCCATTTGCCTCTCGTTTTCCACTCCCCCACTTCTAAAACGATTTTCAGAAAAGACCAAAAATATTTGCCTTTTTATTCGCCTTTTTTTTCATTCATCTTTTCGTTTGCTTTTCACTTGCTTGTGTGCTTGATTGCTTGCTTTGTCACGATGACTCAAGATAATACCAAGTTGTGTGACTTTACCAATACTAATAATAATGATTTTATTAGCACTCCGATTGCTCCTGCCACTAGTGCGGAATCTTATGAAATTAATGCTGCTTTGCTCAATCTTATTATGAAAGAACAATTTTTCGACCTTGCTAATGAAGATGTTGCATCCCATCTAAATACTTCCGTTGAGTTGTGTGATATGCAAAAGAAGAAATATGTGGATAATGATATTGTTAAATTGAAGCTATTCCCGTTCTCACTACGAGATCGTGCTAAAACTTAGTTTTCATCTTTGCCTAAAAATAGTATTGATTCATGGAATAAGTGTAAGGATGCTTTTATTTCCAAGTACTTTCCGCCCGCTAAAATCATCTCCCTTAGGAACGATATAATGAATTTTAAGCAACTTGATCATGAGCATGTTGCACAATCTTGGGAGAGGATGAAACTTATGATTAGGAATTGCCCCGCACATGGTTTGATTTTATGGATGATTATACAAATTTTCTATGCTGGATTGGATTTTGCTTCTAAGAATCTCTTAGAATCCGTCGTGGGTGGTACTTTTATGGAAATCATATTAGGAGAAGATACTAAACTCCTAGATAATTTTATGGAAAATTACTCTCAGTCGCACATCGAAAGATCTCCTACTAGTAAAAAAGTGCATGCTATTGAAGAGATTAATACTTTGAGCGAAAAGATGGATGAATTGATGAAATTGTTTGCTAGTAAGAGTGCTCCTATTAATCTGAATGATATGCCTTTGTCTTCTTTGATTGGAAATAGTAATGAATCTATGGATGTGAATTTTGTTGGTAGGAACAATTTTGGTAATAACGCTTATAGAGGTAATATCAATGCTAGGCCGTTTCCTAGTAATTCCTCTAATAACTATGGTAACTCCTACAACAATTCTTATGGAAATTATAATAAAATTTCCTCTGATTTTGAGAGTAATATTAAAGAATTCATTAGTACGCAAAAAGGTTTCAATGCTATGATTGAAGAAAAATTGCTCAAGATTGATGATTTGGCTAGGAACATTGATAGAATTTCTCTTGAGATTGATTCTTTACAAATTAAATCTATTCCACCCAAGCCTGATATTAACGAGTCTTTAAAAGCTATGAGAATTTCTATTGATGAGTGTAAGGAAAGAACCGCTAGAATACGTGCTAAGCGTGAATGGCTTGAAAAGGTGTGTTCTCGTGATAATATTGATGAAGATCTTAAAGTGATTGATGTGACACCTATTGAATCTTTCTTTTCCAATGTTAATATTGATAAGGATGGGATGGAGATGAGTAAACTTTAGTTAAAAGACGGCCCAATGATTTGGAGTTTATAGATCTTAATGCTAAGATTGATAAAAGTGGGATTGAAGAGGTCAAAACTTTAAAAAGTAATGAACCCACTCTTTTGGATTTCAAGGACTTTAATCATGATAGCTGCTCCTTAATTCATTGTATTTACTGGTTGCAATCCATGTTGAACTCTCCTCATGCTTTTAATCAAAACAAAGCTTTTACTAAACATATTGTTGATGCTATGATGAAAGCTTTTGAAGAAAAACTTGAGTTGGAAGTTTCTATACCTAGAAAGCTATATTATGAGTGGGAACCTACCATTAAGATTAAGATTAAAGATTATGAGTGTCATGCTTTGTGTGATATGGGTGCTAGTGTTTCCATGATTCCAAAAACTTTATGTGATGTGTTAGGTTTCCATGAATTTGATGATTGCTCCTTAAATTTGGATCTTGCGGATTCCACTATAAAGAAACCTATGGTAAGAATTAATTATATTATTATTGTTGCAAATAGGAATTATGTGCCTGTAGATTTCATTGTTCTTGATATAGATTGCTATCCTGCATGTCTTATTATTCTTGGTAGACCTTTCCTTAGAACGATTGGTGCAATTATTGATATGAAGGAAGGGAATATTAGATTCCAATTTACATTAAGGAAAGGCATGGAAAAATTCCGTAGGAAGAAAATAAAATTACCTTATGAATCTATCATGAGAGCTACTTATGGATTGCATACCAAAGATGAAAATAACTAGATCTATTATGTTTTGCCTAGCTAGGGGCGTTAAACAATAGCGCTTGTTGGGAGGCAACCCAATTTTATATTGCTTTCTAATTTTTGCTTCTATTTTGGTGTGTTTTGCACATTATTACTTCTGTAGTAATTGTGTTGTTGTGTTTTAATTAGTGTTTGATCCAAGTAAAACCTTGGGGTGATCTATGGTAGTTGTTGATTTCATATATTTGCAAGTCTCTTCGAGTTATTGGTTTGGTTTGGCATACTAGATTGGTAATTCTTGCGATGGGAGAAGTGCTTAGTTTTGGCTTCAATCTTGCGGTGTCCTCACCTAGTGACAAAATAGGGGTAGCGAGGCACATATTGTATTGTTGCCATCAAGGATAAAACGATGGGGTTTTCATCATATTGCTTGAGTTTATCCCTCTACATCATGTCATCTTACCTAATGCGTTACTCTGTTCTTCATGAACTTAATACTCTAGATGCAGGCAGGAGTCGATCGATGTGTGGAGTAATAGTAGTAGAAGCAGAATCATTTCGGTCTACTTGACATGGACGTGATGCCTATATGCATATTCATTGCCTTGGATATCAGCATAATTATTCGCTTTTATATCAATTGCTCGGCAGTAATTTGTTTACCCACCGTAAAACTTGCTATCATGAGAGAAGCCTTGATAACCCACAAGTATAGGGGATCGCAACAGTTTTCGAGGGTAGAGTATTCAACCAAATTTATTGATTCGACACAAGGGGAGCCAAGGAATATTCTCGAGTATTAGCAGCTGAGTTGTCAATTCAACCACACCTGAACGACTTAATATCTGCAGCAAAGTGTTCAGTAACAAAGTACTATGGTAGTAACGGTAACGGTGGCAAAGTGATAGTAGCAATTATTAGTGTGTGTAACAGTTGCAACGGAAAAGTAACTGAGCAAAGATCAATATATGGAAAGCTCGTAGGCAATGGATCAGTGATGGATAATTATGTCGGATGACATTCATCATGCAACAGTTATAACATAGGGTGACACGGAACTAGCTCCAATTCATCAATGTAATGTAGGCATGTATTCCATATATAGTCATATGTGCTTATGGAAAAGAACTTGCATGACATCTTTTGTCCTACCCTCCCATGGCAGTGGGGTCCTATTGGAAACTAAGGGATATTAAGGCCTCCTTTTAATAGAGAACCAAACCAAAGCATTAGCACTTAGAGAATACATGAACTCCTCAAACTATGGTAATCACCAAAAAGAATCCTAGTTATTGTCACCCTGGGGGATGTGGATCATAACTCGTAATAGGTGTCTACAATGAACGGTGGAGAGCATCATGGAATTGGTGATGAAGGATGGTTGGTGATGACGAAGGCGTCGATTTCCCCTCTCCTGAGCCCAAAACGGACTCCAGATCTGGTCTCTTGAGGAAGAACAGGCGATGGCGGCGGCTTTGTATTGTGAAATGCGATGAACTCTTCTCTCTGATTTTTTTCTCGACAAATAGGGTTATATGGAGCTGGAGAGGAGGTCGGAGGAGCCACGAGGGCCCCACAAGCCTGCTAGGTGTGGCCAGGGGGTGGCCGCGCCTAGCAGGCTTGTGGCCTGCAGGTGGCCCCCCTCTTGTTACTTCTAGCGCCGGTATTTTTTATTAATTCCAAAAATATTCTCCGTAAATTTTCAGGACGATCCGAGAACTTTATTTCTAGACAAAAATAACACCAAGGCAATTCTGCTGAAAACAGCGTAAGTCCGGGTTAGTTCCATTCAAATCATGCAAATTAGAGTCGAAAACAAGGGCAAAAGAGTTTGGAGAAGTAGATACGTTGGAGACATATCAACTGCCCCAAGCTTAAACCTTTCCTTGTCCTCGAGCAATTTAGTTGATAAACTGAAAGTGATAAAGAAAACTTTAACAAACTCTGTTTGATCTTGCTGTTGTAAATATGTCTAACTTATGTTCATATTTTCAGCAAAGATTATAAACTAACCACATTCACAATAACACCTAGGTCTCACATTTACTCATAGCAATGAGATAACCAACTAGCAAGCAATAATAACAAGTCTCGGATGACAACAATTTTATCAAAACAATCATGATACAATATGACATAATGGTATCTGGCTAGACCTTTCTGAGATCGCAAAACATAAATGCAAAGCACCTGTGAAGAACAAGGTCTGACTAAACATTGTAATTCACGGTGAGAGAGATCCAGTCATGCTCATACTCAATATCAATTAATAGCAAGGCATACAAATTACAATGGTGCTCTCTAACTGGTGCTTTTTATAAGAGCATGATGACTCAACAATAAAGTAAATGGAAAGACCCTTCGTAGAGGGAAGCATTGATTTGCAGAGGTGCCAGAGCTCAAGATTTTAAAACATAGATAGGTAATGATTTTGGAGCGGTATGCTTTCGTTCCTCACATAACGACTAAGAGGTTTTCAATATCTTCCATGCTAAATACATTATAGGTGGTTCCCAAACAGAATGGTAACGTTTCTACTCCCCCTCCACCAATCAGTCACACTCCATGGTGGGCCGAATTCATGGGTACTGTCCATACAAACACAGTCCTGGGGGAGTTTTGTTTAATTATATTTTGCCTTTTATTTCGAGCATGGGACTAGGCATCCCAATTACCATCCACTTTCTCGTGAATGATAGTGAATCAACACATATCGTGAGAATAACCCACCTTGCATGGAGGATATTGACAGCCCCTAGTCGCCACATGAGCGATTTGGGCATACAAAACAGAATATTTATTTGAAGGTTTAAAGTTTAGAAAATGCAAATTTACTTGAAATGACAGGTAAATACCACATATAGGTAGATATGGTGGACTCATATGGAACAACTTTGGGTTTATTGAGATGGATGCACAAGCAGTATTCCCGCTTAGTACAAGTGAAGGCTAGCAAAAGACTGGGGAGCAACCAACTAGAGAGCGACACGGTCATCAACATGCTTTGAGATTAACTAACATTGAATCCAAGCATGAGTAGGATATAATTCACTATGAACATAAATATCGTGGAGGCTATGTTGATTTTTTTCAACTACATCCGTGAACATGTGCCAAGTCAAGCCACTTGAATCATCTAGAGGAGGATACCATTCTATCATACCACATCACAACCATTTTAATGCGCATATTGGCACTCAAGACAAACTAGTATCCACTCTTAGCTAATTAAGCATGGCATGAATAACTATAATCTCTAATTATCATTGCAAGCATGTTCAACCCATGATGTACTCAATTCGGAATGATGAGCTAATCATATTTAAAAAATCAAGATAGATTGAGTTCATACCAGCTTTTGTCCATCTCAATCTTTTCATCAAATATCGTCATTATTGCCTTTCACTTGCACGAGTGTACGATGTGAATAATAATAAGAGTGTGCGTGCATTGGACTAAGCTAGAACCTGCAAACAATAAACCAAAGGTGAAGACAAGGCAATATGGGCTCTTTGTAAGATAAACGATAGTGCATATGAGAGCCACTCAACACGTCATCGTGGTGTTCTCCTTACGACCCAAAGAAAAGAAAGGAAAATTATTTATATGGGAAAGCTCCCAACAAGCAAAAATAAGAACGATAAATATTTTTAGGTTTTCTCTTTAATGCTACAACTAAGCAACTAGGAAATAAAGCTAGAACTAATTTTTTGTATTTTTCTCAAAGTTAATTAACACACAAGTGTTGGGGAACGTCGCATGGGAAACAAAATTTTTCCTACGCACACGCAAACCTATCCATGGTGATGAGCATCTACAAGAGGGAAAGTGGATCTACATACCCTTGTAGATCGCTAAGTGGGAAGCGTTAAGAAACGCGGTTGGTGTAGTCGAACATCTTCGCGATCCAAATCGCCGAGCGTCCCGCGATCTCATCACGATCCGTCCCGCGATCCAATCACGATCCGTCCCGTGAACTCATCACGATCCATCCCGCGATCTCATCACAATCCGTCTCACGATCTTGATCACGATCTTTCCCGCGAACTCATCACGATCCGTTCCGCGATCTCATCACGAACTGTCTCGCGATCTCGATCACGGTCCTTCCGATCTAGCGCCGAACGGACGACACCTCCGCGTTCAGCACACGTGCAGCTTGATGATGATCTCCACCGTCTCGATCCAGCGAGAGGAGGTGGAGAGGAGAGAGAGTTCACCGGCAGCGTGACGGCGCTCCGGTGATGGTGGTGGAGTGATTCCGGCAGGGCTTCGCCTAAGCGCCGCGGAAAACCGATCTAGAGGAGAAACTGTGCACCGGTGAAACGGGTAGCACGTGGCCGGAAATTCTGTCCAAAAACCACCCAATCCACTAGTATATATAGGAGGAGAGGAGAGGAGAGGCAGCCAAGGCCTTTGGGTCGGCCGAAATAGGAGGTGGGAGCAATCCTACTTCACCTGCAATCCTAGTTGGAGTAGGATTGCCTCCTATTGGCTGATTTTCCACTTTTTGCTTTAGGACTTTCTCTCCTGCGCCATGGGCCTTTGTGGCTGTTTTCCCAGCCCACTAAGGGCTGGTTATTATTCTCCCACATCCCATGGACCTCTTGGGGTCGAAATACCCCTCCCGGAGGTCCTCCGGTACACTACCGGCACTCCCGGTACAATACCGATACTCCCGGTACACTACCGATGAGCCCGAAACTTTTTCGGAAACCAAACTGGGACTTCCTATATATGAATCTTTACCTCCGGACCATTCCGGAGCTCCTCGTGACGTCCGGGATCTCATCCAGGACTCCGAACAACCTTCGGTAACCACCATACATAACTCTACACTACCGAAACGTCACCGAACCTTAAGTGTGCAGTCCCTGCGGGTTCGAGAACTATGTAGACATGACCGAGACACCTCTACGGTCAATAACCAATGGCGGGACCTGGACGTCCACATTGGTTCCTACATATTCTACGAAGATCTTTATCGGTCAAACCTCTATGTCAAGGATTCAGTTAATCCCGTATATCGTTCCCTTTGTTCTTCGGTATGTTACTTGCCTGAGATTCGATCGTCGGTATCTCCATACCTAGTTCAACCTCGTTACCGGAAAGTCTCTTTACTCGTTCCGTAATACAAGATCCCGCAACTAACAATTAGTCACATTGCTTGCAAGGCTTATTGTGATGTTGCATTACCGAGTGGGCCCCGAGATACCTCTCCGTTACACGGAGTAACAAATCCCAGTCTCGATCCATGCCAACTCAACAGACACCATCGGAGATACCTGTAGAGCACCTTTATAGTCACCTAGTTACGTTGCGACATTTGATACACACAAGGCACTCCTCCGATATCCGTGAGTTGCATGATCTCATGGTCATAGGAACATATACTTGATATGTAGAAAACAGTAGCAATAAACTGACACGATCATATGCTATGTTTGTAGTTTGGGTCTTATCCATCACATCATTCTCCTAATGATGTGATACCGTTATCAAATGACATCTCATGTCCATGGCTAGGAAACCTTAACCATCCTTTGATCAACGAGCTAGTCCATTAGAGGCATACTAGGGACATGGTTTTGTCTATGTATCCACACATGCATTTAAGTCTCCGATCAATACAATTATAGCATGGATAATAAACGATTATCATGAACAAGGAAATATGATAATAACTAATTTATTATTGCCTCTAGGGCATATTTCCAACAGTCTCCCACTTGCACTAGAGTCAATAATCTAGTACACATCACCATGTGATTCGCATTGTTATGAATCTAACACCCAATGAGTTCTGGGGCTCGATCATGCTTTGCATGTGAGAGAGGTCTTATAGTCAACGGGCCTGCGATATTCAGATCCGTGTGTACTTTGCATATCTCTATGTCAAACCGTAAACACTGCTACCACACTCCACTTGGTACTATTTCCAAATGGCTGCTCCACTATACGTATCCAGATTGCTACTACTAGTCATCCGGATAGGTGTTAAAGCTTGCATCGACGTAACTCTTTACGACGAACTCTTTATCACCTCCATAATCAAGAAACATTTCCTTAGTCCTCTGGTTACTAAGGATAATTCCGACCGCTGTCCAGTGATCCACTCCTGGACCACTCTTGTACCCCTTGATAGACTCATGGCAAGGCACACATAGGTGCGGTACACAGCATGGCATAATATAGAGCCTATGGCTAAGGCATAGGGGACGACGTTCGTCCTTTCTCTTTCTTCTGCCGTTGTCAAGCTTTGAGTCTCACTCAACTTCACACCTTACAAATCAGACGAGAACTATTTCTCTGGCTGATCCATTTTGAACTCTTTCAAAATCTTGTGAAGGTATGCACTCATTGAAAGTCTCATCAAGCATCTTGATCTATCTCTATAGATTTTGATGCTCAACAAATAGGTAGCTTTATCCAGGTCTTCCTTTGAAAATCACTTTCCAAATAACCGTTTTATGCTTTCCAGAAACTCTACATTATTTCTGAACAACAATATGTCATCCACATATACTTATCAGAAATTCTATAGTGCTCCCACTCACTTTATTGCAAATACAAGTTTCTCATAAACTTTGTATAAACATCAAAACTTTGATCACCTCATCAAAGCATATATTCCAACTCCGAGATGCTTGCTTCAGTCCATGGAAGGATCACCGAAGCTTGCACACCTTTTAGCATCCTTAGGCCTGACAAAACCTTCTGGTTGTATCACATACAACCTTTCCTCAAGTAAACCATTAAGGAAACGATGTTTTGACATCCATCTGCCAGATTTCATAATTGAAAACACAGCAACTGCTAACATAATTCCAACAGACTTTTAGCATCGCTACGAGTGAGAAAGTCTCATCGTAGTCAACTCCTTGAACTTGTCACAAACATCTTTGCAACAAGTCGAGCTTTACAAATAGTGACATTCACCATCAGTGTCTGTCTTCATTTTAAAGATCCATTTGTACTCAACGACCTGCCATCCAACGAGCAAGTCTACCAAAGTCTACACTTGGTTTTAATACATGGATCCTATCTCGGATTTCATGGCCTCCAACCATTTGTCGGAATCCGGGCCCATCATCGCTTCTCCATAGCTCGTAGGTTCATCGTTGTCCAACAACATGACCTCCAAGACAGAGTTGTCGTACCGCTCAGGAGCAGTACACATCCTTGTCGACCTACGAAGTTCGATAGTAACTTGATCCTGAAGCTTCATGATCATCATCATTAACTTCCTCTTCAACTAACGTAGGCTTCAGAGAAACATCTTTCTGCGCTGCGCTACTCTCTGGTTGAACAAAGGTTTAACAACCTCATCAAGTTCTATCTTCCTCCCACTCAATTCTTTTGAGAGAAACTTTTTCTCGAGAAAGGACCCAGTTCTAGCAACAAACACTTTGCAGTCGGATCTGAGATAGAAGGCATACCCATCTATTCTTAGGGTATTCTATGAAGATACATTTGTCCGCTTTGGGTTCTAGCTTATTATGTGAAAACATTTTCCACACAAGCATCGCAGCCCCAAACATTAAGAAATGACAGCTTAGGTTTGTATCAAACCATAATTCACACGGTGTCATCTCAACGGATCTAGATGATGCCCTATTTAAAGTGAATGTAGTTGTCTCTAATGCATAACCCCAAAAATTATAGTAGTAAAACAATAAGAGACATCACAGTATGCACTATATCAATAGAGCATGACTATGATGTTCGGACACACCATCACACCATGGTGTTCCAGGTGGCGTTAGTTGTGAAACAAATTTCACGTTGTCTTAAGTTGTATGCCAAACTCGTAACTCAGATATTCACCTCCACGATCATATCGCGGTCATTTTTATCTTCTTGTCACGATGATCTTTAAACTTCACTCTGAATTTGCTTGAACCTTTCAAACGATTCAGACTTGTGTTTCATTAAGTAAATATACACTATATCTACTCAAATCATCAGTGAAGGTAAGAAAATAACGATATCCACCGCACGCTACAAGACTCACTAGATTGCATACATCAACATGTATCATTTCCAATGAATCACTTGCCCGCTCCATCCAACGGGGTCCTTTAGTCATCTTGCCCAAGAGGCATGGTTCGCATGTATCAACCGATTCAAAATCGATGAGTCCAAATATCCATCAGCATGGAGTTTCTACATGCGCTTTATACCAATATGACATTTAGCGGCAGTGCCACAAGTATGTGGTACTATCATTATTAACTTTGTATCTTTTGACATCAATGTTATGAACATGTGTACTACTACGATCAAGATTTCAACAAACCATTCTCACTGGGTGCATGACCATTGAAGGTATTATTCATGTAACCAGAATAACTATTATTCTCTGACTTAAATGAATAACCGTATTGCAACAAACATGATCTAATCATGTTCATGCTCAACGCAAAACACCAAATAACATTTATTTAGGTTCGTCACTAATCCTGAAGGTAGAGAGAGCGTGCGATGTTGATCACATCAACCTTGGAAACATTTCCAACACACATCGTCACCTCACCCTTAGCTAGTTCTCCGTTTATTCCGTAGCTTTTATTTCGAGTTACTAACATTTAGCAATCTAACCGGTATCCAATACCCAGGTGCTACTAGGAGTACTAGCAAGGTACACATCAATAACTCGTATATCAAATATACTTCTGTCGATGTTGCCAGCCTTCTTATCTACCAAGTATCTAGGGTTGTTCCGCTTCAGCTACCTCTCACCTCATAATAGAAGCACTTAGTCTCGGGTTTGAGTTCAACTTTGGGTTGCTTCACTGGAGCAGCAACTGACTTGCTATCCATGAAGTTTCCCTTCTTGCTCTTGCCCTTTTCGAAACTAGTGGTTTGATTAACCATCAACACTTGACGCTCCTTCTTGATTTCTACCTTCGCGGTGTCAAACATCGCGAACAGCTCAGGGATCAATACTTCTATCCCTGGTGTATTATAGTTCATCACTAAGTTCTAGTAGCTTTAGTGACAGTGACTTGGAGAACTATATCAATCACTATCTTATCTGGAAGATCAACTCCCACTTGATTCAAGCGATTGTAGTACCCAGACAATCTGAGTACATGCTCAACGATTGAGCTATTCTCCTTCATCTTACAAGCAAAGAATCTTGTTGGAGATCTCATATCTCGCAACAAAGGCACGAGCCTGAGATCACAATCTCTGCTCCTAGAACATCTCATATGTTCCGTGACATTCAAAATGTTTTGGAGCCTCAATTCTAAGCCGTAATGCATGACGCACTAAACTATCAAGTAGTCATCGAAACGTGCCTGTTAGATGTTCACAACATCTATAGACGACGCTAGAGGGGGTGGCGCACCGAGCGGTGCATTAAGGACATAAGCCTTCTGTGCAGCAATGAGGACAATCCTCAGATCACGGACCCAGTCCGCAATTTTGCTACCAACATCTTTCAATTCTATTTCTCTAGGAACATATAAAAATACAAGGGAGCTACAGCGCGAGCTAGTAATCTACAACATAATTTGCAAAGACACTTTGACTATGTTCATGATAATGAGTTCAATTAATCATATTACTTAAGAACTCCCACTCAAATTGACATCCCTCCGATCATTCGAGTGATACATGATCCAATTCACCAACTCAAGTCCGATCATCACGTGAGTTGAGGTGGCTGCAATGGTGAACATCATTATGTTGATCATATCTACTATATGACTCATGTTCGACCTTTCGGTCTCTCGTGTTCCGAGGCCATGTCTGTACATGCTAGGCTCGTCAAGTTTAACCCGAGTGTTCTGCGCGTGCAAATCTGGCTTGCACCCGTTGTATGTGAACGTAGAGTCTATCACACCCGATCATCACGTGGTGTCTCAACACGACGAACTTTCGCAACGGTGCACACTCGGGGAGAACACAGTTCATCTTGAAATTCAAGTGAGGGATCACCTTATAATGCTACCGCCGTACTAAGCAAAACAAGGTGCATAAAAGGATTAACATCTCATGCAATTCATAAGTGACATGATATGGCCATGAACTTGTGTTTAAGATCTCCATCTTCGAAACACCGGCATGATCTCCATCGTCACCGGCACAACACCATGATCTCCATCAACGTGTTGCCATTGGGGTTGTCACGCCTTGCATGCTTCTACTACTATTGCTACCGTAGCGATAAAGTAAAGCATTACATAGCGCTTAATGATTGACACACAGGTCATACAATAATTAAAGACAACCCTATGGCTCCTGCCGGTTGCCGTACTCATCGACATGCAAGTCGTGATAATCTATACATCACATGATCATCTCATACATCACATATATCTCATCATGTAATTGGCCATATCACATCACAACATACCCTGCAAAAACAAGTTAGACGTCCTCTAATTGTTGTTGCATATTTTACGTGGCTGCTATGGGTATCTAGCAAGAACGATTCTCACCTACGCATAAACCACAACGGTGATACACTAGTTTGCTTTTCAACCTTCTCAAGGACCGCCTTTGTTGAATCCGATCCAACTAAAGTGAGAGAAACTGTCACCCGCAAGCCATCTAGGCAACAAGTTGCGTCGAGGGAACCGGTCTCTCGTAAGCGTACGAGTAATGTTGGTCCGGGCCGCTTCATCTCACAATCCCGCTGAACCAAAATACGACCAAGGGAGGAAGCAATCTAAGCATCAACGCCCACAAACCTTTTGTGTTCTACTCGAGATCTCATCGAACCATCAACCTAGCTCATGATGCCACTGTTGGGGAACGTCGCATGGGAAACAAAATTTTTCCTACGCACACGCAAACCTATCCATGGTGATGAGCATCTACGAGAGGGAGAGTGGATCTACATACCCTTGTAGATCGCTAAGTGGGAAGCGTTAAGAAACGCGGTTGGTGTAGTCGAACATCTTCGCGATCCAAATCGCCGAGCGTCCCGCGATCTCATCACGATCCGTCCCGCGATCCAATCACGATCCGTCCCGTGAACTCATCACGATCCGTCCCGCGATCTCATCACAATCCGTCTCACGATCTTGATCACGATCTTTCCCGCGAACTCATCACGATCCGTTCCGTGATCTCATCACGAACTGTCTCGCGATCTCGATCACGGTCCTTCCGATCTAGCGCCGAACGGACGGCACCTCCGCGTTCAGCACACGTGCAGCTTGATGACGATCTCCACCGTCTCGATCCAGCGAGAGGAGGTGGAGAGGAGAGAGAGTTCACCGGCAGCGTGACGGCGCTCCGGTGATGGTGGTGGAGTGATTCCGGCAGGGCTTCGCCTAAGCGCTGCGGAAAACCGATCTAGAGGAGAAACTGTGCACCGGTGAAACGGGTAGCACGTGGCCGGAAATTCTGTCCAAAAACCACCCAATCCACTAGTATATATAGGAGGAGAGGAGAGGAGAGGCAGACAAGGCCTTTAGGTCGGCCGAAATAGGAGGTGGGAGCAATCCTACTTCACCTCCAATCCTAGTTGGAGTAGGATTGCCTCCTATTGGCTGATTTTCCACTTTTTTGCTTTAGGACTTTCTCTCCTGCGCCATGGGCCTTTGTGGCTGTTTTCCCAGCCCACTAAGGGCTGGTTATTATTCTCCCACAGCCCATGGACCTCTTGGGGTCGAAATACCCCTCCCGGAGGTCCTCCGGTACACTACCGGCACTCCCGGTACAATACCGATACTCCCGGTACACTACCGATGAGCCCGAAACTTTTCCGGAAACCAAACTGGGACTTCCTATATATGAATCTTTACCTCCGGACCATTCCGGAGCTCCTCGTGACGTCTGGGATCTCATCCGGGACTCCGAACAACCTTCGGTCACCACCATACATAACTCTACACTACCGAAACGTCACCGAACCTTAAGTGTGCAGACCCTGCGGGTTCGAGAACTATGTAGACATGACCGAGACACCTCTACGGTCAATAACCAATGGCGGGACTTGGACGTCCACATTGGTTCCTACATATTCTACGAAGACCTTTATCGGTCGAACCTCTATGTCAAGGATTCAGTTAATCCCGTATATCGTTCCCTTTGTTCTTCGGTATGTTACTTGCCCGAGATTCGATCGTCGGTATCTCCATACCTAGTTCAACCTCGTTACCGGCAAGTCTCTTTACTCGTTCCGTAATACAAGATCCCGCAACTAACAATTAGTCACATTGCTTGCAAGGCTTATTGTGATGTTGCATTACCGAGTGGGCCCCGAGATACCTCTCCGTTACACGGAGTAACAAATCCCAGTCTCGATCCATGCCAACTCAACAGACACCATCGGAGATACCTGTAGAGCACCTTTATAGTCACCCAGTTACGTTGCGACATTTGATACACACAAGGCACTCCTCCGATATCCGTGAGTTGCATGATCTCATGGTCATAGGAACATATACTTGACATGCAGAAAACAGTAGCAATAAACTGACACGATCATATGCTATGTTTGTAGTTTGGGTCTTATCCATCACATCATTCTCCTAATGATGTGATCCCGTTATCAAATGACATCTCATGTCCATGGCTAGGAAACCTTAACCATCCTTTGATCAACGAGCTAGTCCATTAGAGGCATACTAGGGACATGGTTTTGTCTATGTATCCACACATGCATTTAAGTCTCCGATCAATACAATTATAGCATGGATAATAAACGATTATCATGAACAAGGAAATATGATAATAACTAATTTATTATTGCCTCTAGGGCATATTTCCAACAACAAGAAGAAAGCATAAAGAAGAAAATAAACTACCATGGATAGTACAATGAAAAAATATGAACACCGACAACTGAAATAAGTGTGTGAACATGAATATAATGTCGGTGAGAAATACGTACTCCCCCAAGCTTAGGCTTTTGGCCTAAGTTGGTGTAGGGCCATGGCTGGCCTGGATAATATCCAAAGTAAAAGTTGGGGATGTACTGGGCTCCGGTGACTACCGCCTGAACCACTGCAGCGTGAAGGTGAGCGGTTTCTGCATTTCGCTTGTACTCATTTGCCTCCACTCTAGTTATAAAATATCTCTACTTTTACTGAAAGTTAAAGAAGGCTGGAGCAAGAAGGCTAACATGGACAACATGTTGGCTGTTAAAAATTAGTTGGTACTGGAGGGATTGTTCGTTTCTTTCAAGAAACTGATAGCGCACCAAAGCCTCATAATAAAGGAAAGCATGGGGTAACTCAATGTCATTTCCTCTTATGGGTACCCCAAGATACTTAGATACACTGGTGGCATAAATCTCACCAAAGAAATCTCCATCCTTAGCATTATGATGTACCCTCCTGGCAAAAATAGCCCCAAGTTATATCGTCTATCTACCATTACCACACTCTTAAGAATACAATCAGGCAAGCAAAGGTGACTATGCCCAAGTTTACCGTTAATACATCTACTTATGAAGAGAGCAAAATAATGTATAGCCGGAAAGTGAATGCTCCCCAAAGTAGCTTGTGTAATGATTCTAGTTTCTCCCACCGTGATGCTAGCAAGGAAATCATTATATTCATTTTTATGAGGATTGCTACGACTACCCCACTATGGAATTTTGTATGCATCATTAAAATATTCTAGGTCCATGGTATAGGTCTTATCATAAAGATCAAATAGAATAGAATGAAAATTATGCCTAGATGAAAATTCAAACCTCCACACGAAAGAATCAGTGAGTTGATAATATTGCTTGCATTGATCCGAAATGAAATCCTCAAGGCCAGCATTCCCTATGTGCGCATAAAACTCTTCCTTGAATCCGGCGTTGTCCATGAATTGATTCGACTGCCATTCACAAGGCAGTACTCGAGATTCCCTAGGTAGTCCAAAATTCGCTCACGTAGTGCGAGTCTTGGGGCTTTCTTGCTCGAGGAACCACCTTGGTACATTCTCCTCGACATCTTTTCTATCTCTGAAAAATTTCTGAAATTTTTAGTGAGTGAAAGTAAAGGTGAACAAAACTCAACAAAACTCATAGCAACTACTCCCTCGAGTGCCTAGACACTATATCATGCATCAAAACTACTTGGGACCATACAAATTTGACATGCAATCTCAAGAACAAAGTCACCATAACAGCAAAAAATTGCAATATATAAGTCACTAGAACCAAAACTAATTGGACCATTGGAGGAGTCACATACCGATGAGCAATCCCCTAAAACAGTTTTGCAAATGGAGCTTTGAGCAAGGAGATCAAAAATGGCAGCAAGATGAGCTAGAACACAGGTTTCAGCAATGGTGGGATTTTTTATAGAGGAAGATGAAGTGAATGGGTGCTGGAATAAGTGGAGGGGGGCCACGTGGGACCCAAAAGCCACAAGGGCACACCCAGGGGGGTGGCCGTGCCCTGCAGGCTTGTGGCCCACTAGTGTAGCCCCCTGATGCATTCTGAGTACCAAAAATTCTTAAATATTCCAGAAAATCATACTAAATCTTCAGGGAATTCTAGGAACTTTTATTTCCAGGTCATTTTTCTATTGCATGGAAAACTCAGAAAACAGAAAAATAATAGCATTTTTACCTAATTTCATCTAGGTAACAAAAAGTAAAAGTTAGGTACAGGGAGTTGTGCTTTCTAAATTCATCCATCTCATGCTCATCAAAAGGAAGCCATCAATAAGGTTGATCAAGTCTTATTAACAAACTTCTTTCGAATAACATGAAACCGAAGAATTTGAGAATAACACTAAGTTACCTCAATGGGGATATGCATTTCCCCAACAATAAGTATATCATATTTCTTCTTGACACTAGGAAGTGGGAACTCAAAGTCTCCAATAATAATCGTTGGAATTTTTTCAATAGAGTTGATACTATGAACTTGAGGTTGTTTCGTTGGAAAGTGTATCCTATGCTCATTACCATTAATATGAATAGTGACATTGCCCTTGTTGCAATCAATAACAGCCCCTGCAGTATTCAAAAAGGGTCTACCAAGGATGATCGACATACTGTCATCCTCGGGAATATCAAGAATAACAAAGTCCGTCAAGATAGTAGCATTTGCAACTACGACAGGTACATCCTCACAAAGACCGATGGGCAGAGTAGTTGATTTATCAGCCATTTGCAAAGAGATTTCAGTAGGTGTCACTTATTCAAAACAAGTCTACGGTATAAAGGGAAAGGCATAACACTAACACTAGCTCCAAGATCACATAAAGGAGTTTTAACATAATTTTCTTTAATAGAGCATGGTATAGTAGGTACTCTGGGATCTCCTAGTTTCTTAGTTATTCCACCTTTAAAAGTATAATTAGCAAGCATGGTGGAAATCTCAGCTTCTGGTATCTTTCTTTTATTCGTCACAATATCTTTCATATACTTAGCATAAGGAGACATTTTCAAAATATCAGTCAAGCGCATACGCAAAAAGACAGGTCTAAGCATTTTAGCAAAGCGCTCAAAATCCTCATCATCCTTTTTCTTGGATGGTTTGGGAGGAAAGGGCATGGGTTTCTAAACCCATGGTTCTCTTTCTCTACCATGTTTCCTAGCAATGAAGTCTCTTTATCGTATTTTTATTCTTAGGTTGTGGGTAATCAAGATCATCAGCAGGTTCAATCTCCACATCATTATCATTACTAGGTTGAGCATCAACATGAACATCATTATTAATGTTATCACTAGGCTCATGTTCATCACCTGATTGTGTCTCGGCATCAGAAATAGAAATATTATTTGGATTCTCAGACGTACCTATATCAGGTTCACTAGCAGCATGCAAAGTACTATCATCATTATTTTTCCTACTCTTATTGGAAGGAATAGGTGCATCAGAATTAACTCTCTGACAATCTTGCTCAATTCTCCTAGGATGGCCCTTGGGATACAAAGGTTCCCGAGTCATTCTACCACCTCTAGTCACAACTTTACCAGAATGATCATTGTCTTTACTATTCATCTCATTAAGAAAATCATTTTGAGCCTTAAGTACTTGTTCTACTTGAGTGGTTACCATGGAAGCATGTTTACTAATAAGCTTAAGATCATTGACAGTTCTACTCAAATAATCACCCAAGCGATCAAGCATACAAGCATTATGTTTCAATTGTCTACTAACATAGGAATTGAAATTTTCTTGCTTCATAATAAAATTATCAAATTCATCCAAGCATTGGCTGGCAGACTTATTATAAGGGATATCTCCTTCATCAAATCTACGGAGAGAATTTACCTCGACTACCTGTGTCGAGTTATCAAGACCATGTATTTCTTCAATAGGTGGTAGATTCTTAGCATCTTCAGCTTTAATACCTTTTTCTTTCATAGATTTGTTTGCCTCTTGCATATCTTCAGGATTTAGGAATAGAATACCTCTTTTCTTCGGAGTTGGCTTTGGAGGTGGTTCGGGAATAGTCCAATCATTATCATTGCTCAATATTTATTCAATAGTAATTTAGCTTGTTCAACATTTCGTTCCCTGAAAACACAACCGGCACAACTATCTAGGTAGTCCCTAGAAGCATCGGTTAGTCCATTATTAAAGATATTAAGTACTTCATTTTTCTTGAGAGGATGATCAGGCAAAGCATTAAGTAATTGGAGAATCCTCCCCCAAGCTTGTGGGAGACTCTCTTCTTCAATTTGCACAAAGTTAAATATTTCCTGCAAGGCAGCTTGTTTCTTATGGGCAGGAAAATAATTTTCAAAGAAGTAATAAATCATATCTTGGGGACTACGCACACATCCAGGAGCAAGAGAATTAAACCATATCTTTGCATCACCCTTTAACGAGAAAGGAAACAACTTAAGAATATAGTAATAGCGAATTTTTTCCTCGTGAGTAAATAGGGTGGCCATATCATTCAATTTGGTAAGATGTGCCACAACAATTTCAGATTCATAACCATGGAAAGGATCAGATTCAACCCAACTAATTAACTCAGGATCGACAGAGAATTCATAATCCTTATCAGTAACAAAGATAGGTGAAGTAGCAAACTTAGGATCATATTGCATTCTAACATTCACAGATTTGTTCCTTCCACTTGCGAAGCAATTTCTTAAGATCATCTCTATCTTGACAAGCAAGAAAGTCCCTAGCTACCTCTCCTTCCATAAAATATCCCTCAGGTATATCAGGCAATTCATATCTAGGAGAGCTAGGTCTAGAAGGTGAATCGTAGTGTTTAGTTTCAATAATTTCATCAGATTCAGAAATATTATCAGTTTCAACATTGGCTCTAGCAATTTGTTCATCAAGAAATTCACCCAGTGGCATAGTATCATCAAGAAAAGTATTATCATAAGCATCATACATAGCAGAAGTAGCATCATCAATTACTTGCGACATATCAGAATTACTAGCAGGTGGTGGTGTCGCAAACTTACTCATAAGAGAAGGTGAATCAAGTGCAGAGCTAGATGGCAGTTCCTTACCTCCCCTTGTAGTAGAGGGATAGATCTTGGTTTTTGGATCTTTAAGATTCTTCATAGCGATCAATAGATATATATCCCAAGTGACTCAAAGAATAAAGCTATGCTCCCTGGCAACGGCGCCAGAAAAAGGTCTTGATAACCCACAAGTATAGGGGATCACAACAGTTTTCGAGGGTAGAGTATTGAACCCAAATTTATTGATCCGACACAAGGGAAGCCAAAGAATATTCTCGAGTATTAGCAGCTAAGTTGTCAATTCAACCACACTTGAAAGACTTAATATCTACAGCAAAGTGTTTAGTAACAAAGTACTATGGTAGTAACGGTAACGGTGGCAAAGTGATAGTAGCAATTATTAGTGTTTGTAACAGTAGCAACGGAAAAGTAACTGAGCGAAGATCAATATATGGAAAGCTCGTAGGCAATGGATTAGTGATGGATAATTATGTCGGATGGCATTCATCATGCAACAGTTATAACACAGGGTGACACAAAACTAGCTCCAATTCATCAATGTAATGTAGGCATGTATTCCGTATATAGTCATACATGCTTATGGAAAAGAACTTGCATGACATCTTTTGTCCTACCCTCCCGTTGCAGCATGGTCCTATTGGAAACTAAGGGATATTAAGTCCTTTGAATAGTGAACCGGACCAAAGTATTAGCACTTAGTGAATACATGAACTCCTCAAACTACGGTAATCACCGGAAAGAATCCCAGTTATTGTCACCCTGAGGGATGCGAATCATAACTCGTAATAGGTGTCTACAACTTGCAAGTAGGATCAAGAACACCTATATATTCATGAAAACATAATAGGTTCAAATCTGAAATCATGGCACTCGGGCCCTAGTGACAAGCATTAAGGATATCAAAGTCATAGCAACATCAATCTCAGAACATAGTGGATACTAGGGATCAAACCCTAACCAAACTAACTCGATTACATGATAAATCTCATCAAACCCATCACCATCTAGCAAGCTTACGATGAGATTACTCACGAACGGTGGAGAGCATCATGGAATTGGTGATGAAGGATGGTTGGTGATGACGAAGGAGTCGATTTCCCCTCTTCGGATCCCAAAACGGACTCCAGATCTGGTCTCCCGAGGAAGAACAGGTGACGACGGTGGCTCCGTATCGTTAAACGTGATGAACTCTTCTCTCTGATTTTTTTCTCGACAAATAGGTTATATGGAGCTGGAGAGGAGGTAGGAGGAACCACGAGGGCCCCACAAGCCTGCTAGGCACGGCCAGGGGGTGGTTGCGCCTAGCAGGCTTGTGGCCTACAGGTGGCCCCCCTCTAGTTACTTCTTGCGCTAGTATTTTTTATTAATTCCAAAAATATTCTCCATAAATTTTCAGGACGATCCGAGAACTTTTATTTCTGCACAAAAATAACACCAAGGCAATTATGCTAAAAACAGCATCAGTCCGGGTTAGTTCCATTCAAATCATGCAAATTAGAGTCCAAAACAAGGGCAAAATAGTTTGCAAAAGTAGATACATTGGAGACGTATCAAGCCTCTAGTGAATCCTATGGCCCCTAGGTCTATTTTACATCTTATACTTTCAGATCTAAAACCAAAAATACCAAAAACACTTTGCTGCATTATTTTTATCTTTTGTTTTACTTTCCATTCAAGCAATCTATCTCTATGAGATCTCATCCTTGCAAGTAACCTTAAAGGGATTGACAACCCCTTTATAGCGTTGGGTGCAAGAGTTTGATTCCTTGTGTAGATGCCTATTGGGGACTTGCTTGTATCTCCTACTGGATTGATACCTTGGTTCTCAACAACTGAGGGAAATACTTATCTACTTTGCTGCATCACCCGTTCCTCTTCACGGAAACCAACGCATGCTTGAGAAGTATCACTCACCTGCAAGCTGGACGATATTAGTTTCATTGCCTCCCTGAACCCTGCTCTGGCAGCTTCGATGTTTGCATCCACCGAGCGTAGAGCATTGAACTCTTGTTCGCAGAGCACTGGGTGGTGTAGGGCTTCTCGTCACAGCCGATGATTCATAGCGCTCTCTACCTTGGACTTGGTAACTGACATCGTCTCCCCGGAGTCTTTAGGGGCCGGATTGACCGTAGGGATCGCTGCAATGGATTCTACATGAGTCTAAGCTCTAGAATTCTAAGCACCACCGAACACCCTAGCAACCTCCTCGGCAGAAGAAGGCTGAACTCTTTGCCTAAAGTGTTTCGACATAAGGTCTCCTGTGAGGCTCTATCAATCGCAATAATAAAATAAAACACTCGAACATAGTACCTTTGAGTGAGCGAATGGGTGGGCTCGTCCCCATGGCTGGCTCGTTTGATGGATCCTTGTTACTTTCTGGTCCGGGCATTGAGAAGTAGCCAATGCATGTCGCGCGGACCGATGATGCTTGGGAGGAGGAGCTGGTGCGTTTGGATCATTGAAGGATACTTGCCTTTTGTAGGACAAGTTTTTCTTCTTCTTGCTTATTGCAGGAGAAGGGAATGATCTGGGATAATCGATTGTAATAGCCACCTTGGAGCGATCGTGGCTCTCCTGGTAGAAAACCCCATCTTCGAGCTCGATTGACAGATCTGGGTCATCATGAAAGCCCAAATCGTCATCACGGGAATAGTCCTCGGGCTGGGGGCGCTCATTTAATTGTATCGATGAAGCTCTTCCATTCCTGTTCACATAAAGTTAAAGGCTTCGGTCAAAAAGGGACAAATAGAAAACCCGAATTGTGGTCACGGAGTTGAAAGTCTCACCCATTTGATGGGATTGTGGCTTGAGTATCGCTCCTTGGTCGACTGCTGAATAAAGTCTTCTTGCTCCCCATTGTACAGGTCAGCAAGTACGGTGGCTAATGCTATTTGATCGGTAGGGCCTAGTCTTCAGGAGCGAGTGGTGTTGCTAGTCCCGTTCTAACGCCATAAGGGGTGTATCCTCTGCTGAAGAGGCTGAACGCACCGGGTGATGGCGGCAGCCATGACGTCAATCATGGTCAACTTGTGATGGGTTAGTACCCTCACATGGGCTGCCAAGCATTGCACTTCAATGTTGTGCTCTTGGGATGAAGTCTTCGTTCACCAGTTGTACCTTTTCATTAAGGGGGCGTTGGAGTATTCGGGCAAACCCCTCCGAGCTGGATCAAATAGGGGGACGTCCTCGATATAAAACCATTCTGAAGACCATTCTTTGAATTTGTTCGGTGTTCCAACTGGATACCCCGTCCCGCTATGCAGCAAATTTCGGCTCCTCTGACCTCCAAAATCGTCTTGTCCCGAGTATGAGGGACGAGGTAGAAGTACTTCCTCCACAATTCAAAGTGCGCCTCACAACCCAGGAACATCTTGCAAAGGGCGACGAAGCTCGAGACATGCAGAATTGACCCTGGCGTGAGGTGATGGAGTTGGATCCCATAGAACTCCAATAACCCCCTCAAGAATGGATGAATGTGGAACCCGAGACCTCGCAGGAGGAACGACACGAAGCATATGCGCTCCCCCTTTTGTGTGTTGGGAAAATTCTCTGCAAAGGCTTCGCCGTTGAATGAAGACAAACCGGCACGGGTAACTGCCAGATCCGAGGAAGGAAGGTACCCCTGGGTCTCGAGATTGCGTAGTCAAAGGAGGGATACGTAGCAACTTGTCCAATCCCTGGGACAGGTGTCGTAAGGGTGAGAGGAAGAGATGGGGGCGCTCACCATGTTTTTGTGGTGATCTTTCGCTGGAAGTTTGTTTCGATGGGGAGGAAGAATAGGATGTGGCCTAGACCACGATTCAGTGTGTTTAAATGGGTGGTGCCTCCTTTATGGGAGGGGCAACCTTGTAAAAAGCCGCTGAACCGCTCATCTCCCCACGACACACGAAAATCGAGAAATGCTGACAACTGTTACATGGGCCCAGAAAGCTCGTGACGTTTGGGATTTCACCGATGATAGGACGGTTGCTGAACAAGGAGTAGAGGGACTCGCCTCGCAAGCCGAAGACTTCGACTCACAAAGATTATCCGAATATACCTCGGTGTTGGAGGCTAGTCCGGGGGCTACTGAGGGAGTCCTCTTTTAAGGGGTGCTCGGACAGCCGACCTGTTTCTCATGGGCCGGACTATGTGGGCCGCTGGATGAGCATTGGATGATCAAAGGCCCCATCGCCAGGGTAGAAGCTTCAAAGAGCTGTGGCGTGTCCTTCAAGTTTTTGATAGTAGATAGGCATGTTTTCCTTCGATGTGTAACCGACCATGTGTAAACCCTAGGTACCCTCGGCGTCTATATAAGCCGGAGGGTTTTAGGTTGTAGGCCAGAGGACAACTCATCTAGGGTTTAGCTATTCGATCTCTTTCCAACATATCGCGCATGAAATATAATATTCATCACATGCTTCATATTAACATGCCATGAGAATAACAATTCAAGGAAACATGAAAAACACTCATCATATCAATGGTTCAAACATGCTTTCCTGGATCAACGTAGTTCGAGTCTAGCTCGGCGAAGTTGACGGCAGTGTCTCCTCCTTCGATATCTATGTCACACAAATATTCGAATACTAACGTAAATAGCGTTTGCGTATAAACATTGTCTCAAACTATTTTTGAATGAATACTGTAAAAAACTAGATAAAAAAATAAGGGTGACAGAAAAAGAAAAAAAGAAAAATCATTTTCTGTTTAAAAGATATAAAAAATAAGCCGAGGGACCGATCTGTTATAAACAGAAAACTTTCCAGGGGTTAGACTGAGAAAAGCAGAAAACACTTTCAAAGGGATACGGTAGCCCGAAGGGAAAGCGTACTCTGGCATAGGGCGCTTTCGGAAAAGGATTCAAAAAGAACAGAACCCTGACGAGGGGGTCCCACCCGTCAGGTTTGAAAATCCCACCGACGATAGAGGCTGCGGTGGTCGCCGACGACGATCCATGGCGGGGGGAAAGGAAACTAAGGGCATGGGCGCACTCACCGCACTATTCCGTGTCTGAAGGAGGTGGAAGGGGTCGCCGAAGAGCACCACGTCGACGACAACTTCCTCTTCGGCGGACGGTGACGTCAGCTGATGATGGATCTTGCCGCAGGGAGTATCTAGCATCAAATTGGGGAGAGGGTCAGAGCACTTTGTGCACTAGGAGGCTGCTCACAAGACTAGGGGTGCGAGGGCTCACTCACCAGGAAGGATTTCACCGGGGCCCAAAGCGGAGCGAGGCGGCCGGAGTCGGGGAAGAAAACCTCCCCGAGGTCCTCTGATGAGCGTGGCGTCCTTAGGAGGTGAGGTGGAGTGGTGCTTGGATAGGATGTGACTCTGGGGCTCCTATTTATATGCGATCCGAGGCGGTTGCCGTGACAGAGTGATCTCCGGTTCCGATCACGATGAACGATAGGCTTGGCAGGGGGTTACGGCTGCGGAGCAGATTGCTGCATCTCTCTAGTCCTCATTTTAGCTCTAACCTATGCTGATTACGCAGGAAGTAGTAGCTCGAAGGAACTGTGACTTCTGGCCATGGTGGGTGGAGAGAGCATGCTCTGCATGGCCCAGTCCAGGCCGACAGCTCTGCCGTGCGCGTGTAGGTGGGGGACGACCATGTGGAGGTTTCTGGTGGTTTGGGTGGCGTTGTGCAATGGTGTTTTGCAGCAAAGTTCTCTGGCGATGGCAGCGAACTGCCCTATTGCCGTGGGAAGGGTCGGCGCTAGTGAGTCAGCTCACCACCGACGCCCACAAGCGGCTAACCGACTGTGCGGCGTGGTGGATAAGCGCTAGCCACAGTGCGCAAGGATCCATGGGGTCACTTCTGAGATTGACAAATTTCTCTGACGAAACTGAAAAAGTCTGAACCTGCAATGCAATAGTGCATGCCAGGTGTTCAACTGATTGCCAAAGGGCTCAAATGAATTTATTTTGGGATGAAACTTGGAGGGCTGATCCATTGGGACTTCTAGAGGCTCCCTGATTTTTCTCAGAATTTTTGAAGCAAGAGAGAAGAGGTAACCAGCAAGAAATAGATTCCTGGTCCAAATTTATTTTGAATGTTGTTTGAAAATTTTGAACTGTGGACCAGAAGGTTTTTGCATAAATGGGTTGTGGGTACTAAGGAGTACTAGTGGTAATTTATTTGAGGTCAAAATCAAAAGGAATCTAGTACTTCCTTTGTAAATCTAGAGACCTCAAATTAAAAGGCAGAAATAGATTTTGGGCTTTATTAATAATAATAAAATATTTTTCCAGGTTGGTCCCTTTAGAAAAGATGGGTTGAAACCCTTGGGTCAGAGAGGAAATATTAGAAAGGGTATATGAAATATAAAGGAAGTCAATAGGGAACATGATCACCAAAGTAAGATGTTTAGAAATAAAACTCCAAAGATATTGTTACCAAAATCTTGAGAATAAGCCAGAGCAAATTTTTGTAGGGGAGAAACTCCAACAGAAATTTATTGGAGGTCAGACGAAATTTGGTCAAAAAGTTTTATAAGAAGTTTTTCATCCTTTGAGTGGAAGGGGGGAAATCAAAAAAATTAAGAATTCCATCTCAAAGGAATAAAATATTTGTCAAATAAATAATAATTTTTTTTGGTGTTACAACACCTACCCCCTTAGGAACAATCTCGTCCCGAGATTTCAGCTGGTCCTCAAATAGGTGTGGGTGCTCTGCCCGAAGAAAATCCTCTCTTTCCCATGTTGCCTCATCCTCGGTGTGATTACTCCAGTGAACCTTGAAAATTTTGATTGTATTCTAACTGGTCCTCCTTTCATACTCCTCCAATACTTTTATTGGATTTTCCCGGTATGTGAGGTCTGGTTCAATGTCAATGCTCTCATGAGATACGTGTTTCTCTGGGTTGCTCAGACATTTCCTTAACTGTGAGATGTGGAACACATCATGGACGTGTGACAGTTCTGTGGGTAGGTCTGGCTGGTAGGCCACTATGCCTCTTTGTGCAAATATTCTGAAACGTCCAATAAATCTCGGTGCCAATTTTCCCTTGATCTTAAATCTTTGCAGTCCTCTCATCGGGGATACTCGGAGGTATAAGTATTCATTCGACTCAAAATTGACTTCACGGTGTTTTTTATGGTAATAGCTCTTTTGTCCAATCTGGGCTGCCTTGAGTCGATCTCTAATTATTTTAACCCTTTCCTCGTCTCCCTTGAGCATGTCTAGGCCGAATATACGGCTATCTCCTGTCTCAGAGCAAATAAGCGGGGTACGACATCTTCATCCATAAAAGGCTTCGAAAGGTGTCATTTGTAGACTGGCCTGGTAATTGTTGTTGTACGCGAACTCAGCGTACGACAGGCTTTCTTCCCAACTGGTTCCATAGGTGAGAACAAACGCTCTTAGCATGTCCTCTAGGATTAGGTTCACACGTTCATTCTATCCTCCAGTCTGAGGGTGGTACGCTGTGTTCAATACTACTTGAGTCCCCAGAGCTTGTTGTAACTGATCCCAAAATCTGGAGACAGATTGAGTGCCTCTATCTAATATTATTGTCTTTGGAACTCCATACAAGCAGACAATACGGGCGAGATAAAGTCTGTCAAGCTTCTGGGTAGAGTGGGTGGTCTTTACTAGAATAAAATGTGCCACTTTGGTCAACCTATCAGTGATGACCCATATGGCATCATTTCCATGTCTTGACCAAGGTATTGCGACAATAAAAACCATTCCTATCTCCTCCCACTTCCATTCAGGTATCCTCTTTGGCTGTAATAGTCCAGCTAGTTTTTGATGTTCGGCTTTAATGCGCTGGCAGGAGTCATAGCATGTGATAAATCTGGCTATATCTCTCTTCATGGCGTGCCACCAAATTTTTTCTTGAATATCTTTGTACATCTTGGTCCCTCCTCGATGGATTGAATATGGGGCGGTGTGGGCTTCAGTCAATTTTTTTTGTTTGAGGTCTTCTATATTTAGTACGCATAACCTGTCGCCGTACCATAATATTCCGTTGTCGTCCACGACAAACTTTGTGGCCTTGCCATACTCACTTTTCATTTTATCCCATTGATGTTGGGGTGTCCATGCTAAGCTTCTTTAATTTGATCCACCAAGGTGGGTTGGATTTCCAAATTTTCCACGATGCCTTCCGTGACCAAAACCATGTTGACTTTGGCAAACTCTCGTTGGAATTCAGGCCGTAAATTTTGTAGACTGCCACTGTCTGAGCTTTGGTTTCTCTTAAGAGCATCTACCACGACATTTGCCTTACTTGGATGGTAATGAATTCCAACATCATAATCCTTCACTAATTCCAACCAGCGTCGTTGCCATAAATTGAGTTCTTGCTGTGTGAAAATATATTTGAGGCTCTTATGGTCCGTATATATTTCACAATGATTCCAAGTAGAAAGTGTCGCCATTCCTTGAGTGCGTGTATTACTATTGCCAATTCCAAGACATGGGTAGGATAATTTTCCTCATGTCATCGTAGTTGCCTGGAAGCATAGGCGACTACCTTACCTTCTTGCATGAGTACACATCCAAGACCTTTCCTGGATGCGTCGCAATATACTTCAAAAAAATTGCGTATGTCCGGCATGATTAATACTAGTGCTATTGTTAGTTTCTTCTTCAATTCTTGGAAACTATTCTCACAGGATTCAGACCACACAAATTTCTTATCATTCTTGAGTAACTATGTCATGGGTTTTCTATGGTGGAAAATCGTTCAATGAATCTTCTATAATATCCAGCCATTCCCAGAAAACTTTGGATATCGGTTACGTTGGCTGGTTGTTTCCACTCAAGTACAGCCTTGACTTTTTCTAGGTACATGACAACGCCTTCTTGGGTTAGTACATGGCCTAGAAAACCAACTTGTTTTAACCAAAATTCACATTTGCTGAATTTGGCATACATTTGATGTTTTCTTAATTCTCCCGGTACAATTCTGAGATGTTGAGCATGTTCTTATGGTGTCTTGGAATATACCAAATATCATCAACGAACACCACAAAAAATTTGTCCATATATTTCATAAACACCTTGTTCATGAGATGCACAAAATATGCGGGGGCATTTGTCAGTCCGAACGGCATTACGGTAAATTCATATAATCCGTATCTGGAGGTGAAATCCTTCTTGGGTATGTCTTCTGATCGTATTTTTAATTGATGGTACCCTGACCTCAAATCAATTTTGGAGAAAACCTTGGCCTGTGCGAGCTGGTGAAACGAATCATTTATCCGTGGCAACGAATATTTATTTTTAATGGTGACCATGTTAAGAGCTCGATAGTCCACACATAATCTGAGAGTTCCATCTCTTTTCATAGCAAATAATACTGGTGAACCCCATGGTGATGAGCTGAGTCTGATATAACCCTTGTATAGTGATTCTTGTATTTGCTTCTTTAATTCTACCAGCTCAGAGGGTGCCATCTTGTATGGTTTCTTGTAAATGGGAGCAGTGCGAGGTGCTAGTTCAATGATGAACTCTATCTCCCGGTCTGGTGGCATACCTGGTAGCTCTTCGGGATATACATCTGGAAATTCACACATCTTTGGAACTCTGCTTAATTCTAAAATATCCACTTTTTCCATACGTGCGTTGGGGCTGGTCTCTGTATGGATGCAATTCTTATTGTTTTCCCATGGTGATGAGTGAGAGTCACAGTCCGGTTGAAATAGTCAATTAAACTTTTGTTGGTTGTTAACCAATCCATTCCGGGAATAACATCCAGTCCATTGTGATCCAACACAACGAGATTTGCCCAAAACTTTAATCCTTCAATCTCGATAATCACACCTTGGCAGTAACTTTGAGTGACATGCTTAACTCCTGGGGACTGTATGGTCATCGAATTTTCCAAGGGAGAAATTGGAAAATCATATTGCAAAGAAAATTTCTTGCAAATGAACGAGTGAGAAGCTCTAGAATCAAACAAAATTGTGGCAGGAATTGTGTTGACAGGGAACGTGCCGAGTACGATGTACGGCGCATTCTGTACTTCATCCTTGGCCACATGGTTTACATGACCCTTCCTGTGATTATTATTGGGGTTGAAATTGTTGTGCTTAGGAGCTTAATTATTCTCATTGTTGTTCAGCCTAGGAGTCGAGTTTCTTGGCTTTGGACATTGCTTGGCACAATGTCCTTCTTTTCCACATGCGAAGCAAGTGATGCCTGGTCAGTATGTAAATTCCTGGTCCCTGGCATGAAAATTATTGTTTGGGCGAGGAACTGCAGTTGAGGATTTATTCGCCCCATTTCTCAGAAAATCACTCTTGGCCTTGTTGTTGTGACGATGAGCAGTCTTGTCTCTCTCGCGCTTGCGAATATCTTCGAGGCTACGGTGTTCCTTTTCCAGCACAATAGCCTTTTCCGCGAGGGTCTTGAAATCTGGAAAGGTGTGTATGACCAGCTGGCATTTAAGCGCTGGTGCAAGCCCATCGAGGAAATTTTTCCATCTTCTTGTTTTCACTCATATATTCATCGTTGGCATATTGGGATAACTGGGTAAAATGACTTAGGTAGTCTGTTACAGTCATGCTGAGCTGCTTGAGATCTTCAAATTCCCTCTTCTTGAGTTTCATCACACCGTTGGGGATGCGCGCCCAACAAAAGCTTTCCTCGAATTCTTGCCAGGTAATGTTGTTCTCATTGGTGTGCATGCGTAGTAAACTCTCACACCATGATGTAGCCGCTCCAGTCGAATAATGTGGGGCATACAATACTTTTTCATGGTCTGAACACTAAGTAGTAATTAACTTTCTCTCTATATCGTGAAGCCAATCGTCTGCTTTCAGGGGTTGATTAGTGTGAGAGAAAATTGTAGGACATGTCTTTTGCAGCTCAAATAATTTGGAACGCTACTGGTATGGCTCGCGGTGATTTCCCATGTTGATAATATGATTCATCATCTCTTGATGTTGCTGTTGGCTTTGCTCATAAAGGCGACATACTTGAGAAAATGATGCTTCACTGTCCTTCTAACTAGACTGTCCCTGTGTGAAATTGTTGTCTGTTTGCGTACAATGATTTTCTTCTGGCGGACTTGGCATGGAACGAGTCCAGGGACGATGCATTTTTCTCTTTGGGTATATTCGCAAAACACATGAGTAAAATCTGTGTGGCAAAAATAAATAATTTTGCATAGGAAAAAACTTAAAATACTCCAAGTTTTTTCATGAAAATATTTGATTGCGCACGGAGAAGGACCACATAGTACATATTTTACAGGCAAGCCATAATTATACAATACATCACTCAGTATGTGCGTACACATTCCTGACATGTTATGTAGGCCAGTGCACTTCTCCGGATTCCTACATGATGCGCACACTGACTACTTCTCACCAAGCCTATATGTACATATAAACATATATTACATGCTGCCTCATCACACTACTGCTCGGCGCACTCAGTCTGAAATGGTAACAAGGTCGCTTGGCCTGCCGAGGGTAAGTGCCAGATGAGGTGTTGGAGACTCAACCTCCTCAAGAATGGGCTCCAGACGAGGGGTACGAGGCTGTGGAGCTGGTGTGGGAGCGGTAGGTGGTGCAGCTCTAACTGGGGTAGGAGCAATGACTTGATCAAACTCCTCAGTGGTAGGCATGCGGCATGCGGTGTCCATGACGGCGGGTGAATATGATGCTATGGACGAGATATACGACAGTGGTCGTGCTGTATGGAGGAGCTCCCTCCTATTGGCGACACAGGCCTGAACTGAGTCCATATGAGAAGCCACAAAGTCGTCCACGAGGTTATCAAAGGCTGCCTCAAGGGCCTTGAGATACTCAACAAGTATCTCAATGGCTACATCTATCTCCCCTAGTGCAAGCAAATGCATAATGACATGTGTAGGGAACGTGGCATGGGAGGTAGTGGTAGCGACGAGCCTTCATCAAAGGAAGAACATCATGGAGACGGGCAATTGCCTCACGGGAAGCCATCTGCACAACATGCTTCTCAGTTAGCATGGCCCTCCCAACAAATCAGAAGCGGCGTGATTCAGCACGCCCTCCCTTGAACTACACCGAGGCCTGGTGCATAGTCACCCTGTCGCCGAGCATGTGCTGGTAGAGTGTGACCTCTAGACGAGTCGATGGCCCAATCGCTATCTTGGTGATGGAGACGAGGAGCTTGGAAAACCCCTCGGGTACATTGGCGAACACCTATGACTCACAGTCGCAGTCAGCCATATACAAAAGTAGACAAAAATTCCAGATAGTCATATCATAAATTTATGATGACTAACAGAAAAATTGCTACAAATTGCATAGTGCTAAAATAATATTATTACGCTAATAACCGATTAGCGATCGCACCTAGTGGCTTCCTACAGTCAGCCTGGCTCTAGTAACAAGGTTGTCATGACTAGTTTTTCAATAAAATCATTATTGAAAAATTGCCCCTTCAGTCAGACCAGCATAGAAAATAATTCGTACTGGTAGACAAATCCTTGATACAGAAACCTAGTAGTACTTAATATTATACAGGGTTGAGCTGAGGTTGCTCAACAATTTGTTACAAACCCGCCAATGTTGAGCATAAGGGCGGATATGATACAATGGAAATGGCGGTAGTACTACTGACTTGCACTATATGGTGGAGGTGGATATGTCACAGTGGAATGGCTGACATGACTCTAATATCTTACAACTCGTCGAGCGTCCGAGTGAGGCTCGGCTATTTTATTTGGGTAGTAGAAGCGTGTACAATACACGTGGCAAACTCCAGGATCGCAAGGGACTAACTGAGACTCCTCTAGGCGTCGGAGTCGCTATCGAACTCTTCATCCATTAGCTCACCTTCGTCAACATCTGGCCACATCAACAAGCCAGGTGAGTACTTTGAAGGTACTCGCAAGATAGTTTGGACATAAGCTATAACAAATGCAAACATGATGCACATATTCTGGTCTAAAGCAACGCCTTGAAAGGTAAAAATAAAACAGGCATGCCTCAGTCAGGCTTCGGGGCTACACCACATAAAGGGCTTATACTGAAAATAAATAACATGAATGTCGTAGTTAGACATCTGAGTGACATCATGTAAAGGGCTTTATACTAAAAATAAATAACCTTGCATGCCATAGTCTGACGTCTGTGCGACATCACATAAAGGGCTTGTGCTGAGAATAAATAATAAGAATGCCACTGTCAGACGTCTGAGCGACAACACATATAGGGCTTGTGCTCAAAAATAATAATAATAATGCCACAGTCAGACGTCTGAGCGACATCACATAAAGGGCTTATGCTGAAAATAAATAATAAGAATGCCATAGTTGGACGTCTGAGCGACATCACATAAAGGGCTTATATTTCAACATTCAAATACGAGTAATCCGGGAGGTAACACCATCCCTAGGAATACTCGGCACATCACAATAAAAATCAGGTTAGCCATTCATAATATAATATTCATCCAAGATTACTTCTGTCATTTAACATGTTAGTTGTCTAGAGACTAACACTAAGATCGACACTTGACCTTTCAACCAACGTCCCATACCGTGGACATGGCTACTCGAATTGTTTTGACTCTGTTGAGGTTGTACTCTTTACCCATAGTCAACGAATTCCAGTAGTCACGAGTGACTAGTTCCGTCTACGGTATTTTAGAAGAAAACACACATAACCAGTACACACCCATTTCACATCACGATACCCGATATCACCCAAGGCAATGCTCAAGAAAAACTATAAGACAGGGAGGCCAACACCTCGAATAGAATGGGATCAAATTTATACCGTGTGCGACTAAGGGGTGCCCCCATCTTGGCCCCAGCCGGAAACACCCATGCCCCCTAACCGGATGACGGGCTTTAATCCAGGGCCACGGAACCCTCATCACGGCCCATCTATTTGGTGTGTACATGGAAAGAGGTTTGCAACTTACTAAACCGTATGTTTTGCAGAAAACATGTGGTAGCATGAAAATAAGGCGAACGGGAACAAGACTTGATATATGTCAACACTGGAGTTAAACAATTTCTTTGATAATACTGGCATGCTCCAACAATACCAGCATACAACCTATCATGCCACCACATGAATAGATTGGCCAATCATTCATGATCATATCAATTTTTTAGCTTACTCGCAACATATCACACATGAAATATAACATTCATCATATGCTTCATATTAACAATTCAAGCAAAGATGAAAAACACTCATCATATCAAAGGTTCAAACATGCTTTCCTGGATCAACCTAGTTGGAGTCTAGCTTGGCAAAGTTGACGACAGCGTCTCCTCCTTCGGTATCTACATCACACAAATATTCGAATACTAACGTAAATACCGTGTGCATATAAAACTTGTCTCAAAATATTTTTGAATAAATACTATAAAAAACTAGACTGAAAAATAAGGGTGACAAAAAGAATTGATACGTCTCCAATGTATCTATAATTTTTGATTGTTCCATGCTATTATGTTATCTGGTTTGGATGTTTTATATGCATTAATATGTTATTTTATATTATTTTTGGGACTAACCTATTAATCTAGAGTCTAGCTCGAGTTTCTGTTTTTTCCTTGTTTTGAGTATTGCGGATAAGGAATATTAAATGGATTCCAAATGGAATAAAATCTTCACGATGATTTTTTCTGGACCAGAAGACACCTACCAAGATTGGAGTGTGTCGGGGATATACCCTATGGTATGACCCGGTCGGAAATATGCCCTGGCCAGGACTTGGCGACTCACTGGAGCCCTGGCCAAACTTGATGATTCATTGGTGACCCGATAGGAGGTATGACCCGGCTCATCTTATGGCAGCTCATGCGTCACCTCTATTACCAGGTCACATGACGATCAGGCCCATGGCCCAGCGAGCAAGCCGACGCTAGGCGGCTCATGGATGGGCCTGGAGGGACGGTTCACAAGAGAAGGCCCAAAGGAGAGAAAGGATTCCCTCACGAAGGAAACAATACCCGGATTAGGATTCATGAAAGACTATTCCTAGTCCTACTCCCAGTAGGTATCTACATGTAAACCTACCCCTTCAACTTATATAAGGAGGGGTAAGGCACCCCAAGAGGGACAAGTTAGACAGACACAAGTCATTAGAGATATACAGATTAGAGGCTCTCGAGATTAGAGGTAGCAAGACAGCACCCTTGTAACCGAGACATCTTCCACATCATTAATACAACTCAAAGCAGGACGTAGGCTTTTACCTCCATCGGAGAGGCCGAACCTGGGTAAACTCGCATCTCTCGATTCCATCTAACCCCTCTCAAGCCGCCACATAGTTGCGATGGCCTCACACCTAAGTCTGTTAACCCAAACATCTTGCCGTGACAAATCCATGACAGTTGGCGCCCACCGTGGGGCCATACACGATGGTGTTGCGTTCTTGAAGGGATCTATTCAAGGATCGAGAAGTAAGTCAGGTGCCGGATGAAGAAGACCCGACGCAGAAGATGATATCGTATACGACTAGTAAAAACGACATATACGAAATTAAGACGAAAAGAGTTAGGGTTTCGTTGCAGCATGGTTTTTCTAACGATCCGTCGACTCGTCCTTGGATCAATTTTTGCTGGAGCCAAAGCCAACTGAAGATGTATTTCCACTGCTGAGTTGTCTCGCAAAGCCTTATGCGTGTCGTTGATCCTGCATGTTCCGTACGCTTGGCAGTTGTTCCACCCATGAAAAGCCGCCGAGACCGACACAATCAGCCAGAAATTCGGATTTTTTCCATATACGGCTTCATGGCCCAAAACTACTACAAAAGGCCACGTAAAGGAAAACAGGGGCACAAAATTTTCTGGCGGCCATGGTTGCATAGTCTTCACGTGAGTAAAGAAGAAGGAAAGAGAAGAGAAGGGACACGACCTAGAGGAAGACACAAAGATTGATTTGTCAAAACAGCCTTAACCGGTAAATAGACATGAACGCGGACACGGATTCGGCTACCACCACCGACGTCATTGGCTCGCATCTGCTGCCTCCACCGGCCCCGTCATCTCCTCTGGCTGGCCCACCTCCGCCATTGTGGCCTCGTCAAGCTGCTCCGGGCACCGTCGTCGTCTGCACCGGCCCACTGCCGCCATGGCCCTCGCAACTCCGTATCCGAGCCACCCGGCTGCCGTGGTCCTCGCAGCTCCATCTCGCGCAGCCTCTGCTATAGCCAGCCATGCCTCCATACTCTCCGCTCCGTCGTGCGCCTCTTCCCACCAAACCAGCCCTCTCCGATGTAGTGGCCTCGAGCCGCCGCATCCGCATCCACCTCCACCTCCATGCCTTGCCTCCACGCCCCGCCTTTGTTGCGCCGCTTGAAGCTTATGCCCCTCCGCCGTTGCTCTCGTTCACCAGCGCGTCGAGCCGGCCGCCGCTGTGGCCGCTGCCGCTGTCGGCAAGCCGTCGCCTTGCACCATGCCCGATGGCTCTACCGTGCCTGATGAGCCGTCCACTGGCTGCCGCACCACCGGTTCCTCCGTGCAACGATGGCTTGCTGCTCATCCGCTACGGCCATGGCCTCAGCACCCACACGCACACACTTCCGCGCGGCAGCACCACAAGCCGCCTCGCGCAGCAGCTCCGCCCAACAAGCCACCGCGCGCTGCAGCCCCGCATCGGCCGCACTAGCCCCCTGCCGCACCTGCGGACCCCCAGCTCGCGTCGTGAGCCGCTGCACCCTCCATGCATGGCACATTGCCACGCTCCGCCCCGCTACTCTTTGTGGCAGGTTAGAAGGATAAAGAAAACGATAAAAGTGGGGACGGGATTGGATTTCTCAAAAAAAGAAAAAGAAAAAGAAAAAGAGAAAGGACCCATTGTGTCACACCCTATGTTTGTATCACATTGTTATTTTTGGGTTTATAAAATTTGCAGCCAAGTAAAACTTTTTCAAGGTGCTTGTGCTTGTTTGCTATGTGGTTTACTTGCTTGTTGATTATGTTATATGGCACTACTAGGTTCTATTCCACTTCATATTCATCTTCCATGTCCCAAGCCCTTGCCAATGATCATGCCATGTGAATAGTGCCCAAAACTATTTTATCAAATATTGTTTTAACCAAAAATGATTTATTCAAATCTGGTTCTCAAAACCCCCTGAAATGAGGTTTGCACTGCAAGTCCTCAAATTAGGTGGATGCTTCCTTCCCAAAAGGTTTATTTCAAACCCACTATATATAAGACTTCCCAAAACCACAAACTATTATTTTTAAAGAATATTTTCACATTTTATTTAAAGGCTTTTTCTTAAGGCCGGAAATGGTTTTTCTTAGGGAAAAATTATTTAAATGCTTTAAAAATATTTGAGAAAATTTGGAGAAACTCAGTGGACATATATTTTCCATATACATGAGTTTCAACCCAAGGGAATGATGAGATCATGGGCAAAACCCCTCGAAACCCTTTCTGCTCAAATCAAACTTTTGGAATATTTCTATAAGAAATATTCTCAATAAATTCCAGGAAAATTCCAGCAAGTCAACACTATCATGAGTGATGATCTTGCAAAGTTTCATCTCAATCCAAGTTGATTTGGTTCATCAAACCATCCCAAAACCATTCCTGTCCAGAATCAAGTTTGAGCAACTTTTCATTGTGAAGTGTCCCCCCTTGCCCCCAACTTTCTACCATAGTCTCATATAGACGCATTTTACCTACAGTAAGAACCCCAAGACCTCAGGTCACCAGGAGGTAGGGTAAAAACCCCATTTTCACCCCTGGACGGCATCTTTTTCTACCTCCCTCCCCCTTTTTCTTCCCTCCTAAGGCATCCCACAGCATCCAAGGCCCTACCCTCTATTGTTAAACCCCCTAGATCCCCCTAGACATAGCCGGCCACGCAAAAGACGCCGTTGGCATGCCGTGGCATGCCAAACACGCTCTAGAGCGCGCTATAGTGCCGATAGGCACTATAGCCATCGCCCACTGCATGGCTCTGGCAGCCTCGGGCCTCCCCCGCGCGCCACTTGGTCCCCCTCGGCGTCCGCGCCACGCCACCCTTCTTGGCCCCTCCTCTCTCTCCCCTCCTATGGACCCTCTCGCATGCGCCGCGGCCACCTAAACCGGACAACCGCGGGGCTCGCACGCGCACGCTTCCCCGCTCCTCTCTCCTCTCCCTCTGCTCGTGGGCGATGCCCAAGATGCCGCAGACCCCTTCTCTCCCTCCCCGAGCCCTCCAGCGAACGCCACATCCTTGTCGGCACATGGGTCCATGGTGGTCCGCCCCTCCTTCTATTTAAGCCCCCCGGGCCTCTCTCTCCCCTCCTCTGGCCCCCTCTCATCCTCCATAGACCGCCCCGAGCCCCCATTGGAGCCCCCCGAGCACCGGTGCTCGAGATAGCGAGGCGCCGCCATGGCGGAGCTCCATCGATCTTGGGGCACAGGCTTGCTCCGGCACTCCCTCTCCTCCTTTGATCCTGCAACTCACCCCTGGATCATTTCCCCCTCTCCCCCGCTCATTTTGAGGCAAGAAACGCCAGCTCTGACCCCCCCGAATCTCCTCCGCCGCGGCCATCTCCCTGCCGGCGACTCCGGCCACATCCAGCCACCATTCCACCCTCAGGAGACCGGCGACTCGACCTCGAGCCCATCCCTGCTCTCGCCTGCCTCCATCTTGCCCTGTGCTGCCGCCGGTGAGCTCTCCCCCTTCTTGTCCCAAGGTGGGAGGACCCGACAGGTAGGGCCCACCTGTCGACCTCTCTTTCCCTCTCCCACGCCCTCTCTCTCTCCTTCGCAGTCGCTGACGGCCGGGCCCGGTGCGTCAGGTTTAAACCTGGCCGCGCACGAGGCCGGCTGGCTAGCCAGCTAGGCGGGCCCAGCCTCTGGCTGCCTTTGGCCCAGGTCCCAGTGGCCTTTTTCTTTTCTTTTTCTTTTTCTTTTCCGTGGGATTTTGCACAAATCCCTCAAAGATCAAATAAAATCCTATGACAAAACATTTTGAAAAACATTTTACTACTGTTTTTAATTAAAAAACCCTATTTGGCATTTCCTGTCTCTGTTTAATAGTTTTTAAAAATATTTTTCATAGTAAAATATTAAACAAATATTTTTAATATAGTCCTTAGTATTTATCAGAATAGATTAGCATTTTTATTAGTAGCTTGAGTGCTCTATTTTTGTGTGTTGATTATTTTTTTCGTTATTCTATCACGACGATAGATTGCGCTGTTAACGGAGAAGTTGGGCCCGAAGACTTCGAAGACCCCGGAGACTTTGTTGAGCCAGGCAAGCAGCCCTTTGACCATGATGAGAAACCATTTTCATTGCATGCCATATAGCACTTTACTTTCATCATATTTGATCTTGTGATGTGGTGTTCCCCTTTTGGTGGGATGCCTCCGGTACTTCTCCATTGACACTTGCATGACCCTACCACCTTATGAGGGTTGTGCGGGTGGGTGTAGTTAGGATGCTAGTAGATGCTATGCAAGTGTGATCGGGATCTATGCATAGTGATGGGAAAAAAGAAATGATTCGGGGCTAGAGACATGGCTCGACACATTTGGTCATTTTCAACGAGAACCCTGGGTCATTGCAAGAAAATTTAACCCAATCCTGGGGGCTACCACATTATTAGCGAAAGAATTAAAAGTTTCCCAGAAGGACAAGCCGCCGTGATGCACCGTTTAAACATGGGTCTCGAATTTATTGGATCATCATAAAGTAACATGGAGTTTCTATTGTCTATGCATTTCAGATTGTGCAAAGGCGGATACTTCAAGAAAGGTCATTTGGGGGCTTCCAACCCACCGGGTTTAGCTTGCAAACCCTCTTGATCGGCTCTTCAGCCAAAATTATGACATCGTATGACGTCCTACAAGACGGCAGCTTACAAGTTGGTGGTCCACAAGACGGCGGCTTACAAGATGATTGCCCACCGTAAGGCGGGTTGTATACCCAAAAAGTTGACTCTGTCAACAAGGTCAATAGGGGTGCGGGTTATACCCACTTTTGATGCCTCTCCAACAGGTGACCCGCCGAACTCTTACCAGTTAATACCACTTAGAGACACTATCTGTCCAACGTACCGGATAGTTAATCTCGCCAGGAGACCCTAAGCATTGGTTAAGGTTCAAACGACGGATTGTGTCACGTGAGAGGGGGCTTATGGGCCCTAAGGATACTCATGCCCTGCGTCTCTTTCTGGGATGTTGCACTCTTCAATCTCGCCTAGAAACTGAGTATTGTTATGAGTTGAAGCAGCGAGTCCAGCCAGAAGAACCAGCGTCCGTGTATCTCTCTGGGATGTTGCGCTCTTCAATCTCGCCTGGAAACCGAGTATTGTTATGAGTTTAAGCATCGAGTCCACCCAGAAGAACCGATGGATGTGTCTCTTTTTGGTTCGATGCCTCTTATCAATTAATCTTGCCTAGAGACCCTCAGCTGCTCAAAGGAGTTCACGGTCACTCTCGTTAGAGATCCTGCACTGGTATGAGTTCAAGCATCGAGTCCACCCAGAAGAACCATCATATGAGTTTTTGAAAACAAAAAAGGAAGAAAGCTTGAGTCATACATTGCATCTTGCATTACATCATCCTGCATTGCATCATCATATCATGCATCATCATACATGCATAACCATATTTGTTTATGCTACGGAAAGAGCCGGTTACCAAACCGGGTTACATCGTAACCTCTGCAGGAACAAATAGATATTTAATAGCCAACATTGCTAGATCTTCATCGTGGTTTATCATAACCAGTATTAAATTGTTGGGGTTTTTCAAGCCAGCTTGGAGAATTGATTATTTTTGAAGAGCTTCCCTATCAGATATAATGCCGTGTCATTTAATTGACCAGCTATTGGATTTCTTCAACTTGTGCTCTGTAGTATACTACAACACCCATGGATATCTCAGACACATATTTGCTAGGTTGCACCGCAACCACGAGCAGGGATTTTCATTTTCAAGGATAAAGGCATTATTCTAGGATATTCGACAAAATACCGGGTTACAACCACGGTCAAGGATTCATTCAACAAATTATGATGAGTCATATTATTCTCACATAGTCCCGAGTCGCTGCTGGCAGACGACCTGACACTTGCGGGCTACATTATCCAAGTCCAGTTTATATCAAGTATGCAAGTGCCATGTCGCTACAAGCACGCACCACGGCACTTGGGAGCTAATGCAAGCTGCTTTTCAAGTCATTACATTGTCAACATACCCTGTTGTCTCAAGGAGATCAGCCATCTTTTCTATATTTTTCTAGGTCCCAGCCTAGTATTTCTTACTAACCCGACACTTGGGGCTACAGTATTCAGCTTTTTAAATAGATTATGAGGTTCAAATTGAATACCCGACCCATCACATACTGATGAGCCGGTCGTTGGGGGCTACACCAGCCGAAGCTTTATAAGGTATAAGACAGTTACAAGTTCCAGGCTGCTGCAGGCAAGATAACTTGGTACTTGGGGGCTACACAATCACAAATATTATTGCAAAGCGCCAAGTCATCATGGATAAACTTGGAGCTTGGGGACTACAGGTAATATGGGTATATCAAAAAATTGAAGAGAGTTTTCAAGATGTCAATTGTGAGTTAGACCGACTCAATAAATTTTTATTTAGGCGAAGCATTAAAATACTAGTTCTACATCAGATGGATTTTCATCCCAATGTTTTTATCAAGTCAGCTGGAGTCTAGTTATTTGACTCCGCATCACCAACAATCATGACCTGACATTATCAAAGATCATAACTCGGTAGAGTTTATATGAGAAAACCCAACTTCATAAGTTGAAGATTATTGGAGGCCGACTTGATGGCATATGGGTGTTGTATTCCCAATATTTTATTTCAAATGACACTAACAAGCAAGACGATCGAGAAGATGGCTCATTCATATGAAGAAGCCTCCCGGATTTTCAAGGAGCTACTTCATTAAGCCGGCCAGGGGAGTGAGCCGGTCACTTAACATATTTATTATTCTTATTTCAGGAGCTTACCATGAATAAATTCAAGCTAACCTGGGGGCTAATGTCAGGGATATACCCCGCGGTATGACCCGACCGGAAATATGACCCGGCCAAGACTTGGCGACTCACTGGAGCCCTGGCCAAACTTGACAATTCATTGGTGACCCAACAGGAGGTATGACCCGGCTCATCATATGGCGGTTGATGCGTCACCTTTATTACCGGGTCACATAATGACCAGGCCCAAGTCCCAGGGATGCAAGCCGGCGCAAGGCAGCTCATGGACAGGCTTGGAGGGTCAGTTCACAAGAGAATGCCCAAAGGAGAGAAAGGGATTCCCTCATGAAGGAAACAAGACCCGGATTAGGATTCAAGAAAGACTAGTCCTAGTCCTACTCCCAGTAGGACTCTACATGTAAACCTACCCCTTCAACTTATATAAGGAGGGGTAAGGCGCCCCAAGAGGGACAAGTTAGATAGACACAAGTCATTAGAGATAGACAGATTAGAGGCTCTCGATATGAGAGGTAGCAAGACAACACCCTTGTAACCGAGAGATCTTCCTCATCATCAATACAACTCAAAGTAGGACATAGGCTTTTACCTCCATCGGAGGGGCCGAACCTGGGTAAACTCGCGTCTCTTGATTCCAACCAATCCTTCTCAAGCAGCCACATAGTTGCGATGGCTTCACACCTAAGTCCGTTAACCCGGACATCTTTCTGTGACAAATCCATGACAGAGTGCAAGGCAAGTAACGTGTCAGGAGGTCACAAGCCAGGGGGCATGGCCACCACCTTGGTCGTGCCTGGCATGCTTGTGAATCCCTCGTAGTACTCCTAACCCTAATCTTTGTCCGATAAATACCCAAATATTCCCCCAATACCAAAAAGAGCCACAAAAATACTTTTCTGCTGTCAGAAGCCTCCGTTACCAAGAGATCTAATCTTGGAGCCTTTTCTGATAATTTGTCGGAGGGGGATTCGATCACGGAGGGCATATACATCAACTCCATTGCCCCTCCGATGATGTGTGAGTAGTCCACCACAGACCTATGGGTCCATAGCTAGTAACTCGATGGCTTCTTCTCTTTCTTTGTGCTTCAATACCATGTTCTTCATGATCTTCATGGAGATCTATCTGATGTAATACTCTTTTGCGGTGTGTTTGTCTAGATTCGATGAATTGTGGGTTTATGATCGGCTTATGTATGAATATTATTTGGTTCTTCTATGAATTCTTATATGCATGATTTCATATCATTGTAAGTCTCTTCGAGTTATTGATTGGGTTTGGCCAACTAGATTGGTAATTCTTGCAATGGGAGAAGTGCTTAGTTTTGGGTTCAATCTTGTGGTGTCCTCACCCAGTGACAAAGTAGGGGTAGAGAGGCACGTATTGTATTGTTGCCATCAAGAGTAAAAATATGGGGTTTTCATCATATTGCTTGAGTTTATCCCTCTACATCATGGCATCTTATTAATGTGTTACTCTGTTCTGTATGAACTTAATACTCTACATGCAGGCAGGAGTAGGTCGATGTGTGGAGTAATAGTAGTAGATGTAGAATCATTTCGGTCTACTTGACATGGGCATGATGCCTATATGCATAATCATTGCCATGGATATCATCATAATTATTCGCTTTTCTATGAATTGCTCAACAGTAACTTGTTCACCCATCGTATTATTTTCCTTCAAGAGAGAACCCTGTTGTGAAACCTATGGACCCCGGGTCTACTTTCCATATTATATTTTCAGATCTATAATGAAAAATACCAAAAATACCTTGTTGTAATTTATTTTCTTGTTACTTTCCGCAATCTTTTACATCTATCTCTATCAGATCTAATCCTTGCAAATAATCGTGAAGGGATTAACAACCCCTTTATAGCGTTGGGTGCAAGAGTTTGATTGTTTGTGTAGGTGAATCCATTGGTAACTTGCTTGTTCCTCCTACTGGATTGATACATTGGTTCTCATCAATTGAGGTAAATACTTATCTACTTCGCTGCATCACCCTTTCCTCTTCAAGGGAAAACCAACGCAAGCTCAAGAGGTAGCAAGAAGGATTTCTGGCGCCGTTGCCGGGGAGGATACACATCAAGCCTACCAAGTACCCATCACAAAATCATCTCTTGCATTTACATTATTTGACTTTTTCCTCTCATTTTCCTCTCCCCACTTCACAAATTTGCCGTTTTATTCGCCCTCTCTTTTTCGTTCGCCTCTTTCTCGTCAGATCTCTTGTTTGCTATGTTTGTTGTGTTGCCATGTGCCTTCTATTTTCTTGCATCCTTGATTGCTAAAAATATATTTATATGGATCCTAATCCACTTTCTAATCTTTTCAAAAGACCAAATTATGATGAACCAATTGCTAGCGAGTTGAGTGCACTTGATTATGTCTATGAAGTTTCGTTTGAAAATCATGAATCTAAATTTTTGGATGAAGTATTGAAAGAAGAAATTTATAAGGAGATTCATGATAGTTACTTGAATGAAAAGCATGATTTCCATGTTGTTAATATGAATTCTCTGAATATCCATGATGCTAATGATATGCAAAACCACAAGCTTGGGGATGAAATGCTTGATGAAGATGATATTGTTTGTTCCCCAAGTATTGGTGATGACATGTATGCTATAATTGATCATGAAAAGAATGTTTTGTGTGATAGTTATATTGTGAGATTCCTTCATGATGCTACTGAAATTTATTATGAGGGAGGAACATATGCTTGTATGAGTTGCAATAATGTCAAGTTTCCTCTCTATGTGTTCAATGTTTTGAAGTTATGCTTGTTTTGCCTTCCTATGCTAGTTGATTCTTGTTCCCATAAATTGTTTGCTCACAAAACCCATTTGCATAGGAAGTGGGTTAGACTTAAATGTGTTTTTCATGCTATTCATGATGATCTTTTGCATATCTGAATTACTACTCTTTATGTGAGCATCATTGAAATCGTTATGCCTAGCAAGGGGCGTTAAACAATAGCGCTTGTTGGAAGGCAACCCAATTTTATTTTTATATTATGCTTTTTGCTTCTGTTCTTGAGTGTTTCACACATTATTACTTCTGTAGTAATCGTGTTTTGGTGTTTTAATTAGTGTTTGAGACAAGTAAGACCTTTGGGATGGTCTATGGTGATTGTTGATTTGATCTTGTTGAAAAACAGAAACTTTTGCACCCAGTCCAGGAATTTTATAAATTTTCCAAAGCATCGAATGAGTCTGAAATTTTTACACAAGATTGATATGAAAATTTCCCATGTTGTCTTAAGTTTCAGAATTTTTGGAGTTACATAAGTATACGGAGTTTTCGGATTGCTATAGACTGTTCTATTTTTGACAGATTCTGTTTTCTTTGTGTTGTTTACATATTTTGATGTATCTATGGGTCATATCGGGGGGTATGTGAAAGCACATTTTCTCCCTTGGTGGTTTTGGTAATTTATAACAACACATAAGTCATTGAACTAATTTTCCATCAAGTATGTTTCAGGAAAAGTTCAATGATCGGTTGGCAAAATGAGATTGTGGAATACCCCAAGATGCAAGGAAATGGATTGGCAAAGCTTCAAGCAAGAGGACTCTACATTTTATATTTGTGAGTAATCATTTTGAGTCCATAGGAAAGCCAATACTATTAAAAGGGGGTAAGGTTTTGTTGGTGAACAAAATGCTCATACGTGCACAAGGGATAGTCACCGAACACACCTACAAACTCTCCCACCAAAGTCTGTCCAAAGCCAAATACTCAAAATCGGTGCAACCAACATACCACATTCGGTGCCATCGATTCTAAACCCTAGACAGACTCGGCCAAACCGTAGCCACTTCGGTGCAATAGATTCCATATCGATGCCACCGAGTTCAGGCTGCCAACTTTCTGTTACGCAAGTTCACAGTTTCAGTACCTCTGAAATTGTCGAATCAACGTCATCGAGAATGTGCATTCTGATCGTTGGTCACCTTATCGGTGCAACCGAGATTCCTATATCGGTCTCACCGAGATTTAAAAGTTGCCACCTTTTAGTCACTTTGGTACCACCAAGATTAACACATCAGTGTCACCGAGTCTGACTTATTTTGTGTAACGTTTGATTTTTGGAGATGCCTATATATACCCCTCCACCACCACCTACTCGAAAGAGAAGCACTCAGAACTATTCCATACCTATCCTATCAGTTTTCTGAGAGAGAACCACCTACCCTTGTGTTGAGGTCAAGATCTTCCACTCCAACCATATGGATCTTGATTTCTAGCCTCCCCAAGTTGCTTTCCACATCTCTGTGAGAGAGTCATTGTGTGTTGAGGATTGTATCATCTTGAAGCACAAGAGCATGGAGTTCATCGACATTACCGAGCCTATTACCTTTTCGAGGGTGGTGCCTCCTAGATTGGTTAGGTGTCGCTCGGGAGCCTCCTACTTCGTGTTGTGGAGTGAACCAAGAAGTTTGTAAGGGCAAGGAGATCGCCTACTTCATGTAGATCTACCCCGAGTAAGGCTAGTCCTCAGTGGACGTAGGCCGTCATGGTATAGTCAAGGTTGCTTTTTTGTGGAACCCTCTATGGGTAGAGCCCTCCGTGGACTCTCGCGACCGTTACACTCCGTGGGTTGAAGACTCTGTCGGCGTTCTAGGAACAGGGGAACCCAGTCCTGCCTGCCTACGGCCCAGGGCATGGCCCACTTCATCAACCAAACAGGACCATGAGAGGCCCCACTTGACACAAGGCCCTCGCGATGGCCCAAGCCTCGCGAGGAGGAACAGCGACAAGACCCGTGAAGGGTGGGCCTCCCCATGGCCCCTCCGAACAGCGGAGCTTCCTATGCATGACCAGGCCTTAGGAGTCAAAGATGAAGAACGGAAGGACAGGCGAGCACCAGTGCGCCAGGCGGCGTAGTTTCCCCTTTGGTGCAAAGAGAGCAAGGATGCATGCAGGTTCCCAAAGCACCCCCCAAAGGCTTCCATTCCGATGCATGAAGACCCCAACCACCCGTCCCGTGGGGCGGACGTCATCCCTGAGCTCACCCCTGCAGGATCGATAGCTTTTTTGCAGGCAAAGACCGCCTTTAGAAAGGGCGAGCAGCAACCCCTGTCCCCCTACGAAATTGGCTGTTGTGGGATCCCTTCCCGCCATTGTGATAAGGGAAGAGGACCCAGGCCACCGCTCGATATAGAGCATAGGTTGCACCGTAGAACCGATCCGATCTGACACTTAGTCACTCCACGCACCACCACGAGATAGCCAGCCAAGAACATATCTTGAGCACCCTCACGAGGCTCAAGCGCATTGTACTAGTTCATCCTCCCAAACCTCCACGAGAGGCAATTCATCAACGTAGGAGTAGGGTATTACGCTTCGCAGCGGCCCGAACGTAGGTAAATTGTCATGTTCATCTTCTTCCTCGTCATCGTGCGAGTCCTCTACTATGTTCATCGAGTAGCGAGCTAGGTCGGGCGAGGCTGCAGGGGATCTTCGCACACGCCCCTCTGTTCGACTCATAAGGATTTTGCGGAGCCTTTAATCCGACATTTGGCGTGCTAGGTAGGGGGCGTGTCGGAGTTCCCCGCCTGTGGTGAAGGCCAAGCCCCGCCCTCGCTCAGTTCATGGGGTAGCGCACCTAGGCTACAACGTCGTCAGGATGCCCGGGAGCGGCGGCGTCCTGACCAACGTGGGGGCTATCAAATACGCGTCCCACACACTCAAGCTCTCCTACAAGACCACGGCCATGGTGCGCACCAACGTCGGGGGCGCAGCCCGGGCCGTGGAGAACCCCGTGGGCGTCCCTGACGTCGCGCCCGTGAAGAAGAAGCAACTTATCTCCCAGAACCGTGCGGAAACGAAGCAAGTACCCGTGGACGAGGAAAACCCAGGCCCAACTTTCACCATTGGTGTCAGCTTGCCTCAATACCAAGAGGAGGCGTTGGTGACCTTCCTCAGGGCGAACAAAGATGCGTTTGCATGGAGTGCCTCCGACTTGGTGGGGATCCCGAGGGACGTAATCGAGCACCACCTCATGGTGTGCCCAAACGCGTGCCCCGTGAAGCAAAAGGCGAGGAGGCAGGCTCTGGAGAAGCAAGCATTCATCGCTCAGGAGGTCGGCAAGCTGAAGGAGGCGGGGTCATCCAGGAGGTGCGTTACCCGGAGTGGGTGGCCAACCCGGTGGTCGTCCCAAAGAAGTGCAGGAAGGAGCGTATGTGCGTCGACTTCATGAGCCTCAACAAGGCTTGCCCTCAGGACCCATTCCCTCTACCATGCATCAAATAGATCATGGACTCCACCGTGGAGTGCGATCTCCTGTGCTTCTTGGACGCCTTCTCGTGTTACCATCAAATCAAGATTGCGGTGGAGGACGTTGAGAAGACGGCCTTCCTCACCACATGTGGGGTATTCTGCTACACGTGCATGCCTTTTGGGCTGCGGAACGCTGGGGCTACGTTCCAGTGACTGATGGACATCACCCTGGGGCCGCAACTCGGAAGGAATGTAGAAGCCTACGTCGATGACATCGTAGTCAAGTCTAGGGCAGCCAAGACCTTGGTCGAGGACTTGGAGGAGACCTTCGCCAGCCTAAGGGAGATAAATTTGAAGCTCGACCCCGAAAAGTGCGTCTTCGGGGTTCCCTCTGGCAAGTTGCTCGGTTTCCTCGTGTCGCACCGGGGAATCGAGGCGAACCCAGAGAAGATCAAGGCCATAAACAAGATGAACGCATCCCAAACCCTCAAGGAAATGCAAAAGTTTGCGGGGTGCATGACCAACTTGGGGAGTTTCATCTCCAAGCTCCGCGAGCGGGCCCTACCTTTCTTCAAGATCATGAAAAGGAAGGGCCCTTTCGAATGGACCCTGGAGGCCGACGCGGCCTGCGAGGAACTCAAGCAATACCTCACAAGCCCACCGGTAATGGTGGCGCCTCGCCCACGGGAACCCTTGTTGCTATACCTGGCTGCCACCCCCACTCTGCCAGCGCCACATTAGTGGTGGTCAGGGAGGAGCAAGCCGGCGCGCGTACCACATTGAAGGGCTCCGGCAGGCCCCTGCACACAGAGCCAGGGGGCTCACACGATCAACAAGAGCCAACTCCCCGCCAAGATGGGGAAACCGAAACACAAGCCGCACTAACAGGCCAAGAGGCGCCCAAGCCTCCTAAGGCCTTGAATTTTTTCCAAGACCGCGAGGCGCCGAAGCCTCCTAAGCCCGCCGCGAGGCAGGACGCCTCAGGAGGCCTCACCCTCGTCGAACACCTAGTGTACTACGTCAGCACGATGTTACGGGACGTGCATCCACATTATCCCATGCAACAGAAGCTTCTCTTAGCACTCCTCGTCGCTTCAAGAAAACTGTGCAACTACTTCCAAGGGCATCCGATCAAGGTCGTCTTTGCTTACCCCTTGGACAAGGTCCTAAACAACCCAATGCGGCAGGGAGGGTTGCCGAATGGAACATTGAACTGCAGGCCTTCAACATAGAGTTCAGCACGATCAGGGTCATCAAAGGAGTAGACCTAGCAGACTTCATGGCAGAATGGATGGACACCCCGGATCGGGGGCTAGAAAGGAGCCAGTCCCTCGCTCCTGATAATGAAGCACCCGAGGGATGGACCATGCATTTTGACGGAGCCTTCACGCAGAAGCGAGCGTGAGATGGGGTTGTGCTCACTTCCCTGGCAGGAGAAAAGCTTAGTTATGTTGTGTAGCTCTGCTTCCATCATGGGGAGAAGGTCTCCAACAACATCACAAAGTACGAAGGCCTCATCGCATGCCTCAAGGCGGCGACGGCCTTGGGGGTTCGGTGCCTCACCGTCATGGGTGACTCCTAGCTCCTCGTCAACTTCTCCAACAAAGAGTACACACCCAAGGATGAGCACATGGAGGCATATCTCGAAGAGGTACGTAAAATTGAAAAATGTTTTCAGGGCCTAGAGCCGCAGCACATCCCACGTAGCGCGAACAAGGAGGCAGATGACATCGCCAAGAGATCTTCACGCCGTGAACCTCACGAGCCAGGCATCTTCGACGAGTGACTTTTCAAGCCCTCTGCAACACCGCTTACTGAGGGCCTAGCACCTCGAAGTGAGGAGCTACCCGCAGCACCACCCTCGAGGGCTCCGGACTGTGGCCAGGCCCTGGGGCCTCGACTGCTCTTGGCCTTGGAGCCCCAGGATGACAGCTAGATGCAAGAATTCATGGCGTACCTGCTCCACGACATGCTACCGGAAAAGGAGGAGGACACAGAGCGCGTGGCCCAACAAGCCACAACCTACTGCTTGCAAGACTGCGATTTGTACCACAGGCGCCCGAACGATGTCGCGCTGCGTGCATTTCCATGGAGCAAGGGGCGGACTGCTGGCCGACATCCATGCAGGAGACTGCGGGCATCACTCTTCCTCGCGCACGCTTGTAGGGAAGGCGTTCTGATCCGACTTCTACTGGCCTTCAGTGCTCGACGACGCCATCGAGCTGGTTCGGTCTTGCGAGGCCTGCTAGTTTCATTCCAAGCAGATTCACCAGCCTGCATAGGGTCTTCAAACCATCCCACTCTCCTGGGCCTTTGCGGTTTGGGGGCAGGACATATTGGGGCCCTTCCCGCGAGCAGTGGGCGGGTATGGCTACCTCTACGTCGCCATCGACAAGTTCACCAAATGGGCGCAGGTGGAACCCGTGCGCACCATCCCGGCCGAGTCGGCCGTCCAGTTCATCAAGGGCCTTGTGAGTCGCTTTGGCGTCCCCAACCGCATCATCACCGACAACGGTTCCCAATTCACAACCTCTTCAAGACTTACTATGCTAACCTTGGAACATAGATATGTTATGCTTCGGTGGCCCACCCGTGGAGCAATTGCCAGGCAAATGTCACGCCCAAGATGCGTGCCTATCCATATTAAGGCACGAGGGCCTCGACAAGGGATAGAGGCACATCTCGACGTTCGCAAGTATAGCATCATTACATCATACATTTAAGAAGAGAGGAGTATATGAGTTGGCTTACACTCGCCACATGCTAAATTAAAATTCCACACAAAGAGTTCAAACATCAATCTGAAGGAAGGGTCCGGCTACGCACGAAAACAAACGATAAAAGTAGATGCAATGAAACTATCTTGCTAGCCCTGAAGATCACGACCATGGTCCTCTACTCATCTGGATACGTCACGTACATCCTGCCGCATTCCTCGTCATACTCCCACTGGAGCTACATCATGTCATCTGTGACGGCCTCATCTGTACCTGTACCTAAATTGTTGTAGTAATCTGTGAGCCACAAGCACTCAGCAATCTCGTGCCCAGGTACCAAGACTATTCAAGCTTATAGGTTGGAATGGGGTATGTGTTTAGTTTGCAGCAGCACTAAGCATTTATGGTGACTAATCTTACATAACATGAAAGTAAATATGTCATCTACGATAAATGATCGAATCTAGAATGACCTCTATGAGATCCTCAACACTTACTTACGTCAATCATAACCCCACCGTGTTCTCTCTCAGTTCATGTTCACGAGCAGAGACGATCACGGTTACTCACACAGTTGGTGCATTTTATTAGAGATTTCTTCAAGTTACTATAACCGGGTTTTAAACAAATATCCAAGTTGCCACATAACCGCGGGCATGGCTTTTCGAAAGATTTGACCCTGCAGGGGTGCTCCGACTAGTCCATCATAATTTAACCACACTCCGTGGGAATAGCCTCGACCATGCATCTCATGATAATCCTAGGCAACTCCAAAGGAATTCCAACACCTCGAGATAGACCAAAGAAAGTCAGAGCCCCTCACGCAAGACACTCGATAAAGATAAAACAAATCCAGCAAGACCACCCGATCTGTCGACGAACCCGATAAGAGCCGTGTATCTCGTTCTCAGGACACGACGGATAAGAGACACGTACGGAGGCCTCATAGAAATCTCCCGAGTTGCCCCGGGTTGGCCCTGCACAGTGCTCTAGTTTGGACCAACACTCATGAGGAGCACTGGCCCGGGGGTTGATTAATTATCCACGGGGTTGCAAAGCCCTATGCAAATTTTATTAAGTCATTAAGCAAATGTAGTACCAAAGATGGGTCTTGCCAGATAAGTTTTAATCTCAACCGAATAAACAAGGGGGTCTCCAAACTATCCCACTCTCCTGGGCCTTTGAGGTCTGGGGGCTGGACATATTGGGGCCCTTCCCGCGAGCAGCGGGCGGGTATCGCTACCTCTACGTTGCCATCGACAAGTTCACCAAGTCGGCGAAGGTGGAACGCGTGCGCACCATCCCGGCCGGGTCGGCCGTCCAGTTCATCAAGGGCCTCGTGAGCCGCTTTGGCGTCCCCAACCGAATAAACAAGGGGGTCTCCGAACCATCCAACTCTCCTGGGCCTTTGTGGTCTGGGGGCTGGACATATTGGGGCCCTTCCCGCGAGCAGTGGGTGGGTATCGCTACCTCTACATTGCCATCGACAAGTTCACCAAGTGGGCGAAGGTGGAGCCCGTGCGAACCATCCCGGCCGGGTCGGCCGTCCAGTTCATCAAGGGCCTCGTGAGCCGCTTTGGCGTCCCCAACCGCATCATCACCGACAATGGTTCGCAATTCACAACCTCTTCGAGACTTACTGTGCTAACCTTGGAACGTAGATATGTTATGCTTCGGTGGCCCACCCATGGAGAAATGGCTAGGCGAATGTCACGCCCAAGATGCGCGCCTATCCATATTAAGGCACGAGGGCCTCGACAAGGGATAGAGGCGCATCTCGACGTTCGCAAGTATAGCATCATTACATCATACATTTAAGAAGAGAGGAGTATATGAGTTGGCTTACACTCGCCACATGCTAAATTACAATTCCACACAAAGAGTTCAAACATCAATCTGAAGGCAGGGTCCAGCTACGGACGAAAACAAACGATAAAAGCTGATACAATGAAACTATCTTGCTAGCCCCGAAGATCACGACCATGGTCCTCTACTCATCTGGGTATGTCACGTACATCCTGCCGCATTCCTCGTCATACTCCCACTAGAGCTGCATCATGTCATGTGTCACGACCTCATCTGTACCTGTACCTGAATTGTTGTAGTAATCTGTGAGCCACAAGGACTCAACAATCTCGCGCCCAGGTACCGAGACTATTCAAGCTTATCAGTTGGAATGGGCTATGTGTTTAGTTTGCAGCAGCACAAATCATTTATGGTGACTAATCTTACGTAACATGAAAGTAAATATGTGGTCTACGATAAACTATCGAATCTAGAATGACCTCTGTGAGATCCTGAACACGTATTTACGTCAATCATAACCCCACCATGTTCTCTCTCGGTTCATGTTCACGAGCAGAGACGATCACAGTTACTCACACAGTTGGTGCATTTTATTCGAGTTTTCTTCAAGTTAACTATAACCGGGTGTTAAACAAATATCCAAGTTGCCACATAACCGCGGGCACGACTTTTCGAAAGATTTGACCCTGCAGGGGTGCTCCGACTAGTCCATCATAAATTAACCACACTCCGCGGGAATAGCCTCGACCACGGATCTTGTGATCATCCTAGGCAACTCCAAAGGAATTCCAACACCTCGAGATAGACCTAAGAAAGTCAGAGCCCCTCACGCAAGACACTCGATAAAGGTAAAACAAAACCAGCAAGACCACCCGATGTGTCGACGAACCCGATAAGAGCCGTGTATCTCGTCCTCAGGACACGACGGATAAGCGACACGTACGGAAGCCTCATAGAAATGTCCCGAGTTGCCCTGGGTTGGCCCTGCATAGTGCTCTAGTTTGCACCAACACTCATGAGGAGCACTGGCCCGAGGGTTCATTAATTATCCATGGAGTTGCAAAGCCCTATGCAAATTTTATTAAGTTATTAAGAAAATGTAGTACCAAAGTTGGGTCTTGCCAGATAAGTTTTAATCTCAATCTAATAAACAAGGGGGTCTCCAAACCATCCCACTCTCTTGGGCCTTTGTGGTCTGGGGGCTGGACATATTGGGGCCCTTCCCGCGAGCAGTGGGCAGGTATCGCTACCTCTACATTGCCATCGACAAGTTCACCAAGTAGGCGAAGGTGGAGCCCGTGCGAACCATCCCGACTGGGTCGGCCGTCCAGTTCATCAAGGGCCTCGTGAGCCGCTTTGGCGTCCCCAACCGCATCATCACCGACAACGGTTCGCAATTCACAACCTCTTCAAGACTTACTGTGCTAACCTTGGAACGTAGATATGTTATGCTTCGGTGGCCCACCCGTGGAGCAATGGCCAAGCGAATGTCACGCCCAAGATGCACGCCTATCCATATTAAAGCACGAGGGCCTCGACAAGGGATAGAGGCGCATCTCGATGTTCGTAAGTATAGCATCATTACATCATACATTTTAGAAGAGAGGAGTATATGAGTTGGCTTACACTCGCCTCATGCTAAATTACAATTCCACACAAAGAGTTCAAACATCAATCTGAAGGCAGGGTCCGGCTACGGACGAAAACAAACGATAAAAGCTGATGCAATGAAACTATCTTGCTAGCCCCGAAGATCACGACCACGGTCCTCTACTCATCTGGATATGTCACGTACATCCTGCTGCATTCCTCGTCATACTCCCACTGGATGTGCGTCATGTCATCTGTCATGACCTCATCTGTACCTGTACCTGAATTGTTGTAGTAATCTGTGAGCCACAAGGACTCAACAATCTCGTGCCCAGGTACCGAGACTATTCAAGCTTATAGGTTGGAATGGGGTATGTGTTTAGTTTGCAGCAGCACTAATCATTTATGGTGACTAATCTTACGTAATATGAAAGTAAATATGTGGTCTACGATAAACTATCGAATCTAGAATGACCTCTGTGAGATCCTGAACACTTACTTACGTCAATCATAACCCTACTGTGTTCTCTCTCGGTTCATGTTCACGAGCAGAGACGATCATGGTTACTCACATATTTGTGCATTTTATTAGAGTTTTCTTCAAGTTAACTATAACCGGGTGTTAAACAAATATTCAAGTTGCCACATAACCATGGGTACGACTTTCCGAAAGATTTGACCCTGCACGGGTGCTCCGACTAGTCCATCATAAATTAACCACACTCCGTGGGAATAGCCTCGACCACGGATCTCGTGATCATCCTAGGAAACTCCAAAGGAATTCCAACACCTCGAGATAGACCGATGAAAGTTAGAGCCCCTCACGCAAGACACTCGATAAAGGTGAAACAAATCGAGCAAGACCACCCAATGTGTCGACGAACCCGATAAGAGCCGCGTATCTCCTTCTCAGGACATGATGAATAAGCAAAACGTATGGAGGCCTGATAGAAATCTCCCGAGTTGCCCCGGGTTGGCCCCACACAGTGCCCTAGTTTGTACCAACACTCATGAGGAGCACTGGCCCGGGGGTTGATTAATTATCCACGGGGTTACAAAGCCCTATGCAAATTTTATTAAGTTATTAAGAAAGTGTAGTACCAAAGTTGGGTCTTGCTAGATAAGTTTTAATCTCAACCGAATAAACAAGGGGGTCCCCATAACAACCCTGAGCATGTTAGGAGCGCAAAGTATGGAAACATAACACCGGTAACAAGAAACTATGGCGGTAACAGCGGAACAAAACACCTAGAAAAAGGCCAAGCCTTCCACTAATACCAAGATATATATGTGCATTAAATTAAATAACAAATAATATTGTGATATGCCAAATCCATGTTATCACATGGAACAACCTGTACATGCAATTAGAACGCTATAAGAGGGGCTGAGCAGCGGTAACTTAGCCAAACAACGGTTTGCTAGGATGTGGAGGGTTAGAGGCTATCATGGCAATTAGGAGGATGACATTCAAGTGGTAGGTAGCGCAATTGTAACGATAAGAGCGAGACAACTAGCAGGTGAAAATTGTATCGGGGTCCGGGTACGATCATCTTGCATGTTGGTTCTTCAGAGGGACAAGTAGCGGTATCCTCGTAGTGGTACTCACCTGGATCTTCGTACTCAGGTTCAACGTTCGCATCTACCCAAAAGAAACAACAAGAATAAACAAACAACCATGGTGCAATGCACAAGCAAGAATGATGCATGCTTATATGAAGATTTTTAGAACGGCAATCCTAACTAGTCATGTTTCACATGCAAAGGATTGGTTATTAATGAATTTGGACAGAACCTTATTGTTGGGGATATAACCCCACGGTGAGACCTGCCCTGAGCGCTCCGGGTCATACATGGCGGCTCGTACACCAGCCCAAGAGTGAGCCGTGGGGACTTAAGGCCCAAGACGCTTGGCGGCTCGACAAGATGGGCCGACAGGTGGCCCAGATGAAGAAGACCCAGGTGTGTAAACTGCCCGGGGACAACTTGGTTAGGAAAAGGCAAGAGAAGATAGAGGTAGACTCGGACATGTAATGAGAGTCGGTTACAACTTGTATGATCTGTGGTCTTGACCTCCTATATAAAGGCAAGACCCGGGGCAACTTAGAGATCAGGTTATCGAGAACTAGGTCAAGCAATAGCTCCTTTGTAACGATACATCAAGCAATACAAGCACAAGCAGGACGTAGGCTATTACCTCAACTTGAGGTCCCAAACCTGGGTAAAGTCATGTCCTTCGTCGCAACAAACCCCTTTGGGTCCATCACGTTAGCAATGGCCTCGAACCCAAGTCTGTTCACCTAGACATCTACCGTGATAAAACAACAACAGTTGGCGCCCATCGTGGGGCCTGCACTCGGTGGTGTTGAGTTCTCAAAGGGCTCTCTCCCAGGGCTCGAGGGATACTCTGTGGAATATGGATTTCACGTTCCTTTCGGTAGGATTCACGTTTTCATAGGAAAGACCGACGGATCTACACCCGGGCCGGACATCTGCACCAACATCGTCGAGCCGGCTCGGGCGCACAACCCGCCCATAATGTGCAGCCCGCCCGTGTTAATCCGGGCTGGAGGCACGTCTTCGTAGGCTTTACTCAAGGTATGGATCTGGAAGCGACCGGGTCGCAGGAAACTCTTATCTATTCAGAAGACGAGTCTTCGAGCGAAGAGACGGAGTCAATTTACCAGCTCCACAACGGCGGGCTCGGGGGCTACGATGAGCTTTGCCCTGAGTCAGATCATTCTGAGTCGGACACTCTTGGGCCGCCGGTTCACGCTGCCGTATTCATGGCAGGGTCGGCCCCAGGCACGAGCAGTACATCCACGGGAGCGGCAAGCTCTGGCGTTGACCCGCTGCCACCGGCTCAAGTTTTTCTGGATCTGATGAATGAGCTCGTGGCCCTGATGGCCACTGAAGTTACACTAGATAATCAGGCTGCCTGGAACTTAGAGATCGTAAGGCTCAAGGACCGGATGGTGGAGGAGCAACAGAGGATAGCCAAGCTGAAGGTCCAGATGGAGGAAGAGACAGAACGTATTAAAATGGATGCCTTCCGCCTTGGGCTAGGACAACAAACGACAGCTGCAGTACATCATATGAGGCATCAATCCTGCTTGCCAGAACGATATGAGGCTAGGAACCTCTTCAACACACCAGGAACGGGACGAGCAGCAGATGCACCAGGAAGCCGCCTGGCGGCTCGACCGGCGTCTCACCCGGCCCGACGAAACCAGGCCTCACCAGTGGTTTTTACAACACCGGTGGGTCATTATTCTAACCCAGCCAAGAACATGGTGGCCGCGGCCACCCGGCTTGAAACAATTCCTATTCCAGATGAAGCGCCTTTTGCGGAAGAGGTACGGAATGCCATTGGATACCTTTAGACGGCAATGGCCCAACAGGAGAAGTATACTCACAGCCGGAGCCGCGTGCATTCAATGCCTCTCCCAAGCCGAAGCTTTAGCCGGTGCTATGAGTCGCCGGCGGTTTCCAGCAGCGATCGGCAGAGAGGACCTCCAGGGGATGATCATATGGCTCTAGATGCGCAAGCACTCATGAACCGGGCAAGAAACCAGCAAGAGGCGGCAGCTTTTGCCACGGTGACTCACCAAGAGACCATGCCCTCTGTATCAGTAGGAGCGGGAGTAACGGCCAGGGCCGTGGGAGTGCCATGCTTATCGCAGGCTCTACGAAGTGCACGGTTTCCAAAGGATTTCGAAGGACCTCGCAAGGTTCCAAATTGCACTTCTGATTTGCCTCCGGAGGCCTGGATCGAAAGTTATGAACTGGCTATGGAAATGCTAGATGTCAGTGAGGCGGTGTTTACTAAGTACCTTATCATGATGCTTGAAGGTTCGGCTTGCACGTGGTTAAAGGGGTTGCCTCCCAATACCATCAATTCGTGGGCTGAGTTAAGAGCAAGGTTCATCAAAAAAATTCAAGGGACTTGCAAACAGCCTATGACCGTCATGGATCTCGATCACTGCATCCAGCAAGAGGGTGAGTCGGCTCATCATTGGGTCCGATGGGTGTCAACCATCATCCACTCGTCTGAGCAGATCACGGCGGCCCAAGCCATGCTCATCTTAGAGAAGAACTGTCACTTCGTTCCGCTGAAGCAGAAACTTGGCCGGCTCAAGCGTACCTATCAGGATATGGGAGAGCTCATGATGGCTCTCACAAAGTACGCCGACTCTAATAACATGAAGGACCCAGGCTCTGATGAGGAGAAGGCCGGTCAAGGTAAGAAAAACAATCAAGGAAAAGGTGTGGTTAACAATGGTAACCAGAACAAGCGGAAGAATCCCGATGTCGGATCAGAACTGGTAGCCAATGCAAGTACCGGCCAGAATCCTCCTAAGGGAAATGGGAAGTTCAGGCCACCTTTTAATAAAGACAGGACTCCCTTCAATTTGGAGGAGGCGCTTAAGAAGCCCTGTCCAGAACACAGCCAGCCCGGCAAACCTTCGTCGCACGCATGGGGTGATTGGCACATTATGCGGAAGTTAAAGAATTACTACACGCAACACAACAACCAGGGCGGTGGTCCGCCTTGCGGCTCAGGACCGGGTGGGTGAGGAGCCGGTTTGGGTCCGGCGGCTCAGGGTCCGGTCATCATCTTCAAGGTAATCAAGGAGGGCATCCGCAGCACTCTGGTAACAACAACCAGCAGCAGCACTCTGGTAACAACAATCAAGGAGGCAGTAGTATCAACATCCTCTATTATGACACCTTCCGGCGGATGAAGTTGCTTGACAAGGATCTTAAGCCCTCATCCACCGTTTTTCATGGTGTGGTGCCACGCAAGTCGGCTTATCCCGTGGGCAGGATTTCTTTGGAAGTTGCCTTTGGTGATGAATATAACTTCAAAGTGGAGTCCTTGTGGTTTGAAGTGGTCAAAATCAAGAGCCCTTACCATGCGTTGTTTGGGCGGCCAACTTATGCTAAGTTCATGGCTAGGCCCTGCTATGTCTACTTACTACTCAAGATGCCCGGGTTAAAAGGTACAATTACCGTTCATGGCGATCAGAATACGGCTATTGAGTGCGAGGAAGGAGACGCGACTTATGCAGAATCCAGTTGTCCTCAGGAGGAGCTTAAGTTTTATAAGGAGAATGTCGACTCGGAGGATATGACGCCACTGAAAAATCCCACAACGGAGGTTGAGCCGTCCCTTAAGTTTTCGGCGGATGATACCAAGGCAATAGACTTCACTCCGGGCGACTCATCCAAACAGTTCATCATTGGGGCTCATATGGATCCCAAATAGGAAAGCGTGCTCATCGAATTCATCCGTGAGAATCGGGATATCTTTGCATGGAAACCTTCTGACATGCCGGGTGTTCCGAGAGAGTTCGCTGAGCACAGTATTCAGGTGGATCCTAAGTTTAAACCCATCAAGCAGTTTCTACGGTGGTTCAATGAGGAGTGGCGCAAGGCCTTCGGGGAAGAGGTCGCCCGACTCTTAGCAGCGGGTTTCATCGTCAAGGTCTTTCACCCGGAGTGGCTTGCTAACCCAGTACTGGTGCTCAAAAAGAACGACACGTGGCGGATGTGTGTGGCTTACACGGACCTTAACAAGGCTTGCCAGGCTGATCCCTTTGCTCTCCCGCGTATTGATGAGATCATTGATGCTACGGCGGGTTGCGAAAACCTGTGCTTCCTGGATGCCTATTTAGGATATCATCAGATCAAGATGCCAGTTAAGGACTAATATAAGACGGCTCTTATTATGCCTTTTGGAGCTTTCTGTTATGTATCTATGCCTTTCGGGCTCAAGAGTGCCCAAGCAACTTATCAACGTTGTGTGTAGAATTGTCTTCACAGTCAGATCGGGCGCAACGTTCATGCTTATGTAGATGATATTGTGATCAAATCAAGTAAGAAGGAGACCCTTTTGGACGACTTAAGGGAAATTTTTGACAATCTCCAGGTCTATAAGATGATGCTTAACCCGGCCAAATGCGTCTTTGTTGTTCCGGCTGGCAAGCTCTTGGGATTTCTGGTTTCAGAGCATGGCATTGAGGCTAACCCGGATAAAATCAAGGCTATCACCTCTTTGGCAGAGCCGGCCTATGTTAATGATGTCCAACGCCTGGCGGGGCGAATTGCCATGTTAAGCCGGTTCATAAGCCGCCTCAGTGAGAAAGCAATTTCTCTATATCAGATGATGAAAAAGACAGACAATTTTGTCTGGAGTACGGCGGCGGGTGAAGCATTGGAGGCACCCAAGAAACAGCTTACTGAGCCGCCGGTGTTGGCCACTCCGGCTGAGTAAGAACCTTTGCTCCTATACGTGTCGGCTAACAACCGGGCAGTCAGCGTCGCAATTGTGGTCGAGCGCAAGGAAGCCGGGAAGGAGTATCCGGTTCAAAGGCCGGTTTATTATATCAGTGAGGTCCTGACCGAATCCAAACAGAGATATCCACATTGGCAGAAGCTGGTGTATGGGGTGTTCATGGCCAATCACAAGTTAAAGCACTATTTATTAGGCACCCGATCACTATGGTCAGCTCTGCTCTGTTGGGGGACATAATTCAGAACAGAGAAGCCACTGGTAGGATTGCTAAGTGGGCGATGGAGCTGGGACCTCTTAATCTAACATACGTGCCTCGTACGGCTATCAAATCCCAGGCCCTTGTGGATTTTATAAACGACTGGACAGAGTGTCAAGCTCCTAAGGAAAAGCCAGATAACACATACTGGACTATACAATTTGATGGATCCAAGCAGTTGGAAGGATCAGGGGCAGGAGTGGTTTTGACATCTCCCAAAGCTGATAAATTTTGTTATGTACTCCGGCTGATGTTCCCTTGCACCAACAATACGGCTGAATATGAGGCTCTGCTTCATGGTCTCAGAGTAGCCAAGGAGATGAATTTAAGCCGGGTAAAGTGTTTGGGCGACTGAGATCTTATGGCTCAGCAAGTTTTAGGCACTTGGGATTCCAGGGACCCGCGGATGGCGGCTTATCGACAAGCGGTGGATGTCATTTCTGGTCACTTCAAAGGTTATCAGGTGGATCGCATTTATCGTTGCAGGAATGAGGCGGCTCATGCCTTATCACGGTTAGGCTCTCAGCGAAAGCCGGTGCCACCCGATATCTTTTTCGACGTTTTATATCACCCGGCTGTCAAGTTGCCTTCAGAGGAAGATTTGGCTATCCCTAACCCGGAGGGGCAATTGGTGGCGGCTCTACATGCTATTCCGGATTGGACTGTGCCTTACTTGGACTATTTGACTTGGGGCGAATTACCTGATGATGAAAATTTAGCTAGACGGATCACTCGGCGGTCTAAGTCGATGACAATAGTTAATGGTGAGTTGCACAAGTGTAGCATTACCTGGGTTTTTCAGCGTTGTGTCTCACCGAAGGAAGGTCAGGAAATTTTGAATGAAATTCATGCTGGAGATTGCGAACATCACGCCGGCACAAAATCTCTGGTAGCTAAGGCGTTCCGGGATGGTTTCTTCTGGTTGACGGCTCACAAAGATGCAGAGGATCTTGTCCGCAAGTGTGGCGGCGTTCAAAAATTCGGCCGGCATGCTCATCTTCCGGCTCAAGAATTGCGCATGATACCAATTACTTGGCCATTTGCAGTATGGGGGCTTGATATGGCAGGACCTTTCAAGAGATCCAAGGATAAGAAAACGCACCTCTTGGTGGCGGTTGATAAGTTCACCAAGTGGGTAGAGACTGAGCCAATTAGCAAGTGTGATGCAGCCACGACGGTTCAGTTTATTATAAAGCTGATCTACCATTTTGGTTACCCTCACAACATCATCACTGACAATGGCACAAACTTGTCTAAGGGGGCTATGAAAAAATTCTGCAACGAAGAGCACATCCGGCTTGATGTTTCAGCAGTTGCTCATCCACAGTCCAACGGTCAGGCGGAGCGTGCCAATCAAGAAATCTTGAGGGGTATCAAGCCACGGCTTATGGTTCCTTTACAATGAATGCCCGGGTGTTTGGTAGAAGAGTTGGCTTCTGTCTTATGGAGCACCAGAACCACCCCTAACAGATCTACAGGATATACACCTTTCTTCATGATGTACGGTGTCGAGGCAGTATTACCAAGTGACATCCGGCATGACTTGCCGCGAGTGGTGGCTTACGTTGATACGGATAATGAGACGGCATGTCAAGACGCGTTGGATGCTTTGGAAGAGGAACGAGAGCTGGCGGCTGCCCGTTCGGCGATTTATCAACAAGACCTACGCCGCTATCATAGCCACGGGGTCAAGACCCGGACATTTCAAGAGGGCGACTTGGTGCTACGGCTGGTTCAAGGCGAGACAAATATGCATAAATTATCTCCTCCATGGGAAGGACCTTTTGCGGTCAGCAGAAACCTCAACAATGGGTCGTATTACCTCATTGACATCCGGGACGACTCAGATACTTCGGGTGAGGAGACCCGCCGGCCGTGGAACATGGCACATCAGCGGCCCTATTACACTTAAGATTGTTGAGAATCATAATTGTACATTATCATTGTACATATCATATTTATATATGAATAAAATAGCATCCTTACCTTCGGCCTTACATTATCATGGGCCTTTGCCACGTCACACATATTCATCGATGCAAATACATTGGCGGTCGAAGGGGGCTTCTTACCTTCGGGTATCGCTTATCTCACCCTAACAGCCCGCTTTATGCCATTTCCAGTTAACATGTTAGCCACGGTTGTCGAAGGGGGCTTCTTACCTTTGGGCATTGCCTATCTCACTCTAACAACCGGCTTTATGCCATTCCAGTTGACATGTCAGCTACGACTGTCGAAGGGGGCTTCTTATCTTTGGGTATCGCTTATCTCACCCTAACAGCCGGTTTTATGCCATTTCCGGTTAACATGTTAGCCGCGATTGTCGAAGGGGGCTTCTTACCTTCGGGCATCGCTTATCTCACCCTAACAACTGGCTTTATGCCATTCCAGTTGACATGTCAGCTGTGGTTGTCGAAGGGGGCTTCTTACCTTCGGGTATCGCTTATCTCACCCTAACAACCGGCTTTATGCCATTTCCGGTTAACATGTTAGCCATGGTTGTCGAAAGGGCCTTCTTACCTTCGGGTATCGCTTATCTCACCCTAACAACTGGCTTTATGCCATTCCAGTTGACATATCAGCTGCGGCTGTTGAAGGAGTCTTATTACCTTCATGTATCGCTTATCTCACCCTAAGAACCTGCTTTATGCCATTCCAGTTGACATGTCAGCTGCGGCTGTCGAAGGGGGCTTCTTACCTTCGGGTATCGCTTATCTCACCCTAACAACCGGCTTTATGCCATTTCCGGTTAACATGTTAGTCGCGGTTGTCGAAGGGGGCTTCTTACCTTCGGGTATCTCTTATCTCACCCTAAAAACCGGCGTTCGCGCCAAAAATGTTGACAAGTCAACATTGGCTATCGAAAGGGGCTTCTTACCTTCGAGTATCGCTTATCTTACCCTAATAGCCGGCTTTATGCCATTCCGATTAACATGTTAGCCGCGGTTGTCGAAGGGGGCTTCCCACCTCCAGGTATAGCTTATCTATCCCTAACAACCGGCGTTCGTGCCAAAAATGTTGACAAGTCAACATAGCCATATAGGGGGCTTCCTACCCTACAGGTGAAGCTTATCAAACCTTTATCGGCCGGATCGAGCCAAGCAATGGTCTCTGTCAACACTTTTGGGAAGACACAGTATATTCAGGTTGCGCTTTTAAGCCGCCCTCCTAATGGTATATAGGTACATCTATGCAGGCAGGAGATTAAGTCGGTAAGGCATACAATGAGAAGGACAATAAAGATAGCAAATATCTATTTTAAAGCCGGGCTTTCATATGTGCGCAATGTCACAAGTTCAACAACGGCAAAAGTTGCTGCTATCCTATTATAGACACTCTCTGTGGAGCCCAAAATATTATCAAGTTTTTACATCGCCCACGGCGGGTCATGGAGAGCCGGCTATTACAAGTTTTCTACAAAGCAATCAGCTGGCTAGCGGGTCATCCTGCTCCGGATCTTCGGCTGCCTTGTTCATGAGATTTTCCAAGTCCAAGTTGTAGTCGGTTAAAGCCGCAAAAGTTCCTTCTTCAAAGAAGGGGGACGGGTCAAGATCAAAGGCAAAGAGAGTCTTACTACGAGCAGGTGTCAGATCCTTGCACTCAAAGAGCAGACCATGGATCCTTTTTTGATCGACGTTGTAAGCCGCCTGGTAAGTTGCCAGATTGACCTCTTCTGCTAACACGGAGGCCAAGACTTTGGAATCCTTTACGCACCGGGCATAGTCAGCGTCTGAAAATTTAGAGCTATCGTCCTTCTTGGAGGGAAACCCATCCATCATCTCAGCCGGAGTAAGCTCTGGAGCAAAAGCCAATGCCCGACTTATGGCCGCAATCACCCCCTGGTGGGCAGCTGATTTCTTCAGCTCCACAATCTGTTTCGGCATCGTTGACAGGAGCTCCAAGACACCTTTGAGAGACAAAGGAATGTTCTCTTTATAGTGCACAACCTTGATTGTGCATACCGCCGCGCAGTACAGTTGTTCTGTCAATGTGTATATAGCCTTCAAAGGCAACAGACTATCGAAGGCGAGTTGGCGGCTCCTAGGACCTGCATAAGACGGAGGCATCATTATAAGTCGCCAGACCAAGTCCAAAAATCCAGATCGAGCCAAGCTATTAAAAACTTACCAAAGAGGGCAGCTGCCATCTTCGTGATGTGACGCTTCAAAGACTGCAGCTCGTCAGATACGAACATGAGTCGCTGATCCGCATCATCCGCCCGTTTAGTCAATGTAGCTTTTTCAGCCTTGGCAAATTCCTTGAAGACGGTGAAGTCATCTTTGATCTTAGCTAGCTCTTCGGCAAGGAGCCAGCATGTCTCGTCAGCTTCACTCCGGGCGGCTTGTTGAGTAGCTAAGTTGGTTTTTAAGACGGCCAATTCTGACCCGGCTTCAGTTAAAGCTTCCTGCGACATATCAAAATATGGAGTACATAAGCAAGTCTCAAACAAATTGCAAGCAATATGCATGAAACTTGGGGGCTAATGTCTATTTTCAAGATAGTTCCGACTCAACTTTGACAAGAGTAACCCGAAACTTGGGGGCTACATATTGGTTTTCTAAGGAGGTTCAACATGAAAGTCCTCGCTCAACTTTCGAAAAGAGAAGTTCCGGCTCAAAAAAATTCAATTATTGAGCCGGCCCTTGGGGGCTAGGACAATGATTTGAGATCAAGGCTAAGTAGATTGAGGCCTACATATTACATGTTTCTACTTCTACTAAAATGGAAGAACCAGATTATTATCGGTCAATATTAACCCGGCTCTTGGGGGCTACGTAAGGGTATAAGGAGGAAAAAGGAATACCTCATATAGTCTCTTCATTAAGTTAACCATTTTGAGCTCCAAATCCCGGCTTGTAGACAACCGGTTCATATAGCCAGCATGAAGTTTGTCGGCTGCCATTTTCTCTAAGGCAGGGAGCTCAAATTCCAGCTTCCTCGAAGCTTCAGCTATTTCACTATGCTTGGTTAGCATGTGAGGTGAAGGAGATTGCAAGTCAGTGCTAGTAATCACGATGTCCGGGGCAGCGGCGTCATCAGCAGCCTTGGCAGGGCTCAGCGGCTTGGAACGGTCCCTTTGCGGGCTCTCAAGAATAATGTCATCAGTTGCTGGCTCTACAGAAGTCACTGGGGGTGTGGCTTAGCAAGCTCCGGTTCTTGAGCAGCAAGGCCAGGGGAGGACTTGTTGGTTTTCCTCCGCTTAGATTGAGCCCTAGGAAAGACATGAAGGTCAGAATTCAAGGGTTACAACCACCGAAGAGCCGAACGTAATGGCTACAAAATGCTTACAGCGGATTAATCTTTGGAGGTGGAAGAGCGGTAGCCGTGGAGTCGCCGGATGAAGGTGATCCCTGAGAGATAGTTCAGATGATATAAGGCAGTGCTGAGAGTACAAAGGAAAAGCTAATAAAATCAAACAGAGATACATACCTCTGCGGGGCGCTTCTTCGGAGCCGGGGAGTTAGGCAACCCGGACATGAGATCAGTAGAGCCGGTGCTGCGGGTCTGACGGCGGTCGACTTGTTGTTGCTTTTTCAAAAGAAATTGGGGATCCAAATGAGCAAGAGGATGAGAAAGGGGAACTTTTCGAACAACCCGTCATATCTTCTGGGGAACAAAACATTCTGAGTCAGATGAAATATAAGTTACCTCAGGAACGTTGGCGTGGCTCATCTCTACCTCGTCCTGCGAATAAGTTGTTATCAGTAAGGTGAATAATGAAAATAGTCAAACTATACCTCTGAGCCGGATGATTCTGGCGGTTCAAACCATTCTTCTTGAGGGGTGGTCTTCTTCGTCGTCTTCTTGGTTGGGTCCTTCTTCTTGCTCTTCTTCACAGGAGGAATATACTTCTTTTCCAGAAGTTGGAGTCAGCCTGGAAAGGTAAGTCGGTTAATGGTGATGAATTGACAAAGTTCTAACTAAATAGAGAGAAGAGACAATGAAGAGTCGTCTTACGTCTGGAGCCGGGTTAACGGCACTAAAAGGCGCCAACCCAATAGCGCTGCAGGCTCCTGACATCTCATGAACAAGACTCCAGATGACAGTGGTAATATCGTCTTCGGTTAAAGTTGTCCAGCTAAAGCATAGGGAACCATCGTACTTGCTCGGATATTCGCACATGAGGCGGCTTCTCAGGCTCAAAGGCATAACTCTCCAGGAGATCCAGCAGCGGATCAAGTCCAGACCCGTCAATCCATTGGCCATGAGGGCTTTAATCTTGGCGTGAGCCGGCTCGTGCCTTGCACGTTCAGAAGTTGATAGCCGGCCGGGAAGCTCCGAAGTTGTCTTAAGCCGGGAAGGGCGATAGCTCGGCAGCGGATGCTCACCCTTCGGGGAGGTATCCTTGCAGTAGAACCAAGTATTATTCCAATCCTTTGGATGACTCGGCATTGGTACAGTCAGGAAGGTAATATCCCGACGCCTCTGAATAGAAATTCCACCAAGTTCTAAGCTCGGGTCGGCCTTTACTTCAGTTTGCCAGTTCGCGTAAAAGAATTCTCAGAAGAGACCTACAGACTGCTGAGTTTGCGGATAGACCTTGCTGAGTACTCGGAAGTTGTAGATATTTGAGACGGAGTTGGGGGCAAGATCTTGAGGATGCAGCTTATAGAAATGAAGGATGTCCCAGAAGAATTTTGAGCCGGGATGTACGAATCCACGTTCAGTATGATCCAAAAAAACAACTACCTCGCCCTCCTGAGGAATGGGCTTCAATTCATTACTCGGAACCCGCCAATGGATGACCTCTTTGGTAGGAAGGGTGCCCGCAAGTACAGAGTCCATCAGAAACTCTTCGATAATGCAAGAACCGACCCAGTTGAAGGAGTTAGATGCACGAGACATGGCGGCAGTTTTTAACTGTACAAAGTAACCATATATGGCGAGTCAAGAAAATGGCGAACAAATATGGGAGGCTTAAAAGGCGTAAGACCTTAAGGGTGAGACACCAAGATCTGGCTAATGAGAGACAGAACAGCATGGCGGGTCAACATCACGAAAGGACACGGAGAAATTTGGCTAAGTACTAAAAACAGGTTCCACGAAATATTGCTAAAATTGCAGATCTACAAAAACAAAAGAAGTGTCTATATTTCCAAACTTAGAGATGAAATGGTGAAAGACCGAAACGACGGGCGAGCCATTGTGAATCTAAAAAGCATCAGTGTTGATCTCCTACCTAGCGGCACCATGGGGACAGGATATAATCGAGGGCTCATGGACTAAACATGGCTAGCATTGACAGAACCTGAGTTCTAAGAACAGCGGCGGTGGAGCTCCATGGAAACCCTATCAGAACAAGTTGCGGATATAAAGGGAGAAAGACTCACCGGTGACGGCGCGATGAAGGCGGAAGATACTCTGGATCGCGTTAGGTTGATGCAGCGGCCCTGTCGATGGCGAGGAGGAGACGGAGCCAGAGCAAGACACGCTGGAAACGGAAGCGTCGGGAGGAAGGAGATGACGGGGCGGGCGGGAGAAAGAAAATGCTGACCCGGGCAGTCCTATTTATTACGGAAAAGGTGGAACGGGCATGAAAATCCAGGCAACGGATGTCGTTTGACCAAGGTGGATGCCTTGATCTTCGGGCAATTCATTTAAATAATAAGATTCATTGTGTGCGTCAGAGGATCTTTTTTGTAGATTTGACATGACGTCACAGTGGGTCATTTCCGGGCGACTCGCCGAAGAGTAAGAAAGGCTGAAGTGAGCAAGCTCAAATCAACATGGGGCCTCATGTTGGGGATATAACCCCATGGTGAGACCCGCCCTGAGCGCTTCAAGTCATACCTGGCGGCTCATACACCAGCCCAAGAGTGAGCCATGGGGACTTAAGGCCCAAGACGCTTGGCGGCTCGACAGGATGGGCCGACAGGTTGCCCGGATGAAGAAGACCCGGGTGTGTAAACCGCTCGGGGACAACTTGGTCAGGAAAGGCAAGAGAAGATAGAGGTAGACTCGGACATGTAATGAGAGTCAGTTACAACTTGTATGATCCGTAGTACTGAGCTTGAGCTAATTCACAACATATCACAAGATAGAAACCACTCTTCATGGCATAAAAATATTATCAGATTCTCAGACTTAGAAATATTTAGCATGGTTGAAACAGAACATTATGTTAACTACTTTGCAGCAAGTTTCCCACTTATATATTTGGTTATCATGGCAAATAAAAATACCATGGCATAATAGAGATAAAACAATAACACTTCCATGTTGGCACATCCCCCAAAGAAAGCATGGATTAAATCATGCAAAATTGACAAAGTAGCATCACAGCAGAAATAGCAGTTTTATGAACTTGATCAAAAGACCAAACCAATACCATCAATGGATTCCTGAGATTTTTCTACCCCAAATTCATGTATCATACTCATATATTCACATGGATCATTAAGACAAGAACTACATAGCAAAACATCATCCTCTCTTATAAGTGAAAACATACCTAAAATGCTCATGTGCAAAAATGATCATGTCCAGATTTGGAATTATAGCTATAATTGGAAATGAGCTAATTATTACAATAAAACAACAAATCACATAAATAATTTAGTGTATGACAAGTGGGGCATGGCCCACTTGTCACACACTCAAACACACACACACATACACAACACACACGCACAAGCATACACACACATGCACTGCAGCCACACCAGATCCTGGCTATAGCCACACGGGATCTGGCTATACACGCCACATGACACACCAGATATAGCACCACACCGGATCTACACACGCAACAACACACGAGCCACTCGAAAAAAAGGAAAAACACCAGGGGGAAGCAGGATTCAAACCCCCGAGCTACGGGTCGATCCCCGAGCGCAACACCACTGCGCTGCGGCACGACGACTTAACATAGTAGAGGACTAACCCCTCTAGTACTAACATTCGACACAAACCTGACAAAACTGAACTAGCACACTCCGCGGCGACAGAGGAATACGTGGCGGTGAACTACAGCGACGGTGGCGCTATCAGGTACCTCCGCGAGGGGAAGGCGCTGCGGGTGCTGCACCTACAGGGATCCATCCCCTGCTCGCCTCGCGACTAGGGGGGTGGAGGCAGCGGCCCTCAAGGCCCTACCTTGACAGAATGGCTGCGATGGAACGCACTATGGCGACGGCGAGCAGCGGCGACAGGGCGCAGGCAATGAAGCAGGACGCGGCGGCTCACCAGGGGAAGGACGACGACGAGCCCGATCGTGCGAAGAGGAGGAAGAAGCGGCAACGAGGCCTGTCAGAAGCAGATGCAAGAACGGCACCGGATCACACTACCCGAGCTCCGACGGGGATGAGGCCTTTGAGGATGGGGGAGCCCGGGCCCTCCTAGCGACGAGAATCGAATGCGGGGATGATCCCCATCCTCCATGACATGCGGGGAGCGGTGGAGGCCACCGGGAACGCGACGGTGACGGCGACGAAGATCAACAGCTCTCTCTCTCTAAACCACTCTCCTCACTGAACTCTCTCTGGACATACCTGACAAAGGAAGGAATAGGAGGGGAAAGGAAGAGGGAGGAGGAGAAGGGAGATGGCGGTAGCGAAGAGGAACCCTAGGAGGGAGGCACACATGCCGAGGCCTTTTAAAAGGGGGGCAGACAGCGTCCTCGACGTCCGTGAGCTTTGGCGCTCGCTCACTCTCTCTGCTCTCTGACGGAGGATGGGGACGGCTACAGCATTCTGTCAGGCGCGGCTGGGCTGCGAGTGCGTGACTGTTGGGCCGCGAGGAGAGAACACCGGCATAGTTCCTCTCTCTCACACTCAGTGAAATAAAACTAGCAGGTTTTTATCATTTTAAATGGACAGAGCAAAACAATTACCCCAGGGGAAATGAAGAGGAATATTTTTAGAAACAAAATACTTTTGAGACGAGAAGAAAATCCTCCACTTTATAAAAATGAGAAGAGGATTTTTGGAGCAAGCAAATTAAATGGTTTGATTAAACAACAGCCCCTTGTTATATAAATCCCCAATAACATAAAACTCAAAACATCAAAAGACCAACACCCATTGACTTCAAATATTATTGGCTATCCCATGAACATTTTTAAACAATTTTATTAGCATGTTAAATCTGTTGATAAAGATAATAGGAATAAAATGTTATTAGGTATGTTTGTTTGAAACAAAAGAGAGGGGGGAAGGAGCTGATTCCACACACATCACAAGACCACTAAAAACACTTCATGGTCAAGAAGCACACCACATAAACCTTATGCATGACATGATGATGATATGCATGATGCAAGATGCATGAAACAATGGTATGTCAAAGACAAACTCAATTCATTCAACACATGACAACAAGGTTTACATAGGATTACAATGCCATAACAGGTAGGGACAACACTTGGGCTGTCACAACTCTCCCACACCACAAAAGGATATCGACCCGAGATCTAAGAACGAAAGAACTCTGGAAATTCGGAACGGAGAAGGTCCTCACGTTCCCAAGTAGGTTCTTTGCCAGAATGATGAGACCACTTCACCTTGAGGAACTTGATAGACTTCTTGTGAGTCTTACGCTCAGTTTCTTCGAGAATAGCCACTGGATGCTCACGATAAGAGAGGTCTTCTTGGAGATCAATGTCTTGGGGGTCAATGGTACGCTCGGGTGTCTTGAAGCACCTCCGGAGCTGACAAACATGGAAGACATCGAGCATATTTGTGAAGTTTGGAGGAAACTCTAGTTGATATGCAAGTCCACCTCTCTTGCCAACAACTTTGAAAGGACCAACAAAACGAGGAGCTAGCTTCCCTTTATTCCAAACCGCTGAGTGACCTTCATGGGAGAGACTCTGAGATAGACTAGATCATCAACTTGGAAGGAAACATCCCAATGTTTGTTATCGTCATAACTCTTCTGTCGGGATTGAGCTGCTTTGAGGTTCTCACGAATGATGCGACACATCTCTTCTGCTTTAGTGATCATGTCATTGCCCAAATTTGATGCTCACCGGTTTCAGACCAGTTAAGCGGGGTACGACACTTCTTGTCGTAGAGAATCTCGAAAGGAGCCTTGCCTGAGCTAGCCTGAAGGCTATTGTTGTATGAGAATTCAGCATATGGAAGGCAGTCTTCCCATTTCATGCTGAACGAAAACACATAGGCTCTCAGCATATCTTTAAGGATCTGATTGACTCTCTCAACTTGACCACTTGTCTGCGGATGGAACGCAGTGTTGAAACGGATCTTGGTACCCAAAGCAGTCTGGAAGGACTGCCAAAACTTGGAAGTAAAGACGCTTCCACGATCAGATGAGATGAGCTGAGGAATACCATGCAAAGAAACTATCCTTGACGTATACAACTCTACAAGTCGAGCTGCCGAGATAAATTCTTTGACGGGCAGGAAATGAGCAACTTTGGTCAGCTTGTCGATAACCACAAAGATGGCATCGTTGCCTCTCTTCGACTTGGGAAACCCAGTGACGAAATCCATCTCCACATGATCGAATTTCCACTCTGGGATAGGCAAAGGCTGAAGGAGACCTGCTGGACGTTGATGTTCCGCCTTCACTCTATGACAAACATCACACTCGTTCACGAACTGAGCAATTTCATGTTTCATGCGAGTCCACCAAAAGGTTTGCTTGAGATCCTCATATATCTTGGAATTGCCTGGATGAATGGATAGAAGAGAATTGTGTGCTTCGTCCATGATAACCTTCCTAAGATCACCTTTAGGAACCACCAGACGGTCCTCAAAGAACAAGTTGTCTTTGTCATCAACTCGAAAGAACCTATACTTCGGAATGCCCTTGGCCACACCTTTCTTCACTTTCTTCACCATTGCATCAAGAATCTGCGCTTGGTGAACCTGATCTTCTAGAGTCAGAGAGATTTGAAGATTGGCAAGAAATCCTTGTGGAATCATTTGAAGGTTGAGCTTGCAGAAGGCTTCACAAAGCTCGGGTTGAAGAGGCTTCAGGATGAGACTGTTGTAGTACGCCTTACGGCTGAGCACGTCTACAATGACATTTGCTTTTCCAGGAGTATACTCGATGCTTGGATTGAAGTCCTCAAGCATTTCCATCCAACGCGACTGCCGAAGATTAATGTTGGGTTGATTGAAAATATACTTCAAGCTCTTGTGAAAGGTGTACACCTCAACTGGTCTACCCAACAACAAATGCCACCAAGTCATTAGAGCATGCACAACTGCTGCCAACTCGAGATCATGAGTGGGGTAGTTCTTCTCGGCAGGTTTCAACTGATGCGAGGTATAAGCAACAATCTTCTTATCTTGCATGAGAACACCACCAAGACCTTGGATAGAAGCATCACACAATACTTGGAAAGGCTTTGACTGCTTGGGAGGAACAAGAACTGGAGCTGAAGTCAGTCTTTGCTTGAGCGTACTGAACACCACATCACACTCAGGAGACCAAACATACTTGACACTCTTCTGGAGGAGATTAGACAGGGGCTTAGCAATTTGAGAGAAGTTCTCCATGAATCTTCTGCAATAACTAGCAAGCCCGAGGAAACTCCGAAGCTGCTTCACATTCTGAGGAGGCTCCCACTTCAAGATTGCCTCAACTTTCTCAGGGTGCACTTTAATGCCCTCGGTAGAGATCACATGCCCAAGGTGCACCACTTCATTGAGCCAAAACTCACATTTGGAAAACTTGGTATAGAATCGATGCTCTCTTAACTTGTCCAGCACAAGGCGGATATGCTCTGCATGCTCTTTTTCTGTCTCCGAGAACACAAGGATATCATACAAATAGACCAAGACGAACTCATTCTTGAAAGGAGAGAAAATGAAGTTCATCATTCTTTAGAAGGTTGGAGGAGCATTTGCAAGACTAAACAACATGGCGGTGTACTCATAAGAGCCAAAACTCGTCCTGAAAGCGGTCTTAGGAATGTCTTCTTCACGAATGTGAATCTGATGATAATCCGTGCGAAGATCAAGCTTCGAGAAAACCTTGGCACCTTTCAGTTGGTAAAACAACTCATTGATGTTGAGAAGTGGGTACTTGTTTCTGATTGTCTTCTAGTTCAATGGATGGTAATCAACACAAAGCCGGTCCGTACCATCTTTCTTCTTGACAAACAGAACACCACAACCCCATGGAGAGGAACTTGGTCTAATCAGACCCAGACGTTCTTGTTCATCTAGCTACTTCTTCAACTCTTTCAGCTCTTTGGGGCCAAGTTTATAAGGGCGCTTGCAAACCGGTTCAGTTCCGGGCTCGAGGTCAATTACGAACTCGACTAGCCGGTGTGGAGGCATTCCTGGAAATTCTTTGGAAAGACATCTTCATACTCACAAACTACCAGAATTTGAGAAATTGTCGAGATTTCACCCTTCTCATTAAGAGCAAAGAGACGGATTGTGTCATCGCGAGCCGCAAAAATAATCACATCTTCTGAAGGATGAGTCAGCTTGACTTCTTTTTCTTGACAATCAACATAAGCCTTGTTCATAGCTAGGAAGTCCATGCCCAAAATGAGATCAATGTCGGAATTACCAAGAACAATTGGAGAAGCCAGAAAATAATAATTGCCCATCTTGCTAGAAACATCCGGAACCACCTTGTTAGCACTCATGAGAGTGCCGAGCAAAACAACACGCAAAGCCTTACTGAAATATTCAAAATCAAAATCATGCTTGGGGAAGAATGCTCTAGACATGAATGAATGCGATGCACCAGTATCAAACAAGACTTTTGCATGAATAGAATTAACTGAGAGATTACCCATGATCACTTGAGAAGAATCCTCTACCTCTGCTGCGTTCACCATGTTCACCCTTGCTGACTTGGGATTATGCTTCACCATTGCATTGCCTGGAGGCCTGACTGGAGGAGGAGGTGGAAGACGCCGCTGGTTGCACTCGTTTGAGTAGTGACCCTTCTAACCACACTTGTGACAAGTAACCTCAGATAGCGGACGCAAGTTACCTAGAGCAGGAACAAAATGTAACATCCCAAAATTTCATTTTGGAATGTTATGAAATATAGCTATGCATTCCATCATCATCATTGCTTGAATGTATGGAATTGTTGAAATGTTTCTTCTGACTTTCAGAAAGCCCCTTTCTACTTCCCCTAAGTTGCTTTCACCTATTTGTAAATCTTGGTAAAATGTTCAAAATAAGAGGGGAGTAACATGACACTCCACACCAGGGTCATCTTGGTGATATATTTGAACAATAAGAACCAGGGGGTCTTTTGAAAATATTTGCAAAAAGGATTTAAAAACAATTAGGCAATTTCTGAAAATATTTTTTTAAAGTATTCAAATGACAGAATAAAAATGTTCAATAAATGGCATTTATTATTATGTTAATTTTGATATATAATACTCCTATATTTAGAAATGTTTTGAATGTTTTTAAAGACGTTTTACTGCTCTTGTTAATAAAAACAGTAACGGTTTTGTAATTAAACGGGCCGGCCCACGGGCATTTATTAGCGAATTGATTTGCAGCCAGTCGACCGACGCGCAGTAACCGCTCTCTCTCTCTGACACCGGGCCCCACCCCGACCGACCGTTCGCCCCGCGCGGTCGCCTTCTTCCTCCCGCGCGCGCCACCCTCGCCGGCAGTTTCTTCTCTCCCCGGATCTCCCTCCTCTCTCCTCCCCGCACCCCCCGAGAAACCTATAAGTAGTGCCTCTTCCCCCCGCTCCATTCCCCCCGAATCCCCTCTTTCCCTCATCGAGACGCTGCCAAATCCCTCGCCGGAGCCCCAGCCGCCACCGAACCTCCCAGCGCTCGTGGCCATCGACTCCGACCTCCCCTCGCCTCTCCGACGCCACCGTTCGAGCCGGACGTCAAGCGCCGCCGCCCGGACCACTCCACTACCTCCCTCGACCACCGGAGCTCCTCGCCGTCATCCTCGCCGCTTTCAGACTCGCCGGAGATCCCCACGCCGGCGACCTTCACACTGTGAGCCCTCCCAACCCTCGGATCTTTACTCAACGGCCAAGATTAGATCGGGTTATTCGCGAACCGTTTTTCTTTTCCGATCGGTCGCCCGCCCGTATCTCCCGCACGCACGTGCTAGCCAGCCAATAGGAACCTGCCACGTCACCCTGGCCGACCGTTAGTTAGTTTTCCTTTCGGTTTTGTTTTTTCCAGAAAACAGAATGTATTCCAAATTTGTTTTGCTTATATCTTTTAAACTATTTAATGCTTTGAGTTGATTCTTTTTGCAATAGCTCACATTTTTCATGTAGTTTCACCCTGTCCTTTTAAATTTTAAATTCAACTTATAAATTTGAATTAAATCAAATTTGCTCAAAACATTCAAATCTAAATAACTAGAGTTTGAAAATAGATTTTGATATGAATCTTTTTGCTACTGCTTGGTATTAGTTAGGACTATCATCATGCTCAGTTTGAAATTTTTTAGGATGATTTGATTAGTGTTTTAGCTAAAAAACAGATTCTGCCTATTAGTTAGTATAGTTTAAATTAACTTAGTTTTAGTTGGTTTAAATTAGATTTAATTTATTTGATTTAGTAGGTTCTGTTAGTTAAACTTTAGGTGTTTTACTTACTGTTAATAAAAATATAAAATTGTTTAGTTTATTTCTTTGTTAATATAGGAATCACAATTTCTTTTCAAATAGGTTTAATTTGATTAAAACAACTAGTTAGTAATAGTTTTGCTTTCAACAAAGGTTTATATAATTTAATTCTGTTTTCTACGACAAGTTTATTTGTAAATCCTTTTCTGTTAAGAACATGTTTTGCTAATAAATAATAAGTTTTGTTTTGCTCTTTTGTTAGTAAAACTATAGTTGTTTCATATAGTGTTTATCAAAACTTTTAAAAAAAATTACTAAAGTTTTCCCAACAAACTTAAATTGATTTTATTCTGATTATTAATAAAATATTGTATTGTTTCCTTGCTGTCAACAATTGTTTTGTTATTACAAAACAGTTTTGTTACGTTAGTAGTGGTTTACCCATCACCTTTTTGAAAACAAAACCTTGTGTGTTTTCTTGCTTGTGATTTGTGCATTGTTTTGTCTTGATTGTTTACTAGTTCATGGTTGATGATTGTGAGTTGCAATATTTTGTTGTATGCTTATTGAATGCTCTTATTTGCTGTTGGAAATATGCCCTAGAGGCAATAATAAATTAGTTATTATCATATTTCCTTGTTCATGATAATCGTTTATTATCCATGCTATAATTGTATTGATCGGAGACTTAAATGCATGTGTAGATACATAGAAAAAACCATGTCCCTAGTATGCCTCTAATGGACTAGCTCGTTGATCAAAGGATGGTTAAGGTTTCCTAGCCATGGACATGAGATGTCATTTGATAACGGGATCACATCATTAGGAGAATGATGTGATGGATAAGACCCAAACTACAAACATAGCATATGATCGTGTCAGTTTATTGCTACTGTTTTCTACATGTCAAGTATATGTTCCTATGACCATGAGATCATGCAACTCACGGATATCGTAGGAGTGCCTTGTGTGTATCAAACGTCGCAACGTAACTAGGTGACTATAAATGGGCTCTACAGGTATCTCCGATGGTGTCTGTTGAGTTGGCATGGATCGAGACTGGGATTTGTTACTCCGTGTGACGAAGAGGTATCTCAGGGCCCACTCGGTAATACAACATCACAACAAGCCTTGCAAGCAATGTGGCTAAGTGTTAGTCACGGGATCTTGTATTACGGAAGCAGTAAAGAGACTTGCCAGTAACGAGGTTGAACTAGGTATGGAGATACCGACGATCGAATCTCGGGAAAGTAACATACCGAAGAACAAAGGGAACGTTATACGGGATTAACTGAATCCTTGACATACAGGTTCGACCGATAAATATCTTCATAGAATATGTAGGAACCAATGTGGACGTCCAGGTCCCGCCATTGGTTATTGACCGTAGAGGTGTCTCGGTCATGTCTACATAGTTCTCGAACCCGTAGGGTCTGCACACTTAAGGTTCGGTGACGTTTCGGTAGTGTAGAGTTATGTATGGTGGTGACCGAAGTTTGTTTGGAGTCCCGGATGAGATCCCAGACATCACGAGGAGCTCCGTAATGGTCCGTAGGTAAAGATTCATATATAGGAAGTCCCAGTTTGGTTTCCGAAAAAGTTTCGGGCTCATCGGTAGTGTACCGGGAGTGCCGGTAGTGTACCGGGAGTGCCGGTAGTGTACCGGGAGGCCTCCGGGAGGGGTATTTCGACCCCAAGAGTTCATGGGCTGTGGAAAAATAATAACCAGCCCTTAGTGGGCTGGGAAAACAGCCACAAAGGCCCATGGCACAGGAGAGAAAGTCCTAAAGCAAAAAGTGGAAAATCAGCCAATAGGAGGCAATCCTACTGCAACTAGGATTGGAGGTGAAGTAGGATTGCTTCCCACCTCCTATTTCGGCCGACCCAAAGGCCTTGGCTGCCTCTCCTGTCCTCTCCTCCTATATATACTAGTGGATTGGGTGGTTTTTGGACAGAATTTCCGGCCACGTGCTACCCGTTTCACCGGTGCACAGTTTCTCCTCTAGATCGGTTTTCCGCAGCGCTTAGGCGAAGCCCTGCCGGAATCACTCCACCACCATCACTGGAGATCCGTCACGCTACCGGTGAACTCTCTCTATTCTCCACCTCCTCTTGCTGGATCAAGACGGTGGAGATCGTCATCAAGCCGCACGTGTGCTGAACGCGGAGGTGTCGTCCGTTCGGCGCTAGATCGGAAGGACCGTTATTGAGATCGCGAGACGGTTCGTGATGAGATCGCGGAACAGATCGTGATGAGTTCGCGGGATAGATCGTGATCAAGATCATGAGACGGATCGTGATGAGATCGCGGGACGGATCGTGATGAGTTCACGGGACAGATCATGATTGGATCGCGGGACGGATCGTGATGAGATCGCGGGACGCTCGGCGATTTGGATTGCGAAGATGTTCGACTACACCAACCGCGTTTCTTAACGCTTTCCGCTTAGAGATCTACAGGGGTATGTAGATCCACTCTCCCTCTCGTAGATGCTCATCACCATGGATAGGTTTGCGTGTGCGTAGGAAAAATTTTGTTTCCCATGCGACGTTCCCCAACAGTGGCATCATGAGCTAGGTTGATGGTTCGATGAGATCTCGAGTAGAACACAAAAGGTTTGTGGGCGTTGATGCTTAGATTGCTTCCTCCCTTGGTTGGATTTTGGTTCAGCGGGATTGTGAGATGAAGCGGCCCAGACCAACATTACTCGTACGCTTACGAGAGACCGGTTCCCTCGACGCAACTTGTTGCTTAGATGGCTTGCGGTTGACATTTTCTCTCACTTTAGTTGGATCGGATCCGACAAAGGCGGTCCTTGAGAAGGTTGAAAAGCAATCTATGTATCACCGTTGTGGTTTATGCGTAGGTGAGAATCGTTCTTGCTAGATACCCGTCGCAGCCACGTAAAACATGCAACAACAATTAGAGGACGTCTAACTTGTTTTTGCAAGGTATGTTGTGATGTGATATGGCCAATTACATGATGAGATATATGTGATGTATGAGATGATCATGTGATGTATAGAATTTCACGACTTGCATGTCGTTGAGTACGACAACTGGCAGGAGTCATAGGGTTGTCTTTAATTATTGTATGACCTGCGTGTCAATCATTAAGCGCTATGTAATGCTTTACTTTATCGCTAAGTGGTAGCAATAGAAGTAGAAGCAGGGCTTGTGCCACAACCCCAATGGCAACACATTGATGGAGATCAAGATGATGGAGATCATGGTGTTGTGCCGGTGACGATGGAGATCATGCCGGTGTTTCGAAGATGGAGATCTTAAACACAAGTTTATGGCCATATCATGTCACTTATGAATTGCATGAGATGTTAATCCTTTTATGCACCTTGTTTTGCTTAGTACGGAGGTAGCATGATAAGGTGATCCCTCACTTGAATTTCAAGATGAACTGTGTTCTCCCCAAGTGTGCACCGTTGCGAAAGTTCATCGTGTTGAGACACCACGTGATGATCGGGTGTGATAGACTCTACGTTCACATACAACGGGTGCAAGCCAGATTTGCACACGCAGAACACTCGGGTTAAACTTGACGAGCCTAGCATGTACAGACATGGCCTCGGAACACAAGAGACCAAAAGGTCGAGCATGAGTCATATAGTGGATATGATCAACATAATGATGTTCACCACTGAAGCCACCTTAACTCACGTGATGATCGGACTTGAGTTGGTGAATTTGGATCATGTATCACTCGAATGACCCGAGGGATGTCAATTTGAGTGGGAGTTCTTAAGTAATATGATTAATTGAACTCATTATCATGAACATAGTCAAAGTGTCTTTGCAAATTATGTTGTAGATTACTAGCTCGCGCTGTAGCTCCCTTGTATTTTTATATGTTCCTAGAGAAATAGAATTGAAAGATGTTGGTAGCAAAATTGCGGACTGGGTCCGTGATCTGAGGATTGTCCTCATTGCTGCATAGAAGGCTTATGTCCTTAATGCAGCGCTCGGTGTGCCACCCCATCTAGCGTCGTCTGTAGATGTTGTGAACATCTGACAGGCATGTTTCGATGACTACTTGATAGTTTAGTGCGTCATGCATTACGGCTTAGAATTGAGGCTCCGAAACGTTTTGAACGTCACGGAACATATGAGATGTTCTAAGAGCTGAGATTCTGATCTCAGGCTCGTGCCCGAGTTGCGAGATATAGGATCTCCAACGAGATTCTTTGCCTGCAAGATGAAAGAGAATAGCTCAATCGTTGAGCATGTGCTCAGACTGTCTGGGTGCTACAATCGCTTGAATCGAGTGGGAGTTGATCTTCCAGATAAGATAGTGATTGATGTAGTTCTCCAAGTCACTGTCACTGAGCTACTGGAACTTGGTGATGAACTATAAAATGCAGGGAAAGAAATGTTGATCCCTGAGCTGTTCGCGATGTTTGACACCGCGAAGGTAGAAATCAAGAAGGAGCGTCAAGTGTTGATGGTTAATCAAACCACTAGTTTCGAAAAGGGCAAGAGCAAGGAGGGAAACTTCATGGATAGCAAGTCAGTTGCTGCTCCAGTGAAGCAACCCAAAGTTGAACTCAAAACCGAGACTAAGTGCTTCTATTATGAGGTGAGAGGTCGCTGAAGCGGAACAACCCTAGATACTTGGTAGATAAGAAGGCTGGCAACATCGACAGAAGTATATTTGATATACGAGTTATTGATGTGTACCTTGCTAGTACTCCTAGTAGCACCTGGGTATTGGATACCGGTTCGGTTGCTAAATGTTAGTAACTCGAAATAAAAGCTACGGAATAAACGGAGAACTAGCTAAGGGTAAGGTGACGATGTGTGTTGGAAATGTTTCCAAGGTTGATGTGATCAACATCGCACGCTCTCTCTACCTTCAGGATTAGTGAAGAACCTAAATAAATGTTATTTGGTGTTTTGCGTTGAGCATGAACATGATTAGATCATGTTTGTTGCAATACGGTTATTCATTTAAGTCAGAGAATAATAGTTATTCTGTTTACATGAATAATACCTTCAATGGTCATGCACCAAGTGAGAATGATTTGTTGAAATCTTGATCATAGTAATACACATGTTCATAACATTGATGTCAAAAGATACAAAGTTAAATAATGATAGTACCACATACTTGTGGCACTGCCGCAAAATGTCATATTGGTATAAAGCGCATGAAGAAACTCCATGGTGATGGATATTTGGACTCATTCGATTTCGAATCGGTTGAGACATGCGAACCATGCCTCTTGGGCAAGATGACTAAAGGACCCCGTTGGATGGAGCGTGCAAGTGATTCATTGGAAATGATACATGTTGATGTATGCAATCTAGTGAGTCTTGTAGCGTGCAGTGGATATCGTTATTTTCTTACCTTCACTGATGATTTGAGTAGATATAGTGTATATTTACTTAATGAAACACAAGTCTGAATCGTTTGAAAGGTTCAAGAAAATTCAGAGTGAAGTTTAAAGATCATCGTGACAAGAAGATAAAAATGACTGCAATATGATCGTGGAGGTGAATATCTGAGTCACGAGTTTGGCATACAACTTAAGACAATGTGAAAGTTGTTTCACAACTAAACGCCACCTAGAACACCATAGTGTGATGGTGTGTCCGAACATCATAGTTATTCTCTATTGGACATGGTGCGTGCTATGATGTCTCTTGTCGTTTTACTACTATAATTTTGGGGTTATGCATTAGAGACAACTACATTCACTTTAAATAGGGCACCATCTAAATCCGTTGAGATGACACCATGTGAATTATGGTTTGATAGAAACCTAAGCTGTCATTTCTTAATACTTGGGGCTGCGACACTTGTGTGGAAAATGTTTTCACCTAATGAGGTCGAACCCAAGGCGGACAAATGCATCTTCATAGAATACCCTAAGACCAGTTGGGTGAGCCTTCTATCTCAGATCCAAGTGCAAAGTGTTTGTTACTAAAACGGATCCTTTCTCGAGGAAAAGTTTCTCTCGAAAGAATTAAGTGGGAGGAAGATAGAACTTGATGAGGTTGTTTAAACTTTGTTCAACCAGAGAGTAGCGCAGCGCAGGATGTTGTTTCTGTGAAGCCTACATTAGTTGAAGAGGAAGTTAATGATGATGATCATGAAGCTTCAGGATCAAGTTACTATCGAACTTCGTAGGTCGACAAGGATGTGTACTGCTCCTAAGCGGTACGACAACCCTGTCTTGGAGGTCATGTTGTTGGACAAACGATGAACCTACGAGCTATGGAGAAGCGATGATGGGCCCGGATTCCGACAAATGGTTGGAGGCCATGAAATCCGAGATAGGATCCATGTATGAAAACCAAGTGTAGACTTTGGTAGACTTGCTCATTGGATGGCAGGTCGTTGAGTACAAATGGATCTTTAAAATGAAGACAGACACTGATGGTGAATGTCACTATTTGTAAAGCTCGACTTGTTGCAAAGATGTTTGTGACAAGTTCAAGGAGTTGACTATGATGAGACTTTCTCACTCGTAGTGGTGCTAAAGTCTGTTGGAATTATGTTAGTAGTTGATGTGTTTTCAATTATGAAATCTGGTAGATGGATGTCAAAACATCGTTTCCTTAACGGTTTACTTGAGGAAAGGTTGTATGTGATACAACCAGAAGGTTTTGTCAGGCCTAAGGATGCTAAAAGGTGTGCAAGCTTCGGTGATCCTTCCATGGACTGAAGCAAGCATCTCGGAGTTGGAATATACGCTTTGATGAGGTGATCAAAGTTTTGATGTTTATACAAAGTTTACGAGAAACTTGTATTTGCAATAAAGTGAGTGGGAGCACTATAGAATTTCTGATAAGTATATGTGGATGACATATTGTTGATCAGAAATAATGTAGAGTTTCTGGAAAGCATAAAACGGTCATTTGGAAAGTGATTTTCAAGGGAAGACCTGGATGAAGCTACCTAATTGTTAAGCATCAAAATCTATGGAGATATATCAAGATGCTCGATGAGACTTTCAATGAGTGCATACCTTGAAAAGATTTTGAAAGAGTTCAAAATGGATCAGTCAGAGAAAGAGTTCTCGCCTGATTTGTAAGGTGTGAAAGTTGGGTGAGACTCAAAGCTCGACAATGGCAGAAGAAAGAGAAAGGACGAACGTCGTCCCCTATGCCTTAGCCATAGGCTCTATATTATGCCATGCTGTGTACCGCACTTGTGTGTGCCTTGCCATGAGTCCATCAGGGGGTACAAGAGTGAACTAGGAGTGGATCACTGGACAGCGGTCAAGATTATCCTCAGTAACTAAGAGACTGAGGAGATGTTTCTCGATTATGGAGGTGATAAAGAGTTCGTCGTAAGGAGTTACGTCGATACAAGCTTTAACACTAATCCGGATGACTCGTAGTAGCAATCTGGATACATATAGTGGAGCAGCCATTTGGAAATAGTACCAAGTGGAGTGTGGTAGTAGTGTTTATGGTTTGACATAGAGATTTGCAAAGTACACACAGATCTGAATATCGCAGACCCGTTGACTATAAGACCTCTCTCACATGCAAAGCATGATCGAGCCCCAGAACTCATTGGGTGTTAGATTCATAACAATGCGAATCACATGGTGATGTGAACTAGCTTATTGACTCTAGTGCAAGTGGGAGACTGTTGGAAATATGCCCTAGAGGCAATAATAAATTAGTTATTATCATATTTCCTTGTTCATGATAATCATTTATTATCCATGCTATAATTGTATTGATCGGAGACTTAAATGCATGTGTGGATACATAGACAAAACCATGTCCCTAGTATGCCTCTAATGGACTAGCTCGTTGATCAAAGGATGGTTAAGGCTTCCTAGCCATGGACATGAGATGTCATTTGATAACGGGATCACATCATTAGGAGAATGATGTGATGGATAAGACCCAAACTACAAACATAGCATATGATCGTGTCAGTTTATTGCTACTGTTTTCTGCAGAAAATCCATATCTCTCTTATCCATTTAAAGCATATGGATTTAGAGCATATGGATCAATCTATTTATAATTATAAGAATCGAATGTGTTTGTTTTTATGTTATTTTGTGAAGGAATGAAAACAATTCTATATAGAATGGGTTGGGAATTATGCCTAGATCCCGTGGAAATGGAAATTTCATTGATAAGACCTTCTCAATTATAGCCAATATTTTATTGCGAATAATTCCGACAACCTCAGGAGAAAAAAAGGCATTTACTTATTATAGAGATGGTGCGATTTGACTCTTTCAAGTATATGTTCCTATGACCATGAGATCACGCAACTCACGGATATTGTAGGAGTGCCTTGTGTGTATCAAACATCGCAACGTAACTGGTGACTATAAAGGTGCTCTACAGGTATCTCCGATGGTGTCTGTTGCGTTGGCATGGATCGAGACTGGGATTTGTTACTCCGTGTGACGGAGAGGTATCTCAGGGCCCACTCGGTAATACAACATCACAACAAGCCTTGCAAGCAATGTGGCTAAGTGTTAGTCACGGGATCTTGTATTACGTAAGGAGTAAAGAGACTTGCCAGTAACGAGGTTGAACTAGGTATGGAGATACCGATGATCGAATCTCGGGCAAGTAACATACCGAAGAACAAAGGGAACGTTATACGGGATTAACTGAATCCTTGACATAGAGGTTCGACCGATAAAGATCTTCATAGAATATGTAGGAACCTATGTGGACGTCTAGGTCCCGCCATTGGTTATTGACCATAGAGGTGTCTCGGTCATGTCTACATAGTTCTCAAACCCGCAGGGTCTGCACACTTAAGGTTCGATGACGTTTCGGTAGTGTAGAGTTATGTATGGTGGTGACCGAAGTTTGTTCGGAGTCCCGGATGAGATCACGGACATCACGAGGAGCTCCGGAATGGTCCGGAGGTAAAGATTCATATATAGGAAGTCCCAGTTTGGTTTCCGGAAAAGTTTCGGGCTCATCGGTAGTGTATCGGGAGTGCCGGTAGTGTACCGGGAGTGCCGGTAGTGTACCGGGAGGCCTCCGGGAGGGGTATTTCGACCCCAAGAGGTCCATGGGCTGTGGGATAATAATAACCAGCCCTTAGTGGGCTGGGAAAACAGCCACAAAGGCCCATGGCACAGGAGAGAAAGTCCTAAAGCAAAAAGTGGAAAATCAGCCAATAGGAGGCAATCCTACTCCAACTAGGATTGGAGGTGAAGTAGGATTGCTTCCCACCTCCTATTTCGGCCGACCCAAAGGCCTTGGCTGCCTCTCCTCTCCTCTCCTCCTATATATACTAGTGGATTGGGTGGTTTTTGGACAGAATTTCCGGCCACGTGCTACCCGTTTCACCGGTGCACAGTTTCTCCTCTAGATCGGTTTTCCGCAGCGCTTAGGCGAAGCCCTGCCGGAATCACTCCACCACCATCACCGGAGCGCCGTCACGCTGCCAGTGAACTCTCTCTCCTCTCCACCTCCACTTGCTAGATCAAGAGGGTGGAGATCGTCATCAAGCCGCACGTGTGCTGAACGAGGAGGTGCCGTCCGTTCGGCGCTAGATCGGAAGGACCGTGATTGAGATCGCGAGACGGTTCGTGATGAGATCGCGGAACGGATCATGATGAGTTCACGGAATAGATCATGATCAAGATCGTGAGACAGATCGTGATGAGATCGCGGGACGGATCGTGATGAGTTCACGAGACGGATCATGATTGGATCGCGGGACGGATCATGATGAGATCGCGGGACGCTCGGCGATTTGGATCGCGAAGATGTTCGACTACACCAACCGCGTTTCTTAACGCTTCCCGCTTAGTGATCTACAAGGGTATGTAGATCCACTCTCCCTCTCGTAGATGCTCATCACCATGGATAGGTTTGCGTGTGCGTAGGATTTTTTTTGTTTCCCATGCGACGTTCCCCAACATTTGCTTCGTTAGATTATCCGGAGTGCGAGGCTTGTTACGTAGAGTCACTCACGTATGAAGATCATCAAGTAGGCAAGTCACTTTGATCATGTTTACCCATGTTTTATATGCATTAGTTCTACCATCTTCCCCAATTGCATGCAAGATAGGTTAATTGGAAACTTGGTTACATTGTAGTAGTATCATGTGGTAGGTACCCCCTCTCAACCCTTGACACATTGGCCCCGGGAAACGTTGTTTTACTTTTTTCTATGCTATTAGTAGACGGGGTTGGTTGTGTGATTCATGAGAGTTGAGAGAGTTAATAATTTCAAGACCTACATAATGATCAAGATTTCAAGACTCCAAGTTTTCAACATACCTCTGGGTGGATGATGGTTGAACGGCACCCTGGAGAAACCAGTGGATTTGCCTAGGTGATGCTGGAGATGGCTAGTATTCACGCGGAAAGGTCCACCCAGGCACAAAGAGATGGATGGATGCTTTAAGACCCAAGGCTTACCTGCACAGCCACAAGTCATTATGGGCTCTGGCTTGGTTGGATATCGTGGTGACCCTGGACAGGCGGTGCTACGAGATGTAGAAGAACGGTAGGAAAGGATGGGCACCGACAGAGTCGCAGGGAAACCCTTTGGAAGACCATGTTTTGGTCATACGTTTCTCAAACACCCTGAAGTGCGAGAAATCAAACGGAGGCGACCAAATCTTGTGGGGAACATGTGCAAAACTCTGCAGAGTACTCAAACCTAATCGATTAGCCGTGTCCACGGTCATGGACAGCTTGAGCCAAAGGAATTGAAATTTCCGGAAACCTCAACACGATTAATATGATGATGTGGGTATTAATAACTTGGGTATGAGAATTGGTTGGTGGAACCATCTCATTAATCAACCAACTTAGTAATAATTTTTGCTTACCCCTCTCTTGATGTAGGAAAAACTTGGCTTTACGCAAAAACTTACTACCCCACCTGCCATATATATGCATATAGATTAGATGATTATATTTTCACCCCTTCTAGTGACTTTGCCGGCATATTCCATATGCTGACCTACATGGCTGCAACTTATCATGTTGCAGAGTATTTTTCCGACCAGGAGTGAGGATACGCTCTACGCTCGGTGAGATGCCCTTGGAGTTAGATGGACTCATCTACCTTCGACGCTTCCGCAAGATTTAGATATTCTCATGAGTTGGCCTTCAACCACTTTATTGTAATTTTTATTGTAATAAAGGACTCGATATGAGATTTCGATTAATATAATGCTGTGTGATTTCCCTTTGATATATACATTGATGTACCGTGTGTGTACCAGCATGATCTTGGGATGGTACGGAAACACCGGAGATTCGACCTTTCAGGTTGGGTCGCTACACAAAAGCTGCCTTGGACGCCTGGGGTCTCTGCTGATATCCTGGGTTGGGTGGGTGGGAAGAACCACGACCACCGAACTGCTTGTGCTGCTGAGGAGGACGAAACGAAGGAGGATTTGGCACCCAATACTTCTGCTGCTTAGGAACAATCTGAGAGCTGGAAGAAGATGAATATGAATCCCTTGAACGTTTCCTTGAGTTCTCCAACTTGAACTGAGTTGCCTCGACCTTCAAAGCCATGTTGTCGAACTGATCAAACTCATGAGGCTCTTGAAGGACTAGACCTGGCAGAAGCTCATCCTTGAGACCACCTCTGAACTGATCGATCATCGCCTTGTCATCTGGAACATCTTGCTTAGCATAGCGGGCAAAATTCTAGAACTCGATGTTGTATTGATAGACAGACTTGCTTCCCTACTTCGGGTGCCTGAACTTCTCACGTATCTCCTCGACAAAGCTTGTCAGAATGTAATGGGCCCGGATGTCACGACGGGAATCGTCCCAAGTAACAACACGATCACCCCTGGAATCCTTGTACTACTGCCACCAATCAACTGCCTGACCCTTGAGCTGGAACGATGCAAATATGACAAAGTCCTCTGGTCTGACATTGCTGCACTAAAAATGCTTACTCATATCACGGAGCCAATCATCAGCATGAGAAGGCTACTCACAACAGGTGAAAGACTTGGCTTGGTTTGCAAGGAACTGGTTGAGCGTCGCAAACTGAGGTTGATTCTAAAAATTCCCTTGAAAGCCTTGCTGACCCTGGTCTCTTTCTTGCAACAGCCTGAGCAACATATGAGTGTTCACATTGGTTGCAGCCATCATAGCTTGCCAAGCTTCTAGAGGAGGAGGCGGTGGCGGGGGTGGTGGAACATCAGCCTGCTCCTCACCACGACCCGGATTCCCGCGAGTTGGTGGAGCCATCCTGAAGATGGACAAAAACATCAGCAACTCATTGATAAGATGAAACAATAGCTGAATAAAATGCTTGAAAGAATTGCACAAAAAACATCATAGCCTTCCTACTGAAAAAATAGTAAGAATGCTTTCTTCGGTTTTGCGATAACATCATCAGATATTAGAAGCCACTTGCAATAACACAAAAGTATTGAGCTAATGTTGCTCGGAACAAATGTATATGCCCACATACATCTGAAGAAGATGATCCTAGATAACTATAAGAGTTCCCACCTAAGAACTTTCGAAAACTTTCTAGTTATGCAATCCAGTGTGGGGGGTACAAGGAGGAAATATCTCACACAACTAGCAAACCTACACCCCAACTGTATCCATCCTTCAACACATAACTAGAGGCTTTCGCAGATCCATCTAATCTCGAATCCTCGAAAGCACAACGATACTAAACCATGGTGGTACCCCGGACGCCTCCCTAGTACTAGGTGACTCTGACCTTATCTCACCACGACAAGTATTTAAGTAATTCCGAACACTCTCCGTCCTAAGATATCAAGGAAGTTGAATGATAACGATGTGCCAACATTCCCTGGAGCTCAACTCCCCGAAAGAAATCAAGTCAGACAGGAGGCACCAAGACAGAACCCTGTCACATCGGTATCATATAGACTCCAAAATACCCGCGTGATCCTAAGAAAAAATTTGAGCGAGAAGAGGAGTAGAATCAAAATTCCTAAGTCGAATACCTCACCAGAGCATAGGAGAGGAGTAAAAACAATCCTACTCTCTGATATAGCTAGACTCAAAATAGTTTTACTAGACTCGACTCAGCCAAGTTCGATCAAGCCAAGGGCTCCTATGGTCGTATGGCTCTAATACCAACTTGTCACGCCCAAGATGCACGCCTATCCATATTAAGGCATGCGGGCCTCGACCAGGGATAGAGGCACATCTCGACGTTTGCAAGTATAGCATCGTTACATCATACATTTAAGAAGAGAGGAGTACATGAGTTGGCTTACACTCGCCACATGCTAAATTACAATTCCACACAAAGAGTTCAAACATCAATCTGAAGGCAGGGTCCGGCTACAGACGAAAACAAATGATAAAAGCAGATGCAACGAAACTATCTTGCTAGCCCCGAAGATCACGACCACGGTCCTCTACTCATCTGGATACGTCACATACATCCTGCTGCATTCCTCGTCATACTCCCACTGGAGCTGCGTCATGTCATCTGTCACGACCTCATCTGTACTTGTACCTAAATTGTTGTAGTAATCTGTGAGCCACAAGGACTCAGCAATCTCACGCCCGGGTACCGAGAGTGTTCAAGCTTATAGGTTGGGATGGGATATGTGTTTAGTGTTTATCAGCACTAAGCATTTATGGTGACTAATCTTACGTAACATGAAAGTAAATATGTGGTCTACGATAAACGATCGAATCTAGAATGACCTCTATGAGATCCTGAACACTTACTTACGTCAATCATAACCCCACTGTGTTCTCTATCGGTTCATGTTCATGAGCAGAGACGATCACGGTTACTCACACAGTTGGTGCATTTTATTAGAGTTTTCTTCAAGTTAACTTAACCAGGTGTTAAACAAATATCCAAGTTGCCACATAATCGTGGGCACGGCTTCCCGAAAGATTTGACCCTGTAGGGGTGCTCCAACTAGTCCATCATAAATTAACCACACTCCACGGGAATAGCCTCGACCACGGATCTCGTGATCATCCTAGGCAACTCCAAAGGAATTCCAACACCTCGAGATAGCCCAAAGAAAGTCAGAGCCCCTCACGTAAGACACTCGATAAAGGTAAAACAAATCCAGCAAGACCACCCGACGTGTCGAAGAACCCGATAAGAGCCGCGTATCTCGTTCTCACGACACGATGGATAAGTGAGGCGTATGGAGGCCTGATAGAAATCTCCCGAGTTTCCCCATGTTGGGCCCGCAAAGTGCTCTAGTTTGGACCAACACTCACGAGGATCACTGGCCCAGGGGTTGATTAATTATCCATGGGATTGCAAAGCCCTATGCAAATTTTATTGTTATTAAGCAAATGTAGTACCAAAGTTGGGTCTTGCCAGATAAGTTTTAATCTCAACAGAATGAACAAGGGGGTCCCCATAACAACCCCGAGCATGTTAGGAGCGCAAAGTACGGAAACATAACACCGGTAACAAGAAACTATGGCGGTAACAGCGAAACAAAACACCTAGCAAAAGGCCAAGCCTTCCACCAATACCAAGATATATATGTGCATTAAATTAAATAACAGATAATATTGTGATATGCCAAATCCATGTTATCACATGGATCAACCCATACCTGCAACTAGAACGCTATAAGAGGGGCTGAGCAGCGGTAACTTAGCCAAACAATGGTTTGCTAGGATGTGGAGGGTTAGAGGCTATCATGGCAATTAGGAGGTTGACATTCAAGTGGTAGTTAGCACAATTGTAACAATAAGAGCGAGACAACTAGCAAGCGAAAATAGTATCGGGATCCGGGTATGATCATCTTGCCTGTTGGTCCTTCAGAGGGACAAGTAGCGGTATCCTCTTAGTGGTACTCGCCTGGATCTTCGTACTCAGGTTCAATGTTCGCGTCTACCCAAAAGAAACAGCAAGAATAAACAAACAACCATGGTGCAATGCATAAGCAAGAATGATGCATGCCTATATGAAGATTTTTAGCATGGCAATCCTAACTAGTCATGTTTCACATGCAAAGGATTGGTTATTAATGAATCTGGACAGAACCTTATGTTGAGTTATTTATACATGCATTAACATGGCAAATATGGATACATCATGGAAAAACTATACAAATGCATATGTAGAACGTAAGAAACAGAGTTACGGTTCTCACGCTACGCTCCCGGTAAGATACGAAGGCGAAACACAAGGCAAGAAGGCCCTGGGCTTTTCCCTGGCATTCCAAGGTAGCCACTGGTTAGGCAATGAAAAACCAACCACAATAGAGTCAAAGATCAAGCAATTCCATGGAGTATAGCTCCCACAAGTCACAAAACACTCACACAAACAATCTGCCACAAAACAGCAACATAGCAACTTTCATAGCCAATAACTTGAGCTACATGAATCCTACAACCACAAACAAGGCATTTACAGAAATTACATAACATGCTTATCAACTTATACAACTACACAATCTGGAAAGGAGGCACACATCAATAAGCATGAAGCTCACAAGTTGGCATGATGAAACAGAAATCTGGGACTTAGTGAAAATAACAGTTTTCTGGAATCTGAGTTAATCTGGTAGCAAGTTGACAGCAGAAACTAATGGTGTTAGAGACCACCTCATGTCATGAAAATTAACAGGATGATAGAAGACAACATCTACTTCAAATCACTAGCACCGAGCTTGAGCTAATTCACAACATATCACAAGATAGCAACCACTCTTCATGGCATAAAAATATTATCAAATTCTCAGACAGGAATATTTAGCATGGTTGAAACAGCAACATTAAGTTAACTACTTTGCAGCAAGTTTCCCACTTATATGTGTGGTTATCATGTCAAATAAAAATACCATGGCATAATAGACATAAAACACTAACACTTCCATGTTGGCACATCCCCCAAAGCAAGCATGGATTAAATCATGCAAAAATGACAAAGTAGCATCACAACAGAAAATAGCAGTTTTATGAACTTGCTCAAAATACCAAACCAATACCACCAATGGATTCCTGAGATTTTTCTACCCCAAATTCATGTATCATACTCATATATTCACTTGGATCATTAAGACAGGAACTACATAGCAAAACATCATCCTCTCTTATAAGTGAAAACATACCTAAAATGCTCATGTGCAAAAATGATCATGTACAGATTTGGAATTATAGCTATAATTGGAAATGGGCTAATTATTAAAATAAAACAACAAATAACACAAATAATTTAGTGTATGACAAGTGGGGCATGGCCCACTTGTCACACACACACACACACTCAAACACACACACACACATACACAACACACACGCACAAGCATACACACACACACACACACTACAGCCACACCAGATCCTGGCTATAGCCACACTAGATCTGGCCATACATGCAACATGACACACCAGATCTAGCACCACATCAGATGTACACACGCAACAGCACACGAGCCACTCAAAAAAAAGGAAAAACACCGGGGGGAGCGGGATTCAAACCCCGACCTGCGGGTCGATCCCCGAGCGCAACACCACTGCGCTGCGGTGCAACGACTGAACATAGTAGGTTACTAACCCCTCTAGTACTAACACTCGACACAAACCTAACGAAACTGAACTCGCACACTCCGCGGCGATTGAGGAATACGCGACGGCGAACTATGGCACACTCCGCGGCGACAAAGGAATACGCGACAGCGAACTACGGCGACGGCAGCGCTATCAGGCGCCTCCGCGAGGGGAAGGCGTTGTGGGGGCTACTGCACCTACGGGGATCCATCCCTTGCTCGCCTCGCGATGAGGGGGGTGGAGGCAACGGCCCTCAAGGCCCTGCCTTGATAGAACGTCGGCGACGGAACGCACTACGGCGACGACGAGCAGTGGTGACGGGGTGCAGGCAATGAAGCGAGACGCGGCGACTCACCAGGGGAAGGACGACAACAAGCCCGATCACGCGAATAGGAGGAAGAAGCGGCGACAAGGCTTGCCCGAAGCAGACACAAGAACGATGCTGGAGCACCTTGCCAGAGCTCCGACGGGGACGACGCCTTCGAGGATGGGGGAGCCTGGCCCCTCCTAGCAATGAGAATGGAACGCGGGGACAATCCCCAGCCTCCACGACAAGCCGGGAGTGGCGGAGGCCACCGGGAACGCGCTGACGACGGCGACGAAGATCGGCAACTCCCTCTCTGAACCACTCTCCTCACTGAACTCTCTCTAGACTTACATGACAGAGGAAGGAATAGGAGGGGAAAGGAAGAGGGAGGAGGAGAAGGGAGATGGCGGCAGCAAAGAGGAACCCTATGAGGGAGGCACGCACACCCAGGCCTTTTAAAAGGGGGGCAGACGGCGTCCACGATGTCCATGAGCGCGGGCACTCGCTTACTCTCTCTACTCTCTGACGGAGGAAGGGGACGGCGACAACACTCCGTCAAGCGCGGTTGGGCTGCGAGCACGTGACTGTTGGGCCGTGAGGAGAGAACACCGGCCCAATTCCTCTCTCACACACTTAGAGAAATAAAACCAGCAGGTTTTTATCATTTTAAATGGGTAGAGCAAAACAATTACCCCAGGGGAAATGAAGAGGAATATTTTTAGAAACAAAATACTTTTGAGACGAGAAGAAAATCCTCCACTCTATAAAAATGAGTAGAGGATTTTTAGAGCAAGAAAATTAAATGGTTTGATTAAACAACATCCCCTTGTAATATAAATCCCCCATAACATAAAACTCAAAACATCAAAAGACCAACACACATAGACTTAAAATATTATTGGCTATCCCTTGAACATTTTAAACAATTTATTATCAAGTTAAATCTGTTGATAAAGATAATAGGAATAAAAGGTTATTTGGTATGTTTGTTTGAAACAAAAGAGAGGGGGGGGGAGGAGCTGATTCCACACACATCACAAGACCACTCAAAACACTTCAAGGTCAAGAAGCACACCACATAAACCATATAAATGACATGATGATGATGTGCATGATGCAAGATGCATGAAACAATGGTATGGCAAAGACAAACTCAATTCATTCAACACATGACAACAAGGTTTATATAGGATTACAATGCCATAACAGGTAGGGACAACACTTGGGTAGTCACAGCGGAACGCGCCAATGTGGAGGTCCTGCGAGGCCTCAAGGCAAGGAGCTTCAACAAGAAGTTTCAAGCTTGTAGCAGGGGTTGGGTCGATGAGCTTCAGTCGGTGTTGTGGTCCATCCGCACCACCGCAACTAAGCCCACCGGCGAAACCCTGTTCTTCCTCGTCTACGGAGCCGAAGTAGTCCTTCCTCATGAGATCAAGCACCGATCCCCGCGGGTCTTGGCATTTGACGAGGAGCGCCAGGAGACTGGGCGGGGAACGGACCTCGTGCTCGGAGAGGAGGTGCGTCGTTGGGCCTCACTCCGAGCTACGCGGTATCAGCAAGCCTTATGGAGCTACCATTGCCGCAACATCCGCTCCAGGACCCTCGAAGTTGGTGATCTCGTCCTAAGTTGGGTTCTCCCTAGGGAGGGCTTGCACAAGCTCTCGCCCATGTGGGAGGGCCCGTTCAAGGTCGTTCACGTCTCCAGGCCGGGCGCCGGGCGCCTGGAGACTCAGGATGGGGTCCCCATCCAGAACGCCTGGAACATCCAACACCTCCGGAAGTTCTACCCGTGACACTCTCACGTAATGATGAGTGGGTTGTACACTCCTGGGCCCCCCTGAGGACGCGGATGGGTCCCTCCCATGCAATGTGGCAGCCACAGCCCGGAGCTGGCGGAGAAGACAATACTGCCCATCAATGGCTATGCCCATGCAATGTGGATGCCCTATGCTCGGTCCTGGGGGGGGGGGGAAACGAAGGACAATCTAAGTGCCGGACGTGGCTGTTATTTGCGTTTCACTTGTTTGCATTTCCCAGCTTTTATGAAATCAAATCCGGAGTCTTTCCAAAACACGTTTTAGTTAAAAAGGTCAAAGTTTTGTTTTCTTGCCATCTCAAATGTTCTTCTCTTCCTCCAAGTTAAGCATTCACCTGCTCCCCTCCCCCTTGTACCCCGCGAGTGGGGGCTGGGGGGCACGGTGCTTACACCTTGCCAAGGCCTTGGCACCCGGATCCTCGCATGGTACTCACAGGTGGGTTAGTAGGCGCACCCCGCCTCGTGCTCGCCCAGAGGCTCCATTGTCGGCCCGACGCGCCACCTTGGAAAGGAAACAATTTTTTCTTTAGGCAGCTTGAGTGTCAAAGGGGGCTCCTGAGCATCGAGCCTCACGAGCCTTACCGGTCGCAATGCCACTCGACCCTCCTGGTGCATCAGGAGTGTCGGGGCTTCGCTCCGTGAAGTGCGTCCTTGGTTTCTGGTCGTACCTAACAAAGTGGGGAAATGTGCGGGACTAAGACCTATCGACGTAGGGCTACTCGGACTACAACTGGAAGCCTCAGGAAGCCTTAGGAAGCCCGGCCTACTCGGAGCAGGAAGCAGAATTTTCGGAGGGGGCCGCTTGAGCGTCTAAGGGGGCTTTTGAGCGTCATGCCTCAGGAGCCTTACCGGTCATAATGCCACCCGACTTCCTGGTGTCGTCCTTGGTTTCCGGTCGGCATCGGGAGTATCGGGGCCCCGCCTTGTGAGGAATGTCCATGGTAAGATGGTCATACCCCACGATGGTAGGGAAATAGGAGGGACTGGGACCTGCTGACGTAGAGCTGCTTGAGTGTCAAAGGGGGCTTCTGAACATCGTGCCTTAGGAGCCTTACCGGTCATAATGCCACCCGACTTCCTGGTGCTGTCCTTGGTTTTCGGTCGGCATCAGGAGTACCAGGACCCCGCCCCATGAGGAGCGCCTAGGGTAAGATGGGCGTACCACATGATGGTAGGGAAAAGCGCGGGACTGGGACCTGCATACATAGGGCGCTGTCTGAGCCCCCAACTCACCTCAACCGCAAGAAGAAGAAGCCTGCCGGGCGTGCGGACCCTGCGGGCACCAGAGCCGCACCCCACAACCCGAAATGCTACCGCGGGACTATCAAGCTAAGTATCCTAATTGCGATCGGGAGGCGACTCTAGTTGATGAAGTGCAGAAGATACTAATAAAAAGGGGCAGGTGCCCGAATGCATTACATGCCCACAGGGCCCCCTTAGTTTTTGTGTTGCGGGAGCAAAAGAAAAGGAGGAGAAAGGAAGTGAGAAGCTGCACGGGGCATGTCACCTCAGGAGTCCGACGCCGACGCACCGGCGTTCAGTCGGTGTCCCCCTCCTCCTTCATGGCCCCACGGAAGCGCCCTGGGGTGGACGTCCCCTGAGCGGGAGAAGGGCGCCGCAGCGGTGGACTACCTTCCGAGACCTGGGCGCGGCGGTGCGCTGTAGCTATTGTCGCTGCTGTCGCTCGGGCTCTCCTCAGAGGGTGTGTCACTGCTGCTGGAGGTGTGGCACCCGTCATGAAGGGCAAGCTCATCCCCAGGACCACCACGGCCGACGTCTTCCGGGCAGCACCCCGGGCGCTCGCCCTCTCCCTCGAAGAACTTGACGAAGAGCGTCGCCTCCCCGTCGTGCTTGAAGTGGAAGCTGCACCTCCCCCTCAGGCCGTGCGCACGGGCGAACGCTTGCCACCCGCGGTTCAGGTACACATAGCCTTTGGGGGTGACCTCGACCTCCACCCAAGATGCCTCGCTGCAGCAGACGTCGACCTGCAGCCATAGGTCGGCAGGCACTCCAGCGGGGAGGGCCTCCATGAAGCAGCTCGGGAGTTGGAACCAGGCGGCTTCCGGCATGTTTGTCCACGTCACAAACGCCAGGGCCGAGTCGGACGAATGGAGCCGCGGTCGCGGCGGCCGGGTGGCCATCGCAGACCTCCCACCTTGGCCGCCACCGAGTTCACCGTCGCGGATGCCAGCGCTGGACGGTGTTCCCCGCGGCCACCATGGCACGTAGGAGCTCGGTTGTGCTTGCCGGGAGCTGCCCCGGCGCCATGGCGTATTTCTGGGGGCGACTGCGACCCCTTCGAGGCGGCGGGGCGGCATGGCCATCCCTGGGAGACATCCCCTTCTCCGTAGTGGAAAACTTCCCCGTCAACGCCATTGCTGAGAGCGGGCAGTTCGAGAGGTGTCGAGACAGAGAAGACGAACATGGATGAGGGTTTTCTTGCCCTCACCAGTTTATATACAGCCAGAGGCCTCCCTGCACCCCCTCACGTTCCGAGGGCACGCGGACCGTCGAAGGGTCACGTCCGCGTGGCCCAGGGCAGCAACAGCATTCAATGGGATGCAATGATGACCGGCGCTGCGCCCAGGTGTCGCATTAGTTTGACTAGGAGTGGTTCCGGACGCCCTCGGGGAGCGGAGGTGCCACCGCCGAAGCGTTTGACGCGTGCCAAGCCTGACTCGCAGGCGTTTGGGGGGCCACTGCGCTTCGAGTCGTCCCCCAGGCTTCGCCCGTAAGCCAGCTCGAGCCCGCCTTGGTCCCGGGGCTACTGTCAGCGTTCTGGGAATGGGGGTACCCAGTCCTGCCTGCCAGCGACCTAGGGCATGGCCCACTTCATCAACCAATCGGGACCAGGCGAGGCCCCACTCGACACAAGGCCCTCGCGAGGGACCAAGCCTCGTGAGGAGGAACAACGACAAGACCCATGAAGGGTAGGCCTCCCCAAGGCCCCTCCGGAGTGGCAGAGCTTCCTATGTAAGACCCGGCCTTAGGAGTCAAAGATGACGCAAGGAAGGACATGCGAGCACCAGTACCCCAGGCGGCGCAGTTTCCCCTTTGGTGCAAAGGGAGGAAGGACGTATGCAGGTTCCCAAAGCACCCCCAAAGGCTTCCATTTCGGTGCATGAAGACCCCAACCACCCATCTCGCAGGGTGGACGACATCGCTGAGCCCGCCCCTGTGGGATCGACAAATACTTTCCAGGTGAAGATTGCCTTTGGGAAGGGCGAGCACCAACCCCTGTCCCCCTACGAAATTGGTTGTTGTGGATCCCTTCCCGCCATTGTGATAAGGGAAGAGGACCCGAGCCACCTCTATATAGAGAGCATAGGTTGCACCGTAGAACCGATCTGATCTGACACTTAGTCACTCCACGCACCACCACGAGATAGCCAGCCAAGAACATATCTTGAGCGCCCTCACGAGGCTCAAGTGCATTGTACTACTTCATCCACCCAAACCTCCATGAGAGGCAATCCACCAAAGCAGTAGTAGGGTATTACGCTTCACAGCGGCCCGAACCTAGGTAAACTGTTGTGTTCATCTTCTTCCTCGTCATCGTGTGAGTCCTCTGCTGTGTTCATCGAGTAGCGAGCTAGGTCGGGCGAGGCTGCAGGGGATCTTCGCACACACCCGTGTGTTCGAATCTTAAGGGGTTCTGTGGAGCCCAAAATCCGACAGACTCCATGAACGTGGATGTACGATAGCGCCACCTATCGGAACCACGGGAAAAACATCGTGTCATCAATTGTGTTTGCTTTCCTTACCCTCTCTTTACTTACATGTGCAATGTCTTTACTTTCCGCTGCTATACTCTTAGACATGCATGTGTAGGGTGTACTTGACATACTATGAATGCTAAAATCTGCCAAAAATTAAAATTGGGAAAAAGTAGATTTTTATTTGGTTAAGTAATCTAATCACCCCCCCTAGACCTACTTTCGATCCAAAAAGTGGTATCAGAGCTTTGGTCTCCATTGCATTGGTCTCACAACCTAGGAGAAGTATGGCGTCTAGTCAGGGAAATTATCATCGTAGAGGTCCATACTTTTATGGCACAAATTTTGCTACTTGGAAGCACAAAATGAAAATGCATTTGCTTGGTCATAACCCCTTCGTTTGGGATGTTGTTTGTGTTGGCATGCAAGGTGAATTATTTGAGGAAGGAAAGGAAACCAATCATGAAGCGACCGCAGATGAGTTGAAGATGTTGCAACTCAATGCTCAAGCATGTGACATTCTCTTCAATTGCCTATGCTCCAAAGAATTCAATAAGATCAACCGTCTTGAGAATGCAAAAGAGATTTGGGATACTTTGAATTATATGCACGAGGGTACAGAATCTGTGAGAGAATCCAAGTTGTATGTTCTTCAAAGTCAACTTGACATGTTAAAGATGAAGGATCGTGAAGGAGTCGCTGAGATGTACTCTAGGCTAGCTCTCATCACCAATGAGATTGCCGGCTTAGGAAGCAAAGAAATGACTGGCAAATTCATTATCAAGAAGATACTTCAATCTTTGGATGATCGATATGACACCATTTGCACATTGATCCAAATGATGCCCAACTACAAAGATCTCAAGCCAACGGAAGTGATTGGTAGAATTATTGCTCATGCGATGACACTCAAATACAAGGAAGAGCTTCACCACAAGTCTAGCGGTGCTTACAAATACACAAGTGATGCTCCCGCTACCTCAAGTGACAACCTTGTCACAAATGAAGAGATAAGCCTCATGGTTAAGAAATTCTACAAGAATAGAAGCAAAGATCAAAGCTCCAACTCAAGATATTAAGAGAAGCATTCGTCAAGTCATGACCGAAACTACTACAATTGTGGAAATCCCGGACACTACTTCAATGACTGCATGGCTCCCTACAAACGAAGAGAAGATTCACCAAGAAGACGAAGCTCAAGAGAGGAGTCACCTTAGAGAGACATAAGGAGTAGAGATGATCGTTATGAGCGAAGACTCTCAAGGAGAACTAGGGAATCGGAGAAGGACAATTACACCAAGAGCTACTCAAGAAGGAAACATCAAGCTCATGTTGGTGAATGTGTTTCCGGCTCCGAATCCGACAACCACTCCGAGAGAAGCTATCACTCCAACTCGGACTATAGTCAATATGAAGGTGTTGCCGGAATTGCACTAGTGACTATAAACTCCTATGATCTATTTGATTCACCAAATGAAGGGAGTGGAAGTTGCTTCATGGATAAAGGCCCCAAGGTATCACACCCCGAGTATCTTGATTTCAATAGTGATGAAGATGACTTGTTAATTGAAGATGACTTGCTATTTGACAAAACTAGTAATGTTAGTCAAAATGAACTTGATAGTACTCACTCTAGTATAGATAAGTCGTGTGATGATGATAAGTTGGAAATAGAACGACTAACTAAAGAACTAAAAACTCTTAAGTTAGCTCATGAGTCAACTCTACAAGATCATAGAGAGCTTGTAAGGACACATGAGAAGCTAAGCTTAGAGAAGCTCAACTTAGATCAAGAACATGAGTTCCTTAAAGCTATCAATGACGATCTTCGAAAGAAGACTTCCTCTTATCTAGACAAACGACTTCTCTTATCTACATTCATGCCTCAAGTTAAGTCTAAGAAAGCTAGTAACAAAGGAAAGAAAGGCTCTCCAACTAGTAGCAATAAAAATGATAAATCCAATGATATTGATTCTAGTAGTTCTCTTGATCCCACTAACTCTTCTCTTAGCCAAGTTACACTTGAGCAATAAAATGAACTCTTGAAAGGGATTATAGATAAAGGTATCTACATGAGTCTTGAAGGGTGCAAACAATTTGTTGGGGATTGTACGCAAGCATGGATGATACTCGAAAAATTGTGGTGTTGGCTACTTCAATGCTAATGGAGTTGAATGGGAAGAAGGTCAATACCCCAGTCAATGATATTGCTTGTAGTAACAAAGGAAAGAAAGGTTCTTCAACTAGTAGCAATAAAAATGATAAATCCAATGATATTGCTTCTAGTAGTTCTCTTGATCCCACTAACTCTTCTCTTAGCCAAGTTACACTTGAGCAAGCAAATGAACTCTTGAAAGGGATTATAGAGAAAGGTATCTACAAGAGTCTTGAAGGGTGCAAACAATTTGAGGAGATTGTACACAAGCATCGAGGATACCGGAAGAATCGTGGTGTTGGCTACTTCAACACTAATGGAGTTGAATGGGAAGAAGGTCAATACCCCAGTCCCAAGTTTGTTCCTCAAAAGGAGAAGTATGAAAATACTCTTCCCAAGGGAACAAAAGCTCAAGATGACCTTCCACCACAAGACACCAAGCTCAAGTACAAGAACAAGCTTCAAGAGGACTTAGAATCATATGAAGATGAATCCCAAGCTTTGGTGAAGTGGGTTACCAAGGCTACTACAAGCTCAACTTCTACAAGTGCTAATTCAACACCAAGGATCCCCATCAACTTGATGTGGGTTCCCAAGAAGAAGAACTGGTGAGCTCTTGAGGGGTGACTCCGCCAATGAAAATCACTCACATTCTTTATTGGCAGGAACTATTTGCGAACAAAATCAACATTATGAAATAGTTCAAGGAGTCACACATTCCCTCAAAGGTAAGCATGAGACAAGGTAATCAACAAATCAATGGACATCATCACATATGCTTTGCACTCCATGTCCATAGATATCCTTGTATTTGTCTCTTGTGTGTTGGGACTAACCCATGTAGGTGACAAGAGTAATGAAGCAACAAGGATGCTCCCAAATCTTGATGATCTTCATAAACTCTAAGCATCCACCACTACCTCACCAACATGAATTCTTCGTCGACAAAACCCAAGGCAATATTTTTATTCACAGCATGATATGTGTTTTGCTTTGAGCGTCTTGTATGATATGAGTCTTTGATTTTTAGTTTGCTACAATCATCCTTGCTGCACACATCTTTTGAGAGGGACACACATGAATCGTGAATTTATTAGAATACTCTATATATTTCACTTATATCTTTTGATATAGGCAATTTTGCTCTATGTGCTTCACTTATATCCTTTTAGAGCACGGTGGTGTTTGGTTTTATAGAAATCATTGATCTCTCGCACCTCACTTATATTAGTTTGAGAGTACTTAAACAACATGGTAATTGGTTTAGGTTATGAATTTAGTCCTAATATGATAGGCATCCAAGAGGGATATAATAAAAACTTCCATATTAAGTGCATTGAGTATTATGAGAAGTATGATTCCTTGCATAATGTTTTGAGATATAAAGATGGTAATATTAAGAGTCATGTTAGGAAGTAATTGTGAATTGGTAAAAATACTTGTGTAAAGGTTTGGGATTCCAGTAGCATGCACGTGGTGTACTGTTATGTAAGGAAGTCAGATCATGATTTGTTTGTTGATTGTCGACCTTTGTGTGAGGGTCGTGAGCGTCTGATGGTTTACTCCTACCAACCTCTCCCCTACGAGCATGCGTCTAATACATTGCTTAGATCACCAATAGACTTTTGCAATAAGTATGTGAGTTATTTATGACTAATGTGAGTCCATGGATTATACGCACTCTCACCCTTCCACTTTTGCTAGCCTCTCTAGTACCGCGCAACTTTCGCCGGTGTGATAAACCCACCTTCCTCAAAAGAGACACCATATATCTTTCCTCAAAACAGCCACCATACCTACCTATTATGGCATTTCCATAGCCATTCCAAGATATATTGCCACGCAACTTCCATCGTTCCGTTTATTAAGACACGCACCATCATTTTCATATTGCTTTGCATGATCGTAAGATAGCTAGCATGATGTTTTCATGGCTTGTCCGTTTTTTGACATCATTTGCTATGCTAGATCATTGCACATCTCGGTACACCACCGGAGGCATTCATATAGAGTCATATTTTGTTCTAGATATCGAGCTGTAATTCTTGAGTTGTAAGTAAATAAAAGTGTGATGACCATCATTATTAGAGCATCGTCCCATGTGAGGTAAGGATGATGGAAGCTATGATTCCCTCATAAGTGAGGATGAGACTCCAGACTTTATGAAAAATAAAAGAGCCCAGTGAAGCCCAAATAAAAAAAAGAGGCCTTAGATGCCCACCAAAATGATCAAAAAATGAGAGAAAGAGAGAAGGGACAATGCTACTATCTTTTTTCACACTTGTGCTTCAAAGTAGCACCATGATCTTTATGATAGAGAGTCTCCTATTTTGTCACTTTCATATACTAGTGGGATTTTTTTATTATATAACTTGGCTCATATATTCCAATGATGGGCTTCCTCAAATTGCCCTAGGTCTTCATGATCAAGCAAGTTGGATGCACACCCACTTAGTTTCCTTTTGAGCTTTCATTCACTTATAGCTCTAGTTCATCCGTTGCATGGCAATCCCTACTCACTCACATTGATATCTATTAATGGGCATCTTCGTAGTCCGTTGATACGCCTAGTTGATGTGAGACTATCTTCTCCTTTTCATTCACAACCTCCACCATATTCTATTCCACCTATAGTGCTATATCCATGGCTTATGCTCATGTATTGCGTGAGAGTTCAAAAAGTTTGAGAAAATAAAAGGTGTGAAATAATTGCTTGACTTGTCATCGGGGTTGTGCATGATATAAATACTTTGTGTGGGGAAGATGCAGCATATCCAGACCATATGATATTATAGGGATAATTTTCTTTTGCCATTATATTTTGAAGAGATACAGTTGCTTTGCTAGTATGCTTGAAATATAATTGTTTTTATGTCAACATTAAGCTTTTGTTTTGAGTCTTATGGATCTGAACATTCATGCCACGATAAAGAATATTAAATGGATAAATATGTTAGGTAGCATTCCACATCAAAAATTCTATTTTTATCATTTACCTACTCGAGGACGAGCAGGAATTAAGCTTGGGGATGCTGATACGTCTCCAACGTATCTATAATTTTTTATTGTTCCATGCTATCATATTATCTGTTTTGGATGTTTTATATGTATTAATATGTTATTTTATATTATTTTTGGAAGTAACCTATTAATATAGAGCCTAGTGCCAGTTTCTATTTTTTCTTGTTTTTGAGTATTGCACATAAGGAATCTCAAACGGAGTCCAAACGGAACAAAATCTTTGCGATGATTTTTTCTGGACCAAAAGACACCTACCAGGCTTGGAGTGCAAGGCAAGGGACCTGCCAGGAGGTCACAAGCCACGGGGTGCGGCCACCCCCCTAGCCATGCCTGACAGGCTTGTGAAACCCTGGCAGGACTCCGAACCCTAAGCTTCATCCTATAAATACCCAAATAGTTCGCCAATACCAAAAAGAGCCACGCAAATACTTTTCCGCCACCAGAAGCCTCCATTCCCGAGAGATCCAATCTTGGAGCCTTTTCCGATAATCTGCCATGGGGAGGATTCGATCACGGAGGGCATCTACATCAACTCCATTGGCCCTCTGATGATGCATGAGTAGTCCACCACAGACCTACGGGTCCATAACTAGTAGCTAGATGTATTCTTCTCTCTCTGTGTGCTTAAATACCATGTTCTTCATGATGTTTCATGGAGATCTATCTGATGTAATACTCTTTTACAATGTGTTTGTCGAGATCCGGTGAATTGTGGGTTTATGATCAGCTTATCTATGATTAGTATTTGGTTCTTCTCTGAATTCTTATATTCATGATTTCATATCTTTGTAAGTCTCTTCGAGTGATTGATTTGGTTTGGTCAACTAGATTGGTAATTCCTGCAATGGGAGAAGTGCTTAGTTTTGGGTTCAATCTTGCGGTGTCCTCACCAAGTGACAAAGTAGGGGTAGCGAGGCACGTAATGTATTGTTTCCATCAAGGGTAAAAAGATGTTTTTTTATCATATTGCTTGAGTTTATCCCTCTACGTCATGTCATCTTACTTAATGTGTTACTCTGTTCTTTATGAACTTAATACTCTAGATGCAAACAGGAGTCGATCGATGTGTGGAGTAATAATAGTAGATGATGAATCGTTTCGGTCTACTTGACACGGACGTGATGTCTACATGCATAATATTGCCTTGGACATCGTCATAATTATTCCCTTTTCTTTCAATTGCTCGACAGTAATTTGTTCACCCACCGTATTATTTTCGTTCAAGAGAGAAGCATCTAGTGAAACCTATGGCCCCCGAGTCTACTTTCCATATTATATTTTCAGATATATAAACCATAAATACCTTGCTACAATTTATTAATTTTTACTTTCTGCAATCTGTTACTTCTATCTCTATCAGATCTCATCTTTGCAAATAACCGTGAAAGGATTGAAAACCCTTTTATAGCGTTCGATGCAAGAGTTGGATTGTTTGTGTAGGTGCATCCATTGGTAACTTGCTTGTTCCTCGTACTGGATTGATACTTTGGTTCACATCAACTGAGGGAAATACTTATTTACTTCGCTACATCACCCTTTACTCTTTATGGAAAAACCGACGCAAGCTCAAGAGGTAGCATAAGTCAACTCAAAATCATTTTTTGTTTAAAAGATATAAAGAAAATAAGGCCAGGGACCAATCTATTATAAATAGAAAACTTTCAAGGGGTTAGACTGAGAAAAGCTGAAAACGCTTTCAAAGGCATACGCCGGCCCGAAGGGAAAGCGTACTCTGGCGGAGGGCGCTTTTAGAAAATGATTCAAAAAGAACGGAACCCCGGCGAGGGGGTACCACCCGTCAGGTTCAAAAATCCCACCGGAGATAGAGGCTGCGGTGGTTGCCGGCGATGATCCATGACGGAGGAAAGGAAACTAAGGGCATGGGCGCACTCACCGCACTATTCTGCGTCTGTGGGAGGTGGAAGGGGTCGCCGAAGAGCACCACGTCGACGGCAGCTTACTCTCTTGCGGACGGCGGCGTCGGATGATGATGGATCTCACCGCAGGGAGTATGTAGCATAAAATTGGGGAGGGGATTAGAGCACTTGGTGCACTAGGAGGCTGGTGACAAGACTAGGGGCGCGGGGGCTCACTCACCAGGAAGGATTTCACCGGGGCCCGAAGCGGATCGAGGCGGCCGGAGTCGGGGAAGAAGACCTCCCTGAGGTCCTCTGATGAGCGTGTCGTTCTTAGAAGGTGAGGTGGAGTGGTTCTCGGCTGGGATGTGGCTCGAAGTCTCCTATTTATAGGCGATCCGAGGCGATTGCCGTGATGGAGTGATCTCCGGTGCCGATCACGGCGAACGGCGGGCTTTGCAGGGGATTACGGCTGCGGGGCAGATTGTTGCATCTCTCTAGTCCCCATTTTAGCTCTAACCTATGCTGATTACGCAGGGAGTAGTAGCTCGACGGAACGGCGACTTCCAGCCATGGCGGGTGCAGGGAGCATGCTTTGCATGGCCCAGGCCACGCTGATGGCTCTGCCGTGCGCGTGCAGGTGGCGGACGGCTACGCGGAGGCTTCTGGTGGTTTGGGCGGCGCTGCACAATGGCGTTCTGCACCAGAGGTCTTTGGTGATGGCAGCGAACAGCCCTGTTGCCGCGGGAAGGGTCGGGGCCGGTGAGCCAGCTCACCATCGACGCCCACAAGCGGCCAACCGACCGCGCGGCGCGGTGGATAAGCGCTAGCCACAGTGCACAAGGATCCACGGGTTCACTGCTCAGATTGAGGAAGTTTCTCTGATGAAACTGAAAAAGTCTGAACCTGCAATGCAACAGTGCACGCCAGCTGTTCAACTGATTACCAGAGGGCTCAAATGAATTTATTTTGGTCTGAAACTTGGAGGGCTTATCCATTGGGGCTTCTAGAGGCTCCCTGATTTTTCTCAGAATTGTTGAAGCAAGGGAGAAGTGCTAACTAGCAAGAAACAGATTCCTGGTCCAAATTTATTTTGAATGTGGTTTGAAAATTTTGAACTATGGACCAGAAGGTCTTTACATAAATGGGTTGTGGGTACTAAGGAGTACTAGTGGTAACTTATTTGAGGTCAAAATCAAAAGGAATCTGGTACTTCCTTTGTAAACTTGAGACCTCAAATTAAAAGGCAGAAATAGATTTGGGGCTTTATTAATAATAAAAAAATTCTAGGTTGGTCCCTTGAGAAAAGATGGGTTGAAACCCTTGGGTCAGAGAGAAAATATTAGAGAGGGGATATGAAATATAAAGCAAGTCCATAGGAAACATGATCACCAAAGTAAGATCTTTAGAAATAAAACTCCAAAGATATTGTCACCAAAATCTTGAGAATAAGCCAAAGTAAATTTTTGTAGGGGAGAAACTCCAACAGAAATTTATTGGAGGTCAGAACCAGTTTTATAAGAAGTTTTTCATCCTTTGAGTGGAAGGGGGGAAATCAAAAAGTTTTAAGAATTCCATCTCAAAGGAATAAAATATTTGTCAAATAAAAATTAAAAATTTGGGGGTGTTACAACACCTACCCCCTTAGGAAAAAGCTCGTCCCCGAGATTTCAGCTACTCCTCAAATAGGTGTGGGTGCTGTGCCTGAAGAAAATCCTCTATTTCCCATGTTGCCTCATCCTCGGCGTAATTGCTCTACTGAACCTTGAAATTTTTTATTGTATTCTGACGGGTCCTCCTTTTAGACTCCTCCAATATTTTTATTGGATGTTCCCGGTATGTGAGGTCTAGTTGAACGTCAATGCTCTCATGAGATACGTGCTTCTCTGGGTTGCTCACACATTTCCTTAACTGTGAGATGTGGAACACGTCATGGACATATGACAGTTCTGCGGGCAGGTCTAGCTGGTAGGCCACTCTGGCTCTTCCTGCAATTATCCTGAAAGGTCCAATAAATCGCGGTGCCATCCCTTGATCCTAAATCTTTGCAGACCTCTCATCGAGGATACTCGGAGGTATACGTATTAGTTCGGCTCAAAATTGATTTCACGGTATTTTTTGTCGCAATAGCTTTTTTATCGACTCTGCGCTGCCTTGATTCGATCTATGATTATTTTAACCCTTTCCTAGGCTTCCTTGAGCATGCATGGGCCGAATATATGGCTATCTCCTGTCTCGGACCAATTAAGCAGGGTAGGACATCTTCGTCCATACAAGGCATCAAAAGGTGTCATTTTAGACTGGCCTGGTAACTGTTGTTGTACACGAACTCGGTGTACACCAGGCTTTCTTCCCAACTGGTTCCATAGGTGAGAACACACGCTCTTACCATGTCCTCTAGGATTTGGTTCACGCGTTCAGTCTGTCCTCCAGTCTGAGGGTGGTACGTTGTGCTGAATACTAGTTGAGTCCCCAGAGCTTGTTGTAAGTGATCCCAATATCTCAACACGAATTGGGTGCCTCTGTCTGATATTATAGTCTTTGGAACTCCATGCATGCAGACAATACGGTCAAGATAAAGTCTGGCAAGCTTCTGTCTAGAGTGGGTGGTCTTTACTGGAATAAAATGTGCCACTTTGGTTAACCTGTTGGTGATGACCCATATGGAATCATTTTCGTGACCGAGGTAGTCCGATAATAAAATCCATGCCTATATCGTCCCACTTCCATTCAGGTATCATGTTTGGCTGTAATAGTCCTATTGGTTTTTGATGTTCGGCTTTAAAGCGCTCGCAGGAGTCACATCATGCGATAAATGTGGCTATATCTATCTTCATGTCGTGCCACCAAAAAATTTCTTGAATATCTTTGTACATCTTGGTCCCTCCTCGATGGATTGAATATGGGATGGTGTGGGCTTCATTCAAAATTTGTTGTTTGAGGTCTTCTATATTTGGTACGCATAACCTGTCCCCATACCATAATATCCCCTTGTCGTCCACGATAAATCTGAGGCCTTACCCGTACTCACTTTTCTTTTTATTCCTTCGATGCTAGGGTGTCCATGCTGAGCTACTTTAATTTGCTTGACCAAGCTGGGTTGTATTTCCAAATTTGCCACGGTGCCTTCCGTGACCAAAACCATGTTGAGTTTGGCAAACTCTCGTTGGAATTCATGCCGTAAATTTTGTAGACTGCCACTGTCTGAGCTTGGGTTTTGAATGAGAGCATCTTCCACAACATTTTCCTTGCCTGGGTGGTAATGAATTCCAACATCATAATCCTTCACTAATTCCAACCAGCGTCGTTGCCGTAAATTGAGTTCTGGCTGTGTGAAAATATATTTGAGGCTCTTATGGTCTGTATATATTTCACAACGATTTCCAAGTAGAAAGTGTTGCCATTCCTTGAGTGTGTGTTATTGCTGCCAATTCCATGTCATGGGTAGCATAATTTTCCTCATGTCGTCGTAGTTGCCTGGAAGCATAGGCAACTACCTTACCTTCTTTCATGAGTACACATCCAAGACCTTTCCTGGATGCGTCACAATATACTTCAAAAAATTTGTGTATGTCCGGCACGATTAATACTGGCGTTGTTGTTAATTTCTTCTTCAATTATTGGAAACTTTTCTCGTAGGCTTCAGTCCACACAAATTTCTTATCCTTCTTGAGTAATTGTGTCATGGGTTTTGCTATGGTGGAAAATCCTTCAATGAATCTTCTATAATATCCAGCCATTCCCAGAAAACTTCGGATATCAGTTATGTTGCCTGGTTGTTTCCACTCAAGTACAACCTTGACTTTTTCTGGGTCCACGGAAACACCTTCTTGGGTTAGTATCTGGCCTAGAAAACCAACTTGTTTTAACAAAATTTCACATTTGCTGAATTTGGCATCCAGTTGATGTTTCCTTAATTCTCCCAGTACAATTCTACGATGTTGAGCATGTTCTTCTGGTGTCTTGGAATATACCAAAATATAATCAATGAACACCACAACAAATTTGTATATATATTTCATAAACACCTTGTTCATGAGATGCGCAAATTATGCGGGGGCATTTGTCAGTCCGAATGGCATTATGGTCAATTCATATAATCCGTATCTGGAGGTGAATGTCGTCTTGGGTATGTCTTCTGATCGTATTTTTAATTAATGGTACCCTGACCTCAAATAAATTTTGGAGAAAACCTTGGCCTGTGCGAGCTAGTCAAACAAATAATTCATCCATGGTAACGGATATTTATTTTTAATGGTGACCATGTTGAGAGCTCGATAGTTCACACATAATCTAAGAGTTCCATCTATTTTATTAACAAATAATACTAGTGAACCCCATGGTGATGAGTTGGCTTTGATATAACCCTTGTCGAGTAATTCTTTTATTTGCTTCTCTAATTCTACCAGCTCAGAGGGTGACATCCTATATGGCTTCTTGTAAATGGGAGCGGTGATAGGTGCTAGTTCAATGATGAACTCTATCTCCCATTCTAGTGGCATACCTGGTAGCTCTTCTGGAAATACATCTGGAAATTCACACACCATTGGAACTCTGCTTAGATATAAAATATCCACTTTGTTTAGCCTTACGTGCGCTGGGGTTGGTCATGTGGTTGTAATTCTTATAGTCTTCTCGTGGTGATGAGTGAGAGTCACAGTCCAATTGGAACAGTCAATAAAACTTTTGTCGGTTGTTAACCAATCTATTGCGAGAATAACATCCAGTCCATTGTGATCCAACACAACGAGGTTTGCCCAAAACTTAAATCCTTTCATCTCTATAATCACACCTTAGTAGTAACTTTGAGTGACATGCTTAACTCCCGGGGACTGTATGGTCATCGACTTGACAGGGAATGTACCGAGTACGATGTCTAGGGCATTCTGTGCTTCATCCTTGGCCACATAGTTTACGTGACCCTTCCTGTGTTATTGGGGTTGAAATTGTTGTGCTTAGGAGCTGAATTATTCCCATTGTTGTTCGGCCTAGGAGCCGAGTTTCTTGGCTTTGGACACTGCTTGGCATAGTGTCCTTCTTCTCCACATGGGAAGCAAGTGATGCTTGGGCGGTATGTGAATTCCTTGTCACTAGCATGAAAATTATTGTTTGGGCGAGGAACTGCAGTTGAGGATTTATTCGCCCCATTTCTCTGAAAATCACTCTTGGCCATGTTGTTGCGAGGCTGAGCAGACTTGTCTCTCTTGCGCTTGCGAATATCTTCCAGGCTACGACGCTCATTTTCTAGCACAATAGTCTTTTCCACAAGGGTCTTGAAATCTGGAAAGGTGTGTACGACCAACTGGTATTTAAGCGCTGGTGCAAGCCCATCGAGGAAATTTTCCATCTTCTTGTTTTCAGTCATATAATCATCATTGGCATGTCGGGATAACTGGGTAAACGGACTGAGGTAGTCTGTTACAGTCATGCTGCACTGCTTGAGATCTTCAAATTCCCTCTTCTTGAGTTTCATCACACTGTTGGGGATGCGCGCCCCACAAAAGCTTTCTATGAATTCTTGCCACGTAATGTTGTTCTCATTGGTGTGCATGCGTAGGAAATTCTCCCACAATGATGCAGCGGCTCCAGTCAAATAATGTGGGGCATCCAATACTTTTTCATGGTTTGAATAGTGAGAAGTAATTAACTTTCTCTTGATATCGTGAAGCCATTTGTCCGCGGAAGCAATAATATCTGAGTACAGACATAAGTAAACAAGTTTGCCTTAAGAAGGCTAGCACAAACATACACAACGGGTCAAAAAGGCAAGGCCTCCTGAGGGAGTCCGGGACTAAGGGGTCCTCGGGCCGTCGGTTCATTCCTCATGGGCCAACCTGTTGGGCTGAACTGCTAAGGACTGAACTGTGAATGAACCTGTATCCAATAAGGAAGACTTTGTAGAATGGTGTGGCCTCCAAGTTCTGAAGATAGGATCTACATATCTATTCCTTTTAAAAGGTCGGTTGTGTGTAACCCTAGGGACTCTCAGTGTTTATATAAACTGGAGGTCCCCATTCGTAGAGGACAGGTGAACTCATCTAGGGTTTAGCTTAGACGGTCTCGAGGTAGATCAACTCTGCAATCTCCATACACATCAATACAATCAAGCAGGACGTAGATTTTTACCTCCTCACGAGGGCTCAGACCTGGGTAAATAATATCTCCTTCATTCGATGTAACCCATCGATCTAAGGCTCAAAGCTCGGGACCCCTACCCTAGATCTGCCGGTTTTGACACCGACATTGGTTCTTTCATTGAGAGTTCCGATGTGAGATCAATAGAAAGGTCGATGGCTCGCTTGGTCATTAGCGATCAACTCTGATGAGGGTACGTCTTCATCCCTGGGCAGGTTATCACCTTCGGTTGCATCACGCTGCAAGCCAACCCGACTAGCCATATGGGTCAGATCGGAAACTTTTCTATCGATCAGGGAACCGGGCTTGAGGACCCAGAATTCTCCGCCCATCTGACCCCCGTCAGGCTCTTGGTCTCGCCCGACGAGTCTGACAACTGTGAATCCTTAACTTCGAGTCCCTTGCCCGGCTCCCCCTTCACAGAGAAGCTGCACCTGTGTTTAGATCCGGCCATAGAGCCCGAACACCCAGAACCGGCTCTCGCCGGAAAACCGTCCCTCGAGGACACTCCGAACAATACTCCGAAAAAACTCCAAGAGACGGACCCGGACAACCTCTCAGCGATAAAGGAGATGCTAGATCGGATCCAGTCGTTGGTGATCACGACCAACCGAAGCCCGACACATGTCGGTAAGGGTTGAGGCCGGATCATGAAGAATTCTATCACCCACCCACCACCCACTTGGTAGCCATCATTGAAGACTTAACTGACATGCTAGATTATGTCTTTGATGGGACGGAGGACATGTATGACGAGGTCGACACCTCGCCCCTCTCAATACGGGGCGGTGGATTGCCAAATCCTCTTACAATGTCTACATGGTGGATACACCCACCAATAAAGACAATATCACCCTCTAGTAGAATGGCAACAAATTCGAGGAGCCGTCAAAATGCTAGAAACAACGCAAGCGGTCCAAGGCAAACAAAGGAAGGGGAGTCATCGTGGGCACCGGAGAAAATGATACACCAGCAGACCCCGAGGACCTCGAAGCCCTAGGGAAACCAGATGAAAACTTTGAGAAGCTTTGCGACCCCGAGGACCTTGATAACTCTAAGGACAATAACTATCTCCCTCCGGTCGATGAGGACGATAGCCTCGAAGACGAAGATTTCAACATCTCAAAGGATCCACAAGACCAAGAACACTTCAGGCGATGGCTTCTAGCCACCGCTCGGAGCATAAAGACCAAGCAAGGGCAGATTCAAGGTAAGCAGGACACCCTCAATGATAGGTGGACTGAGGTCCTAGAAGCCAAAGAAGGGTACGGCGTTGATCGTCCAGACCAAACCAGGAGCTATCCACGTAGACGTTTGCTTCTCCAATTTGAGGACGAGGCTCTCAAGTTCACACCTCCTAGGTACACAAGGCATGATCAACTAGATCGGCCCCCTTGAGGAAGAGACAGAGCGGTTGAAGACCCTGAATACATACCAGAGTTGCCCCGTAGGAGGGGGAAGGATCCAATGTAGTATAGGGATTGGCTCGACCTACGTCAGGACTTGAATAATAGAACAGGCCACACTAGATCCATCTATGGATCCAGAGAATACTCCCCCGCTAGACGGAATGGAGAACAACCTTGGTTTGACCATAGCAACCAAGAACAGGAACGAAACTGGGCACTAGAAGCTGAATTTCGGCACAATGTGGCTTGAGTCAGAGGTGCTGCCCACCCACTGTGCTTTATAGACGAGGTCATGCAGCACCAGTTCCCCGAAAGATTTAAACTCGTAAATATCAAATAGTACAACGGGGCCACAGACCCCGTCGTGTGCATAGAAGATTTTCTCCTACACATACATATGGCCAGGGAAGACGATCTACATGCCATTAAGTACTTACCGCTAAAACTAAAGGGGCCAGCTAGACACTGGTTAAACAACCTCCCCGAAAACTCCATCAAAAGTTGGGAGGAGCTTGAGGACGCCTTCCGGACTAACTTCCAGGGCACTTATGCCCGACAGTTTTGGAACAGGTTCTTAACCAAGAAAAAACAAATTGTCGACTGTCCGGATGCCGAGGCAATTGCCTCCTTTAGGCACAATATCCGGGACGAATGGTTGGCCTGACGGATCGATCAGGACAGACCGAGGACAATGTCCGCCTTTACCAAACTCATGACCCACTTTTGCACGTGCGAGGACAACTGGCTAGCCCGCCATAGTCATAATCCTGAAGATTCGGGCACCTCGGAAGCACGGGATCGAAACGGCAAGCCACGGTGCAATAAAAACAAGCACCGCCATAGCAATGGGGACGCCGATGATACGGGGGTAAATGCTGGATTCCACAGCTCGAAGCCCGGCCAACGAAGGAAGCTGTCTAAAGGGAACAGGGATGGACCTACTGCACTAGAGAAAATAATGGAGAGACACTACCAAATCCATGGCACCCCATACAAACCCGCCACACACACCAACCATCAATGTTGGGTGTTTCGATAGGCTGGCAAGTTAGAAACCCGAGGAACAGGGCAAAGGTCCACACAGCGATGACGATGAGGAGCCCTGCGGACCTAACAATGGAGGCAAAACGCAATTCCCTCTAGAGGTAAAAACTGTGAACATGATATATGTCACACATATACCGAATAAGGAAAGGAAACGCGCCCTTTGGGAAGTCTATGCCGTAGAGCCTGTAGCGCCGAAGTGCAACCCATGGTCGGTTTGCCCGATCACCTTCGATAGGAGGGACCATCTGACTAGTATCCATCACGGAGGTTCAACGGCCCTCATCTTAGATCCCATTGATACATCAATTTTGCATCATGTTTTCCTACTATTATTTATGATGTTTTTATGCATAGTAATGCTTTGGGGAGTAATTCTAATGCCTTTTCTCTCACAATTTGCAAGGCTTACGCCAAGAGGGAGAATGCCGACAACTGGAATTCAGTACCTGAAAAAAGCATGTCAGAGATACCTATTCTGCACATCCTCAATGAAGCTGAAATTTTACGGAGATTTTTATATAATAATTAAGAAATACGGGAGCTGAAAACTACCGGAGGGGGGTCACCAGGTGGCCACCCTCCACAAGGGTGCGCCAGGCCCCCTACCTGCGCCCTAGTGGAGCGTGCCCATCCTGGCCTAAATCCATAGCCCATCTTTTGGTATAAATTCCCAAAAAATCTAAAAAAAATTAGGAGGAGGACTTTCAGGACGAAGCGCCGCCGCCTCGAGGCGGAACATGGGTAGGAGCAGTTTTGCCCTCCGGCGGAGCAATTCCGTCATGGGAACTTCCCTCTCGGAGGGGGAAATCGAAGCCATCGGCATCACCAACAACCCTATCATCTTGGGGAGGCCATTCTTCATCAACATCTTCAACGACACCATCTCCTCTCAAACCCTAGTTCATCTCTTGTGTTCAATCTTTGTACCGGAACCTCAGATTGGTACCTGTGGGTGACTAGTAGTGTTGATCACCTTGTGTAGTTGATTACTATATGATTTATTTGGTGGAAGATTATATGTTCAGATCCATTATACTCTTCAATACACCTCTGATCTTGAGCATGCATATTATTTGTGAGTAGTTACCTTTGTTCTTAAGGTCACGGGAGAAGTCATGTTGCAAGTAATCATGTGAAATTGATATGTGTTCGATATTTTGATGATATGTATGTTGTGATTCCCTTAGTGGTGTCATGTTACCATTGACTACATGACACTTCACCATCCTTCATCCTAAGGGAATGAATTGTGGAGTAGTTATTAGATGATGGGTTGCTAGAGTGACAGAATCTTAAATCCTAGTTTATGCGCTACTTCATAAGGGGCTGATTTGGGTCCGCATGTTTAATGCTATGGTTATACTTTGTCTTAATACTTTTCTCGTAGTTGCGGATGCTTGAGAAGGCGTTAATCATCAGTGGGAGATTGTTCAAGTAAGAAAAGCACCCAAGCACCAGTCCACCCATATACCAAATTATCAAAGTAGCGAACATGAACCAAACCAACATGATGAAAGTGACTAGATGAAATTCTCGTGTAACCTCGAGAACACTTTGCTTATCATAAGAGATAGTTTTGGACTGTCCTTTTACACAAAAGGATTGGGCTACCTTGCTGCACCTTACCTATTGTTATTGTTACTTAGTCGTCACAAATTACCTTGCTATCAAACTACTTGGTACTTACAATTTTAGTGCTTGTGGAAATTACCTTGTTGAAAATTGCTTATCATTTCCATCTGCTCCTCGTTGGGTTCGACACTCTTACTTATAGAAAGGACTACGATTGATCCTCTATGCTTGTGGGTCATCAAGACTCTTTTTTGGCCCCATTTCCGAGGAGTGAAGTGCTCTTGGTAAGTGGAAATCGTTAATGAAAAACATATACTACGTGCTGAAATTTGCTGCCACTTGTCACTACAGAAAGCAATCCTTTGAGGGGTTTATTTGGGGTATATTCACATCGACTGGAACCACAATTAGTTGGCCCTCAACCTACAACACCTACTGAAAATATTGGTTATGAAATTCCTTTGGGTATGTTAGAACAACTACTAGCTAGTCCCTATGCAGGAGACGGAACTGAACATCCTGATATGCACCTAATACATGTGGAAGAAATTTGTTGACTTTGTAAGCTTGCAGGTTTATCTGGAGATGAAGTTAAGAATAAGGTTTTCCTCTTTGAAGGGAAAAGCATTGACATGGTATAGGCTATGTGATGATATTGGATCATGCAACTACAATCTTTTGAAATTCGAATTCCACCAAAAGTTTTATCCTATGCATCTAGTTCATCGTGATCGGAATTATATATATAATTTTTGGCCTCATGAAGGATAAAGTATCGCTCTAGCTTGGGGGAGGCTTAAGTCAATGTTATATTCATGCCCCAATCATGATATCCCGAGAGAAGTTATTATTTGGAATTTTTATGTTTGGCTTTCTCATAATGATCAAACCATGCTCAATACTTCTCGTACTGGTTCTTTTATGAAGAAGAATATTGAATTCAAGTGGGATCTCTTGGAAAGAATTAAACGCAACTCTGAATATTGGGAACTCGACAAAGGTAATGAGTCGGGTATTGACGTTGAATTTGATTGTGTTAAATCTTTTATGAATACTGATGCTTTTCACAAGTTTAGCACTAAATATGGACTTGACTCTGAGATAGTAGCATCTTTCTGTTAATCATTTCCTGCTAATGTTGATCTCCCTAAAGATAAGTGGTTCAAATATCACCCCCTATTAAAAAGGAAATTAAAGAACTGGTCATTGCTAAAGAAGAAACTATCATTTATAATGTTGATCTAGTTGTGCTTACCCTTATATTGAAAAACCACCCTTCCCGATTTGGATAAAGGAACATGCTATGGTATCAACTGTGGTTTGCAAAAGTACTATTAGAGCACCTAAGTCTTCCGAACAAATTAAGGTAGAACCTAGTATTGCTATGGTTAAAGATCTCTTGGTAGAAAATATTGATGGGCATGTCATTTACTTCTGTGATGAAGCTGCTAGAATTGCTAAACCCGATGAAAAAGACAAACATAGACCGTAGTTGGATTACCTGTTGTCTCAGTCAAAATAGGAGATCATAGTTATCATGGTTTATGTGATTTAGGTGCTAGTGTGAGTGCTATTATTTTTACCTTATATCAAGAAATTATGAATGATAGCACCTGCTGAAATAGAAGATATTGATGTTACTATTAAACTTTCTAATAGAGACACCATCAAAACACTTGGTATTTTTAGAGATGTTGAAGTCTTGTGTGGGAAAATAAAATATCCTACTGATTTTCTAGTTCTTGGTTCCCCACAAGATGACTTTTGTCCCATTATCTTTGGTAGACCTTTCTTGAACATTGTTAATGCTAAGATAGATTCTCAAAAAGAAACCACCAGTGTTGAGTTTGGTGATATGTCTCATGAGTTTAATTTTTCAAGTTTAGTAGACAACCTCGTGATAGAGAATTACCAAGTAAGGATGAAATGATTAGTCTTGCTTCCATTGTCGTTCCTCCTACCGATCCACTAGAAAAATATTTGCTAGACCATGGAAATGATATGCACTTGCGTGAAAGAAATGAAATAGATAAAATTTTGTTTGAATAACAACCTCTACTGAAACACAATTTGCCTATTGAAACTCTTGGAGGTCCTCCTCCACCTAAAGACGATCATGTGTTTGAACTAAAACAATTGCCTGACACTTTGAAGTATGCTTATATCGATGAGAAAAAGATATATCATGTTATTATTAGTGCTAACCTTTTAGAACATGAAGAAGAAAGATTATTGAAAATTTTGAGGAAGCACCGGGCTACTATTGGATATACTCTTGATGATCTTAAGGGAACCTGATGCTAAACCCGTTGTTGATCACCAACTATGATTGAATCCCAAGATGAAGGAAGTGGCAAGAACTTAAATATTAAAGCTTCTGGAAGCAGGTATAAGCTATCCTATAGCTGATAGTAGATGGGTGAGTCCCGTTCATTGTGTCTCTAAGAAAGGAGGTATTACTGTTGTTCCTAATGATAAAAATGAGCATATTCCACAGAGAATTTTTACTAGCTATAGGACGGTAATTTATTTTAGAAAATTAAATAAAACTACTAGGAAAGATCATTACCCCTTGCCTTTCATTGATCAAATGCTTGAATGATTATCTAAGCACACACACTTTTGTTTCTTGGATGGATATTCTGGTTTCACTCAAATACCTATGTCACAATCTGATCAAGAGAAAACCACCTTTACTTGTCCTTTTAGAACCTATGCTTATAGACTTATGCCTTTTGGTTTATGCAATGCACCTGCTACCTTTCAAAGATGTATGACTGCTATATTCTCTGATTTTTGTGAAAAGATTGTGGAGGTTTTCATGGACGATTTCTCCGTTTATGGAACTTCGTTTGATGGTTGCTTAAGCAACCTTGATCGAGTTTTGCAGAGATGTGAACAAACTAATCTCGTATTGAATTGGAGAAGTGTCACTTTATTGTTAATGAAGGTATTGTCTTGGGGCATAAAATCTCTGGACAAGGTATTGAGGTGGATCAAGCTAAAGCTGATGCAATTGAGAAAATGCCATATCCTAAGGATATCAAAGGTATTCGAAGTTTCCTTGGCCAGGCTGGATTCTATAGGAGGTTTATTAAATAGTTCTAAAAAAATTCTAGGCCTCTTATTAATCTTTCACAAAAGCATATTCCCTTTGTTTTTTATGATGATTACATAGAAACCTTTGAAACACTAAATAAAGCCTTAATCACTTCACCTATTGTTCAACCACCTAATTGGAACTTCCCTTTTGAAATTATATGTCATGCTAGTGATTATGCTATTGGTGTTGTTCTAGGACAAAGGGTTGATAAGAAATTAAATGGTATCCATTATGCTAGCAAAACTCTAGACAGTGCCCAAAGAAATTATGCTACTACTGAAAAAGAATTTTTAGCAGTCGTGTTTGCTTGTGAAAATTTCCCATCTTACATGTTGATTCCAAAGTTATTGTTCACACTGATCATGCTGCTATAAAATATCTTATGGAAAAGAAATATATGCTAAACCTACACTTATTAGGTGGGTTCTCCTGCTTTAGGAATTTGATTTACATATCGTTGAAAGGAAAGGAGCTAAGAACCCCTTAGCTGATAACTTTTCTAGGTTAGAAAATATTCTTGATGACCCACTACCTATTGATGATAGTTTCCCTGATGAACAACTAGCTGCAACAAATGTTTCTCAAAACACTCAATGGTATGCTAATTACATTGTTGCTAAATATATTCCACCCTGTTTCACATATCAATGAAAGAAAAAAATTCTTCTATGATTTAAGACATTACTTTTGGGATGACACACATCTTTATAAATAAGGACTAGATGGTATTATTAGACGTTGTGTACCTGAGCATGAACAGGAACAAATCCAACTGAAATGTCATTCCGAAGCTTATGGAGGACATCGTGTTGGAGATACAACTACTCATAAGCTATTACAATCTGGTTTTTATTGGCCTACTCTCTTCAAGGATGCCCGTAAGTTTGTCTTGTCTTTTGGGGAATGTCAAAGAATTGGTAATATCGGTAAGCGTCAAGAAATTCCTATGAACTATTCACTTGTTGTTGAACAATTTGATATTTGGTTTTTTATTATATGGGACCTTTTCCTTCCTCTAATGAGTACACTCATATTTTGGTTGCTGTTGATTATGTCACTAAGTGGGTAGAAGTTATTCCAACTAGTAGTGCTGATCATCACCCTTCCATTAAAATGCTTAAAGAAGTTATTTTCCCAAGGTTTGGAGTCCCTAGATATCTAATGACTAATGGTGGTTCACACTTTATTCATGGTGATTTCCTTAAAATGCTTGCTAAATATGATGTTAACCATAGAATTGCATTACCCTATCATACAAGATGGTATATCGGAAAGCTTGTCATTTGCCTCTAGAGTTAGAACATAAAGCATTTTGGGCAAATAAAGAACTAAACTATGACTTCAAACTTGCCAGTCAAAAGAGGTTATTTGATATTAGCTCATTAGATTAATGGAGAACCCAAGCTTATGAAAATGCCAAGTTATTCAAAGAAAAAGTTAAAATATGGCATAACAAAAGAATCCAAAAGCGAGATTTCAAAGTTGGAGAATATGTTCTTTTGTACAATTCTCGTTTCATATTTTTTGCAGGAAAACATCTCTCCAAATGGGAGGGACCCTGTGTTATCTAAGAAGTTTCTCACTTTGGAGCTATTAAGATTAATAATGCCGGAGGTACCAATCCGAAGGTGGTTAATGGACAAAGAATTAAACACTATATCTTAGGTACGTCTATTAATGTTGAAAGCAACGTTATCCAAACCATGACACCTGAGGAACACATAAAATAAACCTTCTAAAATACTAAAGAATCGTGAAAACAAGAGGTACACGATACAGTAAGTAAATGGTCTCCGAAAAAAATGTTTTTTATCAGTTTTGGAATATTTAAGAATTTTAGGAAATAAAAAATAAACCGAAAGGCAACCGAGGTGAGCACGACACACCAGGGCACGGTTGCCATCCCTGGCGCACCCTGGTGGAGCGTGCCCACCTTGGGAACCTTCCTGACTCCGTTTTCCTTCCGTTTGCTTGATTTCCAAGAATAAAAATTCTCTATATATACCCCCGACTGTTTTGACCCCGCATCGTGAGATTTTTCCTCTATTCTTGTTTCGTTCTGTTTTCCTAGCAGAACTGTCAAGCCAAGCATCATGTCTTCTTCCTCACCCAATAACGTAGAAGAGGCTGCTTGGTTGATGAAGAGGGAGCTGAAAAGAGAAGAGACAAAAGAAGCCAATAAGGAGGATAATAGCAAGGAAGCTATGCAGGATCAAGCTCAAGATGGTGGAAGAGGAAGAAGAAGATATTCTTCATCCTTACTACCGATAACCCACAAGTATAGGGGCTCACAACATTTTTCGAGGGTGGAGTATTCAACCCAAATTTATAGATCCGACACAAGGGGAGCCAAAGAATATTTGAGAGTATTAGCAGTTGTGTTGTCAATTCACCCACACCTGTAGATAAATATCTGCACCAAAGTGATCAGTAGCATAGTAGTATGATAGGTTGAGAGCAGTAGTAACAATAGCAATGATAATTTTGTAGCAAGTGTAACAGTAGCAGCAATAATAGTAACTTAGCGAGAGCAATAAGTGGAAAGGTCATAGGCACTGGATCAGAGTATATGTTGGATGATATTCATCATATAATAGTCATAACCTACAGCGACACAGACCTAGCTCCAGTTCATCAATGTAATGTAGGCATGTATTCCATATACAGTCATACATGCTTATGGAAAAGAACTTGCATGACATCTTTTGTCCTACCCTCCCATGGCAGCAGGGTCCATAAGGAAACTAAGTGATATTAAGGTCACCATTTAATAGAGAACCAGAACAAAGCATTAGCACTTAGTGAGTACATGAACTCCTCAAACTACGGTCATCACTGTGAAGACAACCTAATGTTGTCACTATGGTGTTGACGGATCATAACACATCATAGGTGCATATGACTAGGCAAGATCGGATAAAGAACATAGATATAATGATGATAACATAAACGGTTCAGATCTGAAATCATGGCACTCGGGCACTAGTGACAAGCATTAAGCATGGCAAAGTCATAGAAACATCACTCTTAGAACATAATGGATACTAGAGATCAAGCCCTAACAAAACTAACTCAATTACATGATGAATCTCATCCAACTCATCACCGACCAGCAAGCCTACGAAGGAATAACTCACTCCCGGTGGGAGCATCATAGAATTGGCGATGGAGAAGGGTTGATGATGACGAAGACCAAAGATTCCCCTCTCTGGAGCCCCAAACGGACTCCAGATCTCGCCTCCTGATGAACAACAGGAGGTGGCGGCGGCTCCGTATCGTGAAATGAGGTAAAACCTTCTCTCTGATTTTTTTCCGGAAAAATGTGAATTTATAGCGATGGAATTAGGGTCGGGGGACCCACAAGGTTCCATCCTCCACCAGGCCACACAAGGGGGGCCTAACGCGCCCTGGTGGAGCGTGGGTACCCTGGGCACCCTCTTAGGTGGCTTCTAGCTCCATAATTCCTTAAATGTTCCAAAATAAATCTCCAAAAAGTTTGGCTCCATTCCGAGAACTTTTATTTCTGCACAAAAACAACACCATGGTAGTTCTGCTGAAAACAACGTCAATCTGGGTTAGTTTCATCCAAATCATGCAAATTAGAGTCCAAAACAAGAGCAAAAGTGTTAGGAAAAGTAGATACGTTGGAGACGTATCAACTCCCCCAAGCTTAAACCCTTGCTTGTCCTCAAGCAGTTCAGTTGACAAACTAAAAGTGAGAAAGAAGAACTTTTAAAGTGAGAAAGTGAGAAGGAAACTGCTAGTGGCAGTGGTTTTCGACACGCCCCTATTGTCACTCACTATTAAAGTGAGGAGAAAATCCTCAAACTCTGCTAGTCTAGGCCCTCTTAATTCCCCGTGTGAAGGACTCATGCATATGTCACAAAAGTCAGTGAATGGTATTTTGTAGTTTTCAGCATATAGATTAAACTGCACCTTAGGAGGGTTATTCCTATTTAGGAAAATAAAACTTTGCACAGAGGAATTTGTGAGGATGTGATACTGGTCACACTTATCTGCGAGGAAGTTGGTCAGCCTAGCATTGTCAATAAATTGAGAAAATTCTTCATAGAAACCGGCTTCCTCCATGAAGGGAATATCTAGCCATTCACATGGCCACACTTCTTTCTTCCTTGGAATGTGTAGGTCACTATCAGACGATTCCCTAGTAACTCCCTTGGCATTCTTCTTGGAGGAGTACTTCCTAAAGAAATCCATCTTATTTTCTACAAATAAAATTCTGAAAAAATTTAGTCCACAAAAATTTGTTAACAAAACGAAATAAGATTGATAGCAACTACTCCTAGGGATACATGGAGGCTATATCAAGCATTCAAACTACTTAGACTCTAATAATTCAACATGCAAGCTCATCTACAACAGGACCAAGAGTAGCTAATTATTCTGAAAATAAACCACTAAATCAAAAACTAATTGGAGCAATGGGGGAGTTACATACCGAGAAGCAATCCCCTAAAATAGTTTCAGAAATACAGCTTTGAGCAAAGAGATCGAAATTCACAGGTTCTTGAGCAAGAACACGAGGGAGAGAGCAATGGTGAATTTTTTTTTCAGGAGGTGAGGGGACCACCCTCTACCAGGACGCGCCAGGGGGTGATATGTCCATTTTGCATCATGCTTTTATATTGATATTTAATGCATTAGGGGCTGCTATTACATGTTATGGTACAATTCTTATGCCTTTTCTCTCCTATTTTACAATGTTTACATGAGGAGGGAGAATGTCGGCAGGTGGAATTTTGGACTCGAAAAGGAGCAAATCTGAGACACCTATTCCGCACAACTCCAAAAGTCCTGAAAATTTATGGAGAATATTTTTGGAATTAATAAAAAATATTGGCACAAGAATCAACCAGAGGGGGGCCACCTGTAGGCCACAAGCCTGCTAGGCGCGGCCACCCCCTGGTCACACCTAGCAGGCTTGTGGGGCCCATGTGGCTCCTCCGATGCCCATCTGCTCCTATATGAAGCATTTTGACCTGGAAAAAACCCAAAAGAGAGCTTTCAGGATGAAGCGCCACCGTCTCGAGGCGGAACTTGGGCATAACCAATCTAGAGCTCCAGCAGGGCAGTCCTGCCAGGGAAACTTCCCCCCGGAGGGGAAAATCGAAGCCATCGTCATCACTAATGATCCTCTCATAGAGAGGGGGTCAATCTCCATCAACATCTTCACCAGCACTGCCGCCTTCTCCAAACCCTTGTTCATCTCTTGTATTTGATCTTTGTCTCAACACCTTAGATTGGTACCTGTGGGTTGCTAGTAATGTTGATTACTCCTAGTAGTTGATGCTAGTTGGTTTACTTGGTGGAATATCATATGTTGAGATCCTTTATGATAATTAATATTCCTCTGATTATGAACATGAATATGCTTTGTGAGTACTTACATTTCTTCCTGAGGACATGGGATAAGTCTTGTTATAAGTAATCATGTGAATTTTGTATTCATTCGATATTTTGATGAGATGTATGTTATCTCTCCTCTAGTGGTGTTATGTGAATGTCCATTACATAACATTTCACAATTATTTGGGCCTACGGGAATGCAATGGGAAGTAATAAGTAGATGATGGGTTGTTAGAGTGACAGAAGCTTAAACCCTAGTTTATGCGTTGCTTCGTAAGGGGCTGATTTGGATCCATATGTTTCATGCTATGGTTAGATTTACCTTAATTCTTCTTTTGTAGTTGCGGATGCTTGCGGTAGGGGTTAATCATAAGTGGGAGGTTTGTCCAAGTAAGAGCAGCACCCAACCACGGGTCCATCCACATATGAAATTATCAAAGTAACAAACCTGCCATTTGTCCTCGGGAGCGCTTTGCTTTATATAAGATTTTATCCAGGCTTGTCCTTTGCTACAAAAAGGATTGTGCTACCTTGATGCACCTTTGTTAGACTTGTTACTTGCTACTCGTTATGAATTATATTATCACAAAACTATGTGTCACCGATAATTTCAGTGCTTGCAAAGAATACCTTACTGGAAATCGCTTGTCATTTCCTTCTGCTCCTTGTTGGGTTCGACACTCTTACTTATCGAAAGGACTATGATAGATCCCCTATACTTGTGGGTCATCAAGGCTCTTTTTGGGCATCATTGCCGGGGAGTGAATCGCCTTCGGTCAGTGGAATTTAGTAAGGAAAATTTATATAGTGTGTTGAAATTTACTGTCACTTGTATCTATGGAAAGTAATCCTTTGAGGGGCTTGTTCGGGGTATATTCACCTCGATTGGAAACACAAAGGGTTGTCCCTCAACCTAATGAAGCTACTGAAAATATTTATTATGAAATTCCTTCGGGTATGATAGAGAAACTGTTGGCCAATCCTTACGCAGGAGATAGAACACTACATCCTCATTTACATCTAATCTATATGGATGAAGTTTGTGGATTATTTAGGCTTGCAGGTCTGCCCGAGGATGACGTTAAGAAGAAGTTTTTTACTTTATCTTTGAAGGAAAATGCAATGACATGGTATAGTCTATGTGATGATATTGGAACATGGAGCTACAACCGATTGAAGATGGAATTTCATCAGAAGTTCTACCCTATGCATGTAGTTCATCGTGATCGGAATTATATTTATAATTTTTGGCCTCATGAAGGAGAAAGAATTGCCCAAGCTTGGGGGAGGCTTAATTCAATGTTATATTCATGTCCCAATCATGAGCTCTCGAGAGAAATTATTATTCAGAATTTTTATGCTCGGCTTTCTCATAATGATCAATCCATGCTCGATACTTCTTGTGTTGGTTCCTATATGAAGAAACATATTGACTTCAAATGGGATTTGTTGGAAAGAATTAAACGCAACTCTGAAGATTGGGAACTCAGCGAAGGTAAGGAGTCAGGTATGAACCTTAAGTTTGATTGTGTTAAATCTTTCATGGACACCAATAGTTTTCGTGAACTTAGCACTAAATATGGGCTTGACTCTGAGATAGTAGCTTCTTTTTGTGAATCTTTTGTTGCTCATGTTGATCTCCCTAAGGATAAGTGGTTTAAATATCATCCTCCCATTGAAGTGAAAGTAGTTAAACCTATTAGAGTTGAAGAGAAAACTATTACTTATAATGTTGATCCTGTTATTCCCACTACTTATATTAAGAAACCACCTTTCCCTGTTAGAATAAAGGATCATGCTAAAGCTTCAACTTTGGTTCATAAGAGTTGTGCTAGAACACCTACACCCCCTGAGCAAATTAATGTTGAGCCTAGTATTGCTATGGTTAAGGATCTCTTGGTTGATAATATTCATGGGCATGTTATTCAATTTTGTGATGAAGCTGCTAGGCTTGCTAAACCTGATGCTAAAGAAAAACATGCACCCGTTGTTGGCACGCGTGTTGTTTCTGTTAAAATAGGAGATCATTATTATCATGGCTTATGTGATATGGGTCCTAGTGTGAGTGCAATTCCCTTTTCCTTATATAAAGAGATTATGAATGATATTGCACCAGCTGAATTAGAGGAAATTGATGTTACAATTAGGCTTGCTAATAGAGACACTATATCACCAGTTGGGATTATTAGAGACGTTGAAGCCTTGTGTGGGAAAATAAAATATCCTACTGATTTTCTTGTTCTTGGTTCCCCACAAGATAATTTTTGTCCCATTATATTTGGTAGACCCTTCTTGAATAGATTGTGAGAAGGAAACAATTACCGTAAGTTTTGGGGATACGTCTCATGAGTTTAATTTCTCTAAATTTCATAGACAACCCCATGATAAAGAACTTCCTAGTAAGGATGAAATTATTGGTCTTGCCTCTATTGCGGTGCCTCCTACTGATCCTTTAGAGCAATATTCGCTCGACCATGAAAATGGCATGCATATGAATGAAAGGAATGCAATAGATAGGATTTTCTTTGATCAGCATCCTATCCTGAAACACAACTTTCTTGTTGAAATACTTGGGGATTATCCTCCACCCAAGGGTGATCCTGTGTTTGATCTTTAACAATTACTTGATACTTTGAAATATTCTTATCTTGATGAAAAGAAGATATATCCTGTTATTATTAGTGCTAACCTTTCAGAGCATGAAGAATAGAGATTGTTGAAAACTCTAAGAAAGCACCGTGTTGCTATTGGATATACTCTTGATGATCTTAAAGGCATTAGTACCACTCTATGTCAGCACAAAATTAAAATGGAGCCTGATGCTAAACCAGTTGTTGATCAGCAAAGACGGTTGAATCCTACAATTAAGGAAGTGGTAAGAAATGAAATATTAAAGCTTCTGGAGGCAGGTATCATTTACCCTATTGCTGATAGTAGATGGGTTAGTACCATTCATTGTGTCCCTAAGAAACTACGTATTACCATAGTTCCCAATGATAAAAATGAATTGATCCCGCAGAGAATTGTTACAGGTTATAGAATGGTAAAAGAAGAACCCACCTAATAAAGTTGGAATTCTAGACTAGAAAAGGAGCAAACCTGAGATACCTATTCTGCACAACTCCAAAAGTCCTGAAAATTTATGGAGAATATTTTTGAAATTAATAAAAAATACTGGCACAAGAATCAACCATAGGGGGGCCACATGTAGGCCACAAGCCTGCTAGGCACAGCCACCCCCTGGTCGCGCCTAGCAGGCTTGTGGGGCCCATGTGGCTCCTCCAATGCCCATCTTCTCCTATATGAAGCATTTTGCCTTGGAAAAAAATCAGAAGAGAGCTTTTGGGATGAAGCACTGTTGTCTCGAGGCGGAACTTGGGTAGAACCAATCTAGAGCTCCGGCAGGGCGGTCCTGCCGAGGAAATTTCCCTCCTGGAGGGGGAAATTGAATCCATCATCATCACCAATGATGCTCTCATCGATAGGGGGTCAATCTCCATCAACATCTTCAGCAACACCGTCTCCTTTCCAAACCCTAGTTCATCTCTTCTATCCGATCTTTGTCTCAACACCTCAGATTGGTACCTGTGGGTTGCTAGTAGTGTTGATTACTCCTTGTAGTTGATGCTAGTTGGTTTACTTGGTGGAATATCATATGTTTAGATCCTTTATGATAATCAATACTCCTCTGATTATGAACATGAATATGATTTGTGAGTAGTTACGTTTGTTCCTGAGGACATGGGATAAGTCGTGTTATAAGTAATCATGTGAATTTGGTATTCATTTGATATTTTGATGAGATGTATGTTGTCTCCCCTCTAGTGGTGTTATGTGAACATGGACTACATAACACTTCACCATTATTTGGGCCTAGGGGAAGGCAATAGGAAGTAATAAGAAGATGATGGGTTGCTAGAGTGACAGAAGCTTAAACCCTAGTTTAGGCGTTGCTTTGTAAGGGGCTGATTTGGATCCATATGTTTCATGCTATGGTTAGGTTTACCTTAATTCTTCTTTCGTATTTGCGGATGCTTGCGATAGGGGTTAATCATAAGTGGGAGGTTTGTCCAAGTAAGGGCAGCACCCAAGCACCGGTCAACCCACATATCAAATTATCAAAGTAACGAACGTGAATCAAATGAGCATGATGAAAACTAGCTTGATGGAAATTCCCATGTGTCCTCAGGAGCGCTTTGCTTTATATAAGAGTTTGTCCAGGCCTGTCCTTTGCTACAAAAATGATTGGGCTACCTTGTTGCACCTATGTTACACTTGTTACTTGTTACTCGTTATGAATTATCTTATCACAAAACTATCTGTCACCGATAATTTCAATGCTTGCAGCGAATACCTTACTGGAAACCGCTTGTCATTTCCTTCTACTCCTCGTTGGGTTCGACACACTTACTTATCGAAAGGACTACTATAGATCACCTATACTTGTGGGTCATCACGCAGGTCTGGCGCGTCATGGTGGAGCGTGGCCACCTGGTGCACCCCCCTCCCCTCTGGTATTATTTGTCCCAGAAATTCATAAATAATTACGGGAAAATCATGTTCATTTTTCAGGGCATTCTGAGAACTTTTAGTTTTTGGTCATTTTTGTTGGGGAACGTCGCATGGGAAACAAAAAATTTCCTACGCACACGCAAGATCTATCCCTGGTGATGAGCATCTACGAGAGGGAGAGTGGATCTACGTACCCTTGTAGATCGCTAAGCAAGAAGCATTAAGAAACGCGGTTGGTGTAGTCGAACGTCTTCGCGATCCAAATCGCCGTCACGATCCATCCCGCAATCCAATCACGATCCATCCCGTGAACTCATCACGATCCGTCCCGCGATCAAATCATGATCCGTCCTGTGAATTCATCATGATCCGTCCCGCGAACTCATCACGACCCGTCTCGCGATCTTGATCACGGTCCTTCCAATCTAGCGCCGAACGGACGACACCTCCGCGTTCAGCACACGTACACCTCGACGAAAATATCCACCTTCTTCATCCAGCAAGAGGGAGCGGAGAGGTAGACGAGTTCACCGGCAGCGTGACGGTGCCGTGGTGATGGTGGTGAAGCAATTCCGGCAGGGCTTCGCCTAAGCACTACAGAAATCCGATCTAGAGGAGAAACTATGCACTGGAGGAACGGGCAGCACGTGGCTGAAAATTCTATGCAAAAAACCCTAAAACCTCTAGTATATATAAGAGGGAGGGAGGATAGGACTTGTCGCAAGGGCCAAGCCTCCTTGGGTCAGCCAAAGTGGGGAGGAGAGGAGGACTCCTCCTCCAATCCTAGCAGGACTAGGATTCCTCCCTTTTTGGCCTTTTCCCACCTTTTTCCCTTTGGGCTTTTCTTCCCAGCCACATGGGCCTTGTGTGGGACTTCCACCAGCCCACAAAGGGATGGTATTTACTCTCCCACATCCCATGTAGCCTCTTGGGTCGAAATACCCCTCCCGATGGTCTCCCGATACACTACCGGCACTCCCAGTACACTACCGATGAGCCCGAAACTTTTCCGGCGACCAAAATAGGACTTCCTATATATGAATCTTTACCTCCGGACCATTCCGGAGCTCCTTGTGATGTCCAGGATCTCATCCGGTACTTCGAACAACCTTCGGTCACCACCATACATAACTCTATACTACCGAAACGTCACCAAACCTTAAGTGTGCAGACCCTTCGGGTTCGAGAACTATGTAGACATGACCGAGACACCTCTATGGTCAATAACCAATAATGGGACCTAGATGCCCATATTGGTTCCTACATATTCTACGAAGATCTTTATTGGTCGAACCTCTATGTCAAGGATTCAGTTAATCCCGTAAGATGTTCCCTTTGTTCTTCGGTATGTTACTTGCCCGAGATTCGATCGTCGGTATATCCATACCTAGTTCAACCTCATTATCGGCAAGTCTCTTTACTCGTTCCATAATACAAGATCCCGTGACTAACACTTAGTCACATTGCTTGCAAGGCTTGTTGTGATGTTGTATTGCCGAGTGGGCCCTAAGATACCTCTCCGTCACACGGAGTAACAAATCCTAGTCTTGATCCATGTCAACTCAACAAAGAACCTCGGATATACCTGTAGAGTACTTTTATAGTCACCCAGTTATGTTGCGACGTTTGATACACACAAGGCACTCCTCCGGTGTCAGTGAGTTGCATGATCTCATGGTCATAGGAACATATACTTGACATGCAGAAAACAGTAGCAATAAACTGACACGATCATATGCTACGTTTGTATTTTGGGTCTTGTCCATCACACCATTGTCCTAATGATGTGATCCCGTTATGAAATGACATCTCATGTCCATGGCTAGGAAACCTTAACCATCTTTGATTAACGAGCTAGTCTATTAGAGGCATACTAGGGACATGGTTTTGTCTATGTATCCACACATGCATCTAAGTCTCTGATCAATACAATTATAGCATGGATAATAAACGATTATCATGAACAAGGAATTATGATAATAACTAATTTATTATTGCCTCTAGGGCATATTTCCACTAGTCTCCCACTTGCACTAGAGTCAATAATCTAGTTCACATCACGATGTGATACGCATTGTTATGAATCTAACACCCAATGAGTTCTGGGGCTCGATCATGCTTTGCATGTGAGAGAGGTCTTATAGTCAACGGGTCTGCGACATTCAGATCCGAGTGTACTTTGCAAATATGTATGTCAAACCGTAAACACTACTACCACACTCCACTTGGTACTATTCCAAATGGCCGCTCCACTATACGTGTCCAGATTGCTACTACGAGTCATCCGGATTGGTGTTAAAGCTTGCATAGACGTAACTCTTTACGACGAACGCTTTATCACCTCCATAATCGAGAAACATCTGCTTAGTCTTTTAGTCACTAAGGATAATCTTGACCGCTGTCCAGTGATCCACTCCTGGATCACTTTTGTACACCTTGATTGACTCATGGCAAGGCACACACCAGGTGCGGTACACAGCATGGCATAATATAGAGCCTATGGCTAAGGCATAGGGGATGACGTTCATCATATCTCTTTCTTCTGCCGTTGTTGAGCTTTGAGTCTCACTCAACTTCACGTCTTACAAATCAGGCGAGAACTCTTTCTCTCACTGATCCATTTTGAACTCTTTCAAAATCTTGTCAAGGTATGTACTCATTGAAAGTCTCATCTAGCATCTTGATCTATCTCTATAGATCTTGATGTTCAACAATTAGGTAGCCTTATCCAGGTCTTCCTTTGAAAAACACATTTCAAACAACCGTTTATGCTTTCCAAAAATTCTACATCATTTCTGAATAGCAATATGTCATCCACATATACTTATCAGAAACTCTATAGTGCTCCCACTCACTTTATTGCAAATACAAGTTTCTCATAAACTTTGTATAGATTTGAAAACTTTGGTCACCTTATCAAAGTGTATATTCCAAATCCGAGATGCTTGCTTCAGTCCATAGAAGGATCACTGAAGCTTGCTCACCTTTTAGCATCCTTAGGACTGACAAAACCTTCTGGTTGTATCTCATACAACCTTTCCTTAAGGAAGGAATGATGTTTTGGCATCCATCTGCCAGATTTCATAATTGAAAAATGCAGCAACTGCTAACATAATTCAAACAGACTTTAGCATCGCTATGAGTGACAAAGTCTCATCGTAGTCAACTCCTTGAACTTGCCGGAAACTTCTTTGCGACAAGTCGAGCTTTATAAATGGTGACATGCACCATCAGCATTTGTCTTCATTTTAAAGATCCATTTGTACTCAATGACCTGCCGTCCAACGAGCAAGTCTACCAAAGTCTATACTTGGCTTTCATATATGGATCCTTTCTCGGATTTCATGGCCTCTAACCATTTGTCGGAATCCGGGCCCATCATCGCTTCTCCATAGCTCGTAGGTTCATCGTTGTCCAACAACATGACCTCCAAGACAGGGTTGTCATACCGCTCAGGAGCAGTACACGTCCTTGTCGACCTACGAGGTTCGATAGTAACTTGATCCGAAGCTTCATGATCATCATCATTAACTTCCTCTTCAACTAACGCAGGCTTCACAGAAACATCTTCATGCGCTGCGCTACTCTCTGGTTGAACAAAGGTTGAACAACCTCATCAAGTTCTATCTTCCTCCCACTTAATTCTTTCACGAGAAACTCTTTCTCGGGAAAGGACCCAGTTTTAGCAACAAACATTTTATGCTTGGATCTGAGATAGGAGGTTTACCCAACTGTCTTTAGGGTATTCTATGAAGATGCATTTGTCCGCTTTTGGTTCGAGCTCATTAGGTGAAAACCCTTTTTCACATAAGTGTTGCATCCCCAAACATTAAGAAATGATAGCTTAGGTTTCTATCAAACCATAATTCACACGGTGTCATCTCAACGGATTTAGATGGTGCCCTATCTAAAGTGAATGTAGTTGTCTCTAATGCATAACCCCAAAATGATAGTGGTAAAAGGATAAGAGACATCATAATTCGCACCATATCTAGTAGAGCACGACTATGACGTTCGGACACACCATCACACTATGGTGTTCCAGGTGGCATGAGTTGTGAAACAACTTTCACATTGTCTTAAGTTGCATACCAAACTCGTAACTCAGATATTCACCTCCATGATCATATCATGGACATTTTATCTTCTTGTCACGATGATCTTAAACTTCACTCTAAATTTTCTTGAACTTTTTCAAAAGATTCAGACTTGCGTTTCATTAAGTAAATATAAACTATTATCTAGTCAAATCATCAGTGAAGGTAAGAAAATAACGATATCCACCGCATGCTACAAGACTCATTGGATTGCATACATCAACATGTATCATTTCCAATAAATCACTTGCCCGCTCCATCAAACCAGAAAACGGGGTCCTTAGTCATCTTGCCCAAGAGGCATGGTTCACATGTCTCAACCGATCCGAAATCGAATGAGTCCAAAGATCCATCAGCATGGAGTTTCTTCATGCACTTTATACCAATATGACATTTAGCGGCAGTGCCACAAGTATGTGGTACTATCATTATTAACTTTGTATCTTTTGGCATCAATGTTACGAACATGTGTATGACTGCGATCAAGATTCAACAAACCATTCTCACTGGGTGCATGACCATTGAAGGTATTATTCATGTAAACAGAATAACCATTATTCTTTAACTTAAATGAATAACCGTGTTGCAATAAACATGATCTAATCACGTTCATGCTCAACACAAAACACCAAATAACATTTATTTAGGTTTTTCACTAATCCCAAAGGTAGAGAGAGCGTGTGATGTTGATCACATCAACCTTGTAAACATTTCCAACACACATCGTCACCTCACCCTTAGCTAGTGCTCCGTTTATTCTGTAGCTTTTATTTCGAGTTACTAACATTTAGCAACCGAACCGGTATCCAATACCTAGGTGCTACTAGGAGTACTAGCAAGGTACACATAAATAACACGTATATCAAATATACTTCTGTCGACGTTGCCAGCCTTCTTATCTACCAAGTATCTAGGGTTGTTCCGCTTCAGCGACCGCTCTCCTCATAATCGAAGCACTTAGTCTCGGGTTTGGGTTCAACTTTGGGTTGCTTCACTGGAGCAGCAACTGACTTGCTATCCATGAAGTTTTCCCTCCTTGCTCGTGCCCTTCTCGAAACTAGTGGTTTGACTAACCATCAACACTTGACGCTCCTTGATTTCTACCTTCACAGTGTCAAACATCGCGAACAAATCAAGGATCATTATTTCTATCCCTGGAATTTTATAGTTCATCACCAAGTTCTAGTAGCTTAGTGACAGTGACTTGGAGAACTATATCAATCACTATCTTATCTAGAAGATCAACTCCCACTCGATTCAAGCGATTGTAGCACCCAGACAATATGAGCACAAGCTCAATGATTGAGCTATTCTCTTTCATATTATAGGCAAAGAATCTTGTTGGAGATATCATATCTCGCAACACGGGCGTCAGCCTAAGATCCTAATTTCAGCTCTTAGAACATCTCATATGTTCTGTGACGTTCAAAATGTTTGGGAGCCTCGGTTCTAAGCCGTAATGCATGACGCACTAAACTATCAAGAAGTTATCAGAACGTGTCTTTCAGATATTCACAACATCTACAAACAACGCTAGAGGGGTTGGTGCATCGAGCGGTGCATTAAGGACATAAGCCTTCTGTGCAGCAAGGAGGACAATCCTCAGATCACGGAGCCAGTCCGCAATATTGCTACCATCATCTTTCAACTCTATTTCTCTAGGAACATATAAAAATTCAAGGGAGCTACAGTGTGAGCTAGTAATCTACAACATAGTTTGCAAAGACACAACTGACTATGTTCATGATAATGAGTTCAATTAATCATATTACTTAAGAATTCCCACTCAAATTGACATCCCTCCAGTCATTCGAGTGATACATGAGCCAAATTCACCAACTCAAGTCCGATCATCATGTGAGTTGAGGTGGTTTCAATGGTGAACATCATCATGTTGATCATATCTACTATATGACTCATGTTCGACCTTTCGGTCTCTTGTGTTCCGAGGCCATGTCTGTACATGCTAGGCTTGTCAAGTTTAACCCGAGTGTTCTGCATATGCAACACTATCTTGCACCCGTTGTATGTGAACGTAGAGTCTATCACATCCGATCATCACATGGTGTCTCAACACGACGAACTTTCGCAACGGTGCACACTCGGGGAGAACACAATTCATCTTGAAATTTAAGTGAGGGATCACCTTATAATGCTACCGTCGTCCTAAGCAAAACAAGGTGCATAAAAGGATTAACATCACATGCAAATCATAAGTGAGATGATATGGCCATGAACTTGTGCTTTTGATCTCCATCTTGAAAGCACCGGCATGATCTCCATTGTCACTGGCGAGACGCCATGATCTCCATCATCTTGATCTCCATCAACGTGTCGCCATCGGGGTTGTCGCGCCCAACATGCTTCTACTACTATTGCTACCGTTTAGCGATAAAGTAAAGCATTACATAGCGCTTAATGATTGACACGCAGGTCATACAATAATTAAAGACAACCCTATGGCACCTATCGGTTGCCGTACTCAACGACATGCAAGTCGTGATAATCTATACATCACATGATCATCTCATACATCACATATATCACATCATGTAATTGGACATATCACATCACAACATACCCTGCAAAAACAAGTTAGACGTCCTCTAATTATTGTTGCATGTTTTATGTGGCTGCTATGGTATCTAGCAAGAACAATTCTCATCTATGCAAAAAACCACAATGGTGATACACTAGTTGCTTTTCAACCTTCTCAAGGAGCGCCTTTGTCGAATCCGATCCAACTAAAGTGAGAGAAACTGGCACCCGCAAGCCATCTATGCAACAAGTTGCAGTTGAGGGAACCTGTCTCTCGTAAGCGTACGAATAATGTTGGTCCGGGCCGCTTCATCTCACAATACCACTGAACCAAAACACGACCAAGGGAGGAAGCAATCTAAGCATCAATGCCCACAAACTCTTTGTGTTCTACTCGAGATCTCATCTACACATAGACCTAGCTCTGATAGCACTGTTGGGGAACGTCGCATGGGAAACAAAAATTATCCTACGCACACGCAAGATCTATCCATGGTGATGAGCATCTACGAGAGGGAGAGTGGATCTACATACCCTTGTAGATCGCTATGCCGGAAGCGTTAAGAAACGCGGTTGGTGTAGTCGAACGTCTTCGCGATCCAAATCGCCGAGCGTCCTGTGATCTCATCACGATCCATCCCGTGATCCAATCACGATCCGTCCCGCGAACTCATCACGATCCGTCCCACGATCCAATCACGATTCGTCCCGCGAACTCATCACGATCCATCCCGTGAACTCATCACGATCCGTCTCGCGATCTTGATCACGGTCCTTCCGATCTAGCGCCGAACGGACGACACCTCCGCTTCAGCACACGTACAGCTCGCTGACGATCTCCACCTTCTTGATCCAGCAAGAGGGAGCAGAGAGGTAGACAAGTTTCACAGGCAGTGTGACGACGCTGCGGTGATGGTGGTGAAGCAATTCCGGCAGGGCTTCGCCTAAGCACTACAGAAATCCGATCTAGAGGAGAAACTATGCACTGGAGGAACGGGCAGCACGTGGCTGAAAATTCTATGCAAAAAACCCTAAACCTCCAGTATATATAAGAGGGAGGGAGGAGAGGACTTGGCGCAAGGGCCAAGCCTCCTTGGGTCGGCTGAAGTGGGGAGGAGAGGATTTCTCCTCCTCCAATCCTAGTAGGACTAGGATTCCTCCCTTTTTTGGCCTTTTTCCACCTTTTTCCCTTTGGGCTTTTCTTCCCAGCCACATGGGCCTTGTGTGGGACTTCCACCAGCCCACAAAGGGCTGGTATTTACTCTCCCACAGCCCATGTAGCCTCTTGGGTCGAAATACCCCTCTCGATGGTCTCCCGGTACACTATCGGCACTCCCAGTACACTACCGATGAGCCCGAAACTTTTCCGATGACCAAAATAGGACTTACTATATATGAGTCTTCACCTCCGGACCATTCCGGAGCTCCTCGTGATGTCCGGGGTCTCATCCGGGACTCCGAACAACCTTCGGTCACCACCATACATAACTCTATACTACCGAAACGTCACCAAACCTTAAGTGTGCAGACCCTGCGGGTTTGAGAACTGTGTAGACATGACCGAGACACCTCTACGGTCAATAACAAATAGTGGGACCTAGATGCCCATATTGGTTCCTACATATTCTACGAAGATCTTTATCGGTCGAATCTCTATGTCAAGGATTCAGTTAATCCCGTAAGATGTTCCCTTTGTTCTTCGGTATGTTACTTGCCCGAGATTCGATCGCCGGTATCTCCATACCTAGTTCAACCTCATTACCGGCAAGTCTCTTTACTCGTTCCTTAATACAAGATCCCATGACTAACACTTAGTCACATTGCTTGCAAGGCTTGTTGTGATGTTGTATTACCGAGTGGGCCCTAAGATACCTCTCTGTCACACGGAGTAACAAATCCCAGTTTTGATCCATGCCAACTCAACAGACACCCTCGGAGATACCTGTAGTGTACCTTTATAGTCACCCATTTACGTTGCGACGTTTGATACACACAAGGCACTCCTCCGGTGTCAGTGAGTTGCATGATCTCATGGTCATAGGAACATATACTTGACATGCAGAAAACAGTAGCAATAAACTGACACGATCATATGCTACGTTTGTAGTTTGGGTCTTGTCCATCACACCATTCTCGCAATGATGTGATCCCGTTATCAAATGACATCTCATGTCCATGGCTAGGAAACCTTAACCATCTTTGATCAACGAGCTAGTCTATTAGAGGTATACTAGGGACATGGTTTTGTCTATGTATCCACACATGCATCTAAGTCTCCGATCAATACAATTATAGCATGGATAATAAACGATTATCATGAACAAGGAAATATGATAATAACTAATTTATTATTGCCTCTAGGGCATATTTCTAACAACTTTTTTATTGCACGGGAAAAATACAAAACTGGATAAACATGTCATTTAATTTTATTTAACTAGGGAAAACAGAAAACAAATGGTGGATACAGAGAGTTGTGCCTACTAAATTCATCAACTTAATACCTCTCAAAAACGATTCATTAATAAGGTTGATCAAGTCTTATTAACAACCACTTTCAATTAGCATGAAGCCAAAGAACTTTCATAAAACACTAGGTTACCTTAATGGGGATAGGCATATCCCCAACCATAATAATATCATCTTTCATTTTGACAGTAGGTAGAGGTAATTAAAAGCTTCCAGTTATGAGTGTCGAAGAATTTTAAATAACATTCACACCATTCTCTTGGAATTGTTCCTTTGGAAAGTGTACCTTATGCTCATTACCATTAATATGAAAAGTGACCTTGCTCTTATTGCAATTAAAACAGCCCCTACAGTATTCAAAAACGGTCTAGCAAGGATAATCGACATGTTTTCGTCCTCGGGCATCTCAAGAATAACAAAGTTCCTTAAGATAGTGACATTTGCAACTACAACACGCACATCCTCACAAATACCGATAGGTATGGCAGTTGATTTTTCATCCATTTGCAATGATATTTCAGTGGGTGTGAGTTTATTCAAATCAAGTCTTTTATATAAAGAGAAAGGCATAACACTAACACCAGCTCCCAAAATCACACAAATTAGTTTTGACATAATTTCTTTTAATGGAGCAAGGTATAGTTGGTATTCCAGGATCTCCAAGTTTCTTAGGTACTCCATCGTTAAAAGAATAATTAGCAAGCATGGTGGAGATTTCCAGGTGTCTTTATTTTACTAGTGATGATGTGTTCCATGTATTTAGCATAAGGAGGCATGTTTAAGATATCCATTAAACGGGTACCCAAAAAGATTGGCCTAATTATTTTAGCAAAGCGTTCAAATTATTCATCATCCTTTTTCTTATATGGTTTAGGTGGGAAAGGCATGGGTTTTGGAACCATGGTTCTCTTTCTTTAACATGTTTTCTAGCCACAAAGTCTTTTTTATCATATCGTTTAGTTTTACGTTGTGGGTTATCAAGATCAACAGCAGGTTCTATTTCTACATCATTATCTGGTTTTTTATCATTACTAGGTTGAATATCCTCATGAAAATCATTATCATTATCATTATCACTAGGCGGATGTTCATTACCAGATTGAGTTTCATCATCAGAAATAGAAACATCATTTGTATCATCAGGAGGTTTTTCTATCGCATGTTCACTAGAAGCATGCAAAGTCCTATCATTTTTATTTTTGGGACAATTTTAGTTTTGCCCCTAGTTGGAACCTACCCATGGTTTTTTCCCTTGCTTTTTGACTCTGCTCAGTTTTGCCCTTAAATTTGCCTCCAAGGTTGCCCAAATGCCCTTTGACCATTTGACCAATACTTTGAAAATTCATAACAAATTCATATGAACTCAAAATAATGCAAACGAGATATTAAAATGTTTTGAAAAACATTAAATTTATGTACATTTCATTTTCGTTCAGGAAAAAACTACCATTTAAACTACCCATGGTTATTAATGTTAGTAACATTTTTTAAAATAAAAAGGTATAAATAATACTTTTTCGTGAATAAAAATTACATGCACATGTAGGTGATGTTTTCTGAACATGTTGATATCTTATTTGCATTTTTCTGAGTTCATATGAACTTGTTATGAAGTTTCAGTTGACTTTGACCATTATTTTGAAACTTCATATCAAGTTGACATGAACTTAGAAAAATGCAAATAAGATATCACAATGTTCGGAGAACATCGCCTACATTTGGATGTAATGTTTATTCATGAAAACACTATTGTTTATACCTTTTTATTTTCATAATGTTGATAGCATTGATAACCATGGGTAATTTAAACGGTACTTTTTCGTGAATGAAATGACATGTACATAAAGGTCATGTTTTTCTGAACTTTTTCATATCTTGTTTGCATTTTTTTAAGTTCGTATGAATTTGTTATGAATTTTCAAAGTATTGGTCAAATGGTCAAAGAATATTTGGGTGACCTCGGAGGCAAATCTAAGGGCAAAACTGAGCAGAGTCGAAAAGTAAGGGGAAAACCCGTGGGTAGGTTGCAACTAGGGGCAAAAATGCAATTGTCCCTTTCTTTTCCTTTTTCTTCTTAGAAGGACTAGATGTATCAGCATTAATTCCTTGAGATTCTTTTTAAAAAAATAGGATGACCCTCAGGGGAAAGAGGTTCTTGGGTCATTCTACCTCCTTTAGTCACTACTCTAATAGCATGGTCATTCATATTATTATTCATTGCATCAACCAATTATCTTTGAGTTTTAGCAACTTTTTCTAACTGAGTTTGAACCATAGAGGCATGTTTTCCTACACCTCGAACATCATTACTGATTCTAAATAACAAGTCACTCAAGTGAGCAATCATATTAGAGCAATATTTCAAGGGTTTCAGAACATTTGAATTGAAGTGCTCTTGTTTCATAATGTAGTTATCAAACTCATATAAGCATTGACTAGGATGTTTACTGCAAGGGATATCACCTTCATCAAACTTTAATAAAGAATTTACCTATACCACCTGTGAAAGTTGTGGTGTGTTGACCCATGTATTTCTTCAATAGGTGGTAAATTTTTAATATCCTCGGCCTTAATACCTTTTTCCTTCATACATTTATTTGCCTCTTGCATATCTTGAGGACTGAGAAATAAGATACCCCTCTTCTTCGGAGTGGGTTCAATTAGTGGTTTAGGGAGAGTCCAATCATCATAGTTCTTCAATATGTTATTCAATAGTTCCTAAGCTTGTTTAATAGTTCGTTCCCTGAAAACACAACCAACACAACTATCTAGGAAGTCCCTGGAAACATCAGTTAGTCCATTATAGAAGATATCAAGTATTTCAAGTTTCTTAAGAGGATGATCAGGCAAAGCATTAAGCAATTGGAGAAGCCTCCCCCAAGCTTGTGGGACACTCTCTTCTTGAATTTGCACAAAGTTAAATATTTCATGTAAGGCCGGATGTTTCTTATGAGCAGGACAATATTTTTCAGAGAAGTAGCAAATCATATCCTGGGGACTACGCACACAACCACGAGTAAGAGTATTGTACCATATCTTAGCATCACCCTTTAATGAGAATGAAAAATAATTTGAGAATATAATAGTAGAGAATATTCTCATCATGAGAAAATAGGGTCGCTATATCATTCAGCTTAGTTAGGTGTGCTACCACAGTTGCAGTTTCATAGCCAGGAAAAGGATCGAATTCAACCAAAGTAATTAACTCGGGGTGGACATATAATTCATAATCCTTATCGGTAACAAAGATAGGTGAAGTAGCAAACTTAGGATCACATTTCATTTTAGCATTCAAAATCTTTTCTTTGTACTTGCATAGTAGTTTCATAACATCATTCCTATCCTTACAAGCAAGAATCTCTCTAGCTATTTCTTCGTCCAAAGCATAACCTTCAGGTATCTTAGGCATTTCAAATCTAGCAGAGATAGGCCTATTAGGTATTTCATAATCATCATTTCCAAAGTTCTCATCAGTTTCAGCAGATTCATCAGTTTCAATAATTTCATGCTCTTTAGCTCTAGGAATTTATTCATCAATAAATTCACCTAATGGCACATTATCATCAAGCATGGTACTAGCATCATTCATAGCAGAAGTAGCATCATCAATATCAGGATTAATAACATGTGGTGGTGTTGCAAGTTTACTCGTAACAGAAGGTGAATCAAGTACAGAGTGTGATGGCAGTTCCTTACCTCCCCTCGTCTTAGAGGGAAAATCTTGGTTTTGGTATCCTTCAGATTCTTCATTGTCGTGGGAACGAACACCTATGGGACCGCGGGGGCCCCTTTCGGTTCGGCGAGGGGGCGAGCTGGCACAAAGAGCCGGTCTGGTGAGCTGCACATGGGGAGTTTTTACCCAGTTTCGGGCTGCACGAATGCGTAAAACCATACTCCTGCTTGGTTATATTGATCATGTTCTAGGGTTCAAGCTATAGGAGCGCCATGAACGGCTGTTACGTGAGCTTGGGAACCTTCCCCCTCTCTAACCGTTGGGCTGTCTGGTTTTTTAACTTCCTAACTGTTCGAAAGCCCGAAAGGCAAAGAGTCCAAAAGTCCTTTCTTGTAACGCCTTGGGCCTTCTTTTATACCTAAGGGAATCCCAACAGTGGCATACAGTGTGCACACGGGATGCATAGTGCTGCTACAGTGCTATCATACCTAACCCTGGCAGAGTAGGACAAGAGCATTAAGTGCACCGTCAGGGACCTCAGTCCGTTAGTGGGATGGGACAGTGGCCGTCCCATTGGCGCCGCTTAGATCCCTCCAACGTCGACACCGTGACACGCGTCTAGGTGGATCGACACCTACCCTGTGTGCTGGCGGTGCTTGCCGGGGCCTCGCCTTGCCGGGATCTTGCCTTGCCGGGGGCCTAGTGACTCTACGGCCCTCCCGGCAAGGTCTTGCCGGTAGTCTTGAGTCTTCTGTGCTGGTGCTTGGTAAGTCTTTGCTGGGCCGTGCCGTTGGGGCGGCTACTACTGCCTGTGCACGAGTAAAGGGGCACTAGATGGCCCAAAAATTCTAGTGCACCAACAGGAGCCCTCGGGCCTAGGCCATACATGTCATGGGGCGTTGTTGGGCTAGGCCCAACCAGTGCACGGGCACGCATGGAATGGCCTTGCAGTTGTGATCATTGCGCTCACTTCACTTCCCCCACAATGCCCCTTGAATGCAGGTACTGAGATACGTGCACGGCGGGGCTGTAGAGTTTTTAATTACCACTTCAGGTCCTTTCCACCACGCGCGCCGCATGCATAGCGGGGAGCTAGCAACGGGCGCCTGTGACTTAAAGTCCCTAAGAAAAAGCAGTAACTGCGGCGTCATGGATTGGGGTGACGGGGTGGTTGTTGTTCACCCCGTGATCGAGGATGCCGCTATTAGAGGAGGTGGGCAGCGTCCTCTGGAGTGGGGGAGAGCCAGCCTCCGTGCTACCCCCTATAAATTGGGGACGGCGGGGGGCGGAGCTCATCTATCCTTCTCTCACCCTCCGAGTGCAAAGCTTCACGGTCCGCCTCCTCCCTTGTCTTCTCGATCCTCAGGCAGCGCCCGCCCTTCGCCATGACTAGGGGGCGAGGGCGACCGCCTTCCTCGGCTACGAGGAGGAGCTCTCATCTGGATCATGCCGCCGCTTGAGCCGCAGAGGCAGTGGGAGGCTCGAGTTCGCGTGGTGGAGGAGGCGCGAGGGGGCGTGGCCATCGCAGAGGTCGAGGTCGGGGGAGGCGGAGCGCTGCTCCACCCCCTTCTCCGATGCCAAGTATCTCCACCGAAGAGGCCCACGACGAGGGGACGATGCTGGACTTCGTCCTCGAGCTGGGCGGTCCCCTCCGGAGCCACCTACACCTCCCATGCCCCTTCACCAGGGCGATGGAGAATGACCGGCCGCCCTTCCTGTGGCTGCGGGTCGCAGGGTGCTGCAATGGTGTGACGCGGGTGAATGTTGATTACCCAGCGTGCCGCATCATGTTCCTCAGGTGCGGTTGGAAGACCTTCACTCATGCCCATAGCATCCTGGTGGGGCACATTCTTTGTTTTAAAATGACGGAGGCCGATACGCTCTCCATCAAGATTTGTGGGAGCTCCGGCATCCGCCTCAGCTGTTGCAAAGAGAGTGCGAGTAGTGCCGAAAGCCTGTCCTTCGGCAAGAGTGACAGGGAGGACAGCAGCAAAGACAACAATGATGAGTCCGGTCCTCGGGCGGTCAAGTCGGAGCCCGAAGATTCGAGCTCGGGCTGCCCGCCGGCCGCACCATCTTCTCCAGCCTCATGCCTCTCCCCTCCCGGCAAGATGTCCTTGCTGGGTGCTTCAGTCCCGGGCGCTGCCTCATATTCCATCTCTAGCAGGTCCGTGGACTTCGGCTTTAGGGGTCCATCCTCCTTTCCGCCCGCTCCGGCATTCTCCTCTGTGCAATGCTGGTCCAAGAGGGACCAGCTCTTGCATGCCCATCTGGTAGCCCTGCTCGTCCGTGCAGTGCTGGTCTAGAGGGGTCAGGCCAGGCTTCTGCCGGGGGCCTCTCGCCATCTTTTTCTTCTTGTACGCCGCCTCTCCTTTCCATCTTTTTCTTCTTGTAATCTCCGCTAGGGGAGAAAGTCAAATAAAGATGTACTTAGAAAAAAGTGGTATCTTATGTAAATTTCACCCCATTTTGATGGCTCCTTAGTAGCTTGATGGCGGCACCACTGCCGGCAAGACACCTTGGCGTCCTTGGCGTAGCCGTTCAAGGCGTCGGCCTTACTCGGAAATGGGATAAGGGCGCGAGCGCTATCACTTGGATCGTTGAGCAGACTCGAAATGAAACAAAGAGAGCGGGCGAAGCCACATAAGCCATTAAGCGGTCCCGAACGCAGCAAGGGCGCATCCAGTCGCGGCAAGGTTCCTATGCATGCAGGTTTTCCATATAGAAGTCGAAATCGCTCAAGGAAAATAACATTACTTCAAGGTTTCATATGGGGTTTTTGCAACTTATCTTTTTGTTGCCATTCTCCTTTTGGCAAGTTTTTTTCTTTGGAACGTCGTGCTCACAGGTATTGGTACCATCACCCCCCCCCCCGGGCAAAGCTGCACGCAAGGGATCCTTCTGCCCTTTGGACAAAGAAAGAAGAGAAAGTATGGATATGGAACCTTGGCGGGTCGTTAGTTCTTGCCGGAATTAAGCGTAACGCACCTCTCCAGATAAACATGCACATAAGTAAACATGACAACCGAGCAGGATTGCAGAACACTTATCTTTATTTATCTACACATAGGGTCTGAGCCTGGCTTTGTACCAAGGATTATATGCTTCAGCGGCAAGACTTGTACAAAAGGTGGTTGTCGGGGCTGGCCCGGCAATCGCGCCTCATGGGTAGAACTTTCGAAGATGTTCGATACTCCAGGAGTTGCTCACCGGAACGCCATCCTTGGTCTCCAGGCGGACTGTGCTGGGCCTAGTGACTCGTACTACCCGATAAGGGCCTTCCCACTTTGGCGTCAACTTGTTTGGATTCTTGGCAGACTGAACTCGTTGAAGAACAAGGTCGCCTGCCTCAAGACTTCTAGCATTGACCTTGCAGCTATGGTAGCGGCGCTAGGCTTGCTGGTAGCGTACAACTCTCACAACAGACTAGAGACGGTCTTCCTTAAGGAGTGTCACGTCGTCTTGCCGCAACTGCTCTTGCTCAAGCTCATCATAAGCGAGCACTCGAGGTGACCCGTATATGAGTTCCATGGGGAGCACTGCCTCCGCCCCATAGACAAGGGAGAAGGGTGTCTGGACGGTAGCTCGATTTGGTGTCGTCCTGATTGACCAAAGAACCACCGGCAACTCATCAATCCAGTTTCTTCCGCACTTGTGAAGCCTATCAAAAGTTCTTGTCTTGAGACCTCGCAGCACTTCAGCATTAGCCCTCTCTACTTGGATGTTGCTCCTCGAGTGGGTAACGGAAGCAAAACAAATTTTGCGACCAAGGTCTTGGACATACTACATGAAGGTGCGGCTCGTGAACTGTGTGCCATTGTTAGTGATGATCCTATTGGGAACACCAAAGCGGCAAACTAGTCCCTTAAAGAATCTGATGGCTGACCGTGTTGTCACCTTCCTCACTGCTTCCACTTTCGGCCACTTTGTGAACTTGTCGATTGCCATGTACAAGTACTCAAAGCCCCAGGCAGCATGGGGAAAGGGACCCAACATGTCGAACCCCCAGACCGAAAATGGCCAGGAGAGAGGGATTGTTTGAAGGGCTTGAGCTTGTTGATGTAGTTTCTTCGAATGAAACTGGCATGCTTCACACTTGGTTACTAACACAGTTGCATCCTGGAGGGTAGTGGGCCAAAAGAAACCTTGCCGGAATGCCTTTATGGCAAGTGCTCTTGATCCTATGTGGGAGCCACATATACCTCCGTGTATCTCTGCCAACAGCTCCGGTCCATCCTCCTGAGAAATGCACTTGAGTTTCACATCGTTCTGCTCTTTCTGTATAGGATGTTGTCTACGAACTGGTACATATGAGATCGACGGGCTATTTTCTTTGCTTCCTCTTGTTCCTCGGGGAGTTCTCCTGTCTTAAGGAATTGGACAAGATGTTGTGCCCATGTTGGAGCCTGGGGCTCAACAACAAGGACTAAAGGCGTATCCTCTGTCGGGAGAGCATTCGCCTCGACAGCAAGGGCCTGAGGGCCTGCCGGAGTCTACTGCCCCGGCAAGCCTGGCGGGAGCGCACGCTTCTACGGCAAGAGCCGATGGCCCTGCCGGAGCATAGTACTCACCGGCAATCATGTCGTTCTCTTGGGAAACTTTCTCACCAGTGGCTTCAGGGAGCTCTGCCAGGAAATACTTGTCGGAACTTAACTTCCTTCTCTTCTCTTGTCCAGTTGATGGTGTCACGAAGGGTTTAGTTAGTTGGAGCATGAAAGTTCCTAGTTCCATAGGTAACTTAAGGGAAGCACATTTTTATAGGCCATCAGCAACGGTGTTCTCTGCACGTGGAACGTGCTCCATTTGCAGGCCATCAAAACATTCTTACAACTTCCTCACTTCATCTGCATAATCCTTCATCCACGAACTCTGGTAATCTTTGTTCACTTGCCTGACGACAAGTTGAGAATCACCCCAAACAATAAGTTTCTTGATCCCAAGGTCTGCCGCGATCCTGAGATCGGCAAGCAGCCCTTCATACTCGGCAGTGTTGTCCGTTGATCTCTCCTGGGGAAAGTGCATCTGGATCACATATCTGAGGTGCTCTCTGGTGGGTGCATCAAGCAGCACTCCGGCACCAGCGCCTTGCAGCGAGAAAGCTCCATCAAAATACATGATCCACTCTCGATCAGTCTCCTTGCCGGGGAGAGTTGACTCTGGAATATCTTCATTGGGCGTTGGGGGTCATTATGCAATGAACTCCACCAAGGCCCTGCTCTGAATGGTCGAAGTGCTTTCAAACTTAAGACCAAACCTTGATAGTTCCAAATCCCACTCCACAATCCTGCCAGTAGCTTCTGGGTTCCTCAATATCTGCTATAGCGGGAAGCGGGTGACAACGGTGATCTCATGTGCTTGGAAGTAATGCTGTAGCTTCCTCGAGGCCATAAGAAGGCCTAAGAGCAACTTTTGCATGCCAGAATACCTTGATCTATCCCCCTACAACAAGGAGCTGACAAAATAGACTGGTCGCTGCACCACTTTCTTCTTCTAAATTATCTCTTTCAACTGTGCAGATCCTTCCTTATCAGCACCAGACCCTGCCTAAGGCTGTCCTGGCTCATTGTTTGGTGCCTCTGCCGTTGCCGTTGCTTATTTGTCAACCTCTTTTTCAGACACTAGTGCATCACTCACCACTTGATTCGTTACCGTCAAGTACAACAACAACGACCCTTGTGGTTTTGGCACGACTAGGATCGGCGGAGAGGAAAGGTACTTCTTCAAATCCTGCAGCGCTGCCTCCGCTTCCGGAGTCCATTTCATTGGACCTGCCTTCTTCAAGATTTTGAAAAAGGGCAGGGCGCGCTCAACAGCCTTTGAGATGAACCTACTCAGAGCAGCTACACAGCCGGCAAGGCGTCGCACGTCCTTGACTCATCTTGGTGCCTCAATCTGCTCAATTGCTTTGATCTTGTCGGGATTCACTTCGATTCCGCGTTGAGACACAAAGAAACCGAGAAGCTTGCCGGATGGGACGCCGAACACACATTTCTCGGGCTTGAGCTTCATGTTGATCTTGCATAGGTTGGCGAAGGTTTAGCGACCCGACCTAAAAGGTCAAGTCTCCGGTGTTTCCGTACCATCCCAAGATCATGCTGGTACACACACGGTACATCAATGTATATATCAAAGGGAAATCACACAGCATTATATTAATCGAAATCTCATATCGAGTCCTTTATTACAATAAAAATTACAATAAAGTGGCTAAAAGCCAACTCATGAGAATATCTAAATCTTGCGGCAGCGTCGAAGGTAGATGAGTCCATCTGACTCCAAGGGCATCTCACTGAGCGTAGAACGTGTCCTCACTCCTGGTCGGAAAAATATTCTGCAACATGATACGTTGCAGCCGTGTAGGTCAGCATATGGAATATGCCGGCAAAGTCACAAGAGAAGGGTAAAAAGGTAGTCATCTAGTCTATATGCATATATGGCAGGTGGGGTGGTAAGTTTTGCATAAAGCCAATTTTTTCCTACATCAAGAAAAGGGGCTAAGCAAAATATTACTAAGTTGGTTGATTAATGAGATGGTTCCACCAACCAATTCTCATACCCAAAATTATTAAATTCCCACATCATCATATTATTTGTGTTGAGAGTTCCGGAAGTTCCAATTCCTTTGGCTCAAGTCGTCCATGACCGTGGACACGGCTAATCGATTAGGTTTGAGTACTCTGCAGAGTTTTGCACATGTTCCCCACAAGATTTGGTCGCCTCCGTTTGATTTCTCGCACTTCAGGGTGTTTGAGAAACGGATGACCAAAACATGGTCTTCCAAAGGGTTTCCCTGCGACTCTGACGGTGCCCATCCTTTCCTACCGTTCTTCTACCTCTCGTAGCACCGCCTGTCCAGAGTCACCACGATATCCAACCAAGCCAGAGCCCATAATGACTTGTGGCTGTGCAGGTAAGCCTTGGGTCTTGAAGCACCCATCCATCCCTTTGTGCCTGGGTGGACCTTTCCGCGTGAATACTGGCCATCTCCAGCATCACCTAGGCTAACCACTGGTTTCTCCAGGGCGCCGTTCAACCATCATCCACCCAGAGGTATGTTGAAAACTTGGAGTCTTGAAATCTTGCTCATTATGTAGGTCTTGAAATTATTAACTCTCTCAACTCCCATGAATCACACAACCAACCCCGTCTACTATTAGCATAGCAAAAGTAAAACAACGTTTCCCGGGGCCAATGTTGTCAAAGAGGGTTGAGAGGGGTATCTACCACATGATACTACTACAATGTAACCAAGTTTCCAACTAACCTATCTTGCATGCAACTGGGGAGATGGTAGAACTAATGCATATAAAACATGGGTAAAACATGATCAAAGTGACTTGCCTGATTGATGATCTTCGTACGTGAGTGACTCTAAGTAACAAGCTCCGCACTCCGGATAATCTAACAAAACAAACAATGCACTCAAATAAGCATACAACCAAAATAAGTACTCATAACATTCAGCAAAGAAGTACTAAACAAACAAGGCAAACAATGCACAAAAGTCTCTAGCAAGAAAAACACACAAAGTTTTGTTTTCCAAAAGGTGAGGGATGAAAACACTACTGACATAATAAAACTATTTTGAAATAACAAGACAATTGTTGTCAGCAAAGAAACAATAGAATATTTTATTAATAAACAGAATATAATCAATTTAAGTTTGTTGGGAAAACTTTAGTAGAGTTTATACAAGTTTGTGATAAACACTATATGAATCAACTATAGTTATATTAACAAAAGAATGAAAACTAAACTTATTATTTATTAGAAAAACATGTTCTTGATAGGAAATAATTTACAAATAAACTTGTTTTAGGAAAACAGAATTAAACTATGTAAAACTTTGTTGAAAACAAAACTATTACTAGTTAGTTGTTTTAATCAAATTATGCCTATTTGAAAAGAAGTTGTGATTCCTATGTTAAATGAAATTAAACTAGGCAAATTTATATTTTTTTATTAACAGTGAGTGAAAACACTAAATGTTTACTAACAGAGCCTAATAAACAAATAAAACTAATTCTAAACCAAACTAATCAAAATTGAGTTTATAAAACTATATTATAATACTAAGCAGATTCTGTTTTTGGTTAAAAACATTAATCTAATATATCCTGAAAATCCTCAAACTAAACATGAAGGTAGTCCTAACTAATACCAAACAGTAGCAAAAAGATTCATATAAAAATCTATTTTCAAACTCTAGTTATTCAGATTTGAAGATTTTGAGCAAATTTGATTAAATTCAAATTTTATAGTTCAAATTTGAAATTTAAAAGTACAGGATGAAACTACATGAAAATTGTGAGCTATTGCAAAAAGAATCAACTCAAAACTCTAAACAGATTAAAAGATATAGCTAAAGCAAATTTGGAATACATTCTGTTTTCTGAAAAACAAAACTGAAAAGAAAAACTAACTAACGGTCGACTAGGGTGACGTGGCGACCCCTGAGTGGCTGAGGTGGGTGTCCGAGCGGGGTTACGGGCGGTCAGCCGATCCTAAGAGGATACCGGTTCGAGTAATAATAATGTTCTAATCTGGATCGTAAGATCCAGATCGAACGGTTGGGGAAAGCTCACGGTGTAAAGGTCGCCGGCGTGGGGATCTCCAGCGAGTCCGGAAGTGGTGAACGTGACGGCGAGGCGCTCCGGTGGTCGGGGAAGACGGGGAAGTGGTCCAGGCGACGGCGACGGTCCTCCGGAGTCGATTGGTGGCGACGGTGGGGTGAACGGGGGTCAGAGACGGTGGCTACGCTCGACGGCGAGATCCGGTGGTAGTGGAACTCCGGCGACGAATTGCGGCAGCTCCTCGACGAGGTAGGAGGGGGACTCGGGGTGAAAGGATGCGGGGGAGTGGTCTGCTACTTATAGGGCACTCGAGGGGTGCGGGGGAGGAGAGAGGAGAGAGATCCGGCGAGGGGGAAACGGTCGGCGTCGGGATCTCCGGCGCCTGCGGGGGAAGGGGATGACCGAGCGAGGGTAACGGTCGGTCGGGGGGTGGGGTCCAGCGTAAGTGAGAGAGAGACGTGTCCGTTGCGCGCGGTCGGCCGGCTCGTAGTAAAAGCGCGAAATAACTGCCGTGGGCCAGCCCGTTTAATACCGGAAACGGTTACCGTTACTGTTTTTCTAATTTTCCAGAGACATTCAAATACATTTAAAGCATTCAAATCGACTCTAAATATAGGGGTATTATATATCAAAATTAACAGAATAATAAATTCTATTTAATGAACATTTCTATTCTGTCATTTGAACACTTTGAAAAAAAATATTATTTTCAGAAATTGTCTAATTGTTTTTAAACCCTTTTTGCAAATATTTTCAAAATAACCCCTGGTTATTATTGTTCAAATATATCACCAATTAGTCCCTTGTGTGGAGTGTCATGTTCCTCCTCTCTTATTTGAACTTTTAACCAAAATTTCAAATAGGTGAAAGCAAATATTGGAAAAGATAGAAAGAACTTTCAGAAAGTCAGAAAAGACATTTCAACTATTACATACAATCAAGCAATGATGATGATAGATGCATAACTATATCATAAGATTCCAAAATGAAATTTTGGGATGTTACAAACCTACCCATCTTAAGATGAATCTCACCCTCGAGATTCGGGTTGGCTAGAAAATAGGTGCGGATGGTCTCTACGAAGATCTTCTTCGCGTTCCCAGGTGGCTTCTTCTTCGGTATGGTGACTCCACAAAACTTTACAGAACTTGATAATCTTGCTGCGGGTAACACGGTTGGATGTCTCGATTATCTTGACAGGCTTCTCCTCATAAGTCAGATCACTTTCAAGCTGTATGGCCTCTAGGGGCACGGTGTCTCGCAAAGGGATGTCAGCCATCTCAGCATGACATTTCTTCAGCTGGGAAACATGGAACACATCATGAACTTCGGATAATCCTTCCGGCAATTCCAGTTTGTATGCAACTTCACAACTACGTTCAAGAATTTTGTAGGGGCCTATGAATCTGGGTGCTAATTTTCCTTTAACACCAAACCTCTTGATTCCTCGAAGCAGGGATATACGAAGATATGCTCGGTCTCCCACTTCATACATCACTTCTTTACGTTTGCTGTCAGCGTAACTCTTCTGTCGAGATTGAGCTATCTTGAGTCTGTCACGTATCAACTTGACTTTCTCTTCAGAATCTCGGATAAGGTCGGGACCAAAGAGTTGTCGGTCTCCAACACCATCCCACGTCAGTGGTGTTCTGCACCTCCTTCCGTATAAAGCTTCGAAAGGGGCCATCTTTAGACTGGTCTAATAACTGTTGTTGTATGAGAATTCTGCGTAAGGTAAGTTGTCGTCCCAACTAGATCCATAATCTAGCGCACAAGCTCTCAACATGTCTTCCAGAATCTGGTTGACTCTCTCAGTCTGTCCATCTGTCTGCGGATGAAAAGCTGTACTGAACTCTAGCCTTGTACCCAAAGTTTCATGTAATTGATACCAAAACTTTGAGGTAAATTGTGTTCCTCTATCTGACACGATACTCCTCGGAACTCCATGCAAACATACGATTCTGGTCATATATATCTTGGCTAGCTTAGCACTGGTATAGATGGTCTTCACTGGAATGAAATGAGCTACCTTGGTCAAGCGATCAACCACTACCCAGATAGAATCATAACCTGAACGGGTCCTGGGTAATCCTGTGATGAAATCCATACCAAGTTTTTCCCATTTCCACTCGGGTATCGGCAAAGGTTGGAGTAACCCTGCTGGTTTCTGATGTTCTGCTTTTACTCTCTGACAAACATCACATATTGCAACATGTTCCGCAACATCTTTCTTCATACCTGTCCACCAATAACTTTCCTTTAAATCCAGATACATCTTGGTGTTGCCTGGGTGTATCGAGTAAGGTGAATCGTGGGCTTCCTGAAGTATCAACTTCCTGAGCTCTGGTTCATTGGGCACATAGATTCGGTTCTCAAACCACAAAGTTCCATGTTCATCCTCACGAAAACCTTTAGCTTTACCATCTTCCATTCTCTGTTTAATCTCAGCTATCTCCTTGTCCGATTTCTGGGCTTCACGAATTCTTTCGGTCAAGGTGGACTGAATTTCCAGTGTACCAACATATCCCCTTGGAACTATCTCTAGCTTGAGCTCTCTGAGATCATCGACTAACTCTTGAGGTAATCCTCCAGCTGTGAGTGTGTTCACATAAGTTTTCCGACTCAAGGCATCGGCTACAACATTAGCCTTACCTGGATGGTAGTGTAATCTCATGTCATAGTCCTTGATTAACTCTAACCATCTCCTCTGTCTGAGGTTCAACTCTTTCTGCGTGAAGATATACTTCAGGCTCTTATGGTCGGTGTAAACATCACAACTATTTCCGATAAGGAAATGTCTCCAAGTCTTGAGTGCGTGCACTACGGCTGCTAACTCCAAGTCATGAGTGGCATAATTCAACTCATGAGGTCGTAGCTGTCTGGAAGCATAGGCTACAACTTTTCCATCCTGCATAAGTACTCCTCCGAGTCCTTGTCGTGAAGCATCACAATAAACTTGGAAATCCTTCCGAATATCGGGCAAAATCAATACTGGAGCTGTGACCAAACGTTCCTTTAACTCCTGGAAACTGGCTTCACATTCCACAGTCCAAACATACTTGGATTCTTTCTTCAACAACTCTGTCATGGGCTTGGCAATCTTTGAGAAATTCTCAATGAACCTCCGGTAATAACCGGCAAGTCCGAGGAAACTGCGGATCTCCTTAACTGAGGTGGGTGACTTCCACTTGGTGACGGCTTCAACCTTAGCGGGGTCCACTGCTATTACATCTCCGGAAATAACATGTCCAAGGAATCCGACTTCCGTCAGCCAAAATTCACATTTACTGAACTTGGCATATAACTGATGCTCTCTTAGCTTCTCCAGAACTAAACGCAAATGTTCCTTATGCTCTTCCTCGTTCTTGGAGAATATCAGAATGTCATCGATGAACACCACAACAAACTTGTCTAGGTATTCCATGAATACTTTGTTCATCAAATTCATGAAGTAGGCAGGAGCATTAGTCAATCCAAAAGACATGACCGTATACTCATACAAGCCATACCTCGTGGTGAAAGCTGTTTTGGGTATATCCTGTTTACGAATTTTCAACTGGTGATACCCTGATCGAAGATCGATCTTGGAGAATACTTTGGCTCCTACGAGCTGATCAAACAAATCGTTAATCATCGGCAGAGGGTACTTGTTCTTGATAGTCACCTCGTTCAAGGCACGATAATCGACTACCATTCTCAAGGTTTTATCCTTCTTCTCCACCAAAAGAACTGGGGCTCCCCAAGGTGAAGAACTTGGGCGAATATAACCTTTGTCCAATAACTCCTTAATTTGCTTCTTGATTTCCAACAGATCATTTGCGGGCATCCGATAGGGTCTCTTGGAAATTGGGGCTGTCCCTGGCTGTAGCTCTATTAAGAACTCAATCTCCCTATCTGGTGGCATTCCTGGTAATTCTTCCGGAAATACATCTGGAAATTCTTTTACCACAGGTACTTCCTCCTGAACAACTCCCGTGAGAGTGTTTAACCTAGCACTCATACATGTGCGTCGGGATACATACTTAATCCTCTTGTTCTCCGGGGTGGTGAGTGAAACAGACTTGCTAGGGCAATCAAGATTTCCTTCATACTTGGTCATCCAATCCATGCCTAGGATTACATCCAATCCTTGTGACTCTAAGACAATGAGGTCGGTGGGAAAAACATGGTTTCCTATATTGAGTTTCAAGGCATGGCATCCTATCCCTGCCATCATCATACCTCCTGGGGAACTGACCTTAATGGGCTGACTAAGGGTTTTGGTGGGCAAACCATACTTATCCACAACTATCCTTGATATGAATGAATGAGTTGCACCGGAATCAAAAAGTACTGTAACTGAACGTGAATGCAATAAAAACTTACCAACCACAGTCTCGGGCTGATCATAGACTTCTTCCACATCGATGTGATTCACTTGAGCACGGGGAAACGGATTGGGTTTCTTAACTGCTGCATTGCCGTTGTTGTTGCCGTTTCCACTGCCTTCCTTGCTCTGGGGACACTCAGTAGCATAGTGCCCTGTCTTCTGGCACTTGAAACAGGTAATGTGACTCAGATCCTTCTGAGCAGGAACTTGACGGTGCTGGTTGTTGTTCCCATTCCCATTGTCAGTCTTGAAGTTACCATGGTTGGGATGGTTGTTCCCATTTCCTCCATGATGGTGGCCTCCATGGTTATGCACAGTATGAGTGTGCTTTCCAAACTTACTGTTTCCTGATCCGGTATTCCCGGAGTACGGGGAGTAACGAGGCTTCTGATGAGCTCCAGAGTTGAACTTCCCCTAAGTGTACTTCCTCTTGCAGTTCTCAATCTGCTGCTGTTTACCTTCCAGAATAAGTGCCTTATCCACCAGCTCTTGGTAGTTGTTGAAATTAGCCACTACCAGCTGTATGCTCAACTCATCATTGAGTCCTTCCAGAAACTTTTCTTGCTTGGCCGCATCATTGGCCACATCTCCTGGGGCATAACGGGCCAACATGCTGAACTCTTCCACATATTGGGCCACAGAGCGATTACCCTGGCGCAAGTTGCGAAACTCGCGCTTCTTTAGACTCATGGCTCCAGCTGAAACATGAGCGGTGCGGAAAGCAAGCTTGAACTGCTCCCAAGTCACATATGCAATAGGATAAGTGGTGGTGTAATTCTCCCACCATGATGCTGCTGGTCCTTCCAGTTGATGTGCGGCAAATCGCACTTTCTCAGCGTCAGTGCATCCAGCGGTGACAAGTTCTCTCTCCATCTTACGAAGCCAGTCATCTGCCACAATGGGTTCAGTGCTGCTGGAGAAAGTTGGAGGGTTCAACCTCAGAAAACGGGTGAGATTGTCAGTCTGAGGTGGATGGTGGTTGTTGTTGTTGTTCTGGTTGTTGGTCTGATTCTGAATCAATAGTTGCATCAGTGCATTCTGTTGCTGAAGGAGTTGGGTGAGTTCCGGTGGGAAAGTGAAATCGGTCTCACGTCGTGGAGGCATCTTGCTGTTTTCAGAGGGATGAGAATTAGAATAGAACAAGGGTCTAGAAGAAATTCACTACCCATATGCAATGCAACAAACATATCACACCAAACACTCATTCATTTATTCAATCAATGTCAAACAACGGAAATACAATCTCAGACAAACTAAACATCGACCTACGCTTTAACGACTAAAATAAAAGATACATGGAGGGCATAACTAATGTTTTTCCTCAGAAGTGCATAGTCGTAGGTCCTCCGGTGGTGCTTTCCTCATAGTCTTCATCGTCGCTGATGAAGGGTGCCATGTCTCCTTCGGGGTGAAGGTTTTCTCCCATGTCTAGATGCTCCTCCAGAGTGGCGATGCGTGCATTCTGCTCATCAATCCTCTCTAGGAAGTCCTTCACTTCATGCTCGTGTTCATAGTTGGCCTCTCGCAGATCAGCTTCAAGGTCCAGCTCGCGGTTCATCAGATTCTTGATTGTCTTCGTATCAGCACGAACTCGAAGCTCCAGAGTCCTGATGTGAGTCTCCAAGGTCTGGATATAAGAGATAGTGGTGTCTGCAGTGGGATTGGTGATGATGTTGCCATGGGCATCTCTGCGGCAAACCATGCTGAGTCCTGGTGAAATGGTTCCACCTCTGTATTCCTCCTGAATACGTCCAAGGGCACGATGAATGGCCATGTCTCTCCCAAGTATCCAACTGGGTGCCACGAACTTGAGGTCGATGGGTTCCTTCCGATTTCCAAAAGTCTTCCCTGGAATATGCACCTCGATCCTGTAGCGTCCATCTTGGGGAAATGACATGATAGGAATCCCGGTGATGCTCGGCAAAGCAATCCTTACGTCCTTGACGATCCTCATCAGCTCCTTACCAAAGGGCATCGTTGCGTCAGGCTGGCAAAACTCTGTGATCAACACTGGGATGAAGGTGGCCATCTATAAATTTTGAAATAATCGGAGAGGAGTCAGAAACGAATAGATGAGAGTATAAGAATTTTTAAAGACAAAGAGAAACAATCCTAAGGCTTTCCAATCCTAGAGGTTACGTCCTATGGTCAGCGTGTGCTCTGATACCATTTCTGTAGCGACCCGACCTAAAAGGTCAAGTCTCCGGTGTTTCCGTACCATCCCAAGATCATGCTGGTACACACATGGTACATCAATGTATATATCAAAGGGAAATCACACATCATTATATTAATCGAAATCTCATATCGAGTCCTTTATTACAATAAAAATTACAATAAAGTGGCTAAAAGCCAACTCATGAGAATATCTAAATCTTGCGGAAGCGTCGAAGGTAGATGAGTCCATCTGACTCCAAGGGCATCTCACTGAGCGTAGAACGTGTCCTCACTCCTGGTCAGAAAAATATTCTGCAACATGATACGTTGCAGCCGTGTAGGTCAGCATATGGAATATGCCGGCAAAGTCACAAGAGAAGGGTAAAAAGGTAGTCATCTAGTCTATATGCATATATGGCAGGTGGGGTGGTAAGTTTTGCATAAAGCCAATTTTTTCCTACATCAAGAAAAGGGGCTAAGAAAATATTACTAAGTTGGTTGATTAATGAGATGGTTCCACCAACCAATTCTCATACCCAAAATTATTAAATTCCCACATCATCATATTATTTGTGTTGAGAGTTCCGGAAGTTCCAATTCCTTTGGCTCAAGTCGTCCATGACCGTGGACACGGCTAATCGATTAGGTTTGAGTACTCTGCAGAGTTTTGCACACGTTCCCCACAAGATTTGGTCGCCTCCGTTTGATTTCTCGCACTTCAGGGTGTTTGAGAAACGGATGACCAAAACATGGTCTTCCAAAGGGTTTCCCTGCGACTCTGACAGTGCCCATCCTTTCCTACCGTTCTTCTACCTCTCGTAGCACCGCCTGTCCAGAGTCACCACGATATCCAACCAAGCCAGAGCCCATAATGACTTGTGGCTGTGCAGGTAAGCCTTGGGTCTTGAAGCACCCATCCATCCCTTTGTGCCTGGGTGGACCTTTCCGCGTGAATACTGGCCATCTCCAGCATCACCTAGGCTAACCACTGGTTTCTCCAGGGCGCCGTTCAACCATCATCCACCCAGAGGTATGTTGAAAACTTGGAGTCTTGAAATCTTGCTCATTATGTAGGTCTTGAAATTATTAACTCTCTCAACTCCCATGAATCACACAACCAACCCCGTCTACTATTAGCATAGCAAAAGTAAAACAACGTTTCCCGGGGCCAATGTTGTCAAAGAGGGTTGAGAGGGGTATCTACCACATGATACTACTACAATGTAACCAAGTTTCCAACTAACCTATCTTGCATGCAACTGGGGAGATGGTAGAACTAATGCATATAAAACATGGGTAAAACATGATCAAAGTGACTTGCCTGATTGATGATCTTCGTACGTGAGTGACTCTAAGTAACAAGCTCCGCACTCCGGATAATCTAACAAAACAAACAATGCACTCAAATAAGCATACAACCAAAATAAGTACTCATAACATTCAGCAAAGAAGTACTAAACAAACAAGGCAAACAATGCACAAAAGTCTCTAGCAAGAAAAACACACAAAGTTTTGTTTTCCAAAAGGTGAGGGATGAAAACACTACTGACATAATAAAACTATTTTGAAATAACAAGACAATTGTTGTCAGCAAAGAAACAATAGAATATTTTATTAATAAACAGAATATAATCAATTTAAGTTTGTTGGGAAAACTTTAGTAGAGTTTATACAAGTTTGTGATAAACACTATATGAATCAACTATAGTTATATTAACAAAAGAATGAAAACTAAACTTATTATTTATTAGAAAAACATGTTCTTGATAGGAAATAATTTACAAATAAACTTGTTTTAGGAAAACAAAATTAAACTATGTAAAACTTTGTTGAAAACAAAACTATTACTAGTTAGTTGTTTTAATCAAATTATGCCTATTTGAAAAGAAGTTGTGATTCCTATGTTAAATGAAATTAAACTAGGCAAATTTATATTTTTTTATTAACAGTGAGTGAAAACACTAAATGTTTACTAACAGAGCCTAATAAACAAATAAAACTAATTCTAAACCAAACTAATCAAAATTGAGTTTATAAAACTATATTATAATACTAAGCAGATTCTGTTTTTGGTTAAAAACATTAATCTAATATATCCTGAAAATCCTCAAACTAAACATGAAGGTAGTCCTAACTAATACCAAACAGTAGCAAAAAGATTCATATAAAAATCTATTTTCAAACTCTAGTTATTCAGATTTGAAGATTTTGAGCAAATTTGATTAAATTCAAATTTTATAGTTCAAATTTGAAATTTAAAAGTACAGGATGAAACTACATGAAAATTGTGAGCTATTGCAAAAAGAATCAACTCAAAACTCTAAACAGATTAAAAGATATAGCTAAAGCAAATTTGGAATACATTCTGTTTTCTGAAAAACAAAACTGAAAAGAAAAACTAACTAACGGTCGACTAGGGTGACGTGGCGACCCCTGAGTGGCTGAGGTGGGTGTTCGAGCGGGGTTACGGGCGGTCAGCCGATCCTAAGAGGATACCGGTTCGAGTAATAATAATGTTCTAATCTGGATCGTAAGATCCAGATCGAACGGTTGGGGAAAGCTCACGGTGTAAAGGTCGCCGGCGTGGGGATCTCCGGCGAGTCCGGAAGTGGTGAACGTGACGGCGAGGTGCTCCGGTGGTCGGGGAAGACGGGGAAGTGGTCCAGGCGACGGCGACGGTCCTCCGGAGTCGATTGGTGGCGACGGTGGGGTGAACGGGGGTCGGAGACGGTGGCTACGCTCGACGGCGAGATCCGGTGGTGGTGGAACTCCGGCGACGAATTGCGGCAGCTCCTCGACGAGGTAGGAGGGGGACTCGGGGTGAAAGGATGCGGGGGAGTGGTCTGCTACTTATAGGGCGCTCGAGGGGTGCGGGGGAGGAGAGAGGAGAGAGATCCGGCGAGGGGGAAACGGTCGGCGTCGGGATCTCCGGCGCGTGCGGGGGAAGGGGATGACCCAGCGAGGGTAACGGTCGGTCGGGGGGTGGGGTCCAGCGTCAGTGAGAGAGAGACGTGTCCGTTGCGCGCGGTCGGCCGGCTCGTAGTAAAAGCGCGAAATAACTGCCGTGGGCCGGCCCGTTTAATACCGGAAACGGTTACCGTTACTGTTTTTCTAATTTTCCAGAGACATTCAAATACACTTAAAGCATTCAAATCGACTCTAAATATAGGGGTATTATATATCAAAATTAACAGAATAATAAATGCTATTTAATGAACATTTCTATTCTGTCATTTGAACAATCTGAGAAAAATATTATTTTCAGAAATTGTCTAATTGTTTTTAAACCCTTTTTGCAAATATTTTCAAAATAACCCCTGGTTATTATTGTTCAAATATATCACCAATTAGTCCCTGGTGTGGAGTGTCATGTTCCTCCTCTCTTATTTGAACTTTTAACCAAAATTTCAAATAGGTGAAAGCAAATATAGGAAAAGATAGAAAGAACTTTCAGAAAGTCAGAAAAGACATTTCAACTATTACATACAATCAAGCAATGATGATGATAGATGCATAACTATATCATAACATTCCAAAATGAAATTTTGGGATGTTACAGAAGGTCTCTTCTAGGTCCGCTATGAGCGTGGCCTTGTCCTTGGTTTTGACCATTATGTCATCCATATAAGCCTCGATATTTCTATGCAGCTGGGGCTCAAAACAAATCTGGACCGCTCTCGCAAAGGTATAACCAGTGCTTTTCAACTCGAAAGGCATACGCAAAAAGCAGTACGTACCACATGGGGTGATAAACGCGGTCTTCTCTTCGTCTTCCTTGTCCATAAAGATCTGATGATAACCGGAATAGGAGTCAAGGAAAGACAACAAGTCGCAGCCGGCGACGGAGTCCACAATCTGGTCGATGTGCGGCAAGGGAAAAGGATCTTTGGGGCAGTCCTTGTTGATGTCTGTGAAATCAATGCATAGCCTCCACTTCCCATTCGCCTTGCACAATACGACTGGATTGGCCAACCACGTAGGGCAGAGTACTCCTCTGATCAGACCAGCTGCCTCTAACTTCTTGATCTCTTCGGCAATAAAATGTTGCTTCTCCAAAGCTTGCTTTCGAACCTTCTGCTTGATGGGTCGTGCGTGCGGACAGATGGCAAGGTGGTGCTCAATCACCTTCCTGGGAACACCGGGGATATTAGATGGTTGCCATGCAAACACATCGACATTCGCCTGCAGGAAGGCGACGAGCGCGTTTCCTATTTGTCGGCAAGGGTGGAACTTATGGTGAAAGTTCCCCCTGTGTCATCCTCCTTGGCGGGCACCTTCTTGGTTTCTGGTCGAGCTGCCTTGGACTTCTGCTCTTGTCGGTGGAGCTCTCTGGCACATCGTCAATAGTAGCACAACACTCCGAAGAGGTGCGCTTGTTGGAATGTGCGCCAGAGGCCTTGTCGGTCTTCTTTCCCCCAGGGGCTTCAGCAGCAGGAGCAAGTGCCAGCACGTGTTGCGGCTGCGCCTCGGTAGAGTTGGTCAGTGCAGATAAGCGCGCTCTTCTTGTTGGAGTTAATGGTAATGACACTCATCGGTTCGGGCATCTTCAGCACGTTAGAAGCGAAGTGAGTGGCCGCCATGAACTTGGCCAGTGTCGGACGCTCGAGAATGCCGTTGTATGACAATGAGATCTCGCCAACGTCAAAGACGATCTTCTCCGTTCTGAAGTTGATATCACTGCCGAACGTCACTGGTAGCATGACCTTGCCTTTCGGCTGAGTCCTTCCTGAATTGACCCCTTGGAAAGCGCATGTCGGCTCGAGATATTCGTCAGGAATCTGCAGCCTCTGAATGACATCAGGTGAGATCAGGTTCAGGCTGGCCCCGCTGTCGACTAACATCTTCGTCACCTTGAGGTTGCGGATTGTTGGCGAGACCAACAACGGCAGGCACCTGACCGCAGTTATGCGATCAAGGTGATCCTCGGTGTCGAAGATGATAGGAGTGTTGGACCATTTCAGAGGTTTCTGTGCGTCGATAGAGGGCTCTGCCGCATTAACCTCGCGTGCCCACTGTTTAAGTTGGCGGTGAGAGGAATGCGATGAGGCTCCTCCTTCTATCCACATTGCCTCCGTAGCTTTCTGAAACTCATGCTCACTAGACTCGTCGTCCTCTTCGACGTCATCATCATCTCCCTCTTTCTTGTCGCGGTCATGGGCGGGCCGATCCTTCTGTTGCTTGGGCTTGCCACGGCGACATCCTCGACCAACACGCTTCTTGCCGGACCCCTCAACAACATCCTGACCCTTCTCCTTGTTGCGCCTTTCATATTCATCCCTCTACTTCTCGGCAAGTTGTTCAACTTACCGATAGTCTTGTAGGTCGTGGCCTTTGGTGCGATGGATCTTGCAATATTGCTTGCCAGAGTCTTCTGGCTTGCCGGTAGCCACCAGAGCATGGCACGAGGCGCACCCGGCAACATCATTGCTGGGGTCGTCGACCTTGCCTTTCTTGGCGGCGCCGGGGTTGTCGGATCCTTCGACGGCTAGCACGGTCTTGCCCTTGCGCTTCTTGTTCCGCCGCTGGCCCTTCTTTGCCGGGGCAACGGTGTCTTCGTCCTCAGAGTCAACCTCCACGCTGGCATCCTCACCGGGGAGTCTTCTCCCTTCTTCAGCCTGAGCACATTTGTCTGCCAAAGCATAAAGCTCAGCGATGTCTCTGGCTCTATTCATTGCCAGCTCTTCCCGCATCCTGCGGTTGCGCATGTTCTGATGGAAGGCGCTGATAACAGCAGCAGCGTGAACGTCTGGGATGTTGTGGTGCATGCGGCTGAACCTCTGGATGTACTTGCGTAGAGTTTCGCCTTCTTTCTAGGGGATGATGTGCAGATCGCTCTCCTGGCCAGGAGCTTGATGACACAGGTCCACCCAGGAGGTGATGGATCTCTTTGGCAAGTGCATCATCCATGACCTGACATTGGGCTTAAGCACCAATGATAAGTAGTTGGCAAATATCCTTTAGTCGTGGTCGCCGGCATCCCACACCGCGATGGTGTAGACGCTCGGGAACTCTAACGGATGGGTCTTCTAGTTTGAATGTGTGGGTGTTAGGACACTGGACTTGCTGCACCTCGGGAGTAAACGCTGGACAGCCCACCTCGTAAGGTAGGCTGACAGGGTACCCCGGTGCGGACTTGTCTACAATGGGTCCCGCACACCTGTCCGACTCGAGGTGTGCTTCCCGTCGCTGCTCGATCAAGATTCGAGTGTCCTCCTTGCCACGTCCCGAAGAACATGACGCTGATCACGACGCGTCCGTGGGTCAGACGACGCTGTTGAGTAACCGTCGGGGGCGTCAGTCCGTCGGGTCAGAGATCAACGAAGCTGTCACGGAGGAGAGTGCGCCGAGGTCACGCTGACCCTGGGCACTTCACCGCTGGCCTGAGGCGTCCCTGTGGGCTGAAACTTGTCTATGAGTCTGAGGAGGCTCTGAATGGTGTCTCTCCATTCATCGAGCTTCTCCGCATCAGGAGGGAAGTTCAAGAGTAGCTGCACTCGCACCATCGCTTCCTCCGTTGTGGACGGCATCAAGCGGGGCGAGGAACGCGAGGTGCTCTGACTCCTAACCGTGTTAGAAGGAGCACCTCCACGGTCCCGCATCGGCATGCCACTCCCGCTTGCATGCTGGTCCCACACATCTTGGGAATGATGCGTAGGAGCTTTTCCGTGGGGACTCTGAGAGTTGTGTGCGCCATGGTGCGGCTCTCCGCGCGCGTCCTGAGAAGGTCGCGGCGTAGGCGCCGACGTGGGTGTCCTAGAAGACACTCTTCCACCCCCGGAGTTCGCCATACCACCTGCAAGCGGTACTACTCCGTCCTAAGACCCAAGGGCACGGGGGTTCCCACCGCCGCCATGAGCGTCTCCGCGGCGAGCGTTGCCAACTGCTTGGTCTTGGTCATCGGAGCTCCGCGGAAGTTCAAAACCTCCGCCTCCTCCTCCTCTGCCCGTGTCTACGCCGTCCCTCATCTACGGAGATACAGGAACGGCGGACGTGGATGGGCCAACTGCTGTCAGGCCCTTCTTCTTGGGGGCCATGGCGATGATGAAGCTGGGGCGCAGATCACCAGAACGGGTTTGTAAAACCTCTTACGCTCCCTACCTAGCATGCCAAAGATGTCATGGGAACGAACACCTATGGGACCATGGGGGGGCTTCCGGTTCGGCGAGGGGGCGAGCTGGCACAAAGAGTCGGTCTGGTGAGCTACACATGGGGAGTTTTTACCCCAGTTTGGGCCACACGGATGCGTAATCCCCTACTTCTGCTTAGTTGTATTGATCCTGTTCTAGGGTTCGAGCTACAGGAGCACCAGGAACGGCTGCTACGTGAGTTTGGGAACCTTCCCCCTCTCTAATCATTGGGCTATCCGGTTGTTTAATTGCCTAACTGTCTGAAAGCCCAAAAGCCAAAGAGTCCAAAAGTCCTTTCCTGTAATGTCCTAGGCCTCCTTTTATACTTAAGGGAATCCCAACAGTGGCGTACTGTGTGCACAAGGGATGCACAGTGCTGCTATAGTGCTATCATACCTAACCTTGACGGAGTAGGACAAGAGCATTAAATGCATCGTTAGGGACCTCAGTCCTTTAGTGGGACGGGACGGGGGTCATCCCATCGGTGCCGCTTAGCTCCCTCCAACTTTGATGCCGCGACACGCATCCAGGTGGATCGACACCTGTTCTGTGTGCTGGCGGTGCTTGTCGGGGCCTTGCCTTGCCGAGACCTTGCCTTGCCGGGGGCCTGGAGGCTCTATGACCCTCCCGGCAAGGTCTTGACGATAGTCTTGACTCTTCTGTGATGGTGCTTGGTAAGTCTTCGCTGTACCTTGTCGTCGGGGCGGTTACTATTGTCCGTGCATGAGTAAAGGGGCACTAGATGGCCCAAAAACTCTAGTGCACCAACATTCATAGTGTTCAATTGATATAAATCCCAAGTTACTAAACAAATATAGCCATGCTCCTGAGCAATGGCGCCAGAAAAAGGTCTTGATAACCCACAAGTATAGGGGATCGCAACAGTTTTCGAGGATAGAGTATTCAACCCAAATTTATAGATTCGACGCAAGCGGAGCCAAAGAATATTTGAGAGTATTAGGAGTTGAGTTGTCAATTCAACCACACCTGGAGATAAATATCTGCAGTAAAGCGATCAGTAGCACAATAGTATGATAGGTTGTGAGCAGTAGTAATAGTAGAAAATGATAATTTTGTAGCAAGTGTAACAGTACCAACAACAATAGTAACTTAGCGAGAGCAATAAGTGGAAAGGTTGTAGGCACTGGATCAGAGTATTTGTTGGATGATATTCATCATATAACAGTCATAACCTACGATGACACGAAACTAGCTTCAGTTCGTCAATGTAATGTACACATGTATTTCGTATATAGTCATACGTGCTTATGGAAAATAACTTGCATGCCATCTTTTTTCCTACCCTCCCATGGATGCAGGGTCCATAAGTAAACTAAGGGATCTTAAGGCATCCTTTTAATAGAGAGCCGGAACAAAGCATTAGCACTTAGTGAATAAATGAACTCCTCAAACTATGGTCATCACTATGAAGTATCCCAAATATTGTCACTATGGGGTTGACGGATCATAACACGTAATAGGTGCATATGACTAGGCAAGATCGGATCAAGAACATAGATATAATTATGATAACATAAATAGTGTAGATCTAAAATCATGGCACTCGGGCCCTAGTGACAAGCATTAAGCATGGCAAAGTCATAGAAACATCAATCTCAGAACGTAATGGATACTAGATATCAAGCCCTAACAAGACTAACTCGATTACATGATGAATCTCATTCAACTCCTCACCGACCAGCAAGCCTATGAAGGAATTACTCACTCCCGGTGGGGAGCATCATGGAATTAGTGATGGAGAAGGGTTGATGATGATGAATACCAAAGATTTCCCTCTTGGAACCGCAAACGGACTTCAGATCTGGCCTCCTGATGAACAACAGGAGGTAGCGGTGGCTCCGTATCATGAAACGCGGTAAAACCTTATCTCTGGGTTTTTTTCAGAAAAATGTGAATTTATAGCGATGGAATTAGGGTCGGGGGACCCACGAGGTGTCCACCCTCCACCAGGTCACACCAAGGGGGCTGGCGCGACCTGGTGGAGTGTGAGCACCCTGGGGGCCCTCTCAGGTGGCTTCTGGCTCCATAATACCTTAAATGTTCCAAAATAAATGTCCAAAAAGTTTTGCTCCGTTCCAAGAACTATTATTTCTGCAGAAAAACAACACCATGGTATTTCTGCTGAAAACAACGCCAGTTCGGGTTACTTTCATCCAAATCATGCAAATTAGAGTCCATAACAAGAGCAAAAGTGTTAGGAAAAGTAGATACATTGGAGATGTATCAACTCCCCCAAGCTTAAACCCTTGCTTGTCCTCAAGCAATTCAGTTGACAAACTGAAAGTGACAAAGAAAAACTTTTACGAACTCTTTTGTTCTTGTTTACATACATATGCTTAAGTTGCACCCAGGTTTTCAGCAAAGATCATGAGTAACCATGTCAAGAATAACTCTTAAATACTATATTAATTCATATCAATGACGCAAACAACTAGTGATCAATAATAAGATATCTCAAGTGTGAATAATCTGTCAAAACAATCATGATATAATATGACAATAGTGGTATCTCGCTTGCCCTTTCTGAGACCGCAAAACATACATGCAGAGCACCTCCAAAGTTCAAGCAGCGACTAAACATTGTAATTCATGGTATTAAACATCCAATCATGATGCATCCAACATTCACTATACACAATCCATGAGGATGACAATAGTGCTCTCAGATCTGGCGCTTATTTTAGAAGGTGATGACTCCACATTAAAATAAATAGATAGTCCCTTCATAGAGGGAAGCAGGGATTTGCAGAGGTGCCAGAGCTCAAGGATTAAATAAGATATAAGTATAATTTTGAGAGGTACACTCTTCCTGTCAATGTTACGACCAAGAGCTATCAATATCTTCCATGTTAAACAATTAGCGGCGGTTCCCAAGCGATAAAAGTAAATGTTTACTCCCCCTCCACCAACAAACACACTCCACGGGGAGCCGAATCCATGGGTACCGTCCAAACCAACAACATTGAGGGAGTTTTGTTTTAGTTATTTGCATTTATTTTGATTTTGGGACTGTGAATCCCTATTACCACCCTTCTCGTGCAAGGACGAGTGAATAAACACTCATCATGAGAGTAACCCGCTTAACATGGAAGATACTGACCACCCCATGTCGCTCCATGAGCGGTCCAGGCACACAATATAGATGTTCATTTGAAATTTTAGAGGCGGCACATGCAAATTTACTTGGAACGGCAAGGTAATATCGCATATTGGTAGGTGTGGTGGACTCATCTGGAATAACTTTGGTTTAAGGGTTTTTGACGGACAAGCATAATTCCCACTTAGTACAGGTGAAGGCTAGCAAATAGGCTAAGAAGCGTCTAGCTAGAGAGCAAATACGGTCATAAACCGGCATTACGAATAATAAACATTGAATGCTACCATGAGTAGGATATGGACACCATGAACATAAATATCATGAAGGCTATGTTGGTTTTGATTCAACTACATGCGTGAACATGTACCAAGTCAAGCCACTTGAAACATTTAGAGGAGGATACCATATCATCATACTACAACACAACCATTTTAATGCATGTTGACATCCAAGATAAATCATTATCCACTCCTAGTTACTTGAGCATGGCATGAACCACTATAATCTGTAATTGTCATTGCAAACATGTTCAATCATAATGTGCTCAATCATGGATACTAGGTTAAAGATATTTGCAGAAACAAGAACAAGTTGAGTTCATACCCGCCTTTCTCTGCCACAGTTAATTCATCGAATATCGTCATTATTGCCTTTCACTTGCACAATCGAATGGTATGAAAATAATAATAGTGCAAGAGTGCCATGGACTAAGCTGGAATCTGCAAACATTTTATTCAAGAGGAGAAGACAAAGTAATATGGGCTCGGTCTTAGATCAACAGTAATGCATATGAGAGCCACCCAGTCTTCTCCTTTGTATGACTAGATAAAACAAAGAGAATTTTAGATAAACACACTAAAATATTTTTGGAGTTTTTTGTTTTTTGTTTTTCTTGAAGAAAGCAAACATGAGAAGGAAAAACAAAAACGAGAAAAACTATTTACACGGGAGAACCCCAACAAGCAAAAGAAGAAATGAGAAATATTTTTGGGTTTTCTTTTAATACTACAACTAACTGAACTGAAAAGAGAAACCGAAAATAAGCAAGAATTATTTTTGGATTTTATCAAAGTTTTCAAACACACAAGAAGAAAACGAGAAAAATAATTCTAGCATGGATAATACAATGAAAGAGTGTGGACACCGAGAACTGAAATGAAATGTGAGAACATGAATGTAATGCCGGTGAGAATATGTACTCCCCCAAGCTTAGGCTTTTGGCCTAGCTTGGTGATCACCATCCGTAATATCCGTCCGGTCCCATGTTGAATTGTGGTGGAGGAGGTACCTGAGCATCCCACTCCTGGGGCTCCTCCTCTGCCACAGCTTGGTTGTTCCGACATATTTGTGTATCCATTCCTAGCAACAGAATCAAACGAAGCAGCTGCAGGCAACGAAATAACATCCTGGGTTATGACGCTAAATACTAGATTATAGAGAATATTATGAAAGTGGTCAGCCTCATCAATAAAGTGGTGATCCCTCAATGACATGTAGTGTAGATAAACCTTTGGCAAAAGATAATCATGAGGGCATATCTCAACTCCTAAATGACTCGCTAAGCGAGTAGCGTAAATGCCACCATGTATCTTGCCCTTACTCTTGTTAAGTTGTAGGTGTCATGCAACAATAGATCCTATGCTAAAAGTGCGATCATTATATAATGCACGTCGCAAAATGGCGAGGTCCAGAGCACTAAGGACACTGACCTTTTCCTTAGCAGTTAAACACTTAGAAATGAATATAGCAAAGTAGTGCACAGAAGGAAACTACAAACTAGTGGTAGTGGTTTTTGACATGCCCCTGTTGTCACCCATTGTTAAAGTGAGGTTAAAATCCTCAAACTCTAATGGTCTAGGCTCTCTTAATTTCCCGTCAGAAGGAATCAGGCATATGTCACAAAAGTCAGTGAATGGCATTTTGTAGTTTTCACTCTATAGATTAAATTGCAGCTCAGGAGGGTTATTCCTATTTAGGAAATTAAAACTTTGCACAAAGGAATTTGTGAGGATGTGATACTAGTCACACTTATTTGCGAGGAAGTTGGTCAACCCAACATTGTCAATAAATTGAGAAAATTCTTGATAGAAACCGGCTTCCTCCATGAAGGGCATATGTGGCCATTCGCACGGCCGCACTTCTTCCTTCCTTGGAATGTGTAGGTCACTATCAGACGACTCCCCAATAACTCCCTTTGTATTACTCTTGGAGGAGTACTTACTAAAGGAATTCATCTTATTTTCTACAAATAAAATTATGAAAAAATTTAGTGCACAAAAATTGTTAACAAAATGAAATAAGACTGATAGCAACTACTCCTAGGGATGCTTAGAAGCTATATCAAGCATTCAAACTAATTAGACTATAATAATTCAACATGCAAGCTCATCTACAATAGCACCAAGAGTAGCTAATTATTCTGAAAATAAACCACTAAATCAAAAACTTATTGGAGCAATGGGGGAGTTGCATACCGAGAAGCAATACCCTAAAACAGTTTCAGAAAGAGAGTTTGAGCAAAGAGATCGAAATCCACGGGTTCTTGAGCAAGAACACGAGGGAGAGAGCAATGGTGATTTTTTTCAGGAGGTAAGAGATGACATGGGCTAAAGGGATAAGTGAGGGGACCCACCTGGGGCCCACCCTCTACTAGGTCGCGCCAGGGGGACTGGCACGCCCTGGTCGAGCGTGCCCACCTGGTGCACCCCCCTCTAGTATTATTGTTGGGGAACGTTGCATGTGAAACACAAAAATTCCAACGCACATGCAAGATCTATCCATGGTGATGAGCATCTACGAGAGGGAGAGTGGATCTAGATACCCTTGTAGATCGCTAAGCGGGAAGCATTAAGAAACGCGGTTGATGTAGTTGAACGTCTTCGCGATCCAAATCACCGAGCGTCTTGCGATCCCATCACGATCCTTTTCGCGGTCCAATCACGATCCGTCCCACGATCCCATCATGATCCATACCGCGATCAAATCACGAATCATCTCGCGATCCTAATCACAGTCCTTCCGATCTAGCGCCGAACGGACGGCGCCTCCACGCTCAGCACACGAACAGCTAGATGATGAACTACGCATTCTTGATCTAGCAAGAGGGAGCCGAGAGGTATATGTGTTCTCCGGCAGCGCGTCGGCGTGGCGGTGATGGTGGTGGAACTATTTCGGTAGGGTTTAGCCTAAGCACCACTGAACTCGACTAGAGGAGGAAACGATCTAGAGGAAGTAGAGGGAGCACGTGGAAATTAGAGTTAGCTCTCCCCTCTAAGTCCACTAGTATATATAGGAGGGAGGGTGAGGAGGCAGCCTCAAACCCTCAAAGGTTGTCCGAAATTGGAGGAGGAGGAGTCCTACTACAATCTTACTAGGAGTAGGATTCCTCCTCTCCACTTGGAAACCCTTTCCACCTTTCCACCTTTGGGTTTTCCCACCCCTAGCCACATGGGCCTTAGTGGGGGGTTCGGCCAGCCCACTAGGGGATGGTTTGACTCCTCCCACATACCATGAGGTCATTCGGGTCGAGAAACCCCTCCAGATGGCCCCCGGTACCCTCCCGACACTCTTGGTACACTACCGAAGTACCCGAAACTTCCCCGGTGACCAAAACATGACTTCGTATATATCAATCTTTACCTCCACCATTCTGGAGCTCATCTTCACGTCTAGGATCTCATACGGGACTCTGAACAACCTTCGGTCACCACCATACATAACTCTACTATACTGAAACGACACCGAACCTTAAGTGTGCAGACCCTGCGGGTTCGAGAACTATGTAGACATGACCGAGACACCTCCAAGATCAATAACCAATAGTGGGACCTGGATGCCCATATTGGTTCCTACGTATTCTACGAAGATCTTTATCGGTTGAACCTCTATGTCAAGGATTCGGTTAATTACGTACGTTGTTCCCTTTGTTCTTTGGTATGTTGCTTGCCCGAGATTCGATCGTCGATATCTCTATACCTAGTTAAATCTCGTTACCGGCAAGTCTCTTTACTTCTTCCGCAATACAAGATCCCGTGGCTAACACTTAGTCACATTGCTTGCAAGGCTTATTGTGATGTTGTATTACCAAGTGGGCCCTGAGATACCTCTCCGTCACACGGAGTAACAAATTCCAGTCTTGATCCATGCCCACTCAACATACACCCTCGGAGATACCTGTATTGCATCTTTATAGTCACCAAGTTACATTGTGACGTTTCATACACACAAGGTATTCCTCCGGTGTCAGTGAGTTGCATGATCTCATGGTCATAGGAACAGATACTTGACATGTAGAAAACTATAGCAATAATCTGACACGATCATATGCTATGTTTATAGTCTGGGACTTGTCCATCCCATCATTCTCCTAATGATGTGATCCCATTATCAAATGACATCTCATGTCTATGGCCAGGAAACCTTCACCATCTTTGATCAACGAACTAGTTAACTAGAGGCATACTAGGGATACAGTGTTGTCTATGTACCCACACATGTACTTGAGTTTCCAATCAATACAATTATAGCATGGATAATAAATGATTATCACAAACAAGGAAATATAACAATAACCAAATTATTATTGCCTCTAGGGCATATTTCCAACAGTCTCCCATTTGCACTAGAGTCAATAATCTAGTTCACATCACCATGTGATTTACATTGTTATGAATCTAACACCCAATGAGTTCTAGGGATCGATCATGCTTTGCATGTGAGAGAGGTCTTTAGTCAATGGGTCTGTGACATTCAGATCCGTCTGTAGTTTCAAAACCTCTATGCCATACTGTAGACACTGCTACCACACTCCACTTGGAGGTATTCCAAATGGCTTCTCCACTATACGTATCCGGATTGCTACTCGGAGTCATTCGGATTGGTGTTAAAGCTTGCATCGACGTAACCCTTTACGACGAACTCTTTATCACCTCCATAATCGAGAAATATTTCATTATTCCTCTAGTTACTAAGGATATTGTTGACCGATGTACAGTGATCCACTCCTGGGATCACTCTTGTACCCTTGACGGGCTCATGGCAAGGCACACAGAGGTGCGGTACACAGCATGGCATACTATACAGAGCCTATGGATAAGGCATAAGGGGAGACCTTCGTCCTTTCTCTTTCTTCTGCCGTGGTCGACCATTGAGTCTTACTCAACTCCACACCTTACAAATCAGGAAATAAATCTTTCTTTGTCTGATCCATTTTGAACTTTTTCAAAATCTTGTCAAGGTATGTACTCATTGAAAGTTTTATCAAACGTCTTGATCTACTTCTATAGATCAAGATGCCCAATATTTAAGTAGCTTAATTCCAGGTTTTCCTTTGAAAAACTCCTTTTCAAACAACCCTTTATTCTTTACAGAAATTCTACATCATTTCCAATCAACAATATGTCATCCACATATACTTATCAAAAAAATTATAGTGCTCCCTACTCACATTATTGTAAATACAAGTTTCTCATAAACTTTGTATACACTCAAAAACATTGATCGCCTCATGAAAGCGCATATTCCAACTCCGAGATGCTTGCTCCAATCCATAGAAGGATCGCTGGAGCTTGCATATATTTCAGGATCCTTAGAACTGACAAAACCTTCCGGTTGTATCACATACAACCTTTCCTCACGGATATCGCTAAGGAAACCATGTTTTGACATCCATCTGCCAGATTTCATAATTGAAAAATGCAGAACTGCTAACATAATTCCAACAGACTTTAGCATCACTACGAGTGAGAAAGTCTCATCGTAGTCAACTCCTTGAACTTGTGAAAAACCCTTTGCCACAAGTCGAGCTTTATAGACAGTGACATCACCGTCCGCGTCTGTGTTCCTTTTAAAGATCCATTTGTTCTGAATGGCCTTTCACCCTTCAGGTAATACTTCCAAAGCCCATACTTTGTTTTCTTACATGGATCCCATCTCGGATTGCATGGCCTCTAACTATTTCTCGGAATCCAGGCCCATCATCGCTTCTCCATAGCTCGTAGGTTCATGTTGTCCAACAACATGACCTTAAGACAGGGTTGTCGTACCACTCAGGAGCAGTATGCGTCCTTGTCGACCTATGAGGTTCGATTGTAACTTGATCCGAAGCTTCATGATCATCATCATTAACTTCCTCTTCAACTAACGTAAGCTCCACATAAACAACTTTTTGCGCTGCCCTACTCTCTGGTTGAAACAACGGTTTAACAACCTCATCAAATTCGATCTTCCTCCCACTCAATTCTTTCAAGAGAAACTCTTTCTCGAGAAAGGACCGGTTTTAGCAACAAACACTTTGTGCTTGTATCTAAGATAGACAGTTTACCCAACTATTACATTAGGGTATTCTATGAAGATGCATTTGTCCGCTTTGGGTTCGAGCTCATTAGGTGAAAACCCTTTTTCACATAAGCGTCGTAGCCCCAAACATTAAGAAATGACAGTTTAGGTTTCCGCCAAACCAAAATTCATACGGTGACATCTCAACGGATTTAGATGGTGCCCCTTTTAAAGTGAATGTAGTTGTCTCTAATGCATAACCCCAAAACGGTAGTGGCAAATCGATAAGAGACATCATAGTTTGCATCATATCCAATACAGCACGACTACGACGTTCGGGCACACCATCATACTATGGTGTTTGAGGTGGCGTGAGCTGCAAAACAAATTCCACATTGTCTTAAGTTGTATACCAATACTCGTAACTCAGTTATTTACCTCCACGATCATATCTTACGCATTTTATCCCCTTGTCACGATGATCTCAAGATTCACTCTAATTTTGTTTGAACTTTTCAAACGTTTCAGACTTGTGTTTCATTAAGTAAATATCCCCATATTTACTCAAATCATAAGTGAAGGTAGGAAAATAACGATATCCACTGCATGCTCATTTCCAATAAGTTACTTGCCCGCTCTACCATACCGGAAAACGGGGTCTTAGTCATCTTGCCCATGAGGCATGGTCTGCATGTCCCAACCGATTCGCAATCGAATGAGTCCATAGATCCATCAGCACGGAGTTTCTTCATGTGTTTTACACCAATATGACATTTAGAGGTAGTGCCACAAGTATGCGGTACTATCATTATTAACTTGGTATCTTTTGGCATCAATATTATGAACATGTGTATCACTACGATCAAGATTCAATAAACCATTCTCATTGGGTGCATGACCATTGAAGGTATTATTCATGTAAACAGAATAACCATTATTCTCTAAGTTAAATGAATAACCTTATTGCCATAAACATGATCTAATCACATTCATGCTCAATGCAAACACCAAATAACATTTATTTAGGTTCATCACTAACCCCGAAGGTAGATAGATTGTGCGATGGTGATCACATCAACCTTGGAAACACTTCCAACACTCATGTCACCTCACCCTTAGCTAGCTTGCCTTTATTTTGTAGCTTTTATTTTGAGTTACTAACATTTAGCAACCGAACCGGAATCCAATACCTAGGTGCTACTAGGAGTACTAGCAAGGTACACATAAATAACACGTATATCAAATATACTTCTGTCGACCTTGCCAGCCTTCTTATCTACCAAGTATCTAGGGTTGTTCCACTTTAGCGACTGTTCTCCTCATAATAGAAGCACTTAGTCTTGGGTTTGGTTTCAACCTTGGGTTTCTTCACTGGAGCATTAACTGACTTGCCATCCATGAAGTTTCCCTCCTAACCCTTGCCCTTCTCGAAACTAGTGGTTTCACTAACCATCAACACTTGATGCTCTTTCCTGATTTCTACCTTCGTGGTGTCAAACTTCGCGAATAGCTCAGGGATCATTATTTCCATCCCTAGAATTTTATAGTTCATCATGAAGCTCTAGTAGCTTAGTGACAGTGACTTGGAGAACTATATCAATCACTATCTTATCTAGAAGATCAACTCCCACTCGATTCAAGCGATTATAGTACCTAGACAATCTGAGCACATGCTCACTAATTGAGCTATTCCCCTTCATCTTGTAGGCAAAGTATCTTGTTGGAGGTCTCATACCTCTCAACACGGGCACGAGCTTAACATCCCAATTTCAGCTCTTAGAACATCTCATATGTTCCGTGACGTTCAAAACGTTTTGGAGCCTCAATTCTAAGCTGTAATGCATAATGCACTGAACTATCAAGTAGTCATCAGAACGTGCCTGTCAAATGTTCACAACATCTACATACGATGCTTGAGGGGGTTGCGCATCGAGCGGTGCATTAAGGACATAAGCCTTCTGTGCAGCAATGAGGACAATCCTTAGATCACTGACCCAGTCCGCATTATTGCTACCATCATCTTTCAACTCTATTTCTCTAGGAACATATAAAAAATTCAAGGGAGCTAAGCACGAGCTAGTAATCTACATCATAATTTGCAAAGACATTTTGACTATGTTCATGATAATGAGTTTAGTTAATCATATTACTTAAAAACTCCCACCCAAATTGACATCCCTCTCGTCATTCGAGTGTCACATGATCCAAATCCACCAACTCAAGACCGATCATCACGAGAGTTGAGGTGGTTTCATTGGTGAACATCTTCGTGTTGATCATATCTACTATATGACTCGTGTTCGACCTTTCGGTCTGTTGTGTTCTGAGGCCATGTCTGTACATGCTAGGCTCGTAAAGTTTAACCTGAGTGTTCCACACGTGCAACACTGGCTTGCACCCGTTGTATGCGAACGTAGAGTCTATTACTCCCGATCATCACGTGGTGTATCAAAACGACGAACTTCCGCAATGGTGCACACTCGGGGATCACACAATTTTATCTTGAAATTTAGGTGAGGGGTCAACTTATAATGCTACCATCGTCCTAAGCAAAATAAGATGCATAAAAGGATTAACATCACATGTAAATCATAAGTGACATGATATGGTCATGAACTTGTGCTTTTGATCTCCATCTCCAAAACACTGGCATGATCTCCATCGTCATCGGCATGACACCATGATCTCCATCATCTTGATCTCCATCAACATGTCGCCATCGGGGTTGTCGTGCTGACTGTTGCTTCCATGACTATTGCTAACTCAAGCGATAAAGTAAAGCAAAAACGGCGAAAATAATTAAAGGCAACCCTATGGCTCCTGTCGGTTGCCGTAGTCATCGACATGCAAGTCGTGATATTCTATACAAAACATGATCATCTCATACATCACATATATCTCATCATGTAATTGGCCATATCACATCACAGCATACCATGCAAAAACAAGTTAGACGTCCTCTAATTGTTGTTGCATGTTTTACATGGCTGCTACAGGTATCTAGCAAGAACAATTATCACCTACGCAAAAACCACAACGGTTATACACAAATTGCTATTCAACCTTCTCAAGGACTACCTTTGTCGAATCCGATCCAACTAGAGTAGGAGAGACAGACACCCGCTAGCCATCTTTGTGCAACAAAGTTACATGTCAGTCGACGGAACCGGTCTCCCGTAAGCGTACGAGTAAGGTTGGTCTGGGCCGCTTCATCCCACAATAACGCTGAATCAAAACATGACCAAGGGAGGAAGCAATTTGAGCATCAATGCCCACAAACTCCTTTGTGTTCTACTCGTGATCTAATCTACACATAGACCTAGCTCATGATGCCACTGTTGGGGAATATTGCATGGGAAACAAAAAAATTCCTACGCACATGCAATATCTATCCATGGTAATGAGCATCTACGAGAGGTAGAGTGAATCTACATATCCTTGTAGATCACTAAGCGGGAAGCGTTAAGAAACGCGGTTGATGTAGTCGAATGTCTTCGCGATCCAAATCGCCGAGCATCCCAGGATCCCATCACGATCCTTCTCGCAATCGAATCACGATCTGTCTCGCGAACCCATCATGATATGTCCCGCGATCAAATCACGAATCGTCTCGCGATCCTCGTCATGGTCCTTCCGATCTAGCGCTGAATGGACGACGCCTCCGCGTTCAGCACACGTACAGCTCGATGACGATCTCCACCTTCTTGATACAGCAAGAGGGAGTGGAGAGGTAGATGAGTTCTCTGGTAGTACAACGGCATGGCGGCGATGGTGGTCGAACTATTCTGGCAGGGCTTCACCTAAGCACCGTCAAACTAGACTAGAGGAGAAAACGATCTAGATGAAGTAGAGGGAGCACGTGGCAATTAGGGTTAGCTCTCTCCTCTAAATCCCCTAGTATATATAGGAGGGAGGGAGGGGAGGATCCAGCCTCAAACCCTCAAAGGTTCGCCGAAATTGGAGGTGGAGGAGTCCTACTCCAATCCTACTAGGAGTAGGATTCCTCCTCTCCACTTGGAAACCCTTTCCACCTTTCCACCTTTGGGTTTTCCACCCCTAGCCGCATGGGCCTTAGTGGGGGTTCAGCCAGCCCACTAGGGGCTGGCTTGACTCCTCCCACAGCCCATGAGGTCCTTTGGGTCGAGACACCCCCCTCGATGGCCCCCGGTACCCTCCCGGCACTCCCGATACACTATCGAAGTACCCGAAACTTTTCTGGTGACCAAAACAGGACTTCCTATAATAAATCTTTACCTCTGGACCATTCCCGAGATCCTCGTGATGTATAGGATCTCATCTGGGACTCCGAACAACCTTCGTTCACCACCATACATAACTCTACTATACTGAAATGTCATCGAACCTTAAGTGTGCAGACCCTACGGGTTCGAGAACTATGTAGACATGACCAAGACACATGCATGGTCAATAACCAATAGTGGGACCTAGATGCCCATATTGGTTCCTACATATTCTATGAATATATTTATCGGTTGAACCTCTATGTCAAGGATTCATTTAATCTCGTACGTTGTTCCCTATGTTCTTCGGTATGTTACTTGCCCGAGATTCGATCGTCGGTATCTCTATACCTAGTTCAATCTCGTTACCGTCAAGTCTCTTTACTCGTTCCATAATACATGATCCCATGGCTAACACTTAGTCACATTGCTTGCAAGGCTTACTGTGATGTTGTATTACCGAGTGGGCCCTGAGATACCTCTCCGTCACACGGAGAAACAAATCCCAATCTTGATCCATGCCCACTCAACAAACACCCTCGGAGATACCTGTAGAGCATCTTTATAGTCACTCAGTTATGTTGTGATGTTTTATACACACACGGTTTTCCTTTGGTGTTCGTGAGTTGCATGATGTCATGGTCATAGGAACAGATACTTGACATGCAGAAAACTATAGCAATAGACTGACACGATCATATGCTATGTTTATAGTTTGGGTCTTGGAATGATGTGATCCCGTTATCAAATAATATCTCATGTCTATGGCCAGGAAACATTGACCATCTTTGATCAACGAACTAGTTAACTAGAGGCATACTAGGGACACAGTGTTGTCTATGTACCCACATATGTATTTGAGTTTCTAGTCAATACAATTATAGCATGGATAATAAATGATTATCACAAACTTGGAAATATAATAATAACCAATTTATTATTGCCTCTAGGGCATATTTCCAACAAATAGTTTTCCCAGAAATTTATAAATAATTAGTAGAAAATCGTGTTAAATTTTCAGGGCTTTCTGGGAACTTTTATTTCTGGGTCATTTTTTATTGCATGGGAATAATAGAAAACTGGATAAACATGTCATTTAATTTTATTTATCTAGGGAAAATAGAAAACAAAAGGTGGATATAGATATTTGTGTCTACTAAATGCATCAGCTTTATACCTCTCGGAAATGATTCATTAATAAGGTTGATCAAGTGTTATTAACAACCACTTTCAATTAGCATGAAACCGAAAAACTTTCATAAAATACTAGGTTACCTCAATGGTGATAGGCATATCCCCAACCATAATAATAACATATTTCTTTTTTATAGTAGGTAGAGGTAATTGAAAGCTTCCAATAATGAGTGACGAAGAATTTTCAATAATATTCACACCATTCACTTGGAATTGTTTCTTTGGAAAGTGTACCGTATACTCATTAAAATTGATATGAAAAGTGACCTTGCTCTTATTGCAATCAATAACAGCCCATGTAATATTCAAAAAGGGTCTACCAAGGATAATCATCATGTTGTCGTCCTCGGGCATCTCAAGAATAACAAAGTCCATTAAGATAGTAACATTAGCAACAACAATGGGAACATCATCAGAAATACCGATAGGTATGGCAGTTGATTTGTCAGGCATTTGCAATGATATTTCAGTAGGTGTGAGTTTATTTGAATAAATTCTCTTATATAAAGAGAAAGTCATAACACTAACACCAACTCCCAAATCACACAAGGTAGTTTTGACATAATTTCTTTTAATGGAGCAAGGTATAGTTGGTATTCCAAGATCTCCAAGTTTCTTAGGTACTCCATCCTAAAAGAATAATTAGCAAGCATGGTCGAGATTTCAACTTCAGGTATCTTTCTTTTACTGGTGATGATGTCTTTCATGTATTTGGCATAAGGAGGCATCTTTAAGATATCCGTTAAACGGGTACGCAAAAAAGATTGGCCTAATTATTTTAGCCAAGCGTTCAAATTATTCATCATATTTATTCTTAGATGGTTTAGGTGGGAAAGGCATGGGTTTTTGAAACCATGGTTCTCTTGCTTTACCATGTTTTCTAGCCACAAATTCTTTTTTATCATATCGTTTTTTTACGTTGTGGGTTATCAAGATCAACAACAGGTTCTATTTCTACATCATTATCTGGTTCTTTATCATTACTAGGTTGAATATCCTCATGAACATCATTATCATTATCATTACCACTATGTGTATATTCATTACTAGATTGAGTTTCATCATCAGAAATAAAAACATCAATAGTATCATCAGGAGGTTTTTCTATCTTAGGTTCACTAGAAGCATGCAAAGTCCTATCATTTTTCTTTTTCTTTTTCTTCTTGGAAGGACTATATGTATCAACATTAATTACTTGAGATTATTTTTAAATTCTTTTAGGATGACCCTCAGGATAAAGAGGTTCTTGGGTCATTCTACCTCCTCTAGTCACTACTCTAATAGCATGATCATTCATATTATTATTCATTTCATCAACCAATTCTCTTTGATATTTAGCAACTTGTTCTAACTGAGTTCGAACCATAGAGACATGTTATCCTACACATCTAACATCATTACTTATTCTAAATAACAAGTCACTCAAGCGAGCAATCATATCATAACTATATTTCAAGTGTTTGAGAACATTAGCATTGAAGTTCTCTTGTTTCATAATGTAGTTATCAAACTCATACAAGCATTGACTATGATGTTTATTGTAAGGGATATCACCTTCATCAAACTTTAATAAAGAATTTACCTCTACACTTGTGAAGGTGGTGGTGTGACCCATGTATTTCTTCAATAGGTGGTAAATTTTTAACATCCTCAGCCTTAATACCTTTTTCCTTCATACATTTCTTTGCCTCTTGCATATCTTCAAGACTGAGAAACAAGATACCCCTCTTCTTCGGAGTGGGTTCAGTTAGTAGTTCAGGGAGATTCCAATCATCATAGTTCTTCAATATGTTATTCAATAGTTCCTCAGCTTGTTCAACAGCTCATTCCCTGAAAACACAACCAACACAACTATCTAGGAAGTCCCTAGAAGCATTAGTTAGTCCATTATAGAAGATATCAAGTATTTCGTGTTTCTTAAGGGGATGATCAGGCAAAGCATTAAGCAATTGGAGAACCCTCCCCCAAGCTTGTGGGAGACTCTCTTCTTGAATTTGCACAAAGTTAAATATTTCATGTAAGGCAGGATGTTTCTTATGAGCAGGGAAATATTTTTCAGATAAGTAGTAAATCATATCCTGGGGACAACGCACACAACCACGAGTAAGAGTATTGTACCATATCTTAGCATCGCCCTTTAATGAGAATGAAAATAATTTGAGAATATAATAGTAGCGAATCTTCTCATCATGAGAAAATAGCGTGGCTATATCATTCAACTTTGTAAGGTGTGCTACCACAATTTCAATTTCATATCCATGAAAAGGATCGGATTCAACCAAAGTAATTGACTCGGGGTCGACAGAGAATTCATAATCCTTATCGGTAACAAAGATAGGTGAAGTAGCAAACTTAGTATCACATTTCATTTTAGCATTCAAAGCCTTTTCTTTATACTTGAATAGTAGTTTCTTAACATCATTACTATCCTTAAAATCAAGAATCTCTCTAGCTATTTCTCCATCCAAAGCACAACCTTCAGGTATCTTAGGCATTTCAAATCTAGGAGAGCTAGGCCTATTAGGTGTTTCATAATCATCAGCTTCAAAGTTCTCATCAGTTTCAATAGATTCATCAGTTTCAATAATTTCATTCTCTTTAGCTCTAGCAATTTGTTCATCAAGAAATTCACCTAATGGCACATTATCATCAAGCATGGTACTAGCATCATCATAAGCATCATTCATAGCGGAAGTAGGATCATCAATATCCGGATTAATAGCATGTGGTGGTGTTGCAAGTTTACTCGTAACAGAAGGTGAATCAAGTGCAGAGTGTGATGGTAGTTCCTTACCCCCCCCCCTCGTCTTAGAGGAAAAAATCTTGGTTTTGGTATCCTTCAGATTCTTCATAGTGATCAATTGATATAAATCCCATGCGACTCAATAAATATAGCTATTCTCCCCGGCAACAGTGCCAGGAAAAGGTCTTGATAACCCACAAGTATAGGGGATCGCAACAGCTTTCAAGGGTAGAGTATTCAACCCAAATTTATAGATTCAACACAAGGGGAGCCAAAGAAAATTTGATAGTACTAGAAGTTGAGTTGTTAATTCAACCACACCTGGAGATAAATATCTGCAGCAAAGCAATCAGTAGCACAGTAGTATGATATGTTGACAACAGTAGTATCAGTAGCAATGATAATTTTGTAACAAGTGTAACAGTAGTAGGAACAATAGCAACTTAGCGAGAGCAACAAGTGGAAGGTCATAGGCACTGGACCAGAGTATTTGTTGGATGATATTCATCATATAACAGTCATAACCTAGGGCGATGTATTGTAGGCATGTATTCCGTATATAGTCATACGTGCTTATGGAAAAGAACTTGCATGGCATATTTTGTCCTACCCTCCCATAGCGGCGGAGTCCATAAGGAAATTAAGGGATATTAAGGCCTACTTTTAATAGAGAATCGGAACAAAGCATTAGCACTTAATGAACACATGAACTCCTCAAGCAACGATCATCACCGTGAGGTATCCCAAATATTGTCACTATGGGGTTGACGGATCATAACATGTAATAGGTGCATATGACTAGGCAAGATCGGATCAAGAACATAGATATAATGATGATAACATAAACGGTTCAGATCTGAAATCATGGCACTCGGGCCCTAGTGACAGGCATTAAGCATGGCAAAGTCATAGCAACATCAATCTTAGAACATAATGGATACTAGGGATGAAGCCCTAACAAAACTAACTCGATTACATGATGAATCTCATCCAACTCCTCACCGACCAGCAAGACTACGAAGGAATAACTCACTCTCGGTGGGGAGCATCATGGAATTGGCGATGGAGAAGGGTTGATGATGACGAAGACCGAAGATTCCCCTCTCCGGAGCCCCAAACGGACTCTAGATCTGGCCTCCCGATGAAGAACGAGAGGTGGTGGCGGCTCCGTATCGGGAAACGAGGTAAAACCTTCTTGCTATTTTTTCCGGAAAATGTGAATTTATAGTGTTGGAATTAGGGTCAGGGGACCCACGAGGTGTCCACCCTCCACCAGGCCACGCCAAGGGCGCTAGCACGCCCTGGTGGAGTGTGGGCCCCCTCGGCCCCCTCTCAGGTGGCTTCAGGCACCATGATTCCTTAAATATTCCAAAATAAATCTCCAAAAAGTTTCGCTCCGTTCTGAGAACTTTTATTTCTGCACAAAAACAACACCATGGTAGTTCTGCTGAAAACAGCGTCAGTCCGGGTTAGTTTCATTCACATCATGAAAATTAGAGTCCAAAACAAGATCAGAAGTGTTAGGAAAAGTAGATACGTTGGAGACGTATCAACTCGCATCATCTCACCCATTTTGAAATTGAAGCTTTCACGACTTTCAAGGCTGTTCGTGTTCGGAATAAATTCCATGCTCATGAAAATATTTTTCTAGAGTGATGACCCACAAGTATAGTGGATCTATCATAGTCCTTTCGATAAGTAATAGTGTAGAACCCAACAAGGAGCAGAAGGAAATGACAAGCGGTTTCCAGTAAGGTATTCTCTGCAAGCACTGAAATTATCGGTAACATATAGTTTTGTGATAAGATAATTCATAACGAGTAACAAGTAACAATTGTAGCAAAGGTGCAGCAAGGTATTCCAGTTCTTTTTGTAGCAAAGGACAGGCCTGGACAAACTCTTATATAAAACAAAGTGCTCCCGAGGACACATGGGAATTTCTGTCAAGCTAGTTTTCATCATGCTCATTTGATTCGCGTTCGTTACTTTGATAATTTGATATGTGGGTGGACTGGTGCTCGGATGTTGCCCTTACTTGGACAAACCTCCCACTTATGATTAACCCCCCTCGCAAGCATCTGCAACTATGAAGGAAGAATTAAGGTAAACCTAACCATAGCATGAAACATATGGATCCAAATCAGCCCCTTACGAAGCAACGCATAAACTAGGGTTTAAGCTTCTCTCACTCTAGCAACCCATCATCTACTTATTACTTCCCAATGCCTTCCCTAGGCCTAAATAATGGTGAAGTGTTATGTAGTCGACGTTCACATAACACCACTAGAGGAGAGACAACATACATCTCATCAAAATATCAAACAAATACCAAATTCACATGATTACTTATAACAAGACCTATCCCATGTCCTCAGGAACAAACGTAACTACTCACGAAACATGTTCATGTTCAAGATTAGAGGAGTATTAATTATCATAAAGGATATGAATATATGATCTTCCACCAAGTAAACCAACTAGCATCAACTACAAGGAGTAATCAACACTACTAGCAACCCACAGGTACCAATCGAGGTTTGAGACAAAGATCGGATACAAGAGATGAACTAGGGTTTGGAGATGAGACGGTTCTAGTGAAGATGTTGATGGAGGTTGACCAAATTCGGGATTGCTACGCTCAGAAGTTCCTCCAACATGGCCCCAGGTTGTGGATGAGAGTTAACTTCTTGGTCTTCCTCCATGGCATCCACCCTTTTTAAGTCATCCTCCATATCCTCCTCCGTGGTTCGCCCAAAGTGGTTAGCTTCAATGTATGCCTCGGGATCCTGTGTCGGGTGAGAAACACGACTCTCCCTGGTTGACTCTTGGGATGACATCTTGCTCTAAATCTGTTGTAGAAATAGCTCAAAACGAAAATAGGAGGTATTGTCGTGATACAAAAGTCGAAACCTTAGGGATATTATATAATGAATTTTTGCCGACCCAAAGGGGTGTTCCACAAGAAAACGAACTCTGGGGGCTCACGGGGTTGTGAAAAGCCCCCTAGGCACGGCCAGGGGGTGGTCGCGCCTAGCAGGCTTGTCGCCTCCCCATGCGTCCTTCGGACTAATTTTTTTTCCTAATTTTTTAAATATTCCAAAACTAAATAAAATTGCTATTGGGAAACTTTTGGAGTCGGTTTATGTCGTGGTTTTATCACAGTAGATGTCCGGGTGAATGGACTTGGATTCGAGGCCATTGCTAAAGTGACGGACTCAAAGGGGTTGATTGGGACGAAGGATACGAGTTTACCCAGGTTCGGCCCCTTAAGTCGAGGTAACAGCCTACGTCCTGCTTGTGTTTGTATTGCTTGATGTATCGATTATAAGGGAGCTATTACTTGACCTAGTTCTTGATAGCCTGATCTCTAAGTCGCCCCAGGTCTCACCTTAATATAGGAGGTCAAGACCACGGCTCATACAAGTTGTAGACGACTCTCATTACATGTCCGAGTCTATCTCTACCTTATCTTGCCTTCCTGACCAAGTTGTCTTCGGGCGGCTTACTGGCCCGGGTATTATCTTATCCGGGCCATGCTCCGGCCCATCCTGTCAAACCGCCAAATGTCTTGGGCTTTAGTCTTTGCAGCCCACTCTTGGATTAACTTACCAGCCGCCTAGTGTGACCCGGAGCCTGTAGGGCGGGTCTCCCCATGGGGTTATATCCCCAACATTAGGCCCCAGGTTGATTTGAGCTTGCTCACTTCAGCCTCCTTCTTAATCATCGGCGAGTTACCCTGAAAATAATGACCCGTCTTGACGTCATTTCAAATCTGACAGAAAGATTCTCTAACGCACGCAACGGATCTTCCCTTATTAAATGGATAGTCCAGGAATCGAGGCGTCCGACTCGGTCAAATGACAACCGACGCCTAGATTTTCGCGCGTGTTTCCGCCTTTTCCTATTAAATAGGACCGCGAGGGGCAGATTTTGCCTTCCTCCCGCTCACTCTTCGTCTCCTTCCTTCTGATGCCTCCGCTCCAGCGCATCTCACTCCAACATTGTTTCCTCATCGTCATCAATAAAGGCCGCTGCATCAACCTGTTTCGTTCCAGAGCTCTCTCCGCGTCCGCCGTGCCGTCTCCGGTGAGTCCTTATTCCCCTAGATCCATAGCTATCTCAGTAGGGTTTCATGGAGCTCCTCCCGCCGCGTAGAACACGAACCTCCTTCAATGCCGGCCATGCTTATCCCATAAACACTTGACGATAGCTTGTCTCCGAGGCGGCGTTATGTAGGAGATCGATAATAATATTGTGCAGATTTGCAATAGCTCTGTCTACCATTTTTAAACTTTCTCCGCTTTCGTCAATTCGTCTCTAGGTCTGAAATAGGAACATTTTCTTTGTTTTGTAGATCGGCAATCTTAGCGATACCTTGCGAAACCTATTTTCCGGACTTAGCCATATTTTCGCCTTGTCTTTTCATAATCTTGACCCGCCATGTGTTCCGGCTCTCACCAACCGGGCTCTGGCGGCTCAACCTTAAGGTCTTAAGCTTTTAGCTGCCCGTAGATATCTGCCAATCCTTGACTCGCCAGATATGGTTACTTTGTGCAGTTTTAAGCCGCCGCCATGACTTGCACATCCAACTCCTGCAACTGGGTCGGCTCTTGCATCACCGAAGAGTTCCTTATGGACTTTGTGCATGCGGGCACCCTTACCGCCAAGGATGTAATCCATTGGTGGGTTCTGGGCGATGAACTAAAGCCCATTCCTCGAGAGGTCAAAGTAGTGGTGTTTTCAGATCACATCGAGCATGGGTTTGTACCCCCCGGCTCAAAATTCTTCCGGGATGTTCTTCACTTTTACAAGTTGCACTCTCAAGACCTCGCCCCCAATTCTGTCTCCAACATCTGCAATTTCCAAGTCCTCAGCAAAGTTTATCTGCAAGACGAGCCGTCTGTTGGTCTCTTCCGACAGTTCTTCTATGCAAATCGCCCGACCGAGGTGTAGGCCGGCCCAAGCTTAGAGCTTGGAGGAATTTCAATACAGAGGCGCCAGGACATAACCTTTCCGTCTATTCAGATGCCGATTCGCCCAAAGGATTGGAATAAGACCTGGTTTTATTGCAAAGATACTTCTCCAGAAGGTGAACATCCGCTGTTGGGTTACCGCCCATCCCGGCTCAAGACGACATCCGAGCTTCCCGGCCGACTGTCAACTACTAAAGGGGCGAGGCACGAGCCGGCTCATGCCAAGATTAAGGCCCTCATGGTCAATGGGCTGATTGGGTTGGACTTGATCCGCTGCTGGATCTCTTGGGGGATTATGCCCTTGAGCCGGAGAAATCGCCTTATGTCCGAGTATCCGAGTCAGTATGATGATTCCCTCTGCTTCAGCCGGACAACATTAACAGAGGATGATATTACAACTGTCATCCGGAGCCTTGTCCACAAGACTTCCAGTGCTTGCAGCGCCATTGAGCTGGCACCTTTCTGTGCTATTAACCCGGCCCCAGAAGTAAGGCATCTCTCCATAGCCTCTCCTGTTTATTTAGTTATGACTTTGGCACTTCCTTACTACATGTAGGCTTGCCTTTTCAGGCCAACTCTGACTTCTGGAAGAAGAAATACGTCCCTCCTCTCAAGAAGGCCAAGAAGAAGGCCCCGGCCAAGAAGACAAAGAAGACCACTCCTCAAGAAGAATGGTTTGAACCACCGGAATTAGATGGCTCAGAGGTATAACTTGACTACTTTTTGCTGCTTTTTACTCACTTTACTAACAACAGCCATTCACAGGACGAGGCAGAGACGAGCCGCGCCAACGCCCCTGAGGTAACTGAAAGTGCGTTATATCGACTAGAGGGGTTTGAATAGGCAATTTTTACAAATTCATCACTTGAGGAATTTCAACTTTGAGGAATTTGAAATGTGATGAATAACTAGTAGCGAAATAAGTACTCAAGTGCATGAGGAACATAGCGACAGCATAGTCATCATGATGAAGTGAAACATGCACAGAGTACAAGTAGCGTGATACAGGATATGCATGTGAGGAACAAGGTAACTTGAAGAATTTGAGGTCAGGAAATTGTGAAATTCTTCAGACAAATTCTTCAAACAGTAGAGTTCAATTTCATCAACAGTTATACGAGGAAATGAAAGGGTTGAGGAAATAGAACCAGGTAGCTTGATGAAGACAATGGTTTGATGACCCAGTTCCAACTACTGTAACAGTCGTACATCTAGTTTGGAGTGGCCTGGTATTTAAAAGCAGAGGACACACAGTCCTTACCGTATTCTCCTTGAGCTAAGGTCACACAGTCCTCACCCAACACTCGTGGTAAGTCTTCAGGGTAGACTTCCAAAACTCTCACAAACTGGTCACACGCGATCCATAATTTACTACTGGATGCTCTAGACCAAGGTCACTTCATGATCCCCAATTGACTGCAAGAGCACTAGACCATGACGCCTAACCGTCTGGAGGATGCACAGTCCTCAAAGTTAACAAGCGTCGGTTCCACACAGGAATTTCTCCAGTGATGCTCAATCACTTTGGGTTTGGTGGTTTGGTTGTGGGTTTTTCCTCACTGATGATTTTCACTCAAAGTCCTAGGAGGATGGGTTGCTCTCAAATGACAAGTGTCAGTTCTCTCTCGGAGTAGCCAACCAACTAGTGGTTGTGGGGGTGGCTATTTATAGCCAGGGTGCAACCTGACATGATAAGACATAAATGCCCCCAATGATATGACCGTTATGTGGATAAGAATGATTGGGGACAGCTGGCGCTAAGCACAGCAACGGTCGGAATTTCGAACTATGAAAGTCCTCAGCTTATCATGTCCCTCACTTGTAGGCAATTCGCACTGGCGAAATCCTAACTCCTTAGTTAGATCAATTTCCTCGGAGATTAGAAGAACTTCGTCTCTATCATTGAAGAACTTGTCTGAACCGTAAGAGATTTCCAAAGGCTTCACTCGAAGGATTGTATAGGTTGAGGAAATTGAGCATCAGTTGGAAATTTTCCTTAGTATTACCTCGGCCCCTTTAACAGTACGGTGTTTCCTATGACTCAAATAAAGGAAATGAAACTACGAAAACAAAAGTCTTCACGCTTCATATTCCTCGTTCATATCTTCAAGGTCACACCAACTTCTTCATTTTCAAAGTCTTCACAAAGTCTTCACCAAAGTCTTCAGAAAGTCTTTAGCAAAGTCTTCACTTGAAGACATACATTTTTATAGGTCGATAATCTCCGAATATATCAAACTCCTCATTGACTTATAGAGCATGTGTACACTCACAAACACATTAGTGCCTTAACCTATAAGTCTTCAATACACCAAAATCACTAAGGGGCACTAGATGCAGTAACAATCTCCCCCTTTTTGGTGATTGATGACAAATAGGTTAAGTTTTCAACGGGGATAAACATATGAAGTGAAAGTACAGATTTTGAGGAATTTGATTGCAAGATATAGAAGAACTCCCCCTGAAGATGTGCATATTTGAGCAATTTGCTTTGGACTGCAAATGCACATGGCAGGTTCAAACATGGAGAACTCCCCTATATCTTGTAATTCATACACGCATATGAACATATGATATGAAGAATTTGAAATGCGTGAGGAAAATGGTGTCTGACAAAAATCAGCATGTATGCATTAAGGTACTTGAGGAAATAAACATGCGACGAAATAGTTCAAAAGTGTCACACCACCATCGGACTTAAGTTTACAACTCAACCAACAAAAGTTTCAGAAGAGCGAGAGTTGTAACTTAAACAAAAATAGCCCATATAGAGAGACCCGCTTGAAGACTAACTCAAGTTTTCACCCCCTTTGTCATCAAATACCAAAAGGGACGAAAAAGTGAGGACTAACGCCCCTTTGAAGAATTTCATCATGTTAGTGAGGAAGGAGCGCCAAAGTTGTCGGGCTCATTTGTCGATGCAGGGCCTGCCGCAGTGTCGTCAATGTCTTCATCGTCATCGCGCTCTCAAGATGAAGAATATGACCTTGTGACCATCAGAGGAACTTGGACTTTCTTGAATTTCTTCTAAGGTCGACCAGCCCAGTCAGGATGTTCCTCAAGATCCAGCTCATTCAGTTCTTCAGAAGACATGATGTGAGATAGTACGGCCCAAGTGCGGTTGAGGTTTTCATGCGCATAGTAGTGATTCCTCTTCACAGTGTTTTGTGTCTCAGTCATGTTTTGCACAATGTAACCAAGTTGACGCTTCACCCACTTGTGATTGTGATCGACCTTCTAATGAAGACTTATTAGAAGCTCGCGATCAGTCATCACACGAGGAGCAGACTCTTGAGGTTTTTGAGCTGAGGCCTTTGCATCGGAGTCTTGAGTGGCAGTGTCATCCAACGGACGAGTGCCTTCATCAATGACAACTTTGCCTTTTCCTTCAACTGAGGCAATTGTGCTCTTGATTACTTCTATTGGAGGTAGGAAGCCAAAGTGATTCTGAAAATCAGCCTGGAAGGGAACTGAGGACTTTGCCCTGATGAATTTCATGATCCATGGCGCATAGGGTTTCTGTTCAAATGGATCTAAGGCAGCACTGGCCAATGTCCTCATGAAGAAGTCATGCAAGTCGATGGGAATTCCATGAATGATGTTGAAGAGCATATTCTTCATGACTCCCTCCACTTCTTCTTCTTCAGTGGCCTTTCTGAGGACATAGTGTATTTGTGAGGATACGGTAGATAGTCCTGGGCACATATAGCAGATCCTTCACAAGGAAGGTGTTTTGTTGACACTTTCCAGGAGGCAATGACATCATCAACACTTGCATCAGCTGATTTGGAAGCACAGGCTCATTGAACAGTTTGCGGGCTTCATTCGAGGGAATTGGAACTAGTACACACTGAAGCAATTCAAAAGCTTGAGCAATGAAGTGTGTTAATCCTGTCATCCAGTCCAATATCCATGAGTTGACGTCTGAAGCATTTCCACTGATATGCAATGTGGCATAGAACTGAAGAATAAGTTCTTCATTCCAGTCCCAGATGTCGACACAGAATGGAAGAATGCCTGCATCATGAAGAACTTGGAGCACCAGCGTGAATGATGGAAGGGTTTCCATGTCAGCATGAGGAATTTGGTGGTGCTCGAAGACTTTCTTCTTCTCAAAAAGAACTGATGCATAGTAGTTGAGTTGTGTTGCCGTCCAGAATCTGTTACGTCCTGCCCTTGCAGAGTCATAGGGATTTGGACCTATGAAGAACATGCGCTCGCTGAAGAAATTTCTTTTGAGGAATTTGGGGCACGCTGAGCCTTTGAATGGCATCTTTGGCTTCGGTTGATGGTTTGGCTTGAAGTGGCCCTTAATCTCCTTTGGCATGGGAGGAACTTCAGACTGAGTAATTTGAAGGACAGGTTCCTCAGCTGCAGCGGGAGCATCAAGAATATCAGCTATTGCAGCTGGAATTTCTTCACTGACATGAATATTCAGATTTACAGATTCTTTAGGTATTTCTTCATTCGGAGCAGGTGACTGAGGAATCTGCAGCAGAGGAGTAGTCATTGGTGAATTTGGGTGCGCAGATTCCCAATATTCATCATTGATGACCGGAGTAGTGTCACCAATGTCAACTTCCTCATCAATTTCTTCAACACCAGCTTCCTCAGCAGCGAAATGAAGTTGTGGTGTTGATACCTTCGGGGTTGAAGCAGTGTCTTCAACAACTATCTCTTCATCAATCTGCTCTGTTGAAGCAGCAGAATGATTTTCGTCTTTATCTGGGATGACATATTCCACTCCAAATGGCACAATTTCGTAGGTAGGTGCTGAGGAAATTGGGGTTGCATCAATTGGTCCAGTTGAAGAACTTGGCATAGTCTTCAACTTCTTCAAAGCTGGTGCTACTGAATTTGATGCTTTTCTTTTGAGGGTCTTTTCGTCAGCAGTGACAATTTCTTCAGGAATAACTGTTGCAGCCGCCCTAGTGGGTTCAGTTTCTTCAGGCGCAGTAGAATCTTCAGCTGGCCTTTCAATTTCTTCACGCACAACCATGGAGGTTGTCCTGGCATGATCATCAGTGGTTTGAGTTTCCTCAGGAGCACTGGTAGTTGCTTCTGGTGCAGAATCATTTTCATCAGCACTTTCATCAGGCTGAGCTATTTCATCAGCAGCTTGAGGAATTTCATCAGACTGATGATGTTCTGGTTGCGATCGTGCTGCAACCCTGGTGTTTTGATCCTTTACTGCTGCTTGAGCAGCCCTAACGAATCTGACCTTGGTGCCCTTCCATTAAGCATCATATCTCTCTTGATCCTCAGAGAGTGTGTGAATTTCAGACTGAACAGTGACGAGTTGATTTGGGGTCAAATTCATCACATTGTCTCTCAGAAAATTTTCCTTCCGAACTTTGTTCCTCTTAGCTCTCACAGCTTGCTCTCTCTTCCATTTTTCTTCAGAGATGAAGTGGGTGAGGACATGATCCACTCCAAAAGGCAGATTTAGTGAAGAAAGTGGGGTGCTTGGGTCTTCATGCCATATATTGATGAAGTTGAGGATCATCTTGGGATCCAGCATGAGAGGGACAGAACTGCCCTTTGCGATAGCAGCCCTTTGCTGACTTTGCCTGATGATTTCTTCCAATTCCTCATCATCAGCTTCATCCTTAGTACCTGAGGGTATGGTCACCACAGCCTTGCTTGAGTGAGGACTTGGTCTTTGACCTCGTCTAGCAGTTTTCTTCAGCTTCAATGCAGAAGGGCTAGTTGAAGACTTTGTTGTGGTAGAGGGGCTAGCTGAGATCTTTGGAAGTCTTGAGAATCCCTCAGTCCTCTTACATGTTGCCAGATGCACTGGGGTTGAGGACTTTGCAGCTGCTGTAGAAGACTGAGCAGCAGCCGTTCCAGCAGCTGAAGACTTTGTAGGCAGAGGCCTTTGACCTTGAGAAATCTGCAGTGAAGGTTTTGAGGTTGAAGAACTTGTCTTCACTAAAGATTTCTTCATCTTGATTTTCTTCGGAGCAATTGCAAAGGCTCCGACAGAGGTAGCAGCAGCAGAATATTCATTGAATTTCTTCACTGCATCTTTGGCTTTCTTCGCCAGCTTTGCTTGTTGCTTCTCCCAGTTGTGAGGAAAGTCCTCACCAGTCTTGAGGCTAGTGGGATCAGCAATTTGATTTGGAGCAAGGGGAGGCCTGCTGCAAGGAGGTTTTACTACGAAATTCATCATGTATTTTGGAGTTACATAAGGATATTCCTTCCATTCCCTTGCCCATCTCCTCTCAATTTTCTACAGACGAATTTTTCTCTACTTGGTCGTTTCTTTGCCATGAGTTTCTTCATCGGGTGTGCAGTATTCCTCATACATGTCATCTGGAATCTCAAAGGCAGTGTGCACATCTGGCTTCTTTCCACCTTTTTGAGGTTTCTTTCCATCAGCCATTTTCTTCACTTGAGGAATTTGAACTCTTGAGGACCCTGAAGAAGTACATAGTTTTTCCTCAAGGAGCGTTGCAAATGAGTAAAGGTTATGAGAACCTAGTGATTCATCAGCGGACATGTTGTACCTGTGAACAGAGTATAGGTGCGAGGAATTTGAAGAGGTCATATGCGTTCTCAGAAATTTTTCTAACTAAATAGGTGAGAGGTATTTGACCATGGGTGTCTTGAGGTATTTCACTAAGTGTTCTTTGTCTCAGGTTCCAGAGTTGTGCAAATTTTGAGGATTCACACAATTGAGGAATCTTGAATAAAATCATTACTTAGGGAAAAACATCAAGTATGTGAAGATGTAAGGTGCTTTTAGAATAGTGTCATGAAGAATAAACACCTTTTGAGGAATATGAGGAGCATTTGAGGATCAAATAGGGGCAGTAAAAATAAATTTTATTTACCCTGGTGAAGAACATGACGAACAAGAGATGAGATTGGGAGGTTCGTCCGTTCAGATCTCCCATGCCCTAGCTTGGCAGAGGGAGGCAGCTACAGCAGCGGTGGGGTGCGGACTTCTATGGCCAATGCGAGTACGGCGACGACGAGGTCAAGGCAGTGAAGCTCTTCCTCACCGGCGACGATGACTTTAGCGGCAGCACTAGGTTGGAGCTCGGGAGAGGGATGAGATGAGGAGTAACCGAGCATAGTTGAAGGGGAGGGGTATTTATAGAGGAAGTGAAAACCAATCTTCCCGAAGATTTTGGACATGATTGCCCCTGACCCTTGCTCTCCACGCGACAGGTGTCACCCACGTGTTGAGTAGAGGAGATTATGGGGGATCGTGGGTTATCTAGACGTGGGAATCGGAATCGTTTGGGCGGGAACCGCTAAAAATTTTGATAGTGAAAATTTCAAAGTTTTTGTTCGCAAATTATCCAGCTTTCAAGGACACAGTGAAGACTTTGAACAAGTTTCAAAGTAGAACGCATATGAAGAATTTGTGAACAGACTGGGTTGAGTTTAGCATAGAGGGGAAAGGGTCCGATCACATTCACTTAGATGAAAATCAACTTGAAGAATTAGCAATAAGTGAATGCTGTTGAGGACATTGAAAACTCAAATATATATATAGTCAAGGAGGAACATGAGTTTCAAAGTTTAAAGAATTTGAAAAGTTGAGGAATTTGATAATTTGAAGAATTTGCAAAAATGACGAAAGACTCAATTTTGAAAAATTTCAACTTTGGTTGGTGGCGTGACCCACCGTATAAGAATGATGATTTTAGACACCGCGTACAATTGTCGTAGGGTTCTAAGAATCAAATTCTTCATTCATTTCTTCACACTTAGAGGGTTATTCTTCATTGATTAAGGAAAAACGTTACTTCGTGTGTTGCACATCAAAGTCATCAATTTTGCATATGTGTTAGGATGTGTGTCCTTATTCAAAGAACATTCGAAGATTCTAAGATATTTAGCTCACACCGCAACTTGCAAAATATCTTTTCATCCAAGGGCTTTGTGAAGATATCAGCTAGTTGTTCTTCAGTGGGAATGTGGTCGATGGAGATGTCGCCCTTGAGTACACGATCTCGCAGAAAGTGATGACGAATCTGGATGTGCTTGGTCTTGGAGTGCTGAACTGGGTTGTATGCAATCTTGATGGTACTCTCGTTGTCGCAGTAGAGAGGCACATTCTTCAACTTGATGTCGTAGTCCTTGAGGGTTTGCTTCATCCATAGTAACTGAGCGCAACATGAACCGGCAGCAATGTACTCAGCTTCAGCAGTAGAGAGTGAAACGCAGTTCTGCTTCTTCGAGGACCAACAGACTAAGGATCATCCAAGGAAATGACATGTGCCTGAGGTTGACTTGCGATCCACACGATCTCCAGCATAGTCAGCATCAGAGTATCTGATGAGGTGAAGATTTGAGCCCTTGGGATACCATAATCCAAGTGTGGTGTGTGAGCTAAGTATCGAAGAATGTGTTTCATAGCCTTATGGTGAGATTCCTTCGGTGTTTCTTGGAATCGGGCACACAAGCAAACACTTAGCATAATATCAGGCCTAGATGCACATAGATACAATAATGAACCAATCATGGAGCAGCATACCTTTTGATCGAAATCTTTACCATTTTCATTAGTGTAGAGGTGGCCTTTTGAAGGCATTGGAGTTTTGACGCCTTTGCAATCTTGCATGTCGAATTTCCTCAGAACATCTTTTAGGTATTTCTCTTGAGAGATGAAGATGCCGTTGTCTTGTTGACGAATTTGAAGACCTAAGAAGAATTTCAACTCTCCCATCATACACATTTGATATTCTTCACTCATCATATAGGCAAATTCATCACTGTAACGTTTGTCAGTACAGCCAAAGATAATAGCATCCACATATATTTGGCATATAAATAGTTCATTATCATAGGATTTTGTGAAAAGAGTGGGGTCGAGTGAACCGGGTTTGAAGCCTTTCTTCATGAGGAATTCCTTCAGAGTGTCGTACCACGCCCGAGGGGCCTGCTTGAGGCCATAGAGGGCCTTGTTTAGTCTGAAGACTTTGTCAGGATGCTTAGGGTCTTCAAAACCTGGGGGTTGAGCAACATATACTTATTCCTCAAGCTTACCATTGAGGAATGCACTTTTCACATCCATTTGATATAAGATGATATTATGATGGTTAGCATAAGCAAGTAATATGCTAATAGCTTCAAGTCTAGCAACGGGTGTGAACGTTTCATCAAAGTTAATTCCTTCAACCTGTGTGTAGCCTTGAGCTACAAGTTGAACCTTATTCCTCACCACAAGGCCATTTTCATATTGCTTGTTGCGGTAGATCCACTTGGTACCTATGATGTTATGTTTGCAAGGATCTGGTCGCTTGACAAGTTCCCACAAGTTGTTGAGCTTGAACTGATGCAATTCCTCTTGCATAGCTTGAATCCACTCAGGCTCCTTGAATGCTTCATCAACTTTGGTGGGCTCTATGATAGAGACAAAGGAAAAGTGCCCACAAAAATTGGTTAAATGTGAAGCTTTTGAGCGAGTGAGCGGACCTGGTGCATTGATGTAATCGATGATTTTGTCAATATGTACTTCATTTGCAACTCTAGGATGAGCAGGTTGACGTGGCTGCGGATTTTCATCAGCACCATTTTCTTCAGGTGTATCGGCATGAGTGTCTTCATTCGTTGGAATGACTTCCTCAGTGGGTATGATATCTTCAGTTGCCTTCAGCTTGATGGATTCCTCATGAGACTGTTCATCTAACACAGAAGGCAGGTGCTCTCTTTGCGAGCCATTAGTTTCATCGAATTGCACATCTACAGTTTCAACAACCTTGTGATGATAGGTGTTGAAGACTTTGTAGGTGTGCGAGTCCTTTCCGTAACCAAGCATAAAACCTTCATGTGCTTTCGGTGCAAACTTGGAATTATGATGAGGATCTCTGATCCAGCATTTTGCACCGAAGACTTTAAGATAACTTACATTGGGTTTCTTGCCAGTCATAAGTTCATATGAAGTCTTCTTGAAGAATTTGTGAAGATATACCTTGTTGATGATGTGGCATGCAGTATCAATTTCCTCAGGCCAGAAGCGATGAGGAGTCTTGTATTCATCAAGCATGGTGCGAGCCATCTCAATGAGAGTCATGTTCTTGTGCTCCATGATGCCATTCTTTTGAGGTGTATAAGGGGAAGATAACTCATGAGTAATACCAAGTTCATCAAGATATTCATCAAGATTAGTGTTCTTGAATTCAGTCCCATTATCACTCCTAATATGCTTGATCTTGACGCCGAAGTTGATGGAGGCCCTTGAAGCAAATCGTCTGAAGACATCCTGCACTTCATTTTTGTACAGAATAATATGCACCCAAGTGTAACGAGAGTAATCATCAACAATGAAAGCCATACAAACTTGAAGCATTTGTTAGTATGGAGTAATGAGTGGGGCCAAAGAGATCCATGTGAAGCAATTCAAAGGGTCGTGTCGTGGTCATGATTGTCTTCGAGCGATGCTTGGATCTAGTCATCTTCCCAGATTCACATGCACCGCAGAGATGGTCCTTGAGGAATTTGACACCCTCGATGTCAATGACGTGACATCGATGCCACAACCAGCCTTCTAAAGACTTTGCAAGTAAGCAAGTGGTAGGTTGAGGACCTGTAGAGAAATCAACAATATACAAGTCTCCTCTCCTAAAGCCTTCGAAGACTTTGGAATTGTCAAATTCCATGATGACAACACAACGATATTGTAACATCCAAAAATTTCATTTTGGAATGTTATGATATATAACTATGCATCATCATCATATTGTTTGAATGAATATAATGGTTGAAGTGCTTCTTTTGAATTTCTGAAATGTCACTTTCATCTTTCCCTTTTTCTTGTTTCACCTATTTGAAAACTTCTTGAAAAGTTCAAAGAAAAGAGGGGAGTAACATGACACTCCACACCAGGGTCATCTTGGTGAAATATTTGGACAATAAAACCAGGGGGCTATTTGAAAAATATTTGCAAAAGGTTTTAAAACCAAATAGGCATTTTCTGAAAATAATTATTTTTTTTCAAAGTATTCAAATGACAGAGGAAAAATGTTCATAGAATAGCATTAATTCTCCTGATCATTTTGATATATAATTTTCCTATATTTGGAAAAGTTTTGAATACTTTTAAATGAGTTTTACTGCTCTGGATATTAAAAAGGAAACGATTTAATTCGAAACGGGTCGGCCCACTGCAGTTAAGTCCCGAAACCGCTCCGAGCCGACCGACCGACGCGCTGACGCCGCCCTCTCTCTCACACCCCGGCCCCATCGTTCGATCCCGAAGACGCCGCAGTCGCCTTCAACCTCGCGTGCGCGCCGCCGTCGCCGGAGATCCCTCTCCCGGATCTCCCTCCTTTTTCCTTCCCCGACCATCGCTCTGGCCCTATAAATACCCCGTCGATTCCCCGCACTCCATTCCACCCCCGAACCCCACTCTACCTCGCCAGAGCGATGCCCCACGAGCTCGCCGGAGTTTGGCACTCGACCGAACCCTTCAAAAGCACCTGCCCGTCGCCTCTGTCGTCCCCACTCCCCTCCGACCCCACCAGAGCACGCCGGAGACCCGCCGCCGTCGTTTGCACCCCTCGGACGCCGTCCCCAACCACCAGAGCGCCTTCCTCGACGACCTCGCCGCCTCGGCCTCGCCGGAGAACCCCCTCGCCGGCGACTCCCTTCTCCGTAAGCCACCTCCCCCACTCTTAGCCGTTCGATCCAGATCCGACGCGTAGGATTAGATCGTTTCAAAAGCCGAACCGGTACGGGCTAAGCTTCGGTCACCCGCCTGCAAACGCCCGAACGCACACCCCGTAGCCAACCAGAGAACGACACGTCACCCTGTCCGTTCGATCAGTTTTTCTTTTCTTTTCTTTTCTGTTTTAGAAAACGGAATGTTTTTTGTTTTTGTTTTTATCGTATCTTTTAAACTATTTAGATTTTTTAGTTGATTGTTTTTGCATTAGTTCACATATTTGATGTAGTTTATGTCTGTATGCTTAGATTGCAAATTTCAGCTTTAAATTTTGAATCTAATCGAATTTGTTCAAATTACTAAAACTTGTATAACTATAGTTTAAAAATATAATTTTGAGTGAATCTTTTTGCCACTGTTTGGTATTAGTTAAACCTATCATTCTACATGATTTGAGTAATTTTTTGAATAAATTTAGTTACTGTTTTTAACAAAAACAGAATTTGTTTAGTTCTTTATATAGTTTAGTTAGTTTAAATTTTAAAAACTTTAAATTGAGTTACTCTAGACTTTGTTAATAGTTTTCATTAGGTTCTGTTGTTTCAAACTTTTAGGCAACATAACTTGTTAATATTTAAAATGATTGTTTAGTTTTATACCATGTTGTTATAGGAATCTTTATATCTTTTTCATTAGGTATAGTTTTATAAAACAATTTAGTTTTACTTTCACAAACTAGATAGATGATTAAGTTAGATTTATAATAAATAATTTTAGTAATACAATTCTATTAAGTAATATGATGATAATATATTAGTGTTAATAACATTATTGTTTTGGTTTCCTATTCCAAAGTTATAGGAACATTCTAGTTATTTTCATTTTAGTAGTGTTTCTTTACACAAAAGTTTTAGTGAATTTGATTATGTTTACTAATATTTATTTTCTTTACTATTTCTTTTCTACTAGCTATTGCTTGGTTGTTTACCTTAAAGTAGTAGTAGTAGTAGAAGTTTTTTTGACACTACAAATTTTGTGAGTCAAAATATTCTTTTATTTTGATATCTTTCTCTTGATTGGTACTATTGAATGGTTTTAGTATTGTTTGTTAACCTTGCTAAATTGTGTGAATTGTTTTGTATTTATGCTTATGGTGTACTCTTGTTTGATTCGTTAGATCATCCGGAGTGCGAAGCTTGTTATCTAGAGTCACTTGATTACGAGGATCGTCAGCAAGGCAAGTCACTTTGACCATGTATACCTATGTTTTTATTGCATTAGTTCTACCATCTCCCCAATTGCATGCAAAGTAGGTAAATTGGAAACTTGGTTACTTGATGTAGTATCATGTGGTAGGCACCCCTCAACCCTTTGACACATTGGCCTCGGGAAACGTTGTTTTACATTTTGCTATGCTATTAGTAGACGGGGTTGGTTGTGTGATTCATGAGAGTTGTGAGTTCATAATTTCAAGACCTACATGATGATCAAGTCTTCAAGACTTCAAGTTTTCAACTTACCTCTGGGTGGATGATGGTTGAACGGCGCCCTGGAGAAACCAGTGGTTAGCCTAGATGATGCTGGAGATGTGCCAGTATTCATGCGGAAAGGTCCACCCAGGCACAAAGAGATGGATGGATGCTTCCAAAACCAAGGCTTACCTGCACAGCCACAAGTCATTATGGGCTCTGGCTTGGTTGGATATCGTGGTGACCCTGGACAGGCGGTGCTACGAGATGTAGAAGAACGGTAGGAAAGGATGGGCACCGACAGAGTCGCAGGGAAACCCTTTGGAAGACCATGTTTTGGTCATCCGTTTCTCAAACACCCTGAAGTGCGAGAAATCAAACGAAGGCGACCAAATCTTGTGGGGAACATGCGCAAAACTCTGCAGAGTACCCAAACCTAATCGATTAGCCGTGTCCACGGTCATGGACAGTTTGAGCCAAAGGAACTGAAACTATCTGGAACTCTCAACACAATTAATTATATTGATGTGGGTTATTAATGTCAACTTGGGTATGAGAATTGGTTGGTGGAACCATCTCATTAATCAACCAACATTGTAGTAGTTATGCCTTTGCCCTCTCTTGTTGTAGGAAAAATTGGCTTTATGCAAATACTTACTACCCCACCTGCCATATTTGCATATAGACTAGATGATTACTTTACCCCCTCTCTTGTGACTTTGCCGGCATATTCAATATGCTGACCTATACGGCTGCAACGTATCATGTTGCGGAGTACTTTTCCGACCAGGAGTGAGGATACGCTCTACGCTCGGTGAGATGCCCTTGGAGTCAGATGGACTCATCTACCTTCGATGCTTCCGCAAGTTTATGGTTTAGTTTATCTCATGAGTTGGCCTTCAGCCACTTTATTGTAAACATTATTGTAATAAAGTACTCGATATGAGATTTCGATTAATTTATGCTGTGTGATTTCCCTTTGATATATACATTGATGTACCGTGTGAGCACCAGCATGATCTTGGGATGGTACAGAAACACCGGAGATTCGGCCTTTCAGGTCAGGTCGCTACAGAAATGGTATCAGAGCACACGCTAACCGTAGGACGTAACCTCTAGGATTGGAAAGCCTTAGGACTTATTTCCCTTTTGCCTTTAAAATTCTTATACTCTCATCTACTCGTTTCTGACTTCCCTCCGATTATTTCAAAATTTATAGATGGCCACCTTCATCCCAGTGTTGATCATGGAGTTTTGCCAGCCTGGCGCAACGATGCCCTTTGGCAAGGAGCTGATGAGGATCGTCAGGGACGTGAGGATTGCTTTGCCAAGAATCACCGGGACTCCTATCATGTCTTTTCCACAAGACGGATGCTACAGGATCGAGGTGCACATCCCAGGGAAGTCCTTTGGGAATCGGAAGGAACCCATCGACTTCAAGTTTGTGGCACCCAGCTGGATACTTGGGAGAGACATGGCCATTCATCGTGCCCTTGGACGTATTCAGGAGGAATACAGAGGTGGAACCATTTCACCAGGACTCGGCGTGGTTTGTCGCAGGGATGCAAATGGAAATATCCTAACCACTCCCACTGAAGACACCACCATTTCCTATATCCAGACCTTGGAGACGCACGTCAGGACCTTGGAGCTTCGGGTACATGCCGACACGAAGACGATCAAGAGGCTGATGAACCGCGAGATTGACCTTGAAGCTGACTTACGGGAAGCCGAGTACGAGCATGAGTATGAGGTGAAGGATTTCTTAGAGAGGATCGACAAGCTGAACACTCGCATCGCAACTCTGGAGGAACAGATGGACATGGGTGAAAATCTTCATCCCGAGGGAGACATGACTCCTTTGATCAGCAACGATGATGACTATGAGGAGAGCACCACTGGAGGAGGCTCAGTCACCATGTACTTTTGAGGCAACTTTAGTTATGCCCCCATGTATCTTCATTTTCGTCGTTAAAGCGTAGGTCGATGTTTAGATTGATTGGAGATTTGTATCTCGATGTTTGACCTTGAGTTGAATAAATGGATTGAGTGTTGGTGTGATATGTTTGTTGCATTGCATATGGGTAGTGAATTTCCCTTTAGGTCATTGTTCTATTCTAATTCTCACCCCTCTGAAAACAGCAAGATGCCTCCGCGATGTGAGCCCGACTTCACTTTCCCGCCAGAGCTCACCCAACTTCTTCAGCAGCAGAACGCCCTGATGCAGCTATTGATTCAGAATCAGACCAACAACCACCCTCCACCACAAGGCGACAACCTCACCCGTTTTCTGAGACTGAATCCCCCAAGCTTCTCCAGCAGCACAGAGCCCATTGTGGCAGATGATTGGCTCCGTAAGATGGAGAGGGAACTCACCACCGCAGGATGCACTAAGGCTGAAAAAGTGTGTTTTGCCACCCATCAACTGGAGGGCCCAGCAGCTTCATGGTGGGAGAACTACACCACCACATACCCCATTACTGGTGTGACTTGGGAGCAGTTCAAGCAAGCTTTCCACACCGCACATGTCTCAGCTGGATCCATGAGTCTGAAGAAGCGTGAGTTTCGCAACTTATGCCAGGGGAACCGTTCTGTGGCCCAGTACGTGGACAACTTCAGCACGTTAGCCCGTTATGCACCAGGGGATGTGGCCGATGATGCAGCCAAGCAAGAAAACTTCTTGGAAGGACTCAATGATGAGTTGAGCGTGCAACTGATGGTGGCTACTTTCAGCAACTACCAGGAGCTGGTAGACAAGGCCCTCATCTTGGAGGGGAAGCAACGGCAAATAGAGAACCACAAGAGGAAGTATGCACATGGGAAGTCTACCTCTGGAACTCATCACAAGCCCCGCTACACCCCGTACTTAGGAAATACCGGATCGGGGACCGGTAAGTATGGAGGACACACTCATCCAGTGCACAACCATGGAGGCCACCACCATGGAGGAAATGGGAATAATCGTCCCAACAATGGCAGCTTCAAGAATGGTAATGGAAGTGGGAATGGCAACCAACATCGTCCCGCTCCATCTCAGAAGGATCTGAACCATATCACATGCTTCAAGTGTCAGAAGACAGGGCACTATGCCACTGAATGCCCTCAGAACAAGCAAGGGAATGGAAACGGTAACTCAGCAGCTAAGAAGCCAAATCCGTTTCCTCGTGCTCAGGTGAACCACCTCGACGTGGAAGAAGTCTATGATCAGCCCGAGACTATGGTTGGTAAGTTTTTATTGCATTCACGTCTAGTTATGGTACTTTTTGATTCTGGTGCAACTCATTCATTCATATCAAGGGTAGTTGTGGAAAAGTATGGTTTACCCACCAGAACCCTTAGTCAGCCCATTAAGGTAAATTCCCCAGGAGGAATGATGATGGCAGGGATAGGGTGCCACACCCTGAAACTTCACATAGGAAACCATGTTTTTCCTACCGACCTCATCGTCTTAGAATCCCAGGGATTGGATGTAATCCTAGGCATGGATTGGATGGCCAAGTATGAAGGAAACCTTGATTGCCCCAACAAGTCTATTTCACTCACCACTCCGGAGAACAAGAGGATTAAGTATGTATCCCGACGCACACAGATGAGTGCTCGGTTAAATTCCCTCAAAGGAGTTGTTCAGGAGGAAGTACCGGTTGTACGAGACTTTCGAGATGTATTCCCGGAGGAATTACCAGGCATGCCACCAGATAGGGAGATTGAGTTTCTAATAGAGCTACTACCAGGGACAGCCCCAATTTCCAAGAGACCCTATCGGATGCCCGCAAATGATTTAGTGGAAATCAAGAAGCTGATTAAGGAGCTATTGGACAAGGGATATATTCGCCCAAGTTCATCACCTTGGGGAGCCCCGGTTCTTTTGGTGGAGAAGAAAGACAAAACCTTGAGGATGGTGGTCGATTATCGAGCATTGAATGAGGTGACTATCAAGAATAAGTACCCTCTGCCGATGATCAATGACCTGTTTGACCAGCTAGTAGGCGCCAAAGTATTCTCCAAGATCGATCTTCGATCAGGGTATCACCAACTGAAGATTCGTAAACAAGATATACCCAAAACAGCTTTCACCACCAGGTATGGCTTATACGAGTATACAGTCATGTCCTTTGGTTTGACTAATGCTCCTACCTACTTCATGAATTTGATGAACAAAGTGTTTATGGAATACTTGTACAAGTTTGTCGTGGTGTTCATCGATGACATTTTGATATTCTCCAAGAGCAAGGAAGAACACAAGGAGCACTTGCGTTTAGTTCTGGAGAATCTTAGAGAGCATCAATTGTATGCCAAGTTCAGTAAATGTGAATTCTGGCTGACGGAAGTCGGATTTCTTGGACATGTTATTTCCAGAGAAGGAATAGCAGTAGATCCCGCTAAGGTTGAAGCAGTCACCGAGTGGAAGTCACCCACCTCAGTTAAGGAGATCCGTAGTTTTCTCGGACTTGCCGGATATTACCAGAGATTCATTGAGAATTTCTCAAAGATTGCCAAGCCCATGACAGAGCTGTTGAAGAAAGAGTCTAAGTATATCTGGACTGAGGAATATGAGGCCAGTTTCCAGGAGTTGAAGAAACATTTGGTCACAGCCCCAGTGTTGATACTGCCAAACATTCGGAAGGACTTCCAGGTTTATTGTGACGCATCCCGTCAAGGACTTGGAGGAGTACTCATGCAGGAGGGAAAAGTTGTGGCATATGCATCCAGATAACTATGACCCCATGAGTTGAATTATGCCACCCATGATTTGAAACTAGCAGTCGTAGTGCATGCACTCAAGACTTGGAGACATTTCCATATCGGAAATAGTTGTGATGTGTACACTGATCATAAGAGCCTGAAGTATATCTTCACGTAGAAGGAGTTGAACCTCAGACAGAGGAGATGGTTAGAGTTAATCAAGGACTATGACATGAGATTACATTACCATCCAGGAAAGGCAAATGTTGTGGAAGATGCTTTTGAGTCGGAAAAGTTATGTGAACACACTCATAGCCGGAGGATTACCCCAGGAGTTAACCAAAGATCTCAGAGAGCTTTGGTTAGCGATAGTTCCGCAAGGATATGTTGCCACACTTAAGATTCAGTCCACTTTGATCGAAAGAATTCCAGAAGCCCAGAAATCAGACAAGGAGATAGCTGAGCTAAAGCAGAGAATGAAGGAAGGCAGGGCTAAAGGCTTTTGTGAGGATGAACAGGGTACTCTATGGTTTGAAAACCGAATCTATGTGCCCCATGACCCGGAACTCAGGAAGTTGATACTTCAAGAAGCCCACAATTCACCATACTCAATACACCCAGGCAACACCAAGATGTACCTGGACTTGAAGGAAAGTTACTGGTGGATAGGTATGAAGAAAGATATTGCCGAACATGTTGCGGTATGTGATGTTTGTCAGCGAGTAAAGGCGGAACATCAGAAACCAGCAGGGTTACTCCAACCTTTGCCGATACCCGAGTGGAAATGGGAAAAGCTCGGCATGGACTTCATCACAAGACTACCTAGGACCCATTCAGGATATGATTCCATTTGGGTAGTGGTTGATCGCTTGACCAAGGTGGCTCATTTAATTCTAGTGAAAACCACCTATAGCAGTGCTAAGCTAGCCAAGATATATATGACCAGGATCGTATGTCTGCATGGAGTTCCAAGGAGTGTCGTGTCAGATAGAGGAACACAATTTACCTCAAAGTTTTGGCATCAGCTACATGAAACCTTGGGTACAAGACTGGAGTTCAGTACAGCCTTTCATCCGCAGACCGATGGACAGACTGAGAGAGTCAACCAGATTCTGGAGGACATGTTGAGAGCCTATGCGCTAGACTATGGGTCCAGTTGGGATGACAACTTACCTTACGCAGAGTTCTCATACAACAACAGTTATCAGACCAATCTGTAGATGGCCCCTTTCGAAGCTTTACACGGAAGAAGGTGCAGAACACCATTGACGTGGGATGGTGTTGGAGACCGACAACTTTTTGGTCCCGATCTTATCAGAGATTCTGAAGATAAGGTCAAACTGATTCGAGACCGACTCAAGATAGCTCAATCCCGGCAGAAGGGCTATGCTGATAACAAACGCAAGGAGGTGACATATGAAGTAGGGGATCGAGCATATCTCTGTGTGTCCCCACTTCGAGGAATCAAGAGGTTTGGTGTTAAAGGAACGTTAGCACCCAGATTCATAGGCCCCTACAAAATTCTGGAACGTAGAGGCGAAGTTGCATACAAGCTGGAATTGCCGGAAGGACTATCTAGAGTTCATGAGGTTTTCCATGTTTCCCAGTTGAAGAAATGCCATGCTGAGATGGCAGATATTCCTTTGAGAGACACAGCGCCCCTAGAGGCCATACAACTTGACAGTGACCTGACCTATGAGGAGAAGCCTGTCAAAATTCTCGAGACTGCCAACAGAGTTACCCGAAGCAAGATCATCAAGTTCTGTAAGGTTCTGTGGAGTCACCACACCGAAGAAGAAGCCACCTGGGAACGCGAAGAAGATCTTCGTAGAGACCACCCGCACCTATTCTCTAGCCAACCCGAATCTCGAAGGCGAGATTCATCTTAAGGTGGGTAGGTTTGTAACATCCCAAAATTTCATTTTGGCATGTTATGATATATAACTATGCATCATCATCATATTGTTTGAATGAATATAATGGTTGAAGTGCTTCTTTTGAATTTCTGAAATGTCACTTTCATCTTTCCCTTTTTCTTGTTTCAGCTATTTGAAAACTTCTAGAAAAGTTCAAAGAAAAGAGGGGAGTAACATGACACTCCACACCAGGTTCATCTTGGTGAAATATTTGGACAATAAAACCAGGGGGCTATTTGAAAAATATTTGCAAAAGGTTTTAAAACCAAATAGGCATTTTCTGAAAATAATTATTTTTTTCAAAGTATTCAAATGACAGAGGAAAAATGTTCATTGAATAGCATTAATTCTCTTGATCATTTTGATATATAATTTTCCTATATTTGGAAAAGTTATGAATACTTTTAAATGAGTTTTACTGCTCTGGATATTAAAAAGGAAACGATTTAATTCGAAACGGGCCGGTCCACTGCATTAAGTCCCGAAACCGCTCTGAGTCGACCGACCGATGCCCTGACGCCGCCCTCTCTCTCTCTGACACCCCGGCCCCATCGTCCGATCCCGAAGACGCCGCGGTCGCCTTCTTCCTCGCGCGCGCGCCGCCGTCGTCGAAGATCCCTCTCCCGGATCTCCCTCCTTTTTCCTTCCCCGACCACCGCTCCGGCCCTATAAATACCCCATCGATTCCCCACACTCCATTCCACCCCCGAACCCCACTCTACCTCGCCAGAGCGCTGCCCCACGAGCTCGCCGGAGTTCGGCACTCGACCGAACCCTTCCAAAGCACCTACCCGTTGCCTCTATCGTCCCCACTCCCCTCCGACCCCACCAGAGCACGCCGGAGACCCGCCGCCATCGTTTGAACCCCTCGGACGCCGTCCCCAACCACCGGAGCGCCTTCCCCGACGACCTCACCGCCTCGGCCTCGCCGAAGAACCCCCTCGCCGGCGACTCCCTTCTCCGTAAGCCACCTCCCCCTCTCTTAGTCGTTCGATCCAGATTCGACGCGTAGGATTAGATCGTTTTAAAAGCCGAACCGGTACGCGCTAAGCTTCGGTCACCCACCCGCAAACGCCCGAACGCACACCCCATAGCCAACCAGAGAATGACACGTCACCCTGTTTGTTCAATCAGCTTTTCTTTTCTTTTCTTTTCTATTTTAGAAAACAGAATGTTTTCTGTTTTTGTTTTTATCATATCTTTTAAACTATTTAGAGTTTTTAGTTGATTATTTTTGCATTAGTTCACATATTTGATGTAGTTTATGTCCGTATGCTTAGATTGAAAATTTGAGCTTTAAATTTTGAATCTAATCAAATTTGTTCAAATTACTAAAATCTGTATAACTATAGTTTAAAAATATAATTTTGAGTGAATCTTTTTGCCACTGTTTGGTATTAGTTAAACCTATCATTCTACATGATTTGAGTAATTTTTTGAATAAATTTAGTTACTGTTTTTAACAAAAACAGAATCTGTTTAGTTCTTTATATAGTTTAGTTAGTTTAAATTTTAAATAGTTTAAATCTGAGTTAGTCTAGACTTTGTTAATAGTTTTCATTAGTTTCTCTTGTTTCAAACTTTTAGGTAACATAACTTGTTAATATTTAACATGATTGTTTAGTTTTATACCATGTTGTTATAGGAATCTTTATATCTTTTTCATTAGGTATAGTTTTATAAAACAATTTAGTTTTACTTTCACAAACTAGATAGATGATTAAGTTAGATTTATAATAAATAATTTTAGTAATACAATTCTGTTAAGCAATATGATGATAATAATATTAGTGTTAATAACATTATTATTTTGGTTTCCTATTCCAAAGTTATAGGAACATTCTAGTTATTTTCATTTTAGTAGTGTTTCTTTACACAAAAGTTTTAGTGAATTTGATTCTGTTTACTAATATTTATTTTCTTTACTATTTCTTTTCTACTAGCTATTGCTTGGTTGTTTGCCTTAAAGTAGTAGTAGTAGTAGAAGTTTTTTTGACACTACAAATTTTGTGAGTCAAAATATTCTTTTATTTTGATTTCTTTCTCTTGATTGGTACTATTGAATGGTTTTAGTATTGTTTGTTAACCTTGCTAAATTGTGTGAATTGTTTTGTATTTATGCTTATGGTGTACTCTTGTTTGATTCGTTAGATCATCCGGAGTGCGAAGCTTGTTATCTAGAGTCACTTGATTACGAGGATCATCAGCAAGGCAAGTCACTTTGACCATGTATACCTATGTTTTTATTGCATTAGTTCTACCATCTCCCCAATTGCATGCAAAGTAGGTAAATTGGAAACTTGGTTACTTGATGTAGTATCATGTGGTAGGCACCCCTTAACCCTTTGACACATTGGCCTCGGGAAACGTTGTTTTACATTTTGCTATGCTATTAGTAGATGGGGTTGGTTGTGTGATTCATGAGAGTTGTGAGTTAATAATTTCAAGACCTACATGATGATCAAGTCTTCAAGACTTCAAGTTTTCAACTTACCTCTGGGTGGATGATGGTTGAACGGCGCCCTGGAGAAACCAGTGGTTAGCCTAGATGATGCTGGAGATGTGCCAGTATTCATGCGGAAAGGTCCACCCAGGCACAAAGAGATGGATGGATGCTTCAAGACCCAAGGCTTACCTGCATAGCCACAAGTCATTATGGGCTCTGGCTTGGTTGGATATCGTGGTGACCCTGGACAGGCGGTGCTACGAGATGTAGAAGAATGGTAGGAAAGGATGGGCACCGACAGAGTCGCAGGGAAACCCTTTGGAAGACCATGTTTTGGTCATCCGTTTCTCAAACACCCTGAAGTGCGAGAAATCAAACGGAGGCGACCAAATCTTGTGGGGAACATGTGCAAAACTCTGCAGAGTACCCAAACCTAATCGATTAGCCGTGTCCACGGTCATGGACAGTTTGAGCCAAAGGAACTGAAACTATCTGGAACTCTCAACACAATTAATTATATTGATGTGGGTTATTAATGTCAACTTGGGTATGAGAATTGGTTGGTGGAACCATCTCATTAATCAACCAACATTGTAGTAATTATGCCTTTGCCCTCTCTTGTTGTAGGAAAAATTGGCTTTATGCAAATACTTACTACCCCACCTGCCATATTTGCATATAGACTAGATGATTACTTTACCCCCTCTCTTGTGACTTTCCGGCATATTGAATATGTTGACCTATACGGCTGCAACGTATCATGTTGCGGAGTACTTTTCCGACCAAGAGTGAGGATACGCTCTATGCTCGGTGAGATGCCCTTGGAGTCAGATGGACTCATCTACCTTCGATACTTCCGCAAGTTTATGGTTTAGTTTATCTCATGAGTTGGTCTTCAGCCACTTTATTGTAAACATTATTGTAATAAAGGACTTGATATGAGATTTCGATTAATTTATGTTGTGTGATTTCCCTTTGATATATACATTGATGTACCGTGTGAGTACCAGCATGATCTTGGGATGGTACAGAAACACCAAAGATTCAACCTTTCAGGTCGGGTCGCTACAGATATTTTCCAAATACAACGACCATATCAAGATCACAAAGCATTGAGACAGACATAAGGTTGAACCCAAGGGATTCAACAAGCATCACCTTACCCATGGTTGGTTCCTTTGAGATAGCAACCTTACCAAGTACCAATACCTTGCTTTTTCCTTTGTCTGCATAGGTGATATGCTTCAGAGGAGATGGAGTAAGTGGCAAATTCATCAGTAGATTCTTGTACCCGATGGTGTGGTTTGTTCATCCACTATCGAGGACACACTCAGTGGCTTTTGGAGTATCATCTTGTAGATGAATTAGTAAAACTTACAAACTCATATGCTTTAGAGTGAAGAATATGACATCAATTTCATTAGATAGGATTTCATCACACAATATAGTAAGCAAGCAGTGTGAGGACGTGATAAATGAGGAATTCATTTCATCATGGTTAGCTTGCGTCCTTTCAAGCAATTCCTCGGGTCTCCAGCAAGTTCATCGGATGTTCAGTTTCATCTGGAGACCTGACCCTGCATAAGAAATTAGTTCAATTTCCTCACCACCCACATCTGGAGGGGTGGCAAAGAGTTCATCATTCTGCGAGCACCATGTGAGAAAGGATGCATTGAAGTAAGTGTGCTTCATTTCACAGGACGAGGATTAGAGTGCTCTAATGAATAAGCAGAGAAATTCTTCGAGGACTTATGAACATAATGGTTTGAAGAATAATGCACATATTCATAACTCATAGATTTTTCCTGCGAAACAGAAGTATTAGCATGAGAATGATATTTTTGACCATTTGAGGAATTTGGTCCAAGTGAGGACTTTGATCAGGGGTTCCTATTCTTCATGAGTGGTGTCGTGAGTACATTCACTTGAAGATTTTGAAGGTAGCTCTTGGGAACCCAGATTTTCTTCATAGGAGAGCCATTCTTGCAGTTAGTTCCAACAAATCTAGCAAATACTTCACCTTTCTGATTTTTGAAGAATTTGTAGTTCGAGTCAAGTGACTCATCAGATAAATATGAAGTTTCACACGTAAAGCCAGGTAAAGTGGATGGATCTATAGGAGGTCCTTTCGCAGCAACCCATGAGGTTTTGGGCTACTGCTCAGGTGTCCAATAGGATCCATCAGCGTTGAGTTTGCTCACAAAGGCAATACCCTCTTTCCTACGGTTCCTGTTCAGAATCTGCTTTTTGAGGACATCGCAAAGGGTTTGATGCCCTTTGAGACTTTTGTACATGCCTGTCACATACAATTCCTTCAACCCTACATTGTCGTAAGTGATACTTGTGGTATCCTCAGATGAGGAATTTGAGACCACTAGAATAGTTGAAGAATTTGAAGCAATAGAAGCATTTGAACCTTCAGGTGAAGAATAAGCAGTCTCACGTTCGATGCATTTCAAACAAGGTGGAACAAATTCTTACTGGGCGGTACTGATCTATTGAGCTAGTAAGGAATCGTTTTCCCTTTGGAGATCCTCATGTGACACCCTCGGTTTCTCAAGATCTTGCTTTCTTTGAAGAAATTCATAAGAAAGCTTCTCATGATCAGCTAAGAGGTCGTTATAATGACTCTGTAGGTTATCATACTTTGTTTGAAGACTTTTGAGATCAACAGACATAGTTTGAGTCCGATCCACTTCATGGTTCAACAGATCATCGCTTTTGTCTAGCATTTTTTGAAGCTTTTCAAGTGCACTTTGTTGCTTAGTGGCAATTTTAACAAGTTTAGCATAGCTAGGTTTCACATATTCAGTGTAAGGGAAAATTGAGCATTGCACGAACTTGTGATGGCAAAGTAATAAAAGCGACGGACTGCATAATAAAGGTTGCTATCACAAGGGGCAATGCAATGTGACGTTGTTTTGCGCTAAGGGATTTGGCATTAAAACTAAAAAGCGCATGAAAACCTCTGCTTCCCTCTATGAGGGGCCTATCTTTTACCTTTATGTATTTACTTTTATGCAAGAGTCAAAGTATTCTTCTCTATTCCTTTCTATTTTTATCTTTTTGCAAGCATCATGTGTCGAGGAAAGATCTAGGCACATATATCAAGTTGTATATTAGTGGGCATGAGTTATTATTATTAATATTTCCCTTGAGGTGAATACATTAGGAGGCAAACTATAATCCCATATCTTTATACGTGTGCGGTTGAAACTTTTTGTCCATGGGTATACTGTGAGTGTAAGCAATCATAGAAGACTAAATGATGGTTGAGTATGTGGACTTGCCAAAAGGCTCCTACATGAGACCCTTCCTGAAAATATGATGAATTCTAGTTGCAAAGTTGACTGACAACAAAGTTTCTTGGTTTCCAATAAGGTTTATGCGTTATACCCACGTTGTCATGAATTCCTACTTCCTCATAAGAAGTTATATGATGTTGTTATGACACAAAAGTTTTATGTTAATTTTTGTTGTCATTATAATAATAAGCATGATGCTACTATGTCTGAATGTTGTTTTTATCAACACCTCTCTCACAAATCATGTGGACATGTTCTTCGATATCTGCTTTCGTTTGAGGACAAGCGAGGCCTAAGCTTGGGGAGTTGATACGTCCATTTTGCATCATGTTTTCCTATTGTTATTTATGATATTTTTATGCATAATAATGCTATGGGGAGTAATTCTAATGCCTTTTCTCTCACAATTTGCAAGGTTTACACAAAGAGGGAGAATGCCGACAACTAGAATTCAGTACCTGAAAAAAGCATGTGAGAGATACCTATTCTGCACATCCCCGATGAAGCTAAAATTTTACGGAGATTTTTATTACAATAAATAATAAATATTGGAGCTAAAAACTACCGAAGTGGGTAACCAGGTGGCCACCCTCCACCAGGGCGCGCCAGGCCCCCTACCCGCGCCTTGGTGGAGCATGCCCATCCTGGCCCACCTCCGAAGCCCATCTTTTGGTATAAATTCCCAAAACAAACTAATAAAATTAGGAGGAGGACTTTCGGGACGAAGCATCGCTGCCTCGAGGTGGAACTTGGGCAGGAGCACTTTTGCCCTTCGGTGGAGCGATTCCGCCAGGGGAACTTCCCTCCCGGAGGGGGAAATCGAAGCCATCGTCATCACCAACAACCCTATCATCTTGGGGAGTCCATTCTTAATCAACATCTTCAACAACACCATCTCCTCTCAAACCCTAGTTCATCTCTTGTGTTCAATCTTTGTACCGGAACCTGAGATTGGTACCTGTGGGTGACTAGTAGTGTTGATTGTTGGGGAACGTTGCATGGGAAACAAAAAAATACTATGCACTCTCAAGATCTATCCATGGTGATGAGCATCTACCAGGGGGAGAGTGGATCTACATACCCTTGTAGATCGCTAAGCGGGAAGCGTTGAGAGACACGGTTGGTGTAGTTGAACGTCTTCACGATCCAAATCGCCAAGCGTCCCACGATATCATCACGATCCGTCCCGTGATCCAATCGCGATCCGTCCCATGATCTCATCATGATTTTTCCCGCGATCCAATCACGAATCGTCTCGCGATCTTGATCATGGTCCTTCCGATCTAGTGCCTAACGGACGGCACCTCCGCGTTCAGCACACATACAGCTCGATGAAGATTTCTGCCTTCTTGATCCAGCAAGATGGAGCAGAGAGGTAGACGAGTTCTCTAGCAGTGTGACGGTGTTGCGGCGATGGTGGTGGAGTAATTCCAGCAGGGCTTCGCCTAAGCTTTGCTGAAACCGATCTAGAGGAGAAACTACGGACTAGAGGAGAGGGTTGCACGTGGCTGAAAATCTATATGCAAAAACCCTAAAACCTCTAGTATATATCGGAGGAGGATAGGAGGAGGCTTGGCGCAAGGTCTAGCCCTTGGTGGCTTCCGCCGAAGTGGAGGGAGGAGTCCTCCTCCTCCACTCCTAGTAGGATTAGGACTCCTTCCTTATTTCCACCTTTTTGCCTTTTTCCACCTTTTTCCACTTTAGACTTTCTTCCTAGCCACATGGGCCTTTTGTGGGACTTCAGACAGCCCACTAAGGGCTAGTATTCATCCTCCCACAGCCCATGTAGCCTCTTGGGTCGAAATACTCCTCCCGATGGTCCCCCGGTACCCTCCCGCACTCCCGGTACACTACCGATGAGCCCGGAACTTTTCCGGTGACCAAAACAGGACTTCCTATATATCAATCTTTACCTACAGACCATTCCGGAGCTCCTCGTGATGTCCGGGATCTCATCCGGGACTCCTAACAACCTTCGGTCACCACCATACATAACTCTATACTATCGAAACGTCACCAAACCTTAAGTGTGCAGACCCTGTGGGTTCGAGAACTATGTAGACATGACCGAGACACCTCTACGGTCAATAACCAATAGCGGGACCTAGATGCCCATATTGATTCCTACATATTCTATGAATATCTTTACTGGTCGAACCTCTATGTCAAGGATTCAGTTAATCCCGTATGATGTTCCCTTTGTTCTTCGGTATGTTACTTGCCCGAGATTCGATCGTCGGTATCTACATACCTAGTTCAACCTCGTTACCGGAAAGTCTCTTTACTCGTTCAGTAATACAAGATCCCGTGGCTAACACTTAGTCACATTGTTTGCAAGGCTTATTGTGATGTTGTATTACCGAGTGGGCCCTGAGATACCTCTGCGTCACACGGAGTAACAAATCCTAGTCTTGATCCATGCCAACCCAATAGACACCCTCGAAGATACCTGTAGAGCACCTTTATAGTCACCAGTTACATTGTGACGTTTGATACACACAAGGCACTCCTCCGGTGTCAATGAGTTGCATGATCTCATGGTCATAGGAACATATACTTGACATGTAGAAAACAGTAGCAATAAACTGACACGATCATATTCTATGTTCATAGTTTGGGTCTTGTCCATCACATCATTCTCCTAATGATGTGATCCCGTTATCAAATGACATCTCATGTCCATGACTAGGAAACCATAGTCATCTTTGATCAACGAGCTAGTCTATTAGAGGCATACTAGGGACATGGTGTTGTCTATGTATCCACACATGCATCTGAGTTTCCGATCAGCATGGATAATAAACGATTATCATGAACAAGGAAATATGATAATAACCAATTTATTATTGCCTCTAGGGCATATTTCCAACATTGATTACCTTGTGTAGTTGATTACTATATGGTTTATTTGGTGGAAGATTGTATGTTTAGATCCATTATGCTATTCAATACACCTCTCATCTTGAGCATGCATATTATTTGTGAGTAGTTACCTTTGTTCTCGAGGTCACGAGAGAAGTCATGTTGCAAGTAATATTGTGAATTTGATATGTGCTCGATATTTTGATGATATGTATGTTGTGATTTCCTTAGTGGTGTCATGTGAACGTCGACTACATGACACTTCACCATCCTTGGGCCTAAGGGAATACATTGTGGAGTAGTCATTAGATGATGGGTTGCTAGAGTGAAAGAAGCTTATACCCTTGTTTATGCACTACTTCTTAAGGGGCTGATTTGGATCCAGAAGTTTAATGCTATGGTTAGACTTTGTCTTAATACTTTTCTTGTAGTTGCAGATGCTTGTGAAGGGGTTAATCATAAGCAGGTTGTTAATTCAAGTAAGAATAGAACCTTAGCACCGGTCCACCCACATATCAAATTATCAAAGTAGAAAACATGAATCAAACCAACATGATGAAAGTGACTAGATGAAATTCCCGTGTACCCTCAAGAACACTTTGCTTATCATAAGAGGTAGTTTTGGCATGTCCTTTGCCACAAAAGGGTTGGGCTACCTTGTTGCACCTTACCTATTGTTACCGTTACTTGCTCGTCACAAATTACCTTGCTATACAAACTACTCGCTACTTACAATTTCAATGCTTGCAGAAATTACCTTGCTGAAAACCGCTTATCATTTCCTTCTGCGCCTCGTTGGGTTCGATGCTCTTACTTATCGAAAAGACTATGACTGATCCCCTATACTTGTGGGTCATCACCCATCATCGATGGATACCACCTCACCAGAGTTCTCATGGACGGAGGAAGTAGCCTTAATCTGATCTACTGAGATACGGTGAAAAAGATGGGCATAGATCCGTCCAGGATTAAACCCAGTAACACTACCTTCAAAGGACTTATTCTGGGCGTTGAAGCCGTTGTTCCGGCACTATAAAACTCGAAGTTGTGGTTGCGCTCCTGACAACTTCTGCTATGAAGACTTGATCTTTGACATTGTACCGTTTCGCAGCGATTACCACGTGCTGCTCGGTCGCACAATGTTCGCTCGCGTCAACGTCGTCCCTCACTACGCCAACCTAAAGCTCAAGATGCCTCGACCAAAGGGGACATCACTTGCAATGGCAATACGGAGCGCTCCCTCCATATAGAAGAACATATTATGGCCCTAGTGGACGAATGCCAATACGACAACGAAGCCCCAGCATTCCAGCCTGCCTCCAAGACGCGACAGGCGGGCGAGAGAGCTGGAGCCCAATCGAACCTGCCACCTCCACCTCCTGATCAGGGCAAATAGGGACAGAGTCCCCATAGCATGGCCCCTCTACCTGTCATGTATGTCCCTCGAAGACACAGTTTTGCTCTTAAAATACCATGGGCGGTTGTGGGGATTTACTTCCGAGGACTGGATATCCGGCTTAACCAAACTACAGTCCGGTTTCTTCTCTGGCCAAAGGCAAGATCATCAAGGATCTACAAAACGTTAGTCCGACACTATCTATGGCGGCTTCTCACGGCCCCCTCAAGGCTCGTCCGCCAAGCAGCAACAACCCCCAATAAGTTCTACAGCTCCCCGCTCGAGAGCAACACCACGCAGCTGGGCTCAAGGAAGATGTCAAGCCATCCATAAAGGGCCCTACATACAAATGCTATCATGTAAAAGATTGGTTTTTCTTTTTTTCTGCAATAAATAATTACCTGTAATAGTTGCGGCAGCATGAATCATAAGATTGTTGCATATGCCTCAATTTTTCTACTTGTTTTTCCCCATATATACACCATATAGATTGCCCGATTATAGGACAGGTGTGATCCGCTGATAGACCGGGGGCTGGGCTATAACTAAAACACCCCAAGCATGACCCCGCCACTATGTCTTTCCCATTCGGCGTCTCAGATAGCGCATTATATGCATCGGTTCCGAATTATGTCTTGGGCCAATAGTTGGATTGCCCCGCTCCTGTGCTTGCCCCTTTACATTCCGCTAGTTCGACTAAAGGGGCAATAGGGAGAACCGCTGCGATTGTATCCCCAGCTGGCCTAGTGAGTACCTTAGTGGAGGAATCTGAAAATAGACTGTCATAATAAGCAAGAACCTGTCTATGATCCGAGCTAAAGTGTCAAACTAAGAATCGATGGAGGTTCTCCCATGTCATACAAAGGGTTTGTACCTTTCCAAACCATGCGTTACTAGTCTTAAGCTTCAGCCGAACAGACTGCCACAAAACACTGGGGGTTGGTCGCTAGCCCCCGCATTCGAGCTCCTAAGGCTAAGTGAAAGCACTAAAGCAAATAGTACGATTGCCTAGTTTCCCCCTTCACCGCCTACGGGCACCGATATATCGATTAAGGACCTAGCACGGAGGCCGAAACACCCCTCGTAGTATCTACGTGGGGGCTGAAGCGGATGACTTGCAACTTTCATATTAAACCGGCCACGTAGGAGTCAAAATAATACATAACACGATATATTCGAACAACCATAATAAAACATAATTGTCTTCAGGGTATAATAATAACACCCTCACTCATACATTACATTTTTTGGGAACTGGGTCTCTATAGACCGAGCACCCTCTAATGCGGTGCAGAAGTACATCTCGGGGCATCTATGCTCCTTCCCAGGAGGTAGGGGCACGGTGGCCATCTCAATTGGCTTGATCTGCGGTAGTTGCGTCATGGTCCGCGCAAAGGACATCCATTCTCCCTCGATGCAAACCGAACGCTTCATAGCCTCAATCTGCGGCACGGCATCAAGAAGCTTCTCTAGCAGGCTGAAGTAGCTGCTCGGCAGCGGCTGCATAGGACACAGCTAGATGCAGGGGTCTTGCAAGGTCGGCTCTGCCATCCCATGCAGCTGCATCAGTTGCTTCATCTGGTAGCTGAGGAGGGGATGTGCCTCCTAACTTTCAAACTGTTCCCAGAATAGTCTCTCCTTCACATCCCCATCCCGGACTGCATAGTGCTTCACCGCGTCTGCCACACTCCTTAGGAGGTCCGTAAAGGCGCCTAGGGAACACCATAGCCTTGTAGGATAGACGAACTTGTTTACACAGAAGGCACATTGCAGTAAGTATGGCTTACCATTTGCGATCAGCTTGACTTGGCGAATCTCTTCTTCAAATAATCGCCTCTCAAGCGCTCCGATTTTAGGTCGGAGGTAAGTGTTGTCAGTTGGGTCACCTAGTCCTTGACCTGCTGCTCCAAGGCCTCGCACTTAGCGCTAGCATCCTGGAGCTCCTGTTAGACCTTGGCTACTCAGGCCTCATGCCTCATGCCTACCGCTCTCCACCCTCAGTGAGTTTAGCTCAGCGGTCGCCTTCTGGTCGGCAGCCTCCTGTTTGGCCCTCCTGAGCTCGGCCTTGAGGTCTTCGACCTCTGCACTTGAAGCTGAGGGCATAAAGAGATGCAATATCAGGACCCACAATCAGGATAATCCACATTAATGAGAAAAGCAACAGAGTAGGCAACTACAGCTAAAAAACGACCTTGTACTTTGTCGAACCATTTGTTCAAACGGTCCAATTCCTCATCGGAGCTCTGAAGCCTCCGATTCAGTTTGGCCAGTTCAAGGGCGTTGGATGCCCTGGCCGAGGATGAGGCCTGCAAAAAACAAACTTATTCATAAGCAGGAGGTCGGGCTAATTGATGTTGGACTATATGCTTACATTTATAGGAACCCCGGGCGAGTTTTGTCAACTCACCCGTGGCTCGAGGGCTACTATACCCATAAGGAATACATGACAATTTAAACAAAATTCATCATTATGAACAAGAGCATGGCTTACCTTGAAGCCTGCCAGTAAACCATTGAAGGTTTCCTTCAATCTGCTGTCAATGGACAATGGATGAGTCAGACAATGCCTCCTCCATCAGGGTGGCCACTCGGCCACAGTCTGCTCGGTTGTGGGCGGCATCGACGGTGGAACTTCTCCTCCTCCTCCTCCTTGGGGAGGCAAGATCGATGACGTGGGAGGTGCTGAGGCCTCTAGAGTCGACTGCGAAGGGAGCCCAGGCGACTAAAGGCCCTCCTCCTTATCTACCAGGAGGGGTTCAACCCCCTAGACTTGAGCGATCGAGGCATAGTCCTCGGCCAACATGTCTTCAATGGCCGAGGTAGGCGCCTCAACCATCACCGTCTCACCCCCGGTGTTGGTGCAGGGGTTCCTACGGGACACCACCTCCGCGGCCTCACCTATGGCCAGGGGTGGTGTGGTGCAGGATTCCATCCCACTCTCCGCTAGTTCGGCCGGTGGAGATTCCCCTAAGACCTGATCAGTCCGGAGGTCTCGTGCCCGACTATATCATGAAAGCAATTAAACAAGTCAGCTCTATGAAACCAATGAGGATAAGCCGGATGGTGTCTAGATTCAATACCTTTGAGATGGGGGCTTGACCCTAGGGTTCCTTCGGGAGACCCTCTCGAAAGCTCCAGAATCCTCATTGGAATTTGGGCTATCGTCCGCTAGGGTCACCTTGGGCCTCCATGCCCTCTTCGGGGCCAGGAGATGAAGATACTCCTCGGCGTCCCCTGGCGCGGCCTCTTCTTTGTCTGCAGAGAGTCGATCTCTCCCCTATCTTCCTCCTCCTCCTCCTCATGTGTGGAGGAGGCTTGGGTCTCTTCGGATCTGGTATCCGGAGGACCCCTAGAGCGGAGGCCCCCACGGACCTCCTCCTCCTTCTTCTCCTTCTTTTTTGGTGCCGTGTACGGCACCATGACCAGCATCACCGTTAGTAGGGGCGACCTGGGGTCTTCGGGCAAGGGGGCTGGGTCATTGATTTGCACAGCCTTCTCCACCTAGCCATGCAAAGGCGAAGGGAAGAAGGGTGAATCCGGGCCGGGTGTTATAATTCGGCATGTAGTAAAGGAAGTCCTATCACACCTTCAAGCGTGGGTTATTGACATCCAAATCGGTGTATTCTTCTTCGGCCGGCCACTCCCTTTGGGGCTTGAAAAGTTCCTTCCACAACTTCTCTTGAGTTGTGCGGAAGAACTTGTGCACGATGGTCAGGTCCCCGGGCATGTAGACCCACATTGGGGTCTCCAGATGCTGGCATGATAGGAGACAACGACGGAGCATAACTAGGACCACGTTGGTCAGCACGATATTGGCCTCCACCATTTTAATGATGCGCCTTTGCAGCGCCTTCACTTTGGAGGAAAACCCCCAATCAAGGCCCTTCTTCATCCATGAGGTTAGCCTCGTGGAGGGTCCAAATCTAAATTCGGCTGACGCCGACCAGCCCGCGTCACATGGTTCGGTGATACAGAACCACTCCTTCTTCTAGACCTTCATGGTGTTGCTGAAGGTGCCATCCGGCCACCCAACCCGTGGGAGCTTGCTGATTATTGCCCCGCTGCAGTTAGCAGGTTCATCGTTGACTGTCTTCGGCTTCAGATTGAAGACCTTGAGCCACAGGCTGAAGTGCGGCTTGACTCGCAGGAAGGCCTCACAAACGGTGATGAAAGTCGAGATGTGCATAAAAGAGTTTGAGGGGGAGGTCATGGAAGTCCAAGCCGTAGAAGAACATCAGCCCCCTAAGAAAGGGCTAGAGGGGAAACCCTAACCCCCAGATGAAATGAGGGATAAATACCACTCTCTCGCGTGGCCATGGAGTTGGCACCACTTGGCCCTCTTTAGGAGGACGGTGGACGATGTTGGGCCAGAGGTATCCAGCGGCCTTTAGCTCCTAGATGTCCTTGTCGATGACGCTCGAGGCCTCCCACTTTCTGTTTGAACCCGAGATCGCCATGGATTGAGCTCGGAGGGTAGACTTGGAAGGGAAGAAGGAAATGGATCTAGGCGCTCGAAGCTGGGGAGCAAAATGGAATCAGGTCTGGATGTGTAAGGAGGCCTTGGGGATTTTCTCCCTTTTATGGGGGTCATACTACCAAGAGTCCTCTTTTACTTCCGCAGGCTATGGCACTTCCCGAAGCAATCGTGTCGTTATGCACGCACGTGGTTACCCAGATCGTTGCTCATATCCCATAAAATACGGGACACGGTCTCCATGTTGATAAGACGTGTCAATAAAAGGGCGTCTTCGAGTCGCGAACCGAGTTTCCATGACTAGACATTATGGATTTTTGTTAGAAAGGTTGTCAAGTAGGGTTACTATTCACACTCGGGCGTTTGGCCTTCAGGATAAACAAAGCATATTCCGGAAAACAGTGTGTTGTCAAGGGCCGAGTTGAGTTCTGCCAAACATAGAAGGAATGCCCCTTTCAAGATGAATACCATGAACACGTGAAGCTGCCGAAGACTACATTCCTCGCGTTGAAGGCGAGTTCGGGGGCTACTAAGGGAGTCCAAGACTAAGGGGTCCTCGGGCCGTTGGTTCATTCGTCATGGGTCGGCTTGTTGGGCTGATCTACTGAACACCGAATTGTGAATGATATTGTATCCAAGAAGGAAGGCTCTATAGAATGGCGTGGCCTCCAAGTTCTAAAGATAGGATCTACGTATCTATCCTTTGCAAAAGGTTGGTTGTGTGTGACCCAAGGGACTCTCGGTGTTTATATAAACCGGAGGTCCTCATTCGTAGAGGACAGGTGAACTCATCTAGGGTTTAGCTTAGACGATCTCGAGGTAGATCAACTCTGTAATCTTCGTACACATCAATACAATCAAGCAGGACGTAGGGTTTTACCTCCTCATGAGGGCCCAAACCTGGGTAAATACTCCCCCCTTCATTTCGTGTTACCCATCGATTAAACGCTCACAGCTTGGGAACCCCTACCCGAGATCTGCCGGTTTTGACACTGACACCTCCTGCCTCGGAGCCTCCTATCCTACTGTTTGTCAGGGGTAGCCTCCGCGTAATAGTAGGCTCCGTTGGTGTGGTAATAGTCTTCGGCGGGAGCAGCTGTCTCCTGGGCTCCGTCATCTGATCGTAGTAATCTTATCGAGGGGGGAGGGAGAGCAAAACAACCGTGAATACTCATCCAAAGTACCCGCGAGACTTACATCGGATCTATGCTAAGTATGCAACATTAGCAAAGGAATGGGGCTATATCTTTGGACTAACTTCGGATATGCCAGAATAGAGGGGGAAAGCCTAGCCTATCAAATACCATCATCCACCCAGAGGTATGTTGAAAAACTTAGAGTCTTGAAGTCTTGATCATAATGCAGGTCCTGAAAATTATTAACTCACAACTCTCATGAATCACACAACCAACCCCGTCTACTAATAGCATAGCAAAATTTAAATCAACGTTTCTCGGGGCCAATGTGTCAAAGGGTTGAGAGGTACCTACCACATGATACTACATCAAGTAACCAAGTTTCCAATTTACCTACTTTGCATGCAATTGGGGAGATGGTAGAACTAATGCGATAAAACATAGGTATACATGGTCAAAGTGACTTGCCTGTACTGTTGATGAAGAATAATATTGCTCTTAGAGATAACTAATAGACAATTCGTCACTCTCTGATGAAAATCTATATAAACAAACATTGCATTCTTATAAGCAATCATACTAGCAATCAATTCTAGCAATCAAAAGTAACACCAAACCAAAAGCAACAAATTTGTGATGAAGGAAATACTTAAGACAAAAATTAACAAAACTTCATCAACACAACCAAAGTTGGTCTTCTCTACAAGTACATCCTATTTTCAAAAGTAAAAACTCAAAACAAAGTAAAATATAACAAAAGTATTTTAGTAAATATTTTACTTAGCAAAAGAATTACTTTTAAAGAACAACTAATAATTTAGAAAACAATACTCTAGCAACATAAGTTATTAACTACTAGAACATCTCAGTAGAAAACACTAAGTTAACAAATGAAAAACAATTTTTTTAAAACAAATAATTAATAGAAAGTATTTTCTCATAAATCTTTATTTTGCAAAAATAACTAATTTAAAAGCTTTTATAAAGGTTCTTATTTTGATATAAAACAAGGTCATCCTTGGCTTAAACCACAAACAATCTCAACTATAATACAAATTGTTTCTGGTCTAAACTTAGACTAATAGCACTAAACAGAATCTGTTTTGCTTGAAAAGACTACTATAAATATTTCTAAAAATTTCCAAACTCTACCTGTTGATAACTAAGGTCACCAGTGACAAGTAGCAAAAATAATCAACTCAAAATATATTTTGAAACTCAAGATATTCAGAAAATAAGATTTGAAACAAATCTGTTTGAAATCAATTTGAAGTTATTCAAATTTGGTCAAATTTGATATCTACAGAAACTAGAACAAAATTTTAAAATAACACAAAAATAATCAAATTAAAACACTTAAAAACATAAAAGATATAACAAAAATAAAAACAGAACCTATTCTGTTTTCTAAAACAAACAGAAAAAAGAAAAAAACTAAACTAACGGACAGGATGACGTGGCAGGTTCTGATTGGTTGGAGGTGTGTGCGCGTGGGTGCTAACGAGTGGACGGCCGGAACTTAATAGAAAATGTTTCAGTTAAAATAACTAAAAGGGAAAACCGACCGGTTCTGTTGAATAAACCGAAGAGTTATATTGTGTCTAATCTACACTGTTCAAATGAGATCGGACGGAGGGGAGTTTACCGCGCTGGAGGTGGCCGGCGATGGTGGACTCCGACGACGGTGATGGCTCGGGCGTGACGTGGGCGAGCGTTCCCGTGTTCCTCCGAAGACGGCGAGGACTCCAATCGACGGTGGGGGTCCTCCGGGGATGGTTGGTGGCGAAGGGGAGATGAGGGGATGACGGTGGTGAGCAGCATGAGCTCCGGGAGCTTCGAGTGGTGTCCAAAGCTCCGGCGTTGCGTCGGCAGGGGGTTCTGAAGGGTCTCCGGTGAGGGCGAGTGCACCAGGCTATGCGTATGAGCGCGGCGAGGTCGACTGTGGCCTTGGAGGGGCTCGGGGATGGCGGGGTGGAGGGGCACGGGAGCAAAGGTGCGGCGGCGGCGCTCGGGCTTCGGCGAGCTATTACGATGAGGGGAGGGGGTCGGACAAGGGGCAAAATGGGGGAACGGGTCGAGGGGAGGGTTGGGTTTATATAGGGCTTCGAGGCGGTCGGGGAATTGCAGGAGGAGGGATCTCCGGCTCAGCGGTCGCCGTCGTGGTTTGGGGAGCGAGAGGAGGGAGGTGAGCGGGATCGGGCGGTGGGGCCGGGGCGTCAGAGAGAGAGGGGAGAGAGCGCGGTCAGCGGTGGCCGGTTCGGAGGGATTTCGGGAGAGGGATTAGAGGCAGGTGGACCGGTGGGCTAATAACTCGTTTAATAATTTCCTTTTATTAATTTACAGAGTATTAAAATATCATTAAGGCATTCAAAATCTATCCAAAAAAATAAAGTTTTATATACCAAAATGATCAGGGAAATAAATGATGTTAAATGAACAATTTTCCTTTGCCAAATTAAATACTTTTAAAAATTTTATTTCAAAAAATGCCTAAATGGCTTTATTTATTTTGCAAATAATTTTCAAATAACCCCTTGGGTTTTATGGTTCAAGAACTTCACAAAAATTACCCCTGGTTTGGAGTGTCATATTACTACTCTCAAAAACTTGTAAGGGGTTTGAATGCTTACAAATTTCAAATAGGAAAATCAAATATGAAGGTGATCTCCATATCAGAAAATTTTCAAATAGTTTTCAAAATTCACTTTTCAAATCCTTTTATGATGAAGAAGTCATGTCATCTTCTCTCAATGATTTGAAATGTAGGAATTTGAATTCAAAAGAAAATGGGAAAGTCATTTTATTCCCTCTCATTCAAAAGTTTTCAAAAGTTTCAAATTTCACTCAATTTCAATCACTCAAGCAAACAAACATTTCATTCTAATATTAATTATAACATTCCAAAATTTGGGATGTTACAAACCTACCACACTTAAAATGAATCTCGTCCTCGAGATTCGAAGAGGCTAGAAAGAAAAGGTTAGGGTTTGGGGTCTTCTAGCAAATCCATTGTCCTGGAAGGTGTGGGGTCTACCACACTTAAAATGAGAGTGATTGGTCCCTCAAAATCATGGCAGTCCTCTGGGTGCATCTGTCTGTTCACATTCTTCATGATAGCTTCTTCGATGAGGCTCTTCCGTTAAATCAAAATCTTGTGTTCTCATAACAAAACGTATTTCCTCCGATACTGGGTCTTCTTAACTGACAAGTCTCGTGATCATTCTAAATAACTTATCGATGATCTCATGGTGGTCTACCATTAGTGGGTATCCTGGAGTGAAAATGGGTCTTGGCTTCATTCCTCACCATAAAATTCCTACATATGGCAACAACTGCCATGTACAAGGGTTTTACATCATACCATTCTAAGGCTTAAACAAAAGCTTCAAAGAACGTTGTCTCTTTACTATGGGTAAGTCACTCAGATTTACCAATCCGAATAGCAAGAGAATGATAAGAGTAAGTCGTCATGGTGGCCAAGCCATGTCGCACTGAAATCATTACCTTGTATAAGGTTTAGTGAATCTCGTATTCTAACACTTGGGCTTCCTCACAAGCATTGCAGAAATTTCTCTTGTCAACGAACGAGGTTCGGATAAATCCATTGATTCTGCAAGCTAAGCAAAACATCTATCATTTCTTCACAACTCTCAGGTTTTCGTATACTCCTAAGAAAACGTTTTGCTGATCAGTCGTAGCTTCTTCCAAGTTTCTTCTTTCACAAAGGTGGGGCTTGATCCTTATCAATCCTGAGGTCAGTGAGTTGTGGGTTCACTTGGATACAGCTTCATCTCACTCTTGGGGTTACTATCAATCCATATTCCAACATTGCCTTCCGTTCACTCCATCATATCCTCGAGGTAACAAATCACAGACGTGTTCTTGTCTAGATTTCACTCCGCGGAATTCATTTTCCTTTCCATTGGTCTGTTTAACCTTGGGTATGGTTTCATCACAATCATTCCTTTTCTCAATATTCCAACTTCAAAAATCACTTTGTCACAAAGGTTATCATCCAGATAGTTTGAGGTGGTTCCATATTCTCTTCACCTGTACTCAGTTATCCAAACTCCTTAATATGAATGGTATTTTCTTCATTCTTTTGTCCCTATGGTTGCTACCACACTTAAAATGAGATGCATGCATGCCTGCATAGACCATATTTTCTCATATCCTCGAAAATTGGTCAGAGATCTTTGTTCTTAGAGTGGCAACTCATATAATTCAACACAGGAGAATCATAACACCATAAATTCCATTGATCTCATGAATTTATTTACAAACTCTGAGACTTCCATTACATAACTTCAAAATGATAAGAGTGCTACCTATTACATTTATTACTTCCAAAATCCAAAACTCAAACTACTCATGTTTAGCCTTCTTCTCCGGGCAGGTATAGAAGTAATGTCATGTCTTTTTGCACCGGAAACACATGATCTGACTCAGATCCTTCTTTGCAGAAATTGGGTTGTTCTGAGAACGTCTTCGGTTTCTCTTCTTGGGCTCCTTTGTTTCGATCAAACTTCCAATTTCCTGTTGATCAAACTCCACTTCTTCTGTCGGGAAGTTTCCCAGATACTCTTTTCTTTCCTTCGTACAGTCCTGTGAGAAATGTCCTTCTTCTCCACATGAATAGTAGGCATTGGAGTAAAATCTGGTTAGGCCTTCTCCATTAGGGTCTTCAACATCTTCCTTCATCACAAGTTCTCCTAAATTTTCTCTGAAGGCTTCCTTCATGGCTTCCTTATGCTGCTTGATGACTTCTTGTACCTTGGGGTACATTTGGCATTGAGCCAGGTAATGTGTAGTTCCTTCGCACAAGAAACATGTCACCTGCCTAGTTGGGCATTCCTTAGCTTGGTGATTTTCTTCACAATGAGGGCATCCTTCCTTGTGTTCTGCCTGGGTGTGTCCTATCTCTCCACATATCCTGCATGCACAAATCTTCTTCACATCTTTGCCACGGGGCTTCTAGGTGTTGGTAACAACATGAGATCCTTGCAGAGTTATCTTGAATTCTTCCCAAGTGTTTGGGGCTTGCCTATCATGGATATCTTCATGCATCTTCCACCAATTTGCAGCACCTTCTGCAAAGTACTGAAAAGCATACTGGACCATCACTTTTATTACAACATGGTTACTCCTTAGATGATCCTCCATGTTCTGAATCCATTCTTCTGTCTCTAACCGAGTCATCAATCCAGAATACACGAGTCCAGCTTCACTCATCATCTATTGGGTTCAAGGTTTTGGGGATAAGATGGGTAAGAGAGAGAAAGGAGGGGATACACACAATACAAGCAATGGTTTTGAAAATAGATTTTAGTTGTGCCTGTCGAAAAATTTACACACAAATGACAGCTCACAATCATCGTATCTAACGTAAGTATACAACAGGGGTTTGGTCTTCTAGGGCATAATATCTTGGAAATTCTTCATGGTCTTCAATTTCTTCGGGTCTTCACAGTCTTCAACTCATGTAACTTCAGCTCTTCTAATGCAGGGTGAAATCTTCTTTACTTTGAAGTGACCATCAGTTGTTTCGATATTTTGTCCTTCTAGAAGTGGTCTCAGTTGATCCTTAGTGTGGTCAAAGGGGAAAGGGTATTTTCTAACTATTCGAGGTAAAAGAGATCATTTGATAAAGCTCAAATAAGGTGATAAGTAAAAGGTCTTTTGAAAGCAAAGTTTTTTTTTTGAGAAATCATTTCCTAAGGACTTTCCAGTTTCTAGGGTCACGTCCTACAGTCAACATGTGCTTTGATACCATTACTGTAGCGACCCGACTCACAACGAGTCAAGCCTCTGTGTTTTCTGTGCCATCCCTGGATCAGTATGCTGGCACACACAGTACATTAATGTGTATATCAAAGTGCAATCACATGTTATTAACGTAAAACTAATATATACCTTAAAATCTCAGCGGAAACAGTCAACGGGAGTGGAGTCCTAATAACACCAATGGCAGGTTGAGTGTAGACCGTAACCCTGAATCGTACTCTTACCCGTCCTAGAGCTTATCTGCAACATAAGACGTTGCAGCCGTGTAGGTCAGCATTTTGAATATGCTACCAAGTCACAAAAGAGGGGGTGTAAAGTAATCATCTATTCTACATGCATATATGGCAAGTGGGGTAGTGGGTTTTGCATAAAGCCAAATTTTTCCTACAACAAGAGAGGGCAAAAAGCATAATTACTACAATGTTGGTTGATTAATGAGATGGTTCCACCAACCAATTCTCATACCCAAGTTGTCATTAATAAACCCACATCAATACAATTAATTGTGTTGAGAGTTCCAGATAGTTTCAGTTCCTTTGGCTCAAGTTGTCCATGACCGTGGACACGGCTAATCGATTAGGTTTGAGTACTCTACAGAGTTTTGCACAGTTCCCCACAAGATTTGATCACCTCCGTTGGATTTCTCGCACTTCAGGGTGTTTGAGAAACGGATGACCAAAACATGGTCTTCTAAAGGGTTTCCCCGAGACTCTGTCGGTGCCCATCCTTTCCTACCGTTCTTCTACATCTCGTAGCACCGCCTGTCCAGGGTCACCACGATATCCAACCAAGCCAGAGCCCATAATGACTTGTGGCTATGCAGGTAAGCCTTGGGTCTTGAAGCATCCATCCATCTTTTTGTGCCTCGGTGGACCTTTCCGCATGAATACTGGCACCTCCCCAGCAACACCTAGGCTAACCACTAGTTTCTCCAGGGCGCCGTTCAACCATCATCCACCCAGAGGTATGTTGAAAAACTCAGAGTCTTGAAGTCTTGATCATAATTCAGGTCTTGAAAATTATTAACTCACAACTCTCATGAATCACACAACCAACCCTGTCTACTAATAGCATAGCAAAATTTAAATCAACGTTTCCCGGGGCCAATGTGTCAAAGGGTTGAGAGGTACCTACCACATGATACTACATCAAGTAACCAAGTTTCCAATTTACCTACTTTGCATGCAATTGGGGAGATGGTAGAACTAATGCAATAAAACATAGGTATACATGTTCAAAGTGACTTGCCTGTACTGTTGATGAAGAATAATATCGCTCTTAGAGATAACTGATAGACTATTTGTCACTCTTCGATGAAAATCTATATAAACAAACATTGCATTCTTATAAGCAATCATACTAGCAATCAATTCTAGCAATCAGAAGTAACACCAAACCAAAAGCAACAAATTTGTGATGAAGGAAATACTTAAGACAAAAATTAACAAAACTTCATCAACACAACCAAAGTTGGTCTTCTCTATAAGTACATCCTATTTTCAAAAGTAAAAACTCAAAACAAAGTAAAATATAACAAAAGTATTTTAGTAAATATTTTGCTTAGCAAAAGAATTACTTTTGAAGAACAACTAATAATTTAGAAAACAATACTCTAGCAACATAAGTTTTTAACTACTAGAACATATCAGTAGAAAACACTAAGTTAACAAATGAAAAACAAAAATTTTAAAACAAATAATTAATAGAAAGTATTTTCTCATAAATCTTTATTTTGCAAAAAGAACTAATTGAAAAGCTTTTATAAAGGTTCTTATTTTGATATAAAACAAGGTCATCCTTGGCTTAAACCACAAACAATCTCAACTATAATACAAATTGTTTCTGGTCTAAACTTAGACTAACACCAAATCAAACTTATAAAACAATTTGTGGAAACTATTTTCAATTACAAGATCAACATAGCAATGAAAATCCAATTGCAAGTTATAGTTGAACTAGAATTGATTTTCATGTAACCAACTAATAAAATATTATTTGTTTTGAAGGGCTACTATTATCTAACAGAAAACTTTATAAAAGTCTATCACTAATATAAAAGAAAATAATTTAAAACAAAAGGGAATATAAATAGACCTAATAGAACTAAACAGAATATGTTTTGCTTGAAAATACTACTATAAAATATTTCTAAAAATTTACAAACTCTACCTACTGATAATTAAGGTCACTAGTGACAAGTAGCAAAAAGAATCAACTCAAAATATATTTTGAAACTCAAGATATTCAGAAAATAAGATTTGAATCAAATCTGTTTGAAATCAATTTGAAATTATTCAAATTTGGTCAAACTTGATATCAACAGAAACTAGAACAAATTTGTGAACTAATGCAAAAAGAATCAAATTAAAACACTTAAAACATAAAAGATATAACAAAAATAAAAACAAAACCTATTTTGTTTTCTAAAACAAACAGAAAAAATAAAAAAATAAACTAACGGACAAGATGACGTGGCAGGTTCTGATTGGTTGGAGGTGTGTGCACGTGGGTGCTAACGAGCGGACGGCCGGAACTTAATAGAAAACGTTTCAATTAAAATAACTAAAAGGGAAAACCGACCGATTCTGTTGAATAAACCGAAGAGTTATATTGTGTCTAATCTACACCGTTCAAATGAGATCAGATGGAGGGGAGTTTACCGCGGTGGAGGTGGCCGGCGATTGTGGACTCCGGCAACGGCGATGGCTCGGGCGTGACGTGGGTGAGCGTTCCTGTGGTCCTTCGGCAACGACGAGGACTCCAATCGACGGCGGGGGTCCTCCGGGGATGGTTGGTGGCAAAGGGGAGATGAGGGGGTGACGGTTGTGAGCAACACGAGCTCCGGGAGCTTCGAGTGGTGTCCAGAGCTCCGGCATGGCATCGGCAGGGGGTTCTGAAGGGTCTCCGGTGAGGGCGAGTGCACCAGGCGATGCGTATGAGCGCGGCGAGGTCGACTGTGGCCTTAGAGGGGCTCGGGGATGGCGGGGTGGAGTGGCACGGGAGCAAAGGTGCGGCGGCGGCGCTCGGGCTCCGACGAGCTATTACGACGAGGGGAGGGGGTCGGACAAGGGGTAAAATGGGGGGAACGGGTCGAGGGGAGGGCTGGGTTTATATAGGGGCTTCGAGGTGGTGGGGGAATTGCAGGAGGAGGGATCTCCGGCTCGGTGGTCGCCGGCGTGGTTTGGGGGGCGAGAGGAGGGAGGTGACCGCGAGGTGATCGGGATCGGGCGGTAGGGCCAGGGCGTCAGCGAGAGGGGAGAGAGCGCGGTCAGCGGTGGCCAGTTCGGAGGGATTTTGGGAGAGGGATTAGAGGCAGGTGGGCCGGTGGGCTAATAACTCGTTTAATAATTTCCTTTTATTAATTTACAGAGTATTAAAATATCATTAAGACATTCAAAATCTATCCAAAAATATAAAGTTTTATATACCAAAATGATCAGGGAAATAAATGCTATTAAATGAACATTTTTCCTCTGCCAAAATAAATACTTTTAAAAAATTTATTTTCAGAAAATGCCTAAATGGCTTTATTTATTTTGCAAATAGTTTTCAAATAACCCCTTGGGTTTTATGGTTCAAGAACTTCACAAAAATTACCCCTGGTTTGGAGTGTCATATTACTCCTCTCAAAAACTTGTAAGGGGTTTGAATGCTTACAAATTTCAAATAGGAAAATCAAATATGAAGGTGATCTCCATATCAGAAAATTTTCAAATAGTTTTCAAAATTCACTTTTCAAATCCTTTTATAATGAAGAAGTCATGTCATCTTCTCTCACTGATTTGAAATGTAGGAATTTGAATTCAAAAGAAAATGGGAAAGTCATTTCATTCCCTCTCATTCAAAAGTTTTCAAAAGTTTCAAATTTCACTCAATTTCAATCACTCAAGCAAACAAACATTTCATTCTTATATTAATTATAACATTCCAAAATTTGGGATGTTACAATCCTGCACCCACAAGCCTGGGGGAGAGGAGATCCTCCATGTTGTGCTCCTTGCTGAGCCTCGCCTCCTTTCGAAGCCGTGCCCCCGAGGTCAGCCAAGGCCGGCCCTGTTTCTAGCCAGGTTCGCTCGTGCTCCATTTTTAGTTTTGTTCAGCAACACCTGGTTGTGTTCATCTAGAGCAAAATTTGTAATTTGTCGTCATTCCTTGGTAGCTCAGTTGGTAAGAGCGTGTGTTTGCAGCCTCGAGATCTAGGGTTCGAGTCCCCATGGATGCATATTTCTGATGTATTTTGTCTCTGTAGCAAATCAGTTTTGGCTTATGTTTCTTATATGTTTTAGTCTCAATGTTATCACAAGCACATGTCCAGCCTAGCTGGATAGCATAGGCACGCAGCAACCAGGAGGTCCTGGGTTCAAAACCAGGTCGCCCCATTTTGGCTCTGTTTTATTTCTTTTGCGTATATTTAAAAACTGCTCAATTTTAGTAAAAAATGTTGCATCTTGCAAATTCATATAAATTTAACTGTGCATCATATGAGGACATGCTATATATGAATATTGCTCAGGTTTATGTCTACCTTAAAAATATGCAACTTTCATCAATGTTTAAAAGGTTTAACTTGTTTGCATTAATTTTCCTAAATGCCATGCTAAAATGACTTATTTCATAACTAAATAACTGTAGCTCCGATTTAAATGTTCCACATATGTAACTTGACTAGAAAAACTTGTTGAATCACATGGTGCGCTTAATTTTCACTTTTAGTAATTATAAAACATGCTTAGGACAGATCTGGACCAAACTCATAATATGCTTATGAGGTCATTTCGGAAATACTATAAGTTGTTTCCGGCCTCATCTAAGATGCCTAAATAGAGTAGTTTAATTACGCTTCACCTCTTGCCATGTTTAACAACATTTAACCTTGCCGAGTAGATAAACGGGAGTGAACGAAATAAACCGACCGTGGAGTTTCGTCAATATGCAACTCGTTGCATATTGAGCTTCACTTTAATGTGTAATACTTGTTTGATGTGATTTGCCTTGCATTGCATAATCAACCGGACATGCCTCATATTGGTTTGCACTTCATGTCGTGCATATGTTGTGGTGTTTTCCCATGTGTTGATTGTTGTTTTCGGAATGTTCCTTCTCGATAGAGTATCGGAAGCGTTCGGAGTGTGAGGATTCATTCAACTACGTTGGCTCGTCTTATTCATGGATTCATTCTTCTTCCAAGCGGGATCTCAGGAAAGATGACACATTTCCTTGGATACAACTACTACCATTGCTATGCTAGTTGTCTCGCTTCCATCATTATGTCTCGCCACCTACCACTTGTTTGTCAAGCCTCCCAACATTGCCATGATAAGCCTCTAACCCCCTTCACCTCCCAGCAAACCTTTGTTTGGCTAGGTTACCGCTTGATCAGCCCTTCTTATAGTGTTTCTAGTTGCAGGGCAATTGCTTCCATGTGTCAACATGGACTTTCTTTTGTTATCGCAATATTATTGCTTTTTAATTTAATGCACATATATACTTGGTAAAGGGTGGAAGGCTTGGCCTTTTGCTTGGTGTTTTGTTCCACTCTTGCCGCCCTAGTTACTTGTGAACCGGTGTTATGTTCCATAATTGAGCGCTCCTAACATGCTCGGGGTTGTTATGGGGACCCCCTTGATTTTTGTTTTAGGATAAAACTTGTCTGGCATGGCCCAACTTTGGTACTACATTTGCCCAACATAATAATACTGATCACCTTATTAAAGCATAGAGGGTCTCCCCCTCATGGATTAATTTAACATAATATAGGGGGGCTAGTGCTGCTGGTGCTGGTCCAAAACAGAGCACTGTGCGGGGCCACCCCGAGGCAACTCGGGGGATTTCTATTAGGCCTCCATACGCATAGCTTATCCATCGTGGCCTGAGAACGAGATACGTGGCTCCTATCGGGATTGTCGGCACGTCAGGCGGCCTTGCTGGACTTGTTTTACCTTTCTCGAACGTCTTGCGAGTGGGATTTTGACGACACTTCGGGCTATCTCGAAGTTGAGATTTTCCATCGGGATTCCGCAAATACTACGGGTGGTTTCACGGTTGAGGAATTCCAACGTGGCATGTGGTTAGTTTTTGATGGATGAGTTAGAGCACCCTTGCAGGGTTAAATCTTTTGGAAAGCCGGGCCCGCGATTATGTGGAAACTTGGAAACTTTGTTTTAACACCTGGTCTTAGCAAACTTGAAGTAAACTCAACTAAAATAAAACAACTGTGTGCGTAACCGTGACTGTCTCTTCTCGTGAGTTCTTATCTAAGAGAGAACACGATGGGGTTATGTTTGACGTAAGTAGGTGTTCAGGATCAATTAGTGATCATTACTAGATCACGTCCGTTATGCGTAGACCACCATACTTTATTTTCTGTATTCGTAAGTTAGCCACTCAAATAAATGCTTAGTCGCTTGATGTAGCCTCACCACTTAACCATACCTCACCCATTACGCTCTAATAGTCTTGATACCCTTATAAATGAGATTGATGAGTCCCTGTGGCTGACAGATTACTACAACAACAGTTGCAGGTACAGGTAATGCGATGCTTTGACGTGAGAGCGATGCTTGTTTTGATTTGGAGTTCTTCTTCTTCATCATCAATCTAGGATGGTTTCTAGGCGGCAGCCTGGGATAGCAAGGATGGATGTCATTTTATCGTTTCGTTTCATCCGTAGTCGGACCCTTCTCTTATGTATGATGCTTGAATATGTTATTGTATTGATGTGATCTTGTTGTAGCTTGTGGCGAGTGTAAGCCAATTATGTATACTCATCTCTTCTGTACATGTACTTGTAATGATATCCATTCTTGCAAAACGATGAGATGCGCTCCTATCCCTGTCGAGGCCCTTGAGTCAAAATAAGGATAGGGTCGCATCTTGGGCATGACAAGTTGGTATCAGAGCCAGTTTAACTTTCCTCCCAACAACGAGATCTAGCTAGCTATTTAGCCATCCAATTTCGATCCCTATAGGTAGTGAAGGCCTAATGATCTAATTAACCGTGCACAATCTCTCTCGGGGTATATCCACTTTCGATCCCTATAGGTAGCGAAGGCCTAATGATCTAATTAACCGTGCACAATCTCTCTCGGGTTATAGGTGAGTAAAAAGTTGTGCATTTAAAGAATGGAAATATGTGTGTTTGCGATATGAAGGGATTTGTGTGAGTGACATGCCCCGTGAGTTGCTTATGTTTTGTCGAAATGTCGATTTATTTCTGTTTCAGCGAATTTCGAGCAAACTCGATATGTCCTATTTTTAGGCAAGGTCATGCCAAATTTTTATATGACTTTGATGCATGCATTTTTTTATAACCCTTTTGCTTGTTATACCGTGCAGTCATGAAGGTGAGTGGAAGGAAGGTGGAGCGATACTTGCAATCCGTGGTGATATAGCGTTGGGCCGTACCTAGCGCTGCTGCTATTTTGAGCTAACTCCCGCGCGGGCTCAAAATTTTCCCAAGTCCCCACTCCCCCTCTCCCTCACTCCTCTGTCACCTCCATTGCCCTGCCCGCCGTCTTCGCCGCCGCCCTCGACCTCGCCGCCGCTGCTCGAGCCCGCCCTCGACCGCCGCCGCCCGAGCCCGAGCCTGCCCTCACCACCACACCTTAAGCCTCTCCCTCTCTCTTCACTACCCTCCTCTCTCTCTCCCTCTCCCTCTCCCTCTCCTGCCCTCATCTCTCTCCCTCTCCCTCTCCTCTCCCCTACCCTGCCCTCTCCTCTCCCCTGCTCGAGGTTCATATGAACCTAGGTGTTCATATGAACCCTAGATTTGTTTAGAATAGTAGGTTTTTTTTAGAATTTAGGAATTTATAAAAAACAGTTAGTGACATTTTAGGACAGTAGGATTTTTTTAGCATTTAGGAATTTATATTTGGACATATGGAGTGCCCTTTTCCTCTTCATTATTCATTTTATTCGGACTAGAATTGAACTAACATATTTAAATAATCGTAGGAAACATGTCTTACCACCTCAAAGAAGACCTCGTTGAGGCAGCAAATAATTATTTCAAGTACCTGGACGAACACGAGTTGTGGGTGTAGGGTGGCAGTGGCAACAACAACCGCGACACCGACAAAAACACCGAAACTGACACTGGCACCACCGGTACCGAGACCACCCCCGAGACCGGCGAAGGACCGAAGCCGAAGAGGACACGAAAACCAACCGAGCTTGGCATCGGAAAAAGTTGTGGTCACGGCGATGCACCCCAAGAAATTAGAGCCAATGGCGCCAAAGGAAGCGCGCACGTGCTATGGCGATGTCAGCTAATTCCAGCTATGCCGAGATTGTCTCGTTGAACTAATGTTCCACTAAGCATATTTCAGGAAAATTTCAATGATGGGTTGGCAAAAAGATTGTGGAGAAACCCCTAGATTCAAGGAATTGGATTGGCAAAGCTTCAAGCAAGAGGACTCTACATTTTAGTTTCTGAGAAATCACTTTGAGTCCATAGGAAAGCCAATACTATTAAAAGGGGGTAAGGTACTGTTGGTGAACAAAGATGCTCCACATTCACAAGTCATAGTCACCAAAAACACCCACAAACTCTCCCATAAAAGTATGTACAAGCCTATCATGAAAAGCGGTGCAACCAACAACTCCCACTCGGTCCCACTAATTTCCCACTCAGACGAAACCCTCTCAAACCCTAGATCATCGGTGCACCCGATTCAGCTTTGGTGCCACTGAGTTCAGCTTGCCAACATTCTGTTACCTCGATTCTCAAAATCATAAATTCCGAGATTTTGGATCGGCATCACCGAGTTGTGGATTCTGACCGTTGGTCACCTTATAGGTACCACCGAGATCTTTGTATCGGTCTCACCGAGATTCAAAAGTTGATACCTTTGGAGCAACTCTGTACCACCGATATTTAAATTATGTTTTCACCGAGTTGGTCAGTTTAGGTGTAATGGTTGGATTTTTGGAGATGCCTATATATACCCCTCCACCACCACTCAATCGTAAGAGAAGCACTCAGAACAGATCCCCACTTATCCCATTAGTTTTTCTGAGAGAGAGCCACCCACTCATGTGTTGAGATCAAGCCATTCCACTCCATCCATATGAATCTTGATCTCTAGCCTCCCCAAGTTCCTTTCCACCCAATCAATCTCTTCCACCAAAGCCAAATCTGTGAGAGAGTGATTGAATGTTGAGGATTCTATCATCTTGAAGCACAAGAGCAAGGAGTTCATCGATGCTATCGAGCCTATTACCTTTTGGAGGGTGGTGCCTCCTAGATTGGTTAGCTGTCGCTTGGGAGTCTCCTACTTCGTGTTCAGGAGTAAACCAAGAAGTTTGTAAGGGCAACGAGATCGCCTACTTCGTGAAGATCTACGATGAGTTAGGCTAGTCCTCCGTGGATGTAGGCCATCAAGGTATAGACAAGGTTGCTTCTTCATGGAACCCTCTGTTGGTAGAGCCCTCCATGGACTCTCGTGATTGTTCCCTCTATGGGTTGAAGTCTCCATAAATGTGGACGTACGATAGCACCACCTATCGGAACCATGGGAAAAATCTTCATGTCTCCACATTGCGTTTGATCTTCCTACCCGTCCTCTACTACATGTTCTTGTCTTTACTTTCCACTACTATACTCTTAGACATGCATGTGTAGGGTGTGCTTGACTTGTTATCATTGCTAAAATCCGCCAACACTTAAAATTAGGAAAAGGTAGAAATTTTATTTGGTCGAGTAATGTAATCACCCACCTCTAGACATACTTTCGATCCTACAAGTGGTATTAGAGCTTTGGTCTCCATTGCATTGGTTTGACAACCTAGGAGAGTATGGTGTCTAGCAAGGGAAATTATCACCGTAGACGTCCGTACTTTGATGGCACAAATTTGGCTAGTTGGAAGCACAAAATGAAAATGCATATTCTTGGTCATTATCCCGCCGTTTGGGCTGTTGTTCGTGTTGGATTACAAGGTGAATTCTTTGCTAATGGAAGGGAACCGAATTGGGAAGCCACCGCAGATGAATTGAAGATGTTGCAATATAATGCTCAAGCATGTGACATTCTCTTCAACTGCCAATGCCCCGAAGAATTCAACAAAATAAGCCGTCTTGAGAATGCAAAAGAGATTTGGGATACTTTGGTTGATATGCACGAAGGAACTGAGTCCATGAGAGAATCCATGTTAGATGTTCTTCAAGGTCAGCTTGACAAATTCAAGATGAAGGATGTTGAAGGAGTCGCTGAGATGTACTCTAGGCTAGCTCTCATCAGCAATGAGATTGCCGACTTAGGAAGCGAAGAAATGAGTGGCAAATTCATCATCAAGAAGATACTTTGAGCTTTGGATGATCGATATGACACCGTTTGCACACTGATCCAAATGATGGCCAACTACAAAGATCTCAAGCCAAAGGAAGTGATTGGTAGAATTGTTGCTCATGAGATGATACTCAAAGACAAGGAAGAGCTTCACCACAAGTCTAGCGGTGCTTACAAAGCCAAAAGTGATGCTCCCTCTACCTCAAGCGACAACCTTGTCACAAATGAAGATATAAGCCTCATGGTCAAGAAATTCAACAAGTTCTACAAGAATAGAAGCACAGATCGTAGCTCCAACTCAAGACATGAAGAGAAGCATTCGTCAAGTCGTGACCAAAACTAATACAATTGTGGGAAGCCCGAACACTACTCAAATGAGTGCATGGCTCCCTACAAACGAAGAGAAGAGTCACCAAGAAGACGAAGCTCAAGAGACAAGTCACCTCGAAGAGAGAGAAGGAGTAGAGATGATCGTTATGAATGAAGACCCTCAAGGAGAAGTAGGGACTTGGAGAAGAAGGACAAGTACACCAAGAGCTACTCAAGAAGGAAACATCAAGCTCATGTTGGTGAACGGTTTCCGGCTCCGACTCCGAGAACCACTCCGAGAGAAGCTATCACTCCAACTCCAACTATAGTCAAGATGAAGGTGTTGCCGGAATTGCTCTAGTGACTACCAACTCCTATGATCTATTTGATTCACCAAACGAAGGGAGTGGAAGTTGCTTCATGGCTAAAGGCGCTAAGGTATCACACCCCGAGTATCTTGATTTCAGTAGTGATGAGAATGACTTGCTAGGAGATGATGACTTGCTATTTGACAAATCTAGTGATGTTAGTCAAAATGAACTTGTTGGTAATCACTCTAGTCAAGATAAGTTGTGTGATGATGATAAGTTCGAAATAGAGCGACTAACTCAAGAACTAAACACTCTTAAGTTAGCTCACGAGTCCACTCTACAAGATCATAGAGATCTTGAAAGGACACATCAGAAGCTCCGCTTTGAGAAGCTCAATTTGGAGCAAGAGCATGAGTTCCTTAAAGCTATCAATGACAATCTTCGAAAGAAGACTTCCTCTTATCTAGCCAAACGACTTCTCTTATCTACATTCATGCCTAAAGTTAAGTCTAAGCAAGATAGTAACAAAGGAAAGAAAGGTTCTTCAACTAGCAGCAATAAAAATGATAAATCCAATGATATTGCTTCTAGTAGTTCTATTCATCCCACTAACACTTCTCTTAGCCAAGTTACACTTGAGCAAGAATATGAACATTTGAAATGGATTATAGAGAAAGGTATCTACAAGAGTCTCGCCGGGTGTAAGCAATTTGAGGAAATTGTACGCAAGAATGGAGGATACCGGAAGAACCGTGGCATTGGCTACATCAACGCTAATGGAGTTGAATGGGAAGAAGGTCAATACCCCAAGCCCAAGTTTGTTCCTCAAAGGGAGAAGTATGAACATACTCTTCCCAAGGGAACAAAAGCTCAAGATGACCTTCCACCATGAGACCACAAGCTCAAGGGCAAGGACAAGCTTCAAGAGGACATTGACTCATATGAAGATGAATCCCAAGCTTTGGTGAAGTGGGTTCCCAAGGCTACTTCAAGCTCAATTCTACAAGTGCCACTTCAACACCAAGGATCCCCATCAACTTGATGTGGGTCCGCAAGAAGAAGAACTAGAGAAGTTCTTGAGGGGTGACTCCGTCAATGAAATTCACTCACATTCATTATTGGCAAGAAATAGTTGCAATCAATGTCAACACCATGCAATAGTTCAAGGAGTCACACATTCCCTCAAAGGTAAGCAAGGGACAAGGTAATCAAAGAAATCTATGGATATAATCATGTATGCTTTGCACTCCATGTCCATAGATATCCTTGTGTTTGTCTCTTGTGTGTTGGGACTAACCCATGCAGGTGAGAAGAGTAAGAAACAACAAGGATGCTCCCAACTCATGGTGATCTTCATCAACTTTGACCATCCACCACTACTTCACCTACATGAAGTCTTCATCGACAAAACCCAAGGTTAGTTTATCTGTAGCGACCCGACCTGGAAAGGTCAAGCCTCTGTGTGTTCTTTGGCATCCCTGGATCAGTATGCTGGCACACACAGTACATCAATGTATATATCAAAGTCCAATCACATGTAATTAACGTAAAACTAATATATACCTCAAAAATCTCAGCGGAAACAGCCAACGGGAGTGGAGTCCCAATAACACCAACGGCGGGTTGAGTGTAGACCATAACTCTGAATCGTACTCTTACCCGTCGTAGAGCTTATCTGCAACATAAGACGTTGCAGCTGTGTAGGTCAGTACATTGAATGTACCGGCAATAACACCATAGTAGAGCAGAAGATAAAAACTATTCTATATGTAGTAAGGCTTTCTGGCTCTGTGTCTGAGTTTTTGCATAAAAGCTGATTTTATTTCTTTTCCTACAACAAAGGAATATCAGGAATTTTCACTACAGAGTTACCTAACATGACATGGTTCCGCAAACCGATGTCTTAATGCCCACAAGTACCATAAGTTGCCCACAATTAATTATCGGTCCAGTGTTGAGAGTTTAGAGATAGATCCAAGTCCAGAGGCTCAAATTGTCCGTAATCGGAGACACGGCTAATCGATTAGGTTTAACTCTGCAGAGTGTTGTGTACTTTATCCACAAGATTCGCTCCATCCTGGTAAGTCCTCGCACTGCGGGTGTTTGAGAACAGGATGAACGAAACATGGTCTTTTAGAGTGTTTCCCTGACTACTGTCAGTGCCCATCCAATCCTAACGTCGACTACATCTCGTAGCACTGCCCAGCCAGAGTCACAACAAAGATCAACCAAGCCAGAGCCCATAATGACTTGTGGCTACACAGGTAAGCTTCCGAGCATGAAGTATTCATCCGTCTCTTTGAGTCTGGGTGAAGCTTTCCACAAGATGGCATGGCACTTCTCCATGCATCCCGGACATCCACTAGTTACTCCAGGGATGCCCAATCAACCATCCTTCACCCTGTAGTGTGTATTGAAAACTTGTTTCTCAAGTCTCGAAGTCTTGAGGTCTTGAAGATGCAGGACATGAAAATGCCTTCATGAAGTTGTCGCCTTGACGTAGAGTCCTCCTTCTCACACCACTCACGAACACTCATACCAAACCACGTCTACTTTAGCATATCATTAAAATAACTAACGTTCCCAGGGCTTTAGTAACAAGTGGTGGGTTCCTACCTCATGCAATCTACTTGACTACAAGAGTTTTCAATAACACTACTGAAGGGATTTTTTAAAAGATATCACTACGTGCAATAAAATATAGGTATGAAATAGATGGTCAAAGTGAACTTGCCTGTACTGTTGATGAAGAATAATATCGCTCTCAGAAATAACTTGATAGACTATTCGTCACTCTCCGATGAAAAAACTATATAATTCAAACATTGCATTCATATAAGCAATCATACTAGCAATCAATTCTAACAATCAAAAAGTAACACAAAACCAAAAGCAATAAGGTTGTGATGAAGGAAATACTTAAGACAAAAACTCAAAACAACAAAGTTTCAGCAACACAACTAAGGTTGGTTTTCTCTACAAGTAAATCCTATTTTCAAAAGTAAAACACAAAAACAATGTAAAATATAACAAAATTATTTTAGTAAATATTTTACTAGCAAAAAGAATTACTTTTGGAGAACAAGTAAAAATTATAAAAACAACATTCTAAACAACGTAGGTTTTTGCCTAATAAACTTAACATAAGAAAACAAATGAAACATTAAAATAACAGAAAACAAAATATATAACACTAAGTTAATAGAAAGTGAAACTTTATAAAACAATTTATGAAAATACTTTCAAATAGGAAATCCAACTAGCAAGGAAATCAATTTGCAAGTTATTATGAAACTAGAATTGATTTCATGGTATAAAAATAATAAATGACATAAAAATAAACTTGGTTGAAATACTACTGCTAACTAACAGAAAACAAAGTAAAACCTCTCAACTTTTTGTGGCAAGACTTCTACTAAGACATAACAAGACAAAAATTGTTTTTAGCAACTAATAAATACATGACAGAAAATAAATACTAAAATGTTATTAGAAAACAGGAAGTATTTTATCATAAAAAATTTGTGCAAAACAAATACTACAAAAACTTTTTACTAAACAATACTTATGGTGAAAACAATATTTACCTATTCAAATAGAGCACAAAACAAAACAAAATAATTTTTTAACAGAAATTAAATCTCCTAATGTTGAACAATAGAAAACTAAAAGAACTACAACAGAAAGTTAAACTAAAACAGAATCAAAATAAACTAAAATAAAAACAATTTAATTAAACCCTAAGAAGAACTAGACAGAATCTGTTTTGTTAAAAATACTAATTTAAATTAATCTAAAAATTCTCAAACTTAACAGGGTGATAAATATATCCAATACAAATCAGTAGCAAAAAGAATCACTCAAAAACAAGTTTTTAAACTCAAGTTATTTAGAAAATAAGATTTATATCAAATCTGTTTGAATTCAATTTTAAATATTTCAAATATGGTCAAACTTTATATCTACAGAAAATAGATAAAAATTTGAGACAAGATGCAAAAATAATCAATTAAAAATAATTAAAAACATAAAAGTTATAAAGAAAACAAAAATAGAACTATTCTGTTTTTAAAACAGAAACAGAAAAATAGAAAAATCTAACTAACGGACAGGGGTGCTACGTGGCATGCTGTGATTGGCCGAGGCCGTGTGCGGTGGGATCTAGCGAGCAGACAGCCGGTAACTAAAAGAAAACGGTTTGGGGTATTAAAACTTCTAATTTGGATCGCTAGATCCAGATCCAACGGTTAAGGGAGGGGGTGCTCATAGAGGGAGGGTCGCCGGCGATGGAGCTTCTCCGGCGAGGTCGAGGCGGCAAGGTCGACGGAGTCGACACTGCAATGGTCGGAGATGGCATCCGAGGGGTCCTGTCAACGGCGTCGGACCTCCGGCGTCCGTTGGTGGTGACGGCGAGATGAGAGAGCGTCGGAGTTGAGTGGCACGAGCTCTTAGAGCTTCGGGAGGTGGCCCGCTCCGACGAGGTCGTTGTCGTGGGTGCTCTGATGGGTTTGGGCATGGTCGAATGGATGGGGAGGTGTGGGTGAGCGAGGCGTAGCAGGTGGTGTTGAGTGCGGTGGCTCGGGAGGTCGGAGTGCAGCGGCAGGAGAGAAATGGCGCGGCGGCGGCCGGTGGCTCCGGTGAGCGATTGCGGCAGCGAGAGGACATGGGCGTTAGGGTTTCGAAGGGGAACGGGTCGAGGGAGGAGCTCCAGTATTTATAGGAGGCCTCGACGTCGTCTGAAAGGAAGGAGAGGGAGATCCGGCGCGGTGGTCTCACCGGCGAGGAAAGGGGAGGAGGACGACCGCGGAGATGGCGTGGTCGGTCGGTGGGACCGGCGTGTTAGAGAGAGGGAGGGATAGGGCGCAGCGTCGGTGGCCGGTGCGGAAGGATTCGGTGGCCGTTTATGGTAGGTGGGCCGGCGGGGGTTTCCTAATAAAAAAATTCCTTTTTATAAAATAATAGAGAATGGAAACTTTATTTTGGGTAATCAAAACATTTCCAAAAATAAAGTTTTATATAACAAAAATGATCAGGGAAATAAATGCAATTTAATGAACATTTTTCCACGGCCAAAATTAATACTTTAAAAAAATTATTTTCAGAAAATGCCTAAATGGCTTTTAAATTCTTTTTGCAATAAACTTTCAAATAACCCCCTGGGTTTTTATGGTTCAAAACTTCACAAAAATGACCCTGGTGTGGAGTGTCATGTTACTCCTCTCAAGATCTTGTCAAGGGTATTGGAATTCTTTCAAATTTAAAAATGGAACCAAATATGAAATGAATTCCATATCAGGAAATTTCAAATAGTTTTTTTCAAATTCACTTTTCAAATCTTTTTATATTGAAGAAGTCATGTCATCTTCTCTCACTGATTTGAAATGTAGGAATTTGAATTCCAAAAGCATATGGGAAAGTCATGTCATTCCCTCTCATTCAAAAGTTTTCAAAAAGTTTCAAATTCCACTCAAATTCAATCACTCAAGCAAACAAACACTCATTCTAGTATTTATTATAACATTCCAAAATTTGGCATGTTACTAACCTACCACACTTAAAATGAATCTCATCCTCGAGATTCGAAGAGGTTAGAAAGAAAAGGTTAGGGTTTGGGGTCTTCTAACAAATCCATTGACCTAGGAGTGTGGGGTCTACCACACTTAAAATGAGAGTTACTAGTCCCTCAAATAATGGCAACCCTATGGGTGCATCTATCTGTTCACATTCTTCACGATAGCTCCTTTGGTGATGCTCTTCCGTTTAAATCAAAAATCTTGTGTTCTCATAACAAATTGTATTTCCTCCGGTACTGGGTCTTCTTAACTGACAGGTCTCACGTTCATTCTAAGTAACCTATCGATGATCTCATGGTGGTCTACCATTAGTGGTTCCTGCAGTGAAATGGTCTTGGCTTCATTCCTCACCGTAAAATTTCTATGTGTGACCGCAACTGCCATGTACAAGGGGTTTTCTTCATACCATTCTAAGGCTTAAACAAAAGCTTCAAAGAACGTCATCTCTTTACTATGGGTAAGTCACTCAGATTTACCATTTCGAATAGCAAGAGAATGATAAGAGTAAGTCGTCATCGTGGTCAAGCCATGTCGCACTAAAATCATTACCTTGTATAAGGTTTAGTGAATCTCGTATTCTAACACTTGGGCTTCCTCACAAGCGTTGCAGAAATTTCTCTTGTCAACGAACGAAGTTCGGATAAATCCATTGATTCTGCAAGCTGAGCAAAAACATCTATTGTTTCTTCACATCTCTCAGGCTTTCGAATACTCCTAAGGAAACGTTTGCTGATCCAATCACAACTTCTTGCTTCATGATCTTTGGGCAACCTTCATGAAACCATGAGATCCATCCTTGATACACGTTCTATTCCTTGAATATGTTTTTCCTTTCCATTGGTCTGTTTACCAATAACAGTTTTGGTTCATCATATTCAAAATCCAAGGTATTTTATTTCAGGTGTTGTCATCCACATTGTTGGATATGGTTCCACATTCTCTTCACCTGTAGTCACTTATCCAAACTCCTTAACAAGAACAGTACTTTCTTTATTCATTGGTCCTTGTGGTTACTACCACACTTAAAATGAAATGTACACATGCCTGCATGGACCATATTTTCTCATATCCTCGAAAATGGTCAGAGATCTTTGTTCATAGAGTAACAACTCATATAATTCAACATAGGAGAATCATGGCACCATAAATTCCATTGGCTCATGAATTTATTACAAACTCTGAGGCTTTCGTTACATAACTTCAAAATGATAAGAGTGCTACCTATTACATTTATTACTTCCAAAATCCCAAAACTCAAACTACTCATGTTTAGCCTTCTTCTCTGGGCAGGTATAGGAGTAGTGTCCTATCTTGTTACACCGATGACAAGTGATGTGGCTCAGATCCTTCCGTGTAGAAAACCACGGAGTCTTCTTCTTCTTGGGTTGGGTTCCTTTCCTGATGCTTGGCTCATACCTCTTGCAAAAACAGTGTGGCCTCTCTAAGCTATAATGCAAACATCTCATGCCTCTGCTTACTTGGCCTTTCTTCTTGTCTAGGTTGATCATTTCTTCTATCTCCTGAGGGTCATATTGCACTTCTTCTGTCGAGAAGTCTCCCAAATACTCATTCGGACAATCCTGAGAGATATGTCCTTCTTCTCCACATGAATAACATGACTTGGTATCAATGTTTGGGTCTGGTATATCTCTCATCAACATGGGTTCTTCTAACTTTTTCCCGAGGAATTCTTTCATTGCTTCCTTCTACTACTTCATGACTTCTTGTACCTTGGGGTAGAGTTGACATTTTGTTGGATAGTGAGTGGTTCCTTCACACAAGAAACATGTCACCTGCCCAGTTGGGCATTCCTCGGCAGGGTGATTTTCTTCACAATGAGGGCATCCTTCCTTGTGTTCTTCTTGGGTGTGTCCTATCTTTCCACATATCTTGCATGCGCAAATCTTCTTCACATCTTTGCAACGGGGCTTCTGGGTGTTGGTAACAACATGAGATCTTTGCAACATGGTTACTCCTTAGATGATCCTCCATGTTCTGAATCCATTCTTCTGTTTCTAACCGAGTCATCGATCCAGAATACATGAGTCCAGCTTCACTCATCATCTATTGGGTTCAAGGTTTTGGAATGAGATACGAGAGAGAGAAAAAGGAGGGGATACACACAATACAAACAATGGTTTTAAAAATAGAATTCTTTTGTGGCTGTCAAAAAAAATACACACAAATGACAGCTCACAAATCATCATATCTAACGTGAGTATGCAACAGGGGTTTGGTCTTCTAGGGGTTATATAAATCTTGTAATTCTTTAGGGTCTTCAAATTCTTCGGGTCTTCATAGTCTTCAACTCGTGTAGCTTAAATTCTTCTAATGCATGGTGAAATCCTCTTTACTTTGAAGTGGCCATCAATTATTTCAATGTCTTGTCCTTCTCTAAGTGCTATTAGTTGATCCTTAGTATGGTCAAAGGGAAAAGGGTATTTTCTAACTATTTGAGGTAAGAGAGATCATTTGATAAAGCTCAAATAAGATGAGAAGTAAAGGGTCTTTTGAAAACAAAGTTTTTCGAGAAATCGTTTCCTAAGGGATTTCCAGTTTCTAGGGTCACGTCCTACAGTCAACATGTCCTCTGATACCATTTTTGTAGCGACCCGACCTGGAAAGGTCAAGCCTCTATGTGTTTTGTGCCATACCTGGATCAGTATGCTGGCACACACATAGTACATCAATGTATATATCAAAGTGCAATCACATGTAATTAACGTAAAACTGATATATACCTCAAAAATCTCAGCGGAAACAGTCAATGGGAGTGGAGTCCCAATAACACCAACGGCGGGTTGAGTGTAGACCGTAACCCTGAATCGTACTCTTACCCGTCGTAGAGCTTATCTGCAACATAAGACATTGCAGCCGTGTAGGTCAGTACATTGAATGTACCGACAAGATCACCATAGTAGAGCAGAAGATAAAAACTATTCTATATACAGTAAGGCTTTGTGGCTCTGTGTCTGAGTTTTTGCATAAAAGCTGATTTTATTTCTTTTCCTACAACAAAGGAATGTCAGGAATTTTCACTACAGAGTTACCTAACATGACATGGTTCCGCCAACCGATGTCTTAATGCCCACAAGTATCATAAGTTGCCCACAATTAATTATCGGTCCAGTGTTGAGAGTTCAGAGATAGATCCAAGTCCAGAGGCTCAAATTGTCCGTAACCGGGGACACGGCTAATCGATTAGGTTTAACTCTGCAGAGTGTTGTGTACTTTACCCACAAGATTCGTTCCCTCCTGGTAAGTCCTCGCACTGCTGGGTGTTTGAGAACAGGATGAACGAAACATGCTCTTTCAGAGTGTTTCCCTGACTACTTTCAGTGCCCATCCAATCCTAACGTCGACTACATCTCGTAGCACTGCCCAGCCAGAGTCACAACAAAGATCAACCAAGCCAGAGCCCATAATGACTTGTGGCTACACAGGTAAGCTTCCGAGCATGAAGTATTCATCCGTCTCTTTGAGTCTGGGTGAAGCTTTCCACAAGATGGCATGGCACTTCTCCATGCATCCCGGACATCCACTAGTTACTCCAGGGATGCCCAATCAACCATCCTTCACCCAGTAGTGTGTATTGAAAACTTGTTTCTCAAGTCTCGAAGTCTTGAGGTCTTGAAGATGCAAGACTTGAAAATGCCTTCATGAAGTTGTCGTCTTGACGTAGAGTCCTCCTTCTCACACCACTCACGAACACTCATACCAAACCCCGTCTACTTTAGCATAGCATTAAAATACCTAATGTTCTCGGGGCTTTAGTAACAAGTGGTGGGTTCCTACCTCATGCAATCTACTTGACTACAAGAATTTTCAATAACACAACTGAAAGGATTTTTTGAAAGATATCACTACATGCAATAAAATATAGGTATGAAATATATGGTCAAAGTGAACTTGTCTGTACTGTTGATGAAGAATAATACCGCTCTCAGAAATAACTTGATAGACTATTCGTCACTCTCCGATGAAAAATCTATATAATTCAAACATTGCATTCATATAAGCAATCATACTAGCAATCAATTCTAACAATCAAAAAGTAACACAAAACCAAAAGCAATAAGGTTGTGATGAAGGAAATACTTAAGACAAAAACTCAAAACAACAAAGTTTCAGCAACACAACTAAGGTTGGTTTTCTCTACAAGTAAATCCTATTTTCAAAAGTAAAACACAAAAACAAAGTAAAATATAACAAAATTATTTTAGTAAATATTTTACTAGCAAAAAAATTACTTTTGGAGAACAAGTAAAAATTATAAAAACAACATTATAAACAACATAGGTTTTTGCCTAATAAACTTAACAATAAGAAAACAAATGAAATATTAAAATAACAGAAAACAAAATATATAACACTAAGTAAACAGAAAGTGAAACTTTATAAAACAATTTATGGAAATACTTTCAAATAGGAAATCCAACTAGCAAGGAAATCAATTTGCAAGTTATTATGAAACTAGAATTGATTTCATGGTATAAAAATAATAAATGACATAAAAATAAACTTGGTTGAAATACTACTGCTAACTAACAGAAAACAAAGTAAAACCTCTCAACTTTTTGTGGCAAGACTTCTACTAAGACATAACAAGATAAAAATTGTTTTCAGCAACTAATAAATACATAACAGAAAATAAATACTAAAATTTATTAGAAAATAGGAAGTATTTTATCATAAAACTTTTGTGCAAAAGAAATACTACAAAAACTTTTTACTAAACAATACTTATGATGAAAACAATGTTTACCTATTCAAATAGAACACAAAACAAAATAAAATAATTTTTTTCACAGAAATTAAATCTCCTAATGTTGAACAATAGAAAACTAAAAGAACTACAACAGAAAGTTAAACTAAAACAGAGTCAAAATAAACTAAAATAAAAACAATTTAATTAAACCCTAAGAAGAACTAAACAGAATCTGTTTTGTTAAAAATACTAATTTAAATTAATCTAAAAAATTCTCAAACTTAACAGGGTGATAAATATAACCAATACAAATCAGTAGCAAAAAGAATCACTCAAAAACAAGTTTTTAAACTCAAGTTATTTAGAAAATAAGATTTATATCAAATCTGTTTGAATTCAATTCTAAATATTTCAAATATGGTCAAACTTTATATCTATAGAAAATAGATAAAATTTGTGACAAGATGCAAAAGTAATAAATTAAAAATAATTAAAAACATAAAAGTTATAAAGAAAACAAAAACAGAACTATTCTGTTTTTAAAACAGAAACAGAAAAATAGAAAAATCTAACTAACGGACACGGGTGCTACGTGGCATGCTGTGATTGGCCGAGGCCGTGTGCGTGCGGGAGCTAGCGAGCGGACGGCCGGTAACTAAAAGAAAACGGTTTGGGGTATTAAAACTTCTAATCTGGATCACTAGATCAGATCCAACGTTTAAGGGAGGGGGGTGCTCACAAAGGGAGGGTCGCCGGCGATAGAGCTTCTCCGGCGAGGTCGAGGCGGCGAGGTCGACGGGGTCGACACTGCGGTGGTCAGAGACGGCGTCCGAGGGATCCTGTCGACGGGGGCGGACCTCTGACATCCGTTGGTGGTGACAGCGAGACGAGGGAGCGTTAGAGTTGAGTGGCACGAGCTCTTAGAGCTTCGGGAGGTGGCCCGCTCCGACGAGGTCATCAGCATGGGTGCTCTGATGCGTCTGGGCACGGGCGAATGGATGGGGAGGTGCGGGTGAGCGAGGCGTAGCAGGTGGTGTTGAGTGCGGTGGCTCGGGAGGTCGGAGTGGAGCGGCAGGAGAGAAATGGCGCGACGGTGGCCGGTGGCTCCGGTGAGTGATTGCGGCAGCGAGAGGACACGAGCGTTGGGGTTTCGGAGGGGAACGGGTCGAGGGAGGAGCTCCGGTATTTATAGGAGGCCTCGGCGTCCTCTGAAAGGAAGGAGAGGGATATCCGGCGCGATGGTCTCACCGGCGAGGAAAGGGGAGGAGGACGACCGCAGAGATGGCGCGGTCAGTCGGTGGGACCAGCGTGTCAGAGAGAGGAAGGGAGAGGGCGCAGCGTCGGTGGCCGGTGCGGAAGGATTCGGTGGCCGTTTAAGGTAGGTGGGCCGACGGGGGTTTCCTAATAAAAAAATTCCTTTTCATAAAATAACAGAGAATGGAAACTTTATTTTGGGCAATCAAAACATTTCCAAAAATAAAGTTTTATATACCAAAATGATCAGGGAAATAAATGCAATTTAATGAACATTTTTCCATGGCCAAAATGAATAGTTTAAAAAATATTATTTTTTCAGAAAATGCCTAAATGGCTTTTAAATTTTTTTTGCAATAAACTTTCAAATAACCCCCTGGGTTTTTATGGTTCAAAACTTCACAAAAATAACCCTCGTGTGGAGTGTCATGTTACTCCTCTCAAGATCTTGTCAAGGGTATTTGAATTCTTTCAAATTTAAAAATGGAACCAAATATGAAATGAATTCCATATTAGGAAATTTCAAATAGTTTTTTCAAATTCACTTTTCAAATATTTTTATATTGAAGAAGTCATGTCATCTTCTCTCACTAATTTGAAATGTAGGAATTTGAATTCCAAAAGCATATGGGAAAGTCATGTCATTCCCTCTCATTCAAAAGTTTTCAAAAAGTTTCAAAATCCACTCAAATTCAATCACTCAAGCAAACAAACACTCATTCTAGTATTTATTATAACATTCCAAAATCTGGGATGTTACATTATCCCTCTCAAGGGAGGATGTCACCTCAAGGGGGAGCTTTACTCTAAGACTTGAGTCAAAGCATCTCATAGTGTTTGACAACAATAACAAACTTTATGTAAAAGTGGTAACCCCACTTGTGCTTAAACGATGAGTATGACCTATTATAAAGTATTCTTACTTGGCTCCTAAGTCAATATACTCATATATAGATGACTACGTCATCACCAAAATAACTGATAGATGCTAGAGTGTATGTGCATGTTTGCCATAATTTCATTTGACATCTTATTGTGTGAGCATGTTGGTATGCATTTCTTTATCCATTCGAGGACATCCAATTGTTTCTATTTGGACTTTGATTTTCTTTTTGCTAATTGGATGGACAAGAATGTCTAGGACCCCCCTCTAGCTATCTATGCTTTCTCGTCTCATATTCTATTCTTGCCGCATCACAAAATTTGAACAAGTACTTTTCAATCTCTCCATGTGAGGAGCACTCAGAGTTCCGTATCGACAAGGACTGACCATTAAAACCTCCCAAGTGCATCCCGGTAGAACCAACTCACAAATCTCGGTCTCATCGATGCCTAGGGTTGATCTGGTTTTCAAACTCGATAACACCGATTCCATCTTCTCGACTTCACTGAGTTTCCCTGTCAGCTAACAGTTGAGGAACTCGATGGCACAGATAAGTTTGAACTGGTGTCATCAACAATGACGGGTAGTTATAGAGGCGTACCCGACTTTTGAAATTACATCTTCAAAAGTCCTCCCCTCCAAATCCCTAGTTGTCGCCCGAGGACCCCTGGTCATTGCCTTCATCTTCCCGAGCACCTCCGCCGTTGGAAGTCATCGTTGTCGATGGAATCTTCACCACCATCGCTGTCGTAGCAGAACCTTCACAAAACTAGGGTACGATTTCGAGACCTCGTGCGCTCCCCCCTCCAACTCATGTGCATTAGGGCTTTTCCATCGATAAGACACATTTTGAGATGGATCTATCCACAAGAATTTCTGTTAGAATGGCGAATGAAAGATTTTTTTAGGGTTTTGTCGTCCGCGATATGAATCTTAGTGAAACCGAAGCAAAATAATCGGTAGCACCGATTATATTTTTAGGTCAACTGAGAACAGCCTCGGTGAAATCGAGCGCCCACTTTTGGTGTCACCAAAATGGGTGCCAAGTTTCTATGAAGCAGGTTGTGTGTCTTGGTGAGACCGAAATATTTGCCTCGGTTGTACCGATATTCATTTTGTAGAATGGAAATCTTGAGAATTCTTAGTTCAATCTTTGAGAAAATTTTCTAAAATTTTGTGATGACTCAACCTATCTACTCCTCTATACTCTATTCACAGGGTGAGAGATGTCAGTTTCAGGAGACAACCAGAATGACCTCAGAGATCTCAGTGTGGACACAGATCCAGGCACTATTCCAGATAGGAGCTCATCTTCTTTTGATGACGTTCCCAGCTCTCCAGACCTGCCCAAGGCAGCAACCAGAGCAAGGAGGAATCTCAACTCAGATGAAGAAGACTTTGATTTTGTGCCTGGTGAGATTGTTGCCAAGGTTAAGAAGGACAAGGCCGAGAAGACTGCCAAGAAGCCTACAACTGATGCTACCTCTTCCAAAAAGGTAGTCAGAAAGGAGTATGTCAGCTGAGGATCTATGAAAGCACCAGAGAGTGCTAGGGGAACCATGACTATTGAGCCCCCAAAGAAATCCATGCCCAAGAAGGCTGGAGAGAAGAAGAGAAGAAAGAGGATTATACATGTTGTGGCAAGACCTACCTCTATGTATGAGGACCCAGTAGAGGCTACTGTTGAGAGAGAGGAGGAAGAGCCAGCTGCCAAGGCTCCTCCCAAGAAGAAGAAGAAGCTGCTATCAGATGCTATGCCAAGCCAAGCTCCTTCCAAGAGCAAGCCAGCTGCTCCCAAGAAATCTTCTGCTCCTAAGCCCAAGAGGACTACCAGAGACATTCCTGCTACTGAGAAGAACAAGGGTTCAACCTTCAGAGATGCCAAGGAGGATACTATGTCAGTTTCGATGAAGTTGAGGCCACACATTCCAGAGCACAATACCAGCCATTTGCTAGTTGGGATATGAAGAAGAGGAAGGACCAATGTTCGAGCGATTGGAGAGCCATTGGTCTATATTCTTAGAGGAGGAAGACTGTTGTAGACTACAGGTTCTACACAAAGGAACAACAAGACTTCTATGAAACAGTTCTGCTTGACAAGAGCCCTGTTGTGAGTGACATGAGGTATGTGGATTGGAAGTACATCAAGGATAATTAAGACTACTTCCCAAGTGTGCAAGATAACTTCCATTGCATTGGTCTTGATGAGTTTGTTGGCAACGAGTTCACTGCTTGGAACAATGAAATGATCATGCAATTCTAATCCACTGCTCATTTCTATGGAGATGGTAGAATTGTATGGATGACAGAAGGCACCAGGTATGAATCCATAGTTGAGGAGTGGGCTGCCATCTTAGGAGTCCCAGAGGTGGAAGAAGGTGACCTTGATGTGTACTCTGAGCCCGAGGCAAGCCACAATGCCATGAAGAACATGTACAAGGAGATCCCTATTGCAAATCTGCGATCTCACAAGCTAGGATCCATTTACTTCCTCTAGGCTGGTCTATGCACCATCAACACCATATTGAGGCACACCTTGTTGCCTAAGTCTGGTCAGAGGCTACTCTATTAGCATGCTGCTCCATCTTGATCAACACACTAGATTCAGAGTGATGGATCTGATAGTTGAGACAGTGAAGAGGATTGCTGTAGATCAGAAGCGATCATGTGGTTATGCACCTTATATCCAGATGCTTATCAACTCTCAGTTGGAGAAGCACATCTTTGCACTTGATCGACCACATTTTCCACTCTTGCTAGATCTAGAAGACAATGTTGTGGTGATGAACCAAGATCATCCCACATCAGCTGCAGCACAGGCAGAGGCAGAGGCAGCCAGAGACACTAGTGCTCAGGCGCCCAAGACTCAGAGTGAGCAAATGGATTTTCTCCTTAGCTCTGTGCACAACATGCAGAAGGACATCAGTAACATTCTGAAGAACCAGGACGGCCTTGCGAGGATTGTTGACAAGAAGTTTCATATTCTCAACAACAAGGTGGTTGGGCTCACAGTGATAGTGAATGAGCTCAAGAAGGAAGTTGATCACGTGCTCAACCCTCACACTACAGATGATGATGAGGATAGTGCACCTCTCAGGATAGGCACTCAGTTCACGACTCAGGTCAGGACTCCCACAGTGACAGCTCTAGAGTTGAGGCCTTCTTCATCAACACCTGCTACAGCCACTTCAGCTCCATCAACTCCACCAGTTCCTCCAGTTGCTACTCCAACTCCGTCCATGACATCTGCAGAAGTCTTCATTGATGCCGTTCTCTCGACTCCTACATCAGCCACTAAAGGATATCAGCCCCAGAAGAGCGTTTAGCTATATGCCTTTGGACTTTTTGGTAACTTGTTGCCAAAGGGGGGGAAGTTGTATAGATCATTAGGTCTTCATGAGAGAGAGCGTTGCTTTTTATCGCTTTTCAAAAACATTTGATATCTTTTGGTTTGGTTGTGTTAAACATTGTTGGTGTTTGATCATACACTTGATGTGTGTTGCTACTATTTCCTATCTTTATAATGCTTATGATATGATCATTCACTTGCTTGATTGTGTTATGCTATGATATTCATTCTTATTATTCTCGCACACCACCAAGATGTATGTCACATGGAAGAAGTGCCCCATGTACCTAATCGATTGTGCATTTGCATTCAAACGCAAATTCAAAATAATGCACAAATTTAGGGAGAGATCTTGCTTATCACATACTTCTCAAATTGACGATTATATTCATTTATTATGTCATATGTCGAAGCTTTGATCTATATGTTGTCATCAATTACCAAAGAGGGGAGATTGAAAGCACATTTGCTCCCTTGGTGGTTTTGGTAATTAATAACAACATATATCTCATTGAACTAATGTTTCCACTAAGCATATTTAAGGAAAAGTTCAATGATGAGTTGGCAAAAAGATTGTGGAGAAAACCCTATATGCAAGGAATTGGATTAGCAAAGCTTCAAGCAAGAGGACTCTACATTGTACTTTGTGAGAAATCACTTTGAGTCCATAGGAAAGCCAATACTATTAAAAGGGGGTAAGGTACTGTTGGTGAACAAAGATGCTCCACGTGCACAAGTGATAGTCACCAAAAACACCCACAAACTCTCCCACAAAAGTTTGTCCAAGCCTATCATGAAAACCGATGCAACTAACAACTCCCACTCGGTCCCGCCAATTTCCCACTCAAACAGAACCCTTCCAAACCCTAGATCATCGGTGCAATCGATTCTGCTTTGGTGTCACCGAGTTCAGCTTGCCAACATTTTGTTACCTCGATTCTCAAAATTGGAAATTCCAATATTTTGGATTGGGGTCACCGAGTTGTGGATTCTAACCATTGGTCGCCTTATCGGTACCGTCGAGATCTTTGTATCGGTCTCACCGAGATTCAAAAGTTGCTACCTTTGGAGCAACTCGGTACCACCGAGATTTACATTTCGGTGTCACCGAGTTGGTCACTTTAGGTGTAACGGTTGGATTTTTGGAGATGCCTATATATACCCCTCCACCACCACTCACTCGTAAGAGAAGCACTCAGAATAGATCCCCACTTATCCCATCAGTTTTTCTAAGAGAGAGCCACCTACTCATGTGTTGAGATCAAGCCATTTCACTCCATCCATGTGAATCTTGATCTCTAGCCTCCCCAAGTTGCTTTCCACCCAATCAATCTCTTCCACGAAAGCCAAATTTGTGAGAGAGTGATTGAGTGTTGAGGAGTCTATTATCTTGAAGCACAAGAGCAAGGAGTTCATCGACACTATCAAGCCTATTACCTTTTGGAGGGTGGTGCCTCCTAGATTGGTTAGGTGTTGCTTGGGATCCTCCTACTTCGTGTTGTGGAGTGAACCAAGAAGTTTGTAAGGGCAAGGAGATCGCCTACTTTGTGAAGATCTACCCCGAGTTGGGCTAGTCCTCCATGGTATAGACAAGGTTGCTTCTTCGCGGAACCCTCCATGGACTCTCGCGCCCGTTACCCTCCATGGGTTGAAGTCTCCGTAAACGTGGACGTACGATAGCACCACCTATCGGAACTACGGGAAAAATCTTCGTGTCTCCAAATTGCATCTGATCTTCCTACCCATCCTCTACTACATATGCTTGTCTTTCCGCTGCTATACTCTTAGACATGCATGTGTAGGGTGTGCTTGACTTGTTATCATTGCTAAAATCTGCCAACACTTAAAATTGGGAAAAGATAGAATTTTATTTGTTCAAGTAGTCTAATCACCCCTCCTCTAGACATACTTTCGATCCTACAAGGTCACCCCCGACGTCCTGCTCCTATATGAAGCCATTTACCCTAGAAAATCAAGAAAAGACCTGCATGGCCTTCCGCCTTCGTCTCGAGGTAAAAACATAGGCACAACACATCTACTCCTCGTGAAGTGTTTCTATCGGCAAAACTTCCTTGTGGGAGAGGAAAATCCATCATGATATCGACACGAATACCTCAGATACAACCTAAAGTATTACAAGAACATATATTTTTCTTGTGATTTCAATTAATAATAATAATTTATATTTTTTTGTTATTCTATGAGAAAGTACAACAAATTGTTTTATTATATGCAGAATCATACAATATTTTTATAAGCCATGTGTGAAGATGAGAAGTCTATGCAATAATTGGCGGACTCGAGAAGAAAATAAAATCATGCACGTCCATGTCAGGTGCACAAGGGCAACTTTTCAAGCGTACAAGGCCAGGATAGAATCATCTTGTGGGCCATATATTTTTTGGGTTGCACCAAGTGCTTTTCCTCAAGCGTACAAAAACATTGAACACTCAACCGCCGAAATCACTAAGGGCATGTTTGGTTGCCCGCATTAGGCCCAACCAGGCCCAATTATGGCATGGAATGTGCGTTTGGTTGAGAACACACATGACTGGCTTGCATGCGCACGAAGCTTAAAGCATCTCTAAGGCTGGCTCGCTAGAAACTGTCGATTCAGCAGTTTCTAGCGAGCCAGCCTTAGGGTGGCGCAGATTCGCACGTGGGGGCGCAGGGTGAAAGCGAGTGGGGATGGCGGGAGATGGAAATCGGGGGCAGCCGCAGCACACCAAATCTAGGCTCACCTCCCGCCAACCCATTTACTCGGTCACCGCTACCTCTAGGACAGCCTCGACCTTCGGCAACGTCTCTGATATGTGCAAGCAGTGATGGCGGCGTCCCAGATCTCGGGCTCCGGCGATGGCGTTGGCGGATCCGGCAGTAGGAGTTGTTGCTGCTTGTCCTTGACTCAGCCATGCCCCCCCTTCGTTGTCCTCATCTCCTATGCCAGTAAGCAACACCCCCTCTCCCCAATGTTAGGTTCCTGTTAGGTCGTTAAGCGTGTAGGATCCATTTCCCCATTGCTCAATGCACCCTCGATGTGAACTAGGTTATGGACACACGGATGCGGATGATAGTTTAGGCAGCAGCGCTGATATCTATGATTCAAGCATGGGTCATGTTCATGCACAAACGAGTTGTTCGTTGTGTTGAGACACCTGTCATCACATATGGTCCAATGCTTACGCGGGAGAAGGAAAGGCTCGCCAATCTGAATTACATATACAATTGCAGCGACGCAAAGGCTCTCTGGATGCTTAGAATGAAAAGAGCATCATTTTTCAGACTTGTCCAGATCTTCAGCAATAGGGGGCTTCCAGAACATAGCATCCACACCAATGTGGAAGAGTAAGTGGCCATGGTCCTTCATGTTGTTGGCCATAACCAGAGATTCAGGGTTATCCACAACACGTTTAGGAGATCAATGGAGACCATCTCAAGATACTTCAAGCAAGTGTTGTATGCTATTGGGGAGCTAAGAGGAGAGATGATCAAGTCACCATCTGGCCGAACTCCTAACCAAGATCCAGACTAGCCCAAGATGGTATCCATACTTCAAGGTGAGCAACACAGTATGTAGTTCATTGCTTCATATGCTAGGAATGTACACGGTGAGTACTAACACAATCTTCTATTGCCATTTTAGGATTGCATTGGGGCAATAGATGGTACTCATGTCACTGCCAAAGTGTTGAAGTCACAATCTACAGCATTTAAGGGAAGGAAGCACTACGCAAGCCAGAATGTGCTTGCTGATGTTGACTTTGATATGGATTTCACATATGCGATGGCTGGTTAGGAAGGGTCAATACATGATGCTAACATACTCAATGACAGCATGAATCGGCCTGATGGAATCAACATCCTTGATGGCAAGTTCTACCTAGGAGATGCTGGCTATGCATGCAAACCATGTGTTCTTCCACCCTTCAGGAAGACCAAGTACCATCTTAACAAGTTCTCTGAAAGGAACTTGAAAGCACATTTGCTCTCTTGGTGGTTTTGGTAATTCATAACAACATATAAGTCATTGACCTAATGTTTTCATCAAGCATATTTCAGAAAAGTTTAATGATGGGTTGGCAAACAGATTGTGGAACACCCCAAGATGCAAGGAAATGGACTGGAAAAGTTTCAAGCAAGAGGACTCTACATTTTTTATTTGTGAGAAATCACCTTGAGTCCATAGGAAAGCCAATACTATTAAAAGGGGGTAAAGTTTTGTTGGTGAACAAAATGCTCATACATGCACAAGTAATAGTCACCAAAGACACCCACAAACTCTCCCACCAAAGTCTGTCCTAAGCCAAACACTCAAAATCGGTGCAACCAACATTTCCATCCCGGTGCCACCGATTCCAAACCCTAAACAGACTCAGCGAAACCCTAACCCTTCGGTACAGCCGATACTGCTTTTGGTGCCACCGAGTTGGGCTACCAACTTTCTGTTACTCAAGCTCATAGTTTTGGTCCCTCCGAGATTGTTGAATCGACATCACCAAGAATGGACATTCTGACTGTTGGTCACCTTATCGGTGCAACTAAGATTCCTATATAGGTCCCTCCAAGATTCAAAAGTTGCCACCTTTTGGTCACTTCGGTACCACCGAGATTAACACATCAGTGTCACCGAGTTGGTCATTTTGTGTGTAACAGTTGGATTTTTGGGGATGCCTATATATACCCCTTCACCACCACCTACTCAAAAAAGGAGCACTCAGAACCATTCCATACCTATCCTATCAGTTTTTCGAGAGAGAACCACCTACCCTTGTGTTCAGGTCAAGGTATTCCACTCCAACCATATGGATCTTGATTTATAGCCTCCCCAAGTTGCTTTACACCAATCCCATCTCTTCTACAAAGCCATATCTGTGAGAGATTGATTGTGTGTTCAGGAGTCTATCATCTTGAAGCACAAGAGCAAGGAGTTCATCGACATTATCGAGCCTATTACCTTTTGGAGGGTGGTGCCAGCTAGATTGGTTAGGTGTCGCTTGGGAGCCTCCTACTTCGTGTTGTGGAGTGAACCAAGAAGTTTGTAAGGGCAAGGAGATCGTCTACTTCGTGAAGATCTACCCAGAGTAAGGCTAGTCCTCCGTGGACGTAGGTCGTCATGGTATAGTCAAGGTTGCTTCTTCATGGAACCCTCCGTGGGTAGAGCCCTACGTGGACTCTCGCAACCGTTATCCTCTGTGGGTTGAAGAATCCATGAACGTGGATGTACGATAGCACCACCTATCGGAACCACGAGAAAAATCATCGTGTCACCAATTGTGTTTGCTTTCCTTACCCTCTCTTTACTTACATGTGCAATGTCTTTACTTTTCGTTGCTATACTCTTAGATATGCATGTGTAGGGTGTACTTGACATACTATGAATGCTAAAATCTGCCAAGAATTAAAATTGGAAAAAGTAGATTTTTATTTGGTCAAGTAGTCTAACCACCCCCCTCTAGACCTACTTTCGATCCTACAAATGGTATCAGAGCTTTCATCTCCATTGCATTGGTTTCACAACCTAGGGGAAGTATGATGTCTAGTGAGGGAAATTATCACCGTAGAGGTCTGTACTTTGATGGCACAAATTTTGCTACTTGGAATCACAAAATGAAAATGCATTTGCTTAGTCATAATCCTGCCATTTGGGCTGTTGTTTGTGTTGGATTGCAAGGTGAATTCTTTGCAGAAGGAAAGGAACCCGATTGTGAAGGGACTGCAGATGAATTGAAGATGTTGCAACTCAATGCTCAAGCATGTGACATTCTCTTCAACCGCCTATGCCCCGAATAATTCAACAAAATCAGCTGTCTTGAGCATGCAAAAGAGATTTGGGATACTTTGGTTGATATGCACGAAGGAACTGAGTCCGTGAGAGAATCCAAGTTAGATGTTCTTCAAGGTCAGCTTGACAAATTCAAGATGAAGGATGTTGAAGGAGTCGCTGAGATGTACTCTAGGCTAGCTCTCATCACCAATGAGATTGCCAGCTTAGGAAGCAAAGAAATGACTGACAAATTCATCATCAAGAAGATACTTCGAGCTTTGTATGATCGATATGACACCGTTTGCACATTGATCCAAATGATGGCCAACTACAAAGATTTCAAGCCAAAGGAAGTGATTGGTATAATTGTTGCTCATGAGATGACACTCAAAGACAAGGAAGAGCTTCACCACAAGACTAGCGGTGCTTACAAAGCCACAAGTGATGCTCCTGCTACCTCAAGAGACAACCTTGTCACAAATGAAGAGATAAGCCTCATGGTAAAGAAATTCAATAAGTTCTACAAGAATAGAAGCAAAGATCGTACCTCCAACTCAAGACATAAAGAGAAGCGTTCGTCAAGTCGTGACCGAAACTGCTACAATTGTGGGAAGCCCGGACACTACTCAAATGAGTGCACGGTTCCCTACAAACGAAGCGAAGAGTCACCAAGAAGACGAAGCTCAAGAGACAAGTCACCTCGAAGAGAGAGAAGGAGTAGAGATGATCGTTATGAACGAAGACCCTCAAGGAGAAGTAGGGACTTGGAGAAGAAGGACAAGTACACCAAGAGCTACTCAAGAAGGAAACATCAAGCTCATGTTGGTGAATGGGTTTCCGACTCTGACTCCGACAACCACTCCGAGAGAAGCTATCACTCCAACTCCAACTATTGTCAAGATGAAGGTGTTGTCGGAATTGCTCTAGTGAATACCAACTCCTATGATCTATTTGATTTACCAAACGAAGGGAGTGGAAGTTGCTTCATGGATAAAGGCCCCAAGGTATCACACACCGAGTATCTTGATTTCAATAGTGATGAAGATGACTTGCTATTTGACAAAACAAGTAATGATAGTGAAACTGAACTTGCTAGTAATCACTCTAGTATAGATAAGTCGTGTGATGATGATAAGTTGGAAATAGAATGACTAACTCAAGAAGTAAAAACTCTTAAGTTAGCTCATGTTTCAACTCTAGAATATCATAGAGAGATTGTAAGGACACATGAGAAGCTACGCTTCGAGAAGCTCAATTTAGAGCAAGATCATGAGTTCCTTAAAGCTATCAATGACAATCTTCGAAAGAAGACTTCCTCTTATCTAGCCAAATGACTTCTCTTATCTACATTCATGCCTAAAGTTAAGTCTAAGCAAGATAGTAACAAAGGAAAGAAAGGTTCTTCAATTAGTAGCAATAAAAATGATAATCCAATGATATTGCTTCTAGTAGTTCTCTTGATCCCACTAAATCTTCTCTTAGCCAAGTTACATTTGAGCAAGAAAATGAACTCTTGAAAGGGATTATGGAGAAAGGTATCTACAAGAGTCTTGAAGGGTGCAAACAATTTGAGGAGATTGTAGGCAAGCATGGAGGATACCGGAAGAATCGTGGTGTTGGCTACTTCAACGCTAATGGTGTTGAATGGGAAGAAGGTTAATACCCCAATCCCAAGTTTGTTCCTGAAAAGGAGAAGTGTGAAAATACTCTTCCCAAGGGAACAAAAGCTCAAGATGACCTTCCACCACAAGACACCAAGCTCAAGGACAAGAACAAGCTTCAAGAGGACTTTGACTCATATGAAGATGAATCCCAAGCTTTGGTGAAGTGGGTTATGAAGGCTACTACAAGCTCAACTTCTACAAGTGCTACTTCAACACTAAGGATCCCCATCAACTTGATGTGGGTCCCCAAGAATAAGAACTAGACAGTTCTTGTGGGGTGACTCCGCCAATGAAATTCACTCATATTCATTATTGACAAGGACTACTTGCAATCAACATCAACTCTATGCAATAGTTCAAGGAGTCACACATTCCCTCAAAGGTAAGCAAGAGACAAGGTAATCAACAAATCAATGGACATCATCACACATTATTTGCACTCCATATCCATATATATCCTTGTATTTGTCTCTTGTGTGTTGGGACTAACCCATGTAGGTGAAAGAGTAATGAAACAACAAGGATGCTCCCAACTCTTGGTGATCTTCATCAACCTTGAGCATCCACCACTACCTCACCAACATGAAGTCTTCTTTGACAAAACCCAAGGTTAGTTTATCCCTCTTATGGGGGGATGTCACATCTATGGGGAGCTTTACTCTAAGACTTGAGTTAAAGCATCTCAAAAGAACGGGACAACATTAAATGCTTTATGTGAAAGTGGTAACCCCACTTGTGCTTAAACGATGAGTATGACCTATGATCAAGTATTCTTACTTGGCCCCTAAGTCAATATACTCATATATAGATGACTCTATCATCGCCATAGTGCATGTTAGATGCTATTGTGTTTGTGCATGTTTGCCATGATTTCATTTCACATCTTATTGTGTGAGCATGTTGGTCTGCATTTATTTACTCATTCGAGGATATCCAATTGTTGCTATTTGGATTTTCATATTTATTTGCCAATTGGATATACAAGAATACCTAAGACCACTTTTTTAGCTATATATGCTTTCTCATCTCATACTCTATTCATGTTGCATCACAAAATTTGAACAAGTGCTTTTCGACCCCTTTGGGTGTAGAGCACTCGGAGTTCCGTATCGACAAGGACTGACCATTAAAACCTCCCAAGTGCATCTCGGTGGAACCAACACCAAAATCTCGGTCACACTGAATGCCTAGGGTCGATCTGGATTTCTTGCCTCGGTACTACCAATTCCATATTCTTGGTTACACCGAGTTTCCCTATTAGCTGACAGTTGAGAATCTCGGTGACACCGAAAATTTAGAATCGGCGTCATCGAGAGTAAAGGGTATATATTCGGTGGTCCCAATGGTTCGAAAATTCACTCTTCAAACCGTCGCGCCCCAAGCCCTAAGCTGCCGCAGAAGGACCCCTGGTCATCGCCCTTATCTTCCCGCACTCCTCCACTGCTGGGAATCGCCACCGTCGATGGAATCTTCGCCCCAGTCGCCGCCGTAGCGGATCCGTCACCGATCTAGGGTACGGATTCGGCCCCCTCTTGCGCTCCAACCTCCTAATATTGCGCATTAGGGTTTCACCATTATCTTGCCACTATTTGAGATTGCTCAATCCACAAGATTAACTCTATAGTCTAGCAAATTGGAAAATTTTAGGTTTACTTGACCGTGAAATTGCATCTTGGTGAGACCAAGTCAGAAAAATCGGTTCCACCGATTGCTTTTTGTGCTACTGAGGACAAAACTTGGTGAGACCGAGTGACAGTTTTCGGTCTGACCGAAACTGTTGCCAAGTTTTAGATAAGGATTTTGTGAGTCTCGGCAGCACCGAAAGGTTTGACTCGGTGACACCAAAATCCAATTTTGTAGTGAACTACATCTATAATTTTTCTGTTCAAACTTTCAAAAACCAGCTGAATATTTTGTGATGACTCAACCTATTCCACTCTTCTCTACACTATTCATAGGGTCAGCATGTCAGAGTCAGACAGTCAGAATCTGCCAGAGCAGGGTGTTGACATGAGTTCAGGCACTAGCCCTGAGCCTAGTTCTTTTTCAAATCCAGCACCCCCAGCTCCCATGGGTTTCCCAAGGCTTCCACTAGGGACAGGAAGAAGTTGAATTCAGCTGAGGAAGATTCAGATTTTGTGCCTGGGGAGGCTCTTGCCAAGAAGCAAGAGAAAGTTGTCAAGGAGTCAGCAAATGAGGCCACCTCTTCCAGGAGGGTGGTCAGCAAAATTTATGCACCTGCTAAAACTATCAAAGCACATGAGAGTTATAGGGAAACAATGACCATTGATCCCCCAAAGAAGTCTATGCCTAAGAAGGCAGGGGAGAAGAGAGCTAGAAAGAGGATAGTCCATGTGACTGGCAGGCCTACATCTATGTTTGAAGATCCAGAGGAGGTATCTGCTACTGAAGAGGAGGATGAGCCAGCTGCAAAGGCTCCTCCCAAGAAGAAGGCCAAGAAACTTCTAGCTTATGCTATGCCCAAGACTGGTACATCCAAAAGCACAAAATCCCAGAAGGCTGCTGCTGAAAAGCCTAAGAGGACATCTAAACAGATTCCGACTTCCAAAAATAACAAGGGAACTACCTCCAAAGTTGGGAATGATGATGACTTGACAACCTTGATGAAACTTAGACCACACCTTCCAGTGCATAATGCCAGCTATCCACTTGCTGAAGATATGAAGAAGAGGAAAGACTCATGTTTGAGGGCATGGAGAGCTATAGATCCATATGCCCAAAGGAAGAAGACAACCGTGGACTACAGATTGTATACCAAATAGCAACAGGATATCGATGAGACTATGCTATTTGACAAGAGTCCAGCTGTGAGTGACATGAGGTATGTTGACTGGAAATTCATTAAGGAGAATGAGGACTATTTTCCAAGTGTCCAAGACAATTTCCACTGCATTGGTTTGGATGAGTTTGTTGGCAGAGAATTTACTGCATGGAATGATGAAATGATCATACAATTCTACTCCACTGCACATTTCTATGGAGATGGTAGGATTGTATGTTATGACAGAAGGAGCAAGATATGAGTCCACAGTTGATGAATGGGTTGCACTTCTAGGAGTCCCAGAGGTTCAGTATGGAGACTTGGATGTCTACACGGAATCCAAGGCAATCCACAATGCTATGAAGGATATGTATACTCCTATCCATGTAGACAAAGTGCAATCTCACAAGCTTGGATCCATCTACTATCTTCAAGCTGGCCTCCGCACCATGAACACCATTCTAAGGCATACTTTGATGCCCAAGTCAGGAGATGACAAGATGATCCGAGGCTACTCCATCAACATGTTGATCCACCTTGACAAACACACCAGGATTAGAGTCATGGACTTGATTGTTGAGACAATCAAGAGGGTTGCTGCTGATCAGAAGCGCTCTTGCTGCTATGCACCCTATATCCAGATGCTTATCAATTCTCAGACTGAGAAGCACATATTTTCTCTTGACAGTCCCCATTTGCCTCTACAGCCAGAGCTTGAGGATAACATCGTGGTGATGGACCCAGATCATCCCACATCTGCTACAGCTCACGCAGAGACAGATGCAGCTCGAGCCACTAGTGCTCAAGTCCCTAGATCCAAAAATGAGCAAATGGATCTATTGATATCATCAGTTCAGGGCATGCAGAAGGACATTAAGGGGATTCTGGACAGCCAGAATAGTCTTGTGAGGATCTTTGAAACTAGGATCAAGACCCTAAATGATAAGGTGGACATGCTGACTAAGACAGTCACAGAACTCCAGAAGGAAGTTGACTCAATGCCTCTTCCTCACACCACATATTTAGATGATGATGATGAGCAGGATGGATCACCTCTCAGGACAGACACACAGTTTCCTACTCAAGCCAGATCAGCCACTGTGCCAGCTCCAAACTTGTGGCCCTCTTCATCAGCTCATGTTGTTGTCACCTCGGCTCCTGCTCCATCAGCTCCAGTTCCTCCAACTGCCACTCCAACTCCATCCACGACATCTGCAAAGATCTTCGTCGATGCTGTTCTCTTGACTCCTTCATCAACAACAAGAGGAGATCAGCCCAAGAAAGCTTAGACATATGCCTTTGAACTTTTTGGTAACTTGTTGCCAAAGGGGGAGAAGTGTGTATAGATCTTTAGGCTTCGAGTGAGATAGCATTTTGGTGTTTATTGCTTTTCAAAAACAATTGTCTTTTGGTTGCTTGTGGTACACTTTTTGTATGATGCTACTACTTCCTATCATCTTAATGCTTTATGAGATGATCTTTCTACATTGCTTGATTGTGTTGTGCAATGATGCTCACTCTAATTATTCTCGCACACCACCAAGATGTATGTGACATGGAAGAAGCACCCCATGTACCTAATCGATTGTGCATTTGCATTCAAATAATGCACAAATTTAGGGGGAACTCTTGCTTATCACATACTTCTCAAAGCGACGATTACATTCATTAATTATATCATATGTCGAAGCTTTGATCTATATGTTGTCATCAATTACCAAAAAGGGGGAGATTGAAAGCACATTTTCTCCCTTGATGGTTTTGGTAATACATAACAACATATAAGCCATTAAACAAATGTTTTCATCAAGTATATTTCAGAAAAGTTCAATGATGGGTTGGCAAAGAGATTATGGAACATCCCAAGATGCAAGAAAAATGGATTGGCAAAGCTTCAAGCAAGAGGACACTACATTTTGTATTTGTGAGAAATCACCTTGAGTCCATAGGAAAGCCAATACTATTAAAAGGGCGTAAAGTTTTGTTGGTGAAGAAAATGCTCATACGTGCACAAGTAATAGTTACCAAAGACACCCACAAACTCTCCCACCAAAGTTTGTCCTAAGCCAAACACTCAAAATCGGTGCAACCAACATTTCCATCCCGGTGCCACCGATTCCAAACCCTGGACAGACTCAGCCAAACCCTAACCCTTCGGTACAGCCGATATTGCTTTTGGTGCCACCGAGTTGGGCTACCAACTTTCTGTTATGCAAGTTCACAGTTTTGGTCCCTCCGAGATTGTTGAATCGGCGTCACCGAGAATGGGCATTCTGATCGTTGGCCACCTTATCGGTGTAGCCGAGATTCCTATATCGGTCCCTCCGAGATTCAAAAGTTGCCACCTTTTGGTCACTTCGGTACCACCGAGATTAACACATCGGTGTCACCGAGTTTGTCATTTTGTGTGTAATGGTTGGATTTTTGGGGATGCCTATATATACCCCTTCACCACCACCTACTAGAAAAAGAAGCACTCAGAACCATTCCATACCTATCCTATCAGTTTTCTGAGAGAGAACCACCTACCCTTGTGTTCAGGTCAAGATATTCCATTCCAACCATATGGATCTTGATTTCTAGCCTCCCCAAGTTGCTTTCCACCAATCCCATCTCTTCTACCAAGCCATATCTGTCAGAGAGTCATTTATGTGTTGAGGATTCTATCATCTTGAAGCACAAGAGCAAGGAGTTCATCGACATTACCGAGCCTATTACCTTTTGGAGGGTGGTGCCTCCTAGATTGGTTAGGTGTCGCTCGAGAGCCTCATATTTCGTGTTGTGGAGTGAACCAAGAAGTTTATAAGGGCAAGGAGGTTTCCTATTTCGTGAAGATCTACCCAGAGTAAGGCTAGTCCTCTATGGACGTAGGCCGTGATGGTATAGTCAAGGTTGCTTCTTCGTGGAACCCTCCGTGGGTAGAGCCCTCCGTGGACTCTCGCGACTGTTACCCTCCATGGGTTGAAGACTCCATGAACGTGGATGTACGATAGCACCACCTATCGGAACCATGGGAAAAATCATCGTGTCACCAATTGTGTTTGCTTTCCTTACCCTCTCTTTACTTACATGTGCAATGTCTTTACTTTCTGCTGGTATACTCTTAGACATGCATGTGTAGGGTGTACTTGACATACTATGAATGCTAAAATCTGCCAAGAATTAAAATTGGAAAAAGTAGATTTTTATTTGGTCAAGTAGTCTAATCACCCCCCCTTCTAGACCTACTTTCGATCCTACAGAACTACCCTAGGACTCCATAGGAGTTGTTCAATCTCAGACACACCAGACTTAGAGTAACCATTCAGAGGGCATTTGGAACTCTGAAGAACATGTTCAAGATCCTGGATCATAAGTCATTCCACCCTTACCCCACTCAGCTTAAGCTTGTTATTGCATGTTGCATTCTGCATAACTCGATCCTGCAGTGGGGTTTTGATGAACATGTGCCTGAGGAGGAATATGTGGCGCCTGACAATATTGACCTCGTTGTCCATGGTGTGGAGGCATTTGACAACGATGCCTGGAAGACCAAAAGGATGGAGTGGGTAGAGGCAATGTGGGCTAGCATAGGGTAGGCAAGGTGGTGATACGGGGCAAGCCCGCGGGTGTCGATCTTTCACGATTTGGAGGGGGGTTCATGAAGAACACGAAGAACACGGAGAAGAACGAGAGGAAAACACTAAGGGCAAACACAATTACACATCCACTAGAATCACGATAGCACACAAGGAACAAGATCCCCAAGTCAAACAACGATACAAGTATCGGTACTAGATCTCCCACTCTAGAGGAGGGGCCTTGAATCCACGAGGGATCTTCCCATCTAGAGGGGCCTTGGCATCACTTGGATCTTCTCCACGAGGAGGTCAACTCCTCAAGAGAGGGTAAGTAATGGAGCTAAGCTCTAGTGAAAATCTTAGCTAACCCTAACATGAGGTGGGAGAAGTTTTTATATAGTCTCAGGGTGAAGGGGTAAGTTACATGGGCCTCGGGACCGAGTGGCAGCGCTCTGCGTAGGCCGGAAGTTCTGGGCTAGGCCAGAAGTTTCGGACAAGTTCCAAGCTTTCCCGAGTGATGGCACATGCTTCGGTGGTAGGCTGATGGAGGGTCGGAACTTCCGGGACGGCCGGAAGGTCCGGGGGTCAGAAGCTCCGGGGAGGTTTCGGGCGGTCTTTGGGTTTTTCCGAGAGTTGGCGCAGGATTCGATGGCAGGCGGATTGAGGGCTGGAGGTTTCGGGCTGGCCAGAAGTTCCGGGCTACCCAGAAGCCTGTTCTTGGTGCTAGCTCCTTCTCCTCCTCGGCCTTGGTCTTGGAGATGATTCCCCGGTCCTTTGAGGTCGTCTCCTGCATACCTAAGGATACACAAGGTCTCATTGTGAGGTAGCATCCAAGTTCCTTTGCCATCAAAGTCCTACTCAAAGAGGAGTGAGTTCACCTTTGCTTCAGTGTCGCGTGCACGTGCTCTTGTCATAGGGCCACTTGGTGGTTGGCTTGATGGTGCCTTCTTCATGGGGATGATGGTGGGATACTCCGCATAATCTCCCCCTTGGGGAAAATCCGACCTCGAATCAAGATCTTCATCACCATGAAATGGGGAGAGATCTGTCACGTTAAAGATTTCTCTAACGTTGTACTTGTCGTGTGGAATGTCGATCTTGTAGGCGTTGTTGTTGTAGCGCTCCAACACCTTGAATGGGCCATCGGCACAAGGTAGGATCTTGGACTTGCGCTCATGAGGAAAGCGTTCCTTCCGTAGGTGTAGCCACACCAGGTCGCCAGGTTCGAACACCATGGGGTGTTTGTTGATGTTGCGCTTGGCGGTGATGCGTTCCACTTGGCGCTCGATGGTGTTCCTTGTATCTTGATGCATTTTCTTGATGTAGCTTGCCCGTGCACTTGCATCCATGTTGACGCGTTCTTGTAGTGGAAGCGGGAGAATGTCCAATGGGGACAATGGGATACTTTAGAGTTTCATGATCGGTATGAATGACAAATTCATGCGGACGCAAATAATGTTCCCAAGCTTGTAAGACTCTCACCAAAGCATACAATTCCTTCTCATAGATAAGATAATTGAGTTGAGCGTCGGAAAGTTTCTCACTAAAATACGGAATTGGGCACTTTTCTTTCATAAGCACACCTCCTATGCCATTACCACTAGCGTCACAATGCACTTCAAAAGTTTTTTAAAAATTGGGCAAGGCAAGCAAAGGTGCATGCATAAGAAAATTCTTAAGTTCATGGAAAGCGATGTACCGGGATGGTCCCCAAACAAACGGTGCATTTTTCTTGCTCAAAGCGTGTAGAGGGGTAGAAATAGTGCTAAAGTCTTTCACGAAGCGACGATAAAAACAGACTAGGCCTAAGAAGCTACGCACTTGTTGCAAATTGGTGGGTGTAGGCCAATTTTTAATTGCCTCAATCTTAGACTCATCAACATGGACACCCTTTGAGGAAACCACAAATCCTAGGAAAACAACTTTTTCCACACCAAAAATGCATTTGTCCATGTTAGCATAAAGTTTTTCTTTCCGAAGAGTTTGCAAAACGCTTCTAACATGTGTGGCGTGTTGTTCTAGAGATTTGCTAAAAACAAGGATGTCACCAAAGTAGACCACAACACAATATCCAATATAAGGTTGCAACACATGATGCATCATGTGCATGAATGTACCCGGTGCTTCGAATAAGCCCATGGGCATCACTAGCCATTCATATAGACCAAATTTGGTTTTGAAAGCGGTTTTCCACTCGTCACCCTCTTGTATGTGAATTTGCTAGTAACCACTTTTCAAGTCTATTTTGGAAAATATAGTGGCACCACTAAGTTCATCTAGCATGTCATCTAATCATGGTATAGGGTGACGGTAGCAAATGGTGATAGCATTTGTGGGACGACAATCGGAACACATGCGCATACTACCATCATGTTTAGGCACTAGGATCACGGGGACCGCACAAGGACTCAAACTCTCGCGAACATGCCCTTTATCTAGGATTTTGGACTTTCCTTTGTATCTCCTTTGTTTCGTCGGGGTTGACGCGGTAGGAAGCCTTGTTGGGAAGCGGTGCATCGAGGATGAGGTCGATGCATTGTTCTATCCCTCGTTTTGGTGGTAGTCCTGGAGGGAGCTCGTCGGGAAACACGTCTTGGAATTCCTACAACAATTGAGATAGCACAAGAGGAAGATGTGGTGAAGGGTTAGGCCGGGTAACATCATCCTTGCACACTATCACGTAGTGAAGGATGGTCGATGGGCTCTCACTCACATCCCTCAAATATCTTTTGGTGGCAAATAGAACTAGGTCACTCATGTCCCTCATCGTGGAGTCGCTCAAGTTTGGCTTGTGGTGCTCACTCGCTTTTAGGTGGATCACTCTCTCACTTTTATCTCCATGATGGGACGAAGCTTGCTTGTTGGTGATCACTTGACTAGGCGACATAGGTCGAAGCACATATTCGGTGCCTTTCATCTTGAAGCTATATTGATTTGTGCGCCCGTCGTGTATGGCGCCACGGTCGAATTGCCAAGGTCTCCCAAGGAGGAGGTGACAAACGGACATGGGCACCACATCACACTCCAAGGTGTCTTCGTAAGCGCCGATCTTGAAGGAAACTTGCACAGTGTGGTCGACTTGTATAGTGCTGGAGTCGCTTAGCCATTGGACCTTGTAGGGGCGAGGATGCCTTTTCTTGGTCAAGTGCAACTTGGAGCAAAATTCTTCACTGGCCAAATTATGGCAACTTCCTCCGTCGATGATGACCTTGATGGATCTCCCTTGTATACCGGCCTTGGTGTGGAAGATGTGGCATCATTGGTCCTCGTCTTGTTGTTGTTGAAGAGTCAAAACCTTTGAGACAACAAGAGCGGGGCTCGGATTGTTGTCACAAAATACTTGAGAGTCTTCATCTTTGTTGACTTGCCGGTGCATGGCCACGTGTTCCAAAGCTTCCATCTCATCTTCACTCATGGAGTCATAGGAGCCATCATCTTGGAGTATCATGGTGCACTTAGTGGGACACTCGTGCATCTTGTGGCCTCGGCCTTGACACGTGAAGCACTTGATGGAGCTTGTCTTCATGTCATCCGGTGTGGGTGTAGAGGATGATGCTCTTGTTTTGCTTGTAGAGGCGTTGCGTGATGATGAAGACGACTTGTCCTTGAAGCTTGACTTGTCATCTTTTGTTGTGAAGGTTCTTGTAGAAGGAGTCGTAGTTGGAGTAGCTTGTGTAGTTGCACCGTAGGTCTTGTAGGAGGTCTTGGAGTACTTGTAATCTTCTTGAATTTGTCGTCCTGCCTTGTTGGCTTGATGTACTAGCTCGAGCAAGTTGGAGTAGGGTTGGATATTCGCAATTTCTTGACTTGGTAATTCAAGAATCGTGCCATAGTTTGCTGATCGTCCTCCTTCACATTTGTTCTTATCATAGCCATCTCCATCTCTTGGTAGTGCTCTTCCACGGACTTGGTGCCTTGCTTGAGTAGTTGGAGTTTCTTGAAGAGATCGCGATTGTAGTGAGTTGGGACAAATCACGCTCTCATGAGTTCTTTCATTTGTTCCCAAGTTGTGATTGGAGGTTCACCTCTTTCCCTTCGGCACTCGATCACTTGTTCCCACCAAATGAGCACGTAATCTTGGAACTCGAGGGAAGCCATGACAATCTTCTTGTCCTCTTGATAGTTGTGCAACCGGAATATTTTGTCGACCTTGAGGGCCCAAGAGAGGTAGTCTTCGGGATTGTTGCTTCTAGAGAACTTAGGCATAGTGAACTTGAGCTTGCCAAAGCGATTTTCCTCATTGTTGTTGTGATTGCGATATCCTTGGCATGGAGGAGCATAATTGTCTTGGTGACGTTGGCCTTGCCTTGGCGCGTGATCATCCACGTGGTTAACGGGATTTGCTTGAGGTTGCACATCTTGTAGAGGAGGGGCATTGTTGTCATGTTGGTCTTGCTCTTTCCTTGGGGATAGCTCATCAACGTGTTGCTCCTCTTGCCTTGGGTGTTGTTGACGTCGTGGACGCACCCGTTGTTGGTGTTCTTGGTGCTCCTCTTGACGTGCTTCTTCTTGGCGTTCTTGACGTAGTGCTTCTTGTTCCTCACGAGCTAAATAGTTGCGTTCTTGCACGGTGTAGGTTGTGTCGTGGAGCGCCTGTTGTGCCTCACATGCTTGCTCTTCATGGCGTCCGTCTTCTTCACGGCGGTGATGTAGGCGATCTTGCTCATAGTCGTCTTTCTCTTGTTGGCGACAGTGGTGACGCTCGCGATGGCGACCTTGGGGCTCGTTGTGGAAAGGGTTGCTTGAATCTTGAGAAAGATAACACGTGTCACATTGGTGTGGTCAAGCTCGAGGGGGAGGGCTTTGGTCGGAGGAGTCCTTGGAGGAGTGTCGACTTGCAGTGCACCGGTGAGTTGAGGTAGACGTAGATGATGCGCGATTCACCACCAAAGCCGGAGCTCCTCCATTTGTGTTGCCATGAAGTCCCGCGTTCGCTCCTCAGATTCACGTATGTTGGTGGCGAGGTGCTCGATGCGGTCCGTGAGGACGTCGTGTGCTTGGCGCATTTCCTTCTGTGCGGTGAAGAATTGTAGTTTGGTGACGTAGGTGTTCACGTCGTTGTCGTGCTCCTCAAATGTCGGGTTCGTCATAGTGTTCCTATCCATGATACTCAAGTAGATATAAGTGGAAGAATGGGAAAACACAATACCAAATACCGTTTCGAAGCTTGAGATGAGGATCAATCACTCAATGTGAAATCGTGGAAATAGTAGAATTGGTACCGAGTTTGCCTCGCTCACACCTACAAAGGTAATGCTTATGGAGTAGCTTGGTTAGGATGGTGGCACAAAGTTTCAAGCAATTCGAGAATATGATACAATAAAGTTGAGAGAGAACCGCAAGGAAGCAAGTAAGACAATGTGAATCAATAGCAATGGGTGAACTCGGAAACACACACACGAAATAGAAAGTGGGGTTATGCAACCAAAAGTGACCTCAAAATGTGGGATCCATGGAAAACGCTCGTGTTGCACAACTCTAGAGGGAAGGTAGCACGATTTCTCGAACGGGCGTGATACGAACTTGTGCACAACCTATAAGAGACAAAAATGCGTCGTCTTCCTATTCCTGACTTGCTATGTATGCGGCACGAGTCACTCAGTCAAGTGATCCAAAGTGATGAAGTATGATATGCAAATGTTGCGATGCTATTATTCTTTTTACCTTGCTTGAAAGCTTCACTTTTCTTTTCTTTAGCAATGATATTTGGATTGTCACTACATGGGACGCACACACCAAGACAACAATTATGTATGCGGGTACTTTGTAACACAAGAGATGATGCTAAGATGTATATGCATGCAATTGGAGCTATGCAGAGTATGTATCACTAATGTGCACAAGTAGCGTAGCCCGACAATACTCAATGACTAGTCTCGATAGGCAAGTAAGCAAAATGGCCAGGGGTAACAATGAAATGGCAAGGGTATAAGGCAAGAGGGTCGTCGCGGTTACCGTCCTTGCTTACGGTGGAGTGTCAACGAAGAGTTGGTTGGCAATGTTCCGGGGCGATGATGAGCGGCGATGTCGATGAAGAACCACTCCTAATTAGCCGAAACACCTTAGGAAGTGGTGGGGCTCGCGACTCAAAATCTCAAATGCAAGTGTGTTGCGGAAGAAAGCTCACAAAAAGGTGGAAGAAATGGTGGAAAACTTGCTGCAAAGGCCAGAAGGTCCGGGTCGGCCGGAGGTTCCGGAGGCCGGAAGTTCTGGGGTAGCCAGAGAGTCTGAGGGCCGAAAGGTCCAGGTGGAGCCGGAGGTTCTGGGGGTCGGGAAAACTGGGACAAACCCTAATTTCCAGATCTTGGACTCGGGCAGAAAATCTTGAGGAAAAACCCAAATCTGACGGTGAAAAGAAAAAATGGTGGGGGTTGGCTGGATGAAAAGCTATATCCACACGTCCACAACGGGATCCACGGATCACAATCAACAAAATCTTCTCAAATCCAACGAATCCAAGAAAAATTTTGGTGGGCCTATTTTTGTGGGGATTTTCGAAATTAGGTCAAATCAAAGCAAATTTAGGCTAGAAAATGGCGGGGGAGACTCCAAATTCGTGATCAACGTGGCTCATGATACCAATATGATGTGGGGCAAGCCCGTGGGTGTCGATCTTTCATGATTTGGAGGGGATTCACGAAGAACACGGGGAAGAACAAGAGGAAAACACTACGGGCAAACACGATTACATGTCCACTAGAATCATGATAGCACACAAGGAACGAGATCCCCAAGTCAAACAACGATACAAGTAGCGGTACTAGATCTCCCACTCCGGAGGACGGGTCTTGAATCCACGAGGGATCTTCCCTCTATAGGGTCCTTGGCATCACTTGGATCTTCTCCACGAGGAGGTCAACTCCTCAAGAGAGGGCAAGTAATGGAGCTAAGCTCTAGTGCAAATCTTAGCTAACCCTAACGTGAGGTGGGATAAGTATTTATATGGTCTCAGGGCGAAGGGGTAAGTTACATGGGCCTCGGGTCTGAGTGGCAGCGCTCTGTGTAGGCCGCAATTTCCGGGCGCCGGAAGTTCCGAGCAAGTTCCGAGCTTTCCCGAGTGATGACACATGCTTCGATGGCAGGCTGATGGAGGGTCGGAAGTTTCGGGCAGGTCGGAAGGTCCGGGGGCCGGAAGCTCCGGGGAGGTTCCGGACGGTCTCCGGGTTTTTACGAGAGTTGGCACAAGATTCGGTGGCAGGCGGATGGAGGGCCGGAGGTTCCGCCAGTTGGAAGGTCTGGGCTGGCCGAAAGTTTTGGGCTACCCAGAAGCCTGTTCTTGGTGCTAGCTCCTTCTCCTCCTCGGCCTTGGTCTTGGAGATGATTCTCCGGTTGAAAGGACGTGGATGTCGCCTAGAGGGGGGGGGGTGAAAAGGCGCTTTAAAATAATTACGGTTTAGGCTTGAACAAATACGGAATAAAACTATCGTTTAATTAGTCAAGCAAAAAACCTAAAACAACTAGGCTCACCTATGTGCACCAACAACTTATGCTAAGCAAGATAGACAACTAAGTGATAGCAAGATATATAACAAGAAACAATATGGCTATCACAAAGTAAAGTGCATAAGAAAAAGGGCTCGGGTAAGAGATAACCGAGGCACGTGGAGACGACGATGTATCCCGAAGTTCACACCCTTGCGGATGCTAATCTCCGTTCGGAGCGGTGTGGAGGCACAATGCTCCCCAAGAAGCCACTAGGGCCACCGTAATCTCCTCACGCCCTCACACAATGCAAGATGTCGTGATTCCACTAAGGGACCCTTGAGGGTGGTCACCGAACCCATACAAACAAGGTTGGGGCAATCTCCACAACTTGATTGGAGGCTCCCAACGACACCATGAAGCTTCACCACAATGGATCGTGGCTCCGAGGTGACCTCAAATGCTCGGGGCAATCTTCACAACCTAATTGGACACCCCGAAGCTTGCTCAGAGCTTTGCACCACAATGATTGAGCTCCGAAGCACCACCAACCGTCTAGGGCGCCAAAGCACCCAAGAGGAACAAGCTCTAGGGTGCTCAAACACCCAAGAGTAATAGCGTCTCAACTTCTCACTTCCACGTATCACCGTGGAGAACTCAAACCTATGCACCAAATGCAATGGCAAGGGCACACAGAGTGCCCAAGTCCTTCTCTCCCAAATCCCACCAAAGCAACTAATGCTAGGGAGGGAAATGAGAGGAAGAACAAAGAAGAACACGAAGAACTCCAAGATCTAGATCCAAGGGGTTCCCCTCACTTAGAGGAGAAAGTGATTGGTGGAAATGTGGATCTAGATCTCCTCTCTCTTTTCCCTCAAGAAATAGCAAGAATAATTGGAGGGATTGAGAGTTAGAAAGCTCGAAGAAGGTCAACAATGGGGGAAGAACATGAGCTCAAGAGATGAGGTCCACTAGAGAAGAAGACCCCCTTTTATAGGTGGGGAAAAATCCAACCGTTATCCTCACAACCCGCACAGAGCGGTACTACCGCTAGGGCGGTAAAATCCCTTTGAAAAACAACACCGAGGAGGCAAAAGGCCAGTAGAACCGCCGGAGCGGTACTAAAAAATTACATCCGTGCCTACCACGGCTGTAAATAACATGAGATTTTGGTCCGAAGCGGTAGTACCGCTCTTGGAGCCGCGGTAGTACCGCTCCGGAGCAGTAGTAAAAAATTACATCCGCTCTAGCCGTGGTAGTACCGCTGCAGCCTTTTAAGAACACCAAAACTGCCACAACTTTTGCAAACGGAATCTGAATTCAATGAAACAAAGTTTGTTTGAAAGCTAGCGACATGTGCTAACACAATCTTGATTGAAATATCAATAACAAGCAGATGATAAAATTCCCATAAGAAAATGGTGAGAACCCTTCCTCGAATAAGACCGGTAAAACTTCCAACACCGAAAACGCAATAGACGAAGCATATGAAATCCGTTTTCAATGTACTAGTGCTTGTCACGAAGATAACCACAAGATCAAGAACCCACATAGAGAAAAGCCAACCAAGAACCAATAAATATGATGATGCCAAGAATGCAATGGTTTGAGCTCTCAATGAACGATACGATCAAGCTACTCACTTGAGAGCCCCTTGATAGTATGGCAATCGATCCTATAACCCGGTATCTCAACTACCACCATGAGACCGGTAAAATAGAAAACCCTATCAAGGTCAAACCTTAGCCTTGCGCATAGTCCACTTGAGCTAGATGATGATGATCTTGACTTCCTCAAGATGGACCACATTTCTTGATTGCGTTGGCTTGATGAAGACTAGATGATTGCTCCCCCATACTCCACTCTGGGTGAGCCACTCTTCGGCATATCTTCACAAGTCCATTGTCGTCACAATGAACGGCGAGCCTCAAGCATGATCTCTCCGTGATGCTTCACTTGATCTTGCACATCGCAACCTTGATGACGATCTCCACTTGATGTCATCTTCCATGGGATGTATGGGATCTGCCTCTTGATGCAAGCCCATGGAAATATACCTAACCCCACAAAGAAATCTCACGTAGACCATGGATTAGTACACAAAGCGTAATGGACAATGCTTACCACACCATGGGATCACTTGATCCCTCTCAGTACATCTTGTACGCTTTGTGTGTTGATCAACTTGATTCACTTTTTGACTTAGTATTGATCAACCTTGTATCTTAGCTTATCTCTTCATAAAGGTGATGTCTTGAAGGTAAACATGAATGCTTACACAATCTTATTCTTCAAGACATGCTTGCAATAAGATCAACTCTCACATGACCAATCTTTGGATAAACCTTGAATGCCACCTTGGTCACCATATAAACTCCTTGAAATCCAACAGATGGACTTCAAGAAGTGCCTATGGACAAATCCTTCGAATATAACTCAAGGAAACCATTAGTCCGTAGGGGTGTCATCAATTACCAAAAACCACACATGGAGAAATGTTCTCTTACACTGGTCCTTTGAGGTTGTCTCCCACATACCTAAGGATACATGGTCTCATTGAGAGGTAGCATCCAAGTTCCTTTGCCATCAAAGTCCTGCTCGAAGAGGAGTGAGTTCACCTTAGCCTCAATGTTGTGTGCGCGTGCTCTTGTCATAGGGCCACTTGGCGGTTGGCTTGATGGTGCCTTCTTCATGGGGATAATGGTGGGATGCTGCGCATCACAAGGATCTGAAGAAAAGCAAGGGAAGAGGCACAACGACAGCAGCAACAGCAAAAGAGGAACAACAACAACAACAAAAGAGGTAAGAGGTAGAGGAAGAGGATGCGGATGAACTTTCCCATTCAACCAACCGGCTCTTAATAATGTGTACTCACATTTGATAGTAGATAGGATGAACCGTAATTTGTTTCGTAGCTAGGAGTGAAACTGTTAAGATCATATGTGGTAAGGTCCCCACTAGTGAGAAATGGTGAGAGTACCTAATGCAGGTTGCAACCAAACAATGTGTGATATTTGCGCTTGATACAATGCGGGCAACCAAACAACGGGTCAAAAATTGTTCCCTCGTGCAGCTAAACTATATGCCGACAACCAAACGAGGTGCATATATTGGGTTTTCTTCCGTTTTCCCTTAACCTGGCTCCACTCAACAACACATGAAATGCAGTCACTATTCAATGAAGTCAACCAAACGCGCCCTAATTGAGGAGTACTTCTCTCAAAGATCACTCCCACCTCCCTAGGTTGAGACAAGTGGCATATTGCATGTGTGTCACTTGTTGCAACCTAAGAGTTTTCCTTTTCACCGTAAAATCCATATTTTCAAAATGTTTTATCTCTTAATCCATGCATCCAAATCTCGAACCGTTTTCATTGTTGGGTTCCTCGCGTCAAGATCTTCAAACTAGATCCCATGTTGATAGGTTTTGACAAATTTTTTTCACAAAAAAAGCGGACGGAAAAACTGAATGATCGTTTTTTGCGCTTGAAAACAACACATGTTTCTCGCGATAGAAAAAATAAACAGAAAATATGTTTTTTTTTGTTTCGAGAGACATGGTTGTGCCTCTCGCGAAGGCAAAACCGTGCCTCTCGCGAAAAATCCCTAGAAAATGCGTTTTTTCCGTTTCCGACTGGCTCTCGTGAAAGCAAAACCGTATCTCTCGCGAAAAAAAAATAGAAAACACTTTTGTTGCGGTTTTTTTGATTTTTTCGTCCAAAAGGTAAGAAAGACCGGTAAAAAACCGAAACACCACCCCCAAAAAACCTATCTAAAAAGGCAAAAACGCGTGCGAAAAAATAAAAAACATAATTCGAAGGAAACGCTTCGAGCGCGACACGTGGCGACGGCTAAGAACGCGCCAAGTAAGGACGCGTAACCGATCGCAGGAAGGCTCCCGAAGGAGTGCTCGTTAACCAGTTATTTTAGGATTTTTCAGCTAGGCACGCATACTGGCGTGTATAATTGGTGTGCCTCAGTGGGCCGGGCCGGCCTATCGGCCAGGTTTGGGTCAAGGTTGTTTTTTTTTTTAGGCATGGGTTGGGTTGGGTTGTTGAGGCTGACATGTAGGGCCGCTCACAGACTACGGGTCCATCGAATCAGTGACGGTATCGGCCCACGCCCACAGGCTCCGTTAAAAACTGAGCAAACCCTCTCTCCCCACAATCCCCTCTAACAATCTCCTCCGAGCTCGCAAATCACCCGAAGCCGCCGCCATGGGCGACTACGGCAACGCGATGATGCGGAATCAGGATGCGGGCGTGCAGTCCCGTGTGAAGGCCCAGAGCCGCGCCAACCTCCTCCAGCTCAAGCTCGTAAGCGTTCGCCGCTCCGCCTTCTACACCTAACCCTAGCCTCTGGTCCTCCCCGTTCGATGTGTCCTTCTATCCGAGATTTGATCCTGTGTGGTGGTTTGGTTGCAGATCGGGCAGAGCCATCCGACGGGGCTGACGACGAACCTGCTGAAGCTGTTCGAGCCACGGCCCCCGCTCGAGCACAAGCCGCCGCTCGAGAAGCGCAAGTTGCCAGCTTACACTGGTAATTCCCATCGTGCAGCTCTGTTTGCGATTGATGCGAGAGGCTTCGTTGATGAACTGTTTTTGGTCGGTTTGCAGGGATGTCGCAGTTTGTATCGCGGTTCGCGGAGCCTGGCGACCCTGAGTATGCTCCGCCTGTCCCCACGTGCGAGACTAGGGTATGTTTTTCGTCTTGTTGCTGCAGTTTTGTGCTGAATTAGCGGGCGCACACATTCTGTAGTGGTATCCTTGTCCCAAGTTGTGTAGTCAGTCATCATATAGATACAGTATCTCTACGTGCAAGCATTATATAGTGGCACTGGTATCCTTGTCCCAAGTTGTGTGCTCGTAATCATATGCTACCTCGTAATGTGCGATTATACCAGTAGGATTTTGCTAATTGTCACTGCGTTTAGACTTTACAGAGGGTTGTACTTGGGCATTTTATTGCAACTGAAATAGTCGAACGGTGGTAAGCATCCAGAATAAGTTGTCAAATGCTGTTATGTGAATTTTGATAATAAGGCTTTCTAAACAGCACAAACATTTGTGATTGAATTTACTTTGAATCAGCGAGATATAGATTCAAATGTTCCTCACTCAAGCTTTAAGGTTATTAGGTTTATACTTATTTATTATTACTCTATCTCTTATTTGTAGTATTAAATTTCATGTATATAGGCTGAAAAAAAGGATAGAATCCGCCAACTTATGCTTGAGGAAGGTGCAGCTAAGGTTGCTGAAGAGCTCCAGAAGTGTAAGTTGTTTCTGAAGCCACACTTCTCTTTTTGTCTTTTATATATGTACTTTTAACTTTGTTATATATGAACTATTTTATGTAGATGACCCACAAAATGACCCCAATGTCACTGGAGATCCATACAAAACTCTCTTTGTTGCACGACTTGTGAGTATTTTTACGCAATCATACAGATTTTCTTATTTCATGTGAAAACAGTGCAATCAATAAGTTGTTTTTTTGTTACTTAATGCCCACTGAATTTGTGAAACTGTTGCAGGGCTATGAGACATCCGAGCAGAAGGTTAAAAGGGACTTTGAAGCTTATGGGCCTATTAAAAGGGTAAGTGTACATGGTAAATCCCAGTGCAGGTGAAGTTATTCCTCATTGGTAAGGTTTTCAATTATTCTGGTTGCTGAACTATCGTGGGTGAAATCTGGGGAAAATTTGCTTTGCTGCCTTATATAGCTTGGCAGCTGCTGTCACAAAGTGCTTCTTGGGAATGAGGTCATTCTGCGTGTTCCCTGGTTGCTTCCACAAAGTTGGGAACCTTTCATACCAAGATAAAAAGAACTTGGACACACAAAACATAATACAAAGCTGTTTGCTAGCTTTGTTCTATTTAATGTTGTTTGGAAACTGCAGCATGTGTTCTTTGGAACTTTTTCCAAAGAACGTTGAAAAGCTATCTTTCCATGTTCTACTTCCTTCCTCTTGTTCTTAGCAAATTTTGTTATATGAGCCTACAATTTGTTTTCTCTTTTCTGCGTATTCATCTATGTTATTTTTTGGCAATATACTGGATAGGCATCTTTCAATTTGGGAGGTCCTGGCACCATTTCTCCCTCTAAACCATCTTCTAACTATCTGGGAATTAGATGTCGATATGGGAAATCTGTACATCACAATGTTTTTTGAATGATTTGAATATTGCTCACCGCGCCTGCCGTGTGGTAAATCGGTACATCACCTGGTAGATAAGTAAACAGAGTTCAGACATGGCAGCAATCAGTTTGCTATACTGTACGAATCCTTGGCAAGCCATTTAATCTGTGCACTGTTGGTAGAACATTTGAAGGCTGTAAATTCTCTGGTAAAAGAAATGTGCATGCAAGGTAATTTTGATGCTTGATTTCTTGAGAAAATTCATGAGGAACAGAACAAACAATTTGCTTTTGCCATGGCACCACAAGGTAGTGTTGCTTTCATGATTGGTTCTTTCCTGCCCCACAAATCCCCATATTGATTAACTGGAGCTGACAAAGCTTGAAGAATTCTTACAATGGCAGAAGTGTAGATCACCTTGTCTTAAAAAGCAGCTTATCTGCAGGCGATCTCTACGCCCTGAGACCTAATTGGCTAGGTCCACTGGTGAGTAGTATTTGTAGTTACTTTCCATGAGCTGTTAAGGTACTAGCGCTGCTGCCAAGTTCCACTTCTCATGGAGGAGACAGCAGAAAAGTATAATGCGTATTGCATCTCTCAACTCCTAGAGTTGAGGAGTCTACTCCATTTCCATGTGTGTAAGGAATACTTATCAACCCTGCACTATTATCACCTTGATTCATGTAATTGCTCTGGCTGTTATGTTTTCTTGGTCACGAAGGTTGAACAAATTATAAGCAACAATGGAGAGCGCAACTTGGTATAGTATTTAGTCTCTGCAATACATTTTTTTCCCTTTAAGCAAGTTCCCTGGTAAGGGGGTGTGGGATGTATTTTCCAACATGTGCGAATCGGCCAGTCTTCATGTTCATGTGTGCTGGATTTCAATCCTTATGCGGAAGCTCTACATATGCAAGGTTAGCACGGCTAGTTAGGCTAGTGCCTTCCTGTCGTGCAACATAAAATAGTTTATAGCCAAACAAACTAGTGTATGTATTGATAGCCAGTAGTATTTCTTAAGTTGAATGCAGGTTTATTTCTAAATAGTCTTTAATTACTGTTTTTGAGCTTTGCAGGTACGGCTCATAACTGACAAGGTAACACATAAGCCTAGAGGATATGCATTTGTAGAGTATGCACACACTCGTGACATGAAAAGTAAGTTTACTTGTCATTCAAACTCAATTAGACTTGCCTGGCTTGTTGATGCCTGACCCATTTCATGCCCTTGGTTGTCATCAGGTGCTTACAAGCAAGCTGATGGGAGAAAAGTGGATAATAAGAGGGTGCTTGTTGACGTAGAGCGTGGTAGAACTGTTCCAAATTGGCGTCCTAGGAGATTGGGTGGTGGACTTGGATCAAGCAGGATTGGTGGTGAAGATGCTGCCCAGAAGCATTCTGCTAGGTACATTAATTTTCTTGTTTTGGTCACTTGAAGAATACTTAATTCTTACTGATATACGAACTGATATGGTTGCTCCAGTTAAGAAATGTTTTATATGTTGCTGAATTTTCCTATTTGTTACTGCATTTCTCTCTATACTGTCTGATATACCTTTATGTCTTGACGATCTATAGTGAGTTTGACATTGTTTATCCACGCTGATGTTTGATACTGTATTATTGTCAATATAAAATGCGGTATTATAGTAACCTTGGTTCTGTTTCTGTGTATAGCTGGTGGTGCAGAACATTTTGGGGGCTTTAGTCTATTATTGATGTTGTTCGTATTTTACATCATGTATTTAGTGTCTTCTGCTAATATGTTTTGGTTATCACTTACCAGAGAGCAACAGAACGCTGCTGGGCGCCCCAGGTCAGAAGAGCCTAGGAGGGATGATCGTCCTGCAGATCGGTAAGCCCTTTATATCCTTAATTAATATTATATTTACTCAGTGTTACCTTGATGCTTATATTATATGCTTCAGTGACAAATTACTTTTGTTGCAGGGATCGTGAGAAATCTCGTGATAGGGTACGGGAAAGAGATCGTGATGAGAAAACTCGTGAACGCTCACATGACAGGACTCGTGATCGTGATCCAAGGGAAGATAGACACCACCATAGAGATCGTGAGAGAACTCGTGATAGGGACCGAGATCGGGACCAGGAGAGAGACCGTGGGCGTGACCGCCGTGATAGGGACAGGCATAAGGATCATGGCCGGGATAGAGACCAGGACAGAGACAGGAAACGCGAGCGCTCTCATGGCAGGGGCAGAGACCGTGACAGAGATTATGAGCGTGAAAGTCACGAACAGGACCCTGGCAGGGACCGAGATTACAAGCGTGCGCGCCATGAACATGAACGTGGTCACTTGCAGGAGAGTGATGCTGATTATGGTAATGGTGAGCCTGGCTATAACCAGCACGAGCACCACAGAAGTCATGAACAGTATGCTTATGGCCTAGATGGACATGAGCGCTCAAAGCGACATGAGCATTACCGTGATGATTCACACAGTAAAATGGCAACCAACCATCAGGGGCAACCTGAAAATGCAGAACCTGCAGTCCCTGAGGAGGGTGAGGCATATGAAGAAGGGGACTACCAGCATATCCAAGCGGGTGAATACAGGAACTGAAAACTTGATAGCTGTGGTGAGGCTTGTCAACGTAGTAATATTCACATCATTTCAGCTGTTCCCGGTGGTTCTCTCGTTGCCTAGGAGGCAGAAACATTTTCTTGTTGGCACTTGCAGTGTTAGCCTACTTATTTGGGTGTGTTTTGTTTGTTGTATGTTATTTGTAATAATTTGCTGGATAATGCTTGTTGTTTATGTGTACGTCACTTGTTAGGGATGTTATGTAATTTTGAACCCAATGGCCAATCAATGTGAACCTGTTACTTACCTAATGTGCTCCAGTTTATGCTTTTTTTATTGGTTTTGACAGTTTTTGTTATGAAGTGGACTGGATCTAGTTAGCTAGGAGTTTTTACTGTTATTATTATTATTTTTGCTGTTGGGCCTTTTTTTTTAGTTTGTAGAATGCCAAACGGAGCTTATGAAGTTTGTTACGGATCAGCCGGACAGAATCGCTGGCTACACCTTCAACTGTGAAGGTAGTAGCACCACCCAGCCGCAGCTCGAGGCTCGTGAACGCCTGAATGGCACCGAGTGACATTTCGTAGTTTCAGTTAAACTAGTGCTAAATCGGCAATTGGTGCTTACTGTCATTCCCTAGGAGTAGCAAAAACGTGGCTACATGAAAATGCTAAGATTGACGAACTTGCCACACGAGCCTAGTGGTTGACATGTCAAAATATGGGAGCTCGTGCCGAATCTAGAACTTGTACTATGTGGTCGGTGCTACTACCTAACGATCATAGCAATCGGAATTTGCTTCAGAAACAATATCTTAAGAGCAGCACCTCTTGTACTATGTGGTTGGTGCTAGTACATAACGAATATTACCATCCGAATTTACTTCACAAACAACATCTTAAGAGCAGTGCTAGACACATGCAAGCCTTCAAATCGGATACCCTTCCCGTCCATCTCCATTTGATGTTTGCTTTCCCCTCCCCTTCCTCCTCCCTCCCCCGCCCCCGCGCAGCACCCGACATCGATCGATGGGCGTGCTTAGCCATGGTTGAAATGGAGCCTTTGCGTCCGCCCTTTGATTCTAGCATTGGGTGCATCATCCCGTTATCCTTGCCGTCGACACAACGGTACGACGAGCACCGACAAATGACGACGCACCACCCGCTACAGATGCCTACATGGAGGACTACTAGCGCCCCTTCGGCAACTGCAAGGGGAAAGGGCCCGACAAGAAAATGACGATGTCCGCTGAGGGAGTCCGGCATTAAGGGGTCCTCGGACTGCCCGCCTATTTCTCATGGCCCGGACTCATGGGCCGCACGCTAAGGATTGGATTGATCGAAGGGCCCGTCACCATGGAGGAGACCTCAGGAGCCGTGGCGTGTCTTTCAAGTTTGAGATAGTAGATTAGGCATGTTTTTTCGTTCCGGTGGGCAATCGACTATGTGTAAGCGAGAGGGTTTTAGATTGTAGGACAGAGAAACTCATCTAGGGTTTTAGCTATCTGATCTCGAGGTAGATCAACTCTGTAACCTTCATATCATCAATATAATCGAGCAGGGCATAGGGTTTTACCTCTATAGGAGGGCCCGAACCTGGGTAAACATCGTCTCCTTCGTCCCCTTGTTACCATCGATCCTAGACCCCAGGTGCTTTCATTGAGAGTTCCACTGTGATCGCCAAAGGAATCGATGGCTCGCCTTGTCATAAGCAATGAGATCTGCAGCCAGGATGTCCTCATCCCTGATCAGATCTTCGCAGGCGGCGACATCTTGTCACGTGTCTACCCGACTAACCATCTTGGCCAGATCGGAAGCTTCTTCCCCGATCAAGAAATCAGATTTAGAACCCTAGAGTTCATCGCTGATTCACGGGGAGAGCTTGTCTTGATGAAACCCTCAGCTCTCATGGAGGAGCCCATAGATCTCGGCGCCTCAACGCCAGGAACATCGGGCCCCACCTCTGAGGTGGCCTTCACCCTCGGGCTGTCAAGAACGCCCAACCCAGTCATTGTGCCTGGATCCGCCGTGGCCGAACATAACCTGGATTCACTATCAAGTGACTCTAGAACCACGACACTGCGGATCGACCCAGTGCGCTTTGGCGACACGCGCCCCACCAACGCCTCGTCCCTAAACGAGCTATTTGATCGGATTCAATCCATGGGCATGACTGACGACCAGACCCCGGTCTATGACCGGATCGGGCTTAAACCCGATGATAGGGAGATTCGCACCCCCTCGATCACTCACCTAGTCGCCACCGTCGAGTGTACGGCTGGAGGCTCGTCCCCCAACGACTGGAATTAAAGACGGTTTATATCCCAATTTCCGATCATCAAGACCTCGCTTGTAACCCAGACTCTGGAGTTTGCTCCGAAAATAGTTCAGGATCGATCCCCGATCTAGCATGCAACTCGAAACCCGTGATTCCAGACTCACATCGTGGTGCGGAACCAAAGTTTTTCCCACCCACCACCCAAGTCGAGAACTCAAGCATCACAGGAGAGTCCAAGTCTTCGGACTTACAGGATGTTAAACAATTACCAGGGGAGTCAGTTCATCATTTTTGGGCTAGACTCCTCCTCGTTAGAGACAGAGTACGAGGTTCTATTGACCAGGAGATAATGGTAACCTTCAGTCGCAATTTTCATGACGAAGGGATCCTCAAAACATTCGCGACTTCACCGAGCTATCGGACCTGGTAAAGAAATACTGTGCCATGGAGAGCACCTGGCAAGCCGAACGACTACTTTCGGAACCAATCTTTACCGAATACCCTAGAGGAGATCGAAAAAAGCGGATACCTTCGAAGTGGCTAGCCGAACACGAACCCGTCAAAAAGAGAAATAGACCCCCTATGGGGGTCAGAACTGTCCTTGACGGACTATTGGACAAGCTATGCTCTATACATTCTGTATTGCTGAACACAAGCCCGACTCATAGCCTCAGAGCTTGCTGGGTCATCAGGCAGGTCGCAAAAAGTGGTGAAGCCATCCTTGAGGCACTACCGCCGAACAGGCGCTCCACAACATCACCAGAATACAACACTGAAGTCCTGACGATCTTTGAAACGTTCCCCTCTAGGAATAGGAGGAAAAGAGCTCTTAGAGAACTCAATCAGGTTACCATGTGGCGGCAACAAGTTCATGAGCAGACATACCCATCACCTTCGGAGATACTGACCAACCAACCATCCGTCCCGGTCATACACCGGCCGCACTAGTCCTAAACCCCATCGTCGATGGTTTCAGGCTGCAGAAGGTGTTAATGGATGGTGGTAGTGGTTTAAACCTCATCTACAAAGACACCCTAAAAAATGCAGTTCAACCGATCTCGCATCGAGCATAGCAACACAACCTTCTAGGGGATCATCCCTCGAAAAGAGGCGCGTTGTTCAGGACATATCACCCTAGACATAGTGTTCGGCACGTCCAAAAATACCGATCTGAAGAACTTCTTTTCCATATCGTGCCCTTCCCTAGTGGCTACCATGCCCTGTTCGGGTGTGACACCTTCACAAAATTACAGGCTATACCACATTATGACTATATGAAGCTCAAGATGCCAGGCCCAAACAGGGTAATCACAATCACTAGTGATCTGAAAATAGCCCTTCGAGCTGAGAACAAAACAGAAGCGCTCGCCCTCGAGGCACTAGCTGAGACCTTTGCTGCAGAGGAATTGACCGCACTCCGGTCAACAGTGGACAAGGACGATGTGATCCTTAGCAAAAGGCCCAAACCCACGTCCTTTAAACCCGTAGAAGAAATTGTTAAATTTCAGGTACACCCAACGGACCCCAATAAGACAACGTCCATCGGAGCTCAACTGGACCCCATGGCGGATGAGGCGCTGCAAGCACTCTTATGAGAAAACTGGGACATTTTTGCCTGGCATCCTTCCGATATGTCAGGAATCCCACGTCGGCTAGCAGAACATAGTCTGAATATAATCGCAGGCTTCAAGCCCGTCAAACAAACTCTACGCCGCTTTTCCGAGCCCAAACAACAATCTATGGGTGAAGAACTAGCCAAATTGCTACATGCCGGATTCATAAGGGAGATCAAGCACCCGAATGGTTGGCAAACCTGGTGATGGTACGGAAGAAAGATAAATTCTGGCGGCCGTGCGTCGACTTTAAAGACCTTAACAAGGCTTGCCCTAAGGACCCTTTCCCCTTACCACACATAGAACAGATTATTGATGCCACAGCCGGACACGACTCATTATGCTTCCTCGATGCTTATTCCGGATACCATCAGATCAAAATGAAGGAACCCGATCAAGCTGCAACTACATTCATCACTCCCTACGGGCCATTCTGCTTCAACACAATGCCTTTCGAGCTAAAAAACGTTGGGGTTACATACCAGCGCATGATCCAGACTTGTCTCTAAAAACAGGCCAGTAAAATAGTCGAGGCATACATGGATGACGTGGGAATTAAAACCAAACACGTTAGCCAGTTGATTGACGAACTAAGGCAAACCTTTGCCAACCTACGCGAGTACGATATACCACTCAATCTGGAGAAATGTGTCTTCGGAGTTCCCGCTGGTAAACTTCTCGGATTCATTGTTTCCCATAGAGGAATAGAAGCGAATCCGGCTAAGATCAGCGCCCTATCGGAACTTGCAATTCCCACAGAGCTAATGCACGTCCAAAAGTTGGTGGGTTGCATGGAAGCGTTAAGCCGCTTTATTTCCCGTCTCGGTGAAAACGCTTTACCACTCTACAAGTTGTTGAAACGGATCAACAATTTTGAGTGGATCGACAAAGCAGCGGCTGTGTTAGAGGAAATTAAAACACTTTTGGCCAGCAACCCCATACTCACAGCACCAGGTGCCGGTGAACCAATGTTATTGTACATATCGGCCACCAACCAAGTGGTTACCGCAGTGCTCGTCGTCGAACGAGAGGAGGAGGGTCAAAAATTACGGATATAGAAGCTGGTCTACTATGTGTCAGAAGTGCTAACGCAATGCAAGTCCAGATAGACGCATTACCAGAAGATAGCCTATACAGTATTTATGGCATCACGGAAACTAAGACACTACTTTCAAGAGTGATCGGTCACGGTGGCATCCAAAGTACCCCTGAACGATATAATCAATAACAGAGACGCCACCGTCCGCATAGCCAAATGGGCCATTGAACTCCTTCCTTTCGAAATCACTTATAAGCCACGACAAGCTATTAAATCTTAGGTGTTGGCATATTTCTTTGCTGAATGGACAGAGGATGAGCTCCCCAGGGAATATAGTACATACTCCCATTGGACGATGTACTTCGACGGATCCAAAACATTGGCCGGTCTGGGGGCTGGAGTTATTCTCACATCCCCCACAGGCGATAACGTTCGATACGCCTTGCAAATCATGTATGCCGATTCTAACAATGCAGCCGAATACGAAGCACTTTTGCATGGTCTTCGGATGGTAGCTTCAATGGGCATACAACGACTGGAGGTACGAGGAGACTCGAACTTGGCCATCTCCCAAATCAACGGCGAATTCGATGCCAAAACCCCGACGATGGTAGCATATAGAAACACCATCCTTAAAATATCCGCACAGTTCGAGGGGCTGGAATTCCATCATGTCACTAGAGACAACAACTAGGCCGCTAACATACTGGCCCGCATGGGGGCCAAATGCGACCCTGTCCCAAAAATCACTTTCCTAGAACGGCTCTTCAAGTCATCGGTGGTTTGGCAGGACGATAATAAGGGCGTCGGATCCATCGGTGCGGAAGAAGTTGTTCCCCCTATAAATGAACCAGACGACCAAATTATCGGCAGCTCCGTAATGGACGAAACGCCTTCAACTCATGAGGTCATGGAAGTAATCGCACCATGGACCGATCCCTTCCTCGCTTACCTTCTTCGCAAAGAACTCCCCGACGATCAGACAGAAGCACGACACATAATTCGGTGATCCAAGGACTATAAAGTCCACGAGGGTGAGTTATAAAACAAAAGCACCACCAGAGTACTCTAGCAGTGCATATCCGAGGAAGAAGGAAGGCAGATCTTGGTCGAAGTCCACACAGGAATGGGCGGCCATCACGCCGCGGCAAGGGCCTTAGTAAGCAAGGCCTTTCGGGATGGTTTCTTCTGGCCCACCGCTCGAGCGGATGCCCAGTCACTTGTCTAGCATTGTGTGGGATGTCAACTTTTTGCAAATCAAAGTCACATGCCCCCAACAACTTTTCAAAATATTCCGATTACCTGGACTTTCGCGGTCTGGGGTCTGGATATGGCCGGACCACTTAGGGGGGGGGGACCAAGAAGAATAAATATCTACTGGTCATGGTTGACAAGTTCACCAAATTAACCGAAGCAAAACCTGTCGAATCAGCCAAGTCCAGACCAGTCATTGACTTTATATCCAGCGTGGTACACCATTACGGCGTCCTGCACAGTATAATAATGGACAATGGATCCAACTTCACCACCCAAGAGGTAAAAGACTGGTGCACAAAAATGGGCATCAAGCTCGATTACGCGTCGGTGTATCACCCGCAGACCAATGGACAAGTCGAACGGGCCAACGGCCTCATCATGAGTGGTATTAAACCACGTCTAGTCCGATCTCTTCATGAGTCCGACTGCCATTGGGTAGTGGAGCTTGACTCCGTTCTGTGGGGCCTGCGTACCACCCCGAATCGATCAATGAGATACACACCGTTCTTCATGGTCTACAAGGTATAAGTAGTCCTTCCTTATGATATTATTCACGACGCACCAAGGGTGCGCATGTACGAAGAAAAGGAGGCCGAGTTAGATCGGCAGGACGACTTGGACGCCTTAGAAGGAGAGCACGACATAGCTCGGCTCGTTCTATATTTTATCAACAGTAGGCCCGACGTTACCGGAGCAGGAAGGTCAGGGCAAAATCGTATAATGTGGGTGAACTCGTCTTACGACTCCCGGAGAAGCAGAAGCATAAACTCAATCCCAAATGGGAGGGCCCCTTCATAATTGACGAAGTACTCGCAGGAGGGGCTTACCGTCTTCGAAACCCGCCGAATAAACGCCTCGAACCAAACCCATGGAACGCAACTCGTCGTCGGCGCTTCTATGGCTAGACCGGTGTCGTCATACTTTTTACCCTCGTTTTTATTTTCTTTCTTTTCATTTTCCTTCCCTCCCATCTTGAATTTTGGCAGGTTCGGATTTTCTCTTCCCAAGTCTATGTTCGGCTAAATCAAGCTCGTGTTAAGTTTTTCGGCATACATCCTCCAATGTTAAATCCGAATAAAACACATGGGGGTTTCTTCTCGAAGCCGATGATTATATATTTTAAGCATCTATTCACATTTATTGTGTATGCATGTTTCCTTTGTCGATTTTTAAGCCATTATATGCATCAATTCGAACTAAGATTTTTGCCAAGCTGGGTTGCCTCACTCCTGTGTTTACCCTTTATGTTCCCGATTGTTCGGCTAGAGGTAAAGGGAGAACCTCTACGATTGTTACGACCAGGTTATCTTGATATGTATCTCAGACGGGTGAAGCCAAAAGCTAGCTATCTTCAGCAGAAAATTGGTCGACTACGACAGAAGCAACAAATAAAATTATGGTTGTTATCACCATTCCTCGGGCTTCTTTTCTCACAAAAGGCATTAGTCGCATACTAGCAATATACGTCCTTACTCTCCACGATTTACGTAGCAGCCTAAAGGAAGGTACCGATAGAGGTACTATTTTGTTTGGAAGCTGTTTCTTATGCTAAGCAGTAATATAACATATCTCCATGTGCACCTTTTGTCTGTTCACACCAAATGGCCGGATTGCCTGGTTCCTCGAAAGAATTCCCTCTTATCGAGGGATATTTTTAAGGAACTATAACCATCAACACGTTTTCGGACCAGACGCAGGCACTCCTAAAAGAGCCTACCTGTGGCGTAAAGCTCATCTACATAATCGGCGACTTCTCAAGACCTAGTTTGCAAGGTCCGTTCGCCGAACACTATCACCTATCAAGGTATATCCAAAGGCAGGAGTTACCAAGCGACAAGGTATATCGAAGACGTTTAGTCAACAATTGAAGACCCCTGGTATAACAACTCCTTTAGGCATTTCTATTTTCTCTTTTTTCGCAGCTGATTCGACAATCCGAGTTATAAGAGGTGGTTGAGGAAATATGAAGTTGCCTGGCGCAAGTACGCCTCAATTGTTTTGTTTTTGGCACATACCAGTTTTTGCCTCCCTCTTCTCGTGAATCTGTTCGGTATGGCTTGAATTCACCGGCTATTAGACCGGGGGATCAACTTCAAACTCAAACCGCTTTAACCATTGTGTGCTCGGCGTCTTGGCGTTCGCTTTATGCGCATCAGTTCCGAACTATGTCTTTGGTCATTAAGTTGGGTTCCCCGGCTCCTGTGCTTGCTCCTTTATGTTGTGCTCGTTCGGCTAAAAGGGCAAAGGGAGCACCCCTACGATTGTGCTTCCGGATAGTCCGGTGAAGCGCCTCAGGGGAGAAAGCCGATAACGGACTGTCATAGTATGCACGAACTGATCTGTGAATCCCAAGTTAGAAGTATTACACTTCAACCTTCGTAAGCGGTTATTCCGTGTTATACAAAGAATTTGCCCTTTGAGCAAACACTATGATGTCAGCTTCGGCCTCGGCTCGTCCGAACATCCCAAAAACCCCGATGGCTAATCATACGCTTCCCGCAGTCCTTTTCGTGCCCCTTCGGTTAAGTGAAAGAAATAAAGCATAATAGTCCGATTGCCTAGTCTACCGCACTAAATCGCCTTCGGGTTCCTATACTTCGGCTAAGAAACATAGTGCATTGGTATCGACACCCCATGTAGTATCTACGTGGGTGCTGAAGCCGACGGCTTGCATCTTTCAGTATTAAGCAACCATACATGAGTTATAAAGGAAGGCAAAACATATGAGAGCGGATACTATTATCTAAAAATATATCGCAAGTCTTCGGACACATTACAATCCCATTCAAAAATTCTCTTGTCCGAACACTGTGACGTGATCACCCGCGCACTTTCCATGACTCCATCAAAGTATAGCTCAGGGCATCGGTACGACTTCCCGGGTGGTGGCGGGTCGGTGGCAACCTTCATCAGATTGAGCATCGGCCAGTGCACTTTGGCCTGGGCAAGGGCCATCCGGACTCCTTCAATGCAGGAGGAACGCTTGACGGCGTCAAGGCGGGGCGCAACATCAATCAACCGTTGCACCAGGCCGAAGTAGCTACTTGGGAGTTGCTCATCGGGCCATAGGCGGATGCATAAGTCCTTGATGGCCGGCTCCGCCATCCGGTGGATCTCCATCAACTGTTTCAGCTGCTCCACCAGAAGAGGAGGACGCTTGGGGGCTCCGAACTGTGCCCAGAACATCCGAGCTTCGTCTTCCTCTCCCCGCGTGGCAAGCAACTGATTGGCATCCGTGATGCTCTTCTGGAGATCGGTGGCCGCACTTGAGGATCGCCATACCCGGGTCAGCAATTCGAATTTGCTATTCCCGAATATGCACTTTAGGGAGTACGACTTACCATCGGCTATCTCCTTAGCCTGCCAAATCTGTTCCTCGAAGAATCGTCTGTCCATCCGCTCCTTCTAGAGATCGGACCTTAGGGAGGACAGTTCGGCCGAGACCGCCTTGTTCTTCTGCTCCAAGGACTCGCACTTATCGCTAGCATCCTTGAGCTCATCCTATATCTCCGCCACACGAGCCTGGTGTTTATCACTGGTGGCTCGTAGGGCGGAGAGAGCGATGGCTACCTCTTTGGCCACCACCTTCTCCACGACCGCTTCATCTTTGGCATGTTGAAGCTCGGCCTTGAGATTTTCAATCTCTTTCGACGAGGCTACAACACGATTAAAACCTTATATAAATTAAATCTGCATTGACAGAATTTGCGAGAATAGTAAAATTCAAAACAAACTTACCCTGTGCCTCGTCAAATCTCTTGTTGAGGGCTTCCACCTCATCCTCGGCGCGCTGGAGCTTTCGATCTAGCTCGTCCAGTTTGGCGCCGTTTTTGGTCGCCACGGATGACGAGACCTACATCACACATATAATACAAATATCACATTGGCACTTCTTCCTGAACTATAGATGACCCCTAGGCGAGTTTGTTCAACTCACCTAGGGCTCGGGGGCTGCCATGTACACAATCCGACTAAATGAAATCTCAACAAAAACAACGGGCAACTTACTTGAAAGCCTGCAAGGAGACCTTTGAAGGCTTCCTTCAGTCCGTTGTCAATAGACTGGACGCTTTGTAATACCGCACCCATAAGGGTGCGGTGCTCCTCGGGGATGGAGGCACTCGATAGAGCCTCCCCCATGGCCGACCACTCGTTGGTCGGCGGTGCCTGGGATGATCGGTCTTCCTGATCACTCATCGGGGTTTGGACCGATGCCTCCGGAGGCACTATGCGCTCCGGAGACGTTCTCGGAGGGGACTGATTACCCGCCCATCCGATCTCCTCGATGTCTAGGTAGGGGATCATCCCCTGTTCTTCGGTGGCCGAAGCATTAGCCCCAGCCATGAGGGTATCCTCCGCGCCCCCTGTGTCCGCCTCCATCGGAGTGTGCTAGGACGACACCTCCATGGCATCCTTCATAGCGCCAGGAGTGGGGGGTGCGAGGCATCCCCGCTCTCTGCTAGTTTGGCAGGCAGGGTCTCTCCATCCGATATAACCTCGGTGGGGATGACACGCGGAGGGCTGTTGAACCAACAACCTGCGTATTAGCAAACTCCAAGCCTACTAGCGACAGAAAGAAGGGTTTTCAGATCCTAACCTAGATGGAGGGGGCTTGACCCTGAGGCTCATTCGGGGAACCTCCTCGGCATCTTCGGACGCGGAGCTCGAGTCCGAACTTTCGTCGGACAGGACCATCCGCACTTGTTGCGCCCTCTTCGGGGTAGGAGAGGCTGCCTGCCCTGGGGAGTTTGAGGTTGCCGCTCTCCTCTTGGTGCGGGGGAGATCACCTCCCCCTCGCTCTCGACCTCCTCCTCCTCCTCCTCCTCCTCTTCTTCCTCTTCGGCCTCCTCCTGATTTGAGGAGGCGAGTGTGTCTTCGGAAGCAGCATCAGGCTGATCCCTGATGCGGATACCAACCTGACCTGGTTTCTTCTTCTTCTTCTCCTTCTTTGTGGGAGGCTTGTAAGGCTTCTCCACGAGTATCTTGGCCAACAGCCCGGCCCTCTCGTCTTTGGGATGAGGAGCCGGACTGCAGATGTTGGTGGCTTCTTCAGCCTTTTCTGCATAGACATGTTGGACAGAGGGTTATGGGCCTTCTAAGTAATAAAACCAAATAAGCTGGGATGTGGTGTACCTTGGAGTCCGGCTTGGCGGCGTGGAGGCCCTTGTCTTCCCCCTCGGCTGGTCAGCTCTTCATCGATTTGAAGAACACCTTCCCCAGCTTCTCCCGCGTAGTGTGGAAGAATTTTCCGACTGTGGGCTCGGCGTCGTGTTTCCGAGCCCACAGTGAGGTGTCTCGGCACTGACATGGGAGGACACCTCTTCGGCACATTACTTGAAACACATCAGCCAGCTTGGTGCCGTCCTCGATCAAGGAACGAATGCACTTTTGAATATCGAAAACCTCCTTGCTTGACCCCCACTCGAGGCCCTTTTCGAGCCATGAAGCTAGCCATGTTGGGGGACCAGATCTGAATGCGACGGCGGGGTGCATACCTTGTTCTTGTGGCTCTGTGATGTAGAACCACTCCTTCTGCCACCCCTTGATGGTGTCGATGAGGGTGCCCGCCGGACAGTCGATGCACGTGAGTTTGCCGATGAAGGCACCACTGCAGTCGGCGTGCTTGCCACCGACACACTTTGACTTGATATTGAAAACCTGCAGCTAGAGCCCAAAGTGTGGCTCGACATGCAGGAATGCCTCGTAGAGGAGGATGAAAGCAGAGAGATGCATGCTGGAGTTCGGAGGAAGGTCGTGGAAGTCGAGGTTGTAGAAGAACATGGGGCCCCTGACGAAGGGGTGTAGCGGAAAGCTTAACTCCCTGATGAAGTGGGGGATGAACACCACCCTCTCTCCTGGCTTGGTGGTGGTGATTGCTTGTCCTTTGTCTGCCGCGTGATGAGTGATATCGGCGGGGAGATAGCCGGCCTTCATGAGGTCGAGGATGTCTTGGTTGCTGACTGTGGAAACTTCCCACCGGCCATTGGAGCCCGCCATTGCTGAGCTCAAAGGCGGGGGTGCAAGAGACCTAGATCTGTGCTCTGGGGGCGCAAGGGAAGAGGAGGCAGAGATGTCGAATGGAGAGCATGACACGCCTCTGGGCTTTTCTTTCTCCTTTTATGAGGTCTGTCCAGGGACGGAGCCAGGATTTTGACATGGGGGGCAAGGTTTCACACTAAGTCTCATGGTCAATCACTACGTTGTAAAACAAATTAGGATCTGGTCTAATGGAGATGCCGTGGTTCAAACATGCCCTTTTTGTGGATAGAAAATTGATAAATGACCTAATCTCATTATGAACTAATAATATTAACTATTACATGGACTGTCCCCTACCCTTCTCTGCATCTCTTGATTGCCCACAACGGAGTCACAGAGAGATTCATTAGCAGGCAAGCGACAAGCGTGACCCTCGATAGCAAATCAAATTAGGGCTAATCTAATGACACGTGAGAGTTCATAGCAAATCTAATGTTTGTAGTTTTTACATGGACTAATCTAATTAGGTCTTGAATCTATTGCTCGAACAAAATAACTTTTCTTCTTGTTTTGTTGCCGCTCATCTGTGCCCCTCGATTAGCACGCGCCAACGGCCGTCCTTTCTCTACTGCTATTGAGGACGATGCGACGGAGCAGTCGAGCGGAGATCGGATAGTAGGCATCACCACAGTGGCAGGCGAAGGGCGTGAAACTGGATCGTGCACCCAACTGGGAAACGAAACGATAGATGTGCATCGTGGGCACGTGGGTGCGTGCTAATTGGCCTCTTTGTCCTTTTTTAGCATAGCCTCTTTGTCTTCTATGATGGGCCACTTGCTAATTTGTTAGTTTGGGCTTCTAGGCTTGTGTGGTAGTGGTACGTACGTGGGTTGATGACTCATCACGCTTCACCAATGACACAGATGGGATAGGGGGCGAACGAGTGACACACAATTAAGTAAGGAGAAAATTAGCGAACAAACTAACCGCTATTAGGGGCCCGACACGATCATTGGGGGGGGGGGTCTAGCCCCCCTCATCCCCCCTTAATTCCGTCACTGGGTCTGTCAATTCGGATCCCCTTGCCGCACCATGATTCTCTCCACTCCTAGAGACGCGCGAGCTATTGTGGGCGTATAATTAACTACATCCCGTATAAAACGGGACACGATCCGAGAGATCATGTGGATGGAGCGGCCTCGAGCTGGGCTGTGACCTTTCGTCAGAAAGATCGCCGAGACACATTACCTTTTTCCTGACGCTTGGCCTTCAAAAGCCGAATTATCTCACAGAGTTCGGACGTGCCATAATGCGGAAGAATTATTTGACATCGGAGGCTGAACTATGGTTCGGCGGAAGGAACTCACCTCGCAAGCCGAAGACTCTGTTCGCAAAGCAATTGGAGCTGAAGAGTCTTGGCGTTGGAGGCAAGTTCGGGGGCTACTGAGGGAGTCCTGTATTAGGGGGTCCTTGGATAGCCGACCTATTGTATAGGCCGAACTGTATGGGCCACTCGCCAAACACCAGATGACGTAAAGGCCCAGTTACCAGGATGGAGGCTTCGATGCATGTTTATCTCTTCGGCATATAACCGACCATGTGTAAACCCTAGGCCTCCTCGGCATCTATATAAGCCAGAGGGTTTTAGGGTATAGAGACAGGACAACTCATCTAAGGTTAGACATACAATCTCGAGGTAGATCAACTCTGTAACCTCTTACACCATCAATACAATCAAGCAGGACGTAGGGTATTACCTTCATAGGAGGGCCCGAACCTGGGTAAACTCGTGTCCCCTTCGTCTCCTGTTACCATTGATCCTAGTCTCACAGTTCGGGACCCCCTACCCGAGATCCGCCGGTTTTGACACCGACAGCTCCCCCGGTAGGATCCAATCTCTTCTTCAGGCCGCCCGGTTAGGAGAGCTATACATGAGACAAGGCATGTCCATTACACTTCATGTATGAGAGGTACCCTTCGACATTATAATCACGCTTACCGAACATGCCCCTTTGTAATTTCTGGTTCTTTTCTTGGGTCTGAGCCAATTGAGTCTTTAAACTCTCAATTTCTTCAGCCTACTGCTTGTTTTCTGCTTGGAGGCATTTCTTCTCCTCAAGGTTTCGTTGCAATGAAAGGCAACCGGTCTCATGCTGGGACTCAGCGTACCTCTGATATTCTCGGGCTGCATCTAAATCTTTTTGCAACTACCCTATAGACTCAGCTGCTACAAAGTACCCTCGCATCAACACAGGACTATATACTAAGATCGGCAGAATAGATATACTTACCATGTGCCTCCCGGGTAAAATTCCTCACTTGTTCAAGTTCGGCCTTCACGGCTTCCACCTGTGTTCGACTCGCCTCCAATTCATTGGCCAATTGCTGATTCTTCTGCCTTGAGGCCTACATCACCAATAAAGCAATATGTGGATCCTTAATTCGACCGTCCTGACCAATTCAAGCTCAGGGGCTACTGGGTTTACATGTTTGTCTGGATTCTTAAAACCAACCACTCACCTTCAGGCTGGACAATATTAGTTTCATGGATTCCCCAAGCCCAGCTCAGGTAACTCCGATGTGCGCGTCAGCCGATCATAGAGCATTGAGCTCTTGTTCGGAAAACGTCGGGTGGCGCAGGGTTTCTTGTCGCCCCCAATGGTTCATCGCATTCACTACCTCAGATTTAATGATTGATACCGCATCCCTGGAATCTTCAGGGGCTTGGTTAACCACAGGGGCCTCCGTAGCAGGTTCAACATGAGCAGAAGACCATGATTCATGAGTGTTGCCAGGCACCCCGGCAACATTCTCGACAGAAGATGGTTGTACCCGTTTCCTGAGTATTTCGACATGAGATCTTCTGTGAGATCCTATCGATCATGATAACAATAAATTAAGCGGCTGAACGAAGTATCTTTTGGTTGAACGAGTGGTCGGGGTCGTCCCCACAACCAGCTCACATGAAGGATTCCTGTTGATGCCCAGTCTGAGCATTGCTGTCATGGTCGACATTCGTCACGAGGACCGACGACGCTTGGGAGCAGAAGCCGATGCATTCGGGTCGATGGAGGACGCTTGCCTTTTATGAGAAACATTTTTCTTCTTTCCTGTAATAGGGGAAGACAGGGATCCTGGGTGGTCGGCTATGATAGCCACCTTGGAACGATCAAGGCTCTCTTGGTAAAAGACCCCGTCTTCAAACTTGATTGATAGCTCCAGATCGTCATCACAAGAATAGTTCTCTGGTTGGGGGGGCCGGACAGTTGACTGTCTCGACAAAGCTCCTCCATTCCTATTTTCACAGGATAAAAGCTTCGGTCAAAAGGGGCAAATAACAAATTCGAACTCAGGTCACAAAGTCTAAAGGCTTACCCATTCGATGGGGTTGTATCTCAAGTAGCCTTCCTTGACCGGTAGCCGAACAAAGTCTTCTTTTCCCCCTTTGAATAGGTCGGCAAGTGCGGCTGCCAATGCCGCTTGATTGGTAGGGCCCAGCCATCAGGAGCGAGTGGTGTCACTTGTTCCGTTGTAACGCCACAAAGGGTGTATCCTTTGCGCAAGATGTTGAATGCATCGGGTGATGGCGGCAGCCATCACATCAATCATGGTCAGCTTGTGATGAGCCAGTAGCCTTACGTGGGTAGCCAAGAGTTGCACTTCGGCACCATCCTCTTGGGATGAGCTCTTAGGTCGCCAGTTGTACCTTTTCATCAAAGGGGCGTCAGGGTATTCGGGCAAACCCCTTCGAGCTGGATTGAATAGGGGAACGTCTTCAATATAGAACTATTCCGAGGACCATTCTTCGGACTCCTTCGGTGTCCCCACTGGATACCTTGTCCCATCTATAAGACATACTTCGACTGCTCCGACTTCCCGAATTGTCTCAACCCGAGTGCAGGGGACGAGGTAGAAGTACTTCCTCCATAACCCAAAGTGTGCCTCGCAGCCCAGAAACATGTCGCAGAGGGCAACAAAGCCAGAGATATGCAGGATAGATCCGGGGATGAGATGATGGAGTTGGATCTCGTAGAACTCCAATAATCCTCTCAGGAAAGGATGAATGGGGAACCCTAGGCCCCGTAGGAGGAAAGGCACGAAGCATACCCGCTCTCCCTTGTGGGGATTAGGGAATTTCTCCACGAAGGCTTCATTGTCAAAAGAAGTCAAACCGACGCGGGTAGCAGCTAGATCCGAGGAAGGAAGATAACCTTGGATCTCGAGGTCGCGCAGCCAAAGGAGCGATACGGAGCAACTTTCCCTGTCCCCAGGACGAGAGCCGTAAGGACGCGAGGAAGGGCTAGGGACGCTCGCCATATTTTTGTGATGATCTCTTGCTTGAAGTTTGTTCTGACGGGAAGAAGAGGAATATGTGGCCCAGACCATGATTCATTTTGTTTAAATGGGTGGTGCCTCCTTTGTGGGAAGGGTAGTCTTGTAAAAATCTACCGGACTACTCGCCTCCCCACGGTGCACAAGGATCGAGAAGCGCTAAAAGGTACTACAATGGGTCCCGCAAGTTATCAACGTTTGAGGATTCACCGATGACGGGATGGTTGCTGAACAAGAAGGGATAGAGGGACTCACCTAGCAAGATGAAGACTTCGATGCAGAATTGTCCAGATAATATACCTCGACATTGGAGGCTAGTCCGGGGGCTACTAAGGGAGTCCGGGATTAAGGGGTCCTCGGACTACTGGCTTATTTCTCATGGGCCGGACACATGGGCCGCATGCTGAGGATTGGATTGATCGAAGGCCCTGTCGCCATGGAGGAGACATCATGATCCGTGGCATTTCTTTCAAGTTTGAGATAGTAGATTAGGCATGTTTTTCCCCCTCCGGTGGGCAACTGACTATGTGTAACCCTAAGGACCCCTGGCGTCTATATAAGCCAGAGGGTATTAGATTGTAGGACAGAGAAACTCATCTAGGATTTTAGCTATCTGATCTCGAGGTAGATCAACTCTGTAACCTTCATATCATCAATATAATCAAGCAGGACATAGGATTTTACCTCCATAGGAGGGCCCGTACTTGGGTAAACATTGTCTCCTTCGTCCCCTTGTTACCATCGATCTTAGTCTCACAGCTCGGGACCCCCTACCCGAGATTCACCAGTTTTGACACCGACATCCGCCGCCCCTCTCCGTCTATCTAATTTATTTTGTATGTACTTTACTCTGTCCGGTGATGAACTAGCTCTTTTGAGTATGGTTGTAGAAAAACATGCTCCGATCACGTCTATATATGTATGTTGATACACATAGTCAGATTGATTAAATGGATATGGAGAAAAATATTTGAGGAGAACAATTATGGGCGAGAAGAAATAGGGGGTGACCGACCATTTTTCACAGGCGCGACCGGACGCATCCGCGGGCATATATGGTGTCACATTAGACAATCTTGGTTGTAGATGCTCTTACAAACTACTCCCCGTGTCCCGAATAAAGTGACACATGTTCGAAGATGAATAGATCAGATGTTTTTCCACAAAAAAGGGATGCCATTTTGCATAGAAAGTGAATTTTACAATCACATCCTTGACATTTCATAATACACATCGATTGCCTCCTCCAATGATCTCTGCCTCCTCCAACGCACCCTCCCTGTAGCTTTACCTCCTCTAGCGAGTCACCCCACAACTCCACCTCCTCCCGGTTTGCCCTTCCCACATATCCGCCTCCAGAAAGCTCCTTCGCCAAACACTACTCCTTTGCCTAGGTGCCCTCCTTCGTCAGACCAAAGCACCTACAACAACCAAACCAACCGCGAGTTCCTTCAGATCAGCCAGTAGCAGCAGGCACAACAAACCTAGGGACATCAAGAGAAAGCAATCACAACATGCACATAAGGAGGTTGTAGGCACAATGATTGAAGATCAACAATACCAAATTCCAAGCTTCATCCTGATCATCAACACTGATTAAGGATCAAGAATTCCATTCCAAGCTTCATTCAGACTAAGAGATCAACACATGGAATTCCAAGCAAGAGGAGGATGAATGTGCTCGATCTGAACTTTAGTACTCCACAAGAGGATGATGATAGATTACAAGATGAGGATGATCCACAAGAGGATACTAATGATCTACAAGAGGAAGCAACATGTATAATGTGAAATTTGTTGTATTGAGAAAAAAACTAGTTTGAAAATTACAGTGTGTGCACTCCAAAAAATGCCAAAGTGTTATGTGTGTGTGTGTGGAACAAGCTAAGAAACTGGAGTAAACATGCATGTACCTATAGTAAACATGGCATGCAACCAGAGGACTTTCCATTTAAGCAAGTTTGAAGCCGAAACAAACTTTTAGTTTACACGCTTAAACAAATTTAATCAAAGTTTTAGTCAAATTCACACTTGCTTAAACTTATAGCAAATTGAAACTCAAACAAACCGATTCTACTAAAGTTTAAACTTGGCAACAACCGAGTTTATTGAATGTTAAACTTGACAAAAAACCGAGTTTACATATTGAACTTGTGCATAAACAATTTATACTCCATCAAACTGCAAAGTACAGTGACCGAATTTCTACTCAAATTCTGAATAAAAGTGATTGAATTTATAGTTAAATTTTAAATGCTTGAGTACAAACTAAACTTGTGCACAAACAATTTCTACTCAATTTTTATCATAGGAGAATGGTAGGAGTACCCTAGAAACATTTTATAGTACTATAGGAGTATTGTAGTAGGATTAACCATATTACAGTAGGAGAATAAGAGTAACCATATTTGAAAGCAACAATATTTAGCCAAGTGAAACCCTACAACACATGAACCCTACCAGTAGCAACTAGGTCATGATTAGAGTAGTAGCAACTATCTCAATTAGATATCCTAAAACCAATAGAGCACATGAACCCTAGAACATCACATGAACCCTAGAGGACCTAGCACACCACCATATTAGAGAACCCTAGCGCATCAAACGAACCATATTGCTCAACATTTAAAACATCCATTAAAAGGAACAATCATAGCATGGCAAGGAACCAGAGCATGGCCTAACAAGACTTAGAGCAACCATAGGCAAGGAACCAAGGTGGAGATGAGTTCACCATGCCATAGTTATAGCCAATGTCGTACTCAAAGAGCCGATGTGCCGCCTTCCCACAGGCGAGCTACACAACATCACCGCCGACACACCGTCACCACAATTGACCATGCCTCCCCTCCACGGGATCTTGCATCACCACTACTAAATCTTGCATCACCGCCACCAGATTCATGAAAAAAGGTCAAAAATGTTCAACCTTTTCCGCAAATGCATTCTAGGAGGCAGGGATCCAGTGACGGAGTTCGCGAGGAGGAGAGAACTAGTGCCGACGAGGAAGATAAGTGGACAATGCCTAAGAGGGACAGGGGAGTGGGTGAGAAGGGGAGATACGGACAAGGCGATGAGGGAAAATGGACGAGGGGGATGGGGTTGACGGAGGGAAACTACAAGGTATTTTTTTATAGATTTATCAACCATGTCACTTAATTTGGGATGAAGGGAGTAGAAAGTAGATGCTTGGCATGATAAAAAAACCCTATTTGTTGACAAGGAGGATTACCCCCAACGTCTGCATCAAGTGTTGCGGACAACCATTTTTACTATATTATTCAACAAAACCTAACAAACAAATACATGGATCAACCCAAAGCCACTTGCGTGGCAACCACTGTAGCTACACCTACAAGCTTCACATCAACACACACCATCTCATCTTGTGGCCTCATAGAGCCGCCCAATGGAAAGTTGAGAGCACCAACCTGTCTAGCAGACCCTCTACACGCATTGCATGTGCACACTCTAGAATCATCCGCCACGATCTTCCATCATACCATCTTCAGAAGAGACCAACACATTCACTTTCCCATGCCATCATGCCGTCGACGCCAGACAATGCCACCCTCCTGCGCACGTTCATCGACATGCGTTCGTCGCCAAGACCCTGATGCACCATGCCGTCGAGACCCGTCGTCGTCAATACGGTACAAGTAACACCCCTCCAACTACCACCTTATCCAAAATGATGTCCCCGGGAGGGAGAACAACACCGAGAGTGCCATCATCGCCTAATCTGGGAAACCCAAATCTAGGGTTTCCCCCGGAGTAGCCCGAGTGAAGCCCACAACGCACCTAGCTCCCAAGGCGACTCCTTCAAGAAGGAGAGGTGCTAAGAGCATTGCCATTGACCAACAAAGTAGGGTTTTCACGCGGGGGGCTAAGAAGGAAGGAAGGCGGGATGAGCAGACCTTAATGACGCATCCAAGGAGGGAAGCGGCTCCCAGGGCATCGTCTCCATAGAAAATGACATGGCCAGCCCAAAACTCCTCCGAATCTAGGATTCTCGCATCCAACACCCCAACCAATGAAACAATAGAGATGTGATCCATATCCGATGGGGAGGAGCTTGCCGAACAAAGTTGAGGGAAGAGATGACCAGACCAGTCACCAATGGTTGCTGCGGCAACATCGTGCCATGGCCTGCGTCCACCATAGATCTCGCCGTCCGCATGATCGAGAACTCCGGTCCACCCCATGGCCACGCTGCGTGGGGGCTGGTGGTGCCGTTCCAGTGAGGTATGCCACCCCAGAGAACGATGTCCTCCGCGCATGAGGCAGAGCAGCCCAAACTCCACCGCCACCTTCCTTGGTAGTGCCCCTGGCTTGCCCGGTGTGGGGCGATGTGAGGGTACTGGTTCACACCTGCATGGACAAGAAAATTGTATGTTTTTTGAGAAACTCATGGGAAGAAGGGCTTAGCCATTTGATAACCCACAAGTATAGGAAATCGTTTGTAGCCTTTCTTGGTAACAGTGTGAAACCCAATGAGGAGATTAAGGTAGAGTTAATATTCTCTTAAGTTCTACCGACCGCCGATACAACTCTACGCATACTCAACATTTTGCTTTGCCTAGAACAAGAATAAAACTACCTTGTAGGTGTAATAGGATAAAAATTTCAAGAATAAAACTAGAAGTACTTAGCTAGATAATAAAAGCTAGTTTGTTTTAGTAGAGAGCTTTTTGTAGGACGATGAGAAATATTACCCATAGGTAATTGAATATAACACGATAGATAATTATCATATGCAATGAGGGCGAGGCATACGCTGACATACTTTCCGTACTTGGATCACATGCACTTACTTGGAAATCTAGCAAGCATCCGCAACTACTAAAGACACTTTAGGTAAAACCCAACCATAGTATTAAGTAACAAGTCCTCTTTACTCCCATATGCAACAACCCCCTTACTCAGGTTTACGCTTCTATCACTCCCGCAACCCACTCTTAGCGAATTATGAGCGTTTTGCAACACCCTACAACGGTAATCCCACATGCTTGCGCAAGACGAAGGGTACCATAGGGAAACATCATATCAACAGACAACTCATATCAATCACACCATACCATAGTTAACCCGTATGACAAAAATGATCTACTCAAACATCATAGGATGGCCACACATCGTCGGGTAATAATATATAGCATTAAGCACCGTATCCAAGTAGAGATTATAGCGGGGGAGAGATATATTACAACACTGTAAGTAGAGGGAGAGAGTTGGTGGTGACGATGGCAAAGTTGTTGGTGTAGATCGCCGCCCTGATGGTTTCTTCGGTGGCACTCCGGGGCCACCGGAAGAGAGGGGGAGAGAGCCCCATCCTCCTTCCTTTGCCTCCCCCTAGATGAGAGGAGGGTTTCCTTTGTAGTCTTTGGCTACCATGGCCCCCGAGGGGCGGGAGCCCCTCTAGATCGGATGTCTCTTAGTGTTTGTCTTCTGTCTTTTTGTGTTTTTTGTTTTCTGGCCCATCACCGTTTCTTAAATATCCAGAGATCCGTAACTCCGATTTGGCTGAAATTTTGAGAGAATTTTAGTATGGATATTAGCTTCCTTGCGCCTGAAGGAGAGTCCCAATTGACATATGAGGGAGTCATAAGCTCAAGAGCGTGCCCTGCGAGATCGTGACTCTCCCAAACATCGCCTGTAATTGATTCTTTTTATAAAAAATATATATTCCAAAATAAATCTCCATAATTTCTTTATCGTGTTTGGACTTTGTTTGATATGGATTTTCTGCAAAACAAAAAACATGCAACAAACATGAACTAGCACTGGATCAATATGTTAGTCTAATAAAATCATATAAATTGTTGCCAAAAATATGTGAAAGTTGTAAAATAATGGCATGAAACATTCAAAAATTATAGATATGTTGGAGACGTATCACTATTCGCCTCTCTTCTCACCAGTTGTCCCATATTCTTAGCTGCAACAGCTCCGTGGATAACAATAGTACACAAGGTTAGTCAGTCGTTCCCTCGTGTGAGGTCATTAGAGTCTGCCAGAAGAATGCTTATGCTATAGAACACGTGACGAGTAGATAACGTTGTTCTGACATTGCCTTGTTCTCAGCCTAGCTTGTTGCAAAAATTGTCTGGAGCACGTCGAGATGGTTGCATAACATGGATCTTCCAGAAATGCGGCAAATGTTGATCATAGTCCTATAGTCTGTCGTTGTGTTTGCATTTTACATCAGTACCAATCAGTTGTAAACCTAACATAAAAAAATTCATGTGTAAACGAAACTTTCATACGTAGTGCTCTAGTCCACTGAGTATATATTTTGCGGTAATCAACCAACAGTAAACAAGTCGGGTTCTTCTTAAAAACTTTAGTGCTCCTCCCATTCGGTTTTAGGGAGACGAAAACCTAGCCTCCTTGGTCCCTCATATGGGTGACTCCGGATGCCACCCGACCGCCACCTAAAAATCTCTTCATCGTCGTCCCAACCCACCCGCCACCGCTGGAGGAGGCCATCGGTGCCAACAGCGGCGAAGGCTCCCATTCCCATTCTCCATCCCTTTCCCTCCCTCCCCTCCCCATCACCTATGGCTGTCTTCCACCTCTTCCATTTTAAGCGCACACACCGGACCCCCGTCTGCTCACAATTGTCTGAATCAAGCAACGATACAAGGCTAGGGTTGGCCATGGTCGCAATAGCAGGAGGTGAGCGTCAAATCGAGTGGGTGGAGATACACAGATCGAGGAGTTACACAAATCAACGAGAACACGAGGTAGTGCTGAGAGACGTCAGAGATCCACATATCAAGGAGAACTCGAGGCAGTGCTAAGAGACCATCAAGGATCGAGAGAGCGTAAGACACACACACAGAGAGAGAGAGAGAGACGTGAGCAAGAGAGAGCCGAGAGGATCACGGTGGTTGGGTGCGATGAGAAGGAAGATTCATGTGAGACCAATCCGCTTATCCCATGAGCCCAAAGGGGTTGGTTATCATGGATGTCTGTGATCCAAAAACGATAAATGAGGTCCTCACTGACCAACCGCCATTCTTGGCACCAACATGGGATGAGGGAGAGCAGGGTTGTCTCGATCTCACAAAAGGATGCCCGTGCAGCCCGTGGCCACACCAGAATTTACACGCTAGGCTCTGCCTATAGGTCACTCCTCCTCGGTGTGACAACCACACCCTACTGTCAACCCATTTGGAAGATCTGCCCCCCCCACAAACGAAAAAAAATCCCATAGTTGGACTCTCTCAACCACTGCTAGATTGTCGTTCGTCGCACGCGTCATGATCTCTCGCATGACCCCATTTGCAAGCTTTGCAATTAGGATGATGAGCCATTACAACACTTACTCATCGGATGTGTCTCCTCCCACAACGTATGGTACAACACTATGGCTTGGTGCCGCATTACCACATCACCTCTTGACGGCGCTATCAGGTTCTTTGAGTGGTGGGATTCTGCTATCTCCAGTGTGTCAGTGTGCCTTCAGAAGGGGCTCGGTTCAACGATCATCCTCATAAAATGCACCATCAAGAAACACCGCAATGTGGTTCAATGCCACAATGCCCTCCTCCAACAAACTATTCGATGACATCAAACAGGAGGCAATACAATGAGCTAGAGATGATGCCAAAGGGCTCGATAAAATCATTTTGGTAGCCAAAATTTTACGAACGAAGGCGCAACCTCTCTCCCTCTGATCGCTCAGGTGATGTTGGTGTCTCCATATGTGTGTACACCACCAAAAGACACCACCGTTGTAATATCTGCCCCATCTATCAATGGAATGATATGCATCCTTGTGTATTTAAGAAAAAAGGAATGGTGCAAGGGTCATGCCCTTGACAGTGCAAGGTAAAGGCTGCAACGGTCCAAAACATGGTGGTGGTGCATAAGATTCAATCAAGTCAAGTGAGATGAGAAGCATTCTATGGAACTTGATTTGACGTAGAGGATATGGTTGTGCATCGGTGGAAGAGGGACTTCTGACCCAACATATGTAGCTATGGGGATCTTGGAAATGTCGTGGCAACAACATACTAACTTTGATTTGGTGGTGCTTCTCAATTACCCGTTATCTAGCTACGGGGTGAAAACCCTAGGTGCGACCCATGTTGGTTATACCTACCAATGGTGATCCTTTTGCATTGTTACCTTGTTGAAGCATTGCTTGGGTATGTTTGGACCTGCTCTTCATGGTGAAAACCTAGAGTCCGGCTTTCGATGGTGGATCCAGTGATGGCGGCACTTGCATGTCATTTTATTTTTGAAGGCAATGATGTTTAAGAACCTCGTTGTCTTTGTGGTGACAAGAGATCGTTGGTGCAGATATGGTGATTGATGTAGTTTGTCAATCATGTTTTCCTCGGTCAGTGTTTTTTCTTTTCCTCGCCGAGGCTTAAGTTTTTTCTTGTATGACTTCAATATTTGTCGACATGTTTATTTGTGAGTGCGTTGGTGTTGGACATGTGCATCCTAGATAAGGAGAGGATGGGTGTGTACTCATTGTGTTTGTATCTATTTGAGGCTTTGTATTGTGTTTGTGTGTCACACCTTGTGTTCATACCACTTTGCTATATTATAAGTTTATAAAATTTGGACCCATTTAAATTTTTTTTGTGTGCTTGTGCATGATTGGATGGTATAATATTTTCTTGTTTGGTTGACTGTGTTTTATTTCACCAAAATTCTTTTTCTCTCAAGAACTCATCTTCTTGATCCAAACTGTTGGGGGTACCCCCTGGTTATAACTCGACTAAAGGTGTGATCCGGCTTACAACTTGATAGCTCTATGGGTCACCCCATTTTTCGGGTTAAGATAAAGTTGACAAGGAAGAATCAAGGGCTTAGTGATGAGACCCGACAGGAGGCCGACTTGACAAGGAGCCCAATATGCTAGCTTATATGGGCATGCTTAAAGGCCCAGTGTGCAACCCGGTGGAAGGCGGCTTACGGAGAGGCCTGGAGGGCTGGCTCGAGGAGTAGGACTCCAATTAAGGGAAGCAAAACCAGGACTAGGATTCATCTTATAATAGAAGAGAGACTAGTTCTAATCCCACTAGGACTCTATATGTAAGCCTACCCCTTCAACTTATATAAAGAGGGGCAAGTCACCCAAGAGAGGAGGTCAAGTCATTAGAGATAGATAGATTAGAAACCCTCAAGACTAGAGGTAGAGAAATAGAACCCTTGTAATCGAGATCATCATCATCATCAATAGCAATCAAGCAGGACATATGCTTTTACCTCCACCGCGAGGGGCCAAACCTGGGTGAAACTCACGTCTCTCGATTCTGACCAACCCTGTTCAAGCTACCATCTAGTTGAGATGGCCTCACACCTAAGTTTTTCCACGAGGACATCTACTGTTACAAAACCACATCAGTTGGCACCCACCATGGGGCAGAGCACGGTGGTATTAAGTTCTTGAAGGGATTTCTCCAGGGATAGGGAAACTCATAGTTGGCCTGATGAAGAAAAATCGGCTCAGAGGGATCTACGCGTGCCATGGTTTTTTATTTTGATTGGTTCAATCTTCATCAACAAACATCAATAACAAGTAGATGACATGCCGCGCTAGTGATCGGTGCTTGACATCAAGAACATCCCTCACGTGGAGAGTGGAGGGCAGCAAGAACGTCCTTGTTGTGACCATCATCGAGGGTGAGTCGGAAATTATCTCGACGATCCCTTCGGTGAAAAGATGTGAAATCAAGTTTTTTTTATCAGCTGTTAAAATCTCATCACGTTCCGACGGTTGGATCTCCCACACTGAGTCAAACACTGAAGCCTTGTCGGAACCTGACGGAACTCGACACAATCTTAGGAAAATAATTACTAAGGTTGACTAGGATATCAACTATGAAATCATGCGGAATATAATTCCGCACCACTCCTCAAATTTCAGCCAATTCCAATGGCTAGATCCCTGTGAGTGAGTCGCGCACTACAACAAGTTTCAGATCTAGGCGAGTTCGCGAATTGAAACGCAAAATCCAGATATTAACTCCATTGGCCGCATCACTAACATACCAAACAACCCAACACTCCGGCAGCCACAGATCAAGACAAAAGCGTAGCTCAAAAAGTCTGGTCAATTATTATTTGATGCAGACTTCGTATACATATCATCTGTCAACCAAATACATCAGGTGTTATTCACCCAATATTTTATTAGCACATATTAATTTCTTTGAGAATTATTACTTTGCCCTGTGTTATTTTTTATACGCATGCCAATTATTCATTACAAAAGTGGCATTCTATCGCGAATACGGAGCTCACGCCAACATCATTATGTGCCGGTGTCCGTCCATGCCACAAAATGGAAGCGCGGAAACCGCCGCCCCTGCGGCCCAGTCTTCATCAACATGCCAGGATACACCTGCATCAATGTCGGCTTGCATTGTTTAGGCCGACACCCGCCAACCCGACTCATGGGACGCACCGGCTTACACTGCCGCGGCCCGCTCATGCGTCCGTCCCGGCTTACAACGCCTCGGCTGACTCGCGTGTCCACGCTGGCTTACAAACACCGCGGCTGGCCATGCCATGGACAACTCGTGCGTCCACGCCATCTTACAACACCGTGGCCGACTCCCGTGTCCGCATCAAATTACCAGCCAACTCCCGCGTCTACATCAAACCCGCCGGGGCCGCAGCCGCCCGTATGAGCCGCCTAATGGACACACGCAACCCTTCGCCCCCGCGGTTTGGTTTACTCCAACAACTTTGAAAAAAGGGAAATATATATCTATTATCAAAACAACACCCATGTTGGGTTGCCCAATGGATAGGCCCACTGGTTTGCTGTCCTCTGGTCCAGTCTGCTTCAACACATAGAAGGAAACATGAGAGCCAAGACCACAAAGGAACCATCCCTGGAGAAGCTACAATTGGAGCCGGCCACCACTAAGCTAGCAAATCAAAGCCAATAAACAAATAAATAAATAAAATGGCCCTAGAGGATCCAGGAGAGCAAGGTAAAGTGAGAATAGTAAAGAATGGGTCAAGAGGCATATGAACTCAATTTGGGCACGACATTTGCCAAGGACATACGATGAGCACCGAGGAGATCATCAACTCGCCGACCTTTGACTTCAATAAATTTCAGCTATCAACCCTACGATGGCTTATGGAATAGGCAAGTATGAAGATTCACAAGCCAAATCCTCAAGTTGACTTAAGACTCGGGGGCTACATAGACATGACTCGACAGATTCAACCTGGTTAAAAAATTCAAGAACCCCGGGTCATTGTAGGGAACATAACCCGGTCCTGAGGGCTGCTGCCTTATCGGAGAAAAATAAAGGTCACCCAAGAAGACTATCTTCAATGATGTATAGTTCAAACATGGGTGTCCTGCCTTATTGGTGAAAAATTAAAGGTTGTGAAAGAGGACTAGCTGCCACGATGCGTATTCAAACATAGGTATCCTACCTTATTGGCTCATTAGATTATGATCAATGGAATAAAGCCAACCTATCTGGACACCAGATGTTCTGAGGAGTAGCATTGTCTCCTGTATATCCTATGCTGAGATTTTCCATGATCATAACTCACTTGGGGGATCCCAACTCAATGAGTTAGCCATTAATAATTTCCCTCTTGACTTGGCTACAAGCCATCATAAACAAATTCTAGTTAAACCTTCCTGTCTGCATGATGCTTCTCTAAACAAAGTGACCCCGTGTACTCTCGATAAGTCAATCCTTCATGACCCTGAACTTATCCAGGTTAAAACACCATCTTGAGTCACGTGAGAGCCGTCTTACAGAAAGCAAGGATACTCCATGGGCTATTAAGACAACTTCATTGAAACTTGGTTAAACTTGCCTGTTTGCAAGTTGTTATTCTAACCCCGTGTACTCTCGATAAGTCAATCCATATGGACCCTGAACTTATCTAGGTTAAAACATCGATTGGGTCATGTGAGAGCCGGTTACAGAAAGCGAGAATAAACCAGTGGCTATCATGCTAGTTTCAGTGAAGTAAGACTCGAGCCTCGAGAGCGGGCATTTTTATAATCTGTTATCATATACATACATGATCTTGCATTGCATCATCATACAATACATATCCATATTTGTTTATGTTGCCGAAGGCCGAACTTCAAACCGGGTTACATTGTAACTTCTACAGGAACAAATATATCTTTGATAACCAAAATGGCTGGATCTTCATCATGGTTCATCATAACCAGTATTAAATGATTGGGGTTTTCCAAGCCAACTCAGAAGAAATGACTATTATCGAAGAGCCGGTCTATCACACATTGCTGACCTGGCATATTACGTATTGCTGAGCCGACCTATCACATATAATGCCAGGTCATTTAATTGACTGACTCTTAGATTTTTCAACCTGTTCTCTCTAGTAAACTACAACACTTATGGATTTCTCAAACATATATTCGTTGGGTTGCACCGCAACCACGGTCAGTGATTTAATTTCAAGCACAAAGGCATTATTCCAGGATATTCCATAAAATACCGGGTTACAACCACTGTCAAGGATTTATTCAAATCAGATTAATATCAAATTATGATGGGTTATATTATTCTCATATAGTCCTAAGTCGTTGCAGGCCATACGACTCGACACTTGGGGGCTACATCATATGATGTTTTTTTTCAAAAGGAGAAGTACATGTAAGTCCCGAGTTACTGCATGCAAACGACCTGACACTTGGGGGCTACACTACTCAGATCAATTTTTCGAAAGTCCCAAGTCGCTGCAGGCATGCGAACCGGCATGTGGGGACTACAATATTCAGATATTTAAAAAAATTATAAGGTCCAAATTGAAGATCCGGCCCATCACATATTGATGTGCCGGCCCTTGGGGGCTACACATGTGAAATGCAAGACACTTAGTCTATATCTGGTGACTTAGATGACAACCTGGATTTCTCCAAAGCTATTCAAAACCAAGTTCAATGTCCCAGGTTGTTGCAAGTAAAACAACCGGGCCCTTGGGGGCTACATTGGGTGAAAGTTTTAAGTATAATACAATTACAAGTTCGAGGCTCCTGCAAGCAAGACAACACGACACTTGGGGGCTACACAGTCAAAATATTGTTCTACGCAAAGAACCAAATCATCATAAACTGATAAACTCGAAGCTTGGGGGCTACATGTAATATGGATACATCAAAAAAATAAATAGGAGAACACTTTCAAGCTGTCAACTGTGAGCGAGATTGGTCTCATTTATGATGGAGCCGTAGCATTGTAAGACCGGCTCAACATCACACGGATTTCTTTATCCCCAACAATTTATCAAGTCAACTGAAGTCAAGTTGTTTCGACCCGGAATCATCAACATTCATGACCCAGCATCATCAATGTTCATGACCCGACATCATCAATGTTCATGACCCGCATCCACTATGTCCGATGACCCGACAAGTGACATCGCATCTCAAAAAGCCGGTTCACAACAAATGAATTTATATCCCCAACAGTTTCAGCAAACCCAAAGCACAAGGAGCTGGCCTGACGATTGAAGCATTGTTATGTCCAATATTTTTCCTAGGAAGAAACTGCATCAGCAAGTGGATTTAGAAGCCAACCCGACGATATGGCAAAGAGAGACCCAAATTTTCGAGGAGCTACTTCATTGAAATAAGTCGACCAGTGGAGCAAGCAGATCCCTTAACATATTTGTTATTCATATTTCATGAGCTTACCATAAATAAATTCAAGCTAACGTGGGGGCTAATGTCGGGGATATTCCCCCAGTTATAACTCGACTAAAGGTCTGACCCGGCCTAAAACTTGATAGCTCTATGGTTCGCCCCATTTTTCAGGTTAAGATAAAGATGACAAGGAAGAATCAAGGGCTCAGTGAAGAGACCCGACAGGAGGCCGTCTGGACAAGGATCCCAATATGCTGGCTTGTATGGGCAGGATTAAAGGCCGAGTGTGTAACCCGGTGGAAGGCGGTTTACGGAGAGGCCTGGAGGGCCGGCTCGAGGAGTAGGACTCCAATTAAGGGAAGCAAGACGTGGACTAGGATTCATCTTGTAATAGAAGAGAGACTAGTCCTAATCCTACTGGGACTCTATATGTAAGCCTGCCCCTTCAACTTATATAAAGAGGGGCAAGGCACCCCAAGAGGGGAGGTTAGGTCATTAGAGATAGACAAATTATAAACCCTCAAGACTAGAGGTAATGAAATAGCACCCTTGTAATCCAGATCATCATCATCATCAATAGGAATCAAGCAGGACGTAGGCTTTTACCTCCACCGTGAGGGGCCGAACCTGGGTAAAACTCGCATCTCTCGATTCCAACCAACCCCGTTCAAGCTACCACCTAGTTGCGATGGCCTCACACCTAAGTTCTCTCACGAGGACATCTGCCGTGACAAAACCACGACCCAAACCTTTGACCAATGATCATGCCATGTGTATAGGACCTAAAACTACTTTTATAAAATATCATTTTGGCCAAAAAGCATTTATTCAGTTTAGGTTTTCAAAAACCCATGGGTTGAGGTTTGTACTACAAGTCCTTAAATTAGAGTGAGTGCTTGTCCCTAAAGACTTTATTTGTAACCTACTATATATAAGACTTCCCGAAACCATCAAATATTTTTGTAAATATTATTTTCATATTTTATTTAAATGCTTTTTCTTAAGGCCAGAAATGTTGTTTTATAGGAGACAATTATTTTAATGCTTTCAAAATATTTGAGAAAATTTAGGGAAACACAGTGGACATATATTTTCCATATATAAGAGTTTCAACATATGGCATGTCGAAAATATTGGACAAAACCCTTCAAAACCCTTTCTGCATATTTCAAGTATTTGAAATATTTCTATAAGAAATATTCTCAAATAAATCAAGGAAAATTCTAGCAAGTCACACATGCTATATGTGATGATATTGAAAAGTTTCATCTCCATACCAATTTTTTTGGTTCACCAAAATATCCCAAAACCCTCTGTGTCCAGATCCAAATTTGAGCAACTTTACATTGCCAAGTTTCTCGTTTTGGTCTCAAACTTTGTGAACATGCTCTAATCCCCAAATGATGCCACCATACCAAGTGGAGCATCAAGGAGAGTAGCTTAGCATGACCAGATGTAAAGAAACCCATTTCTATCTATTCCTAGGGTTTAAAAGTTTCCATTGGCAACTTTTCTCAAATGGGCTCAAACCTTGTGACCACTCCCATTTCTACCTCCCATTCGATACTATTAAATCTCATAGCAAGTACAACATTTTATATTAGCCAAACCAGCATCAAACACCTTCTGGTGATTTGTTAAAAACCTTGGTTTTACCACTTAAACTATTCTCCTTCACCCAATATTTTTACCACAACTCCATCCAATCACCCCCTAACCCTAGTAAAAATCCCAAGCCCTTAGCCCAATGATTGGGGGGGGGGTTAAATCCCCATTTTTATCTCTCTGGCTAGCTGAGACAACCCCGTCTCTACCTCTCCTGTTACTTCTACCCCCTCTCCTCACCTCCCATGCATCCTAAGAGCATATCTGAATACCCGAGGAGCTAGTGGACATGAGGGAGCGCGTACATAACACGTAAGCTTGCCGTGGCATGCAATAATCATGCTCTGGAGCGCGCTATAGTGCGCTCCCGCACTATAGCCGCCCCCATCCCAAGGCTCCCGACAACCTCGAGCTCCCCCGCTCGCCAGCAGGGCCACCTCGGTATCTGCAACATGCTACGTGGTCGGCCTCTCCTCCCTCTCTCTCAGGCGATAGTTAGGGCGTGCGTCAACACCGCCCCTCATGGCCAACCGCTGGCCTCGCACGCACACGCTTACCCACTCCCCCTCTTGCTGCCTTTGGCCGTGGACCAGCCCAAGCAACTCCCACGACTTGAAACCGAGCCCTCTGGCCTCGACAGCGACCCCACTGGCGCACCAGCTCACGGTGCATCGCACCGCATCTATAAGAGGCCACCCAGAGACCTTCTCTCTCCCTCCCAATCGTGCGCTTGCACCACCCATTCGACCTCCCGAGCCCCTGTGTTCGGATCGAACCAGGGCTCCGCAGCCTCGGGTCTTCGACGATCTCGAGGTAGACATCCCCTCTGACCCTATTTTTCTTCTCCTTGTTCCCCTCTCACCTCCCTGACGCATTCCCCTACCTCTCTCACATGGATTGCTATAGGAATCATTGATGACGACCACCTCCTATAGCTCTCCACCACGGCCTCCTCATCGTGTGTGACTAGGGCCACTCCGACGACTGCCTCCTCCTCCACCGGAATGATGGGTCGATGCTGGTTCCATTTCCGCCTTTCGCTTGCCCTGCTGTGCCTCGAGTCGTCGCCGGTGATCTTGCCGCCCTTCTGGTCGGGAGGTTGACGATGACCTGGTGGGGCCAGCTCGTCAGCCTCCCACCTGTCTCCTGTCTCCCCTCTCTCTCTGACACCGGGACCCGCCCGTCAGGTTTAAAACATGGCACACGCGGGAGGAACCAGGCCGCCTTGGCTACTTTCCTGGCTGGGCCGGCTTGACCAACCGCTTTTCCAAATAGTCCACAGAATTAAATATTTTCCGAAATCCAATAATTCAATTTCTAAAATCTTATAATATTACAACCTATTTAATGCTGCCACTCGTGCATCACTTTGAAAATAGTTTTTGTACCATTTTATTCAAAACCCCTTTTTAAGGCATTTTTATTTTCGTTAAAAATGTTTTCACCACTTTTGACACTTCAAAACTAGAAACTAGTAATTTTAGTATTTTTAGTTTTAACCCTAGTATTTTACAGAAGTGGTTTGACATTTTTAGGAGTGATTTATTTTCTCTGTTTTTGCCGTGGCCTTATTTTTGCCATTATTATTGCGACGATAGATTGCGTTGTTGATGAAGGGATTGGACCAGAAGATTTCGAAGACCTTGAAGACTTTATTGATCCAGACAAGTAGCCCTTTGACCATGTCTTAGAAACCCTTTTTATAAATGGCATATATCACTTTATTTTTTATGTATTGGCCATGATGCTATGGTGACCATCTTCATGGGTTACCTCCGTTACTTCCTCGTTGATACTCGCATGACATGACTCTAATTTTGCTTAGCTTTGTGTGGGTTGGAAGTATATAGGAAGCTAAAGTAGTTGCTACATGAATGGGACGTGTATTTGAATGGTGATGGAAACAAGTGCTTTCAAATACTTTTTGAAAACCCTGTCGGGTGCCACTAATGCCCGAGGTAGAAGATGTGCTAGGTAACCACTTGAGAAAGAAGTGGTGTATCGAAGCAAGTTATGTGTGTGTGTGTTTTCAAAAACGGATTAGATTTAAGAACTGCTGATCATCCCAACCTTACATGTACAACCACGATACCCCTTATGGGATGACGCTTTGTTGATTACTTGATCGGTACTAGCAGAGATCTTGCTTTACTAGTGGCGGGAGTGATGTGGTCACTCTTGATATGGGGTGGTGCTAGAAAGGACGATCATGGGCTCTTTTCGTAGACACCGGGCAAACGTTGGTCCCTTCATGGATGATACTTGTGATGTACATCATGCGGGATGTGTGCCAATGAGAGGACTCTTTGTTAGTATCTTCAAGGGAAAGGCATTGTTCGGGTACTTACCTTAGGTATGTAATATACCGCGAGTCGTGGCTTGATATATAAGTTTCCCGAGTCTTGTGGGAAAAGTGTGCAACCTGTGTAGAGTGTAAAACTATTCAAATAGCTGTGTCCACAGTCAAGGACAGCTGGGTGGTCCTGCTTAAACTACATCCAATGTTTTACTAAACTTGGTGTGTGTGTGGGTGGGTGGGTGAAAAAGGAATACTTGAACCAAGTCGAATGACTTGGTGAAATGATGATATTAGAGTTGAGATACTCCATTTATGTTGATATCTATAACTTGTTCACATGTACATCTGCAACTACAGAATGCATGCTTTCATAAGTTGATTGATCATGGAATTGCACTCTAAAATTAGCTTTCCGCAACTCTACTTAGTGCTATATCATACATTTTTATACCTTTATCCAAAACATGGGTTGTTTGCCAGTAAATTCAAAGCACTCATTGGCTTGCCACTGTTTATTTAATTCGCCAGGCATGGAAGACTAGGAATATAGTGAAGGTTACATTGTTGACGAACATCAAACTAGGATGCTTCCTAGTCAGAGTGCCTGTAGGGTTAAGCTGATGAGATGGGTTCATGCTATCTTTTAAGATTTCCGTTGCGAATTTGTGTTGGTTGTTTGGCCTTCATGGCCCTATCTATGTAAGACTTGACCTTGATGGTCTTTATTTGTGTTAGACGGTATGTATGGATGTAAGACTCTTGTTTTGTGCTTCTATGTGTTCAGTGAGCATTGATATCTTGTATCACTATACACATGAATTCGGTGATCACGACTGATGAGTCGGGGTCCCCACATTGTGTCTATTTGATGCTTTATTAGTTAATAAAATCCATCCTTTATAAAAACATGAAATATTCTTACACACATACTCAACAACTAAATAAGTTCAGTGATATCACGATTTCAATTACATTATCCTTGAACTGAACATAACTTAGATGGTTAGATTTGTTATGGTGAAATCAACCTACCGGGTGTTCATAGGGATAGGGAGTGTAGACACATGTTCATAGGGATAAATGTATATGCGTTTATGTGAGCATCTATGATTGTACACCGTGTTAAAAATAATAATGTCAGAGGTCAAAACATGGAGCAACAAAAAAACATCTCGACCTTTAGGGCGTTTTTGTTAGGTGATATCTCATTTTTATTGATCCAGTGTTGGAAGAGTGAAAGGTACCCCCACCTATTTCCTCAGAGGTGACCCTGGGTTATCAAACCCACGAGAGGAAGATTCCCTTGAAGGTGATGGTCTCTAGCATGTTTTTTTGTCGAAGTGTCAAATCCAAATTTTGACCAGATCAACAAGCAAATAGTGATTCAAACACTTATAATGAAAAGAGGTAAGGGTATGAGGTCTTAATGCTTACAACCTTGTATTTGCACTAGCATAAAGTAAGATGTTAGTTTGTGCTTGGGAAGTCACCCATCGAGATGTGATTGTTCCATACCAGAGTGGGGGATGTGTCCAAATATCATCCTGACTGACACGAGTCCTGCACCAAGAATTAGTTGTCATACTGAAGGCCCTATCTACCATGAGGGGTTGCCTTGATAATTAAGATAACGAAATAAGACAAGACCATTGGGTCTTTAATGACTAGAACATTCCACGTGTAATGAGTGTAAAAATATCCTACTGAACCCCCAAGGACACTCATTTCACCCTTGTTTAAACCCCTAATGCTCTTGATCCCGAGGAATGCGGGGTCAAAAGGATGCGATCCACGTTACCCTAGTGAACCTTACTGTTACTGGTGTTCAGTAGAACACTTCATAGTCTTCTTGCTCATAGCCTCACCAGTGCTCGATCTCCATGGTCCTGGGTACGTGCAGGGATGAAGATCACGGACAAGACAAGAGACATATTCACGAAACAAATTTCACACATATGGTACGCTATGTCAAAGACTTCCATTGATCCCCTCAACAAATACCTTGGGTTGTAAGGCTCATGCCTCAACCCATTCTTACAAAACTACTCACACATGGAGATCAGATCGCAATAAGAAAACTTGGAAGAACACATCTTGAGATTGATTGATTGCAATATGTCTTACAATGGATGCCTTATGCGATGCATGATTACAATATGAACTAGATGCAAGAGCACTATGGTGGTGGTGGAGATGACTATGGAGATGGAATGGCAGTGGCTAGGGTTTGTGGATGAGGATTAATAGGTTATGCTTGTCGCTCCTGGTGCTTCTTTGTTGATATTTCAATGGGGTCCCCTTTGTAAATGTTGTTCAGGTGGACGACCTGCCTCGAAATTTATGCCAAACGGGTGTTCACACGGGCACGTGGAACACCATATTTCGTTCCATCTTCATGCAAATGCTTCCTATCGATTCTTTCTTCCTCCATTTTCCTTCCTTTCCATTTTCACGTGTGATTTCTCCCCCTTTTAGTACATTCCCCATCGAAAAGCATTAAAGAGAGGATTTGTGGAGTCCTTTGCATTAATTAGTCATTAGTAGAAATATTAGAGCAAAAATCTCTTTATAAATGAAATATCCTCGCTTAAACAAGGGTGAAATGAGTGTAAAAATAATACTCATCAATCCCCCAAGCTTAAATTTTATCGTCGTCGGGCAACATAAAGATAAATCCAAATTATAAGAAACTCAGTTGTGTAAACCAAAATAACAAGAAGGTTTTGGTTCACTTACGATCGATACGCCTAGATAGCCCTCCGCTTCTTGACTTGGAAACATAGCATAGATGTAGCACTGTCATGGTTATAGTCCAAGTGTTAGTGAAGAAAATATAATCAACACAGAATTCTTGATCTACTAGATAAAACAATTTGCAACACTCTATTCTATTTAATCTAGGGAACACTTGCTTTCCTGGAATGCATGAAAGAGTTTTCTTTGGATAGATAGATATAAACATAAGTTAGGGAGTAGAAGAAATGTTGTAAATTCTGATGCTCAAGTGATCATAGGCATAACCAAAATTATTTCCTCCTCTAGGCTCTCAAGAACTTTATTTCAAGCATTGTTTGCTAGAACTTGGATTGTCACGTGAAGGGATTATGCCAAATACGATCATGCATTGTTTTTTGCGGTGGCTTAATGTTTGGGAACTATGAACCTTAGAAATATGTCTCTTTAGAGATCTTTTTGACCAATCCCCTTTATCTACCACATATACACCCATTCAAGAGAAAGACAAATAATATGCGTTTGTAGTGTTGCCACTACATACGTTAACAAACTCATAGACGAAACCTAAACTATTGCTCTTTATGGATAATTCATTGGCTAGCAAAGTCCTCCACATAACATCAAGAAAGGTGACAAAGCCACATTTACACACGTACAAGCGCATATAGTAGCTAGGCCATGTCACCAACAAGGAGTTGAAGCACCATGTAAGAGACACAACACATATTTTTGGGATAATCTCACTCCCCTTTCAACTAAGTCCCTCTAGATAATTTAATCCACTAATGCTATTAATTCCTTTGAAATTATCAGCATGGGGTTGAGTATTTCAAACATCACTTCCACTAAATTTTTCTCACCCCAAGTCTTGAAAGACTTTCTCTTGTGTATAGTTATTCTTGGTTAATATCATTTCATTTCACGACGGTCCCACCGCAAGTCTTAGTTGTCTAATCTAAATAGAACAAAGACTACAAAATTATTCTAGCTACTAGAACAAAACATTTGTCTCAACTATCAAGACTTACTCCCATCTGCACATATCACATATACTACTATTACATCTACTCTAAGTATTTCAAGTGCAAAAGACGGGGTTGTAGGACACACCTTCATGGTTGTGAATTCACACACTTCTCTTCCTTACTCTTGTGTTACTCATTGTCTGGCATAGATCAAGTCATCTAAAAACAAAATGCAAATGAACTCGAAGGTGCTAATAAAGAACACAAGCAAAGCAAAACTTATTTTTTTTGGTTTTTGGGTTTTCAAAACTATTTTGCAACTGAATAATCACAAAGGAAAAATAAAAATAAAAAGCAAAAGCAAATAAAAGCAAAGTGTTGGAACAAACCAACATGAGTGTTTTGAAGCTCCTCGAGCTTAAGTACAACATCATTACAATTTATTCAAATACTGCCACATCTTCATGTAGAACTGGTGATGACCTCCTCCAAGCTTATGATTTTGCAAGCCAAAATAGGCGGGATCATTATGGCAGTTGGTAAGGGGTCCACTCCTAGCTCAAGTTGGAGAAGTTCATGTTCATGTAGGCGGACGTGCCTCGCAGAGATGTGGCGAGGTTGCTCATGTCATCAATAGAGACCTGGAAGCTATTGAGGTCCGCGTAGGTGGTATAGTATTGTTGTGAATACTCTTGGAGTTGATCCTCCTCTTTGTCGGCTACGAGTTGTTCTTCATCTACTTGTTCTGGTTCTGTCCCTTCTTGGTCAAAAGCTGCATCTCCTTCCTTTGCACATAATGCAATTGTCCATTCTCGATGGAGAAACGGTTAGGCATAGGAGTAGGCAACAAGTGTGCCACTCCAAGAACTCTAATGCAATGAAGCCCTTGCGAACTACTACCATTCAGCGCTAGTATGAACATGAATACTACAAAGGGTGTTACAGACAATGTGGCGAAGGTGATTGTAGTTGAGACCAAGAGCATTGGCCAATATGGTCATCACTATTCCACACATGATATCTCCTTATGCATGGTTTTCTTGATGTGCTAGGTGTAGCAAAAGTATTACCGGTAGGTTGGGCGAATAACCGACGTCAAGGTTTGGTGCTTTCCCGAGTACTAGCATGTTCTCATCATTCACCTTAGAAACTTATCCTCGTGCCTACAACGAGTTAGTGATAACATAATAGAAATAACATATAGAAGGGCTAACTGGCTCTTTGCCTTGAGCCATGACGACTCATACGATGGAAGGATTGCCTTGGGTACGTGTTAATGAATTCATAAACATATCTAATATCATTATCATTCTTGGTGAAACCAAAATAATCACACCACTCCTCAAAAGTGATGTTAAAGTCTTGGTCTAGGAGATGGAAAGTGAGCCTCTCCTCCTCATATGCATCGGGTTTTAAACCAATGTTATGTAAGAGAGTATTAAGAAACTCAAGCGTTCAGAAGTTTACATCCCTAATAAACAAAATGATGCAACTTGACATTATGACAAAGCAAATTGAAATCATTAGTAATACCTAGCTTGGCGAGTGTGCCACACAAGCCCGTTTGGTTGCTTTGATCTTCCTTGTAGTGAGCTTTTGGAACTTCTTCCTTGCTCCATGCTCGGTGAAGACGATACCCTGTGTGAAAACTTGTTGCGGTGGGTGAACCTGAAGCACCACGTATGCGAGAAGACCTATGTGTAAACATCTTCAAAACAATTTTTTAGTCCAATTCAATTAAACAATAATGATCCTACGTCAGTTACCACATCACGCTCCTCTAAAAACATCAAAAAAGTCCAAGCCAAACTCAAATTTGGATAAACAAATATGCATGTCCTAGACATGGTAATGCTAGGCATGTAGAACATGAATTCATAGAAAATAATTTGGGGATCGGAGGAGAAACATATCGTAGATCGATCACACGGAAGGATCTAAACTGAAATCGAGCGAGTAGAGAGATTAGGTGAAGTTTTGCTAGGGTTTGGAGAGGTTTGGAGGAAAAACAAGAAGAAGAAAAGAGAGAGATGGAGGAAATTTACCTCCTTCCTCGGGCTTATTGTAGCTGCGAGGGGTCGAAGGACTTCTATTTCGGGCGCAAACGCCCGGATGGAACGCCATCGTCAAACCTTATGACTTACCTGCTTCTGCGTGTAGATGAAACGATTTCTGAAACAGGTGTCCGTGTTTGTTTTGAGCACCATCGTTCGTTCTGTTCTTTTTCTTCTCCTACTTGATGATGTGAAACGATCGCTCGGACGAGCGCTCATGTTCATTTGAAACGCCGTCATTTTCTCCGATGTCTGTGGTTGTTTTGCGTTGAAACCTCCAGAAGGCCATAAGACCTCTCGAACGACCGCTACATTTTTTAAATGCCGTCCTTTGATTTGTGTCTTCCGTTTTGATTTTCCTGCAGTGTTAGTTCCATACCAACACATAGACATATTTCCAAGCATCCAAACATCATTTCAACATATAATTCATCTTGCACATAGGGAGGCCTTTATTAGAACAACTCTTAGAAACTTGCAACTTCACATGGGACTTCAATCACTCTTTTATTGAAACAAAGAAAATAAAATCTTACTTATCTATTGTATTCGCATGGGTTGCTTTCCATGAAGCGCTTGGTTTTGGTCGGTTAGCTTGACTGTAGTGATGATCAAGGTGGTGCTAGGACATTGAGACCATAGCTTCTGGCATTGAAAATGATGCCACTCCCTGTGTAGGTCTTCATTTTCTTTTTCCCGGGGAAATCTCTCACAAATGGATCTTTAGCGGGTAAATCAAATCGTACATTCCCCTCAAACGCATATATCACAACTTTAATGGTCCTTAGAAAAGGTCTATCGAGAATTATAGGAGCAATTGGATCCTCAGGCACATCTACTATAGCAAGATAAATCATGATATGCCAATCATTAATTTGAACTATAACTCCATGCTTAATGCCTGCTGAGTGAGTAAAAGTAGAGTTAGCCATATTCAATATAGTCTCGGTATTAGCATAAGGACCAAGATTGAGACTATCATACATAGATTTGGCAATAGTGGAAGAACATGCCCCTAGATCACGGAAAGCACTAAATTAATTCAGTCATATCTAAATATCTATTGTAGGTTCAAAAGCATCCTCTTGCTTAGCTGGTAACTTACTGAATAGCTTTTTCCCTTTCATCATCAAGTTCACGTACCTTGTCTGCAACCTGCTCAAGAAAGACATTATATGCTTCATCATTAGTTACCTCCGATAGTGGATACTTCATGGAAATAATCTTGACAAATTTTGCAATGGTATAGTTATACTCTGGCGCAAGGATTGTATGACGCACCTCGGCCTTCTCTTCATTCCTTCTTACCGTTTTGACTTCTTCAACCGGGTTAGGCTACTATTTACCTAGAAACTTAGCAAAAATCATGTTTTGGCTCTCTACTATTTTATCCACTTGTGCTTCCATATTCTTGGATCTTCCTTCAACTATCTACACATCATTTGTTAGTCCAACAACCTTACTGGTCAATTCACCAAGTAATTTATCATGATTCTTCATGATACTCTTGAAGCTTTCATTTTGCTCAGTCTGGCTAGCAATAAAAGTTTTAAGAGTTTCTTCAAGAGTATTTCTATTGCTACCATTAGATCCATTAAAATTGTTAGGTGCTCCTCCATTATTAGGATAAGCAAGTCTAGGAGCATAATTATTTTATTTACAATTTTGATTATAGCTATTACGAGAAATAAAATTTATATCACTAGTTTCTTCATTAGTGATGGCATCCACATTTACACCTTCTTTACCTGTCATTAAGGAGATAGGTTCTTCAAGGTTGCTTGTCAACTCCATGTTACTCTCTTCTATAACATTCGCCTTTTTGGTGGTGGTTCTTTCAACATGCCATTGTCCATGGTTCTCTTGCATATCATCTAGTAGTTTCTTGACATCTTCTATGTGTTTCCCATGATTGTTCCTCCTATAGTTGTATCAAGCATAGTTTTGACATATGATTTAAGGCATTATAATACACAAGAAGGATTAACCATTCCTCCCATGGTTGGGTAGTTTCTTATAGCTTCTTTCATTCTATCCCATGCAAGCGCTAGTGGCTCACGCTCCTCTTGCTTGAACCCTATAATCTAAGAACGTAATTGCGTAATCTTTGCAGGTGGACGAAAGTTAAATAAAAAACTACTACAACAATCATCCCAAAAAATAATACTTCCTTTGGGTAAAGCTAAGAGCCATTACTTAGCTTTTCCTCTCAAAGGGAAACGAAATAGATGTGGTTTGAGAGCGTCATGATCATAATTTTTTATGCGTGTCATGTTGCAAAATTCAGCGAAATTGTGTAAGTGCATACTGGCATTCTCACAAGTAGAGTTTCCAAATTGGTCCTATTGAACCATGGAAACTAAGTTCGGTTTAATCTCATACGAAGCAACTGCAACATCAGGTTGTGCTATAGGTTCACACATGAAGTAGTTGCTGGGAATATAAAATCTCAAGATTACGAGGCATAACAAGCTTTTGGTTTTTCAATTGACAAGACTTGAAACAAAAATGAAACTTAAACTAAAAATAGAACAATAAAAGAAAACACTCAAAAATTAACTTTAACAAAAACTCTAAACACAAGGACTAGGAATACTAAACTCCTCCCTGACAACAACCCAAAAAAGGGCTTGATAACTCCTTTTAATGCTTCGATAGTGGAACACAAAAGGGTATCCCACACCTATTTACCTAGAGATGACCCTGAGTTATTGAACCCACGAGATGAAGATTTCCCCAAAGTGTCATATCCAACTTTTGACGGGATCAACAAGCAAAAAGTGATTCAAATACTTATAATAAAAAGAGGTACGAGCATGAGGTCTTAATGCTTACAACCATGTATTTATGGTGGGATCAAATAGGATGTTAGTTTGTGCTCGGGAAGTCACCCGTCGAGATGTGCTAGTTTCAAATCAGAGTGGGGGATATGTCCAAATAACATTTTAACCGACATGAGTCTTGCATCAAGAATTAGTTGTCCTACGAAAGGCCCTATCCGTCGCATGGGGTTGTCTCAATAATTAAGATAATGAAATCATACAAGAGCATTGGGTGTTTAATGACTACACCTCATATATCCCCAAAGATATCATCCATGTTACCCTACCGGACCTTAGTGTCACCGGTCTTCGATATAACCACTACCGTCAGCAGGTCCTAAGACAAAACATCAATCAGAGACCTTTCGACAAAACTGTGTGCGTTGCATTAATCTCAAACGATATAGTTCTAGATCCATCACCAATAACACGAACTATGTGCGATGGCTGGTCCATCCACCACAAATCAGATAAGACTTTTATGTGTGTTAGGTGGCATACAGTTGGTACTCATGATCTGTTTGCGATTAGCCAAAATAACACAATTTAGGGATCGAAGTAGGTATAGAGGGTGTGGGGGGTGATTAGACTAGTTGACCGAATAAAACCCAACCTTTTCCCAAGTTAATTGGTTGGCAGATTTTAGCAATTCTAGCATATCAAGTTCACCCTACACATGCATGTCTACGAGTATTGCAGCGGAAAGTAAAGACAAGCATATGTAAGAGGATAAGGGTAGGAAGATCAAACAAAATTGGGATACATGAAGTTTTTTCCCGTGGTTCCGATAGGTGGCGCTATCGTACATCCATGTTTATGGAGACTTCAACCCATGGAGGGTAATGGTCGCGAGAGTCCAGGGAGGGATTGATACGTCTCGAACACATCTATAATTTTTGATGATGTCATGCTATTATATTATCTGTTTTGGGTGTTTAATATGCATTATATGCTATTTTATATTATTTTTGGGACTAACCTATTAATCTAGAGCCTAGTGCCAGTTTATGTTTTTTCCTTGTTTTTGATTTTTGCAGATATGGAATATTAAATGGAGTCCAAACAGAATAAAACCTTCGGAAGGAATTTTTCTGGAAGGAAACAAATCAACCAGGCTTGGAGTGCATGCCAGGGCACCTTCCAGGGAGTCACAAGCCTAGTAGGCGTGGGCCCCCTGGCCGTGTCTAGCAGGCTTGCCGTCTCCCAGCAGGTCTCCTAATCCTATTCTTCATCCTATAAATTCCCAAATATTCCCCCAACACCAAAAAGGGCCACGCAAATACTTTTCTGCTGCCAGAAGCCTCCGTTCCTAAGAGATCCAATCTTGGAGCCTTTTCCGGTAATCTGCCGGAGGGGGTTTCGATCACGGAGGGCATCTACATCAACTCCATTGCCCCTCCGATGATGCGTGAGTAGTCCACCACAGACCTAAGGGTCCATATCTAGTAGCTAGATGGATTCTTCTCTCTCTTTGATCTTCAATGCCATATTCTTCATGGGGATCTATCCGATGTAATCCTGTTTTGTGGTGTGTTTGTCAAGATCCGATGAATTGTGAGTTTATGTGCAGATTATCCATGAATCTTATTTGAATCTCTTCTTAATTCTTATAGGCATGATTTCATATCCTTGTAAGTCTCTTCGAGTTATTGGTTTGGTTTGGCCAACTAGATTGGGAATTCTTGCAATGGGAGAAGTACTTGGTTTTGGGTGCAATCTTGCGGTGTCCTCACTGAGTGACATAGTAGGGGTAGTGAGGCACGTATTGTATTGTTGCCATGAAGGGTAAGAAGATGGGCTTTTCATCATATTGCTTGAGTTTATCCCTCCACACAATGTCATCTTTCCTAATGCGTTACTCTGTTCTTCATGAACTTAATACTCTAGATGCACACATGAGTCGGTCGATGTGTTGAGTAATAGTAGTAGATGCAGAATCGTTTCGGTCTACTTGATGCATACGTGATGCCTATATGCATGATCATTGCCTTGGATAACTACATCATTATTTGCCTTTCTATCAATTGCTTGACAGTAATTTGTTTACCCACCATGATATTTTCCTTCGAGAGAGAAGCCTCTAGTGAAACCTATGTCCCCCGGGTCTACTTTCCATAATATACTTTCAGATCTATAAACCAAAAATACCAAAAGTACTTTGCTGAAATTTATTTACCTTTTACTTTTCATTCTCGTTTACATCTATCTCTGTTGGATCTAATCCTTGCAAATAATCGTGAAGGGATTGACAACCCCTTTATAGCGTTGGGTGCAAGAGTTTAATTGTTTGTGTAGGTGCATCCATTGGTGAATTGCTTGTTCCTCCTACTGGATTGATACCTTGGTTCTCAACAATTGAGGGAAGTACTTATCTACTTCTCTGCATCACCCTTTCCTCTTCAAGGGAAAACCAACGCAAGCTCAAGAGGTAGCAAGAAGGATTTCTGGCGCCGTTGCCGGGGAGGATATACATCAAGCCTACCAAGGACCCATCACAAACTCATCTCTTGCATTGACATTATTTGCCATTTGCCTCTCGTTTTCCTCCCCCACTTGTAAAACAATTTTCAAAAAATACCAAAAAGATTTGCCCTTTTATTCGCCCTTCTTTTGTTTGCCTTCTTTTCTTGCCAGGTCTTCTTCTTGTTGCTATGTCTAGCGTTACTTTGTCCCCTTTGTCACTAGATTTTGAAGTTATTTACTTCAAAAATAAAACAAGGGGAAAATTTGAACGATGCCTGGTATAGGCTAATGGAATTTTATCATATTTCAATCAAAAAGGAGATGCAAAAGTGTTGCTTAGAAATTTCTACATTGGATTAACTTTGCATCACAAAGAACTTCTAGATTTCGCCTCAAAAGGAAATTTTATTGAGCTAGATGCTAATGCCGCTTATGAAGTTTTGGAAGGGATTTTAGGGGTTCCCCACCAAAAAAGGGGTTTGCTTTTTCACAAGAGGGTGTTCAAGTTCTCGTCGTCACTTACATAAGCACTTAGTCGAGTTACAACAATATCACGAACCCCTTAAACATATCAATGGGAACCTCAATCGCTTGAATACTTTGCTTACCCTTTGCAATAAGCGTTTGGAAATTTTGGATATCGAGATGGATCCTTCATCCACAAATGTGGGAAAAAGGAAAGAACCCCTGGATTCGAGAAGGTTCCAACAAACGTTGCCAATACCAAAGATGACAATACCTAGATCTATTGCGTTTTGCCTAGCTAGGGGCGTTAAACAATAGCGCTTGTTGGGAGGCAACCCAATTTTATTTTTTGTGTTCTGTTTTTGCTTCTGTTTTTGAGTGTTTCCCACATTATTACTCCTGTAATAATCGTGTTTTGGTGTTTTAATTAGTGTTTTAGCCAAGTAAAACCTTTGGGGGTGATCTATGGTAGTTATTGATTTGATCTTGTTGAAAAACAGAAACTTTTGTGCTCAGTCCAGGAATTTTAATTTTTTTTCAGTGCTACTGAATGAGTCTGAATTTTTTACACAAGATTGATATATAAATTTCTCAGGTTTTAATAATTTTAAAAAATTATTTTGAGTTACAGAAGTATACAAAGTTTTTAGATTGCTACAGACTGATCTGTTTTTGATAGATTCTGTTTTCTTTGAGTTGTTTGCCTATTTGATGAATCTATGGGTTGTATCATGGGGTATGAACCATGGAGAAGTTAGAATACAGTAGGTATAACACAAATATAAATAAAGAATGAGTTAACAACAATACCTAAAGTGGTGATTTATTTTCTTACACTAACAGATCTCAAGAGTTTCTATTAAGTTTTGTTTTGTGAAGTTTTCAAGTTTTGGGTAAAGATTTGATGGACTATGGAATAAGGAGTGGCAAGAGCATAAGATTGGGGGATCCCCAAGGCACCCCAAGTCATATTCAAGGATACCAAAGAGCCTAATATTGGGGATGCCCCGGAAGGCATCCCCTCTGTCGTCTTCAATCCATCGGTAAATTTAGTTGAGGCTATATTTTTATTCACCACATGATATGTGTTTCGCTTGGAGTGTATTGTATGATATGAGTCTTTGCTTGTTAGTTTGCCACAATCATCCTTGCTGCACCCATATTTTGAGAGAGACACACTGAATCGTGAATTTGTTAGAATGCTTTATGTGCTCCACTTATATCTTTTGAGTTAGGAAATTTTGCTCTATGTGCTTCACTTATATTTTCTAGAGCACGGTGGTGTTTGCATTTTATAGAAATACTTGAACTCTCGTACCTCACTTATATGATTTTGAGAGTCTCTAAACAACATGGTAATTGGTCTAGGTTATGAATTTAGTCCTAATATGATAGGCATCCAAGAGGGATATAATAAAAACTTACATATTAAGTGCATTGAATATTTATGAGAAGTTTGATTCCTTGCATAAAGTTTTGAGATATAAAGATGGTAATGTTAAGAGTCATGTTAGGAATTAATTATGATTTGGTAAAAATACTAAAGGTTTGTGATTCCCGTAGCATGCACATATGGTGAACCGTTATGTAAGGAAGTCGGAGCATGATTTGTTTATAGATTTTCGACCTTTGTGTGAGGGCCGGGAGCGCATGATGGTTAAATCCTACCAACCTCTCCCCTAGGAGCATGCGTTTAATACTTTGCTTAAATGACTAATAGGCTTTTGCAATAAGTATGTGAGTTCTTTATGACTAATGTTGAGTCCATTGATTATACACACTCTCACCCTTGCACCTTTGCTAGCCTCTCTAGTACCACGCAACTTTCGCCGGTACAACAAACACCTTCCTCAAAGCAGCCACCATACATCTTCCTCAAAACAGCCACCATACCTACCTATTACGGAATTTCCATAGCCATTCCAAGATATATTGCCATGCAACTTCCACTGTTTCCTTTTATGACTTGCACCATCACTTCTGTATTGCATATAGAGTCATATTTTTCATAGGTATCGAGTTGTAATTTTCTTTGAGTTGTAAATAAATAAAAGTGTGATGATTATCATTATTAGAGCATGTCCCATGTGAGGAAAGGATGATGGAAACTATGATTCCCTCACAAGTGGGGATGAGATTCCGGACTTTATGAAAATAAAATAAAAGAGGCCAACGAAGCCCAAATAAAAAAAGAGGCCTTAGATGCCCACCAATAAAAAAATGAGAGAAAAGAGAGAAGGGAAATTGCTACTATCTTTTTCCACACTTGTGCTTCAAAGGAGCACCATTATCTTCATGATAGAGAGTCTCCTATTTTGTCACTTTCATATAACTAGTGGAATTTTTCTTCAGGAGGCACGTCCATTTAGTTCCTTTGTGAGCTTTCATACACTTATAGCTCTAGTGCATTAGTTGCATGGCAATCCCTACTCACTCACATTGATATCTATTAATGGGCATCTCCATAGCCCGTTGATATCCCTAGTTGATGTTAGACTATCTTCTCCCTTTCCTTGACAACCTCCACCATATTCTATTCCACCTATAGTGCTATATCCATGGCTCACGCTCATGTGTTGCATGAGAGTTGAAAAGGTTTGAGAAAATAAAGGTGTGAAAACAATTGCTTGACTTTTCATCGGGGTTGTGCATGATATAAATACTTTGTGTGGGGAAGATGGAGCATAGCCAGACCAATATGATATTGTAGGGATAACCTTCCTTTGCCATTATATTTTGAAGATATACAATTGCTTTACTAGTATGCTTGAAACGTTATTGTTTTTATATCAATATTAAGCTTTTGTTTTGAGTCTTACATATCTGAATATTCATGCCACAATAGAGAATATTACATGGATAAATATGCTAGGTAGCACTCCACATCAACAAATTCTGTTTTTATCATTTACCTACTCGAGGACGAGCAAGAATTAAGCTTGGGGATGCTGATACGTCTCCAATGTATCTATAATTTTTGATGATGTCATGCTATTATATTATCTGTTTTGAATGTTTTATATGCATTAATATGCTATTTTATATTATTTTTGGGACTAAACTATTAATCTAGAGCCTAGTGCCACTTTCTGTTTTTCCTTGTTTTTTAGTTTTGCAGATATGGAATATTAAACGGAGTCCAAACAGAATAAAACCTTCGGAAGGATTTTTTCTGGAAGGAAACAAATCAACAGGATTGGAGTGCACGCCAGGGCACCTGCCAGGGAGTAACAAGCCTGGTAGGCGCGCCCCTGGCCGTGCCTAATAGGCTTGCCGTCTCCCGGCAGGTCTCCTAACCCTATTATTCGTCCTATAAATTCCCAAATATCCCCCCAACACCAAAAAGGGCCACGCAAATATTTTTCCGCCGCCAGAAGCCTCCGTTCCCGAGAGATCCAATCTTGGAGCCTTTTCCGATAATTTGCCGGAGGGGGTTTCGATCATAGAGGGCATCTACATAACCTCCATTGCCCCTCCGATGATGCGTGAGTAGTCCACCACGGACCTACATGTCCATAGCTAGTATCTAGATGGATTCTTCTCTCTCTTTGATCTTCAATACCATGTTCTTCATGATCTTCATGGGGATCTATCAGATGTAATCCTCATTTGTGGTGTGTTTGTAAAGATCCGATGAATTGTGAGTTTATGTTCAGATTATCCATGAATCTTAATTGAATCTCCTCTTAATTCTTATATGCATGATTTCATATCCTTGTAAGTCTCTTCGAGTTATTGGTTTGGTTTGGACAACTAGATTGGTAATTCTTCCAATGGGAGAAGTACTTGGTTTTGGGTTCAATCTTGCGATGTCCTCACCCAGTGTCATAGTAGGGGTAGCGAGGCACGTATTGTATTATTTCCATAAAGGGTAACAATATGGGGTTTTCATCATATTTCTTGAGTTTATCTCTCTACATCATGTCATCTTTCTTAAAGCATTACTCTGTTCTTCATGAACTTAATACTCTAGATGTAGGCAAGAGTCGGTCGATGTGTGGAGTAATAGCAGTAGATGCAGAATCGTTTCAGTCTACTTGATATGGATGTGATGCCTATAGGCATGAACATTGCCTTGGATAACTACATGATTATTCGCTTTTCTATCAATTGCTTGACAGTAATTTGTTTACCCACCATGATATTTTCCTTTGAGAGAGAAGCCTCTAGTGAAACCGATGGCCCCCGGGTTTGCTTTCCATAATATACTTTCAGATCTATAAACCAAAAATACTTTTCTGCAATTTATTTACCTTTTACTTTTTGTTCTCGTTTACATCTATCTCTGTCGGATCTAATCCTTGCAAATAATTGTGAAGGGATTGACAACCCCTTTATAATGTTGGGTGCAAGAGTTTGATTGTTTGTGTAGGTGCATCCATTGGTGACTTGCTCGTTCCTCCTACTGGATTGATACCTTGGTTCTCAACAACAAAGGGAAATACTTATCTACTTCACTGCATCACCCTTTCCTCTTCAAGGGAAAACCAACACAAGCTCAAGAGGTAGCAGGGATCCACCCATGAAGGGTTCCACGAAGAAGCAACCTTGTATTTACCATGATGGCCTACGTCCATGGAGGAGAAGACTTACTCGTGGTAGATCTCCATGAAGTAGGCGATCTATTTGCCGTTACATACTTCTTGGTTCAAGTTCACAACATGAAGTAGGAGGCTCCCAAGCGAGGCCAAACCAATCTAGAAGGCACCACCCTCCAAAAGGTAATAGATGTGATAGCAACGATGAACTCCTTGCTCTTGTGTTTCAAATGATAGTCTCCTCAACACTCAATCACTCTCTCAAAGATTTGGCTTGGGTAGAAGGGATTGATTGGGTGGAAAGGAACTTGGGGAGGCTAGAAATCAAGATCCATATGGTTGGAGTGGATGATCTTGACCTCTGAAAGCACATTTGCTCCCTTGGTGGTTTTAGTAATTAATAACAACATATATGTCATTGAACTAATGTTTCCATTAAGCATGTTTCAGGAAAATTTTAATGATGGGTTGGCGAAAGGATTGTGGAATACCCCAAGATGTAAGGAAATAGTTTGGCAAAGCTTCAAGCAAAGGACTCTACATTTTACCTTGTGTAGAAATCACTTTGAGTCCATAGGAAAGCCAACACTATTAAAAGGGGGTAAGGTTTTGTTGGTGAACAAAATGCTCACACGTGCACAAGTGATAGTCACCACATACACCCACAAGCTCTTCCACAAACGTCTATCCAAAGCCAAATATCCTAAAATCAGTGCAAGCAACACTTTCGACTCGGTGCCACCGATTCTTAGCCTCAGATAGACTCAGCCAAACCCTAGCATTTCGGTGCAACCGATTCCATTTCAGTGCCACCGAGCTTGGGTTGCCAACTTCCTGTTATGCAAGTTCACAAATTTGGTCCCACCGAGTTTGTTGAATCGACGTCATCGAGTTTGGCAATCTGACTGTTGGTCACCTTATCGGTGCAACCGAGTTGTGTGTATCGGTCTCACCGAGATTCAAAAGTTGCTACCTTTGAGGCAACTCGATACCATCGAGACTAATACATCGGTGTCACCGAGTCTGACTTATTAGGTGTAATGGTTGGATTTTTGGAGATGCCTATATATACCCCTCCACGAGCACTCATTCGTAAGAGAAGCACTCATAACAGTTCCCCACTCATACCTACTGATTTTCTGAGAGAGAGCCACCTACTCATGTGTTGAGATCATGCCATTCCATTCCAACCATATGAATCTTGATCTCTAACCTCCCCAAGTTGCTTTCCACCCAATCAATCTCTTCCACCATAGCCAAATCTGTGAGAGAGTGATTGTGTGTTGAGGATTCTATCATCTTGAAGCACAAGAGCAAGGAGTTCATTGACATTATCGAGCCTATCACCTTTTGGAGGGTGGTGCCTCCTAGATTGGCTAGGTGTTCCTTGGGAGCATCCTACTTCGTGTTGTGGAGTGAACCAAGAAGTTTGTAAGGGCAAGGAGATCGCCTACTTCGTGAAGATCTACCCGAGTTAGTCTAGTCCTCCGTGGACGTAGGCCATCATGGTATAGTCAAGGTTGCTTTTTCGTGGAACCCTCTGTAGGTAGAGCCCTTCGTTGACTCTCGCGACTGTTACCCTCCGTGGTTTGAAGACTCCATAAACATGGATGTACGATAGCACCACCTACCGGAACCACGGGAAAAATCATCGTGTCACCAATTGCGTTTGATCTTCCTACCCTTCCTTTACTTACATGCTTGTCTTTACTTTCCGCTGCAATACTCGTAGACACGCATGTTTAGGGTGTAGTTGACATACTATGAATGCTAAAATCTGCTAACACTTAAAATTGGGAAAGAGTAGATTTTTAATTGGTCAAGTAGTCTAATCACCCCCCTCTAGCACTACTTTCGATCCTATAAGTGGTATCAGAGCATTGCTCTCCATTGCATCGGTTTCACAACCTAGGAGAGTATGGCGTCTAGTTAGGGAAATTATCACCATAGAGGTTCGTACTTTGATGGCACCAATTTTGTTAGTTGAAAGAACAAAATGAAAACGCATTTACTTGGTCATAACCCTGCCGTTTGGGCTATTTTTTGTGTTGGATTGCAAGGTGAATTCTTTGCGGACGGAATGGAACCTGATCGCGAAGCGACTGCAGATGAATTGAAGATGTTGCAACTCAATGCTCAAGCATGTGACATTCTCTTCAACTGCCTATGCCTCGAAGAATTCAACAAAAGAAGGTACCAAAATGCAAAAGAGATTTGGGATACTTTGGTTGATATGCATGAAGGTACCGAATCTCTAAGAGAATCCAAGTTGGATGTTCTTCAAAGTCAACTTGACAAGTTCAAGATGAAGGATGGTGAAGGAGTCACTGAGATGTACTCTAGGTTAGCTTTCATCACCAATGAGTTTGTCAGCTTAGGAAGCAAAGAAATGACTGATAAATTCATCACCAAGAAGATACTTCGAGCTTTGGATGATCGATATGACACCGTATGCACATTGATCCAAATGATGCCCAACTACAAAGATCTCAAGCCAACAAAAGTGATTGGAAGGATTGTTGCTCATGAGATGACACTCAAGGACAAGGAAGAGCTTCACCACAAATCTAGTGGTGCTTACAAATCCACAAGTGATGCTCCCGCAACTTCAACCGACAATCTTGTCACAAATGAAGAGATAAGCCTCATGGTCAAGAAATTAAACAAGTTCTACAAGAATAGAAGCAAAGATCAAAGCTCCAACTCAAGACATGAAGAGAAGCGTTCATCAAGTCGTGACCGAAACTGCTACAATTGTGGGAAGCCCGGACACTACTCCAATCAGTGCACGACTCCTTACAAAAGGAAAGAAGAGTCATGAAGAATATGAAGCTCAAGAGACGAGTCACCTCAAAGACAGAGAAGGAGTAGGGATGATTGTTATGAATGAAGACCCTCAAGGAGAAGTAGGGACTCAGAGAAGAAGGACAAGTACATCAAGAGCTACTCAAGAAGAAAACATTAAGCTCATGTAGGTGAATGGTTTTCTGGATCCAAATCCGACAACCACTCCAAGAGAAGCTATCACTCCAACTCCGACTATAGTCAAGATGAAGGTGTTGCCGGACTTGCACTAGTGACAAATGACTCCTATGCCATATTTGATTCACAAAATGAAGGGAGTGGATGTTGCTCATGGCTAAAGGCCCCAAGGTATCACACCCCGAGTATCTTGATTTCAATAGTGATGAAGATGACTTGTTAATTGAAGATGACTTGCTATCTGGCAAATCTAGTAATGTTAGTCAAGATGAACTTGCTAGTAACCACTCTAGTCTAGATAAGTCATGCGATGATGATAAGTTGGAAATATAAAAACTAACTCAAGAACTGAACACTCTTAAGTTATCTCATGAGTCTACTCTACAAGATCATAGAGAGCTTGAAAGGACACATGAGAAGCTCCGCTTCGAGAAGCTCAACTTAGAGCAAGAACATGAGTTCCTTAAAGCTATCAATGATGATCTTAGAAAGAAGACTTCCTCTTATCTAGCCAAGCGACTTATCTTGTCTACGTTCATGCCACAAGTTAAGAGTAAGCAAGCTAGTAAAAAAGGAAAGAAAGGTTCTTCAACTAGTACCAATAAAAATGATAAATCCAATGATATTGCTTGTAGTAGTTCTCTTGATCCCACTAAGTCTTCTCTTAGCCAAGTTACACTTGAGCAAGAAAATGAACTTTTGAAAGGGATTATAGAGAAAGGTATCTACAAGAATCTTGATGGGTGCAAACAATTTGAGGAGATTGTACGCAAGCACGGAGGATACCAGAAGAATCGTGGTCTTGGCTACTTCAACGCAAATGGAGTTGAATGGGAAGAAGGTCAATACCCCAATCCCAAGTTTGTTCCTCAAAAGGATAAGTATGAAAATACTCTCCCCAAGGGAACAAGAGCTTAAGATGACCTTCCACCACAAGACCCCAATCTCAAGGGCAAGAACAAGCTTTGAGAGGATATTGACTCATATGAAGATGAATCCCGAGCTTTGGTGAAATGGGCTCCCAAGGCTACTACAAGCTCAACTTCTACAAGTGCTACTTCAACACCAAGGATCCCCATCAACTTGATGTGGGTCCCCAAGAAGAAGAACTAGACAAGTTCTCGATGGGTGACTCCGCCAGTGAAATCCACTCATATTCATTATTGGCAAGAACCAGTTGCAATCAACATCAACATCATGTAATAGTTCAAGGAGTCACACATTCCCTCAAAGGTAATCAAGGGACAAGGTAATCAAAAAATTAATGGACATCATCATATATGCTTTGCACTCCATGTCCATAAATATCCTCGTATTTGTCTCTGTGTGTTGGGACTAACCCATGTAGCTGAGAAGAGTAATGAAACAACGAGGATGCTCACAACTCTTGGTGATCTTCATCAACCTTGAGCATCCACCACTACTTCACATACATGAAGTCTTCATCGACAAAACCCAAGGTTACTTTATCCCTCCTATGGGGGGATGTCACATCAAGGGGGCTTTACTCTAAGACTTGAGTCAAAGCATCTCATAGAATGTGACAACATTAAATGCTTTATGTAAATTGCTAACACCACTTGTGCTTAAACGATGAGTATGACCTATGATCAAGTATTCTTACTTGGCTCCTAAGTCAATATACTCATATATAGATGACTCTGTCATCGCCAAAGTGCTTGTTAGATGCTAATGTGTTTGCGCATGTTTGCCATGATTTCATTTGACATCTTATTGAGTGAGCATGTTGGTCTGCACTGATTTACTCATTCGAGGATATCCAATTATTGCTACTTGACTTTTGTTTTTTCATTTGCCAATTGGATATGCAAGAATGCCTAGGACCAGTCCTCTAGCTATCTATGCTTTCTTATCTCATGTTCTATCCATGCCGCATCACAAAATTTGAACAAGTAATTTATGATCTCTCTGTGTGAGGAGCACTCGGAGTTCCGTATCGACAAAGGACTGACCATTAAAACTTCCCAAGTGCAGCTCAATGGAACCAACTCAAAATCCTTGGTCTCACCGATTCCATATTCTCGGCTACACTGAGTTTCCCTGTCAGCTCACAGTTGAGAAACTCGGTGACACCAAAAATTTCGAATCGGTTTCACCGACAGTGATGGGTATATAAGCTGTGGACCCCAACGCTTTGAAATTCAATCTTCAAACATCGCGCTCCAAAACCCTAAGCTGCCGCAAAAGGACCCCCTGGTCGTTGCCGTTGTCTCCCCGTGCTCCTTCGCTGTCGGGATCTTCGCCGTCAATGGTCATCTTTGCCACCGTGTTCGCCGTAGCGGAACCGCCACCAAGCTAGGGTACGGATCCGATCCTTCTTGCGCTCCCCATCCGAATCTTGCGCAATGAAGTTCAATTTCATGATAAGCCACCGTTTTCACATATTTCTATCCACATAAAAACTGAATAGATTAGTGAACGATGAATTTTTTAGGTTTTGCTGTCCGCCTCGTGTATCTCGGTAGAACCAATGCGAAATAATCGGTATCACTGATTTATTTTTTCTGCCACACTGAGAACACCTCGGTGGAACCGAGTGCCAATTTTCGGTGCAACTGAAAATGGTGCCAAGTTCCTAGAAAGCAGGTTGTTAGTCTCGGTGTGACCAAAAACTTTGCCTCGGCTGTACCGAAATACATTTGGCAGAGTTCAAATTTTTAGAAATTCATTTGTTCAAACTTTCAAAATCTCTGCATTTTGTGATGACTTATCCTATTCCACTCTTGTCAACTCTATTCACAAGGCCATACATGTCAGGTTAAGTGGATAGCCAGAATCTACAAGAGCGGAATGTTGATATGAGTTCAGGCACTAGCCCTAAGTCCAACTCTTTCTCAGATCCAGGCACCCCTAGCTCTTATGGGCTGCCTAAAGCTGACAGAATTTTGAACAGGAAGGTTTTGATTTTATGCCTGAGGAGGTTCTTGCTAAGAAGCAAGAGAAGGCTACAAAGAAGTCTGCAAATGATCCCACCTCATCCAGGAGGGTAGTCAGTAAGATATATGCACCTCTAGAGACTTCTAGAGCACATGAGAGTGCTAGAGCTACCATGCCTATTGAGATCCCAAAGAAATCTTTGCCTAAGAAGGCAGGTGAGAAGAAGGCCAGGAAGATAATCATTCATGTTGTTGGCAGGCCTACCTCAATGTTTGAGGATCTAGAGGAGGCTTCTGGTGCTGCTGCTGCTGACGAGGAGGAGGAAGAGCCTATTGTCAAGGCTCCTCCCAAGAAGAAACAGAAGAAGCTGTTGGCACATGCTATGCCAAAGCCAGGTACCTCCAAGAGCACCAAGGTTGCACCTAAGAAGGTTGCTACAGGGAAGTCCAAGAGGACTACCAGAGATATTCCAGCAATTGAAAAGAACAAATGATCAACTTTCAAAGAAGCAGGTGATGATGATGCTATGATAGCTTTGATGAAGCTTAGACCTCACCTTCCTGAACACAATGCAAGCCATCCAGTTGCTGAGGATATGAAGAAGAGGTAGGATTCTAATTTGAGGGCATGGAGAGCTATTGATCCATATGCTCAGAGGACAAAAACTGTTGTAGACTATAGGTTCTACACTAAGGAACATCAAGATTTCTATGAGACAATCTTGCTTGACAAAAGTCCAGCAGTCAGTCATATGAGATACATTGACTGGAAATATATCAAGGCAAATGAGGACTATTTCCCATGTGTGCAAGATAACTTTCAGTGCATTGGTCTTGTTCAATTTGTTGGCAGAGAGTTTACTGCTTGGAATGTTGAGATGATTATGCAATTCTACTCCACTGCTTACTTCTATGGAGATGGCAGGATAGTGTGGATGATTGAAGGAGCAAGATACGAATCTATAGTTAATGAGTGGGCTACCATCTTAGGAGTCCCTGAGGTACATGATGGTGACTTGGATGTCTACTCTAAATCCAAGGGGAGCCACATTGCGATGAAGGATATGTACAATGCTATCCCTACTGCTAACTTGCAATCACACAAGTTAGGATCTATTTACTTCCTCCAGGCTGGCCTCCATACCATGAACACCATCTTGAGGTATACATTGATGCCTAAGTCTGGACATGAGAAGATGATTCGTGGCTACTCCATCAACATGCTTATCCATCTTGATAGTCACACCAGGATCCGAGTGATGGACTTGATTGTCAAAACTGTGAAGAGGGTTGCTGCTGACCAAAAGCGCTCATGCTGCTATGCATCCTACATTCAGATGCTTATCAACTCCAAACTTGAGAAGCACATCTTTGCTCTGGATAGAGCCCACTTACCACTTCAGCCAGATTTCGAGGAGAATGTTGTGGTGATGGACCTAGACCATCCAACATCAGCTGTAGCTCAAGCTCAAGCAGAGGCAGAAGCAGAGACAGCTAGAGCCACTAGTGCTCAGGTCCCTAGATCCAGGAGCGAGCAGATGGATCTATTGATCTCCAATGTCATGGCATAAAGAAGGGCATCAAAACCATTATGGATAGTCAGGAGAGCATGGTGATCATATTTGAGGATAGAGTGAAAACTCTTAATGACAAGGTAGATGGGCTGACCAAGACTGTCAACGAGCTCAAGAAGGAAGTAGATGAAGCTCCTATCCGTCGCACCTCTTCAGAGTCTGAGTCTTCTGATGATGATGAGGATAGTGCACCTGTCAGGACTACTGCCCAGTACAGGACACAGGCCAGGACACCTACAGTGCCAGCTCCGGAGACGAGACCTTCATCTTCTGCCCCAGCTATAGTGACTTCAGCTCCATCAGCTCCTTCAGTGCCTCTAGTGTCTACTCCAACTCCGTCTAGGACATCACCAGAGGTCTTCACCGACATAGTTCTCTCAACTCCGACATCGACTATCGGAGGAGATTAGCCATAGAAGAATGATTATCTATATCTCTTCGAACTTTTTGGTAACTTGTTGCCAAAGGGGGAGAAGTTGTATATAGATCTAGGCTTCGTGTGAGAGAGCATCTGTTTTTATTGCTGTTTTACAAAACATTTGATCTTTTGGTCTTTTGGTTGCTTGCTGATTAAACTCAAACAAAAGTTTATGTGTGTTTGATCATACGCTTTAATGTGTGTTGCTACTATTTCCATCATTTTGATATTTATGTGATGATCATTCACTTTGCTTGATGTGTTGTGCTATGTCATTAACTCTTATTACTCTCGCACACCACCAAGATGTAAGTGACAGGGAAGAAGTGACCCATGTACCTAATCGATTGTGCATTTGCATTCAAACGTAAATTTAAAACAATGTACAAATTTATGGGGAGATCTTACTTATCACATACTTTCCAAAGTGATGATTACATTCATTGATTATATCATATGTCGTAGCTTTGATCTATATGTTGACATCAATTACCAAAAAAAGGGGGGATTGAAAGCACATTTTCTCCCTTGGTGGTTTTGGTAATTAATAACAACATATATGCCATTGAACTAATGTTTCCACTAAGCATGTTTTAGGAATGATGGGTTGGAGAAAGGATTGTGGAATACCCCAAGATGCAAGGAAATAGTCTGACAAAGCTTCAAGCAAAGGACTCTACATTTTACCTTGTGTGAGAAATCACTTTGAGTCCATAGGAAAGCCAATACTATTAAAAGGGGATAAGGTTTTGTTGGTGAACAAAATGCTCATACATGCACAAGTGATAGTCACCACATACACCCACAAGCTCTTCCACAAAAGTCTGTCCAAAGCCAAATATCCAAAATCGGTGCAACCAACACTTTTCACTCGGTGCCACTGATTCTCAGCCTTAGAGAGACTCAGCCAAACCCTAGCATTTCGGTGCAACCGATTCCATTTTGGTGACACTGAGTTTGGGTTGCCACCTTCCTGTTATGCAAGTTCACAAATTCGGTCCCACTGAGTTTGTTGAATCGACATCACCGAGTTTGGCAATCTGACCGTTGGTCACCTTACCGGTGCAACCGAGTTGTGTGTATCGGTCTCACCGAGATTCAAAAGTTGCTACCTTTGAGGCAACTCGATATCACCAAGATTAATACATCGGTGTCACGGAGTCTGACTTATTAGGTGTAACGGTTGGATTTTTGGACATGCCTATATATACCCCTCCAACACCACTCACTCATAAGAGAAGCACTCAGAATAGTTCCCCACTCATACCTACTGTTTTTCTAAGAGAGAGCCACCTACTCATGTGTTGAGATCATGCCATTCCATTCCAACCATATGAATATTGATCTCTAGCCTCCCCAAGTTGCTTTCCACCCAATCAATCTCTTCCACCATATCCAAATCTATGAGAGAGTGATTGTGTGTTGAGGAGTCTATCATCTTGAAGCACAAGATCAAGGAGTTCATCGACATTATCGAGCCTATTACCTTTTGGAGGGTGGTGCCTCCTAGATTGGCTAGGTGTCGCTTGGGAGCCTCCTACTTCATGTTGTGGAGTGAACCAAGAAGTTTGTAAGCGCAAGGATATCGCCTACTTCATGAAGACCTACCCCGAGTTAGGCTAGTCCTCCGTGGACGTAGGCCATCGTGGTATAGTCAAGGTTGCTTCTTCGTGGAACCCTCCGTGGGTAGATCCCTATGTGGACTCTCATGAACGTTACCCTCCATGGGTTGAAGACTCCATAAACGTGGATGTACGATAGCACCACCTATCAGAACCACCTAAAAAATCATCGCGTCACCAATTACGTTTGATCTTCCTACCCTTCCTTTACTTAGATGCTTGTCTTTACTTTCCGCTACAATACTCGTAGACATGCATGTTTAGGGTGTACTTGACATACTATGGATGCTAAAATCTGCCAACACTTAAAATTGGGAAAAGTAGATTTTTAATTGGTCAAGTAGTCTAATGACCCCCTCTAGGAGTACTTTCGATCCTACAACCTCAACACAAGGGTAGGTGGTTCTCTCTCAGAAATTTGGATATGGGAAGTGTGGGTCTATTCTGAGTGCTTCTCTTGCTAATGGGATGTGGTGGAGGGGTATATATAGGCATCTCCAAAAATCCAACTGTTACAACATTATTGCCCAACTCGGTGAAAGTAAAGTGAAAACTCGGTTGCACCGACTATTGCGAAATGTGGCAACTTTGGCATTTTTGGTGAGACCAATATAGAATTCTCGGTGGTATCGATATGAGTGGCCGAGGGCAGTTACACAACTCAGTGAGACCAATTCACAATTCTCGGAAATTCTGATTCTTGTGAATGAGGCAACATGAAGTTGGTCACTTGAACTCGGTTGCACCAATGTAAAACTTGGTAGTACCGAGAAGTAGGTTTTGGCTAGGGTTTCTGTCTAGGGTTTTTACTCGGTGTAGCCAAAGTGATATTGTTGGTGGCATCGCTTTTGAGTGGTAGAATATTTGTGGGAGAGCTTGTGAGTGTTTTTGGCGGCTAACACTTGATCATTTTGAGCATTTCATTCACCATTATTACCTGACCCCCTTTTGCTAGTATTGGCTTTCCTATGGACTCAAAGTGATTTCTCACAATGTAAAATGTAGAGTCTTAATGCTTGTAGCTTGGCCAATCCTATTCCTTGCATCTTGGGGTCTCCTCACAATCCTTTGCCAATCACACATTGAACTTTTTCATAAATATACTTAGTGGAAACATTTGTCCAATGAAATATATGTTGTTATGAATTACGAATACCAATTAGGGTGAAGTTGTGCTTTTAATCTTCCCCTTTTTGGTAATTGATGACAACACATATATCAATTCTTCAAAGAGATATAATCAATGAATAAATTTGTCGCTTTGAGAGGTATGTGATAAGCAAGAGCTCCCCCTAAATTTGTGCATTATTTTAAATTTGCGTCTGAATGCAAATGCACAATCATTAGGATCACGGGTCACTGTTCCATGTCACATCAACTTGGTGGTGCGCAAAAATTAATACGACTAAATTAAATAAGCACATCAAACCAAACATTAAGTGAATGATTATCATATAGACATCTCAAAGATAGGCAATAGTAGCATCACACAAGAGTATATGATCAAACACCGACAAGAGTTTGCAACACCAAACGATAAACCAAATGTTTTTGAAAAGCAGAGAGATCAAAATGCAAATCTCTCTCTCTCTCAAAGCTGTATGATCTATAACCTCTCCCCTTTTGGAAAAAAGTTATCAAAAAGTTCAAAGTTATAGAGCTAATTGTTGCTTTGGGCAAGATCTCCTCCATGAGACGATGAAGCTACTCCAATGGCTATCGATGGAGTCGAGAGAAGAGCATCCGCGAAGGCTTCAGCTGAAGTCCTCTAAGGTGGTGGTGTAGACAGTGGAGCTGATGGAGTTGTGACATGTGCTAAAGAAGAAGGCCTCAACTCTGGAGCTGGAACTGAGTGTTGGTCCTGAGAGGTGGACTTCTATCATCATCATCAGAATTTGAAGAGTGGGGAATGGGAACTGCATCCACTTCCTTCTTAAGTTCATCCGTAGTTTTTGTCAGCCCATCCACTTTGTTGTTCAACATGGAAAACTTATCTTCCATGATCCTCACAAGACTCCCTGATTATGCAGGATGGTCTTGATGTCCTTCTGCATGCCCTGAACTGTGCTAAGTAGAGGATCCATTTGCTCACTCCTGGTCCTAGGCACCTGAACACTAGTGGCTTTGGCTGCCTCAACCTCTGCCTGTGTAGTAGATGAAGTAGGACAATTGGGATCCATAACCATGAAATTTTCCTCGAAATCTGGCTTGAGTGGCAAATGTGGGCGATCAAGTGCATATACATTCTTCTCTAACTTAGAGTTGATGAGCATCTGAATGTACGATGCATATTCACAAGATCTCTTCTGGTCCGCAGCTGTCCTCTTCACTGTCTCAACTATCAAATCCATCACCCTAAACCTAATTTGGGTGTCAATGTGGTGCAACATGTTGATGGAGTAGCCTCAGATCATCTTGTCATCTCCTGACTTGGGCATCAAGGTGTGCCTCAAGATAGTGCTGGTAGTGGGCAATCCTATTTGCAGATAATAAACTGAGCCAAACTTATGTGAATGCGCATAATCAGTAGGGATCTCCTTGTACATCTTTTCCATGGAGTTGTGACTCATCTTGGCCTTAGTGTACACATACAAGTCACCTTCTTGTACCTGTGGGGCTCCTAAGATGGTAGCCCACTCTTCAACAGTGGATTGGTACCTGACACCTTCAGTCATCCATATGATCCTGCCATCTAGATAGAAGTGAGCAGTAGAGTAGAACTGCGTGATCATCTCATCATTCCAGGTAGTAAACTCTCTTCCAACAAAGTTTGCAATGTTAATGCACTAGAAGTTGTCTTGCACACTTTGAAAATAATCTTCATTTTCCTTGATGTAAGCCCAGTTAACATACCTCATGTCACTTATTGTTGGGATGTTGTACAATAGGACAGTATCAAAAAAGACTTGTTGTTCCTTGGTTTGAAATCTAGCATTCACATCAGTCCTTCTCCTGGAGGCACATGGGTCATTTGCCGTCTACAATCTGAGCCCCGAGTCCTTCCTCTTCTTCATCTCCTCAGGTATAGGGTGAGAATCATCATGAGCTGGTAGATGACGTCTGAGTTTCCTCAACACTATCAAATCTTCCTCAACATCTCTGGAAGTTGAAGTCTTGTTCTTGGCAGAAAGAGGGATGTCCCTAGTAGTCTTCTTGGACTTTGGAGCAACTGGCTTCTTGGGTACAGATTTCTTGCTTGAAGAGGCTTGCTTTTGCATAGCATCATCAAGAAGCTTCTTCTTCTTGGCAACAGGAGCCTAGGCAGCTGGCTCTTCCTCCTCCTCAGCAACAGCTGGATCTTCATACATCGAAGTGGGCCTTGAATGACTTTGACTTTCCTCTTTGTCGGGGATATAACCTCGTGGTGTAACCCGCCTCTTGGGTCGGTCAGCATATTGGCGACTTAAGAATCATAATCAAGATGGGTCACGCTGTTGATGAGAAGGCAAGTGAGGTGACTTACTAAGTAAGCCGGATGGCGGCCCAACACATGAAGATGGCGGCTCAAGGCCCAGAAGGCAGAAGGAACCAGGAGCTTTCCTTGCTTGTGGAACAAGGCAAGTTAGAGATGTACTAGGTCGTGGATCATAACATGACCCAGACTCTTGTAAGGCAAGGGCCTCGACCTGTATATAAAGGCGAGCCCCTAAGGCCCATAGACTTAAGACACAAACCCTCAAAAGCTAGGTTAGTGATTCCACACCCTTGTAATCAAGATCATCATCAATATGGACACAAAAGCAGGATGTAGGATTTTACCTCCATCGGAGGGGCCGAATCTGGGTAAACCCATCTCTCGTTCCCGATCAACCCCTTCGAGTCGCCACATAGCGATGATGGCTCACACTTAAGTTTTCATATGAGGACATCTTCCATGACAAAACCACGTCAGTTGACGCCCACCGTGGGGCTCTAGAGCGGTGAAGTTGAGTTCTCGAAGGGAGCTCTTACAAGTTTCGGGAGCTATGTGGCTGGTCAGATGACCTAGAGCTGCCATGGCAAGCTCTACATTGACAATTCAAGATGGGATCCCAAGGCTGACTCAATCAAGTTCAGGTACCGGGCCCCCTTCGGCAAAATCCACATCTTCATCGGCAAGATCAACGCATAAGTACCCGAGCCATACATCTGCACCAACATAATCTTGCTGGCTTGGTACACCCAACCTGGCAGGTGATACGTCTCCATGTATCTACTTTTCCAAACTCTTTTGCCCTTGTTTTGGACTCTAATTTGCATGATTTGAATGGAACTAACCCGGACTGGCGCTGTTTTCAGCAAATTGCATTGGTGTTATTTTTGTGCACAAATAAAAGTTCTCGGATTGACCTGAAAATTTACGGAGAATATTTATGGAATTAATAAAAAATACTGGCGAAAGAATCAACAGCAGGGGCCCACCACCTGGCCACAAGTCTGGTGGGCGCGCCGGGCAGGCTTGTGGGCCCCCTGCTGCTCCTCCAACCTCATTTCCACGTCTATATATTCCTATTCGGGGCGAAACAAATCAGAGAGAAGAGTTCATGGCGTTTCACGATACGGAGCCGCCGCCATCTCCTGTTCTTCCTCGAGAGACCAGATCTGGAGTCCGTTTTGGGCTCCAGAGAGGGGAAATCAACGCCTTCATCATCAACAACCATCTTTCATCACCAATTCCATGATGCTCCCCACCGTTCGTGAGTAATCTCATCGTAGGCTTGCTGGACGGTGATGTGTTGGATGATATTTATCATGTAATCGAGTTAGTTTTGTTAGGGTTTGATCCCTAGTATCCACTATGTTCCAAGATTGATGTTGCTATGACTTTGCCATGCTTAATGCTTGTCACTAGGGCCCGAGTGCCATGATTTCAGATCTGAACCTATTATGTTTTCATGAATATATGTGTGTTCTTGATCCTATCTTGCAAGTTGTCGACACCTATTACGAGTTATGATCCGCATCCCCCAGGGTGACAATAACTGGGATTCTTTCCGGTGATTACCGTAGTTTGAGGAGTTCATGTATTCACTAAGTGCTAATGCTTTGGTCCGGTTCTCTATTAAAAGGAGGCCTTAATATCCCTTAGTTTCCAATAGGACCCCGCTGCCACAGGAGGGTAGGACAAAAGATGTCATGCAAGTTCTTTTCCATAAGCACGTATGACTATATATGGAATACATGCCTACATTACATTGATGAATTGGAGCTGGTTCTGTGTCACCCTATGTTATAACTGTTGCATGATGAATGCCATCTGACATAATTATCCATCACTGATCCATTGCCTATGAGATTTCCATATATTGATCTTTGCTAAGTTACTTTTCTGTTGCTACTGCTACAAACACTACAAAACTGCCACTAGTACTTTGCCACCGTTACAGTTACTACTATATTACTTTGTTACTGAATACTTTGCTATAGATATTAAGTCTTCCAGGAGTGGTTGAATTGAAAACTCAGCTGCTAATACTCGAGGATATTCTTTGTCTCCCCTTGTGTCAAATCAATAAATTTGGGTTGAATACTCTACCCTCAAAAACTGTTGTGATCCCCTATACTTGTGGGTTATCAAGAGCTTTTTCTGGTGCCGTTGCTGGGGAGCATAGCTTTATTCTCTGAGTCACTTGTGATATATGTCTGTTGATCACTATGAGGAATCTTAAAGATCCAAAAACCAAGATCAACCCCTCAACTACGAGGACAGGTAAGGAACTGCCATCTAGCTCTACACTTGATTCACCTTCTGTTATGAGTAAACTTGCGACACCACCACCTGCTAGTAATTCTGATATGTCGCAAGTAATTGATGCTGCTGCTTATGCTATGCATGATGCTTATGATGATACTTTGCTTGATGATACTGTGCCACCAGGTGAATTTCTTGATGAAGAAATTGCTAGAGCTAATGCTGGAACTGATAATATTTCTGAATTTGATGAAATTATTGAAACTGAACACTATGATACATCTGCTAGACCTAGCTCTCCTAGATATGAATTGCCTGATATACCTGAGGGATATGTTATGGAAGGAGAGGTAACTAGGGATTTTCGTTCTTGTGAGGATAGAGATGATCTTAATAAATTGCTTTGCAAGTGGAAGGCAAATTTTTTGAATGCTAGAATGCAATATGATCCTAAGTTTGCTACTTCACCTATCTTTGTTACTGATAAGGATTATGAATTCTCTGTCGATCCTGAGTTAATTAGCTTGGTTGAATCTGATCCTTTCCATGATTATGAATCTGAAACTATTGTGGCACATCTTACCAAATTGAATGATATAGCCACCCTATTTACTCATGAGGAAAAATTCTCTATTACTATATTCTTAAGTTGTTTCCTTTCTCATTAAAGGGTGATGCTAAGATATGCTTTAATTCTCTTGCTCCTAGTTGTGTGCGTAATCTCCAGGATATGATTTATTACTTCTCTGAAAAATATTTTCCTGCCCATAAGAAACAAGCTGCCTTGCAGGAAATATTTAACTTTGTGCAACTTGAAGAAGAGTGTCTCCCACAAGCTTGGGGGAGGCTTCTCCAATTACTTAATGCTTTTCCTGATCACCCTCTCAAGAAAAATGAAATGCTTGATATCTTTTATAATGGACTAACCGATGCTTCTAGGGACTACCTAGATAGTTGTGTTGGTTGTGTTTCCAGGGAACGAACTGTTGAACAAGCTGAATTACCATCGAATAATATATTGAGCAATGATAATGATTGGACTATTCCCGAACCACCTTCAAAGCCAACTCCGAAGAAAAGAGGTATTCTATTCCTCAGTCCTGAAGATATGCAGGAGGCAAAGAAATCTATGAAAGAAAAGGGTATTAAAGCTGAAAATGTTAAGAATCTACCACCTATTGAAGAAATACATGGTCTTGATAACCTGACACAGGTAGTAGAGGTAAATTCTCTTAGTAGATTTGATGAAGGATATATTCCTTATAATAAGTCTGCTAGCCAATGCTTGGATGAATTTGATAATTTTTATTGAAGCAAGAAAATTTCAATGCTTATGTTAGTAGACAATTGAAACGTAATGCTTATAGGCTTGATCGCTTGGGTGATTATTTGAGTAGAACTGTCAATGATCTTAAGCTTATTAGTAAACATGCATCCATGGTAACCACTCAAGTAGAACAAGTACTTTAGGCTCAGAATGATTTGCTTAATGAGATGAATAGTAAAGACAACGATCATTCTGTTAAAGTTGTGACTAGAGGAGGTAGAATGACTCAGGAACCTTTGTATCCCAAGGGCCATCCTAAGAGAATTAAGCAAGATTCTCAGAGAGTTAATACTGATGAACCTATTCGTTCCAATAAGAGTAGGAAAAAGAATGATGATAGTACTTTGCATGCTGCTAGTGAACCTGTTATAGTTACATCTGAGAATCCAAATGATATTTCTATTTCTAATGCTGAGACACAATCTGGTGATGAACATGAGCCTAGTGATAACATTAATAATGATGTTCATGCTGATGCTCAACCTAGTAATGATAATGATGTGGAGATTGAACCTGCTAATGATCTTGATAACCCACAACCCAAGAATAAAAGATACGATAAAAGAGACTTCATTTCTAGGAAACATGGTAGAGAAAGATAACCATGGGTTTAGAAACCCATGCCCTTTCCTCCCAAACCATCCAAGAAAAAGGATGATGAGGATTTTGAGCGCTTTGCTGAAATGCTTAGACCTGTCTTTTTACGTATGCGCTTGACTGATGTTTTGAAAATGTCTCCTTATGCTAAGTATATGAAAGATATTTTGACAAATGAAAGAAAGATACTGGAAGCTGAGATTTCCACCATGCTTGATAATTATACTTTTAAAGGTGGAATACCTAAGAAACTAGGAGATCCCGGAGTACCTACTATACCATGCTCTATTAAAGGAAATTACGTTAAAACTGCTTTATGTGATCTTGGAGCTGGTGTTAGTGTTATTCCTTTCTCTTTATACCATAGACTTGATTTGAATAAGTTGACACCTACTGAGATCTCTTTGCAAATGGCTGATAAATCAACTGCTCTACCTATCGGTATTTGTGAGGATGTACCTGTCGCAGTTGCAAATGCTACTATCTTGACGGACTTTGTTATTCTTGATATTCCCGAGGATGATAGTATGTCGATCATCCTTGGTAGACCCTTTTTGAATACTGCAAGGTCTGTTATTGATTGCAACAAGGGCAATGTCACTTTTCATATTAATGGTAATGAGCATACGGTACACTTTCTGAAGAAACAACCTCAAGCTCATATTATCAACTCTATTGAAAACATTCCAATGATTATTATTGGAGACTTTGAGTTCCCTCTTCCTACTGTCAAGAAGAAATATGATATACTTATTGTTGGGGAAATGCATATCCCCATTGAGGTAACTTAGTGTTATTCAAAGTTTCTTCGGTTTCATATTATTCGAAAGAAGTTTGTAAATAAGACTTGATCAACCTTATTGATGGATTCCTTTTGATGAGCAGAGATGGACGAATTTAGAAAGCACAACTCCCTATACCTAACTTTTACTTTCTGTTACCGATATGAAATTAAGTAAAAATGCTATTATTTTTCTGTTTTCTGAGTTTCCCGTTCAATAAAAAAGTGAAATGAAAATAAAAGTCCTTCAAATGTCATGAAAATGGAGTATGATTTTTCTGGAATATTTAAGAATTTTTGGCACTGAGTATGCATCAGGGGGCTGCACCAGTGGGCCACAAGCCCACAGGGCGCGCCCACCCCCTAGGCACGCCCTGGTGTCCTATGGGTCCCATGTGGCCCGCTCCACTTATTCCAGCACCCATTCACTTCATCTTCCTCCAGAAAAATCCCACCACTGCTCAAACCCGTGTTCTAGCTCCTCTTGCTGCCATTTTCGATCTCCTTGCTCAAAGCTCCATTCGCAAAACTGTTTTAGGGAATTTCTCATAGGTATGTGACTCCTCCAATGGTCCAATTAGTTTTTGTTCTAGTGCCTTATATATTGCAGATTTTTGCCGTTGTGGTGACTGTGTTTTTGAGCTTGCATGTCAAATTTATATGGTCCCAAGTAGTTTTGATGCATGATATAGTCTTTAGGCACTTGAGGGAGTAGTTGCTATGAGTTTTGTTGAGTTTTGTTCACCTTTATTTTCGTTGACTAAAATTTTCCGAAATTTTTCAGAGAAAGAAAAGATGTTGAGAAGATTACTAAGAGGTTCTTCAAGCCGGGGTTCTAAGGAAGATGAAAATGAAATGATGGAGAAACCCAAATATAATCTTCCTTGCATAGCAGAAATTCAACCATGTGAATGGCCGTGTGACACATTCTTGAGGGCGGCCAGAATTTGTGAAGATTTCTATTATTTGGCTGAGAATGTAGGCATCACCGACTTCCTCAACGATAAGTGTGACCAGTACCTCTTGCTCACTAATACCTTTGTGCAAAATTTTCACTGTCATCCTAGGGAAGACCCTCCTACAGTTGAATTTCACTTATATGATGTGCCTAAGAAAATGAACCTTTATGTTTTTGCAAAGTTTGCAAGATACCCTATGAGGGCAGCATCAGGGAACCACGTCCTCGAGACATGGAAGATTTTATTGCCGCAATCACTGTAGGAGAAGAGAGAGGCGTGTCAAAGGCAAGAGCACCTAGTTTGCATTATCCTGTGCTACGCTATTATTCATTATTTGCAGGAAGATGTTTAGTTGGTCATTGGGAGCCTTAGTGCTCGTGACCATGCTATTTTGCTCCATGCTTTATTTGCTGATAGAACATTTAGTCTGGGCTCTATGGTGGCCCAACAGTTGAACACCAACTATTCGAAGGGGCCCATATTCGGAGGTACCTATGCATCTCGTTTAGCTAAACATTTTGAGATACCCATTAGGCTTCATGAGAAAGATGACAGGCTGATACCCACGAAGTTTCTATATTATGACCGTATGGTAGCCCATGATGTTATTAAGAAGAATGATGATAGGAGGCTGCTTTACAATTTAGTATTTAGTTAGAGTGCTTGTGAGATTATTACTTTGCCTTCTCTTCTCTGTTCGATATTCATTCAGGCAGGTACATTATTATGCCCGATGACATCTACCGATATTGCGGTTTGTCGCAACCCCTAGCACTTGAGCAGGCACTGGCCCTTGATCCATATCAGGTCCCGGTATTTTAGTGGGAGCCACAGGAGGTTGCTAATCTGTGGAACCCTCAGTGTCCTCCGGAGTACCCCAGAGAAGGTTATTTCCAGCCATGGCCCTAGACCAACTTAGGCCAAAAGCCTAAGCTTGGGGGAGTACGTATTTCTCACCAACATTACATTCATGTTCACACACTCATTTTAGTTGTCGGTATTCATACTTTTTCATTGTACTATGCCTGGTAGTTTATTCCTTGTTTTGCTTTCTTCTTGTGTGTTTAATTAAAAAATTAGTTCTAGATTTATTTCCTAGTTGCTTAGTTGTAGCATTAAAGAGAAAACCCAAAAATATTTCTTGTTCTTCTTTTTGCTTGTTGGGGGCTTTCCCGTGTAAATAATTTTCCTTTCTTCTCTTTGGGTCGTAAGGAGAAAACCACGATGACATGTTGAGTGGCTCTCATATGCATTATTGTTTATCTTACAAAGAGCCCATATTGTCTTGTCTTCTCCTTTGGTTTATTGTTTGCAGATTCTAGCTTAATCCAATGCACGTGCACTCTTATTATTGTTCACATCATTCGGTCGTGCAAGTGAAAGGCAATAATGATGATATTTGATGAAAAGATCGAGATGGAGAAAAGCTGGTATGAACTCGACCTATCTTGCTTTTGTAAATATTATTAGCCCATCGTTCTAAATTCAATACATTATGGTTTGAACGTGTTTGCAATGAAAATTAGAGATTAGTTATTCATGCCATTCCTAATTAGCTAAGAGTGGATAACGGTTCGTCTTGAGTGCCAACATGTGCATTAAAATGGTTGTGATGTAGTATGATAGAATGGTATCCTCCTCTGAATGATTCAAGTGGCTTGACTTGGCACATGTTCACGCATGTAGTTGAAACAAATCATCCTAGCCGCGACGATGTTTATGTTCATAGTGAATTATATCCTACTCATTCTTGCATTCAATGTTGGTTAATCTGAAAGCATGTTGATGACTGTGTCGCTCTCTAGTTGGTCGCTCCCCAGTCTTTTGCTAGCCTTCACTTGTACTAAGCAAGAATACTGCTTGTGCATCCATCTCAATAAACTCAAAGTTGTTCCATATGAGTCCACCATATCTACCTATATGCGGTATTTACCTGCCGTTCCAAGTAAATTTGCATGTGCTAAAATTTAAACCTTCAAATAAACTTTATGTTTTGTATGCCCAAATCGCTCATGTGGCGACTGGGGACTATTAGTATCTTCCATGCTAGGTGGGTTATTCTCACGATATTTATTGATTAACTATCATTCACGAGAAAGTGGCTGGTAATCGGGATGCCCAGTCCCTTGCTCGAAATAAAAAGCAAATTATAATTAAACAAAACTCCGCCAGGACTGTGTTTGTATGGATGGTACCCATGAATTTGGCCCGCCGTGGAGTGTGACTGATTGGTGGAGGGGGAGTAAAAACTTTACCATTCTGTTTGGGAACCACCTATAATATATCTATCATGGAGATATCGAAAACCTCTTGGTCGTTATGTGAGCAATGAAAGCATACCGCTCCAAAAATCATTACTTATCTATGTTTTAAAATCTCGAGCTCTGGCACCTCTGCAAATCAATGCTTCCCTCTGTGAATGGTCTCTCCATTTACTTTATTGCTGAGTCATCATCCTCTTATAAAAAAACACCAGTTAGAGAGCGCCATCGTCATTTGTTTGCCTTGCTATTAATTGATATTGAGTATGAGCATGACTGGATCTCCCTCACCATGAATTACAATGTTTAGTCGGTCCTTGTTCTCCAGAGGTGCTCTGCATTTATGTTTTGCAATCTCAGAAAGGGCTAGCGAGATACCATTATGTCATATTGCATCATGATTGTTTTAATAGAATTGTTGTCATCCGAGACTTATTATTATTGCTTGCTAGTTGATTATGCCATTGATATGAGTAAATGTGAGACCCAAATGTTATTGTGAATATGGTTAGTCTATAATCCTTGCCGAAAATCTGAACATAAGTTAGACATATTTACAACAGCAAGATCAAACAGAGTTTGTAAAAGTTTTTCTTTATCACTTTTAGTTTATCAACTGAATTGCTTAAGGACAAGCAAATGTTTAAGCTTGGGGCAGTTGATACGTCTCCAACATATCTACTTTTCCAAACACTTTTGCCCTTGTTTTCGACTCTAATTTGCATGATTTGAATGGAACTAACCCGGACTGACGCTGTTTTCAATAGAATTGGCTTGGTGTTATTTTTGTGCAGAAATAAAAGTTCTCGGATTGACCTGAAAATTTATAGAGAATATTTTTGGAATTAATGAAAAATACTAGCGGAAGAATCGACTGTAGGGGCCCACCACCGGGCCACAAGCCTGGTGGGCGTGCCCAACCCCCTAGGGCGCGCCGGGTAGGCTTGTGCCCCCCTACTGCTCCTCCGACCTTGTTTCCACTTATGTATATTCCTATTCGGGGAGAAAAAATCAGAGAGAAGAGTTCACGTGTTTCACGATACGGAGCCGCCGCCATCTCTTGTTCTTCCTCGGGAGACCAGATTTGGAGCCCGTTTTGGGCTCTGGAGAGGGGAAATCGACGCCTTCGTCATCACCAACCATCCTTCATCACCAATTCCATGATGCTCCCCACTGTTCGTGAGTAATATCATCGTAGGCTTGCAAGACTGTGATGGGTTGGATGGTATTTATCATGTAATCGAGTTAGTTTTGTTAGGGTTTGATCCCTAGTATCCACTATGTTCTGAGATTGATGTTGCTATGACTTTGCTATGCTTAATGCTTGTCACTAGGGCCCGAGTGCCATGATTTAAGATCTGAACCTATTATGTTTTCATGAATATATGTGTGTTCTTGATCATATCTTGCAAGTTGTAGACACCTATTACGAGTTATGATCCGCATCCCCCAGGGTGACAATAACTGGGATTTTTTCAGTGATTACCGTAGTTTGAGGAGTTCATGTATTCACTAAGTGCTAATGCTTTGGCCCGGTTCTCTATCAAAAGGAGGCCTTAATATCCCTTAGTTTCCAATCGGACCCCGCTGCCACAGGAGGGTAGGACAAAAGATGTCATGCAATTTCTTTTCCATAAGCACATATGACTATATATGGAATACATGCCTACATTACATTGATGAATTGGAGCTAGTTCTGTGTCACCCTATGTTATAACTATTGCATGATGAATGCCATCCAACATAATTATCCATCACTGATCCATTGCCTACGAGCTTTCCATATATTGATCTTTGCTAAGTTACTTTTCCGTTGCTACTGCCAGAAACACTACAGAACTGCCACTATTACTTTGCCACCGTTACCGTTACTATTATATTACTTTTCTACTGAATACTTTGCTACAGATATTAAGTCTTTCAGGTGTGGTTGAATTGACAACTCAGCTGCTAATACTCGAGGATATTCTTTGGCTCCCCTTGTGTTGAATCAATAAATTTGGGTTGAATACTCTACCCTCGAAAACTGTTGCGATCCCCTATACTTGTGGGTTATCAGCAGGCAACAAGACGGCCGACGTCACGTCCTCGCGGGGAACACCAAATCAATTTGTCCTCTCAAAGATGTGAAGCTCGAGGGCTTTACAGAAGCGGAAGCAACTGGGCTGACTCGTCGGGTCACCATCCACATGGTGGGAATTCTGGCGACCCAGGATCCATCGGCGGCGGGGGGCTAAGGACTAGTGCCAAAAGAATAATCCTGGAGGGACTTATCATGGGAATAAGACGCGGAATTACGAGGATCATGATCATGATTTTAATACCAAGGAGGCAATGGCAGTGGGCAGCATTCTGGTTAGGATAGTCAACAACATAACAACCAGGTTGGTTTTCAAGGTAATCCTAAGCAGTTGAGTAGTGGTGTTAGTACCATGTTTTTACTACCAATACTTGAAAATGATACAGAAAACTCAAGTAAAGAGCCATCAACATGGTTGAACTAGCGGTTCCCAGATATCTCAACTGGTCTGAGCAGTCGATAGTCTCGAGCAGAGAAGATCACCCCCCGGGTTGATAACCAAGGAGATCTAGCCTTGGTGGTGGCGCCTCAGGTGGGTGGCTATACCCTCATGAAGGTCTTGATGGATGGAGGTGGCAGCATTAACATCTTGTATTACAATACCTTTCGACGGATGAACCTCCAAGATAGCAGTTTGCAAACTTCAACCATAGTTTTTCATGGCATTGTTCCTCCGAGGTCAGCATACCCAGTTGGGCGGATTAAGTTTGACGTCACCTTTGGTGACAAATATAGCTACATGTGTGAGCCCCTAACTTTTGAGGTGGAAAAGATAAAGAGCCCCTACCATGCTCTCTTTGGAAGGACGACTTATGCTTGTTTCATGGCTCAGCCCTGCTATGTCTACCTCAAACTCAAGATGCTAGGTCCGAACGATACTATAACTGTGGGAGGCAGTAGGAAGATCGCTTAGGAGTGTGAGGAAAGAGACGCGGCCTATGCTGAGTCGGCTTGCACCGTCGAAGAGATGAAATTCTATAAGGCTAATGTTGACCCGGCTGATATGAGGCCTCTCAAGAAAGCATCCACCGAGTCTAAATTGCCGCTCGAGTTTAAGCTGGCTGAAGATACAAAACAAATTGACTTCATGCAAGGTGACTCATCCAAGTAGTTCACCACTGGGAGCGGCTTGGATCCCAAATAGGAAAGCATGCTCATCAAATTCATCCGTGAGAATCAGAACATCTTTGCATGGAAACCTACTGACATGCCCGGAGTACCGAGAGAACTCGCTGAGCACCATCTTAATGTGGATCCGAAGATGAAACTAGTACGACAATACCTCCGTCGTTTTAACGAGGAGAGACAAAAGGCTATTGGATAAGAGGTATCCCAACTCCTAGCCGTCGGGTTTATCTTTGAAGTTTTTCATCCTGAGTGGCTGGCTAACCCGGTTCTAGTCTTGAAAAAGAACGACACCTGATGTATATGTGTTGACTACACAGATCTCATCAAAGCTTGTCCCAAAGATCCATTTGCCCTTCCCCGTATCGATCATATCATTGACTCTACGGCGGGTTGCGAGCGCTTATGCTTTCTGGTTATCATCAGATCAATATGGCTAAGCATGATCAAGAGAAGACAACTTTTTAACCCCTTTCGGTGCTTTCTGCTATGTCTCTATGACTTTCGGACTCAAGAGCGCTGGGGCGACTTACCAATGTTGTGTTCAGAATTTCCTTCATCCATAGATTGGGCGCAACGTTCATGCTTATGTCGATGATATCGTGGTGAAATATCAGAAGAAGGAGACGTTCTTGGATGACCTCAAGGAGACGTTTGATAATCCTCAAGTGTACAAGATGAAACTTAACCGGACAAAGTGTGTTTTTGGTGTTCCTACAGGCAAACTATTGGGTTGCTGCTTTCTAAACAGGGCATTGATGCTAACCCGAACAAGATCAAGGTGGTTACTTCACTAGGTAAGCTGGCTAACATAAATCAGGTCCAGCGCATGTCCAGCAGCATCGCGACGTTGAGCCGGTTCATAAGCTGCCTTGGAGAGAAGGTGATTCCTCTTTATCAGTTATTAAAAAAAGACAAACAACTTTGTTTGGACTAACGCGGCTAACGAAACTTTCAAAGCCCTAAAGAATACGCCAGCTGAGCCGCCCATTTTAGCCGCCCCAACCGACAAAGATCCTATGCTCCTATACATTGCTGCTAATTCAAAGGCAGTAAGTGTGGTAGTTGTCATTGAGTGAAAGGAGGCAGGAAAGGAGTATCCGGTTCAGCGGCTAGTTTATTCTGTTAGTGAGGTTTTGACCTTATCCAAGTAACAATATCCACATTGGATGGATGGCGCATGAAAAATTACAAGTGTGGAAGTATCATAAGCGGCATTTGGAGATACAGAGAAGACATAAATACAAGGAGAAGATAAGCCGCTTGGTGAAGGTAAGGAAGATTGACATGAATAAATTCAAATAAACCTAGGGCCTAATGTCGGGGATATAACCCCGCGGTGTAACCCGCCTATTGGGACAAGTCAACAAATTGGTGGCTTAAGAATCATACTCAAGATGGGCCACGTTGTTGATCATAAGGAAAGTTAGGCGACTTACTAAGTAAGCCGGATGGCGGCCCAACACATGAAGATGGCGGCCCAACACATGAAGATGGCGGCTCAAGGCCCAGAAGGTAGAAGGCACCATAAGCTTTCCTTGCTTGTGAAACAAGGCGAGTTAGAGGTGTACTAGGTCACATATCATAACATGACCCGGACTCTTGGAAGCCCAGGGTCTTGACCTGTATATAAAGGCGATCCCCTAAGGCCAATAGACTTAAGACACAAACCCTCGAAAGCTAGGTTAGCGATTCTGCACCCTTGTAATCAAGATCATCATCAATATAGACAACACAGCAGGACGTAGGCTTTTACCTCCATCGGAGGGGCCGAACCTGGGTAAAACCATCTCTCGTTCCCGATTAACCCCTTCGAGTCGCCACATAGCGACGGCGGCCTAACACTTAAGTTCTCCTATGAGGACATCTGTCATGACCAAACCATGACACTCGTTCTGGCTGTTTTCTTATCACCTGCCTTCTTAGGCATGGAACTCTTTGCTGGCTCAACAGAAATAGATCTGTTAGCCTTGGCATTCTTAGGTGCCCTCATAGCACCAACACTCGCGTAGATATTTTTGGCTGGCTTCTTAGAAGAAGTAGCCTCTATACCTCTGCTCTTGGCAGCCTCCTCTTTCTGCCTCTGGCACAAAATCAGAATCCTCTTCATCGGAATTCAGCTTCTTCCTTGCCCTGGTGGCAACCTTGGGAAAATCAGGTGAACTGGGGTTGTCATCATAATAAGATGAACTAGCTTCAGGGCTAGTGCCTGAACTCATGTCCACATCTCTCTCTTTAAAGTTGTTCCAGCTGTCATAAAGATCCTGACATGCTGACCCTATGAATAGAGCATCATAGAGTAGAGGGGTTGAGCATCAAAAACCACACATGATTTTTCAAAATTTGAACTTAGAAACTTAGTTTTGAACTTCGGCAAATGGAATGTCGGCTGCAACGAGTTCAATTTTTTGGAGCCAGTGAGACTGACAACTTGCCTTAACAGAGACTTGGCAGCCTTTTTTGATTTCACCAAAAAGAAATGCTTGGCCTCATTGAAGCTGTTCTCGGTAACCCTAAAACGACATCGGTATAACCAATTTTTCCAACTCGGTGTCACCGAGATGCAATTTGTGGAAGGTCAGACCTAAGAATTCCTTGTTCTCTAATCTAATGGAGTTTGTTGTGGATTAGATTGACTTCAAACTGTGGCTTCTAGATGGAGGAACCATAATGCGCATGAAATTGACAAGGGAGTGCAAGAAGGGGTCGAAACCATACCCTAATGCGGTGATGGCTCCGCTACGACGGTGATAACAGTGAACATTACTGTCGATGGTGACGATCCTAGCGGAGAGGGCGCACGGGGAGGCAAGGGCGATGACCAGGGGTCCAAGTGCGACAATTAGGGTTGGAGGAAACGGACGTTTGAAGATTCAATTTCAAAGGTTGGGTCCGCTATAATATATACCCTTCGTTGTTAGTGACACCGGTTCAAAAATATCGGTGCCACCGAGTTCCTCAACTGTCAGTTGATAGGGAAACTCGGTGAAGCTGAGATTATGGAATCGGTGTTACTGAGATGGAAAAACCATATCAAACGTAGGCATCAGTGAAACCAAGATTTCGGTGTTGGTTGCACCGAGTTGCACCGCGGAGGTTTTGGTGGTCAGCTCTTGATGAAACGGAACTTTGAGTTCTCCTCTCACAAAGGGTTCGAGAAGTGCTTGCTCAAATTTTGTGATGTAGCATGAATAGAATTTGAGATGAGAAAGAATAAATAGCTAGAGAGGGGTCCTAGGAATTCTTGTATATCCAATTGGCAAAATAAAAATGAAACCCAAGTAACAACAATCGGATATCCTCGAATGAGTAAAGACATACAGACCAACATGCTCACACAGTAAGATGTCAAATGAAATATAGCAAACATGCAAAACTACTCTAGTATCTACCAAGCACTTTGGCGATGATGAAGTCATCTATATATGAGTATATTGACTTAGGAGCTAAGTAATGATACTTGATCATAGGTCATACTCATCATTTAAGAACAAGTGGTGTCGGGGATATACCCCGCGGTATGACCTAGAAGATGAGTCCCCGATTGTAAGTCCCTGAAGATGAGTCCTCGTTTGTAAGTCCCTGAAGATGAGTCTTCAAGATGAGTCCTCGGTTGTAAGTCCCTGAAGATGAGTCCTCAGTTGTAAGTCCCTGAAGATGAGTCCCTGGTGTAAGCCACCCAGCTCTAAGCTGCCCGGTGTGAGCTAGACGGTGTAAGCCGCTCGGTGTAAGCCGCCGGGAACTCAGAAGCCCATGAAGAAGAAGCCCATGATAGGAAGTTATAATAAGTTAAGTCTCAATCTGACTTAGACTCTACATGTAAGCCGCCCCTTCAACTTGTATAAGGAGGGGCGGGTCACCCCGAGAGGGTCAAGTTTTTAGACGTCTCAATAGACATGTCTTAGATAGACAAGAGATTAGAGACTCTCGTGATTAGAGGTAGCAGAACATCACCCTTGTAACCAAGAGATCTCCTTCATCATCAGTACCAGACAAGCAGGACGTAGGCTTTTACCTCCATCGGAGGGGCCGAACCTGGGTAAACTCCACGTCTCTCGATTCCGACCAACCCCTTCAAGCCGCCACATAGTTGCGTTTCTGCCCCGAACCTAAGTCCGTTCACTCGGACATCTGTCATGACCAATCCACAACAGTTGGCGCCCACCATCGGGTGGCGCACAATGATGTTGTGTTTTTGAAGGGATCTTTTTACATGGATCGAGAAGTTCACAATTAGCTGGATGAAGAAGAGCCGCCGAAGACACGTTCAGGGTTGATCAAATTCTACTGCTATTGTGCATTGTTTCCTCTGGCATGGAGACCCAAGGGAATCACTGCCGCTATTGGTTGCGTGAAGACCCGGTCAAACCAAAAGGACTACAGCCACGCATCAAATCCATGTATGATGGAAAACAACTTCGGCTGCAAATCGAGGAATACTACATGTACATCAATTGCTAGTAGCACTCAAATTTTTTACTACAGACTCGACTCACTACCAAAAGACCAAAGGCAGCGCACCGCAGCTGCAGATCAAGAACATGACAAGAAAAAAATGGGGCAGAAGGCCACAACCTAGAAGATGAGACGGACTCGGTCTCCGCCTCGAGTTGACCCGCTAGCATCGCTCGCATTGCTAGTTCCGTGTGTGGTCCATCTGGGGAACGGCGGCTCTCCTTCCGTGGCCATCACCCCAAGTTGACCTCGCCTCGCATCGCCGGGTCACCCTCCAGGATCCACCGCTCCGCTACACCAACGTCAAGCCGACCCTTCGCTGAGCCGCCCACGCCATGGAAGCGCCTCACGTTGACCGGCCGAGCCACCGGGTTCTGCTATGAGCCACCTTGCCCTGCCTCACTTAATGCATCTGTCGTGGCTGGCCTGCTTGCGATCCGATTCCGAGCTGCCGACGAGCTTGCCTTCCATGCCGTGGCTGTCTTGGCCTCGCCTTGGATTCTCCACACCCGCCTTCGGCTTGGCCTCACCACCATCGGCTCGAGCCATCCCATGTCCCCTCTGCCACCGTGCCACCGTGCCACCGTGCCTCCGCGTGAGCCACCATAGCTGTCGCGTTCGCCGAGTCGCCCTCGCTGCTTTCCGCTAACCTCCGCCTTGAGCCGCCCCACTGCCACCAATTCACCGCCCCGCATCGACCGCCGGTACAGCTGCCTGTCTCACTTGGCGGCTCCACCTCACCTCGAGTCGCCTTCACCTACGGTTGCAATTTTCGCTATGGAGCATGCCTGGTGACCCGCCTGCTGCGCCTCACCTCACTGAGTTGGCCCTCGGTCGTGGCCTTGCCCCATCGAGCTTCGCCTCGTTTCTAAACCATCCGAACTCTGCAGACTCGCGTCCGAACCGCCGAGTCGCCACACCATGACCGCCGCCGAATCTCCTCGAGCAAGCCTTAGACTTCCTCGAGGCGCCCTCAGGCCGCCCCGAGCCTGCCTCATCTACCATGGCTTCATCTTGGCACTGCACCTTCGAGCTAGCCGCGCCCGACCGGTCCACCTCCTCTGCTCCGAGCCTGCCTCATCTGCCATGGCTTCATCTTGCCACTATGCCTTCGAGCTAGCCGCACTTGACCGGTCCACCTCCCCTGCTCCGAGCCACCTCCAAATCCCCTCTGCCACCTTGAGCTACCCCTCGACCGCGGTTTTCCTCGCTGCACCGACCGCCATCGCATCACCGGGGCGCCGGCTCCCTCAACTCCTTGCCTCACCTTGTGCCGCTGCCGCATCTCGACGAGGCGAACCGGGCACTCTGTACTCAAGTTGCCTTTGCTCCGGCTCACCTCGCTTCTATGCCAGACGTGGAGCTGCCTGAGTACCCGCTGTGCCTCTCCCCTTTCGACGTTGTCTCTGTTGTGCCGCGCATCTTCCCGTGCGGGCACTCCCTCCGCGGCTCCTGCATCTCCTTTGCAACGTGGTCCGATAGATGGGATAATTTTCCATGGCCATTAAGATCCAACCATCGCTTTGTGATGCGCATTATGGATATGGTATTAAAAAAAATCAACCATGGAGGAATATCACTAGAAAGGAAGTTTTACTCAGCAAAAAAGAGAGGAGAAGGAAGGCCACATGGGTACTGAGACTACATGTGTTATCCACCCTATTTTTTTATCAGTACATTTTAAATTGTGTTGAGAACAACTACTTTGTCCTACGATATTTTTTCTACGCGGGACAATCACTCAGTTCAAAAGCGGCGTCATATTGCGAGTACGGAACGTCGCCCCTATTGGTGCAGGCTACATCAACAACACGCCACGACCGATCCGCCGTTCGCGTCGGTTTCCAATGCCACGGGTGACTCTTCATTTGCACCGGCTTACAACATCGTGGGTGTCTCTCTGTTTGCACCGGCTTACAATGCCATGGTTGTCTCTCGCCATCCACGCCAGCTTACAACGCTGTGGACGTCTCTTGCCATCCGCGCCGGCTTACAATGCCGTGGACGTCTCTCGCCATCCGCGCCGTCTTACAACGTTGTGGCGTCTTTCACAACAACACTGACTTACAATGCCGTGGCTGGTTTCTACGTCTACATCAGCATGCCAATGGCTGCATACACTAGTACGAGCCACCCAACGGACGCTTATGAGTCACCGCCTTGTGGTCTTATCTACATCAACATATCAGTGCAATGCTTGCCTATATGAGCCGACCAACGGACGCTCGCAAGACGCCACCCACAGTTTGATCACATCAACATATTGGTGTAGTGCTCGTCGATACGAGCCGCCCAATGGACAGGCGCACAAGTCGTTGTCATTATAGTTTGGTTCACTTCAACAACCATCCGGGACGAACCATCGACCGGATTATTGAAACAAATCATATGGGATCATCTATAACCCGCCATGGTCAACCTCAACCTTCAGTGGAGATTCTCAAGCCGCATTTTCAAGTCAACTTAAGACTCGGGGGCTACAGACATGGCGAGACTCATTTGTTCATTTTCAACGAGAACCCTAGGTCTTTGCAAGAGAAAACCCAATCCTGGGGGCTATTATATTATTTGCAGAAGAATTAAAAAGTTGCCCAAGAGGACGAACCGCTGAGATACACCGTTCAAACATGGGTGCCCGGATATATATTGGATCATCATAAAGTCACTTGGAGGCTTTTTCTGTTTCTTCATACAAGAGGGTGATTTACAAGATGGTGCACAAGTTGATATCATCGACAAGTCACTAGGGGGATTCCAACCCTCCGGGTTTAGCTTATCACACCCTCTTGATCAGCTCTTAAGCCAAATAGTTGACTCCGTCAACATGATCGTCCAGGGGGCTTCCAACCCATCGGGTTTAGCTTATCAGACCCTATCGATCGGCTCTTAAGCCAAACAGTTGACTCTGTCAACAAAGGTCATTTGGGGGCTTCCAACCCACGGGGTTTATCTTACATACCCTCTTGATCGGCTCTTAAGCCAAACAAGGTTAAACCTGCCTATAAGCTGATGCTGCTTCACTAAGTGACCCGCCGAACTCTTACCAGTTAATCTCGCCTAGAGACCCTAAGCCGGCTAAAAGAAAATTGACGGCCAATGTCGATAGAGACCTTGTACTGGTTAAGGTTAAAACGGCAGTATTTGTCATGTGAGGGACAGCTTACAAAAAGCAAGGATAAACTCTCTCATCTACTGCCGACTCTTCGCTATATGGCCCATTCATACTCTTAGACAGTTACTCTGTTAAAGACTCTTCATTGTTTAAGGTCAAAATGACAGATTTATGTCACGTGAGAGGCAGTTTATGAGCTACTAGGGTGCTCATGCCCTGCCGTGTCTCTCTCTGGGACATTACACTTCCTATCAATTAATCTCGCTTAGAGACCCTGCGCCGTTCTAAGAAATTGACGGCCAATCTCGATAGAGACCCTGTACTGATTAGGAGTTTTAATTAGTGAGTCCACCCAGAAGAATCGGCACATGAGTTGTTCAAAAAAATTCAAAAAACAAATCAGAAAAGATATAACATCTCCGGGTTGTGCTTTTTAAAGCCGCCCGTACAACAATGCAGAATATATTCTGTCTTGTTTGTTTTTGCAGGTCTTATCTCTTAAGATGAGCCGATGTTAAGTATGATGAAAAACTTCTGCAAAGAACAAATGGATCTTTAATAGCCAACTTGGCTGGATCTTCATGGTTTATCATAACCAGTACTAAGTGATTAGGGTTTTCAAACCATCTCGGAGAATTCATTATTTTTCAACAGCTGCCTATCAGATATAATGCCATGTCATCCAATTGACCGGCTCTCGGATTTCTTTAATTGTGCTCTATACTAAATCTACAACACTCATGGATTTCTCAATATATATATTTTCCGGGTTGCACCGCAACCACGAGCAGGGATTTCATGTCAAAGATAAAGGAATTATTCCAGGATATTCATTCCGGGTTGTATTACAACTGCAGTCAAGGATTCATTCAACAAATTATGATGAGTCATATTATTCTCACATAGTCACGAGTCGCCACACGCGGACGACCTGGCACTTGGGGGCTACATTATTCAAGTCAATTTTATATCAAATATACAAGTCCCGTGTCGCTGCAAGCACGCACCACGACACTTGGGGGTTAATGCAAGTTGCTTTTCAAATCACTACATGGTCAATAGATCCTATTCTCTCAAGGAGATGAGCTGGCCTTTCTAAATTTTTCTAAAGTCCCAGCCCAACAATTTTTACTGACCCGACACTTGGGGGCTACACCGCTCAGATATATTTTTAAAACTCCCAAGTCGCTGCAGGCATGCGACCCGACACTTGGGGGCTACAATATTCAGTTGTTTAAACAGATTAATTGGTTCAAATTGAAGACCCGGCGCATCAAATTATGATGAGATGGCCCTTGGGGGCTACACCTGCTGAAGTTTCATAAGGTATAAGACAATCACAAGTCCCAGATTACTGCAGGCAGGACAACCCGACACTTGGGGGCTACACAGTCCAATATATTATTGCAAAGCACCAAGTTATCATGGATAATCTTGGAGCTTGGGGGCTACAGGTAATATGGACATATCAAAGACTCTGAGGATAATTTTCAAGGTGTTAATTATGGAGTTCAGTTGTTAGACCCGGTGTCACCAACATTCATGACCCGGTATTATAAAAGATCATAACTCGCCAGAGTTTATATAAGTCACCCTCCTTCACAACAATAGAAGTCCGGATCTATGTCATGACGATTTATTATTTTAAAGATTTTCAGCCAAATTATTGGAAGCCAACTCAATGGCATATGGGTATTATATTCCTAGTATTTTTCAAAGGACATTGACAAGCAAGACGATTCTCAAGACGACTCATTTATATGCAGAGAGACCCGAATTTCTAAGAAGCCACTTCATAAGCCGGCCAAAGGATTAATCCGATCACTTAAAATATTTACTATTCTCATTTAGGAGGTTACCATGAATAAATTCAAGCTAAACTGGGGGCTAATGTCGGGGATATACCCCACAGTATGACTTAGAAGATGAGTCCCCGGTTGTATGTCCCTGAAGATGAGTCCTCGATTGTAAGTCCCTGAAGATGAGTCTTGAAGATGAGTCCTCGGTTGTAAGTCCCTGAAGATGAGTCCTTGGTTGTAAGTCCCTGAAGATGAGTCCCTGAAGATGAGTCCCCGGTGTAAGCCGCCCAGCTCTAAGCTGCCCGGCTCTAAGCTGCCCGGTGTAAGCCGCCTGGTGTAAGCCGCCCGGGACTCAGAAGCCCGAGACTCAAAAGCCCATGAAGAAGAAGCCCACGATAGGCAGTCATAATAAGTTAAGTCTCAATATGACTTAGACTCTACATGTAAGCTGCCCCTTCAACTTATATAAGGAGGGGCAGGTCACCCCGAGAGGGTCAAGTTTTAGACGTCTCAATAGATAGGTCTCAGATAGACAAGAGATTAGAGACTCTCGTGATTAGAGGTAGCAGAACAACACCCTTGTAACCAAGAGATCTCCTTCATCATCAATACCACAAAAGCAGGACGTAGGCTTTTACCTCCATCGGAGGGGCCGAACCTGGGTAAACTCCGCGTCTCTCGATTCTGACCAACCCCTTCAAGCCGCCACATAGTTGTGTTTCTGCCCCGAACCTAAGTCCGTTCACCCGGACATCTGGTGTGACAAATCCACGACAAGTTGGGTTACAACTTTTACATAAAGCATTTAATGTGTTCACATCTTTAAGAGATGCTTGAACTCAAGTCTTAGAGTAAAGATCCCCCTTGATGTGATATCCTCCCTAAGAGGGATAAACTAACCTTGGGTTTTGTCGTAGAGGACTTCACGTGGTTAATGTAGTGGTGGATGCTCATAGTTGATGAAGATCATCTTGAGTTGGGATGAATCCTCGTTGCTACTAACTCTTCTCACCTACATGGGTTAGTCCCATACAAGAGACAAATACAAGGATATCTATGGACATGTAATGCAATGTGTACATGATGATGTCCATGGATTCTTTCGTTACCTTGTCTCTTGTTTACCTTTGAGAGAATGTGTGACTCCTTGAAATATTGCATAAGTTGGATTTGATTGCAAATAGTTCTTGCCAAAAATGAATGTGAGTGAATTTTTTTGGCGGAGTCACCCTTCAAGAACTTATCTAGTTCTTCTTCTTTGGGATCCACATAAACTTGATGGGAATCCTTGGAGTTGAAGTAACAATTGTAGAAGTTGAGCTTGAAGTAGCCTTGGCAACCCACTTGACCAAAGCCTGGGATCCATCTTCATATGAGTCAATTTCCTATTGAATCTTGTTCTTGCCCTTGAGCTTGTGGTCTCTTGATGGAAGGTCATCTTGAACTTTTGTTCCCCTGGGGAGAGTATGTTCATACTTCTCCTTTTGAGGAACAAACTTGGGCTTGGGGTATTGACCTTCTTCCTATTCAACTCCATTTGCATTGAAGTAGCCAATGCCATGGTTCTTCGGGTATCCTCCATGCTTTCGTATAATTTCCTCAAATTGCCTACATCTGACAAGACTTTGTTAGATACCTTTTTCTATAATCCCTTTCAATAGATCATTTTCTTGCTCAAGTGTAACATGGCTAAGAGAATCCTTAGTGGATTCAATAGAACTACTAGCAGCAATATCATTGGATTTATCATTTTTATTGCTACTAGTTGAAGAACCTTTCTGGCCTTTGTTACTAGTTTTCTTAGCCTTAACTTGTGGAATGAATGAAGACAAGAGTAGTCATTTGGATAGTTAAGAGGAGGTCTTATTTCGAGGGTCATCATTGATAGCTTTAAGGAAGTCATGCTCTTGCTCCAAATTGAGCTTCTCAAAGCGGAGCTTCTCAGGAGTCCTTACAAGCTCTCTATGATCTTCTAGAGTAGATTCATGGGCCAACTTAAGAGTGTATAATTCTTTAGTTAGTCGCTCTATTTCCATCTTATCATCATCACACGACTTATCTTGACTAATGTGATTACTAACAAGTTCATTTTGACTAATATCACTAGATTTGTCAAATAGCAAGGCATCATCTCCAAGTAAGTCATCCTCATCACTATTAAAGTCAATGTATTTGGAGTATGATACCTTGGGGCCTTTAGCCATGAAGCAACTTCCACTCCCTTCATTTGGTTAATCAAATATGTCATAGGAGTTTGATGTCTACTATGCAACTTTATTCTTGTAGACTCGTGTTGGGCCTCCAAGCGCAGAATTTTGTAGGACAGTAGCAATTTCCCTCAAGTGGATGACCTAAGGTTTATCAATCCATGGGAGGTGTAGGATGAAGATGGTCTCTCTCAAACAACCCTCCAATCAAATACAAGAAATCTCTTGTGTCCCCAACACACCCAATACAATGGCAAATTGTATAGGTGCACTAGTTAGACGATACAAGTGCAATATGGATGATATAAATAGATTTATTTAATCTAAAAATATGAAAACAACAAGGTAACAAGTGGTAAACAACGAGCAAAACATTTTTTTGACCATGGAAATTGCAGGGCTTGGCCCCACAACATTTTATTGAAAAGAGCAAACAAAGTCATATGTACAAATCCACAAGAGGTGGAAAGAAGGAAAAACAGAAAAAATAAGCTAAGCTACAAAGTAGAATAGAAAGCAAAACATCCTCAAGGTGGCAGGAAAGCAATCTAGTGAAGAAGATCCTCCTTGTGTCTTGACTTTATCCTGTGTGCCATCATGGAAATATCATGAATGAATCCAGCCTTCCATCTACCAAAAGATGGTCTTATCTTTCTAAATTTTTTTTATCATTTCTAACCATCCAGATATTCCACCAGGTTAGAAAGATCACCTTTGCAAACAAAGGCTTAGCAAACTCCTTTCTAGAATGGACTGCAATATCCACCAAGTTAGTACCGGAAGACCAATCAATCTGCAAGTAGTTCATACTCGGACGCTGAAATTGCATTGGAAGAACAGATAATTTCTGTCCTCCAGAGAGCCAGATCTGCATAACATGCATTCAGGATCATCCTCAATTCGCCAGTGCCTTCGCTGTATCATGTCCTTAGTGTTGACTCTGTCCATAATCACTAGCCATGCAAACATTTTAATGGACATAGTACAACAACTTTTCCAAATCCAATTCAGAATATGGTTTGCCACAATGGGCCTATGAACCAAATCATAATATTTCTAAGTTGTATATTGGGACTTTTTACTATCATTCCAAGTCCAACAGTTAGGCAACATTCTATCTCCCTCAAGGTTATCCAGGCATTGGGACAAACCTTGTAGCTCCACAAAAGCCTGTTCAGATATGGGCAACTAGAAGAGGCTCAAAATGTTGTTAGTGTTGTGAACCTGTTGAACTGAAATGTTCTGGTCCAGACAGTAGGAGAAGAGCTTTTTATATTTATCTTGAAGTTGCACTCAGCTGTTATCAGCCCACCTGTCCTTCCAAAACAGGACAGTATCTCCACTGTTAACTTGAACTGCAAAGACAATCCTGAATTTACCCATAAGTTTGGAGGCATCTCTCCACCAAAAGGATCCACACAGAGTAGTGTCATGGGGAACCCTACCATAATAGTAAGAATTCCATATTAGATGTACCCATGGGATATCCTCCTTGTTGTAAAACTTGTTCAGATGTTTAAGCAGGAGTGCATCATTTTGCAGACCCAGATTCAGAATTCCCAAGCCCCCTTCGTTCTTGGGTCTGCACACCAAAGGCCAAGCTGCCAAAGAGTGTCTAGTGTCCTATCCATACTTCCTCCATAGACACTGGCTCTGTATCCTTTGCAATTGTTTCAGAATACCCCGTGGAATTTGTAAGCTACATAAGAAGAACATTGGCATTGAGGACATTACAAAATTTAGCAGTTGCAATCTTCGCCCTTGGGGCAGGAACCATGAACTGGGGGCAGGAACCATGAATTGGCAGAAAGCCTCCTTTCCATGCAATCAACCAAAGGCATGAAATCAATGATCCTGGGCCTAGTTGTTCCAAGTGGCAGGCCAAGATAAGTGAAGCACATAGTCCCAATTTTACGTCCAAGAACAGTAGCCAGTTCCTCAGCCAGGATACTATCCACTTTGATGGGAATCATTGAAGATTTGTGGAAGTTATTTTTCAGCCCTATTGATTGTGAAAAATCATAAGGGCCTCTTTTAGCAGCACGAATTGATCTCTCTGAGCTTGTATAAATAAAATAGTGTCATCAGCATACTGCACCACTGGGAAGTCTGTATCATGTGATGGAATTGGTAGTGAAATAAGACCTCTATGAACCATATTATTTAACATTGACTGGAGAATATCAGCTGCTAATACAAATAGCAGAGGAGACACAGGGTCTCCTTGCCAGACCCCACATTTGCATTTGAAGTGCCTCCCAGGGACTCCATTGACCAGCACAGAAGAAGTGCCAGTGGATAATAGCTCTTTGACCCAAGAAATCCACTTTTGAGGGAAGCCCTTGGCCTGCAAAATGGATAAATAGCCTCATGCTCAATAGAATCAAAAGCCTTCTCAAAATCCAGTTCGAAAAGGATTACGGGCCTTCTTGCTGCTTGCATTGGTGAATATACTCAAAGCTCCAGGCCAAACAATCCTGAATTGTTCTGGTTTTAATGAACCCACACTAATTCTTGTGTATACACCTCAAAATCTCCTGTTGAAGCCTGTTGGCAGCCATTTTGGTCAGTGTCGTGGGAATGAGCCTGACAGTAGATGGTAGGGGTACGAATGCAGAGGGCAGAGTCCTAGCTATGGCGAGGGTGTACACACAGATGTATTAGTTCAGGCCCCTCTCGTGGAGGTAACATCCCTACGTCTCAGTGCTCGGGAGCTTTATGTCGAGTGGAATGTAGAGATTACAATAGTTTCTTAACCCTTGTGTAGGAGGGGAGGGGCGGCTTATATAGAGTTCGCTGCCCCTCACAATGGCCCCGCATCAAAGGGGCTGGTCATGGGTTGTAAAGTTTGCTGTTACAGGTAACATACGTAGTAGAAGCTATTAAGGGCCACTAAGCCAGCGTCTGCCCGTTGGGCTCTTGATGATGGCTCCTGGTCTTCTGGCGTCGAGTGAAGCAAGGTCTGTCGAGTGACACATGACTGCCGAGTGAGAGCGGGAGTCTCCGAGTGGATTATTGTCGAGTGATATTCAAGTCTAGGGATCCACTCGGAAGTTCATGCTTGATCTTCAAGTCCTCCCATGTGGTGTCCTTAGGTAGGGTATGTGGGCCTTGCCTAAGACCCTACCCTAGGTACATATCCTCGTCATTAGCCCCCGAATGGATTGGGGTTCGAGTGATGGAAGGAGGTATCAACGTAGACCTTGAGTTAGTGCATCAAATCCTCCGAATGATATTTGGGACTTCCATGGAACTCGCGTCGATTGAACTCTGAGCCTTAGCGTTCATTTAGGATCGACACGCCAAATCTTCCGAATGATATTCGGGTCTTCAATGAAATTTACGTCGATTGAATTCTTCTCTGCTCGCCTAGATCCATTCAGACTTAAAAGTGTCTGAGTGAATCGAGCGCATCTTGGGGAGGTGACGGGTCGGTCTGACGGGCCCGGATTTTCCGGGATACGAAAATTTGGAAAGCGTGCACACACACGAAGATGACGCCATGATCAGGGCAAGTGGAGGCACGACGCCTCAATTCTCGCGCCGGTCATCTCGCCACGCACTGGGCGTTGTCAGCGGTTAGCGTGTGCAGTTATTTCGTAGGCCCACTGGTCCGTGAGACGCTTGGCAGCATATAAAACTTCCTGAGCCGCGGATTGCACAGTACCTTCCGTCGATTCTCCCTCTCTTCCTCCGCCTCCTATGCTCCTCAATGCAGCACACCGCTCTCCTCCAACCAAAGCTGCCACTCCGATGACGAAGAACGCGATGGAGAAGCTGGAGCGCGCAAAGAAGGGTACGTCGAAGCTCAAAGTCAAGAAGCCCTCGACTGCTCGGTTCATCGTGCCTGCGGGGTGGATGCAGGGGGATTTTCTCCCCTCTACCGTCACTCGCGCCGACCTCGAGGGCCTCGTCTCCGACGGGCTGGTGGCGGACGGCGCTTGGAGGCTTTCGGGGGAGGAGCGCGAACCGGAGCCACACGACGGAGAGCGGGTTCTTCTCCTCTCCCATGTAGAAAGAGGTTTCTCCATGCCACCCCACCCATTCTTTCGGGGTTTTCTGAATTTCTTTGATGCCCAACTGCATCACTTTCCGCCAAAACCATGGCATACTTGTCTGCATTCGTCACCTTGTGCGAGTGTTTCCTGGGGTGCTCTCCCCATTGGGGGTTGTTTAAGCATCTCTTCATGGTCAGATCACAGACTTAGAAGAAAGTCCTTGCCGCCGACGGGAAGACTCACGTGCTCCAGTTGTGTGGAGGTTTAGGGGTCCAAAAAAGGCAACGTAGTTCCTTTCTTGCCATTACTCTTCCCAAGTCTGTCCGAGGCTGGCAGTCGACCTGGATCTACTGCAAAGATGTAGCGCCACCCAACATGTCAACTGGTCTTCCCCCGTTTTCACCTGACCGACCCGCTGACCCCAAGTCCCTGAAGGTGACCGACGAGGATCATGTCCAAGTAGGTATCCTAGTCAAGGAAGTGGTTCAACTGATCCGGGGCGGGGTGACAGGCATGGATCTGCTTGAAACGTTCCTCGGTCGACGTATACAACCACTCCAGGCCAGAGACCACACCATGTGGCATTACACAGGTCCGGGGGACTCGACTAGGACGCATCCAAAAGAAGTTACACAGGAGACCGTCGAGCAGTGGCTTCGAAGCATCACTGGGGCTTGTGACAACCCCTCAGGAGCCAAGAGGATCCGGCCTTACTCAGCTGAAAACCCATCGAAGAACCTAGTGAGACGTGTGATGTCGACTGACACATTTATACCGTCGAGTGATGTATTGACTTGTATTCTGACTCTCTTGTTTGAATGATGCAGGAATGGACGAACATGCACTCGCCCATTCCCAACAGGAACCATGTGCATGACGGCGTGGTGAGCGAGGGCGGCAGCGTGGACGGCGACGGACTTTCTGACTCTAAGGATGAATATGAAGATTCCGGCAAAGAGGAAGGAATCAAGTCGTCCCCTCGTCGTGAAGGCCACACTAAGGCCCTCCATAACCCAGGAGCTACTGAGGACAAGGCCCCGGGCCCAAGCGAGAAGAACCCAAAGCGGAGCCACCCCTCAACTATCGAGTCGAATGAAAGACTGGCCAAGTATCCCAAGCAAGCCACCTCCAAGCCTCGCAAAGCACTGCCCCATATGAGGGTGGCCATACCTGTCGTTTCCACGTAAGTGTTCATTTCCAAATTGTTCTGTTGACTGAAGTCTTGAGTTATATCTGAGTGAAAGCTGTCTAATCCATCAGAGCTGCAACATGCATGACCTTGCCTCGTCGAGATGAGGAGGACGCAATGGATGTTGATACCGCTAACGCTGCCACTTCTCATAGAGGTAAGAAATTTGTTAGTTTGTCCGAATAGGACTCGACACATGTAGATGTTGATGCTGTCGGTTGTTGCAGAGGTCATTCAAGTGGAGGACGATGAGGGGCCGCTGGACACTTCACGTGCTCGCACCCGAAGGGCGTCATCGTTGCAAGCACCTCAGCGCTCAACTACGGAGTCTTCCCAGAGGAGAGGTGACTCGACGCGACCCAGGGTTGAGCCTGCAACGCCTCTTTTGCATTCTCCTCCAACCGTCTCGACCGTCGTGACGTCGGCTCCGACCGGACCTCTTCAGGCTGCCTCAGCTGCTCCAGCGACTACGCCGACCCCACCTATGACGGCCTTCCCTCTGCATCGCACCCAGAAGACCAAACCGAAGCTGCAAAGGAAGCCATGATCCAGGCAGCGCAACTCATGCTGAGGACCAAGGAGGCGTACGAGGCCAGCAAACTGGCTTTTGACGTCAGCGCAGCCCTCCGCACCAATGTCCGAGTAAGTTCGATTGTAAGTCCATTGTCGATTGAATTATTATCTTTTCTTGGCTGCCGTACACCCACTGGGTGATTGCCGTAGAATGTTTGAAGTTTCTCCAGTCGAATAGATCGGATCGTAGTCGAGTAGGACTAGGATTGGTAGTACACGCAGTACTATTGTCGCTCGACATGTCGAGTGTGTTTTCTGACGAGTTACTCGATGGATTGAGAGTTAACCATCTTAGTGGGGGCGCTCTTAGCGCACCTGCTGGGTGTAGTCCCCGAGACCGTTGTCGATTGCTTGCATTGGTAGGGGTCTTAGAGTCTATTGTATACAGGATACACTTTGTCTTCGAATCACACCACTCCACAGATACCTTGCAGGTTTCATGGTTATTATTATGAAACCATTATATGACTCTGCATAGGGATCGACTGCACTTCATAGAGTGGGGGAGGTGCGTCGCTCAACGGGTTGAGTGTCACGATAGGGCCGACCTTGTCGAGTGTTTCTTTTCTCTGACGAGTTACTCGACGGATCGAGAGTTAACCGTCTCAATGGGTGCGCTCTTAGCGCACCCACTGGGTGGAGTCCCTGAGACCGCTATCGATTGCTTGCATCAGCATGGGTCTTAGAGTCTATTGTATATAGGTTACACTTCGCCTTGAATCACACCATTCCGCATCTACCTTGCAGGTTTCATGGATATTATTTACAAACCATGATATGACGCTGCATAAGGATAGGCTGCACTCTATAGAGTAGGGTGGGTGCATCACTCGATGGGTTGAGTGTCACAACATGGCTGACCTTGTCGAGTGCGTTTTCTGACGATTTATTCGACGGATCGAGAGTTAACCGTCTCAGTGGGGGCGCTCTTAGCGCACCCACTAGGTGTAGTCCCCGAGATCTCTATCGAGTGGTTGCATCGGCAGGGGTCTTAATTGAGATAGCTTTCTGTTTGAATTTGTTAATGTTGTGCGGAGCGCCAGAGCCACTCGATGTGTCGAGTGGACTTTCTGTTTGAATTCTCCCAACATGGGCATTCACCGGTTTTAATAACTCAGTCGACTATCCAAAAACTACTTGCTGATTGAACTCCTGTCTTTTGTTGGTTCCAGACGGCTTGCGAACTTGGGACGCAGTAGAAGGAGATGGAGGAGGAGAAGAACCGATTGCAGGTGGACTTGGCGGTTGCCAACAATGCCCTGGAGCGAGCACGTGCTGAGCTGAAGTCTCTGGGAGGTAATAAGTGCCGACTGTCAGCATTCCCATCTTCCCCTTGTCATGTTTTGAACCGAGTGCTCTCGCTCGAACAGACGTGCGCAATGAAAACCGTCGACTCCAAGTGCGACTCAACAATGTTGTTTCTTTAGATTCCATGAAGAGGGCACTAGAGGAGAAGGACAAAGCACTTGCTGACGCCCAACATGTGGCCAAGGACAAAACTGACGCTGTAGAGTAGAAGTTGGCGGCTGTCTAGAAGCTGGAAGAGGAGAACGCCAAGATGAAGTAGGAGCATGCGGATCTTGTCAAGAAGGCTGAGCAATTAACCAATAGGAGTAATGGCCTGGAGAGGCATCTGGGCGAATTCTCAATGAAGATGTATCTTCTGCTCGACGGTGAGTATTTCTTGTCGACTGACATTTGCAAAAGTTTTTTTGAGGGTTGCAGTTCACCGATTCCCCTTCTTCAACAGAATTCTGCCAGGACTTTGAAAAGGAAATAGAGGAGATTGAGCCCATGCTTGACCCCACCAAGTCGCCAGTTGCTGATGCGGTGGCGATGAACATGATGCGACTTAACTTTCAGCTCCAGGGTGCCCAGGCCTATATCACTCGACTGAAATCTGTCATGGAAAGAATCGACAAGGAGCTATGGCCTGAGGACACTCTTCAGCTTGAAGTCAACTCCATGATGGCTCGCCTGAATGAACTTCCCAGTCAAGTGCAAGCTTGGAAAAAATCTGCTGCTCATTGCGGGGCCGACGTGGCGTTGTCACTAGTCAGGGTCCATTGTGGGGACGTGAGGGAGGAGAAGATGAAGGAGCTCCAAGTGGTAAACATGAAGAAACTCCAGTTCAAGGACTTCATGGAAACCTTCATCGAGGAGGCCACCAGAATCGCCGACGGCATCGACCTGGACACTTTTGTTGAGCCCGCCAGTCCGTCGCCTGCCTAGAAACTTGAGTCTTTGGAAAAACAGTTAAATTTGCCTCGGTATGCCGACTGGAACTGTATCCCTTAAAACGTTATTCAGGCCTTAGGACTGAGCACATTTGCTTCTGCACAAGACGTTTATCTGCGGTTTTATCCTTTGGATTTTGCTCACTCTTTGGCTTTCAACCATCTGTTCGACTGCTTTTGTTTTTAACTTAGGTGAAATGTAGTCGCAGCTAAGCCCCTAAGCATGAGGATCGCTCATCACTCAGAGTATTTTGAACTTAGGCGAATGTCGATTCACATCTAAGCTATCGAGTGGATGGATTACTATCTAGTCGATGAGGTTTTTAACTTAGGCAAAATGTATTCGCAGCTAAGCCTCAGAGTGTGAGGATCGCTCTTCACTCGGAGTATTTCGAACTTAGGTGAATTTTGATTTGCAGCTAAGCTGTCGAGTGGATGGATTACTATCCTGTCGATGAGGTTCTTAACTTAGGCGAATTGTATTCGCAACTAAGCCCCCGAGCGTGAGGATCGCTCATCACTCGGAGTATTTGAACTTAGGCGAATGTCGATTCGCAACTAAGCTGTTGAGGGGATGGATTACTATCCAGTCGACGAGGTTTTTAACTTAGGCAAAATGTATTTCGCAGCTAAGCCCCCAAGCGTGAGGATCGCTCATCACTCGGAGTATTTTGAACTTAGGTGAATGTCGATTCACATCTAAGCTATCGAGTGAATGGATTACCATTGCCTCGACGAGGTTTTAACTTAGGTGAAATTTATTCACAGCTAAGCCCCCGAGCGTGAGGATCGCTCATCACTCGGAGTATTTTGAACTTAGGCGAATGTCGATTCACATGTAAGCTGTCGAGTGGATGGATTACCATCGTCTCGATGAGTTATATATTTTTTGAACCCAAGCGAAGACGGATTCGCAAATAGGTCGTCGAGTGAATGGATTGCTATCCACCCATCATGGTTTTTAACTTAGGCGAAACATGTTTCGCAGCTAAGCCCCCGAGTGCGAGGATTGCTCGTTGCTCAGAGTATCCCCAAGTAAATAACTGCACGGTTGGAATCAACGAGGTATTAATTGAAGAGACACAAATTGCATTGATGAAGAACTCTTATTACATCAGAAAACTAATGTCTCAAGTGTAAAAACGTCGAAGCAGGTCTGCATTCCAAGCTCGTGGCTCATCCATCTGCTTCATGAGATTATATAAGTGATAGGCTCCATTGTTTAGCACCTTGGTGACTACAAAAGGGCCTTCCCATGCAGGAGCTAGCTTGTGAGGTCGGTGCTGATTCACTCGGAGCACCAGATCTCCTTCATGGAACGCTTGGCTTCTGACATTCCTTGCATGGAAGTGCCGCAAGTCTTGCTGATAGGATGTGGTCCGGATCAGAGCCATCTCATGCTCTTCTTCCAGAAGATCTACCCCATCTTGCCTGGCTTGCTCGGCTTCAGCTTCAGAATACAGCTCCACTCAAGGAGAATTGTGGACCAAGTCACTCGGCAGTATAGCTTCAGCACCATAGACAAGGAAGAAAGGAGTTCATCCAGTCGACCGATTAGGCGTTGTCCTCAACCCCCACAAAACACACGGCAGCTTAGTTACCCATGCACCAGCGGCATGCTCCAAATCGCGTATGAGACGAGGCTTCAAACCTTGCAGAATGAGACCATCAGCCCGATCAACTTGCCCATTGGTTTGAGGATGTGCAACGGAAGCGTAATCCACTCGTGTGCCTTGGGAGTTATAGAATCTCCTCAATTCTTCCGAGTCAAAATTAGTGCCATTGTCCGTGATGATTCTATGGGGAGTGCCGAACCGGATAATGATCTCCCTCATGAACGTGACCGCCATGCGGGAATTCAGCTTCTTGATGGGCTTGGCTTCAATCCACTTGGTGAACTTGTCGACTGCTACCAACAGGTGGGTGAATCCTCCTTTTCCGGGTCGGAAAGGACCAACCATGTAGAGCCCCCAAACCGCACACGGCCATGCGAGTGGAATTGTCTTCAGAGCAGACACTGGCTTGTGTGACAGGTTTGCATAGAACTGACAGCCTTCGCAATGATCAACAATGTCCTTAGCCATTTCATTAGCCCGTGGCTAATAAAACCCCTCTCGGTATGCTTTAGCGATGATCGCACTTGAAGACGCAAGGTGTCCGCAAGTTCCCGAGTGGATTTCATCTAGAATCATTCGACCTTCCTCGGGTGAAATGCAATGCTGGGTGACACCAGTCACACTTTCTCTGTATAGCTGATCTCCCATCACAGTGAAAGCCTTGGACCTGCGCACAATTTGTCGAGCCTCTGCTTCATCTTTAGGAAGCTCCTGTCTAAGGATATAGGCTATGTACGGTACAGTCTAGTCAGGAATGATAACTAGCACCTCTATGACCAGGTCAATCACAGCAGGAACATCGACTTCAATCGAGTTAGAGGAGCTTAAGGTTTGCGGGGGTTCTTCAATGAAGGGATCTTCTTGAATCGAAGGAGTGCGCAAATGCTCCAGGAACACTCCGCTGGGGACAGGTCGTCGAGTGGAACTAATCTTGGATAGCTCATCAGCGGCCTGATTTTTCAGTCGAGGAACATGGTGAAGTTCCAGACCTTCAAATTTCTTCTCCAGCTTCTGGACTGCATTGCAGTATCCAGTCATAGTAGGGTTTCTAACATCCCACTCTTTCATCACTTGATTCACCACCAAATCTGAGTCGCCATAAACCATCAAGCGCTTGACCCCGAGCGAGATAGCCATGTGCAACCCGCACAAAAGTGCTTCATACTCTGCCTCATTGTTGGAGGAATCAAAGTGAATTTGCAAGACATAGCTGAGCTTGTCGCCTCTAGGGGATATCAGAACAACGCCAGCACCGGACCCATTCAACATTTTGGAGCCATCAAAGAACATTGTCCAATGCGCCGAGTGAACTTGGATGGCCTATTGCTATTCGATCCACTCGGCCATGAAATCTACCAATGCTTGGGACTTGATTGCCTTCTTGGTCTCGAATCTGATGTCCAAGTGTCCCAGCTCAATTGCCCATTTAGCCACTCGACCTGATGCGTCGCGATTATTGAAAATCTCTGATAAAGGTGCATCACTGATGACTGAGATCGAATGGTCTTGGAAATAATGTGCCACCTTCTTCGCTGATAAGTAAATACCATACACCAGCTTCTGATAATGAGGATATCTCTACTTTGAGGGGGGCAAAACTTCTGAGACATAATAAACTGGCTGCTGAACCATATAGGCTTTGCCTTCCTCTTCTCGCTCGACAGTCAGCATTGAACTGACGACCTGATTTGTGGCCGCGATGTACAGGAGCAAGGGCTCTTTGCTGGCAGGAGCGGCAAGCACCGGCTGGGTGGACAACAGAGCTTTGAGCTCAACAAATGCTGCTTTAGCTTCAGGAGTCCAGTCGAATGTGTATGATTTCTTCATCAACTGATACAAGGGCAGAGCCTTCTCACCAAGACGAGAAATGAATCGACTCAATGCCGCCAAGCAACCTGTGAGCTTCTGAACATCATGCACTCGCACGAGAGTCTTCAGACGGGTAATGGCGCTGATCTTCTTGGGATTGACATCAATTCCTCGTTCAGAAACAAGAACACCGAGTAACTTGCCGCCAGGGACACCGAAGGTACATTTGGCCGGATTCAGCTTTATGTCGAATCGCCTTAGATTGGCGAATGTCTCAGCCAAGTCAGCCAGCAGGTCAGAACCTTTGCGGGACTTGACCACTATATCGTCCATGTACGCCTCGACATTCCGAGGGATATGGTCGAGTACACATTTCTGAATCATGCGCATCAAAGTAGTGCCGACATTCTTGAGACCAAAAGGCATGGTGATGTAGCAGAAACACCCAAACGGATGGATGAAGGCTGTTTTTATTTCATCTGGGCCAAACAGACGGATCTGATGGTACCCACAATAGGCATCCAAAAACGATAATTGCTCGCACCCCGCTATCGAGTCAACAATCTGATCTATGCGGGGGAGCGGAAAATGGACTTTCGGACACACCTTATTGAGATGTTTGAAGTCAATGCACATGCTCAACGACTTATCTTTCTTGGGCACCATCACAACATTCGAGAGCCACTCGGAGTGTTAAATCTCCCGAATGAACTTGGCTTGCAAGAGACGGGCCACTTCTTCTCCGAAGGCCTTGCGCTTCTCAGCCACGGATCGACGCAAATGCTCCCTGACGGGCTTGGCCTTCGGATCCAGTCGCAGACGATGCTCAGCCAGCTCCCTGGGAATCTCCGGCATGTCAGCATGCTTCCATGCAAAGATATCCCAGTTCTCACGGAGGAACTGGATGAGCTCGGCTTCCTATTTGCTGTCGAGTGTTGTCGAGATATTAGTCGGGGCAGCGGTTGGATCCGTAGGGTGGATGTGCACCTTCTTCACTTCTCCTGCCTACTGAAATGCTGACTTGGAAGCCGGATTTTTTGCGCGGAGAAAATCAGCAGGGTCAGTGGTTTTTTTGTACTCCTCCAGCTCGACCATGGCCATCTGTTGATCCGAGATCTTGGACCCTTGCTGGAGACACTCTTCAGCCCGCTGTCGATTGCCAGTGACCGTGATCACTCCCTTAGGGCCCGGCATTTTCAGCTTGAGATACACGTAACATGGTCGGGCCATGAAACGTGCATAAGCGGGTTGACCCGAAATGGCATGGTAAGCACTCTCGAAATCCACGACTTCAAACATCAACTTTTCTTTCTGGAAATTTTTGTTATCTCCGAATGCCACATCCAATGCTATCTGGCCGAGTGACTTGGCCTTCTTTCCTGGGATGACCCCATGGAAATGCATGCTGCTTTCGCTCAGACGGGACATAGGAATGCCCATTCCCTTCAGGGTATCCGCATATAGAATGTTCAGGCCGCTACCGCCGTCCATAAGGACCTTTCTGAGTCGAGTTCCCTGCACCACCGGATCAACTACCAGAGCCTGTCGATTGGGTGTGGCCACATGGGCAGGATGGTCAGTTTGGTCGAATGTGACAGCATACTGAGACCATTTGAGGTAGGTGGGGGTGTCTGGCACAACCATGTTGATCTCTCTATTTATGACTTTCAGGCGGCTCTTGCTCTCGACGTCAGCAAAGATCACCAGTGTAGCAGTGACATCCAGGAATGTTTCCTTTTCTACATCTTCATCTTCTTTTTCAGGAGACTTCTCACTCGACTGGTCTCCCTTGAACTGCTGGATGAGGGTTCGACAGTGTCGAGTGGTGTGCTTGGGCAAAATCAGGTTGCCTTCTGCATCTTTCTTCGTGTGAATCACACATGGATGATCCAAGATATCGGTTCCTGGCTAACCCTTCCCCTTCTTGGGGACATATTGAGCTTTGGCCTTGCCCTTGTTCTTCGACCGAGTCGCCAGTGCTTCCGCCTCTGTCGGAGCTGGGTCTTTAGCTTTCCGCTTTTGTTTCCTATTGTTGCCGCCGCCAGACGCGTTGGCGACCGCTTTTCCTTTGCTGCTATGGAGGCGGTCTTCTTCCTTGCCATTGGAGTAGCAACTGGCAATTTCCATCATCTTGCCAAGAGAAATGTCACCAGTGCGCCCGAACTTCAAGTACAACTCTCTGTATCTCACACCGGCCTTGAAGGCACAAACAGCCTGGTGTTCCGACACATTTTCCACCGTATGATGCATGGTGGACCATCACTGAATATAGTCCCTTAAGGTTTCACTGGGCTTATGGACACAGTGCTGTAAGTCGACTAGACCTACGGGGCGCTTGCAAGTGCCCTCGAAGGTCCGGACAAACACTTGGGCAAGATCTTCCCAACAATGAATGTTGGAAGGGGCCAAACGAATCAACCAAGCTCGAGTTGGACCATCCAACATAAGAGGCAGGTGCTTCAGTGCGACATTGTCATTCCCGCCGTCAATCTGCATAGCCACTCGGTAATCATCTTGCCAAGTCTCTGGTTTTGTTTCACCAAAAAACTTTCCGATCCTTGCCGCCATTCTAAAGTTGGGGGAATCTCCACAGAACGTATAGCTCTGCTAAAACACTCTGGACCAGACACTGCAGTTGAGCTTCCACTCGGGACATCTCTATCGTGTCCTTCTTTGTAGGCTCTGCTCTTGTCAATCCGCTTCTGAAGAAGGTATGCCCGGGCATCAAAGTCCGCGTCTCGCTCATCACCGAAAGAGTGCCTGTCGTCATGGCGCCGGGGCACGTACGGACCACTCCGCAGAGGAGTGGGCACTCGACGGTGGTCTTCGCGGTGATGCTAATCTCTGTCTTTCCCTTCACGATAACCGCCGCCTCGACGATGTAAGGGCGACCCAGGACTATGTGCCGACTGAACGGTCTCTGCCTTGGGTGAATTGTTGTGTATCTTGTGACAAGACTGGGAAACTGCTGAATTCTGGCATTGTGCTGCATCCAACAGTGCTCTGATCTGCAACAACCCTCTACCAGCCTCTAACCGGGACGGCGGAATGGAATCTGCTATCCTAGCCGCAGCAGCAACATTAAGCATGGGAGTTCGGTATACCTCGACGCCATCATGAGATCTAGTCGGGAACAGCTGTCGCTGACGTTGACTGGGGCGTGGCGGGCGTGGACGGCATGCTTGTTGATCTCTGCCTGGAGCAATTCTAGACGAACGCGCGCGGCCTCCAAAGCCCGGGACTCGGCGGTCGCGCCGACGATGGGGGTATGAAGGACCTTCTCATCGTGACGCGAGTGCACGTTCGACGGGCCACCAGCCTCGTGCTCGCCATGAACAAAGCCTGGTGGTGAGCTCTGATGATAGCCAGCCATCAAGACCTCCGCTGCGGGATCGCAACTCTCGCACTCGGAAGGCACGTCGGACGGATCGGAATCCGACTCGAACACGCCATGAAGGGACTCAGCAGGTTCTAGTGCTGCAACCTGCGAAGAAGCTTGACGCGCCGCTGCGTGTTCGACCCACCGCTGGAGTCGTGAGCGGCCGGACCGCTTGCGACCGCGAACGGCAAGAGGAGCCGATGCGTAAGGGGTCGACGGCTGACGCAGCAACAACCGCATGGACTCGCACGGAAATGCGCGGCCCCACAGACCGGGAGCGCCTTGACATCGAGAGGCGCCTCCTAAAGCTATGCCAAATCGTCGACGATGAAAGTGAGCACTCCAAAGTGCATCTCGTGGCCTAGGAGCAAAAACACCACCGGAAGACATGTTGAAGGATGAAAAATGCAACCTCGCCGGAAGTTGCTTAGACGCCTGCCCCACAGTGGGAGCCAACTATCGTGGGAACGAGCCTGACAGTAGATGGTAGGGGTACGAATGGAGAGGGCAGAGTCCTAGCTATGGCGAGGGTGTACACACAAATGTATGAGTTCAGGCCCCTCTTGTGGAGGTAACAGCCCTACGTCTCAGTGCTCGGGAGCTTTATGTCGAGTGGAATGTAGAGATTACAATAGTTTCTTAACCCTTGTGCAGGAGGGGAGGGGCGGATTATATAGAGTTTGTTGCCCCTCATAATGGCCCCGCTTCAAAGGGTCTGGTCGTGGGGTGTAAAGTTTGCCGTTACAGGTAATGTACGTAGTAAAAGCTATTAAGGGCCATTAAGCCAGCGTCTGCCCATTGGGCTCTTGATCATGGCTCCTGGTCTTCTGGCATCGAGTGAAGCAAGGTCTGTCGAGTGAGACACGACTGCCGAGTGAGAGCGGCAGTCTCCGAGTGGATTACTGTCGAGTGATATTCAAGTCCAGGGATCCACTCGGAAGTTCATGCTTGATCTTCAAGTCCTCCCATGTGGTGTCCTTAGGTAGGGTGTGTGGCCTTGCCTAAGACCCTACCCTAGGTACATATCCTCGTCAGTCAGCAACTTGAGACCAAAGCTTGTAAGGGATATTGGTCTATAATCACCCACCCCCTCAGGGGTATTTGATTTTGGTACAAACACAATAAAAGAATCAATGATGTTCTCCAGCTTGGCCGTCCCTGCATGAAACTCCTGTACCAATGTGATAAATTCAGGATCAATAATGTGCCAACACTTTTTGAAGAACAACCCATTAAATCCATCCGGCCCTGGTGACTTATCCACTAGCATTTCCTTCACTACCTGCTCAATTTCCTCTTTTCCAAAAGGTTTTACCAGCACATCCAGTCCAGGAACCCTCTGAATGAGATTATCCAAATCAATACCCATATTAATACCCTTAGCATGGCCCATTGTCTCCTTGAAAGCTTGATGAAAAGCATCAGCAATGGCATCATGCTGAGAAGTTACAGACCCATCCTCTAGAGGCAAAGAGGAAATTGAGTTTTTCCTATATCTCTCAGAAGCCATAGCTTGGAAAAACTTGGAGTTTTGTTCCCCTACCTTGATATATCTAATGGCACATCTCTTCTTCTAGTAGACACACTATAAGTGCACCAAGTCTGCATGATGCAATTTCACCTGTTACCTGAAGTTGAATTCATGTCTAAATAAGGGCCTACAATCCTCCAAACTGTCAATCCAGCAGATAACCCAGTTACATTTCTCAATCAGGATTTTGATATGTGAGATACCTTTCTGCCAAGACTTTAAAGACTTTCTCAGGACCTTAAGTTTATCTGAAATGATGGCAATGATGTGCTGCTTGGAGGAAGGCTGTGACCATGACTATTGAACACATTCGAGGAAACCAGGTTGTTCAGTCCAATAGTTCTCAAATCTGAAAATATTAGCCTTTGGAATAGAGGTGGAGATAGTGACCAAGCAAGGAATATGATCATAGGTAGTTTTGGATAAGGGAATCACTTGTGACATTGGGTAAGAATCAATCCAATTTGCAGAGGTGAATATCCAATCCAACTGTTCCAACAAGGGGGAATCTTGCCTGTTTGACCAGGTGTATTTTCTACCTTTTATAGGCAGCTCAAGTAAGCCCAGGTGGCCTATTATTTCATTGAAGACGAACATGTCATTAACATCCCCCAGGCAAATTTCTACTGTCATGTGACCGAATGAAGTCGAAGTCCCCCAAAATCATCCAGTTTGTTTGGGGGTCGATGTTCAGATTATAACGCCACTATACAAATTCATCTCTTAGTTCCCCTTGACAGGGCACGTAAACATTAACCAAAGTCCAACTCTCATTGTTATGTACTGAAGTGAAATTAACCACAATGCCATAAGGTTTAATCTCCACCAAGGAGCCAGTAAATGAATCGAACCTCGAAGCAATTAACAGCCCCCCCCCCCCCCCGAGGCCCCATTTGAGGGAGACTCAATAAACTGGTCGAATCTAGCTGGGCAAATATTTCTCATCAACCTATGATCACATTAATCTTCTCTCTAACCACCGAGCATTGGCTCTCATTAATCTTCTCTCTAACCGCACGCTATCGCAGATCAGAATTTAGTCCACGCACATTCCAACACAACACTTTCCAACTTCGCTTAGAATTTAAATTCATCTTTAACAAGCAAAGTTCGAGCAGCAAAAGTACAACACATAGTGTTTCACATTAAAACCAAATTATCCCACGATAAATAAAGTTCTCCAGGGCCACAACCGAGCAACATAAGAAGCATATAAAACCTAGGATAGTTAGCATAATTGAGGGGCTTGCTAAGCCCAAAGAGCATAAGTAGATCACACATCATTTTTGTGATGCTAATGCCGGTTCTTTAGAAGGTTCAGCCATAAGCTTCTCCTGTGTCAGCAATGCCGGATCCATCTCCAGTTCCAGTCCTGCGCACTGCAACACTTCAATGGGCGTTTCAGGGGGAACCATTGGTTGTTCGCTTTGCCAGGCCGAATCGTCCATTGAGTTGGATTGGTGGGCCTTGGCTACGACCGGCTTGGCCCTTGGCATCTTCTTCTTGGGCTGCTAGGGAAGCTCTTCAAAAACCTATTTAAAACCATCCCACCGAGCAGAGCTCCTGGTGCAGCATCTAATTGATGTTTTGACAATTGGAACAGAGGCCTTCTTCTTCTTCGGATACTTCACTCTCTTGGCAGAGAAAGCCGTCAGACTGTCCATAGCACTATCATCCAGAATATTATGTTGATCATTGAATAAGGCACGTGCCACATGCCTCCTGGGTAGAATGATCATCTCATGATTCAAAGGAGAAGAATCCACATGCCTGACTAGCTTAGAAGTCAAGAGATCCACATCAAAGGTGATACTCCAGGCTATCTTGGAGTAGATAACCGGGCCCATTGGTTTGCAGAGAATAGGGCGACGCACCTCCAAAGCATTAAACTCTGCAAGGAGATTAAGAAAAGTCCTTCACCAAATCATCTCTGGGGGAAGCGCTGGACCCTCCACCACACGTATCATGCCAATGAACACTTGTCGCAGCTGGATGATAGGTTGCTGGTATGGAACAATTGCAAGTTGCGCAACTGGGTCTGGTGCATTGTGAAGTTTATCAGGATCTGCATTATGCTGCACCTCCAGTATCACTTGATCCACAGAGACCGAAGTTTCAGGTTGATCAAGGACAATTGATTCTTGATCTTGCATTGGATGTTCGTACTATGGAGGGGGCTGCTCCTCCCCCTAGACTGCATTCCCCCAGCCCTCACCATCATTAACCTGCACTGGGGGTTCAGGTTCCATCGGAGCTTCATTCCATCCCAGCTGCGGGTAAGGAGGCAGGACAAATGGGATGTTGTCCGACACAAAATGACCAGGCAGAGGATGGGGATTGCCATCCAACGGCATTGGGTCATCATCCTTGGGCACCTGATCCACAAAATCCGCCCCAAGCACATTACAAGCTGCAGTCCAGGAAACCCTTGCTCCGTCCCATTCGACATAGTCCCCCAAAACCACACTGCGCGGGACCAATGGTGTATCAGGAAAGGAGGCCCTGACCAGTGTGCGAACAAAATATGGATCTTCACTGTCCCAAGATTGAAACTTGCCAAAAGTACTTACTGCCTGTGCAATGAACTCAGTTGTGCGATAATCCAAAGGAATACCAATAAACATAAGCCATCCATCTCTCAAACCATGAGCTCCCCCAAAACCCTCTCCCTCATCATGCTTCATGAAATGGGCAAAGCGATCATTCCCAATATCAAAAGGAGCATGTTGGATCAGGCCATAACAGACTACTGGATACCTGAGTTGAAGCAAACCAACTCCATGAAACCAAGTTTGAGCAGAGCAGACCACGATACCTCTGTTTTGTAGTAACTGAACCACCTCCTTCCGGACAGGACCCAATGGGCCTTCTGGTCGAGGCATGACCTCTGCCACCATATAATCCTCATGGTGGTGCGATGGCCGCACCGATGGCGTGATGTAGGTGCGTGGGAGGCGAAATTGACCACCATCAGTGATATGGTGGCCATCGAGACGAAACACTCAGGATCAATCTCAAAAACCGCCATGGGCGGGCAGAGATCTGAAGACGGAGTAGAGGAGGAAGATTGGGGCTGCTAGATTTTGGGCAGAGCCGAGGTGACCGGTCAAAGCGTCTCATCGGCAGGGGCACAACTTCCCAAGCCAGTATGCAACCCTGAGATATCCGAGTGGCGTGTGCGATTAATTGGCCTCCATACCAATTTTTTAGCTCATGCGAAATCAAAACAATCCCTCCTGGAGTGACCTACCCAAGAGCAAGCCGTGCAGACCATTCATCTTCCACAAGACGATGACAGGTGGACCCGCTCATGGCAGACAGAACATGTCAGAATTTGGGCCACCATGTCATTGAGCATACTATCGAACTGGTGTGTCGCCACCTGTGAGGTAGGAATTATAAGAGATTCCTCTGTAGGCTGGTGGCAAGGACTCTAGGGAGGGCCGATAGAAGCCCTAGGGCCAGGAGAACTTGGGCCGGCAATTGGGCCTTGCTCCAAAATGGTAGCTTGAATAATTGAAACTTTCGATTCTCCCGCGTGACTTCCGAAAGGAGCCGCGTGAAGCATGGGATTGGTCTGACTGCATTCTGCTAGAGTAGTTGCCGCCGACGAGGACTGTACCGTACCAAAGGTGATGGGTGGCCTAGCCACCGTCCACTGGAGTTCAGTCGGAGTGGGAGGATGAATGACCACCCTCTCCTTGGCTGGAACCTCATAGCCAACAATCTTAGTCGCATCAATGCACACTTGTGTCGCCGGGTATCTATATCCACGACAAACCTCATACTGCTGAAAGGTAGCAAATGAAAGCTTCTTCCTAGGGGCATTTGCCCTTTTCAGAGCAGATCGAGCCGGTTGTTTATGCATAGCCAAAAGCCCTAGGGCCAAACGACATTTAGAAGGACTCACTAAAATCCATTCTGCATCACATTCCTTCCTCCATATCTTAAATTCTCTAATCCAGTTAGGACCTCCACTGCCCCAAACATTAAAATAACATTTGAATTGCAGGCATGCATAAGAGCGGAGATCAACAATATAAAAGCCAACTTTCTTGCATGAGACATAAGACATACATCAAGTGCTCTCAAATCCATAAAAGTATTCAATCTCGTAATAACAAAATCTCAAAGGGAAAACTCAATTCATCAGAACAAGATAGAGAGGGGAAAACACCATATGATCCAACTATATTAACAAAGCCCGTGATACATCAAGATTGTGCCATCTCATGAACACGAGACACAGAGAGTGATTGAACACATAGCTGCTAGTACAAACCGTCAGCCCAGAGTGTGGACTACTCCCTCCTCATCATGGAGACCATAGGGATGATGAAGATGTCCTCCCGTGATGATTTCCCCCTTCAGTAGGGTGTCAGAACGGGGTCTAGATTGGTTTTTCTTGGCTACAGAGGCTTGCGACAGCAAAACTTCTGATCTAGGGTTATTGCTGGTGGTTTCTAAATATATAGGGTTTTTGGGCGTCAGTTTCACGCGAAGATGGGCCACACGGAGCCCACAAGACACCACCGCAAGCTAGAGGTGGTTGGCACATCCTGGTGGATTGTGCCCACCTCGTGGCTCTTCTGGCCCTTCCACGAAGCTTTTAGTGCCTCTTTTATTCCAAAAAAATCATCAAAAAGTTTTGTTTCATTTGGAGAACTTTTATTGTTGCACAAAAAAGAACACCACGGTAGTTCTGCTAAAAACAGCGTCAGTCCGGGTTAGTTCTAAATAAATCATATAAAGTGCATCAAAACCATATAAAAGTATTGTTAACATAGGTGAATATGGCATGGATACTTCATAAATTATAGAAATGTTGGAGATGTATCAACATCCCCAAGCTGAATTCCTACTCGTCCTCGAGTAGGTGAATGATAAAAGAAATAATTTATGAAGTGTGAATGCTCGCATAGTGCATAAGTTTGATCAATGATAATTTCAACCACGTTTCCTAGCATCATAATAGTAACTCTTTCTCATAAAACTAATCATGATAAATTAGTATCCAATTCACATGTTGTGGTTCAAACAATGAATTCTCTTGAAGCTTAACAACCTATGTTCTTAGTCACCAAACAATTGCATTTCAAATTATTCTCAACAAAGTCTAAGTAAGAGCTCCACATACTCAATCATCAAATAGTATTCTATGATTGCTAGTACTCAAAGCATATTTTTAGAACAAATGGCATCCATCAAACACAGAGAAACATAGGGGCTTAATGTTTCGCCTCCCAACTCATTTATCATAGAGATAATTGTCAACAATAATAAGTCATGATCAAATATATTTGACTGGCCATATCTTCCTAGATCTATCCCCACCACATCATGCTTGCCAACTAGAGAATAGTTGAGGTTGAAAAGAGAATGCATACTATTGAATCTTGCATAAAAGTAAATACTGAAAGGTAAAAGATAGTCCCTTCGCAGAGGGAAGCAGAGGTTGTCATGCGCTTTTTGGTTTTGTATGCACCATCCCTTAATGCAAAAGAACATCACGTTATATTGCCCCTTATGATAGCAACCTTTATTATGCAGTCCATCACTTTTATTACTTTCCATCACAAGTTCGTACAATGTACAATTTTCAAAGACATTTAGAAGCAATATTAATAGCCTTTTTACACTGATGACAACTGCTACCTCTTGAGCAAGCGTTGCTTTTCCCTTGAAGAGGAAAGGGTGATGTAGCGAAGTAGATAAGTATTTCCCTCAGTTTTTGAGAACCAAGGTATCAATCTAGTAGGAGGAACAAGCAAGTCACCAATGGATGCACCTACACAAATAATCAAACTCTTGCACCCAACGCTATAAAGGGGTTGTCAATCAGTTCACGTTTATTTGCAAGGATTAGATCCGATAGAGATATATGTAATGAGTGCAGAAAGTAAAATGTAAATAAATTACAGCAAGTACAGATCTGAAAATATATGATGGAAAAGAGACCCAGGGGCCATAGGTTTCACTACAGGCTTCTCTCTTGAAGGAAATATCATGGTGGGTAAAAAAATTACTTTCAAGCAATTGATACAAAAGTGAATAATCATGTAGTTATCCAAGGAAATGATCATGCATATAGGCATCACATCCGTGACAAGTAGACCGAAATGATTCTGCATCTACTACTATTACTCCACACATCGACCGACTCCTGCCTGCATCTAGAGTACTAAGTTCATGAGGAACAGAGTAACACATTAAGAAAGATGACATGATGTAGAGGGATAAAGTCAAGAAATATGATGAAAACCCCATCTTGTTACCATTGATGGCAACAATACAATACATGCCTCGCTACCCCTACTATGTCACTAGGTGAGGACACCGCAGGATTGAACCCCAAACCAAGCACTTCTCCCATTGCAAGAATTACCAATCTAGTTAGCCAAACCAAACCAATAACTCGAAGAGACTTGCAAGGATATGAAATCATGCATATAAGAAATCAGAGGAGATTCAAATAAGATTCACGGATAATCTGAACATAAACTCACAATTCGTCGGATCTTGAAAAACACACCAAAAAGAGGATTACATCGGATAGATCTCCATGAAGATCACGAAGAACATGGTATTGAAGACCAAAGAGAGAGAAAAAGCCATCTAGCTACTAGCTATGGACCCATAGGTCTGTGGTGGACTACTCACGCATCATCAGAGGGACAATGGAGTTGATGTAGATTCCCTCCGTGATCGAAACCCCCTCGGGCAGATTATTGGAAAAGGCTCCAAGATTGGATCTCTCGAGAACGGAGGCTTCCAGCGCCGAAAAAGTATTTGCGATGCTCTTTTTGGTGTTGCGGGGATTTTTGGGTATTTATAGGACAAGGAATAGGGTTAGGAGACCTGCTAGGAGGCGACAAACCTGCTAGGAGGCGACAAACCTGCTAGGAGGCACCTAGCAGGCTTGTGGCGCCCTGGCACCTCCCTTGGCGTGCACTCCAAGCTTGGATGACCTGTTTCCTTCGTGAAAATTCCTTCCGAAGGTTTTATTCCATTTGGACTCCGTTTAATATTCCATATCTGCAAAACTCAAAAACAAGGAAAAACACAAACTAGCACTTGGCTCTAGATTAATAGGTTAGTCCCAAAAATAGTATAAAATAGCATATTAATGCATATAAAACATCCAAAACAGATAATATAATAGCATGCCATCATCAAATATTATAGATACGTTGGAGACGTATCAACAACTTACTTGAAGTATCTTATTCAATACATAGGTAGGTATGGTGGACACTCATGGCAAGAAACTGGTTTTAAGGTTTTTTGGATGCACAAGTATTATCTCTACTTAGTACAAAATTTTGGCTAGCACAAGATCCTAAGCAAACACCACATGTTGGAGGATCCATAACAATATAACTTCTATGCAAATATACACAACCATATATCATTACGTTGTCTTCCTTGTCCAACTTGAACTAATTTTCTCAAGTTTGAAAATAATTAATGGATATTCCAAATCATAGAATATGTCCAAGACAATATATCTATATGTGAAAGTTCTCTTCCTTATACTAATCATTCACAAATTGCCTATATGATCAATATTGTGATTGTAAAGCTTCAAAAGATTTCACTTTCTAAACCCAATGTGAAGCTACTACTAGGCATAAAGCACATTGATAATTTCATATTTATGACATTCATTGATTCACAATTTACTCATAGGATATAAGTGAAGCACAAGACTAAACATCAAACTACTCTCAAAAGATATAAGTGAAGATCAATGAGTAGTCAAACACTTAAGTAGCTATGTGAGGGATCTCTCTCTCTCTCAATAAATATTTTCAAAGCTGACTATTTTATAAAACAGCAAGCAAAAGAAAAATAACACTCCATGAATAGTACATATCATGTGAACGGGTAAAAATTTAGGCTCAACATAGGCTAACCAGTAGTTGACGAGGAGAGGTGGGATGCATAGCATCCCCAAGCTTAAATGCTTGAGAATTCTTGAATTATTTACTTGGGTGCCTTGGGCATCCCCAATCCTTAACTTCTGTATCTCTTTCAATCCTCTCATATCACGGTTTCACCTATTCTCAAAAACTTCATCCAGACAAAACTCGAAAAGAACTCGTGAGATAGGTTAGTACACATAAGAATACATCCACACTTTATGTACTGCCAAGACAAGTTGCACAATAATTTTCAAACATCATCTACTGTTTACTATCGTTTCCACAATTTATATCTACCAATATAGGCTATGGAAACTATAGGATAAGTAGATAACAAAACTACGTCAACAATCTGTCCAAACAGAACGGTCTGTAGAAATTTATTAAAACTGTGTATTTCTGTAACTCCAAAAATAATGAAAATGTAGGACGTCATAAAGAATTTGAATGAAAGCACTGTATACAAATTTCAGAAACTTTTCACGTTCCAGTAAAATAAGAAAATTCAAATACTACAACAAAAGTTTCTATTTTTACACATCACATATCAAACATGTAACTCAAGCATCCTAAGAGGCAATTATTGGAACTTTTTATTGAAAAACAAGATTATAAATATCACCTAACATATACCAACAAATTATAATGATGTTCCAAGCAAAACACATATCATGTGACGAATAAAAATATAGCTCCAAGTAAGATGTACCGATAATGTTGGAGACGAAAGAAGGGGATGCCTTTCGGGGCATACCCAAGCTTAGATACTTGAGTATTACTTGAATATTACCATGGGGTGCCTTGGGCATCCCCAATCTTAGGTCCTTTCTACTCCATATTCACCTAATATCGGTATCTTACCCAAAACTTCAAAACTTCAATCGCACAAAACTGAACGGAACTTCGTGAGATAGGTTAGTATAGTAAGTATAGATCATTCACTTAGGTACTATTAAGAAAAGATTCATAATTGTTATCACATGATACATACTGTATTGTATCATTTCTATAACTTATATCACCTAATATAAGCAATAGGAACACTTAAAATAAGCAAACTATGCATGCAAAATAGAATCTGTCAAAAACATAACAGTCTGTGAAGATCAGAATGAACACCATACTTTTCTGACTCTAAAAATTCTGAAACATTAGGACAAAGCATATAATTTGCATAGAAGTTTTTTGTAAAAATTAGAATTGTTTTACGCTCCAGTAAAGTCAGATAATTCATATATCGGACATAAAACTTTCTGGTTTTGCACAGAATCAAACAAACAAGTTTCCACACTGTCCCAAAGGCTTTACTTGGCACTTTATTGAAATAAAAGACACAAAATATGATTAATTCGGTTGATTAATCATTTAAACACACAAAAACATAAAGTAAAAGTGTTGGGTTGTGTCCCAACAAGTGCTTTTCTTTAATGCCTTTTAGCTGGGCATGATGATTTCAATGGTGCTCATATCGGAATAGTAGTTGAAACATGCAAGTGAGCATCATGAATTTCTTGACAAGAACATTTAAGTCTAACCCACTTTCTATGTATAGGGATTTTTTAGCAAAAAATTCCTGGTAACAAGAATCAACTTGCATAGGAAGGAAAAATAGGCACAACTTCAAAACTTTGAACACATAAAGAGGAAGCATGATATTATTGCAATTACTCCAAGCATAAGTTCCTCCCTCATAATAGTTTTCAGTAGAATCATGAAGGAATTATTTTCATGATCTATAAGCATAGAAAATTTATCACTCTCCACATAAGAAAACTTCTTTTCATTAATAGTAGTGGGAGCTAACTCAACAAAAGAGCTATCATGAGACACTTGATTGGCATAACCCAAATGCAAATTAAAATCACGATGACATGTTTCATGGTCACTATCACTCTTTATAGCATACATGTCATCATCGTAATCATCATAGATAGGAGGCCTGCCATCATCATAATAAATTTTCTCATCAAAACTTGGGGGACTAAAAAAATATCATCTTCATCATACACAACGTCTCCAAGCTTGTGGCTTTGCATATCATTAGCATTATGGATATTCAGAGAACTCATACTAACAATATTTTTCTCATGCTCACCATTCAAGGAATTCTCACCATGTATTTTCATAATTTATTCCTCTACCAATTGAGCACAATTTTCCGAATCTTTGTTTTCACGAAAGACATTACAAAGACGAAACAAATGATGCAACCCAAACTCCATTTTTTGTAGTTTTATCTTGTAAAACCAAACTAGTGAAAAACAAGAAACTAAAAGATTTTATTGCAAGATGTAAAGATATACCTTTGAGCACTCACCTCCCTGGCAACGGCGCCAGAAAAGAGCTTGATGTCTACTATGCAACTTTATTCGCGTGTTGGGCCTCCAAGCGTAGAGGTTTATAGGACAGTAGCAATTTTCCCTCAAGTGGATGACCTAAGGTTTATCAATCCATGGGAGGTGTAGGATGAAGATGGTCTCTCTCAAACAATCTTGCAATCAAATACAATAAATCTGTTGTGTCCCCAACACACCCAATACAATAACAAATTGTATAGGTGCACTAGTTCGGTGAAGAGATGGTGATAGAAGTGCAATATTGATGATATAAATAGGTTTTTGTAATCTGAAAATATAAAAATAGCAAGGTAAAAAGTGGTAAAAAGCGAGCAAAACATTGTATAAATGCTTGTAAATAAGGCCTAGGGTCCATACTTCCACTAGTGCAATCTCTTAACAATGCTAATATAATTGGATAAGAAGAAATTGTTTGTAGGGTACAAACCACCGTAAAATTATCCTTTCCGATCGATCTATCCAAGAGTTCATACTAAAATAACACCATATAATACACATCAACCAACTCTAATGTCACCTAGATACTCCAATGTCACCACAACTATCCATGAGTTAATTATACGATACACATCAAACAATTTCAGATTCATAATACTCAATCCACCTCAAAGAACCTCAAAGAGTGCTTCAAGATTTCTACCGGAGAACATGGTATGAAAACATGCAATCAACCCCTATGCATAGATCCCCAAGGTCACCGGAATCCGCAAGTTGATGCGATAACATATGTCAAGTGAATCACTTGAATACCCCAATGTAACTACGTGTATCTGCATGCAAGACATACATCAAGTGCTCTCAAATCCATAAAATTATTCAATCCGGTAATAACAAAATCTCAAAGGGAAAACCCAATTCATCACAACAAGATAGAGAGGGGAAAACACTATATGATCCAACTATATTAACAAAGCCCGTGATACATCAGGATCGTTCCATCTGAAGAACGCGAGAGAGAGAGATTGGACACATAGCTACCAGTACAAACCGTCAGCCCTGAGGGTGGACTACTCCCTCCTCATCATGGAGACCATAGGGATGATGAATATAGGGATGATGAATATGGCCTCCGATCTATACGAAAATGTAGGGTGCCAGAACAGGGCCTAGATTAGTTTTTCGTGGCTACAGAGGCTTGAGGCGGTGGAACTTTTGATCTAGTGTTACTTATGTGGTTTCCGAATATATAGGATTTTTGGGTGTAGTTTTCACGTGAAGATGGGCCACGAGGAAGCCCACAAGTCACCAGCGCAAGCCAGAGGGGGCTGGCGCGCCCTAGTGGTTGTGCCCACCTCGTGGATCTTCTGGCCCTCCCACGAAGCTTCTAGTGCCTCTTTTGTTCCAAACAAACCGTCAAAAACTTTTGTTGCATTTGCAGAACTTTTATTTCTGCACAAATAACAACACCACGGTAGTTCTGCTGAAAACAACGTCAATCCGGGTTAGTTCTAAGGAAATAATATAAAGTGCATCAAAACAATATAAAAGTATTGTAGACATAGGTGAATATGGCATGAATACTTCATAAATTATAGATAGGTTGGAGACGTATCAGAGTTAGAGGAAACGAGTGCAAGTCCGGCAACACCTTCATCCCGACTGTAGTCGGAGTCAGACTAATAGCTTCTCTCTGAGTGGTTGTCGGATTCGGAGCCGGAAACCCATTCACCAACATGAGCTTGATGTCTTCTTCTTGTGTAGCTCTTGGTGTACTTGTCCTTCTTATCCGAGTATTTGCATCTCCGGGGGGTCTTCGTTCATAACGATCATCTCTACTCCTTCTCTCTCTTCGAGGTGACTCATATATTGAGCTTTTGTGGGGGGCGGTGCACTCCTTGGAGTAGTGTCCCGGCCTTCCAAAATTGTAACAATTCTGATCACTACTAGATGAAAGCGTCTCTTCATATCTAGAGTTGGAGTTTCTCTCTATGCCTCTACTCTTGTAGAACTTGTTGAATTTCTTGACCATGAGACTTGTCTCTTCATTGGTAACAAGGTTGTCACTTTATGTAGAGGGAGTGTCACTTGAAGCTTTGTAAGCACTGCTAGACTTGTTGTGAAGTTCTTCCTAGTCTTTGAGTGACATCTCATGAGCAAAAATCCTTACAGTTACTTCCGTAGGCTTGAGATCTTTGTAGTTTGGCATCATTTGGATTAATGTGCACACGGTGTCATACTTTCCATCCAAGGCTCTAAGTATCTGCTTGATGATGAATTTGTCGGCCATTACTTTGCTTCCTAAGCCGACAATATCATTTGTGATGAGAGCAAGCCTAGAGTACATTTCGTCGACTCCGTCACCATCCTCCATCTTGAACTTGTCAAGTTGACTTTGAAGCACATCCAACTTAGATTCCCATACGGAGTCGGTACCTTCGTGCATGTCAACCAAAGTATCCGAAATTTCCTTTGCATTCACAAGATGCCTGATTATGTTGAATTCTTCGGGGCATAGATATTTGAATAGAATGTCACATGCTTGAGCATTGTATTGCAACATCTTCAATTTTTCCACGCTCGCTTCACGATTCAGTTCCTTTCCATCGCCAAAGAATTCACCTTGCTATCCAACACGAACAACAGCCCATACGATGGGGTTATGACCAAGAATATGCATTTTTCATCTTATGCTTCCAACTAGCAAAATTTGTACCATCAAAATATGGACCTCTACGTTGATAGTTTTCCTCACTAGACGCCATACTCTCCTTGGTTGTGAGACCAATGCAATGGAGACTAATGCTCTGATACCACTTGTAGGATCGAAAGTATGTCTAGAGGGGGGTGATTAGACTAGTTGACCAAATAAAATTCTACCTTTTCCCAATTCTAAGTGTTGGCAGATTTTAGGATTGATAGCAAGTCAAGCAGACCAAGACATGCATGTCTACGAGTATGGCAGCCAAAAGTAAAGACAAACATGAGTAGTAAAGGAAGGGTAGGAAGATCAAATGCAATTTGGAGACACGAAGATACCAATTGTAGGGACTGAAAGTAGGTCTAGAGGCGGGGGGGGGGGGTGATTAGACTACTTGACCGAATGAAACCTAACATTTTCCAAAGTTAATTGGTTGGCAGATTTTAGAAATTCTAGCATATCAAGTTCACCCTACACATGCATGTCTACAAGTATTGGAGCGGAAAGTAAAGACAAGCATATGTAAGAGGATAAGGGTAGGAAGATCAAACACAATTTGGAGACACGAAGTTTTTTCTCCTTTGGTTTTGATAGGTGGTGCTATCGTACAACCACATTTATGTAGATTTCAACCCATGAAGGGTAACGGTCGTGAGTGTCCACGGAGGGCTCCACCCACGAAGGGTTCCATGAAGAAGCAACCTTGTCTATACCTTGATGGCCTAAGTCCACGGAGGACTAGCCTTACTCGGGGTAGATCTTCACGAAGTTGGCGATCTCCTTGCCCTTACAAACTTCTCGGTTCAAATCCACAACATGAAGTAGTAGGCCCCCAAGCGATACCTAACCAATCTAGGAAGCACCGCCCTCCAAAAGGCAATAGATGCGAAAGTAACGGTGAACTCATTGCTCTTGTGTTTTAAATGATAGTATCCTCAACACTCAATCACTCTCTCAAAGATTTGGCTTGGGTAGGAGAGATTGATTGGGGGGAAAGCAACTTGGGGAGGCTAGAAATCGAGATCCATATGGTTGGAGTGGATGATCTTGACCTCAACACAAGGGTAGGTGGTTCTCTCTAAGAAATTTGGATATGGGAAGTGTGGGTCTGTTCCGAGTGCTTCTCTTGCGAGTGGGACGGGGTGGAGGGGTATATATAGGCATCTCCAAAAATCCACCCGTTACAACATTATTACCCAACTCGGTGAAACCAAAGTAAAAACTCGGTTGCACCGACTAGTGCAAAATGTGGCAACTTTGGCGTTTTCGGTGAGACCGATATAGAATTCTTGGTGGTATCGATATGATTGCCGAGGTCAGTTACACAACTCGGTGAGATCGATTAATTCTAATTCTTGTGAATGCGGCAACAGGAAGTTGGTCACTGAAACTCGGTTGCACCAATGTGAAACTTGGTAGTACCAAGAAGTAGGTTTTTGCTAGGGTTTCTGTCTAGGTTTTTGACTCGGTGTAGCCGAAGTGATAATGTTGGTGGCACCAATTTTGAGTGGTAGAATATTTGTGGGAGAGCTTGTGAGTGTTTTTGGTGCCTAACACTTGATCATTTTGAGCATTTCATTCACCATTATTACCTCACCCCCTTTTGATAGTATTGGCTTTCCTATGGACTCAAAGTGATTTCTCACAAAGTAAAATGTAGAGTCTCCATGCTTGTAGCTTGGCCAATCCTATTCCTTGCATCTTGGGGTCTCCTCACAATCCTTTGCCAATCACACATTGAACTTTTTCCTGAAATATACTTAGTGGAAACATTAGTCCAGTGAAATATATGTTGTTATGAATTACCAAAACCACCTAGGGAGAAGTTGTGCTTTCACACAAACAAATGTACACATCTAGATGCGTGAGATAGGCGGCATACAGTTCACTCTGATAAACCATTTGTGATGATCCCGCAGAACACAAATGATTAGGCTTAACCAGATGTGTGTGATACCCGACAGACATGTTTGTAATCATAATTGTGTGGAAGACCGATAATAAAACAAATGCTTCCTCCTAATAAGCGTCGTGTGTTGTGGGAAAACATTTGCTAGTAAATACTTGTCAGCAACTGATGGAAACATCACTGAAGTGTTCCTGAGTTTACTCGTATGCGATGTGATTTTCTCTATATGCACAACATCTAAGCTCTACATTGTTGCACACGTAACTGCATGGTGGCTCAAAGGACACTGGCAGCGCGTGTAGATGGGCATCGGCAAAGCGCTCCGCGGCCACCTCAACTATGAAAAACCACATGCATAGATCAGTTGAACACGTAGGGACTGGCCATATACAAGCCGGTTAGAGGTTGTGAGTCGCCGACGTCCTGGGGAAACGACGACGTCATATTCAAATGCAAACGTTTTCTTTTATTATTAATTGTTTGTGTACTCTTCATTTCTTCCTCCTCTATCCCGTACTATCACTGTGTTGCTGCCTGAGGATAGCAGAGCACGATTCGACACCACACAGTCGTTTCGTCTGACCATGCGCGAGCCCATTCCTCCACGCACCGCACAGGTTCCTATGCGCATTGAGTAAGCTTCCCGCTGGGCTTGACGAAATCACCAATGCTTGACGGCCTTCTATATAAACTCTCACGGCCAGCGACTCCACACCGCTTTCATCCCCTTCTGCCCTGTAGCTTATCTAGTTTGCTTCTCCCCCAATCGCCAATGGCATCGGCCCGCCAATGTTGCTCAAGCACTCAGCTAGAGGAAAACTCCAGCTAGGAAGCTTCATCTCATGGGCGCGGCAGTCCTCTGAAGCATGTAGGCACGTGGTGTCCATGGTGGCTGTGCGCACGCCACCCACCACCCACCACACGCTCCACCTTTGCTACCCGAAGGAAGCACTGTCGGCGGCTGCCGTGGCCGCCACACAACCGACATCCGCCACCCTAGCACGGGCCGCCTTGGCCACGAACCCACCATCAGCGCCGAGGCTATCACCCGCTCCACCACCACGACTGGAATGCGGGAGTTGGAGGCCTCTAAAGGCCTGCCGCTAGGCTTTTGTGTCAAAGACCTTGCGCACTACATCTACTTCCTGCAAAAGGAGGTGGAGCGCCAGGTCGCGCATACCAAGAAGCTCACTAACGTCGTGGCCGCTGGAGAGGCCATAGCGGCGGCGCGGAATCCGGAGATCTATGACGAGTCGTGCCGCTTCGAGGAGGCGCGTCTGGAGCGGCGGAGGGCATCACTGGCTGGCAACAGATTCGACTCCACTAGCTCATCGGTAGCCTCCTCCCCCTCTGCCTCTTCTGGAGCGTGCTCGACAGAGGAGAGGCTATTGGAAGTAGTACAAAGCCCCTCCGTAGTAGTATTTATGGGCTATTTTGTTCATTTAATCTAACTATAGATATGGTTGAATGGTACCACATACTTTAAATTAGCTAGTATATATAGTTGAACTAGCTATTTCAGTACGTTGTTGGCAATAATTGGGGAAAACTTTACTTGGTTCAGGTTATGATTTGAACTATTTCTATAAAGAACAACTGCACAATCTATGAATGAAATCTATGTTCAGTGAATTTCAGTTGCAAAATTACACCGTACTAGTGATTTTGTTCCTGCAAAATTTGACAAATGCATCATGTTACAATGTTCACAAATGCCAACGTTACTATATTGACGAATGCCAATGTTTCCAATTTGAAAAATGAAAATTTACCCAATATGACAGATGCAAATCTTACCAAATTTTTTGTAGCAAGCACATAGGTCAATATACAAAGTTGTTTGTGAAGCCATGATGGACCAATCCTTTGCGCCAAATTTTCACATGGCTAACTCGCACAGGAAGCACACCTTTTGATCTGCATATGGGTATTCAATCTAAAATGTCTTTGATGAGCCAATCATTCGCGCCAAATTTTAACTTGGCTTGCTAGTGAAGGAAGCATAGCTCTTGATTTGCATATGGGTATTCAATCTAAAATGTTTTTGATGAGCCAATCATTCACGCCAAATTTTAACTTGGCTTACTAGTGAAGGAAGCATAGATCTTGATCTGTATATGGATATTCAATCTGAAACGTTTGCAATGAGTGTTTATTAAAAGAAAAATATTGATGTTTTTATTTACTTTAATTACTATGTGCATTCAGATATAGATACTGAGTTGATAAAACCATATATTTCATCCATTCAAAGTATGATTTTACATTCATATGATCGAGATACAACATAAAGAAAACTAACTGCAGCGGCGGCGACAACGATACCCCGCGCCGGTGTTGTCATCCTCCGGGACGCCATTGTTCAACTCTTTAGTCGAGACTAAAATTTTATGGACTTCCCAATAAAAGAGTCGGTCATCGCGCAATTTATGGGCGGGGGCTCAAGGGGCGGCGACTAGCAGCGCTGCGAGAAAGAGGTCGACGATGGCATCCCATGCCGCCGAGGGAGCTGCCATGGGTGTAGGCACGCGCACAGGCACAAGTGTGGTGGGTGCAGTTGCATGCACGGGCACATGCGTGGTGGGTGCAGGTGCGCACACATGCACGAGCATGGTGGGTGAGGTCACACTCACATGGACCGACACGACGGGTGTAGGGGCTCCCACGAGCACATGCGAGGAGGAGGCGCTGGCGCTGATGTGGCTTGAGACTGCGTTGGTATTTCCCCAAAGAGGAAGGGATGATGCACCACATCGACGCTAAGTATTTCCCTCAGTTATGAAACCAAGGTATCAATCCGTAGAGGAAGATCACGCACCCACGTAAACAACACCTGCACACAAATAACAAATACTTGCAACCCGATGCAAAAGAGAGGTTATCAAGCTCTCTACGGTAAAAAGATATATTAGGTAATGATATTATTGGCAAATAGATCTCGCAAGAACACAAAATAAAAAAAGTAAAAAAAAGTGCAGCAAGGTATTTTGGGTTTTTTGGATTAATAGATCTGAAAACAAAAAGGCAAAATAGTACATTGGAAAGAAATTTGTTGGCAAAGTAGACCCCGGGGCCATAGGTTTCACTAGTGGCTTCTCTCATGAGTATAGCAACAGTGGGTGAACAAATCACTGTTGGGAAATCGATAGAAGATCAAATAATCATGAAGATATCCAGGAAATGATCATTATATAGGCATCAAGTCCAAGATAAGTAGACCGAAAGGATTCTGCATCTACTTCTATTACTCCACACATCGACCGCTATCGAGCATGCATCTAGTATATTAAGTTCATGGAGAAACAGAGTAATGAAATAAGAATGATGACATGATATAGACAAGATCTATTCAAGTAGGAATGGACCCCATCTTGTTATCCTTAGTGGCAATGATACATGCATGTATTGCTGCCCCTTCTGTTACCGGGAAAGAACACCGCAAGATTGAACCCATCACAAAGCACCTCTTACAATGTCAACAAAAATCGATCTAGTTGGCCGAACTAAACCAAAGAATCAAAGAAGGAATACGAGGCTATAAGTAATCATGAAAATAAGAGATCAAATAAGACTCAAATCATATTCATGGATAGAAATTGATCATGAACTCAAAATTCTTCGGATCCCAACAAACATAACGCAAAAGTCATTATATCAAATAGATCTCCAAGAGACTATTGTATTGAGAATCATAGAAAGAGAGGAAGCCATCTAGCTACTGCCTACGTACCCGTATGTCTATGGTGGACTACTCACGCATCATAGGAGAAGCACCCATGAAGACGGTGCACCCCCCCAAGATGGTCTTAGATTGGACCTCGAGGTTCTGGAACTTGCGGCGGCTGGAATTGTGTTTCACGGACTCCTCTAGGTGAAAGGACCACGATGTCGCCTAGAGGGGGGGTGAATAGGCGTTTATTAAAAACTTCTGCGGATTTGGCTTTATCCTAATGCGAAAACAAACAAAGAGGATACTTTTCAAGAACAAATCCTAAATACACTAGGCTTAACTAAGTGACCAACAACTGAATCTAATTGAGATGAGCACAACAATATTACTAACAAGCACAAGTAAGTTACACAAACTTACTTGAGCAATATCACAAGATATGTAAGTGTCTCACACAAGATTGCAATTCACACTAAACACAAGATATATCAATAGTAGCAAGTACGAATTGCGGGATATAGAGTGTAGGCCTAAACAATTAATCTTTACAAGTAAATAGCCAACACAATATAATGAGGACAACAATATGTAATGAATGTATGCTCAAGTAACCAAAGTAAACCACAAGTAAGGAGTTAGGGTTAGGGATAACCAAAGTCACGTACACGAGGATGTATCCCGATGTTCACTTCCTTGGAGGGAAGCTAGTAACCGTTAGAGAGGTGGATGTTACCACGAAGGCACACCAACGCCACGAAGGCTCACCCTATTCTCCTTGAGATATCACCACGAAGGCGATTCCCAACCACTAGTGGTAGACCTTGAGGCGGCCTCCAAACCTTCACAAACTTTCCATGGGACAAATCACAAGTTGATTCCTCACCGGAGTAATCCTACCGCCTAGGAGTCTCCAACCTGCTAGAGTAACAAGATCAAGGGGGAAATGCTCAAGACTTGCTCAAATCACAAATTGCTTTGGTCAAAAGATAGAGGAGTAGTGGATGTATGGTTGGATAAAATCTCTCTCAAGAACTCTCACAAATCTCTTCAGGATTTAACACAACTACACAAGAATGCTCAAATCCCTCTCTCTCAAATCCCACCAAAAGAAATTGATGCTATGCAGGGATGGAAGAGGAGAGGAACCATGGAGAAGGTCAACAAATGAACCCTGGATCCATGGCATAGTTTTCCCCCAAATGGATTAGAGTTTTGAGGCTTGGGGGAGGTGGAGAGAGCTCAAAACAATAGGGAAATCTCAGATCCAAAAAACTCTACCTCGTTGGGGAAGAAGGGAACCTTATATAGTGCCCCACCAAATCTGCCCGTTATACATAGAAAACCGTAGCCCGGAACTTCTAGGCCTGCCCGGAACTTTTGGGCTCCCTATTGGGGCAGATGGTGTAAACTTTTTGGTTAGCCCGGAACTTGCCCCGGAACCTGCCCAGAACTTCTGGCCCCCAGAAATTCTGGGTCGGCCCGGACTTCCGGTCTTCCTTAGGGCCAGATTTTTGCAAACTTTCTATTTAGCCCGGAACTTCCGGGGTGTCAAGCCCGGAACTTCCACCCCCTTGCCCCAATAAACAACCAGCATACTAAAAGTAAAACATGCATAACTTTTATATACGGACTCCGATTTTTATGATCTTGGGATTGTTTTGTAGCTATTGAAAGGCCCGAGGTCCTCACATAGAGAACCATACAATATCAAGCAAAATGGATGATGCAATTAATGCAACGGTTTGAGCATAGAAACTGGAGAATCCTTTTTGGTGTATAGTTTTACTTTGGGATATATGCTAGGAGTGGAATTGTGTGTAGAAGATGTTGACTTGAGAAAATCCATGACGAACCCCTTTGATACCTATAGCTCAAGAATCATAAAAGAGCTACACTACATAGCTACCGAGAATCCATTCTTGAGTGAATATATTTCTTCGGTGGTCATCATTCCACACCACTAACATCAAAGGAACTAATACCTTTGACTCGAGCCTTTCACTTGAGCTTGATGTTATTGTTTCTTGTTGGTTCAAGTGGAAGGAAATTCATTGGTGAAGTCTTCAAGTAGCTCTCCCATACATGATATGGAAAGCCTTACTCTATATTCATCTTCACTTGTTCATCATGTGAACATCCACAAGCTTCACGCATGTAATCCTTCGGGATGGTTATCTTGAACTTGCCCTTGTCAACCATGATCACGAATACTTGATATCATCCTCTCATGGACATTTGGAATCTCTCTCTCTCTCTCTCTCTCGATGTGATCTCATGAGAATTACCTAACCCTCATAAACATAGACAACACATAGTATGGTTTAGTACACAAAGTGCAATTGGCATTTACTTACCATACCAAAAGATCTCATGTGGTACATCATTTGTGCTTGTGTGATGACCAAATTTGAGTTTAATATTTGATCTTAATATTGGTCAACATTTATCTTTGATCCATGATTAATCTTGATGTCTTGAAGGCCCTATTGATTTTTTATTGTGCTTCATTATACAAACATATTCTCTTGAGAGGCACAATGAATTCTTCACTTGGATTACTTGCTTGAAGACATAATCATCCATGACTCAACATATGAGCTCATCATGATTCTATTTTCATGACATATGTAGAATTCTTCTGTTTAATTATTCTCTTAAGATCTTTACCGATCATGGTTTAAACCATAAGCCAAAGCATGAGAACGTCTGAGATCCTCAATGAACTCCACATAGATCACATCTTGTTCATCACATGGAAATCATCTTGATTGTATCATATTTAATTCAATCATTGGGCTCATCCTTGATGCATGCAGAACAGTATGTATATGATGTTCATTTAGAATTCCTTCGAGGTCCTTCTTTCATTATCATGTAACAAACATCCTTCAATTCATCCAATATTCTTCATGCATTGCCAATAGAACATTCCTTCAAATGTATAACTCAATGCCAACATTAGTTCATTAGGATTGTCATCAAATACCAAAACCACACATGGGGACTACATGCACTTTCAATCTCCCCCATTTTTGTAGTTGATGGCAATCTCAACAAGAGGATTTATATAATGAATTTCAAAACAAACATGCAGTTTATCCGAGGATAAATTGTATACTTGGGATGGTTTTGATAGCACAAAGTGTCACAAAATATGTGATTCTATCACAACCAGTTGTACAAACATCACAACATTCCACAAGCATTTGATGTTAGTAGAACCATAATATATAGAGCAAACTTCCCCACAATATATGCATGTCTGAATGAACGTTGGATTTCATTGCATATATGAATTGATATAAACTAGATGGAGTTTTCCCTTTATATTCATTCATGCAACAAGCATATGTAACTAGAGTAGATATGCATAAATGATAATAAACACTAAAAGTTGTCTTAAATCCTCTCAACTTCTCCCCCATTGGCAATAAATGCCAAAATGGGAAAAATCTCGAAGACTATGAGTTCCTCCAAAGATACTTGATTCTATCACAACCAGTTGTACCAACATCAAAACACTACACAAGCATTTGATGTTAGTAGAACTATAATATATAGAGCAAAATCCCCCACAATATATGCATGTCTGAATGAACGTTGAATTTCGTTGCATATATGAATTGACATAAACAAGATGGAGTTTTCCCTTTATATTCATTCATGCAACAAGCATATATAACTAGAGTAGATATGCATAAATGATAATAAACACTAAAAGTTATCTTAAATCCTCTCAACTTCTCCCTCATTGGGAACAAATGCCAAAATGGGAAAAATCTCGAAGACTATGAGTTCCTCCAAAATTTTGCATATTACAAAATGTGAGTAAAATAAATGTACATATTCAATGATGAGGGGTTTGAGGAGCTCATTATCTAGAGAATGCAACAAGACAATCTGATGTGAAAATAAGCATACAGTAGGTGAGGAAAACATATTTTGGACAAGATATAATATGAATATCTAATTCGATCATGATGATAAGTATGGGTCCAAAATATACAATCACTCACTTCACAACCTTTTACCAAGACCACCAAAGAATCAAAAAGGAAACAAACCAAGTGATCGGCAAGGAATAAATGATATCAAGGAATGATGTGAACTTTCTCATGCATACGAATTTCTAAGTGGCAAATAATAAACAGAATATGTATCCACAAAGAAACTTCCATACAAAAAATAGATGCAGTTGATAAGAACGTGATATCCACAAGTGAGTCCATCATTATACAATTGTGATCCTAGCATAAGAGCAAGGCACATGGCACAAATTGATCTCATTTGTATAACAATGAATTACTAAGTAAGATAGCAAATACCACAAGCAATTAGAGTGTTTTCAAGAACACCTAGGAAAACACAAATACAGTAAGTACTATTACATGCTATGATGCAACCTACACAAGTTTGACTCTTATTTATACATATGCATGAAGTAAATACTTGTTACCGAGAAAGCATTGTACGGAGTAGCAATCAATGAGTCATACAATCTTGGCTCTAATGACCCCACCTTCTTTATGAATAAGCCAAGGCAACAATGCTTATCCAACGTACCTAAATCACTTTTAAGTACAATATGAAGATGACCATTAAACTCTACCATACAAGGAATGCCATGTGTAAGAGAACACAATGGTATTTTCAATTATTATTTGGTGATAGATTATAAGCACTAGATCATCTATAATCACACAAGCATGATATGGGAGTTTAGCAATGAGCACAATGCTTAGAAAACATATTATTAACATTCCAATTAGGTAGATCATCATCTAGAGAAACAATTGGAATGTCTTTCATCATACATACACCTTTTTAAGTAGGATCAAGAAGATAAACCATGAATAAGACCACACAAGAATGTCATACTCACACACACACATCTTAGGAATGAAACAACAAAACAATCATTATGCAAATAGAGACGTGTTGAGCATAGCAAGCCATAGAGATATAAGATAATCTCAATATTAGGTTCTAAGTGGCATTCATCAATTGTTCATATTAACAAGTATTATGATATGCACAAAGCATATTAACAAGTATTGTCCACAAGAGGCAATTCAAGTCCAACTAAAGATGATCGATGGTTGAGAATTTGGACTACAAATGAACTTGACATACCACATAGTAAATAGATAATCTTTCACTATAAAACTAGGTGGTATCCAATATATACACATTTTAGGTTTGTGATGTGCGTATAGCATAACACTCCCCCATAATGTGATGATCCATTATATCTCAATAGAGCCCGATAAGATGCAATGAAGGCTCTAGACTACACACACAACTATATCACGTGCACAACAATCTACACATGCTAGGTAACACAAATCAAGCATACTAGCAAGCACAGCCTTTACAAACACATGCTAGGTACAAAACCTAAACATGAGAGGGTCTACTAACATTCAGTGTAGACAATATATACAAGTTACCACCAACAGAGGCATTGGAATGATAAATATGATGGTATTCTTCTTGACTTGGCTTGAACCATAATGAATGGTGAAAATCATTTTTGTTCATGAACTAGCCAAGTCTTCAATGCCCTCCACACACCTATTGATCAAGTTTGAGCTTCATGGTCCCCAACCAAGTTGGGTCCTAAGAAGTTAGTAACAATAGGCTTGGCAACCCAAATGGTCTTATGCACTTTCAAACCACTTTGGGGACCAACATACTTGGCAAACAAATTGCCAGAAATATCCTTCCTAAGTTAATAATGATCATTGATAATTGGAGGCTTAGAGATGTTACCAATGGGGCATGATGAAGCTATGTGTCCCTTCTTACGACAGATATAGCAACATGTACTCCCCTTTCTCTTCTTCTTCTTCTTCTTCATTTTCTCAATTTGGGGAAAAATAACATGTTTCATCATGCATAGTGGCCATTCTTCAACATGAGGTTGAGCTTGAGATTGAGATTGAGGACTCTTATGATGTAGCTTCTCTTTATAAGCCCTTATCTTCAATGGACAAGATCTCACATGATGCCCAACTTTTTAAACTTAAAGCAAGAAATGTTGGACTCGTCCGTGGCTTGTTCTTGTCCCCTTTTCTTGTTCTTGGACTCCTTATTATTAGAGCGATAACTATGTCCATCATCACACTTTTCCAAGACTTTATTCAAACTAGTGACTTGGGCGTTGAGCTCCTTAATTTGTTCTACATGGTTAGTTTCAACACTAGAAACAAGAGGACTAGTGGAAGTAGAAACTACATGGTTAGAGCACCAAGACAAGGCAAGCACCTCATCATGATTGGTAATAATATGAGAGGTGGATGAATTTCAAGTGTTAGAACATGGCAATAATGAATTTATAGTACATGTGCTAATGCTCACATAAGACTCACAAGATTTTACCTTGGTGACCATAGTCCCATGTGCTAACTTTAGCTCATTATGAGAGATTAGAGGATCCTCATGAGTGCTGGAGAGATTTTCATGACTTTCTTCCAATTTACCATAATTTCTTATTAGAAAATCAAGTTGAGCATACAAATCAGTATTCTCCTTCAAGGTTGATGCTTCACATGAGGTAGAGTTAGATGGACAAGTATCATCGACAACATGAGAGGAACAAGTAGCAATTAGAGACTTCTCATGAGTAGATTGAAACTCCTCATGAATCTTAGAGATTTTGATGAGGTCTCCCTTTACATTATTGCATTCAAGGAGAAGGAGGTCAAAATCCTCTTTAAATTTACCATGAGCAATTTCAATCTCTGCTTTTGAAGATCTTAAGTCTCTACATGTTTGATGAGCCTTATCAAGTTCATGTTCAAGTTGTTCACTTTTAGCTTGCTCGTTAATAAATATATCATTATGTTTTTCAAAGCAAGCAAGAACATCTTGAGACCTTCTATAAGCATTATTTTTATCTTTATGAAGAATTTTACCAATCTCATAGAGATTTTCGGTCAACTCATCATCATCATCCTCAACACAAATATCATCGTTATCACTAAGACAATATGATACCTCGTCATTACCTCTTGACATGAGGCACATGTGAGAAAAGGGGGTTGATGATGATTCTTTTGGAGAATAAGGTTATTCATCAATCAAGAGTGCCTCATTTTTCTCTATTTCCTCTAAATGGTTAGTCATACAAAAATTAGAGGAAACCAAAGCATTTTGATCATGACAACACGGGAGAGCAAGCATATCATCACAAACATTTGTTAAGGAATTCTGAGATGATATGCATGGACTATCAACACAATAATTCATAATATTTGTGGTGCTAGATATGACCAAGTCCATAGAAGATACAACACTAGAATCTACACAAGCAAGATCATTAATAATGAGCTTAACACCATCATCACAACATAGTTCTTCACTCACCATGCCATTACCTTGTGGCACGCCACATGTCGGTGGAGTGGAAGATGTTGAAGTGTGCAAGTAATAAGAGGTAGAAGGAATAGAGAGATCTTCATGATCGATAAATGTGGAGAGCTCCTCCGTTAACTCCTTAAACATAATATTTTCTTCATAAAGATTTGACCCACCATATATATCTTCTAGCTTTGTCCAAACCTCATGAGCCGAATTGCAAGTCGAGATTGACTTAAAAACTTTAGGGCTTATTGTTTTATGCATGGAAAGAGAGGCATCACAATCAAGATACATGTCATCCATAGATGGACGAGTATCATCCTTTACACAAGAAATCCCTACAAGAACAATTCGTCAAGCATTTGGACCCATGGCCCGAAAGTGACAAAGCATACGAATTCTCCATAAGTGATAATTTGTTCCATCAAATTCAAAGGTGCCATTGTGCACTAATCCATTAGTCGACATCGATACTCTCAAGGAGGTGTAGCGTAATAAGGAGAGACCTTGCTCTGATACCAATTGAAAGGACCACGATGTCGCCTAGACGGGGGGGGGGGGGGGGTGAATAGGCATTTATTAAAAACTTCTATGGATTTGTCTTTATCCTAATGCGGAAACAAACTAAGAGGATAAATTTCAAGAACAAATCCTAAATACACTAGGCTTAACTAAGTGCACCAACAACTTAATCTAAATGAGGTGAGCACAACAATATTACTAACAAGTACAAGTAAGTTCCACAAACTTACTTGAGCTATATCACAAGATATGTAAGCTTATGACACAAGATAGCAATTCACACTAAACACAAGATATATCAATAGTAGCAAGTATGAATTGTGGGATATAGAGTGTAGGCCTAAATAATTAATATTTACAAGGAAATAGCCAACACAATATGTAGTGAATGTACGCTCAAGTAACCAAAGTAAACTACAAGTAAGGAGTTAGGGTTAGGGATAACCGAAGTCACGTAGACGAGGATGTATGCCGATGTTCACTTCCTTGGAGGGAATATAGTCACCATTAGAGAGGTGGATTTTACCACGAAGGCACACCAACGCCATGAAGGCTCACCCTATTCTCCTTGAGATATCACCACGAAGGCGATTCCCAACCACTAGTGGTAGACCTTGAGGCGGCCTCCAAACCTTCACAAACTTTCCGAGGACAAATCACAAGTTGATTCCTCACTGGAGTACTCCTACCGCCTAGGAGTCTCCAACCTCTAAGTGTAACAAGATCAAGGGGGAAATGCTCAAGACTTGCTCAAATCACAAATTGGGTTGGTCAAAAGACAGAGGAGTAGTGGATGTATGATTGGATGAAATCTCTCTCAAGAACTCTCACAAATCTCTTCGGGATTTAAAACAAGAATGCTCAAATCCCTCTCTATCCCAAATCCCACCAAAAGAAACTGATGCTATACAGGGATGGTAGAGGAGAGGAACAATGGAGAAGGTCAAAAAATGAACCCTAGATCCATGGATTAGTTTTCCCCCAAATGGATTGGAGTTTTAAGGCTTGGGGGAGGAGGAGAGAGCTCAAAACAATAGGGAAATCTCAGATCCAAAAAACTCTACCTCGTTGGGGAAGAAGGGTATCTTATATAGTGCCCCACCAAATCTGCCCGTTATGCACAGAAAAACGTAGCCCGGAACTTCTGGGCCTGCCCAGAACTTTCGGGCTGCCCATTGGGGCCAATGGTGTAAACTTTCTGGTTAGCCCGAAACTTGCCTGGAACTTTTGGCCCTCGGAACTTCCTGGTTGGCCCGGAACTGGAGAACTCTTTTTGTTGTATGGTTTTACTTTGGAATATATGATAGGAGTGGAATTGTGTGTAGAACATGTTGACTTGAGGAAATCCATGATGAACCCCTTTGATCCCCTCTTAATAGTGTGGGATACCTATAACTCAAGAATCATAAAAGAGCTACACTACATAGCTACCGAGAATCCATTCTTGAGTGAATATATTTCTTCGGTGGTCATCATTCCACACCACTAACATCAAAGTAACTAATACCTTTTACTCGAGCCTTTCACTTGAGCTTGATGTTATTGTTTCTTGTTGGCTCAAGTTTAAGGCAATTCATTTGTGAAGTCTTCAAGTAGCTCTCCCATACACGATGTGGAAAGCCTTACTTGATATTCATCTTCACTTGTTCATCATGTGAACATCCACAAGCTTCAAGCATGTAATCCTTCGAGATGGTTATCTTGAACTTGCCCTTGTCAACCATGATCATGAACAATTGATATCATCCTCTCATGGACATTTGGAATCTCTCTCTTGATGTGAGCCCATGAGAATTACCTAACCCTCATAAACATAGACAACACATAGTATGGTTTAGTACACAAAGTGCAATTGACATTTACTTACCATACCATAAGATCTCATGTGGTACATCATTTGTGGTTGTGTGATGACCAACTTTGAGTTTAATATTTGATCTTCATCTTGGTCAACATTTATCTTTGATCCATGATTAATCTTGATGTCTTGAAGCCCCTATTGATTTCTTATTGTGCTTCATTATACAAACATAGTCTCTTTAGAGGCACAATGAATTCTTCACTTGAATTACTTGCTTGACGACATAATCATCCATGACTCAACATATGAGCTCATCATGATTCTATTTTCAAGACATATGTAGAATTCTTATCTTTAATTATTCTCTTAAGATCTTGATCCATCATGGTTCAAACCACAATCCATAGCATGAAAACGTCTGAGATCCTCAATGAACTCAACATAGATCACATCTTGTTCATCACATGGAACTCATCTTGATCGTATCATATTTAATTCAATCATTGAGCTCATCCTTGATGCATGCACAAAAATATGTATATGATGTTCATTTAGAATTCATTCGAGGTCCTTCTTGCATCATCATGGAACAAACATCCTTCAATTCATCCAATATTGTTCATGCATTGCAAATAGAACATTCCTTCAAATGTATAACTCAATGCCAACATCAGTCCATTTGGATGGTCATCAAATACCAAAACCACACATGGGGACCACATGCACTTTCACTAGGGTTTTCTAAATATTTGGGAATTTATAGGCTTGATAGTCGGTTGGGGGAGTCCCGAGGTGGGCACACTCCACCAGGTCATGCCAGGGCCTCTGGCACATCCTGGTGGAGGGATCCCACCCTAGGCCCCCTCTCTGGTGGTTGTTTAGCCCATCCTGGGTCTTTTGATCCACAAAAATCACCAAAAATTTCCATGGCGTTTGGGTTATGTTTGGTACTGATTTTCTACGAAGTAAAAAACAAGCAAAAAACAACAACTGGTACTTTGGCACTATGTCAATAGGTTATTCCCAAAAAATGATATAAAGTTGCTATAAAATGATTGTAAAACATCCGAGATTGATAATATAACAACATGGAACAAGCAAAAATTATAAATACGTTGGCGACGAATCAACATCCCCAAGCTTAATTCCTACTCATTTCCGAGTAGGTAAATGGTATAAACAGAATTTTTTATGTGGAATGCTGCCTAACATGTTCAACATATATTATTTTCTTTGTAGCGTGGACATTTGCACTTTTATATGGTTCAAAGAAATAGTCTAGTTTTGACATGAAAAGTTTAATACTCAAGCATATCAACAAGCAACCATGTCTTTCAAAATATCAACACTAAAGCAAGTTATCCCTAGCCCATCATGCCCAATCATCGATCCATTCATGAAAAACACTCAAATATTAGCTACACCTAATGCTCAAGTACGATCATAGTGCCTCCTAGTTGGTCCTTTATAAGAGAAGATGGAGACTCAAATTGATTTTCTTTTGCATAAAGTAAATAGATAGGCCCTTTGTAGAGGGAAGTAGGGATTTGTGGATGTGCCAGAGCTCAAGTGTTTAAATTGATAGAGAAAAATATTTTGGTTGGCATGCCTTTCCTCTCAACGAAAACGACCAAGAGAGTTCAATATCGTTCCATGCTAGATACATCATAAGAGGTTCCCAAACAGAAAATAAAGTTTATTCCTTTTTCCACCATACTTTCACTTTTTATGGCAAGCTGAATCCACGGTTGCCTTCCATACCAACACTTTCCAAGGAATTTATTATTTGACAACATAACACTTCTAGAATTTAGTTATTTGCTGTCTGCCAGCTCTTTGCCGTCGGTTGGCAGATGGCAAAGAGGGTCTTTGCCGTCAGCTGCCAGCTGGCAAACGGCAAAGAGATTGCTGATGACATAGAGATTCTTTGCCGTCAGCAAGCTCTTCGCCGTCGGCAAGCGGACGACAAAGAGGTGCACATTAGATGACAATGCCACAACTGGGTCCCACTTGACCCCGTGGTGCCTAGGTTAAACTTGGCATCTTCTTTGCCATCTCCTAGCGGACGACAAAGAGTCCTAAAGTAGATGGCAAAGTGGCCAGTCTCTTTGTCGTCCGCTAGTAGACGGGAATGCTCTAACGGGTTACTAACGGCTGTGTGACATCCCAAGTGATGTCCCTACCTTATTTGGCATGTAACCCCATGTATGAACCTTGTGTCATGAGAATTATGTATGTGTTGCACCTTCTCATCATTGTTTTGTTGCATCCATGCATCATGGCATCCATCTCCCCATCCGTATTGCATGCTTGCCTCCTTGTGTTTTATATGATGTGCTTGTGTGAGTGTGCTTTTGTGTGATGTGTGAGAGATGTTTGAGGTGGTGCATCTCCTCTTCTTCTTTCCCTCTCCTTCTCTTTCAACATCACCAATATTCTTCCCCCTCTCTTCCTATTAATTATATGAGCAGATTTTACTTGCTGTTTTATTTGTTTAAAAATGTTCAAGAGGTGAGAGAGCAGAGTGCGTGAGCACAAGCATTGTCACTGTCGCCGTTAGAAGCTCAAACGTCGAGGCCGGCCCCTTTTAAGTGCGTGGATCCCTAGGGCTCCTTCTCCCCCCGCCGCCGCCACTCTTCCTCCTTCTTCCTCCTCCTTCTTCCCCTCTGTTTCTTCCTCTGTCGCGGGTTCAGAGTGGTAGCAGAGATTCAGTGAGAGAGCGCCGCCGTTCGTCCTCGTCGCCGTTGCCTCCGATGACCTGCTTGTCGCCATCGGAGATGGCGGGGAGGTTCTTGGTGCTACCGGCGCTCCGTTCCCGGTGCTAGGGAGGTCCTAGCTCCTCCGTAGCGCTGCCCCGTCGGTGCCATCGTCCACGACAGAGAAGCTCATCGCCGGGTCGTCTTCTTCGCCTTCTTCCCCTTCGTCTTGCCATGTTCGTGTCCCCGCGCCTTCGGAGACCCCCTCGGTGAGCAGCTGTTCCCCGCAACCCCTCCTGTCCCGCGAGCCGTCACCGTCGCCGTCGCATTCCGCCTCCACCGTGCCCCGAGCCGAGCAACAGCTCCAGCTCAAGCGCCGTCTTGCCACCGTTCCAGCGTCCTCCGAGTCGGGAATGGGTCCCACTTGCATCGTGCAGCCCCCACAGCATCTTCCCTCCATAGGAGACGCCCTGTAGCCGCCGTGTGCTCGCTGGAGAACCGCGATTGCCGTTGCTTTGTTTAGTTTTTCAGTCTCGTCAGATCCGTGCTCCTGTGTGTCTATTAGTGCAGTAGGCCCCTTCCTCTGTTAAGTGTCAGAGCCGTCGCGCAGTGGTGTCTGGCTCGTCCGGTGACCAGGAGGTCAGGGGCTCGACCCCCGAACCCTCCTCTTTCTTTTTTTGTGCGTTTTCTTTTTCTCTGTTTTGTGTGTAGGGGGTGTAGTGCATATGCGTGTATGCACATATGCATGTGTTGGCATTTGTATGTGTGTGTGCATTTAACATGTGTGTGTGTTGTATTCTTGTCATGTGAGTGAGTGCATATGCATATATGTATGGTGGTGTGTGTTTGTACCAAATGGTACATATACACATGTATGCACATATGTGTGTGAGTGTGTGTGTGTGGTTTTGCCATGTGAGTGTATGTGTGTGCATGTGGGTGTGTGGTGCACCATGCATGTCACATGTGTGTGTGCTCCTTGCACACCCATACATGTGTGTGTATGTGTAGTGTAGGTTATGTGTGTGTGCTTCTTGCATACACACATATATGTGTGTGAGGAGTGTAGTGTGTAGGTGTGTATATGTGTATGTGGGCATACATGTATGAAAGTGCATGTGTGCCTATATACACACATGCTTGAGTGTGGTGTGCTTGTGTGTGTAGGTGTAGTGAGAGGTGTGTGTATGTTATACATACACACACATGTGCTTGTGAGTAGATGGCCATGTGTAGTTATGTATGTATAGGTGTGTGGGGTTCTTCTTCTTGCATGTTGCTGCCATGTTTAGTGTAGATGAGTAAGGAGTGGATGCTAGACCTTGTGCATGTGTAGATCTATGTGTATGTGAGAGCTCTCATGTGTATATGTGCATGTATATCTCTCCTAGCTTGTTTTCTTTTCTTGTTCTTAATGCTATGCTATGCATAAGTACCTTATTCATGCCTCTTTAACTTTTCCAGCAAGTGTCCAATAGAGGGCATGCCATTTTTGGCCTCTTACATAAGTGTGGGCAAGTGACATAAGTCATCCATGCCATTGTGGTGATTATTTCGACCCCCCCTTTTCTCCCTCTTGATCCAAGCAAGTATAGGGGTATGAGTAATGAATTTGGGATAGAATCAACCCATGAATGCATCTGTGAAGTCAGATTTGACTTTGGGGCAACTTGGAAAAACTGCATTTTTATGCTATGATGCCCTTTTGTCTTTTTTTATGATTTAATCTATGCATGATTTTAAGTTCTTGCAAACATGAGATTGCTAGTTAAAGTTGTTGGGAATGTCCTAGTTTTTTTTTCATTTGTGCTAATTCACCATATAAGTGGGAACCAAGCTGTTTAGACACCAATTTTATGTTTCTGTTCAGCTAGCTTAAAAATGACAAGTCTGGGAGAACTGCTGTTATTGTTTTGCCATGTAGATTGGGTTGTAACTAGTGATGTAGTTTGTATTTGCTCATGCTCACTGTTAGTTATTTGTAGAAGATATGGTCGTCTGCCATCCTGTTAATTTTCATGCTAATGGGAGCTCTCTAGCATATTTAACCATTGCTGTCAACTTGCTACTTTATTAACCCAGATTCCAGAAAACTGGAATTTTCAGTCCGTGAAAACCTGTTTCATCATGCCAACTTGATTGCTTCTTTCTAATTGATGTGTGGCTCCTTTGCTGGTGGTGTAATTGGATGAATTGTTGTGTGTGTTGAGTAGATTCTGTTCATGTCTTGTTTGTGGCTGTAGGATTCCTGTAGCTCAAGTTGTGAGCTTTTCAAATTGCTATGTTGCTATTTTGTGGCAGATTTGGTGTTATATTGTTTTGTGACTTGTGGGAGCTATACTTCATGGAATTGTTTGATTCTTGAGCCTATTGTGATTGATTTTCATCACCTATCCAGTGGCTACCTTGGAATGCCAAGAATTAGCCCATGGCTTGGTGATCTTGTGATATTGCGTCCGTACCTTGTCGTGAGCGTATCGTGAGAACCGTAACTCCGTTTCTTGCGATCTTTATATGCATTTCTATCGATTTTGCATGCTGCATCCATAATTGCCATGTTCATGCATGTCTAAATAACTTAACATGGGGTTATGTCCAGATTCACTAATATACAAACTTGCATGTGAAACATGACTAGTTGTGGTTCTCATGTTTTAATTCTTCATAAATGATCATGCATCATTTTGATTGTGCATTGCACCTTGGTTGGAAGTTTATTGTTGCTGTTTCTCTTGGGTAGACGCGAGTGTTGATACTGAGTACGAGGACCCAGGAGAGTACCACTACGAGGATGCCGCTACTTGTTTCGCTGAAGAACCAACAGGCAAGATGATCGTACCCGGATCCCGATACTATTTTTGCTTGCTAGTTTCTCGCTCTTATCGTTACAATTGCGCTACCTACCACTTGATATCAGCCCACATATTGCCATGACAGCCTCTAACCACCACATCCTAGCAAACCTTTGATTGGCTAAGTTATCGCTGCTCAGCCCCTCTTATAGCGTTCTTAGTTGCAGGTGCAGGTTGTTCCATGTGATAACATGGATTTGGATATCATAATAAATTCTGTTATTTAATTTAGTGCACATATATATCTTGGTATTGGTGGAAGGCTTGGCCTTTTGCTAAGTGATTTGTTCCGCTATTACCGCCATTAGTTCCCTATTACCGGTGTTATGTTTTCCATACTTTGCGCTCCTAACATGCTCGGGGTTGTTATGGGGACCCCCTTGTTCATTCGGTTGAGATTAAAACTTGTATGGCAAGACCCAACATTGGTACTACATTTGCTTAACAACTTAATAAAAATTGCATAGGGTCTTGCAAACCCGTGGATAATTTAATCAACCCCCGGGCCAGTGGTCCTCATGAGTATTGGTCCAAACTAGAGCACCATGCGGGGCCAACCCGAGGCAACTCGGGAGATTTCTATCAGGCCACCGTACGCTTCGCTTATCCGTCATGTCCTGAGATTGAGATACGCGGCTCTTATCGGGTTCGTCGACACGTCGGGTGGTCTTGCTGGATTTATTTTACCTTTATCGAGTGTCTTGCGTGTGAAGTCTGACTTTCTTTGGGTTTACTCGAGGTGTTGGAATTCCTTTGGAATTACCTATGATGATCGCGAGATCCGTGGTCGAGGTATTCCCACGGAGTGTGGTTAATTTTGTAATGGATTAGTTGGAGCACCCCTGCAGGGTTAAATCTTTCGGAAAGCCGTGCCCGCAGTTATGTGGCAACTTGGATATTTGTTTAACACCCGGTTATAGAAAACTTGAAGTAAACTCTAATTAAAATACACCAACTGTGTGAGTAACCGTGATCGTCTCTGCTCGTGAACATGAACCGAGAGAGAACACAGTGGGGTTATGATTGACGTAAGTAAGTGTTCAGGATCTCATAGAGACCATACTAGATTCGATCGTTCTTCGTAGGCCACTCATATTTATTTCATGTTGCATAAGCTAGCCACCATATATGCTTAGTGCTGCTGCAAACTAAACTCTTACCCCATCGCAACCTTTAAGCTTGAATAGTCTCGATACCTGGGCACATGATAGCTGAGTCCTCTGTGGCTCACAGTTTACTACAACAATCTAGGTACAGGTTCAGATGAGTTCGTGCAGGATGATCTTACCCAGCTCTTGTGGGAGTATGATGAGGAAAGAGGCATGATGTATGTGACATATTCGGATGAGTAGAGGACTTGGTCGTGATCTTTGGGATAGCTTGATAGTGTCATTTGCAACTTCTTTTATCGTTTGATTTCATCCGTAGTCGGACCCTGTGTTCAACTTGATGTTATGCTTTGAGTGACATTGTAAGTTAGCATGTGGCGAGTGTAAGCCAACTTGTATACTCTTCTCATTCAGTATTGTATGTTGTGATGATACTCTTCTTGCTAACGGCAAGATGCACCTCTATTCCTTGCGAGGCTCTCGTGCCCTAAATGGATAGGCGCGCATCTTGGGCATGACAAGTTGGTATTCAGAGCCATACGACCAGAGGAGCCTTTGCTTGTTCGAGTTTGGCCGAGTCGTGTCTAGTGAAAACTATTTTGAGTCTAGTTATATCGGAGAGTAGGATTCTTTTTACTCCTCTTCTATGCTCTGGTGAGGTTTCCGACTTAGGAATTTTGATTCTACTCCTCTTCTCGCTCAAATTTTTTTTAGGATCACGCGGGTATTTTGGAGTCTATATGATGCCGATGTGACAGGGTTCTGTCTTGGTGCCTCCTGTCTGACTTGATTTCTTCCAGGGAGTCGAGCTCCAGGGAATGTTGGCACATCGTTATCATTCAGCTTCCTTGATATCTCAGGACGGAGAATGTTCGAAATTACCTCAATACTTATCGTGGTGAGATAAGGTCGGAGTCACCCAGTACTGGGGAGGCGTCCGGGGTACTACCATGGTTTCGTATCATTGTGAGTTCGAGGATTCGAGATTAGACGAGCTTGCAGAAGTTTCTTGAGTTATGGTGTGGAAGGTTGCGGATGCAGTTGCAGCTGATTGCCTAGGGAAGGTTCCTGATTCCGCAACCCGAATCGCATAAACAAGAAAGTTTTCGGAGGTTCGTAGGTGGGAAATCTGTAGTCATCTAGGATCATCCTCTTTAGATGTATATGGGCATGTACATTTGTTCCGAGCGCGTAGCTCAATACTTTTGTGTTATTGCAAGTGGCTTCTAATTTCTGATGATGTTATCGTAACCAAAGAAGCATTCTTACTAATTATTCAGTAGGAAGGCTATGTTGTTAATTGTTCAATTTATTTCAAGCATTTGATTCAGCTTATAATTCATCTTATCAATGAGGTGCTGATGCGTTTTGTCCATCTTCAGGATGGCTTCACCAACTCGCAACAATTCGGGTCGTGGTGAGGAGCAGACTGATGTTCCACTGCCACCCCCACCACCGCCTCCTCCACCTCCTCCTCCAGAAGCTTGGCAAGCTGTGATGGCCGCGACCAACGCGAACACTCAGATGTCGCTAAGGCTGTTGTAAGAAAGGGAACAGGGTCAACAAGGTTTTCAAGGCAATTTTCAAAATCAACTGCAATTTGCGACTCTCAATCAGTTCCTTGCCAACCAGCCCAAGACTTTCACCTGTTGTGAGCAGCCTCTAGATGCTAATGATTGGCTTCGTGATATGAGTAAGAATTTTGAGTGCAGCAATGTCAGGCCAGAGGACTTTGTCAGGTTTGCATCGTTCCAGCTAAAGGGTCAAGCAGCTGATTTGTGGCAACAGTACAAGGATTCCAGGGGCGATCGTGTTGTTACTTGGGACGATTTCCGTCGTGACTTCAGGGCTCATTACATTCCGACAAGCTTTGTCGAGGAGATGCGTGAGAAGTTTAGGCACCTGAAGCAGGGAAGTAAGTCAGTCTATCAGTACAACGTCGAGTTCCAGAATCTAGCCCGTTATGCCAAGCAAGATGTTCCAGATGATAAGGCTATGATCTATCAGTTCAGAGGTGGTCTCAAGGATGAGCTTCTGCCAGGCCTTGTTCTTCAAGAGCCTTGTGAGTTTGACCAGTTCTACAACATGGATTTGAAGGTTGAAGCAGCTCAGCTCAAGTTAGAGAACTCCAAGAAGCGTTCAAGGGATTCATATTCTTCTTCCAGCTCTCAGATTGTTTCCAAGCAGCAGAAGTATTGGGCGCCAAATCCTCTTCTGTTTCGTCCTCCTTAGCAGCAGAAGCAGTTCAGTGGTCGTGGTTCTTCCCACCCACCCAACCCAGGTTTCCAGCAGAAGAACCAGACGTCCAAGGGTGTTCTTGTTCCTCCTCCAGGCAATGTTCGTCCGCTTTCTGAGGTGACTTGTCACAAGAGTGGTCAGAAGGGCCATTATGCAAACAAGTGCAACCAGCGGTGTCTTCCGCCTCCTCCTCCTGTCAAGCCTCCAGGCAATGCTATGGTGAAGCATAATCCCAAGGCTGCAAGAGTGAATATGGTGAATGCAGCAGAGGCAGAGGATTCTTCTCAAGTGATCATGGGTAATCTCTCAATTATTGATTTTCCTGCAAAAGTATTCTTTGATTCTGGTGCATCGCATTGTTTCATGTCAAAGCCATTTTTCATTAAGCGTGATTTCCCGTCTGCATCATTGGGTAGACCTTTGGGTATTGTATCTCCGGGTGTTTCCATGAGGACCAATTCTATTGTTCCGGATGTTTCTATAAAGATGGGCAATTATTCTTTCTTGGCTTCTCCTTATGTTCTCGAGAATTCTGATATTGATCTCATTCTGGGCATGGACTTCTTGGATATGAATAAGGCTCATATTGATTGCAAAGCAAAAGAGGTCAAGCTGACTCATCCTTCAGAAGATGTGATTATTTTTGTGGCTCGTGATGACACAATCCGTCTCTTTGCTCTTAATGAGAAGGGTGAAATCTCGGCGATTTCTCAAATTCCGGTGGTTTGTGAGTATGAAGATGTCTTTCCAGAAGAATTGCCAGGAATGCCTCCGCACTGGCCAGTCGAGTTCGTGATTGATCTTGAGCCCGAAACTGAACCAGTCTGCAAGCGCCCGTATAAACTTGGCCCCGAAGAGCTGAAAGAGTTGAAGAAGCAGCTAGATGAGCAAGAATGTCTGGGTCTGATCAGACCAAGCTCTTCTCCGTGGGGTTGTGGTGTTTTGTTTGTCAAGAAGAAAGATGGCACGGATCATCTTTGTGTTGATTACCGGCCATTGAACAAGAAGCCAATCAGAAACAAGTACCCACTTCCCAACATCAATGAGTTGTTTGAACAACTGAAAGGTGCCAAAGTTTTCTCCAAGTTGGATCTCTGAATGGGTTATCATCAGATTCGCATTCGCGAAGAAGACATTCCCAAGACCGCTTTCAGGACGAGTTTTGGCTCTTATGAGTACACCGTTATGTCATTTAGTCTTGCGAATGCTCCTCCAACCTTCTCAAGAATGATGAATTTCATTTTCTCTCCTTTCAAGAATGAGTTCGTCTTGGTCTATCTGGATGATATCCTTGTGTTCTCGGAGACAGAAGAAGATCATGCAGAGCATCTCCGTCTTGTGCTTGACAAGCTAAGGGAACATCGGTTCTATGCCAAGTTTTCCAAGTGTGAGTTTTGGCTCAATGAAGTGGTGTACCTTGGGCATGTCATCTCTGCCGAGGGAATTAAAGTGCACTCTAAGAAAGTTGAGGCAATCTTGAAGTGGGAACCTCCTCAGAATGTGAAGCAACTTTGGAGCTTCCTCGGGCTTGCTAGTTATTGCAGAAGATTCGTTGAGAACTTCTCTCAAATTGCTAAGCCTCTGTCCAATCTCCTTCAGAAGAGCGTCAAGTATGTCTGGTCTCCTGAGTGTGATGTGGCGTTCAATACACTCAAGCAGAGACTAACTTCAGCTCCAGTTCTTGTTCCTCCTGAGCAGTCCAAGCCTTTCCAAGTTTACTGTGATGCTTCTCTCCAAGGTCTTGGTGGTGTTCTCATGCAAGACAAGAAGATTGTTGCTTATACCTCGCGTCAGTTGAAGCGTGTCGAGAAGAACTACCCCACTCATGATCTTGAGTTGGCGGCAGTTGTGCATGCTCTAATGACTTGGAGGCATTTGTTGTTGGGTAGACCAGTTGTGGTGTACACCGATCACAAGAGCTTGAAGTACATTTTCACTCAACCCAATCTCAATCTTTGGCAATCTCGTTGGGTGGAAATGCTTGAAGACTTCAACCCAAGCATTGAGTATACTCCGGGGAAAGCAAATGTCATTGCAGATGCGCTCAGCCGTAAGGCGTACTGCAATAGTCTCATCTTGAAGCCTCTTCAACCCGAGATTTGTGAAGCCTTCCGCAAGCTCAACTTTCAGATGATTCCACAAGGATTTCTTGCCAATATTCAAGTCTCTCCGACTCTGGAAGATCAGGTTCGCCGAGCGCAGCTTCTTGACGCTATGGTGAAGAAAGTGAAGAAAGGGGTGGCCAAGAGCATTCCGAAGTATAAGTGTTTTCGTGTCGATGACAAAGATACCTTGTTCTTTGAGGACCGTCTTGTGGTTCCAAAAGGTAATCTCAGAAAGGTTATCATGGACAAAGCACACAATTCTCTTCTATCCATTCATCCAGGTAGTTCCAAGATGTATCAAGATCTCAAGCAAACCTTCTCATGGACTCTCATGAAACGTGAAATTGCTCAGTTCGTGAACGAGTGTGATGTTTGTCACAGAGTGAAGGCGGGACATCAACGTCCAGGAGGTCTTCTTCAGCCTTTGCCTATCCCAGAGTGGAAATTCGATCATGTGGAGGTGGATTTCGTCACTGGGTTTCCCAAGTCCAAGAGAGGCAACGATGCCATCTTTGTGGTTATCGACAAGCTGTCAAAAGTTGCTCATTTCCTGCCAGTCAAAGAATCTATCTCGGTAGCTCTGCTTGCAGAGTTGTATACGTCAAGGATAATGTCTTTGCATGGTATTCCCCAGATCATCTCTTCTGACCGTGGAAGTCTCTTCACTTACAAGTTTTGGGAGTCCTTCCAGACTGCTATGGGTACAAAGATCCGTTTCAGCACTGCGATCCATCCGCAAACAAGTGGTCAAGTTGAGAGAGTCAATCAGATCCTTGAAGATATGCTCAGAGCCTGTGTGATTTCGTTCGGCATGAAGTGGGAAGACTGCCTTCCATATGATGAATTCTCATACAACAATAGCTTCCAAGCAAGCTCAGGCAAGGCCCCTTTCGAGATTCTCTATGGCAGAAAGTGTCGTACCCTGCTTAACTGGTATGAAACCGGTGAGCGTCAGATATTGGGGAATGACATGATCACTGAAGCAGAAGAAATGTGCCATGTCATTCGTGAGAACCTCAAAGCATCTCAGTCCCGACATAAGAAGTTATTATGATAACAAACATCGGGATGTTTCTTTCCAAGTGGGCGATCTAGTCTATCTCAGGGTCTCTCCCATGAAAGGCACTCAGCGGTTTGGAATTAAAGGGAAGCTAGGTCCTCGTTTTGTTGGTCCTTTCAAAGTGGTTGGCAAGAGAGGTGGTCTTGCATATCAACTACAGCTTCCTCCAAATTTCGCAAATGTGCATGATGTCTTCCATGTTTCTCAGCTCCGGAAATGTTTCAAGACTCCTGAGCGGACCATTGACCTCCAAGACATCGATCTTAAAGAAGATCTCTCTTATCGTGAGCATCTAGTTGCAATTCTCGAAGAAACTGAGCGTAAGACTCGCAACAAGTCTATCAAGTTCCTCAAGGTGAAGTGGTCTCATCATTCCGACAAAGAAGGTACTTGGGAACGCGAGGACCTGCTCCGTTCCGAATTTCCGGACTTCTTTCGTTCCCAGATCTCAGGTCGAGACCCTCTTGTAGTGTGGGAGAGTTGTGACATCCCAAGTGATTGCCCTACCTTATTTGGCATGTAACCCCATGTATGAACCTTGTGTCATGAGAATTATGTATGTGTTGCACCTTCTCATCATTTTTTTGTTGCATCCATGCATCATGGCATCCATCTCCCCATCCATATTGCATGCTTGCCTCCTTGTGTTTTGCATGATGTGCTTGTGTGAGTGTGCTTTTGTGTGATGTGTGAGAGGTGTTTGAGGTGGTGCATCTCCTCTTCTTCTTTCCCTCTCCTTCTCTGCCAACATCACCATTCTTCTTCCCCCTCTCTTCCTATTAATTATATGAGCAGATTTTACTTGCTGTTTTATTTGTTTAAAAATGTTCAAGAGGTGCCCCATATAGACTTATTAATTTAGGATGTGGTGCTGTGGTTGTTTGGGGTTGTTCGAATTTGGTGTGTTTTAAAAACAGGAGCTGTCATTTTAAATATTAAATAAGTTATTTGTTTTATAATTCAACTTAATATTTTTAATAAAAGGTGCACATTATTTCCTACTCAAAGTTATTTTGTTTTGCTCAAAACCCTTTTAATTTGCTGTGGGTATTATTTTGTTGTGGCTAGTTTTTATTAAATGTAAAACCCCTTTTATTTCACTGTTTTTTTGTGAGGTGTGTGAGAGAGGGACAGTGGGCCGCGGCCCAGCCCAGCTGGCACAACGGGCACCTGCCCTGTTCCCTTTCCTCCGTCAGCTTGCAGAGAGAGTGAGAGAGTAGAGTGCGTGAACGCGAGCGCTGTCGCCGTCGCCGTTAGCAGCTCAAACGTCGAGGCCAGCCCCTTTTAAGTGCGCGGATCCCTAGGGTTCCTTCTCCCCCCTGCCACCGCCACTCTTCCTCCTTCTTCCTCCTCCTCCTTCCCCTCAGTTTCTTCCTCCATCGCGGGTTCGGAGTGGTAGCAGAGATTCAGTGACCTGCTCATCGCCATTAGAGATGGCGGGGAGGTTCCTGGTGCTGCCAGCACTCCGTTCTCGGTGCTAGGGAGGTCCTAGATCCTCTGCAATGCTGCCCCGTCGGCGCCGTCGTCCATGGCAGAGAAGCTCGTCGCCGGGACGTCTTCTTCCCCTTCTTCCCCTTCGTCTCGCCGCGTCCGCGTCCCCACGCCTCCGGAGACCCCCCTCGGTGAGCAGCCGTTCCCCGCAACCCCTCCTGTCTCGCGAGCCGTCACCGTCGCATTTTGCCTCCACCGAGCCCCGAGCCAAGCAACAACTCGAGCTCGAGCACCGTCTTGCCGCCGTTCTAGCGTGCTCCGAGTCGGGAATGGGTTCCCCTTGCATCATGCAGCCCCCGCAGCATCTTCCCTCCATCGGAGACGCCCCGTAGCCGCCGTGTGCTCGCCGGAGAACCGCGGTCGCCGTTGCTCTGTTTAGTTTTTCAGTTTCGTCAGATCTGTGCTCCTGTGTGTGTACTAGTGTAGTAGGCCCCTTCCTCTGTTAAGTGTCAGCGTCGTAGCGCAGTGGTGGCCGGCTCGTCCGGTGACCAGGAGGTCAGGGGTTCAACCCCTGAACCCTCCTCTTTCTTTTTTTGTGCGTTTTCTTTTTCTTTCTTTTGTTTTTCTTTCTCTCTTGCTTATTTGTAAGTGTGTGCACATGTATGAGTGTGTGTGTGTGGTATATCTTTTATTCTCTGTTGTGTGTGTAGGGGGTGTAGTGCATATGTGTGTATGCACAAATGCATGTGTTGGCATTTGTATGTGTATGTGCATTTCCAACATGTGTGTGTTGTTTTCTTGTCATGTGAGTGAGTGCATATGCATATATGTATGGTGGTGTGTGTTTGTACCAAATGGTACATATACACATGTATACATATATATGTGTGTGAGTGTGTGTGTGTGGTTTTGCCATGTGAGTGTATGTGTGTGCATGTGGGTGTGTGGTGCACCATGCATGGCACATGTGTGTGTGTGCTCCTTGCACACCCATACATGTGTGTGTTCTTGTGGGTGTATGTGTAGTGTAGGTTATGTGTGTGTGCTTCTTGCATACACACATATATGTGTGTGAGGAGTGTAGTGTGTAGGTGTGTATATGTGTATATGGGCATACATGTATGAAAGTGCATGTGTGCCTATATACACACATGCTTGAGTGTGGTGTGCTTGTGTGTGTAGGTGTAGTGAGAGGTGTGTGTATGTTATACATACACACACACATGTGCTTGTGAGTAGATGGCCATGTGTAGTTATGCATGTATAGGTGTGTGGGGTTCTTCTTCTTGCATGTTGCTCCCATGTTTAGTGTAGATGAGTAAGGAGTGGATGCTAGACCTTGTGCATGTGTAGATCTATGTGTATGTGAGAGCTCTCATGTGTATATGTGCATGTATATCTCTCCTAGCTTGTTTTCTTTTCTTGTTCTTGATGCTATGCTATGCATAAGTACCTTATGCATGCCTCTTTACCTTTTCCATCAAGTGTCCAATAGAGGGCATGCCGTTTTTGGCCTCTTACATAAGTGTGGGCAAGTGACATAAGTCATCCATGCCATTGTGGTGATTATTTCGACCCCCCTTCTCTCCCTCTTGCTCCAAGCAAGTACAGGGGTATGAGTAATGCATTTGGGGTAGAATCAACACATGAATGCATCTGTGAAGTCATATTTGACTTTGGGGCAACTTGGCAAAACTGCATTTTTATGCTGTGATGCCCTTTTCTGTTTTTATTATGATTTAATCTATGCATGATTTTAAGTTCTTGCAAACATGAGATTGCTAGTTAAAGTTGTTGGGAATGTCCCATTTTTTTTCATTTGTGCTAAGTCAACATATAAGTGGGAACCATGCTGTTTAGACAGCAACTTTATGTTTCTGTTCAGCTAGCTTAAAAATGACAAAGTGTGGGACAACTGCTGTTATTGTTTTGCCATGTAGAGTGGGTTGTAACTAGTGATGTAGTTGGTATTTGCTCATGCTCAGTGTTAGTTATTTGTATTAGATATGGTCATCTACCATCCTATTAATTTTAATGCCAATAGGAGCTCTCTAGCATATTTAACCATTGCTGTCAACTTGCTACTTTATTAACCCAGATTCTAGAAAACTGGAATTTTCACTGTCCCTGAAAACCTGTTTCATCATGCCAACTTGATTGCTTCTTGCTAATTGATGTGTGGCTCCTTTTCTGGTGGTGTAATTGGAGGAATTGTTGTGTGTGTTGAGTAGATTATGTTCATATCTTGTTTGTGGCTGTAGGATTCCTATAGCTCAAGTTGTGAGCTTTTCAAATTGCTATGTTGCTGTTTTGTGGCAGATTTGGTGTTATATTGTTTTGTGACTTGTGGGAGCTATACTCCATGGAATTGTTTGATTCTTTAGCCTATTGTGATTGATTTTCATCACCTATCCAATGGCTACCTTGGAATGCCAAGAATTAGCACATGGCTTGGTGATCTTGTGATATTGCCTTTGTACCTTGTCGTGAGCGTATTGTGAGAACCGTAACTCCGTTTCTTGCGATATTTATATGCATTTACATCCATTTGGCATGATACATACATAATTTCAATGTTCAAGCATGTCTAAATAACTTAACATGGAATTCTGTCCAGATTCACTAATATACAAACTTGCATGTGAAACATGACTAGTTGTGGTTGCCATGTTTTAATTCTTCATAAATGATCATGCATCATTTTGATTGTGCATTGCACCTTGGTTGGATGTTTATTGTTGCTGTTTCTCTTGGGTAGACGCGAGTGTTGATACTGAGTACGAGGACCCAGGAGAGTACCACTATGAGGATCCCGCTACTTGTGTCGCTGAAGAACCAACAAGCAAGACGATCGTACCCGGATCCCGATACTATTTTTGCTTGCTAGTTTCTCGCTCTTATCGTTACAACTGCGCTACCTACCACTTGATATCAGCCCCCATGTTGTCATGATAGCCTCTAACCCCCACATCCTAGCAAACCTTTGATTGGCTAAGTTATCGCTGTTCAGCCCCTCTTATAGCGTTCTTAGTTGCAGGTGCAGGTTGTTCCATGTGATAACATGGATTGGATATCATAATAAATTCTGTTATTTAATTTAGTGCACATATATATCTTGGTATTGGTGGAAGGCTTGGCCTTTTGCTAAGTGATTTGTTCCGCTATTACCGCCATTAGTTCCCTATTACCGGTGTTATGTTTTCCATACTTTGCGCTCCTAACATGCTCGGGGTTGTTATGGGGACCCCCTTGTTCATTCGGTTGAGATTAAAACTTGTCTTGCAAGACCCAACATTGGTACTACATTTTCTTAACAACTTACTAAAAATTGCATAGGGTCTTGCAAACCCGTGGATAATTTAATCAACCCCCAGGCCAGTGCTCCTCATGAGTGTTGGTCCAAACTAGAGCACCGTGCGGGGCCAACCTGGGGCAACTCGGGAGATTTCTATCAGGCCACCGTATGCTTCGCTTATCCGTCGTGTCCTGAGACTGAGATACGCAGCTCTTATCGGGTTCGTCGACACGACGGGTGGTCTTGCTGGATTTGTTTTACCTTTATCGAGTGTCTTGCGTGTGAAGTCTGACTTTCTTTGGGTTTGCTCGAGGTGTTGGAATTCCTTTGGAATTACCTATGATGATCGCGAGATCCGCGGTCGAGGTATTCCCATGGAGTGTGGTTAATTTTGTAATGGATTAGTTGGAGCACCCCCTGCAGGGTTAAATCTTTCGGAAAGCCGTGCCCGCGGTTATGTGGCAACTTGGATATTTGTTTAACACCCGTTTATAGAAAACTTGAAGTAAACTCTAATTAAAATACACCAACTGTGTGAGTAACCGTGATCGTCTCTACTCGTGAACATGAACCGAGAGAGAACAAAGTGGGGTTATGATTGACGTAAGTAAGTGTTCAGGATCTCATAGAGACCATACTAGATTCGATCATTCTTCGTAGGCCACTCATATTTATTTCATGTTGCGTAAGCTGGCCACCATATATGCTTAGTGCTGCTGCAAAATAAACACTTACCCGATCCCAACCTTTAAGCTTGAATAGTCTCGGTACCTGGGCACATGATAGCTGAGTCCTTTGTAGCTGATAGTTTACTACAACAATCCAGGTAGAGGTTCAGATGAGTTCGTGCAGGATGATCTTACCCATCTCCAGTGGGAGTATGACGAGGAAAGAGGCAGGATGTACGTGACATATCCGGATGAGTAGAGGACCTGGTCGTGATCTTTGGGATAGCTTGATAGTATCATTTGCAACTTCTTTTATCGTTTGATTTCGTCCGTAGTCGGACCCTGTGTTTAGCTTGATGTTATGTTTTGAGTGACATTGTAAGTTAGCATGTGGCGAGTGTAACCCAACTTGTATACTCTTCTCATTCAGTATTGTATGTTGTGATGATACTATTCTTGCTAACGGCAAGATGCGCCTCTATCCCTTGCGAGGCCCTCGTGCCTTAAATGGATAGGCACGCATCTTGGGCGTGACAGGCTGTCCCTGCCACACCCCGGCCCCTCTCTCTCTCACTCTTACCCACTCCCACTCCCCTCTCCCCTCTCTCCTTGACGCCCACCGCCGGACGACTCCGTCGTCTCCCCACCGCCCTGTCCGCCTCCTCTCCTCACCGCCGGTGCCTCCGCTCCCGCCCCTGCCACCGTACGCCATGCCTCCGCCGGTCCCCACCGCCCCGCCCCCTTCGGCCCCGCCCCCGCCCCTGCCGCCCTAGCCGCCCCTGCCGCCACCTCCTCCCCGTCCGGCCGCCTCGTCTCGTCACCACCAGCCACCTCCGCCCCCGCCCCCATCGTCCCCCGCGGCCCGGCCGCCCTCACCTCCCCATCCACCCCGAATCCAATGTCGCCACCTCCGCCCCGTCTGGACACCTGCTCTCCTCGCCGTCGGCCACTCCCGTCCCCGGAGGCCACGCCCCAATGCCCCCTGACGCCCTGACCGCCCCGCCGTCTCCGATGAGCCCCATCCCCAGCCGCCACCATTTTTTGTTTTTTGTTTTTTCTTCTGTTAAATTAGTTAATTAGTTTATTAGGTAGAAAAATTTAGATAGAAAAGATAGTTAATTTGTTAAACCCTAAACCTGTTAGAAAAACTTAGATAGAAAACTTAGATAGTTAATCTGTTAAATCTATTAAAAAGAAGAAAACAAGAAGGAAAAGAAGATGGAAAAGGAGAAGCAGAAGCAGAAGAAGAAGAAGAAGGAGAAGAGAAGGAAAAGAAGAAGAAGAAGAATAAGAAGAAGAAGAGAAGAAGAAGAAGAAGGAGAAGAAGAAAGAGGAGAGGAGGAGAAGAAAAAACTAGTAGAACTTAGATAGAAAATATTTGTGTTGATCGAGTTTCATTTCAATGTGTAGTTGTTCCGTCGTTGCGAGGGTCTGATGTTCACTGACCTCTCCGCACGTTAGACGAGCACCCCTGCTGCGTTCGTCGGTGAGCACAAATGACATCTCCTCCCCCGGCCCCCTTAATTTGCTCAGTTCCGGTCTTCGTGCCGATGAAACCTGCTAGCTATAGGTGTCTTCAATCATCAGTATGCGTGACCAGTATGCGTCTCCTGTTCGAAAGTGTGGCATCTATAAATATGCATGTCTTTGTATATTTATAGCCGCCATCCTTTTGAATTGTTCAACGTTATCCATGGACAGCCCGAGTATGTGTAGATTGGGTTCGTTTTCCCGTATGCTCTGCTCCGTATCCGATGCGGAATTTCGTCAGTGCCTCCCTATTGTTCTCTTGGTACACATCCTCTCTGCTTATTGTCGAGACGTGTATCAAGAGAACAGCGGGGTGGTGCTACCAAAATTTTGCGTCGGATCTGGAGCAGAGCATGGGAAAACAAACTCAATCTACACATACTCGGGTGGGATTAGGACCTATCTATACCTATTAGCGTGTAGGTTGCATGGACATAATAAAACTGACAAACTTGATTAACGGATGAATATAGATTATGAATTATATATATATAATTCTTGTGTGTCTACTAGATAGGAAATATGAGTGATCATGCTTGGATGTACACCGTGTTGGGGAATGTCGCATGGGAAACAAAATTTTCCTACACACACGCAAGATCTATCCATGGTGATGAGCATCTACGAGAAGGAGAGTGGATCTACATACCCTTGTAGATCGCTAAGCGGGAAGCGTTAAGTAATGCGGTTAAATATAGTCAAACGTCTTCGCGATCCAAATCGCAGAGCATCCTGGGATCCCATCACGGTCCGTCCCGCGATCCAATCACGATCCGTCCCATGATACAGTCGCGATCCATCCGATCTAGCGCCGAACGGACGACACCTCCGCATTCAACACATGTACAGCTTGATGATAATCTCCACCTTCTTGATCCAGCAAGAGGTAGCGGAGAGGTAGATGAGTTCCCCGGCAGCGCGACGGTGTTCCGGTGATGGTGGTGGAGCAATTCCAGCAGGGCTTCGCCTAAGCACCGCTGAAACCGATCTAGAGGAGAAACTACGAACTAGAGGAGAGGCAACATGTGGCTTAGGGTTTCTTGATGTGTCCCAAGTGCTAACCCCGCCCCTTTATTTATATGTTGAGCCCTAGGGTCGAAACTTGGAGAAAATTCCTCCTCAAGGTTGGTTTGCTCGCAAGGCAAGAGTCCTCCTTGGACTCTAGGACCAGATGCCAAGGTCCTCGGCGTCTGGCCCTCGGCCTCCGCAAAACATGTTTTGCACTTTCCTAAAGCCTCATGGGCTTTACCCCTTGGCCCAAATAATGTGTCCTTGTACCCTGAACATTTCGAGAAACATCTGAAACTATTTCCGGTGAATTCCGGAGACCAAACACTATTATTCCATATATCAATATTTACCTCTGGACCATTCCGAAGCTCCTCGTGACGTCTGGGATCTCATCCGGGACTCCGAATAACCTTCGATCACCACCATACACAACTTTATACTACCGAAACGTCACCGAACCTTAAGTGTGCAGACCCTATGGGTTCGAGAACTATGTAGACATGACCGAGACACCTCTATGGTCAATAACCAATAGCGGGAGCTGGATGCCCATATTGGTTCCTACATATTCTACGAAGATCTTTATCGGCTGAACCTCAATGTCAAGGATTTAGTTAATCCCGTATGTTGTGCCTTTGTTCTTCGGTATGTTACTTGCCTGAGATTCGATCGTTGGTATCTCTATACCTAGTTCAATCTCGTTACCGGAAAGTCTCTTTCCTCGTTTTCGTAATACAAGATCCTGTGGCTAACACTTAGTCACATTGCTTGCAAGGCTTATAGTGATGTTGTATTACCGAGTGGGCCCTGAGATACCTCTCTGTCACACGAAGTAACAAACTCAGTATTGATCCATGCCAACCCAACAGACACCCTCGAAGATACCTGTAGAGCACCTTTATAGTCACCCAGTTACGTTGCGACGTTTGATACACACAAGGTACTCCTCCGGTGTCAGTGAGTTGCATGATCTCATGGTCATAGCAACAGATACTTGACATGCCGAAAACTGTAGTAATGAACTGACATGATCATATGATACGTCTATTGTTTCAGTCTTGTTCATCACATCATTCTCCTAATTATGTGACCCCGTTATCAAATTACATCTCATGTCCATGGCTAGGAAACCTTAACCATGTTTGATCAACAAGCTAGTCGATCATAGGCGTACTAGGGACATGGTGTTGTCTATGTATCCACACATGTATCTGAGTTTCCGACCAATACAATTCTATCATGGATAATAAACGATTATCATGAACAAGGAAATATGATAATAACTAATTTATTATTGCCTCTAGGGCATATTTCCAACAGTCTCCCACTTGCACTAGAGTCAATAATCTAGTTCACATCACCATGTTATTCACATTGTTATGAATCTAACACCCAATGAGTTCTGGGGCTCGATCATGCTTTGCATGTGAGAGAGGTCTTTTAGTCAACGGGTCTGTGACATTCAGATCCGTGTGTAGTTTGCAAATCTCTATGTCATACTATAGACACTCCTACCACACTCCAATTGGAGCTATTCCAAATGGCTGCTCCACTATACGTATCCGGATTGCTACTAAGAGTCATCCGAATTGGTGTTAAAGCTTGCATCGACGTAACTCTTTATGACGAACTCTTTATTACCTCCATAATTGAGAAATATTTCTTAGTCCTCTAGTTACTAAGGATAATCCTGACCGCTGTCCAGTGATCCACTCCAGGATCACTTTTGTACCCCTTGACGGACTCATGGCAAGGCACACACAAGTGCGGTACAAAGCATGACATAATATAGAGCCTATGGCTAAAGCATAGGGGACGACCTTTGTCCTTTCTCTTTCTTCTGCCATGGTCGAGCTTTGAGTCTCACTCAACTTCACACCTTACCAATGAGGCAAGAACTCTTTCTTTGACTGATCCATTTTGAACTATTTCAAAATCTTTTAAGGGTATGTACTCATTGAAAGTCTCATCAGGCGTCTTGATCTATCTCTATAGATCTCGATGCCCAACAATTAGGTAGCTTTATCCAGGTCTTCCTTTGAAAAACTCTTTTCAAATAACCCTGTGTGCTTTCCATAAATTCTACATCATTTCTGATCTACAATATGTCATCCACATATGCTTATCAAAAACTCTATAGTGCTCCCACTCACTTTATTGTAAATACAAGTTTCTCATAAACTTTGTATAGACTCACAAACTTTGATCACCTCATCAAAGTGTATATTCCAACTCTGAGATGCTTGCTCTAGTCCATAGAAGGATCACTGGAGATTCCACACCTTTTAGCATCCTTAGGACTGACAAAACCTTCTGGTTGTATCTTATACAACCTTTCCTCAAGGAAGGAAACGATGTTTTGACATCCATCTGCCAGATTTAACAATTGAAAAATGCAGAAACTTCTAACATAATTCCCACAGACTTTAGCATCGCTACGAGTGAGAAAGTCTCATCAGAGTCAACTCCTTGAACTTGTCGGAAATTTCTTTGTGACAAGTCGAGCTTTATGAATGGTGACATTTACCATCGGCGTCTGTCTTCATCTTGAAGGTCCATTTCTACTCAACGACCTGCCATCCAACGGGCAAGTCTACCAAAGTCTATACTTGATTTTCATACATGGATCCTTTCTTAGATTTCATGGCCTCTAACCATTTGTCGGAATCCGGGACCATCATCGCTTGTCCATAGTTTGTAGGCTCATCGTTGTCCAACAACATGACCTCTAAGACAGGGTTGTCGTACCACTCAGGAGTAGTATGCGTCCTTGTCGACCTATGAGGTTTGATAGTAACTTGATCCGAAGCTTCATGCGCATCTTCATTAACTTCCTCTTCAACTAATGTAGGCTCCACAGAAACAACTTTCTGTGCTGCGCTACTCTCTGGTTGAAACAAAGGTTCAACAATCTCATCATGTTCTATCTTCCTCCCACTCAATTCTTTCGAGAGAAACTCTTTCTCGAGAAAGAACCCGTTTTAGCAACAAACACTTTGTGCTCGGATCTGAGATAGAAGGTATACCCAACTATTCTTAGGGTATTCCATGAAGATGCATTTGTCTGCTTTGGGTTCGAGCTCATTAGATGAAAACCTTTTTTCACATAAGCGTATCAGCCCCAAACATTAAGAAATGACAACTTAGGTTTCTATCAAACCATAATTCATACGGTGTCATCTCAACGGATTTATATGGTGCCCTATTTAAAGTGAATGTAGTTGTCTCCAATGCATAACCCCAAAACGATAGTGGCAAAACAATAAGAGACATCATAGTATGCACCATATCAAATAGAGCACGACTATGACGTTCGAACACACCATCACACCATCGTGTTCCAGGTGGCGTGAGTTGTGAAACAACTTTCACATTATCTAAAGTTGTATGCGAAACTCGTAACTCAAATATTCACCTCCACGATCATATCACAAACATTTTATCTTCTTGTCACGATGATCTTAAACTTCACTCTAAATTTGCTTGAATTTTCAAACTATTCAGACTTGTGTTTCATTAAGTAAATATACACTATTATCTACTCAAATCATCAGTGAAGGTAAGAAAATAACGATATCCACCACACGTTACAAGACTCATTGGATTGCATACATACACATGTATCATTTCCAATAAATCACTTGCCCGCTCCATCAAACCAGAAAACAGGGTCCTTAGTCATCTTGCCCAAGAGGCATGGTTCGCATGTCTCAACCGATTCGAAACCGAATGAGTCCAAAGATCCATCAGCATGAAGTTTCTTCATGCGATTTATACCAATATGACATTTAGCGGCAGTGCCACAAGTATGTGGTACTATCATTCTTAACTTTGTATCTTTTAGCATCAATGTTATGAACATGTGTATTACTACGATCAAGATTCAACAAACCATTCTCACTGGGTGCATGACCATTGAAGGTATTATTCATGTAGACAGAACAACCATTATTCTCTAACATAAATGAATAACTGTGTTGCAATAAACACGATCTAGTCATGTTCATGCTTAACGCAAACACCAAACAACATTTAGGTTTGTCACTAATCCCGAAGGTAGAGAGAGCGTGTGATGTTGATCACATCAACCTTGGAGACATTTCCAAGATACATCGTCACCTCACACTTAGCTAGTCTCCATTTATTCCGTAGCTTTTACTTCGAGTTACTAACATTTAGCAACCGAACCGGTATCCAATACCTAGGTTCTACTAGGAGTACTAGCAAGGTAGACATCAATAACACGTGTATCAAAATATACTTCTGTTGACTTTGCCATCCTTCTTATCTACCAAGTATCTAGGGTTGTTCCGCTTCAGTGACCACTCTCCTCATAATAGAATCACTTAGTCTCGGGTTTAGGTCCAACTTCGGGTTGCTTCAGTTGAGCAGCAACTGACTTGCCGTCCATGAAGTTTCCCTCATTGCCCTAGCCCTTTTCGAAACTAGTGGTTTTACTAACCATCAACACTTGATGGTCCTTCTTGATTTCTACCTTTGCGGTGTCAAACATCGCGAATAGCTCAGGGATCATCATTTCTATCCCTGGCATTTCATAGTTCATCACGAAGCTTAGTGACAGTGACTTGGAGAACTATATTAATCACTATCTTATTTGGAAGATTAACTCCCACTCGATTCAAGCGATTGTAGTACCCAAAAAATTTGAGCACATGCTCAATGATTGAGCTATTTTCCTTCATCTTGCACGCAAAGAATCTTGTTGGAGATCTCATATCTCACAACATGGGCACGAGCCTGAGGTCCCAATTTCAGCTCTTGTGACGTTCAAAACATTTTGAGCCTCAATTCTAAGATGTAATGCATGACACGCTAAACTATCAAGTAGTTATCGGAACGTGCGTGTCAGATATTTACAACATCGATAGACGACGCTAGATGGAGTGGCGCACCGAGCGGTGCATTAAGGACATAAGCCTTCTGTGCAGCAATGAGGACAATCCTCAAATCATGGATCCAGCCCACAATATTGCTACCATCATCTTTCAACTCTATTTCTCTAGGAACATATAAAAATTCAAGGGAGCTACAATGTGAGCTAGTAATCTACAACATAATTTGCAAAGACACTACTGACTATGTTCATGATAATGAGTTCAATTAATCATATTACTTAAGAACTCCCACTCAAATTGACATCCCTCCAGTCATTCGAGTGATACATGATCCAAATTCACCAACTCAAGTCCGATCATCACGTGAGTTGAGGTGGTTTCAATGGTGAACATCATCATGTTGATCATATCTACTAGATGACTCATGTTTGACCTTTCGGTCTCTTGTGTTCTGAGGCCATGCTTGTACATGCTAGGCTCGTCAAGTTTAACCCGAGTGTTCTGCATGTGCAACACTGGCTTGCACCGGTTGTATGTGAACGTAGAGTCTATCACACCCGATCATCACGTGGTGTCTCGACACGACAAACTTTCGCAACAGTGCACACTCGAGGAGAACACAATTCATCTCGTAATTTAAGTGAGGGATCACCTTGCAATGCTACCGTCGTCCTAAGAAAAAAAGGTGCATAAAAGGATTTGCATCTCATGCAAATCATAAGTGACATGATATGGCCCTGAACTTGTGCTTTTGATCTCCATCTATAAAGCACGGGCATGATCTCCATCGTCACCGGCATGACACCATGATCTCCATCAACGTGTCACCATCGGGGTTGTCGCGCCCACCATGATCATACTACTATATCTACCATTTAGCGATAAAGTAAAGCATTACATAGCGCTTAATGATTGACATGCAGGTCATACAATAATTAAAGACAACCCTATGGCTCCTGCCGGTTGCCGTACTCATCGACATGCAAGTCGTGATATTCAATACATCACATGATTATCTCATACATCACATATATCTCATCATGTAATTGGCCATATCACATCACAACATTGTCGGGACCCCGATCCTAAGTCATATGATTCCATACTGTAACAAGCCACATCACTTTGTGGCCTCACGCACGGTACTCCACGGCTGCAGCCCTACCTTGGCCGGGACCGTTTGCATCCTTTGGCTCACGTATGTGAACATGTCGCTGGCAATCACACAAGAAAGAACACGGGCTGACATGACTAGTCATAAAAACCAAGTGGCACATCCATACGGAAACAGACATACATAACCCAGCAGTGCAGATGTCGGCCTCAAGCGTGTGTTGACGAGTCATAGCAAGCTACAAGGACTCCATTACGTCGCGAGACACGAATGTCATCACTGCACGTAGACGAAACGTAGCAGGCTATGTGGACTCCATTACACTGTGAGACATTTCCCCGAAGGGACACACACAACAGCAAAGAAGGATACATGTCGGTCAATCAATCTGTCCGGAGCAGTAGCAAGCTACCATGGCTCGGTGGAAACACAAAGAGGCAGTTCCCCGTAAAGAGTACTACTAAAAGCACACGACCAGGTGTCGGATCCCATACATACCGTTGCACGTCACACGTACGCACGACATGCCCGATATGCATAGATACAACTATGTCATCACAACATAACCATACAACAACATGACTTTTATTTAAGAGGCTTAGACGAGCCTTGGATAATATGTTCTTACAAATAGGGGTCACATGACCCGACACTCAAGTCATACAAACAAATTCATACAAGCCAGCGGAAACTTAAGCTGTCTGAGTACAGACGGCGAAATAGAAAAGAGGCACACGGCCTGACTATCTACAGCCCATCACACGGGCAAGATCGTAGCTAGGACACCAGCTATTCGGCATCGTCAACGTCTAGATAGAACCCACCTGATGGGTCCTGGTTCTCTTCTGCAACATTAATTAAGCAAGGATGAGTACAATCGTACTCACCAAGTCTTTAAAACAGACCTAGTCTATTTTTGCTCATGTATCAATAAAGGGGTGGTGGAGTTCATGCAGAAATGCCAGCTTTGACTCATGGCTAACCTACATTACTCAGTTTTAAACTCCTTGTTACAATTTTAGTTATCGCACACGAGTCCACTATCTCCATCACAATACACCACCATGGATTCACCTTTCCCTTCCGGAAGAGTGCCATCCACGATACTCACACTTGCCTTGATATTTTTAGAAGTATCCATTTGATTATCTATGAACAACATAAGTTCTCCAAGTAGTCCATATCCGAGGACGCGGCTATTCGAATAGTTTTCTACCACGCAGAGGTGTACTTCTTCACACACGCTCTCGCCACTTATCGCTGTGTGCCATAAACCATGCACCTCGGCAACCTTCAAGCGGATGCCCAGCGAGGGAGTCGGCCACGACCGTTAATCACATAAGACCTATAGTCGAGGCTATCGCCTATTTGAGACTGAACCCGCACGGAAGTCCGGCCGAAGTTTCCGCTACAGCCCCAAACGATGTGCGCAGGGTTCCCAAGCCCACCATTCGGGTGACCCTTGGTACACCGTGCCACTGCCTACCGCGTCGTAACCCACCCCGAGGGTCAGTGCTTCGGACGGCCTCCAGCATGCTATAAACACCAGAAACTACTTGCAACTCCTAGACTAAGGACCAAGCGACTGATAAGTCGAGAGGGTCAGTTAAGTATCCCAACGTGTGGTAGTATCTAGTCTTGTATCACAAACACGGAACCCAGTTCCTAAGAACGGTCCCAATGAGACAACCCACTATGTACTCCTACATAGCCTCTCATCGCTATCTTTACCAAATCGAATTCATTATGTGCTCATCACATCGGACAACACTGTTTTACTCAGTTCATCACCTAGATGAAACAGACCTGACACAACTCTAAGCATAGCAAGCATAGCATGACAGTAAGCTAAGCACATCATGGCACAAGCATCTACCAGGTATGCTAGGTTGCAAGGTTTAGCTATTTACTGTGATAAGATCAGGTCATGCATAAGAATAGGATCATCTACCGTGTATGACTGACATGTGATCGTTTGTCCTAATGCAATGAACAAAAGCAGGAGCGAGAGAGTGGCATGTTATAGGAATGATCAATGGGGTTGCTTGCCTTGCTGAGAAGCAGAGGGGTTCTCTCCTTCGTCGGGATACGGGGTGGTATCTTCCGGATTAGGGCCTACCGCAACGCAGATAAAAGCATTCAATACAAGCAAATGAAACAATAAGATGCATGATCATGACATAGTAATATGCATGGGTGAGCTAATGTAACTAGTGATCATGTCAATTGAAAATATATTTGAATATAGGTTCAAAGTTGTTCTCATTTCAAATTCCATATATTAACCTAATGTTAAATGTCCATGTTCACCTATTTAGGTTGCTCTAACATGCATGATAATAGCACCATTCGATTCATTGGGTTTTTCTGATAAATTTTCATATATAAATTATTTTCATCTGACTTACAGATTATTTTATATGATTTTTCAAAGTTTTAAACATTTTCCGGAATTATTTTTAAATAGGAAAATGGAATTATGACATTAGCCTGACGTCATCCTGACGTCAGCTGGTCGGCTGACCTGCCAGGTCAAACCTGACAGCGTGGGACTTCCCTGTGAACGTCAGGTGTCTTAATCCCGCGCTGACTGAGGTTTGACCCACCTCTGGGGTCCCACTGTCAGCGACTGGGGTCAAACTAATTAGGGGGATTAGCCCCCTAATGATTTCCACGTCGGCGCCCACCGGAGTGAGGCTGGCGGCGACCATCCGCACGGCGGCGACTCGCCGGAACCGCGTCTCCGGCGAGCAAACAAACGGCGGAGAGCACCAAACGGCTCGCACTGCTCGCGCGTGTCGAACCCGATACCTCCCAGGGACTGGGGTGGTCGAAATTGACGCCGGCGACGAGCACAGCGGCTGCCGGAAGTCGAGCAAGCATGGGCTCGTCGAGCCGGAGCTCAAACGGGGCAGTTGAGGCCTCCAGAGGCTACCTGGGAGCCTCCTGAGCACGACCACGTGCTTAGAAGCAAGCTTGGATCGCCACAATGGAGACCACGACCTCGCCGGCGGCGGGGAGCTTTCGGGCTCGGCGGAATCCGGCGCTACAGAGCTCTATCGAAGGGGGAAAGGAGGGGAGAAGGAGCAGGAGCTCACAGCGGTCGTAGGGACATCAGAAGCGGGCTCGGGGACGGTCTGAAACGGCGGCGAGCTTCGATTCCCTTTTCGGCGACCCGAGGAAGAAGACGATGGCTCGACGGCGACAGGAGGCTTCCGGCGATGCGTGCCTCGGCTAGGAGGAAGAGGAGGTCCGGGCGGAGCTTTTGGCTGGTTCAGACGGGCTCGGGGGCGGCTAGAACGACGGCACGACGGCGAGGAGCAGCGCGGCCATGGCAGGTCAGAGGGGGAGAATGCGCGCGCGAGAGAGAGCGCTCGCGGGAGAGAGAGGAGAAGGGGCACAGCGGCGAGGAGCTTCACGCTGGCGCACTCCCAGCCCTCCAGCAAGGAGCCACGCAAGGAGGAGGTGGCCGGCGCGTGGCGACCTCACGCCCGCGTCCTCCTGGCCAGAGGTGGGAGATGACCGGTCCACCCCTGTGGGCTGGGCTGGCTTCTCTCCCCAGGCCCAGGTAGGTTTTTTTTTGTTTCTGTTCTCTGTTTTCTGACTTTTCTTTATTGTATTTGCAGGTCCAATTGACTTTTCACAATATTCCAAAACTTTTGTATATTCAAGTTTGAATATTGCAAACCTGTATAAAAAGTTTCAGGTTAATTTGAAAACAGTAGTAATGATAATGTTTTTATTTATCAATTTCAGAGGCTTAAATCTTTAATTTAAATTATTTGAAATGTTCAAATAATTAGGATGATCCCTGGTATATCCATGCCCTCAATTATCAGGCATAGGGAACATTTTTGATGGGCATTTTGGATTTGTTGAAATTTCATTTATCTTGAATTTCTTTAATTCATTAAGTGCTTGGGGTTTCTTTTCTTTCTCCCCATTTCACATTGATGCAATGATGATGATGATGATGATGCAAACACAATGCTAACCTAGGACAACTTGCTAGGGTTGTGACAACTCACCCCCACTTAAAAGAATCTCGTCCCGAGATTTTGAAGTCGTCGGGAAGAGCGCGGGGTACTCTAGTCGAAGACGATCTTCTCTTTCCCATGTCGCCTCCTTTTCAGAATGGTGCAACCACTGAACCTTGAGAAACTTGATGTTTCGACACCAAGTGGTACGCTCAGCTTGGTCAAGAATACGAACATGGTATTCTCGATAGGTAAGGTTATCTTGGAGATCAAACGCTTCGTGGTCCACTTCTCGGACAGGGTCCGAAAAGCAACGCCTGAGTTGCGAGACGTGGAAGACATCATGAACCTTGGAAAGATGCGGCGGAAGTTCCAATTGGTAGGCAACCTCTCCTCATTTAGCAAGAATGCGAAAGGGTCCAATGTAACGAGGAGCCAACTTGCCTTTGATACCGAATCGATGGGTACCCTTTAGAGGTGTAACCCGTAGGTAAGCCTTCTCGTCAACCTCATAGGTCACAGACTTATGATGACGGTCATATTGACTCTTTTGACGAGATTGGGCTGTTTTCAACTTTTCACGAATAACGCGAACTTGCTCCTCTGCATCCTGAATCATGTCCGGACCAAAGAGTTACCTCTCTCCGGTTTCTGACCAGTTAAGAGGTGTTCGACATTTTCGTCCATAGAGAACTTCGAAAGGGGCTTTGCCCAAGCTTGATTGATAACTATTGTTATATGCGAATTCAGCAAATGGCAGGCAATTCTCCCAATTCATACCGAAGGATATAACACAAGCTCGGAGCATGTCTTCGAGAATTTGATTGACTCGCTCAACTTGACCACTTGATTGAGGGTGGAAAGCAGTGCTAAAGGATAGATGAGTCCCCATAGCGGTTTGAAAACTTTCCCAAAATCGATAAGTAAAGATACTCCCGCGGTCTGAGTTAATCTCCAAAGGAACACCATGAAGAGAAACTATTCGAGAAACATATAACTCCGCTAGCTGGCTAGCAGTAATGCTTTCCCGAACAGGAAGAAAATGATCCACTTTGGAGAGGCGATCAATGACTACAAATATAGCATTGTTCCCTCTCTTGGTCCTGGGAAAACCGGTGATGAAATCCATACCGACCTTATCCCATTTCCACTCAGGAATAGCTAAAGGTTGAAGGGTGCCAGCAGGCCTTTGATGTTCTGCTTTCACACGACGACAAACGTCGCAGTTAGCAACATACTGAGCAATTTCTCTCTTCATCCTAGTCCACCAGAACCTCTGGCGTAGATCCTTATACATTTTGGTACTATCCGGATGAATTGTGAGAGGAGAATCATGAGCCTCCTTAAGAATCAGCTGCCTGAGATGTTGGCTCTTAGGAACCACCAAACGGCCCTGGAAGAACACAACATCTTATTCATCCTTGGAGAAATCATTAGCGTTTCCGCTAACGATATTCTCCTTAATCCGAGATATCCCTTTGTCATATCTCTGGACAGCTACTATTTGATCCTTAAGAGTAGGTTTCACCACCAGGTTGGATAGGAATCCTTGAGGAACAATGTGAAGATTTAACTTCCTGAATTCCTCGTAGAGAAGCGGTTGACCTTGTCGTAACATCAGATTGTTACAATAAGACTTACGACTTAGTGCATCAACCATGACATTGGCTTTCCCTAGGGTGTAAGTTATCCCTAAGTCGTAATATGTAATCAACTCTACCCACCGTCTTTGCCTGAGATTCAAATCCGGCTGGGTGAAGATATATTTCAGACTTTGGTGATCAGTGTATATCTCGCAACGATTACCCAGAAGGTAATGTCGCCATGTCTTTAGTGCATGGACTACAGCTGCAAGCTCAAGATCATGTGTTGGATAATTATCCTCATGTGGACACAACTGTCGAGATGCGTAAGCAATCACATGACGATCTTGCATGAGAATGCAACCTAATCCTTGTCGCGAGGCGTCGTAGTAGATAATAAAGTCCTTGGAAAAATCTGGTGGCACCAGAACGGGAGCAGAGGTCAGTCGTCTTTTCAACTCCTGAAAACTATGCTCACATTGTGGGGTCCACTCGAACTTTTTATCTTTCTTGAGGAGTTCAGTCAAAGGTTTCGCAACCTTGGAGAAGTTCTCAATAAAGCGGTGACAATAGCTCGCTAAGCCAAGGAAACTCCGAACTTGCTTAACCGATTCAGGTTGAGTCCAATCAAGGACGGCCTGAACTCTCTCGGGATTGACAGCAATACCTTTGCCAGAGATCATGTGGCCCAGATAGGTCACTTCTGGCAACCAGAATTCACACTTGGAGAATTTGGCATATAGGCGGTGCTCTCGAAGTTTCATCAATACCAGCCTTAGATGCTCGGCATGTTCTTGTTCGTTCTTCGAGTAGATGAGTATATCATCGAGGTAAACCACGACAAATTTATCCAGATACTCCATGAAGATTGAATTCATCAGACGAGAAAAGGTGGCTGGGGCAATGGTTAAACCGAAGGAAATGACGGTGTACTCGTATTGGCCATAGCGAGTGACAAAAGCCGTTTTTGGAATGTCCCCGTTTCTAATTCTGATTTGATGGTATCCCAACCTCAAATCCATTTTGGAGAAGACAGAGGATCCAGCGAGTTGATCATACAAATCGTTGATCCTGGGGAGCGGATACTTGTTCTTGATAGTGACTAGATTCACTGGTCGGTAATCCACAACCATCCGATCCGATCCATCCTTCTTCTTAACAAAGAGGACGGGGCAAGCCCAAGGAGAAGAGCTAGGACGAATGAAACCTTTCTTCAAAGCTTCATCGAGTTGGGTTTTTAGCTCGTCTAGTTCTAAGGGTGCCATCTTATAGGGTCTTCTGGCTATTGGGACTGTCCCTGGAATAAGTTCTGTCACGAACTCAACATCTCTCACAGGTGGAATACCTGGCAGTTCTTCTAGGAAGACATCCGGAAAATCACGGACTACCGGAATATCTTCTAACTCTGGAAGAGGGCTAGCATTTAGGGAATAAAGTTGGCACTTGGTTGTTCAAGTAGAGACATTAACTATCTCACCCGATGGATGTGTAAGTTGAACATTCCTAGAATGAGTATCAATCTTGGCATAGTGGGCTTTCATCCAATCCATACCTAGAATGATATTGATGTCTGAAGACTTAAGAGCTATCAAGGATGCTAGGAATACTAGTCTATCCACCAGAATTTCATTATTATGACTCACTCTAGAAGTTTTCCATTTTGAACCAGGAGACTGAACTACTAAAGGAGTGGGCATGTCACAGAAGGACATGTTAAGCAACTGTGCATAACTTTCTGAGATGAATGAATGAGATGCCCCAGTATCAAATAGAATAGACGCTGGATGGCTATTAACAAGAAGTGTACCTAGAATAACATCAGGATCTTCAAGGGCTTCTTCAGCAGACACATAATTCACTCGCCCACGGACATGGGCTGGCTTCACATAGAAAGCTTTTCCTGGTTTTCCACGTCCAGCGGGCTTAGTATTGTTTTGGGGACACTCACGAGAATAGTGTCCCAATTCTCCACACTTGTAGCATACCACTGTGGCACGAGGTGCAACATTTGTAGGAGGTCCTCCAAATGGTCTGGGTGGAGGGTTGGACTGAACTGGACGAGGTGCCTGGAAGGATAGCCTCACGGTGTATCTTGACGGCAAAGCTGCATTGGGCACCCAAACTCGGCGTTTGTTAGGGACTGAACCCGATGCAGGGTTGAAGTCACGGTTATGCTTCCTCGTAGCCTCGTAGTCAGTTTGTCCAGACTCAGCATTGATGGCCTTATTGACGAGAGCCTGGAAGGTGGTGCACTCGTGCAGACGAAGATCTCGGCGAAGCTCAGCATTAAGTCCCTTGCGGAACCTAGCCTGCTTCTTGGCATCAGTTGCGACTTCCTCTGGAGCATAGCAAGCAAGATTTCCAAACTCGCGACTATATGCATCCACTGACAATCTGCCCTGGGTGAAGGCACATAATTCCTCTCTTTTGCGATCCATCAGCCCTTCCGGGATGTGATGGAGACGGAATGCGGCACTGAACTCTGCCCAGGTTGGGGCAGGTCCCTGGGGACGCATAGCCTCATAGCTTTCCCACCACAGGTTGGCAGGTCCCTCCAGAAAGTATGTCGCGAAGGTCACCTTGTTGGCCTCTGAAACATTTGCACCTCGGATCTTGCGTGACATACTAGTCAGCCAATCATCCGCATCGAGGGGGTCGATCGAATGATGGTACTTGGGCGGACATAGCTTGATAAATTCACCAAGTGATACTCCATCGTGGTGATCATTGCGGGGAGCACGAGCTGTGTTTTGCTCAATTCTTTCCAACAGCCTGTTGGTCTCCCTCTTATTCCTTTCAGCTTCTAGCATCACCTCCGCCAGGGATGGTGCATGTGGCAGCTCTTCTTGCCCTGGCTGGCTACTCTCGCCTTGCTCAGGAGCAGGCACGGGATTGTTCCTCGTTGCCACCATCCTAGGGAAAACAATCCACAGCTTAGACATAGAGAACATCAACTCTAAGATATGAGATAAGGAATGTACTGGTCAACATGGCATGTAGGATAAACACCAATCAACATGGTAAAGCAACTACCATAAGAACAATAGGTTTCATACACACCATGACTTAGTTCAGTACAAACCCAAGCTGAAAACAACTACGGAGAGATGACACAACTCATCGGAGGCATTACAAGCTTCCTATACATTATCTATCTACACCTCCGGAACTCAACTCTCGACCTTGGTCATATCCCACAAGACACGCAGGACTGTGGCGATACGACTACTACCATACTAGGACTAACATCCACGCACTCAAACATCACCGTAGAATGCCTCGTACAGGTTACCCCCGTGACCTGGGAGCTGAACCTGAGGATCTGGAAACACTCTAGCCTGGGATCACTGGAAACCATAAGGACACGGATGTGGCCTTGGTCCCCTTGTCGGCAGCAACAGCGGTCCTCAAAGAGGGGTGATGCCTCCAACATCAGGCTAGTCTACGTGTGCTGGCAAATGAGTCCGCGATGGTGTCAGCATCTCCAAATCTCCATAGCTTGTCTGCACGACAGGTGCCAACTGCGTCAAGGCTGTCCAAAGGCGGGCACGGGTAGCATAGAGCTCCATGCGAAGAGCACGTGCATCATGATCCCTATTCTCCAACATGTGAGCAGTCACCTGCAGCCTAGGGTCCTCATGAGAATGATCAAAGTAGGCTGCACTAAGATATCCATCCTCTCCTCCCATGGTAGCAGGAACATAGCAGAACTCCGTGTTCTGTAGCAGTCCATGGTGAAACCTCATAATAGTCAGCATAGTGTATGCGGCTTCCTGAACTGCCATATCTATGGTAACTCCCAATCCATGAGTCCAGTGAAGCGGCTCTGCAGCTCCAGGATATGAAGGATATATCCTAACGGTACACAGATAGTAACTCTGGTTGAAATCTTGATACTGCTCCTCCACTGTGTACTCTGGGTACCAGCGGTATCCAGCCTCCATCATAACTCTAACCAACATGGCCGTGTGACCCGGCACATCGATGCACCTGGTCAAACGGACCACCTGATGGAAAGGACGAGAGGGCATCTGAAACAGAGAATGATGCAAAGACATTAGAGATCCTAGCAGAAATTGGACAGCATAACGGTTGTAATTTCTCAAGAAATTTTTTGAGACAATTGAAAAAGATTGGAAAGGCATAACCACTCGACTATCCAGACTCAAATCTCTTCTCCATCTGTTTGTCACACCAACAATACTTGAATAACTGCATTCACTTACAAGCAAGCTAGCTATTGGTCCATGGCTAGTAACTCGTCATCCTAAGCAATAGATGAGAATCCTAGTTCCTATCCCCGTAGAAGAGATGAGAATCACCCAGCATAGAATAACTTGGGAAGAGGAGTAAAAAGAGCCTTACATTCCCTTCCACAATCAATTCCCTTACTTATCTATAGTGTTTCTAGACTCAACTTCGCCCGGTTTGGCTTGGTAGTCCTACAGTCAGTCAGGCTCTGATACCAACACTGTCGGGACCCCGATCCTAAGTCATATCATTCCATACTATAACAAGCCACATCACTTTGCGGCCTCACGCACGGTACTCCACGGCTGCAGCCATACCTTGGTCGGGACCGTTTACATCTTTTGGCTCACGTATGTGAACATGTCGCTGGCAATCACACAACAAAGAACCCGGGCCGACATGACTAGTCATAGAACCCAAGTGGCACATCCATACGGAAACAAGCATACATAACCCAGCAGTGCAGGTGTCGGCCTCAAGCTTGTGTAGACGAGTCATAGCAATCTACAAGGCCTCCATTACGTCGTGAGACACGAATGTCATCACTGCATGTAGATGAGTCATAGCAGGCTACGAGGACTCCATTACACTGCGAGACATTTCCCCGAAGGGACAGACACAGCAGCTAAGAAGGATACATGTCGGTCAATCAATGTGTACAGAGCAGTAGCAAGCTACCATGGCTCGGTGGAAACACAAAGAGGAAGTTCCCCGTAAAGAGTACTACTAAAGGCACACGACTAGGTGTCGGATCCCATACATACCGTTGCAAGTCACACATACGCACGACATGCCAGATATGCATAGATACAACTATGGCATCACAACATAACCATACAACAACATGACTTTTATTTAAGAGGCTCAAACGAGCCTTGCATAATATGTTCTTACAGATAGGGGTCACATGACCCGACACTCAAGTCATACAAATAAATTCATACAAGCCAGCGGAAACTTAAGCTGTCTGAGTACAGACGGCGAAATAGAAAAGAGGCACACGGCCTCACTATCTATAGCCCACCACATGGGCAAGATCGTAGCTAGGACACCAGCTATTCGGCATCGTCAACGTCTAGATAGAACCCACTTGATGGGTCCTAGTTCTCTTCTGCAACATTAATTAAGCAAGGATGAGTACAATCGTACTCAGCAAGTCTTTACAACAGATCTAGTCTATTTATGCTCATGTGTCAATAAAGGGGTGGTGGAGTTCATGCAGAAATGCCAGCTTTGACTCATGGCTAACCTACATTACTCAGTTTTAAACTCCTTGTTACAATTTTAGTTATCGCACACGAGTCCACTATCTCCATCACAATACACCACCATGGATTCACCTTTCCCTTTCTGGAAGAGTGCCATCCACGGTACTCACACTTGTCTTGATATTTTTAGAAGTATCCATTTGATTATCTATGAACAACATAAGTTCTCCAAGTAGTCCATATCCGAGGACGCGGCTATTCGAATAGTTTTATACCCTGCAGGGGTGTACTTCTTCACACACGCTCTCGCCACTTATCGCTGTGTGCCATAAACCATGCACCTCGGCAACCTTCAAGCGGATGCCCAGCGAGGGAGTCGGCCACGACCGTCAATCACATAAGACCTCTAGTCGAGGCTATCGCCTATTTGAGACTGAACCCGCACGGAAGTCCGACCGAAGTTTCTGCTATGGCCCCAAACGATGTGCGCAGGGTTCCCAAGCCCACCATTCGGGTGACCCTTGGTACACCGTGCCACTGCCTACCGCGTCGTAACCCACCCCGAGGGTCAGCGCTACGCATGACCTCCAGCATGCTATAAACACCAGAAACTACTTGCAACTCCTGGACTAAGGACCAAGCGACTAATAAGTCGAGAGGGTCAGTTAAGTATCCCAATGTGTTGTAGTATCTAGTCTTGGATCACAAACACGGAACCCAGTTCCTAAGAACGGTCCCAATGAGACAACCCACTATGTACTCCTACATAGCCTCTCATCGCTACCTTTACCAAATCGAATTCATTATGTGCTCATCACATCGGACAACACTGTTTCACTCAGTTCATCACCCAGATGAAACAGACCTGACACAACTCTAAGCATAGCAAGCATAGCATGAAAGTAAGCTAAGCACATCATGGCACAAGCATCTACCAGGTATGCTAGGTTGCAAGGTTTAGCTATTTACCATGACAAGATCAGGTCATGCATAAGAATAGGATCATCTACCGTGTATGACTGACATGTGATTGTTTGTCCTAATGCAATGAACAAAAGCAGGAGCGAGAGAGTGGGATGTTATCAGAATGATCAATGGGGTTGCTTGCCTTGCTGAGAAGCAGAGGGGTTCTCTCCTTCGTCGGGATACGGGGTGGTATCTTCTCGATTAGGGCCTACCGCAACGCAGATAAAAGCATTCAATACAAGCAAATGTAACAATATGATGCATGATCATGGCATAGTAATATGCATGGGTGTGCTAATGTAACTAGTGATCATGTCAATTTAAAATAGATTTGAATATAGGTTCAAAGTTGTTCTCATTTCAAATTCCATATATTAACCTAATGTTAAATGTCCAAGTTCACCTATTTAGGTTGCTCTAAAATGCATGAGAATAGCACCATCAGATTCATTGGGTTTTTGTGATAAATTTTCATATATAAATTATTTTCATCTAACTTACAGATTATTTTATATGATTTTTCAAAGTTTTAAACATTTTCTTGAATTATTTTTAAATAGGAAAATGGAATTATGACACAAGCCTGATGTCATCCTGACTTCAGCTGGTCGGCTGACCTGCCAGGTCAAACCTGACAGCGTGGGACCTCCCTGTCAGCGTCAGGTGTCTTAATCCCGCACTGACTAAGGTTTGACCCACCTCTGGGGTCCCACTGTCAGCGACTGGGGTCAAACTAATTAGGGGGATTAGCCCCCTAATGATTTCCACGTTGGCGCCCACCGGAGTGAGGCCGGCGGCGACCATCCGCACGGCGGCGACTCGCCGGAACCGCGTCTCTGGCGACCTAACAAATGGCGGAGGGCAACAGACGGCTCGCACTGCTCGCGCGCGTCGAACCCGATACCTCCCAGTGACTGGGGTGGTCGAAATTGACACCGGTGACCGGCACGGCGGCTGCTGGAACTAGGGCGAGCACGGGCTCGTCGAGCCGGAGCTCAAACGGGGCGGTTGAGGCCTCCAGAGGCTACCTGGAGCCTCCTGAGCACGACCGCGTGCTTAGAAGCAAGCTTGGATCGCCACAACGGCGACCACGACCTCGCCGGCGGCGGGGAGCTTTCGGGCTCGGAGGAATCCGGCGCTACAGAGCTCTATCGAAGGAGGAAAGGAGGGGAGAAGGAGCATGAGATCACAATGGTCGCAGGGACTTTGGAAGCTGGATCGGGGACGGTCTGAAACGGCGGTGAGCTTCGATTCCCTTTCCGGCGACCCGAGGAAGAAGACGATGGCTTGACAGTGACAGGAGGCTTCCGGCGATGCGTGGCTCGGCTAGGAGGAAGAGGAGGTCCGGGCGGAGCTTTTGGCTGGTTCAGACGGGCTCGGGGGCAGCTAGAAAAACGGCACGACGGCGAGGAGCAGCGCGGCCATGGCGGGTCAGAGGGGGAGAATGCGCGCGCGAGAGAGAGAGCGCTCGCAGCAGAGAGAGAGGAGAAGGGGCACGGCGGCGAGGAGCTTCGCGCTGGTGCACTCCCAGCCCTCCAGCAAGGAGCCAGGCAGGGAGGAGGTGGCCAGCGCGCGGCGACCACACGTCCACGTCCTCCTGGCCAGAGGTGGGAGATGACCTGTCCACCCTTGTGGGCTGGGCCAGCTTCTCTCCCCTTGCCCAGGTAGGTTTCTCCTTTTTTTTGTTTCTGTTTTCTGTTTTCTGACTTTTCTTTATTTTATCTGCAGGTCCAATTGACTTTTTACAATATTCCAAAACTTTTGTATATTCAAGTTTGAATATTGCAAACCTGTATAAAAAGTTTCAGGTTAATTTGAAAACAGTAGTAATGATAATGTTTTTATTTATCAATTTCATATGCTTAAATATTTAATTTAAATTATTTGAAATGTTCAAATAATTAGGATGATCCTTGGTATATCCATGCCCTCAATTATCAGGCATAGGGAACCTTTTTGATGGGCATTTTGGATTTGTTGAAATTTCATTTATCTTGAATTTCTTGAATTCATTAAGTGCTTGGGGTTTCTTTTCTTTCTCCCCATTTCACATTGATTCAATGATGATGATGATGATGCAAATACAATGCTTACCTAGGACAACTTGCTAGGATTGTGACAAACATACCCTGCAAAAACAAGTTAGATGTCCGCTAATTGTTGTTGCAAGTTTTACGTGGATGCTACGAGTATCTAGCAAGAACAATTCTCACCTACGCAAAACCACAATGGTGATACATAAATTGCTTTACAACCTTCTGAAGGACCATCTTTGTCAAACCCGATCCAACTAAAGTAGGAGAAACAGACACCCGCCAGCCATCTTTGTGCAACGAAGTTACATGTCAGTCGATGGAACCGGTCTCTCGTAAGCGTACGAGTAAGGTTGTCCTGGGCCGCTTCATCCCACAATACCGCTAAACCAAAACACGACCAAGGGAGGAACCAATCTAAGCATCAATGCCCACAAACTCTCTGTGTTCTACTCAAGATCTCATCTACACATAGACCTAGCTCTGATACCACTATTGGGGAACGTTGCAAGGTAAACAAAATTTTCCTACGCACACGCAAGATCTATCCATGGTGATGAGCATCTACGAGAGGGAGAGTGGACCTGCATACCCTTGTAGATCGATAAGCGGGAAGCGTTAAGTAATGCAGTTGATGTAGTCGAACGTCTTCACGATCCAAATCGCCAAGCGTTCCGCGATCCCCTCACGATCCGTCCCGCGATCCAGTCGCGGTCATTCCGATCTAGTGCCGAACAGACGGCACCTCCACGTTCAGCACACATACAGCTTGATGACGATCTCCGCCTTCTTGATCCAGTAAGAGGGAGCGGAGAGGTCGACGACTTCTCTTGCAGCGCGACGATGTTGCAGCGATGGCGGTGGAGCCATTCCAGCAGTGCTTAACCTAAGCACCGCTGAAACTGATCTTTAGGAGAAACTACGAACTAGAGGAGAGGCCACATGGCTTAGGGTTTCTTGATGTGTCCCAAGTGCTAGCCCCACCCCTTTATTTATATGCCACGCCCTGGGGTCGAAACTTGGAGAAAAATCATCCTCATGGTTGGTTTTCCCGAAAGGCAAGAGTCTTCCTCGGACTCCAGGACCAGACGCCAAGGTCCTCGGTGTCTGGCCCCACACGCCAGGGTCCCTAGCGTCTGGCCCCTGACCTTCGCAAAACATCTTTTGCACCTTCCCAAAGCCTCATGGGCTTTACCCCTTGGCCAAAATAAAATGTCCTTGTACCCCGAACATTTCGGGAAACATCCAAAACTATTTCCGATGAATTCCAGAACCCTTCCGGAGACCAAACACTATTAGCCCACATATCAATATCTACCTCCGGACCATTGCGGAGCTCCTCGTGATGTCTGGGACCTCATCCGGGACTACGAACAACCTTAGGTCACCACCATACACAACTCTATACTACCAAAACGTCATCAAACCTTAAGTTTGCAGACCCTGTGGGTTTGAGAACTATGTAGACATGACCGAGACACTTCTACGGTCGATAACCAATAACGGGACCTGCATGCCCATATTGGTTCCTACATATTCTACGAAGATCTTTATCGGTCGAACCTCTATGTCAACGATTCAGTTAATCCCGTATGTTGTTCCCTTTGTTCTTCGGTATGTTACTTGCCTAAGATTCGATCGTCGCTATGTCTACACCTAGTTCAATCTCGTTACCGGCAAGTCTCTTTACTTGTTCCGTAATACAAGATCTCGTGGAAAACTTTTTAGTCACATTGCTTGCAAGGCTTATAGTTATGTTGTATTAATGAGTGGGCCCTGAGATACCTCTCCGTCACACGAAGTAACAAATCCCAGTCTTGATCCATGCCAACCCAACGGACACCCTCGGAGATACCTGTGGATCACCTTTATAGTCACCCAGTTACATTGCGACGTTTGATACACACAAGGTACTCCTCCGGTGTTAGTGAGTTGCATGATCTCATGGTCAGAGGAACAGATACTTGACGTACAAAAAACTGTAGCAATAAACTGACACGATCATATGCTACGTTTATAGTTTGGGTCTTGTCCATCACATCATTCTCATAATGATGTGATCCCGTTATCAAATGACATCTCATGCCATGGCTAGGAAACCTTAACCATCTTTGATCAACGAGCTAGTCCATCAGAGGCATACTAGGGACATGGTGTTGTCTATGTATCCACACATGTATCTGAGTTTCCGATCAATACAATTCTAGCATGGATAATAAATGATTGTCATGAACAAGGAAATATGATAATAACTAATTTATTATTGCCTCTAGGGCATATTTCCAACACACCGGTCACCCTAGTCAAAAAGAAATGTCCATTAGATGGTTAACAAAACCAAGGGGTTTTTGAGCGCCACATTTGCAAATGGCTAGGAAATAACCTGGTGCCCCTGTGTCCAGTGCGACAACCATAGAAAGTGGACACGGAATGAAATGGGTAAACATTCGCAGAAGTGGGGTTTTATGCCAGATTATATGATGTGGAGATTTCATGGCGAGTCGGCCTAACATGCCAGACTTGAGGTTGTTCGTCGTAGCACTGACGAGCATGGTACTGGGATCGAAGACATGGTGAAAGACTTTGATGATGCTCGGGATTCAGATGATGAGATGGAGGAATATGTAAAGGCCTTTTATGAAATGTTGGAGTCTTCAAAATGTCCTCTCCACGAGCAGACTGAGCTTTGTCAGCTGGATGCCATTGCGCAAGTAATGGCTTTGAAGGCTCAGTTCATCCTTGGCAGAGAATGCTACGACGTGATGATGATGATATTTGGACGCTTTCTACCCAAAGGCCATGTATTGCCAGCAAACCTATACCAGTGTGACAAAATCCTACGTGCGCTTAAGATGCCCTATGAGAAGAGAGATGCCTGTGAGCATGGATGTGCCTTATTTAGGCTTGAGTATGCGGGCTTGAACTATTGTCCCATTTCCAAGTCTTCCAGGTATGTTGTGGTAGACAATGGTATGGGTGAGAAGAGTCAGACCAAAATTCCAGTTAATGTTCTTCGGTATCTACCAATCATACCAAGACTTCAACATCTTTTCATGGTCAAAGAGACAGCCAAATAGATGACGTGGCATAAATTGGGCAAAAGAACCGAACTAGATGCAGACGGGAATCCGATGTTGGGACACACTTCAGACGCTTTTGCATGGAAGCACTTCGATGCATTACATAAGGACAAAGTTGTAGATCCAAGGCATTCTCGAGTCGCCATCAGCATGGATGGGTTCCAAGTGTTTGGTATGACGGCAACCCAATACAGTTGCTGGCCTGTATTTGTCATTCCACTCAATCTCACCCCCCCGTAGAGATTATGAAAAGAAAGAACATTTTCTTGACCTTGATAATTCCAGGTCCCAACTATTCGGGGAAGAATATGAATGTGTACATGCAACCGCTTAAATATGAATTGTGAGAAGCTTGGGATAATGGGATCAATACATATGATGCCGCTTCCAAAAAAACTTCAAACATGTGTGGTACATGTACTCGACGCAAGACTTCTCGGCGTATGCGCTATTCATTGGCTAGTGTGTGCATGGAAGGTTCTCGTGCCCCACATGCAAGGCAGCTCTTGAGTTCCATTGGCTGCAGGAGGGTCGCAATTATTCTTGCTTCGACTTGCATAGATAGTTCCTGGAACCTCACCATAAGTTTAGAAAAGACAAGAAGAATTTCATGAAAGGTAGAGTTGTCAAAAACTCTGCACCACCTGCATTGACAGGCCAATAGACCCTGTATTAGATAAACGCTCTCGAGCCGGATCCAATACGTCCACGGTATTTCAAAGGGTATAATACGAAACTCGCCTGGACTCACAATATATGCTTGTGGGATCTGCCTTAGTTTAAAGACCTCCTTTGCCCACACAACACCGACATGATGCACACTAAAAAGAATATCGCCGAGGCCTTTTTTGGTACATTGTTTGGCATAGAGGGAAATACAAAGGATAATCCTAAGGCTAGAGTCAATCAGGAGGCTATATGTGATAGGCCGTTAAAAATATGCGACAACCGTTAGGAAAGAAGAACTAGAGGAAGCCAAAGGCATGGTTCAATCTTGGAAGGCCAGCTATGAGGGAAATGCTCTTGTGGGTGATAATGTAGTTGATGTTCCCCGATGGGTATGCAGCGAATCTAAAGAGTGGAGCGAGTCTTGACAAATTGAAAATATTTGGTCTCAAGAGTCATGATTGGCACATATGGCTTGAGCGGGTAATGCCGGTGATGTTGTGTGGCTTTATCCCTGAGGATGAATGGCTAGTACTGGAAGATTTGAGCTATTTCTTCCATGCTCTTTGTGCGAAAGAACTATCACCTGATGTGCTAGATGAATTGATGAACTGGAAGAGTTGGCGTCGGAGTTGATATGCAAGTTAGAAAAGATCTTTCCATGAGGCTTCTTTAATCCAATGCAACATTTGATTTTGCATCTCCCGACCGAGGCAAGATTGGGGGGCCATGCAAAATTGTTGGTGCTTTGGAACTGAGAGGATGCAGAAGACGCTTCAAGAAAAATGTAAAAATAAACATAGAATTGAAGCATCGATGACCGAGTCATTCATTACTGAGGAGGCGGCAAACTTCATGAAAGCACACTACGAAGCCAAGAATCGTCTTTTCCATAATACGAAGCCTCGGTACAATTATGACGACCGTGAAAAAGTTCGATCCAACCTCAGCCTATTCTAAGGGAAGCTCGCACCAGTCGACGCTTCGAAAGCAATAACGCTGGATGTCGAGGAATGGCGGACCATTTCGTTATATATCTTCAACAACCTAACAGAAGTGCGACCGTACATCGAGTAAGTTCTTGGTACCTTGTTTCGCAACTTCTAATTCCTTTGAACTGCTCTTATTCCTGGATATGTGATAAATTCAATACGTCGCCAAATTCTTGGATGGAGCGGTGATCCAAAACGATTACATCAAAGAGTATGAGCTTCTGGCAAAGCATGGAGGCGGCAATCACGGTTTCATCTCTTGGTTCAAACAAACGGTAATTTCCATTTGAAAATTTCATTTCTTGGTCTTGTTTGTGGCTAATGCAACAATCCTTTCGTATCAAACTTGTAGGATAATTCAGAGTCTATGGACGCCGAATTGAGACAAGTCGCTAATGGTTTTGACTATAAGGTCCGTTCATTTGACAAATACGACATCCATGGGTATCGCTTTCATACTTTTGGCAAAGCGCTATCTATGGCCAACCGAAAGTCTACAAATTGTTGTGTCTCCGCTGTCGGCAAAGGAGGTGTCGAGTATTATGGAAGAGTTGAAGCAATTATGAACTTTTATTCTTTGGTGATAACAGACCAAATGAGGTAGTCTTCAAATGTTATTGGTTCTAATCGAAGGAGACTAGAAGGACTCATGAACATATAGGGCTAGTCGAAATCAAACAAAGCACCCATTTAGATGTTCCCGACGTCTATATTATGGCTTAACAGGCGACCCAAGTTTTCTATCTACCGTGGGCCTGCCAAACTGATCCAAATCTGAAAGGTTGGGATGTTGTTTATGATGTGGCGCCACATTTTAGACCACCTCCCCTCAATGAAGATGATTATGAACCTCACATTAACCGAGACACATATGAAGGAGAATTCTTCGAAGAAACACGTCTTTCCAAAAAATGTTTCAAGAACCACTCTACTTCACCCTAGAACATTCAGGTAGACAGCGACAGTGAATCTGACTTCACCCCTGAGCCGGAACAAGAAGAGACGGAAGAAGAAGAGGTTACTGCGGCGGATGACCTCTCAATGCTTGACCGATTAGATAAAGGAGGCCTTCCACATGTTGCTCGCGATAGTGATGATGATGCATTTATTAATGGTAGTGATGATGATGATGATGATGATGCATTTATTGATCCCGAAGCATATATAGACGATGAAGATTATTATTAGTTCATGTCAGGTATACATGATTATGATACACTCAAATTATATATATATACATATTACTATTCATGTCGGTATTCAATTTTTTTATGTTGTAAAAATTTTGTTTACTCTTTGTCATGATATGTGTTGAAATATGGTGGGCGCGGGTTGAGAGCGATCCGAGGATCCTTCGTCCGCACGTGGTGGGAGGGGTACTTCCATTCCACCCCAAACTCTCCGGAGAGTGTTGTACGACAATATTGGGTCACCCAAGGGAACTTCTTCATTGATGAAGTTTTCCACAGGGAGAGGAGGTCGGGGGAAGAAGAGAGCTCCTAAAGCTACACGTGGTGGCCGCGGGAGAGGTACGAAGGCTGCTATGCCTTCCTCGCCGCTGCACCCAGCTGATTCACCAGAGCACAGGACTGCTACGGTCGACTCGTCTGAGCTGGAGGCTACAAGCACTCCTGTCCACAACCCTCGGGTCGACGATCCTTTTGTCCCAGATGCTTCGACCCATGAGACTCGTGTGCTAGACGCCTCGTCACGCGAGACTCCTGTGCTAGATGCTTCGTCCTACGAGACTGCACAGGCTTCCACCAGATGGCATACTTGGACGGATCTGCATCAGCTGGAGCCGAGTGGCCATGCTGATGGTGGCAGGGATTGGCTTTCTGATAGCAGGAACGAGGTGGTTGAGGGCACCGTCTACCAGCATGGGTATAAACGGCTCCCTCTCGTGCCGGCGACCCTCGAGTAGTGGTGGCTGATTAAGCCTGAGTAGCTGAAGTAAGTGCATTCACTCTTTTAAACCTTTTGCCTTCATGTTTCTTCACATATCTAATACATTGTCTTTGTCATACTATAGGGGTTTGATTCACACCAAGGATGTCTAGAGGCTCAACTCCGTCCTTGGTGTGATTTTACGACATAACTTCCCGGGGTTTGTCACGTTGCCCAGCGAGGGTCAGCAAGAAGAGGTAGGATTGAAATGGGAGCACTACTTTGCTGCCCCGGCCCCACCGGAGGAGATGATCTACGGTGTGTTGTGCCACACGAGGGCCGACATGGTCATCAGGAAGTTCTGGGTAATTTCTCCTTTACACACTTAAAATCAATAATAGATAGTTATTGTACTAATCAGTGTTGTCTCTTTTGATTGCAGACCTTGTACAGGTGTGAGGAGGGATACGAGGGGGCCGTGGCAAAGATTATCGATTACGAGTGTAGGTGCCTACTACAGAACTTATGACACGAGGCTCGGGTACAGTCTGTTCGAGACTACTACGCCTCACAGCATATTAAGAAGGCCAACTCGTTGTCCCGTCAAAAGTTTCTGGACAAGGAGCATTACATGAAGGTAATTCCCTATTCTTTAGGCCCTTTACTTAGTTTCCTTTTCTTTGACTCGTATGCATAGCTCTCAAATTTCTCTTTAGTAACTTAGGTGCCCCCGAGATGGTGTGTGGATAAGATGGGTTGTTGGGAGGCATTGGTAAATGAATGGTGCTCTAATCAATGGCGAGTCGTCCATGACTATGCCAAGGCACAACGTGCCCAAATGGAAGGTGTGCCACACCATCAAGGCAGCGCCAACATTTATCAGTTCGGGCGGAACTGGGTATGTGGTTTGCTTCATGATTCCTACAATTCATTCTTGTAGTGCTAGGTTTACCCATTATTAATACTTTGTTCCTCTCTTGTAGGATCATCACAATAAGACGGAGGTACCAGAGGTGTACGAACTCTATGCCATGGCCCATACTGCCTCATACAAGAAGGTCAACACATTCTCTGAGTCTGACCTCGATAATCCCCAGAACTTCACCAATATCTCCTCCGACCACAAGCTTGTGAAGTATAGAGATGTGGGGAAGGCGGTGAATGGGGAGGACTTCAAGCCGAGCCATCAACAACTTGATCCAGACCTGGTGAGTTTAGCTGGCCACGGGAGGCCCCATGGCTCGATAGCCATTGGAGATGACATATACGGTCTTCGAGCACTTTCCCGCAGGTCAAGGCGTGCCAAACAAGCTCCTGTCCTGAGATGCCACCTCGTCCACGGCCAGTCCAGCTCGCCATCGAGGTTAGTCATATGGACTCAGATAGCATTCCTCCATTACATTGTTTGTGCGAACAAACATGATTACAATGCTAACGAGGAGGTGTGTTGCAGGCTGCTCTACATAAAGAGAGAGAGAGACAACCCAGGCGCTTCTAGCGGAATAGGCATGGAACGTGGAGGAGGATAAGAGGGATCTGGAGGAGAGGACGACTAAGTTGTTGGAGGAGGAGAGGGCATGGAACGATGCACTCACCGGGACATGTATGAGCTCATTGTGGTAAGTTTCTTCTTCCTATTAGCCAAATCATGCACTACATGTTCTATTCATTAATAAGCTATATGATTGACTTGGCAAAACCAAATGTGCAGACTTGTGCACGAAGACCGGCTATACCCCTCCGTCGGTGCCAGTCATTACCACGGCCGGAACAGTGAGTTTAATTTTCAATGTTCATTAGTTACTGGTCTTCACATTTCAGCATCATCATGCTAACGCAAATGATCTTTGGTACAACATATCTCCCGAGCCGCATCGCATGACCCGAGCAAGCCCAGTGCATCACCTCCGTGATGACGAGGAGGGTAACCCTAATATGCCACTTACTTGGCTCGTTTTCTCAAACAAAGACAAAGATAGCACTTAGACAAACTTAACACTTAGACAAATGTTATATTTTACGTCAGTTAGCTTTGTTTCCTCTAAAATGACATAGTATGCTTACTTACCTCCAAAATGACATATTGTACCTAAGTTAGCTCCAAAATGACATGTTGTACCTAAGTTAGCTCTAAAATGACCTATACTTTGCATTGTTTCCTTCACACCGACATATTAGTTTTAGTTAATTCAACAATGACATAATAGACTTGGTAATCTCATAGATGCCATGGACTTAGCTTATTTTCTTGCACAATGACACAATAAGCTTAGTTAGCTAAAAAATGTGATAATTATGTAGGTTAGCTCTAAAATGACACAAAAAAGAAATAAGAAGAAGAAAAACAAGAGGAGAAAGAGAAATAAAGAAGAAAGCTTCTTGTTGTTGTTCTTCTTCTTGGTAACCCCATAGATGCCATAGACTTAGCTTATTTTCTTGCAAAATGACACAATAAGCTTAGTTAGGTAAAAAATGTGATAATTACCTAGGTTAGCTCTAAAATGACAGAAATAAGCAATAAGAAGAAGAAAACAAGAGGAGAAAGAGAAAGAGAAGAAAAACGCTTCTTCTTCTTATTATTCTACATCTTCTTCTTCTTCTTCTTCTTATTCTTTGTAACCTCATAGATGCCATAGACTTACCTTATTTTCTTGCAAAATGACACAATAAGCTTAGTTGGGTAAAAAATGTGACAATTACTAAGGTTAGCTCTAAACTGGCACAAATAAGCAATAATAAAAAGAAAAACAAGAGGAGAAAGAGAAAGAGAAGAAAACCGCTTCTTCTTCTTCTTCTACATCTTATTCTTCTTGTTCTTCTTGGTAAACTCATAGTTGCCATAGACTTACCTTATTTTCTTGCAAAATGACACAATAAGCTTAGTTAGCTTAAAAATGGCATAATTACCTAGGTTAGCTCTAAAATGGCACAAATAAGCAATAATAATAAGAAAAACGAGAGGATAAAGAGAAAGAGAAGAAAAACGCTTCTTCTTCTTCCTCCTCCTCTTCTTCTTCTTCTAGATCTTCTTCTTGTTGTTGTTCTTCTTCTAGTATTCTTCTTCTAACTTTCTTATTTCCAATTTTGTAGATTTGATTCACTTCATGGAAGCTTGCATTGATGGAGTTCTTTTGTTTAATTTATATTTTGATTTTGTATCGATGAACATTGTGAAACTTGCTACCTATGGATGAAACTATGCATGTATGGATGAAACTTGCACTTTTGATTTGGTATGTTTGTTGGATGATCATATGATATGGCAGTGATATAGTTTATGTGAATTATATATATATATATATATATATCATATATGTGCTTGTGAAAATGATTGGATAAAACAACAAACAAGATAAAAAGGGATAATACAGGCTCTTTGCCGTCTGCCACCAACGGCAAAGGGATCTTTGCCGTCTGACCCAGATGGCAAAGGTTCCATGTTGTGTGCCCCGGTGCAACCTGGGAATACCAGGCTGCGGACATTTGGTTTCTTTGCCGTCCGCGGCAGACGACAAAGTGGGAGGAGGCAGACGGGGAAGAAGTTACCAGGCTGGGGACATCTTGTCTCTTTGCCATCTGCGGCAGACGGCAAAGGTGGTCGGGAGGCAAACGACAAAGAGGATGGGTAGGAAGATGGCAAAGAAGGCGGGGAGGAAGACAACAAAGGCAGACGGGGGGGGGGGGGGGGCAGACGACAAAGGAGGCAGGGAGGCGGACAACAAAGCGTTGGGTTCCGTTAGCCTCCTCTAACGGTGACACCATCAGTAGTTGCCGTCCATGGCCTTTGTCGTCTGCAAGCTGACAACAACGATTCTTTGCCATCCGGGGCACGGAAGGAGACGACAAAGTACCACTTTGTCGTAGCTAGCTGGGCCCAAATTTGTGTCGTCTGCTAGCGGACGACAAAGTCCTTTGTCGTCTACCTTTGTGCCTTTGCCGTCTGCCATGGCAGACGGCAAAGTGCCTGATTCCTGCAGTGTAAAGTTAATTTTTGTTTCTTTCTTTTCATTTCGGGACTGGCATCCATATTACTGCCATACTCTCGTGCAATGACAAGTGAATAAACACTCATCTTGAGAATAACACATCTAGCATGGAAAAATATCGGTCACCCCCTACCATTTCAAGAGCGGTACGAGCACAGAAAAAGGAAATTTAGAGATGGCACATACAAATTTGCTTGGAACGGCAGGGAAATACCATATATAGGTAGGTATGGTGGACTCATATGGCAAAACTGGTTTAAGGATTTTGGATGCACAAGTAGTATTTCTACTTGGTACAAGTGAAAGCTAGCAAATAGATTGAGAAGCATCCAACCAAGAAACGAAAAATCACATAAGCGAGCATTAAGCATAACGAACACCGAATACCATATATTGACTGTTGTGCTTGCATAGCGAATCACAAACCTTAACATCAATATTCTTACCAAGCATAATTACTCACTAACATAACTCACATATCACTATCGTCATGTCTCAAAACTATTACAAATAATCATGTTTAATTTTTCCAATGATCTTCATGAAAGTTTTTATTAGATCCCTCTTGAATATGTATCACTTTGGGACTAGTTTCATATATTGCCATTGCTTTTGATAAGCTCACATGGATATAAGTGAAGAACATGATCATTAAAGTTTCACCTCTCAAAATAATATAAGTGAAGCATGAGAGGATTTCTTCAAAATTACTAACGCTCAAATTAATATAAGTTAAGTATGAGAGCACTTCTTCAAAATTACTAACTCTCAAATTAATATAAGTGAAGCATGATAGAACTTATTCAAACATGTAAAAGCACGCCATGCTCAAAAAGATATAAGTGAAGCACTACAACAATTAGTTTGCTCAATAGATTTAAGTGAAGCATAAAGAGAAATTATATCAAATCATAGCATAATTTTGGCTTTATAAAATAGGTGTGTGCCGCAAGGATAAAGTCAAAACAAGCAAAGATACAAGACGCTCCAAGCAAAACTCATGATATGTGACACATAAAATATAGTTCCAAGTAAAATACCGATGGTTGTTACAAGAAAGAGGGGATGCAACTCGGGGCATAACCAAGCTTAGTTGCTTGGTAATTTTTGGATATTACCTTGGGGGTTCTATAGCATCCCAAAGCTTAGACTCTTCTTACTCCTTATTCCTTCATCCATCGTGATCTCACCCAAAACTTGAAAACTTCAATCACACAAAACTTAACAAACTTCTCGTGAGATACGTTAGTATAATAAAGCAAATTACCACTTTAAGTGATGGGGTTTTTACCAATAGGTAGGCCAAAGCAACGGGGTTTTCCCCCTTTCGCTTCAAAGAAAAACTACGCGGCCGGCTGGCCGTGGCCGGCTGGAGGCTGTTCGGTGCAAGCTAGTGCCGGCTGCCACCCCGGCCGTCTGGTCAAGGAGCCGATTGGGCCCTTGGCCGGCTGCCCATAGGCCGGCTCTTCCGTTGACATCCAGATGGACATGCCCCGTCCCATCCCTCTATGCACTGGTACGACGACACGACGGGCGGCCCTGTGGCTACAGTGGCCGCTTACGCACCGCAGCGCATGGCTACAGTCCAACCGTCCTCGCCGCTGACTTCGGTGAGCGGAACCGGGCAGGGGAATAGTGTCGGCACGCCCCCTACCACTCGATTACCTGCCTCGGCGTGGCTACAGTGTCATCGGCCGTACCGGAGACTTCGGCCGGCTGGCGCTAGATGACGCCCCCCCGGGCGGCCCGTGCCGCGTCAGGTGGGCGAGGACCAATCATAGAGCCAGCTGGCGGGCCCCAACGGGAGATGGGACCGCTCGGCCGGCGGGCATCGCCCACGACAAGACGGCACGAGCGGCAGGACCCTTTGGCCAGACGGAGAGACTGCCAGCCGGGTCCCCCCACCATTGTACTTATGACATATTGTAAGAGCCGTGGGTTGGCCTATAAACCCCTCCGAGCCCCCATGCAATGGGGACGGACGAATGATCTCACACATGCATCCGCAGAACTCTCATTCGCTCCTATAGTAGAAGAGGAAGACGAGCTGGCTGCTCCTTCTTCCTCCTCTAGACACAGCTCCAGGAGCATTCTTGTACACATACCCATCCATGCAACTAGACCAAGCAGCACTAGGGGTGTTACCTCCCACGGAGGGCCCTGAACCTGGGTACATCGTGTGTCACCACCGATTGTGCCCAATCTCTCACCCGGAACCCGTCGGTGTCCTCCATCCCCAACCACTCATGATTAGCCACCCCATGGCATCTGTCGTGAGAAAACGACGACAGTTGGCGCCCACCATGGGGCCATACGCGGCGCCAGACGGATTCATGCTCCGGGCGGGACCACTCGCCATTCCCTTCCGTCGTCGCTCATCCCAAAGAAACCGTGCGGGGCTCATGGGGCTTGCCTCAGCAGGCCCTGCGGGCAGCTCCGTTGGCCTCGTGGCCGAGATCGACACGCTCGCCGAGCGCTTCGGCAAGCTCAGCCTCGCCGAGGCTTCGGCCGCTGAAGTGTATCCCGCGGGGGTGCTCGTCTGCGCTGGCCCGCCCATAGCAGTGGGCGCACTCGCTGCGGCTCAGACCAGCGGGTCCCATGATCGCATGGGGGTGATGGCCATCACTTCCTCCACCACATCCGGACGGGCGCGGGTCATGGCTACCCCTACCGCCGCCCGCGTCGGCGCGTCTGACCCGCTCGGTGCGGCCCTCCGGGGCTTGAGCATTCCGATTGCCCCGATGACGAACCCCGACACTGCCGCGGCCAATCTCGAGGCGGCTCGCCGCATCCTGTTCAACGATGCCACCGCCCTCGTGGCCACGCGGCACCGCATGGAGGCGGCATAGCGGGAGTACGCTTCCGCCTACGGACTCACCCCGGCTAGCACCAAGCCCAGCCGGCGTGGGGCTGTGTGCGACCGTGGCCGCATGGTCGCTGAAATCCTCGGCAGAAAAATGCTCGTCCCCCGTGGCTAACCTGCGGGCTCTCAAGGTGGCCTACGAGGAATTGGGTACCTTGGAGGGTGAAGAGCGTGCCGCCCACGAGCGCCACATCAAGGAGCTCATCAATGCTGCTGGCGCACAGTAGCATCTGCTTGCAACGGGCGGCGCCGCCATCGTAGGCCCTCGGCCCGAACGCGAGGGCATGGGAACTGCGAGCCGCCAGGCGGACCATTACTCCTGCTCCCCTCGCGTTTCCGGCTGCTGGGCCGAAGTGAAAATACCCCAGCCCTCTTAGACACCGGGGAGTTAGTAGCCGGCTGTTAGCAGTCGACGCAACAACGAGCCGCCTCGGAGCAGCCGCCACCATGAAGCATCGACATCCGGCAGCCGACGCAGCCAGGGGCGCACGCCGCCTCCGCGGCACGAGTCACGGCAGTCGATACCACCCACCATCCGCCCCGAGCTCTCAGCTCGGCTCGGACCGCGCGTCCCTCGCAGCAAGAACAACGCCCGCAACCGCATGGACAAACTCGCGCAATCCGCCCTTCTCGTGGAGGAGGGCTCGATTGGTCCGGCCTGCTTCGGCCACCGGATTCGCACCGAGCCGTTCCCAACAGGCTTCATGCTCTGTAGGGACACCCTAAAATACAACGGGGCTGCCAAACCCGAAGACGGGCTGATCGACTACACCACCATGGTGGGTATCGCTAGGGGGAATAACCGTTTAGCCGTTCGCTACGCCCCCTTATGCTGATCGGCTTGGCCCGCACCTAGCTCAACAACCTGGCGGCCGGCAGCAGCAACACTTGGACGGACTTCGAAGAGGCCTTCGTCCGCAACTTCACTGGCACCTACAAGCAGCCCGGCCATCCCCATGAACTCGCCATGTGCGTTCAGGGGCCGACCGAGTCCCTCCGTGACTACCGCACCCAATGGATTGAGCTCCGCAACTCCTGTGAGGGGGTGCACGAGGTCCAAGCTATGCAGTACTTTACGAGGGCTGCCGGGATGGCACCCCTCTCAAGCACAAGCTCCTGTGCTCTGAGCCGGCCACGCTTGCCGAGCTCATGACCAAGGCGGACAAATACGCCATGGCCGATTCGGCCATCCGGGTCAAGACGACCCCGCCCGCCAAGGCAACGCCGACGCCGACCATGACCCGGCTGGCTGCCGACAACCGCCACCCGTAGAACAACAAGCGCAAGAACGACCAGCCGGATCCCTGCCATGGGAGCCGGCAGGTCAATACGGTTTAGGATCAGGAGCCGGCTGCCCAGCCTTTCGGCCAGCGCTAGCACACCGGCAAGGCTGCCTGGAAGCTGAAGCTCACCTTCAAGCAAATGCTTGATCTCCCCTGCAAGAACCATTCAGGGGCCAAGCCCTCTACGCACATGCTCTGGTAGTGCACCTTCTCACAGCGATTGGCCCGAGGGGACAGCCTTCCGGCTCCTCCCACGCCGCCAGGCCGCGCCCCGGCCCCAGCCCAATCAGCCGCCCCGGTGCCGGCAACGGCTCCGAACGACGGTCGCCTGATCGACCAATTCCCCAACCAGGACGGTTGCTATGTCATCTTTACCAGTGAAGAGACGGGAAAACACGCTCAGTGCCGGCTCCACCGTGAGGTGAACGCCACCATGCCGTCAACTCCCATGTTCATGCACTAGTCGAAGAAGCCGGTTACTTGGAGCCAGGCCGATCACCCTGCCGTGATGCCAAATCCCGGCAGTTACGCCTTGGTCCTTGACACCACCATCGCCACCAAGGAACGAGCCTGCCGCTTCTCGCGGGTGTTGATAGATGGCGGCAGCAGCATCAACATTCTCTACCTCGACACGATGCATAATCTGGGGCTGAAGATAGAAGACCTGCATGCGAGCCGGACGGTTTTCCTTGGCATTGTGGACCTCGAGAGCCCCTACCATACATTGTTGGGCCGGCCGGCTCTTGTCAGCTTCATGGCGGTCCCCCATTATGCTTACCTCAATCTCAAGATGCCGTGCCAAAAGGAGATCATCACCATCAAGGGCGACTACAAGATGTTGCTCGAATGCGCTCAAGACGGCAGCCGGCTGGCCGAGGCCCTAGAGATCGCCGAGGAGAAACGATAGCTCAACCGGCTTGTGGCCCTTGCTGCCACCCAGCCGGCCGTGCCGGCTCCACCCTCGCAATCCATCGGCGAGGCCTCCTTCCAGCCGTCCAAGGACACCAAGCAGATTCCGCTCGACCCGGCCAACCCGGCTCAGTGCGTCAGCATCGGTTCCTGCGTCAATAGCAAATAGGAAGGCGAGCTCGTCGACTTTCTCCGTGAGAATTGTCACATCTTTGCATGGTCCCTAAACGACATGCCGGGTGTTCCGAGGAAGTTCGCCGAGCACAAAATCCACGTCCGGCCAGACGTCAAGCCGGTCAAGCAACCCGGCACCGGCTTCTCCGAGGAGAAGCGGTGTACAATAGGCGAAGAGATCGCCCGGCTGCTCGCAGTCAGTTTCATCATGGGAGTATTCCACCCATACTGGATGGCCAACCCAGTCCTGGTACTGAAGAAGAACAAGACCTCATGCATCTGCATTGACTACACTAGCCTAAACAAGGCATGTCCTAAGGACCCATTCGCCCTGCCAAGGATCGATCAAGTCATCAACTCCACGTCCGACTGCGACTTGCTGTCCTTCCTGGACACCTACCTACGCTACCACCAGATCAAGCTGGATCCTGAAGACCGGCTCAAGACCTCCTTCATCAAGCCCGTCGGGGCCTACTGCTACATCACCATGTCCTTCGGCCCGAAGAATGCGAGCGCCACCTTCCAACGATGCATGCAGAAGTGCCTCCTACCTCAGATAGGCAGGAACGTCCACGTCTACATCGACGACATTGTCGTCAAAACCAAGAAGCACTTCAGCCTCCTCGACGACCTTCGGGAGACCGTCGTGAACCTACGCGAGTACAAGACCAAGCTCAACCCGGAGAAGTGTGTCTTTGGCGTCCCCGCCGGACAACTCTTGGGTTTCTTCGTGTCCGCCCGCGGCATCGAAGCTAACCTCGAGAAGATCAGCGCGATCGAGCGCATGCCGAAATCGACCTGGCTCTGCGACGTCCAAAAGTTCACCGGTTGCCTCGCCTCACTCAGCTGGTTCATCAGCCGGCTAGGCGAGAAGGCCCTGCCCCTCTATGTGCTCCTTCGCAAGACGGCTCTGATCGAGCCGGGTCAAACCAAGAGGCCAAGCGCCTTCAACTGGCCTGACAAGACGGACGAGGCCTTCCATGGCCTCAATAAGGCTCTCACACGCGCGCCCATCCTGGCCATGCCGACTGAGAAGGAACCCTTGCTCGCCTACATCACGGCGACCACCCGCGTCATCAGCGTCGTTCTGGTGGTCGAGCAGCCGGAGGAGGGAAAGTCCCTGCCGGTCCAGCGACCCGTCTACTACCTCAGCGAGGTCCTCTTCGCGTCCAAGAAGAACTATCCCCACTATCAAAAGATGTGCTACGGCGTACACTTCGCTGCCAAGAAGGTCAAGCAATACTTCCAAGAGCATACCATTATTATGGTGAGCACGGCCCTGCTTGGCGAGATCATGAGCGGCCGGGACTCCACCGGCCGGATTGCCAAGTGGGTCATCGCCCTTGCTGACCATGAGATCCGATACGAGCTAAGAACCGCCATCAAGCCATAGGCGTTGTCGGATTTCCTCATCGACTAGGTGGAGACAAAGTTCGTCCCGCCTTCCCCAGACTCCACGCATTGGCGCATGCACTTCGACGGCTCGAAAATGAGGACCAGCCTAGGTGCCGGCATAGTCCTCTCCTCCCCGAAACGTGATAAGCTCAAATATGCCCTACAGATCCACTTTGCCGCCTCCAACAACGTGGCTGAGTACGAGGCCATCGTCCATGGCCTCCGGCTCACCAAGGAGATCGGCATCAGGCGCATCCTCTGCTTCGACGACTCCGACCTCGTGCTGCAGCAAGTCTCTTGCGAATGGGACGCCAGGGATGCCAACATGGCCAGCTATCACTTCCTCGTTCAACAACTCACCGGCTCCTTCGAGGGTTGTGAGTTTCATCAGGTCCCATGGGCGGACAACGAGGCGGCGGATGCGCTGGCGAAGATCGGCTCCACCCGGCGGGCCATCCCAGCCGGCGTCTCCCTCGAACGGCTGCTCAAGCTGTCGATCAAGCCTTCCCCAGAATCGGAGTTAATCTTCGTGCCGGTGGGTGTCACCAGCCCATCGACGGCCCCCGCCGCCTCTCCGGCAACTTCACCACTGGCCCTCGAATTATTGGCCGCCCAGCCGGCTCCAATCGAGCCAGCGGCGCCCGAGGCGGCCAGCCCCGACGGCACAGCCGTCATGGTGATCACCAGCCAGCCGGTCTTAGGGGCCGGCGAGCCAAACCCAGCGCTGGCCAACCAGCCTCGGGGGCTCCCGAGCCGGCCCTAGGAGCTAGCCAACCGGTCCCGGGGACTGATCAACCAGTCCCGAGGGCTCCCGAGCCGGGCGCCGTCGCGATCCCCTCGTGGGCCCAACCCATCTTACCGTTCCTTCTGCAGGGCGAGCTGCCTTTGGATGAGGCTCTGACTAGGCAAATCCAGCGCCAGGCCACAGCCTACGACATCATCAAAAACGAACTCGTCCATTGTAGCACCACCGGCGTCTTCTAGCGATGCGTCGAGCCGGAAAAGGGTCTGGAGATCCTCCTCGACATTCATCAGGGAGAGTGCGAGCATCATGCTGCCCCACGGCTTCTTCTGGCCAACGACTCTCGACGCGGCCAAGAAATTGGTCGACGAGTGCGAGGGCTGCCAACGCTTCAGCGCGCAAAGCCACCTACCAGCAACGGCCCTCCATACCATCCCCCTCTCGTGGCCTTTTCTCGTTTGGGGGATGGACATGGTGGGCCCATTCAAGACTGCTCAAGGCGGCATGACACACTTACTGGTGGCCATCGACAAGTTCACGAAGTGGATCGAGGCGCGACCAATCAAGAAGTTGGACGGCCCCAAGGCCGTCCGGTTCATCGACGACATCACGGTACGCTACGGCGTTCCCCAAAGCATCGTCACCAACAATGGCACCAACTTCGCCAATGGAGCACTCGCGTGTTTCTGCTCCAAGCAAGGAATCTGGCTCAACCTGGCCTCCGTCGCTCATCCGCAGTCCAACAGCCAGGTCGAGAGGGCGAAAGGCCTCATCCTATCCGGCATCAAGGCCTGGCTCGTGACGCTGCTGATAAGGTCAGCCGGCTGCTGGATCGACGAGCTGTCGGCCATCCTTTGGAGTCTCAGGACCACCCCGAAATAGCCAACCGGCTACACTCCCTTCTTCCTCGTGTACGGGTCCGAGGCGATCATCCCCAGCGACATCGAGTTCGATTCACCTCGGGTCACCCTATACAAGGAGAAGGACGCAAAGGAGTTAAGAGAAGATGGCGTCGATCTACTTGAGGAAGCTCGCGAACTGGCCTTGAATCGGACGGCAATCTACCAGCAGAAGCTCCGGCACTACCACATCAAGCGGATCTGGCCACTCTCGTTCTGCGAGGGGGACCTGGTCCTCAGACGGATCCAGCGAACTGCTGGACAGCACAAGCTGTCCTCCCCATGGGAGGGCTCGTTCATCATCAGCAAGGTCGCGTACTACCTGATAGATGCCTAGAAGCCATAGAAGTGCAAAAGAGATGCTTCCGGTGAAGAAACAAAGCGCCCATGGAATGCAGTGCTCTTGCGCTCGTTTTACTGCTGAGGAAAATCAATGTATGTATGCATCCCCATCCTTTTGGGCTTATGAATGCAATGGGCACCGCAAGCCGACACTTGGCGCGCTCCCTGTTCCGTTTCTTTCAAAAGTATTCCTCACTCACTGGCTCCCCGGCCTGGATCTTGGGCCCGAGAGCTAGCCGACTGGGCCTAGAAGCGCCTCTCTAAAAAATGGCTAAGTAGCGTGAGCCGGCCAGACTTGCCCACCCTTACCAGCTATAGAACCGGCTCCCGGCTGTCTGGCTGACGGGGCCCCGGGGCGGCAAGCTTTGTCTCACACGAAAGGTCGAAACAAAGGGAGACCCCTTTGGGGCCCAGCCAGACCCTCGCCGTGTCTCTACCACTCTACTTATTCCAAAAAAACCTCGCGATTCCTAAGTTTTGAACCGGCTTCCCTGAGGCAGACGCCCCGACCCAGGTACAGACAAGTTGTCGCGCTGGCGGGGCCAAAAACCGAAGGGGAGAAGGAGTAGAAACGGAAAGAGTCGAGGCCGGCAAAAAGGGATAAGGACGAGGCGGCATGAGTCACAAGGCAAACACAACAGAATATTCATGGCGTAAGGATTAAGGAAAAAGTGGCCCACGGCCAGCGTTCGGTTCATTACACAAACACCCCCAGTGGGTAGATTCAAGTTTTTACACGCAGGCAAAAAAGAAGATAAAAAAGATCCCCAGGGGCTTGGGCCACCGACGCGTCGCCAGCCAGTGTGCCCCCAGCTGGCGTGTCGCGAGGCAGCTCGGTCCTCGCCTCGGAGGTGGTCGCGGTCTTTGGGTAGGCCTCCTTGACTTTCGAGGTAGGCTCCTCAGTCTCAGCTATCTCGTTGCTCGAGTCGGTGCTCTTGTCGGTGACTTCATCATACGCTTGGCCTTGAGGGATGCCAAAGGAGTCCTCAGGAAATGCCTCACCATCCTCGCCAAGGGCCGGCAAGAACTCATCCGCGTCAATGTATGATGCGAGCTCGTTGGGCCGCTGGACAAGGGCCGGCTCGCGGGCCTCCTGCTCTGAGGCCAACACGTCCCACATGGTCGTCAGCCGTCCCAGCTCCATGCCGTGGTACCAAGACGTCACGAACCAAAGCGCCATCTGCGCCCCGGCTGAGCCATGCGGTGCATTGGAGCTCCCCCATGGCCCGGCCACAGCACGGCGATGACCTCCTTGCCGGTGGGCTTGAGCCGCTCCACGCTCCGCTCGAGATGGGTCATCCACATCTCGATGGCGATCCCAAACTCATCCATGTCCCATGCGGCGTGCTCCTTGATGGGGCGACCACACTCCCGAAGGTATTCCCGGTGCTCCTCAACGGCACGCACAGCGTGGCGATGAGTTTCCGGGAAACGCCCTGGAAGGAAGGAGAAGAGAGGGAAAGAAAAAGCAAGATGAAGCTCGAGAAACGGCAAAGGGAAGAGCAACCGGCTGGGGAAAGAGGGAGATTGGCATTTACCTTCGATCGCGTCGTCCACCACAATGGCGAAGTGGAGCGCCGCCTCGTGCTCCGACTTCCAGGCCGCCTCTGATATGGCAAGGGAACCCTTGACCTCCTCGAGCATCTTCTCAAGGCGGCTCACCTTGCCCTGGAGGGGGCGGTCCTCAGGGCGGCGTCAGCCGCCTCCTTGATGGCCGCCTCCCGGGTCGCCACCTCCTTTATCGCCTACCAGTGTGGCCAGCCGGTCTGTCTCCTGCGCGGCCGCCTAGACGTCCTTCGCCGGTCCCGTTCGGCGACAAGCCCGGTCTTCTCCCCCTAGAGAGTGGCCAGCTCGCTTGCAAGATGCAACCAACATCAACCGATTCCCGGGGGTTGTATGCCGCTCCTACAAAGTGCAAACTACCTTGCACGTGCGCCAGGTCCTCCTCCAGGCGGTAGAACCCACGTTTGCCATGGTCATTGATGGCCACTGCTTCCGCAAACAGCTTCTGCTGCAGAGAAGCTCCCTCCTATCGCAAGAAAGGGAGCAAAGGTCAAGACATGCTCAAAGGAGATCTGACCCGGCTACCCGTCAGCTGGTCAGCCGGCCCGCATCTCGGGGGATACACCCAGTGGGTGCGCTCGCGCGCCCCCACTGAAAACTCTAAGGCAAAAGTGTTGGCTCACCTCTGCACACTGAAGGGCGGCGTCCGCCACTTCCACAAACCAGGCCAGCTCCTACCGGCACCGGTCCACGACACTACCCAAGTCCGCGAAGGACGGGACCGGGCCGCCTGCCTCAGGGGCCGGCAAGGCCGATGCGCTCGCCAGCGCTTCCCAGTCCCGGATGACCTCCTGCATCGACCGCAGGGCCCTCCGGTCCCAGCCGTCACTGCCACCTGGGCTCGCCGCGGCTCCAGCCACCCGGGGCGGGTTGATGACGGCAAGGGGCCGGGAGTCACCTCCCGCCGGCCCCCCGCTCGGTGCCGTAGCTGCCTCCTCTCTCGGCCGCTCCGGCGCGTCGGTCGCGCCAGAAGGTACCTCCACCTCCGTGGTCGCCGTCTCCGGTGGCGCCTCTAACGCCGTCTTCGAGACAACCGGAACCTCCGGCATCACGACCCGGGCCGGCTCGGCCGCAGGAGGGGTCACCTCTGGCACCTCAGTCCGGGTCGCCTCGGGAGCCGGCTCCGTCGTCGCCTCCCTTGCATGGGTCGTTTCTTGCATGGGCGGAGGTGCTGGCGAGTCCATGGCTGCCCCTGCGGCTCGCTTGACGGAGGCGTCGACATGCGGTGGACTTTGTAGCCGAGTCTGTCGCCCGTGGGGGGTCCGCTGACCCGCTCCGCCTTCGGCCGCTTGAGGTTCCGAAGTGCGTGGCCCCTCCTCGCGTGCCGGACCAGGGGGCTCGCAGCTCCGCAAGCCTCCTCTTTTCCTCTTGCTGGGTGGCCGCGTGCTCGCGGCCTAGCCGGCTGACGGCATCCGTCGTCTCCCCTGCCGGCTGCTCGTCTTGGATCTCGATGGGGTCACTGTAGCGTCCAAAAACAGGTTGTTAACCGGCTTGCAAGGCAAAAGCAAAAACTCGCACAAATATAAAGAACTTACACGATAACAAGGGGCAGGGCCCGCTTGGCGCATGGCGGCGGCTTCCGGGCGGCCACCTTCACCCGCTTCGGGCTGGGCAGCGAGGTTGCCGGTCCCCCATGAGCCGGCATCTTCCCCCGGCCGGCCGCTTCGGCCGCCAGGCCTCGAGCCGGTCGCTCCTCGCTCCTTCAGTCCTGGCGCGTCGTGGGAGGAGGCCCGTCTAGAATCATCAAATCGTCATCATCATCGTCGTCGTCTGTCCACTCCCGGATGGAGGGGGCAAGAGGGAACTCACCCGCTCCGCTGGGTTCCCCGGCTATGCCGGACCCTCCGGCCCCGCCAGGAGCACCGCCTCGCGGATCCACCGGCTCGTCGGCCCCCCCGAGGAGTCCACTCCTTCCTCCGAGGGGCCTCCTGTCTGGAAGTCGCGAGAGCCGGAGTCCTCGCGCTCCACCTCGAAGATTTGCGAGTGCGGGATTTCCGACGTGTTCTGTCGCACCAGCAACTACGGTCAGCACTTCATCGTAAGTTCTCCAGCCGGCCGCTGGCTGGGGAATACCGAACGAGAAAGAAACACCTCGTCGAAAAAACTCACAAGGGGAGGTCGGTTGATGCGGTCATACGGCTCCATGCCAAAGGACCACGAGGCGGGCTTCAGCTTGAACGTCGTGAGGGCGTTCACCCGCTTCGCCACCTGAGCCGACGTCAGCTCGACGATGGACTGCCGACAGGGGTCATGCTGGCCGGACATGTCGTAGATCCGGTGCGGGCTCATCTGGAGGGGCGACACCCGGCGCGAGACAAAGGCTGCCACCAGGTCGGCGGCAACCAGCCCCTTGGCGCTCTTCAGCTGCGAGAGCCAGGTGAGCTCGTCCAAGGCCATGCCGCACGGGGCAGGTCCCTGCCAGTTCTGCTGGAAGGACTGCCTGTCCTCGAACGGCGGCAGCCGGATGTAATCCGTCCTCGGGTCGATGTTCTTCATGTAGAAGAACGATTGGTGCCACCCCTTGACGGACTCGATCAGAGAGAGAGGGGGAAAGCGAGCGATGCGGCAACAACACACCACCATGCCCCCACATGCGTCGCTCTTCAAAGAATTGAGATAGAAGAGGGCATTGAAGAACTCGATGAAGGGGAGGATGCCGAGGTACCCCTCGCAACGCATTACGAAGGCGGAGAGGTACAAGATCGAATTCGGTCCGAGGTTGTGCGGCTGGAGGTCGAAAGTGTCAAGAAGAAGATGGAAGAAGAGACTCGCCGGGATCCCGAAGCCCCAGGTGAAGTGCCAGAGGAACACGACGTGTTCCCCTGGCTGCACCGCCGGTGCTATCTCATTGCCCGGCGCGCGTGCGGCCACCTGCTCCGTCGACGGCAACATGCACGCGCGGCGTAGCTCAGCGATGTCCACCTCAACTACGAAGGAACCGACCCAACTGCCTGCGCGTCCGTCGGCATTCACTGCGGCAGTGCGGATTGCGAGCGTGGGCGCGGGCTCGGGCTCGGGTGCGACGACGTGCGAGGGAAGGAAAGAAGCAAGGACGAAGCAAGGCAGCAAGGAGGCAAGTGGGGGGCAGGTACATCCGCCTCCTGCCCTTCCTCCCCTTTTATAGGGGAGGCCATGACCGGGGGACGTGGGATCGTCTGCGCCCACTCCTCACGGAAATTCCGCGTGCGTGGGTGGCCGTAGGCCATAATGGCCGCTTTGGGCTATGTACAGGATCCTGTCCTGTGCCCCGAGGCCTACGAGGGCTACGCCTGGGTATTACCGAGCTAGGCCTGGGCGACGTCCCGTCTCCTCGCGTGCGCGGGACCCGTGGCATCATTACTCGCCACGTGTCGTGGAGTGCGCTGGCGTGAGACCCGGGGCGGCGCGCGGGAACCCAAGGCGTCGGATCCAACGGCTGACCCGGCTGCCCCTTCGCCTTCGAGCCGGGGGCGGCTGGTGTTGAGGGTAAGCCGCCGGCTCCCCACCGTTCGCCAGACCCGGGCCCCTACCGGCTTTGGGGACTACTGACGGGGTTTATACCCCTAGGTAGGCCAAAGCAATAGGTTCTTCCCCTTTTCGCTTCAAAGAAAAACTACGCGGACGGCTGGCCATGGCCGGCTGGAGGCCGTTCGACGTAAGCTAGTGCCGGCTTGGGCCCCGGCCGTCTGGTCAAGGAGCCGGTTAGGCCCTCGGCCGACTGGGCACGGCCGGCTGCCCATGGGCCGGCTCTTCCGTTAACATCGGGACGGACATGCCCCGTCCCGTCCCTCTGTGTGCAGGTATGACGACACGACATGACCGGCACGATGGGTGGCCCTGTGGCTACAGTGGCCGCTTACGCACCACAGCGCATGGCTACAGTCCAACCGTCCTGGCCGTTGACGTCGGTGAACGTGACCGGGCAGGGGAACAGTGTCGGCACGCCCCCGCCACTCGATTACCTGTCCCGGCGTGGCTACAGTGCCACCTGTCGTATCGGAGACTTCAGCCGACTGGCGCTAGACGACGCCCCCCAGGCGGCCCATGCCGCGGCAGGTGGGTGAGGACCAATCACAGAGCCAGCTGGCAGGCCCCAATGGGAGATGGGACCGCTCGGTCGGCGGGCCCCACCCATGACAAGATGGCGCGAGCGGTGGGACCCTCTGGCCAGCCGGAGAGACTGCCAGCCATTCCCCCCACCATTGTACTTATGACATATTGTAAGAACCGGGGGTTGGCCTATAAAACCCCCAAGCCCCCCATGCAACGGGGACGGACGAATGATCTCACACACGCATCCATAGCTCTCATTCCCTCCTCTAGTAGTAGAGGAAGACGAGCCGGCCGCTCCTTCTTCCTCCTCTAGACACAACTTCAGGAGCATCCTTGACACATACCCATCCATCCAACTAGACCAAGCAGGACTAGGGGTGTTACCTCCCATGGAGGGCCTTGAATTTGGGTACATCATGTGTCACCACCGCTTGTGCCCAATCTCGCACCCGGAGCCCGTCGGCGTCCTCCGGCCCCAACCACTCATGATAAGCCACCCCATGGCATCTGTTGTGAGAAAACGACGACATTAAGTGCCATTGTAAACCCATTCATATTTTATTATTGCATTATATGTACCGTATTCTAATTTTACCATGACTTATACCCCCCGATACAAGCCATAGATTCATCAAAACAAGCACACAATGTAACGAAAACAGAATCTATTTCAGACAGAACAGTCTGTAGTAATCTGTACACTACCCATACTTCTATATCTCCCAAAATTCTGAACTATCAGGACAACATAAAGAATTTTTATAGAAACATTGTGTTAAAATTTAAGCTCAATATCACATTCGAGTAAAAAACAAAAAATCGTGCACTCGGGACAAAGTTTCTATTTTAGATTCAGCATTGTTTCTACTCAACTTATGAGTCATCCTAAAGGCTTTACTTGGCACAAACACTAAATAAAAAAACTCAATCATAATAGAAGCATAATTGTGAAAACACTCAAAAATAGAAAGGAAAAGATAAAAATATTTTATTCATTGGGCATAATGCATAGATTCAAGTAGTGTCATCCTTAGTTTTCACTCCATAAAAGGCCCTCATGATTGATTCATATGGTGGGTTAATTCTTGTTCTAGAGAAGTGTTTCATAACCTTTCTAAGTAGAAACTTGTCAGTGTTCTAGGAAACAGGGTACCCGGACCTGCCTGTCTGTGGCCCAGGACATGGCCCACCTCGTCAGCCAGACACTGCCTAGCGCGGCTCCACTCAAGACAAGGCCCTTGCGAGGACTCCAGGCTCGCGAGGATGAATGACACCAAGACCAGCAAGGATGGGCCTCCTCAGGCCCCCTCCGGAGTGGCGGAGATCTCTATGCAGAGCCCGACCTCAAGAGTCAATGATGACGCAAGGAAGGATAGGAGGGCTCTAGCACGCCAAGCGATGCAGTTTCCCCTCTGGTGCAAAGGGAGCAAGGATGTACGCGGGTTACCAAAGCGCCTCCCAAAGGTGCGGGCGGATGTCATCGCCGAGCCCACCTCTGCATCATCGATAGCCACTTTGCAGGCGAAGACCACCTTTGGACAGGGCACGGATGTACTCATGCCCCCCTTCAAAATTGACTGTTGTCAGATCACATCCCACCATCGTGATAAGGAAAGAGGACCCAAGCCGCCGCTACATATACAGACGAGACCACACCATAGAAGGGATCCCGAACACATCCACTCCACGAACCACAAGGCAAGGCAGAGAGCCGAGAACACCACCGGAGCTCCCCCTCGCAAGGCTAGAAACCACTGTACTAATTCATCCACCACACCTCCCCGAGAGGCAATCCACCAAAGCAAGAGTATGGTATTAAGCTTCCTAGCGGCCCAAACCTGGGTAAACCACCGTGTTCATCTTCTTCCCCATCGTCGTGCGAGTTCGCCGTAGTAACCATTGAGTAGCGAGCTAAGTAGGGCGAGACCGCGGGGGAACTTCACACACGCCCCTGTGTTCGAACCTTGATGGTTTTGCGGAGCCCGAAATCCGACATTTTGCATGCTAGGTAAGGGCGTGTCGAATCCTCTCTTCTCGCGGCGATAGTCAGGTACTGGTTCGGCAACCCCATGGCGGATGAGATCCTCGACACCAGCCGGCTCTTGGCGAGCGGTGGCGCAGGGGCGCGCGGGGCCGGCTCCACGGTCACCTGAATCCTCGGCGGGTCACACGCACCCTCCTCCAACCTCCAGGTCAAGCAGTTCCTCTGCCACATAAGAGCAGTCAAGCCGCGGCCCGAGATCACGCCGCCCCATGCATGGTTAGAGATTGCCATCACCTTCGGCCCTGCCGATCACCCCAAGATGGCTACAGATGCCGAGACACTCCCCATTTGTGCACGCCCACCATAAGTGACATGGCTGTCTCCAGGACCCTCATAGACGGTAGCGCCGGCCTCACCATCATCTCTATGGAGGCTTTCAATGCGTTGCAGCTACCTCGTGATCGGCTCACGCCTTCAAGGCCCTTCGCTGGGGTGGTCGGGGGGTCTGCCATTCCCGTGGGGCAGGTGTGCCCCTCCCGTCACCTTTGGCACCCGCTCCAACTTCCACACCGAGAAGGTTGACTTTGATGTCACCCACATCCACATCCCATACAACGCGATACTTGGCTACCCCGCACTTGCCCAGTTCATGGCGGCAACGCACCTGGGCTACAACGTCGCCAAGATGCCCGGGAGCGATGGCATCCTCTCCGTCGTGGGAAATATCAAGGACGCGTCCCACGCACTCAAGGTCACCTACAAGGTGGCGGCCGTGGCACCTCCCAGTGTCGGGGACGCCATGCAGACCATGGAGGAGTTCGGGGGTGTCCTCGATGTCGTGCCGGTAGAGAAGAGGCAGTTGTTCTCCCAGAGTCGGGCAGAGATGAAGCGGGTGCTTGTGGACGAAGAAACCCAGGTCCTACCTTCACCATCAGCGTCGACTTGCCTCAAGGTCAAGAGGAGGCGTTGGAGGCTTTCCTCCATGCGAACAAGGACGCATTCGCATGGAGAGCCTCCGACCTAGTGGGGGTCCCGAGGGACGTGATCGAGCACCACCTCATGGTGTGCCCGAATGCGCGCCCAGTAAAGCAAAAGGCGAGAATGCAAGATCAAGAGAAGTAGGCGTTCGTTGCCTAGGTGGTTGGCAAGCTAAAGGAGGGTGGGGTCATCCAGGAGGTGCACTAACCGGATTGGCTTGCCAACCCGATGGTCGTCCAGAAGAAGTGTGGAAAGGAGCGTATGTGCGCCGACTTCACGGGCCTCAGCAAAGCATGCCCCCAAGACCCATTCCTGCTGTCGCGCATCGACCAGGTCATGGACTCTACCGTGGAGTGCGACCTCCTATGCTTCCTAGATGCGTTCTTGGGCTACCATCAGATCAAAATGGTAGTGGAATACGTCAAGAAAACAACCTTCCTCACCTCATGCGGGGTGTATTGCTACATGTGCATCCACTTCGGGCTGCGAAACACCGGTGCAACCTTCCAGAGGCTGATGCACATTGCCCTGGGGCTGCAGCTCGGGAGGAATACAGAAGATTACGTCGACAACATCATGGACAAGTCTAGAGTGGCCAAGACCCTGATCTAGGAATTGGAGGAGACATTCTCCATCCTGAGAGAAGTAAACCTGAAGCTCAACCCCAAGAAGTGGGTCTTGAGGGTCCCCTCGGGCAAGCTGCTCGGCTTCTTGGTGTTGCACAGTTGAATCGAGGTGAACCCAGAAAAGGTCAAGGACATAAGCAAGATGAGCCCGCCCCAAACCCTCAAGGAAATGCAGAAGTTGGCGGGTTGCGTGAGCTCCTTGGGGCGCTTCATCTCCAAACTTGGTGAACGGGCTCTGCCGTTCTTCAAGATCATGAAAAGAAAGGGCCCCTTCGAATGGACTCCATAGGTGGACGCAGCTTTCGAGGAGCTCAAGCAGTACCTCACGAGCCCGCTGGTGATGGTGGCGCCTCGTCCCCGGGAGCCACTGATACTATACCTGGCTGCCACCCCCACTCCGCCAGCGCTGCCCTGGTGGTGGTCAGGGAGGAGCAAGCTTACACTCGTGCCACATCGCCAGGTGTAGGATGGCCCCCAAGCATGGAACAAGGGGACTCGTAGGATCCCAAGAAACCTGTTTCTCCCCAAGTCGGAGATACTGAGGCCACAGCCGTACTGATGGCCCCTGAAGCACTCAACCCTCATGAGGTCCTGACCGCTCCAACGGCTCCCGAGGCGCCCAAGCCTCTTGAGCCTGCCACGGGAGAAGACACCATGGGAGGCCTCACCATCGTTGAACACCCGGCCTACTACGTCAGTACGGTGCTACGGGACGCACGCTCACTCTACCCCATGCAACAAAAGCTCCTCCTAGCGCTTCTTGTAGCTTCGAGGAAACTACGCCACTACTTCTACGGGCATCCCATCAAGGTCGTCTCCGTATACCTCCTCGAGAAGGTCCTACGCAACCCCAATGTAGCAGGGAGAGTCGCCGAATGGAACATCGAGCTACAAGCCTTCAATATAGAGTTTAGCATGACCAAGGTCATCAAAGGGGCAGCCCTGGCAGAATTTGTGGCGGAATGGACGGACGCCCCTGACTGGTGGCTGGACAGAAGCCAGTCCCTCACCCCCGGCGATGAGACACCCAAGGGTTGGATCATGCATTTCGATAGAGCCTTCACGTGTATGGGATCATGGGCTGGGGTCGTGCTCACTTCCCCGGCGGGAGACAAACTCCGGTACGCTATGCAGCTCTGTTTCCAGCATGGAGAGAAGGTCTCCAACAACATCGCAGAGTACGAGAGACTCATCGCAGGCCTCAAGGGAGTGGCGGCCTTGGGGGTTCGGTGCCTCACCGCTATGGGCGACTCCTAGCTCCTCATCAACTTCTCCACCAAAGAGTATACACGCAAGGACGAGCATATGGAGGCATACTTGGAAGAGGTACGTAAGATTGAAAATATTTTCAGGGCTTGGAATTGCAGCACATCCCACATAGCGTGAACAAGGAGGCCGATGATATCGCCAAAAAGGCATCACAGCATGAGCCCCAGGAGCCTAGCATCTTCGAGGAGCGGCTCTTCAATCCCTCCGCGGCACCGCCCACTTAGGACCCGGTGACGCGAAGGGAGGATCTCCCCCTAGCGCCGACCTCGGGGGCTCTGAACTGTGGTCAGGCCACAGGAGCTTGACTACTCCTGGCGTTGGAGCCTCAGACCAACGACTGGATGCAGGAGTTCAAGGCATACCTGCTTCACGACACACTACCGGAAAAGGAGGAAGACCCAGAGCACGTAGCACAGTAGGCCACAACCTACTGCTTATGAGACGGCGACTTGTACCACAGGCGCCCGAACGACATCGTGCTGCCGTGCATCTCCAAGGAGCAGGGGTGCAAGCTGCTAGACGACATCCACGGAGGGGACTACAGGCACCACTCCTCGTCGCAGACCCTTATAGGGAAGGCATTCCAATCAGGCCTCTACTGGCCCTCGGCGCTTAACGACGCCATCGAGTTGGTCCGGTCTAGTGAGGCCTGCCAGTTCCACGGCAAGCAAATTCAACAACCCTCCCAAGGCCTCCATACCATCCCGCTCTCCTAGCCCTTTATGGTCTAGGGGTTGGACATACTGGGTCCCTTCCCACGGGCAGCAGGCGGGTACCGCTACCACTATGTCGCCATCGACAAGTTCACCAAGTGGGTGGAGGTGGAGCCAGTCCGCACCGACAACAGTTCGCAGTTCACAAGTAACCTCTTCAAGACTTATTGCGCTAACCTTGGAACGTAGATTTGCTATGCCTTAGTTATCACACCCTGTGTTTTGCCTCATGACTCAGTTATCATTACTCAAAGTCAGGGTCAACTAAAACTTGTTTTGTGCTTGTGATGCTTGACTTGATTCTTGATTTCTTGTTTGCTTTCATGTGATCTATATTCATAAAATCCCTCCTACTTTCAAAACTCTTTAACTTGATCATGCCATGTGAATAGGACTTAATTATATTTTTACAAAATTTTATTTTGGCCAAAAAGGTTTTATTCAAATCAGGTTTTTCAAAACCCCCTGATTTGAGATTTGCACTGCAAGTCCCCAAATTGGGTGGTTCCTTTTTCCCGAAATACTTTATTTTGAACCTAATATATATATAACTTCCCAAAACCACAAAATATTATTTTAAAATACTATTTTCATATTTTATTTAAAGGCTTTTTCTTAAGGCCAAAAATGGTCTTTTATAGGGAAAAATTATTTAAATGCTTTAAAAATATTTGGAAAAAATTAGGAAAGCTGAGTGGACATATATAGTCCATATATAAGAGTTTAAAGGCATGGTCATGTTCAAAGTATTAGACAAAACCCTTCAAAACCATTTCTGCCTATTCCAAGCATTTCAAATATTTCTATAAGAAATATTCTCAAATAAATCCAGGAAAATTCTAGCATGTCACATATGATATATGTGATCATCTTGACAAGTTTCATCTCAATCCCAATTATTTTGATTCACCAAGATATCCTAAAGCCATTCCTGTCCAGAGCCAAGTTTGATAAACTTTGCATTGTGAAGTATATCCTTTTGATCCCAAATATGTGGACATTCTCTATTACCCAAATGATGATGCTACATCAAGTGGTGCATCAAGGGGAATAGAATTGCATGATCAGATCTATAGAAATCTATTTCTGTCCATTTCTAGGGTTTACCAAGTTTACATTATCAACTTTCTTCAATTGAGCTGAAAACTTGTGATCAGGACAAGATGGACTTACCATTTACCCTTGGTAAATTTCAAGGTCATAGGATTCCCCTTCCTAGCCCAATCACATCACAAACACCTTCTTCCATAAACTAGTGGACAAGCAAAGTTGACCCAAAAAGATTCCCCTTGCTCCCAACTTTTACCTCAGCATATTATAACCCTCTCCTACCTCCAGTAACTTTGCCATGGCCTCTGGTTAATTATTTATGGGGTAACTCCCTCATTCTCCCTCTCTTTTATCATGGAAAGACCTCTTGTTCCCCTCTCCCATTATTCTGTTCCTAAAAAACTGCCCCCAAACATTTCCAAGGCATCATTTGCATCTATCCAAACTATAATGTGTTATGCTCATATGGAAAATATGAGCAGTTCATCTACACCTTCATTATGGCAGTAAAAGTAGCTTTGTACTACAAGTACCTTTCCCTCTCATCTCCAAGATCTGAAAATTGGTGGGAGTATAGTCCTCCCATACGTAGGGCTACTAGAAATAATTTTAACAATAGTGCCCTAGAGTGAAGACCCACTAGATCAGGCCCAAGTTTGTTGCTTCAAACATACCCCTTGTAGAAAACCTATCTAACCAGCTCCATTTACGATGAGATTCTTACCACTACTCTACTGCATGCATGCCTCACAACCCAGACAACTTTTGCCGACCAAAAAGATGCCATGGACAAGGGTTGGCATGGTGACCAAGTATCCAGCATGCAAAACCGACGCTCTACCGCTTGTCCTCGTCCTGTAGCTCGCAACAAGCTTCAGCAGGGCATCTTCTCTCAACAATAGCCTCCCCTCAGCATCCCATGCCCCTCCCCGACGCTCACAAGGCTCCAAGGAGGCTCTGGCTCACGTGCTCTCCGCGCCTGAGGCCCTCCGATGGCCACCCAAACTCCCTCTCGGTCGCCTCCCTTTTTCTACCCACTCCCGAGCCCCCTCTCGCCCCTCTTGGCTCTCCCTCGCCCCATTGGACCTCCCCAGTCCGAGAACCCCATGCTCCCATGGCCTTTTCCTCCTACCATGGCCGCCATGCCTGCCACGGCCGCAACTTGGATTCGGGCTCCCCCGTGCCTCTCCTCCCCCTTGAACCTCTCTAGGCCACCTATAACGCCACCACCACCTTCACTCGCTCGTCACTTAGTCCTCCGGTGGCCGGAGCATTGAGCCCCGTGGTTATCGTTGTCGGGATCTGCCGTGGGAGAGGTCGCGCGCGTTTGGCACTCCCCGATGGAGGGAAGGACCCCGGGTGTGGTGCGGCTCCCCATAGGCGGCCTGAGCCACTGGGGGTATCGCCAGCGCCCCTCGTCCGTGCCTCCCCTGTTTTCCCCTACCTAGGCGGGAGGAGTGGGAAGAACCCGACAGGCGGGGCCCTCCCGTTAGCAAGCCAACCGCCAGGCCCATGGCTTAAGTGTAGGCGGGGATGCCTGGGGACGCCTTTGCCAGGGAGAGCGTATTCCCCTGGCTGCGCCTTCGACGTGGCCCTCCCTCCAGCCCAGCTAAGCCACTAGGCCGGCCCAGTTGGCTATCCAGCGCCCTATGTGCACTTTAGCCCAAGCTGGTAAATAGCTTTTCTTTTTTCCTTGTCTTTTTCCAGAGAGACTATTAAATGCTTAATAAAATCATTATAGCTCCAAATTCAGTGATTCAAAATCCTAGATATTACTAAAATAATTTCCTATCCGAATATGTGCAATGCATAATTTTCCATAAATCTTTTCTGATAGTTCAAATTCAAATTTGAATTTGAACCCAATGGAACCCCACTTTGTCAATTCCTAGAGAATTATTAGTAACTCCAAATGGGGTGATTCAAGTCCGTATCTATGTCTAAATTCATGCCCTAATTAGGGAACATTTTCCCGGTGCCTCTCTACCATCCAAATTATTGAGCTATTTATTCATGTATAACCCACTTTGAAAATACCTAGGATATTCTTACCAACTCCAAAACTAGTAAAACCACTTCCCACATGTTTCTAAAATCATGCCCTAATTTATGAGTACCTCTACTCATTATTATGATAATATTTTCTGTTGAAATATTAAAGAATCATCATTTCCATCATTCCCACCATTCAAAACTCCCCCTTTACCCACATCCACCAAAACCTACTTGGTTATTATTCTTGTGACCAGAGGTGTCCAAGAAAAAATAGAACTCCTATTTATAGAGCACTTTTATTTCTCTGCTTGTTGTGTTGCAAATTGTGGTTGTTTACCGACGGTAGTTGACGAGATAAACGAAATGCTTGGAGTAGACAAGAAGCGGGTGAAGACCTCGAAGACATTGCTAAGCTAGGCAGGCAGCCCTTTGACCATGTTAAGAAACCATTTTCATTGCATAACATATAGCACCTTACTTTTGTCATATTTGTTCATGTGGAGTAATGACCCCTCTGGTGGGTTGCTTCCGATACTTTTGCCGTTGACACTTGCATCGTGCATGACCCTACCAACTTATGAGGGTTATGCGGGTGGGTGTAGATAGGATGCTAGTAGATGCTACGCAAGTGGGCTCTGGATTATGCATGGTGATGGGAACACAAATGATTTCAAAGACTTTCTGAAAACCCTGTCGGGTGCCACTAATGCCCGAGGGAGATGATGATGAATTGGGTGACCACTTGAGAAAGAAGTGGTGTACCGGAGCAAGTGAGTATGTGTTTTTTTGAAAACGGATTATATTTAAGGTCTGCTAACCGTCCCAACCTTACATGCGCAACCACTCTACCCCTATATGGGAAGGGGCTTTGTTGATTACCTTGGTCGGTATTGGCAAGGAGCCCGCATTACTAGTGGCGGGAGTGGCGTGGTCACTCTTGATACGAGGCCGTACCGGAATGGAGGATCATGCGATGTCTTTACAGGCACCGGGCACACCGTTGGTCCCCTCATTGATGGTACGATCTAGAGCGAGGCTCGTATGATGTACATCGTGAGGGATGGGTACCAATTGAGTGGACTCTTTGTTTAGTATTGCCACGGGAAAGGCATTGTTCGGGTGCTTACCTCGGGTATGTAATATATCGCGAGTCGTGGATGACACGGAAGTTCCCCAAATCTTGTGGGTAAAGTGTGCAACCTCTGTAGAGTGTAAAACTATTCAAATAGCCGTGTCCGCTGCCATGGACAGTTGGAGGTCCTTCTTGAACTACGTCCAAATCTTTTCGCAAACTTGGTGTGTGTGTGTGTGGTGACAAGGATGATACTTGAGTCGAGTCGTATGACATGGCATGATGACTAAACATGAGATGTTCAGACGGTACATGAGACAAGTCTGAGGACTTGGTGTGATGGTTGAACATGAGACGTCCAACCCCCTGCTTACGATGATGACTATGATGTGTTCTTATGAACACCTGTTCAGGGTTGATGCATGCTTACTTAAGTTACTTGATCATATCATTGCACTCAAAATTAGCTTTCTGCAAAACTTACCTATTAGTGCTATATCATGCATTGTTATTGCCTTATTCCAAACATGGTTTTCTTGTGAGTACATTCAAAGTACCCATTGGCTTGACACTAGTTATTTTATTGGCCAGGCATGAAAGATCAGGTTATGATGAAGATTACTTGGTGACGGACATGCAAACTAGGACGCTTCCCAGTCAGAATGCTTGTAGGGTTAAGGCAGATGGCATGGCCTCACACTATGGTTGAAGATTTGTGTTGCAATCATGTGAAGACTAAGCCTTAAGGGCCTTATTCAAGTAAAACGATATGTAATGGATGCAAGACTCTTGTTATTCAGTTTTTGTCTGTTTAATGAGCATTGATCTCTGGGATCACTGTGCATGTACATTCGATGATCACGACCTATGAGTCGGGGTTCCCATAGAGCTGGTATCAGAGCCATCCTGACTATAGGAAGCCCTTAGTTAGCATGGATGTTGGTTAGGTCAAAACTGTTTTATTAGACCCTTTAAAATAACCTATAAAGCATCTATATTTCTTGCCTCTCCTAAAATTCCAAGGGAAGCAAAGGTTTTTGCCTTAGCACTTCCACCTTTTTTCTCTTAGCTCTCCTCGTCTGCTTTTCCAAAACTTTGCAAACGGTCGCTACTACCCTTGTGCCCCTGACCACGGGATTCCTTGAAATCCTCATGGGTAACCCGGAAGGAAGCCACCTTGCCAGACGATTGCTAACATATCTTGGACCCAAGTTGGCGACACTAGACAAGGAGCTACCAATAGAAGACACCTTCTCGAAGGATGATGACGTCAAGACTTAGATGATGATGCCACCCTAGCCTTCGATGACTAGGGCACAAGACATGCAATGTCTTGATAATGCATCGCTAATAGAGCAACCCTGTCCTTTTCGTTGTTATATCGGTAACCACCGGTGTATGAGAACCTTGCCATTTGGTCTGCCTAACTCTAGTGAGCAGGAAAACGGTTCTCATCATTCCCCGCTCTTGGTGCCGATGATATCATCAACAAGACTGACAGGATACAACTCTACCAGGCCTTGTTAGTGTCATTGCATAAAAGGTTTCCTACCTGGAATGCTCGATGCCTCAGAAGACAAGAAGACATTGTCACAAACACAAGGACACCAGAAGACCATGTCAACATCAGTTGTGAAGAATCACCTTTGCTGTCTACTCACCAGACCCGAAGTCGTCTAGGACCCTTCAGGTGCAACCAGTATCGTTTTGATGAACAACAACCAAAGACATAGCGACACGCAAGGAAGACCCAGAAGGCTAAGCGGACTCCTCTCCAAGACATGAAGCAAGCACGACCACTAAGTCCGAGAACCCCTAGGGTAGGATAGGTCGCGTGTCCCCTATGCGAAGTCGAGTCCGTATGATGGTTCGAATGGAACCATGATGTGTGTTGCTTGTTTTTCCTGTTTGTGCTTTGGTGTAAGTCACACTTTTTCCCTAGGCAATAAGTGCATGGATTTATCCCCTACCTTACCATGGTGTTTGTTTTTGGCCTTTTCGGCACTTGCGTGATCGCACTTGCACTATACCACCCCCTTAGGCATTCTCCTCGATGCTACTTTCCCTCTGCCCCATCTCGTCAACTGGAGACGAGCAAGACAAGACGCACCAAGGACCCACCTCGACAAACATCTGACACCGAAGACCTCGACTGCAACCTACTCAACCAGACGCAACCCCGTAGAGTTATGCTCTTCCCTCAGGATTGGGAGCCCCTCCCTTGCCCAACCTAGACCTCACAAGCTCCCACAGCTCAAACCTTGGATCACGTGTTTGGCGCACAGACTTGTCAGGGAATCTGTTGAGCTTCAGTAATCCCAGCTTTGCACTGGGTTCATTATGGAGCTAGTGATCACAATGGACAAACATCCTTCATTCCTACTCTAGCACAAGAACCTTGATGCCATCGGGGGGACATTTTAAGGGTACATGAATTGTGGACAATGATTTAATTTAGGCATAATGAATGTCTTGAGGAAATAGTTGAGACCCTTTTTTACATTACAAGGCTTAATGTTGGTAGGTGAGCTTGGTGGATCAAGACTGATAGAGTAGCATAACTTAGTTGTCCCTTGAGCAAATTGGATTAGTAGGGAGAATATGGCCACACGATGAAATTCTTGGTGGAATAATGACTTGACTTTGGCAAGAAATGTTGATATTGGATTGTTGGTGATATGATAGTGACTGGAGTAACTAGTAGGAAATTCTTACTAGATGTAAGTGTTGGATTTAAATAGGTGATTATAATAGGTGCTCGAGATGAATTAAACCAGATGGTTCAGAGTAACTTGGATTTAGTCCAATGATCTTGGTCATGATACCATGTTTCTCGATGGATGACAGTAGAAGCAATTGGATGATGTTAGGGATGAATTAGGGATCTATATAAGCTAGACCTTGGAGTTTAGTTGGCCATGAGATTGGAAGTTCATGAATATATTGTGATGATAGTCCTTGCAATGATATGTGGATTATATGAACTCGAGGAGATTATGTTGGACACCGTCGATGCTGGATTTGTAGCAGTAATGGATCAAGTAATAGTAGGATGATATTCGTAGGTCGTTTAACTGGATTTGTAGGAAGGAAACGATATCTCGGATTGGTGTACTACCTCTTTCCTTAGCATAGAGATGCAACCTCTCACACCTTGTGTATATTAACTGAGCACTTGGGTTTGTAATGTCATGATTAAGCTTAGCGGCTTGTAAATTATCTCGAGGATTTTCATATAGGGATATAGGTGAGTTAGCTATAGCTTACATATGAGATTTTTCAGCATAGCCCTTCTCTCAAAACCTTGGAGATATGAGTAGCATATGAAATATTGGATCTAACTTATACCAGATGATACCTTCGATGATATAGGGTGATTTTGTTTGGAGTATTAGGCAGTACTATTGGCATCTAATAGTTGTGCTCAGGATAAGATGTTAGACGTTCACTCACATCCTAAGGTCCTTGAAAATCCCTAAGCTTTACTAAGCCGTATCACTGTTGGGTCATGACCATAGGCCTTGGACTATAAGTCCTTAGACCATGGTCGAAACTCCACCGTGACCACCACCCACCCTTTCCATAAGGAAGGTTGCCACGAAGACCTCTATTGGGATGGACCACAAACCCTTGATACTAGTGACCGTCCGGGACGAATGACTGCTCCTCTCACATATACCATGAGCAATGTGTTTATGTGATACTTCGGGAAATAGGTTGTTGTCCTCTGGGATAACATACTTATTTACCCAATGAGAGGAGGAACACCTTAATCGTATTTGGACCAGCCCCAGGAACACCCATTACCATGCCTCTCGAGTATAAGGTCTCACCTTGAAGAAGTTGGACTCCGCAAAGCACCCACCCTACAGAAGAAGACTTTATTGCCCAGGAAAGATGAAGGACCACTGCGATTGTGAATACATGACAACAGCGAAGAAGAAACAAAAAGGAGTCAACCACCACTCCTCTGCTGGCTACATCAACTAGACTACATCTCGAAGGACCAACGTTCATGTCCGATAAAGCACTTGACATCAAGAGGATTGAGGAACCCCCCCTTATTATGACTGGTCATCCATCAGCTCCTGTCTAGGGAGGAATCAAGAGAGGGTAACACCCCTTACTTCACCACCTTGGTGGTGTACGTTGAGCATGACGTCCCTGCTCCCTTTAGAAGCCCGGAATGGAGTGGAACAGCTCTTATGACCTCAGTGCTAGCCCCCTTTTTGGTCCAATCAGGGACATGAACCTGACTCGATCATTTTATACCCCTGTCAAAGATAGTTCACTCCTCTTGCCAAGCCTCGGACCCTGGGGATTGTATGGATGGTCTATACTTTTGGGTAGCCAGCTCATCTAGGACCCCCCTCAGAATCTTCCCATATAGTAGAACCCGTTTTGGCACCAAGTCTCTAAGCTCAGTCTTAGGGGCGAGACCTAGCACAGATCTTGCCATGGAGTGATGAATAGACCAAACACTCGAAGAATCTCCAGAAACGTGTGACCATGACGATGAAGGCAAACGACCAAGAAGAATGAACAATCTACCTGGGCACCTTACTCAAGCCGAAGATCTCGACGAGAAGCCCACGTTGACGCACCTCAGCAATCTCAAGGATGGAGACCACCCACGACTGAAGACCTCCTTCTTTAAGGGAGCTAAGGACTTCCCCACCAACGAGGAGCTATACCAAGACTCGACCCTTCTATTCTAACATGAGACATCTAGATGTCACTAACCCACATGAGCAGTCCCAGGACCAGCACACAGACACACTACTTGGCCACGTATTCCAGCCTTGGAATACACACGCAAGCCAGGCCCTTGCCAAAACCCTGTTCACCCTTAGACAAAGTCAACAGTGCACTCGGAGGCATATCATCAAGCACTTCAAGACCCAGGAGGACAACCATGCCGGAGCAGAAGCAACATGGAACGAGAAGACTACCTCACCTCTGAATTTCTGCATCCTTCTTACGCCTAGCCTAGGAATCTCGGGGTCAAGATTCTTGTAAGGGGGGTAGGTCTGTCACACCCTGTGTTTTGCCTCATGACTAAGTTATCATGACTCAAAAATCAGGGCCAACTAAAACTTTTTCTGTGCTTGTGATGCTTGACTTGATTGTTGATTTCTTGTTTGCTTCCATGTGCTCTATATTCATAAAATCCCTCCTACTTACAAAACTCTTTTCCTTGACCACCACTCTTGTCCAATTATCATGCCATGTGAATAGGACTTGATTATATTTTTACAAAATTTTATTTTGGCCAAAAAGGTTTTATTCAAATCAGGTTTTTCAAAACCCCCTGATTTGAGATTTGCACTGCAAGTCCCCAAATTGGGTGGTTCCTTTTCCCCAAATGCTTTATTTTGAACCTAATATATATATATATAAAACTTCCAAAAACCACAAAATATTATTTTAAAAGACTATTTTCATATTTTATTTAAAGGCTTTTTCTTAAGGCCAGAAATGATCTTTTATAGGGAAAAATTATTTAAATGCTTTAAAAATATTTGGGAAAATTAGGAAATCTCAGTGGACATATATTTTCCATATATAAGAGTTTAAAGGCATGGTCATGTTCAAAGTATTGGACAAAACCTTTCAAAACCATTTCTAACTATTCCAAGCATTTGAAATATTTCTATAAGAAATATTCTCAAATAAATCCTAGAAAATTCTAGCATGTCACATATGATATATGTGATCATCTTGCCAAGTTTCATCTCAATCGCAATTGTTTTGATTCACCAAGATATCATAAAGCCATTCCTGTCCAGAGCCAAGCTTGATCAACTTTGCATTGTGAAGTATCTCCTTTTGATCCCAAACTTTGTGGGCATTCTCTATTACCCAAATGATGATGCTACATCAAGTGGTGCATAAAGGGGAATAGAATTGCATGATAAGATCTATAGAAATCAATTTCTGTCCATTTCTTGGGTTTACCAAGTTTACATTATCAACTTTCTTCAATTGAGCTGAAAACTTGTGATCAGGACCAGATGGACTTACCATTTACCCCTGGTAAATCTCAAGGTCATAGGATTCCCCTACCTAGTTCAATCACAGCACAAACACATTCTTCCATAAACTAGTGGACAAACAAAGTTGACCCAAAAAGATTCCCCTTGCCCCCAATTTTTTACCACGACATATTATAACCCTCTCCTACCTCCAATAACTTTGCCCTGGCCTCTGGTCAATTATTTTTGGGGTAACTCCCTCATTCTCCCACTCTTTTACCATGGAAACACCTCTTCTTTCCCCTCTCCCATTATTCTGTTCCTAAAAAATGCCCCCAAACATTTCCAAGGCATCATTTGCATCTACCCAAACCATAAGGTGGCATGCTCATATGGAAAATATGAGAAGTTCATCTAGACCTTCATTATGGCAGTAAAAGTAGCTTTGTACTACAAGTACCTTTCCCTCTCATCTCCAAGATCTGAAAATTGGAGGGAGTATAGTCCTCCCATGCCTAGGATACTAGACATAATTTTATCAATAGTACCCTAGAGTGAAGACCCACTAGATCAGGCCCAAGTTTGTTGCTTCAAACTTAACCCTTGTAGAAAACCTATCTAACCAGCTCCATTTACCATGAGATTCTTACCACTACTCTATTACATGCATGCCTCACAACCCAGATAACTTTGGCCGACCAAAAAGATGCCATGGACAAGGGTTGGCGTGGTGACCACGTATCCACTATTCAAAACCGGCGCTCTGCCGCTTGTCCTCATCCTATGGCTCGTAGCAAGCTTCGGCGGGGCATCTTCTCTCGCCAATAGCCTCCCCACGGCATCCCACGCCCTTTCCTGATGCTTACAAGGCTCCAAGGAGGTTCTGGCTCGCGTGCTCTCCACGCCCGAGGCCCTACGGCGGCTACTCGAACTCCCTCTCGGTCGCCTCCCTTTTTATACCCGCTCCCGAGCCCCCCCTTGCCCCTCTTGGCTCTCCCTCACCCCATTGGACCTCCCTAGTCCGAGCCCCCTTGCTCCCGTGGCCTTTTCCTCCTTGCATGGCCACCATGCCCGCCATGGCCGCCGCTTGGATTCGAGCTCCCCCATGCCTCTCCTCCCCCTTGAACCTCTCCAGGTCACCACTAGCACCACCACCACCTTCACTCGCTCGTCGCCTAGTCCTCCGGTGTCCGGAGCACCGAGCCCCGTGGCCGTCGTCACCAGGATCCACCGTGGGAGAGGCCATGCGTGTTTGGCACTCCCGACGGAGGGAAGGACCCCGGGTGTGGGGCGGCTCCTTCTCCGGAGCGCGTCGATGGCCAGAGCCTTGGAGGAGGCGGCCTGAGCCGCCGAGGGCATCGCCAGCGCCCCTCGGGCGTGCCTCCCTTGTTTTCCCATACCTAGGCGGGAGGACGGGGAAGAACCCGACATGCGGGGCCCTCCCATCAGCGAGCCAACCACCGGGACCGTGGCTTAAGCGGAGGCGGGGAGGCCTGGGGACGCCTTCACCAGGGGAAAGCGTATTCCCCAGGCTGCGCCTTCGGCGTGGCCCTCCCTATAGCCCGGCTAAGCCACTAGGCCGACCCAGTTGGCTATCCGGCGCCCTATGCGAACTTTAGCCCAAGCTGGTAAATAGCTTTTCTTTTTTCCTTTTCTTTTTCTAGAGAGACTAGTAAATGCTTAATAAAACCATTATAGCTCCAAATTCAGTGATTCAAAATCCTATATATTACTAAAATCATTTGATATACAAATATGTGCATTGCACAATTTTCCATAAATCTTTTCTGATAGTTCAAATTAAAATTTGAATTTGAACCATATGGAACCCCACTTTGTAAATTCCTATGGAATTATTAGTAACTCCAAATGGGGTGATTCAAGTCCCTATCTATGTCTAAATTCATGCCCTAATTAGGGAAAAAAATTCTTGGTGCCTCTCTACCATACAAAATATTGAGCTATTTATTCAGGTATAACCCACTTTGAAAATCCCTAGGATATTCTTACCAACTCCAAAACTAGTAAAACCACTTCCCATATCTTTCTAAAATCATGCCCTATTTTATGAGTACCTCTACCCATTTTTATGATAATATTTTCTGTTGACATCTTAAAGAATCATCATTTCCATCATTCCCACCATTCAAAACTCCCCCTTTACCCACGTCCACCAAAACCTACTTGGTTATTATTCTTGTTACCAGAGGTGTCCAAGAAAAATAAAACTCCTATTTATAGAGCACTTTTATTTCTCTCCTTGTTGTGCTGCTTATTGTGATTGTTTACTGACGGTAGTTGACGAGATAAACGGAATGCTCGGAGTGGAAAAGAAGCGGGTGAAGACCTTGAAGACATTGCTAAGCTAGGCAAGCAACCCTTTGACCATGTTAAGAAACCATTTTCATTGCATGACATATAACACCTTACTTTTGTCATATTTGATCATGTGTAGTAGTGACCCCTCTGGTGGGTTGCTTCTGATCCTTTTGCCGTTGACACTTGCATCATGCATGACCCTACCATCTTATGAGGGTTATGCGGGTGGGTGTAGATAGGATGCTAGTAGGTGCTATGCAAGTGGGCTCGGGATTATGCATGGTGATGGGAACACAAATGATTTCAAATACTTTTTGAAAACCCTGTCAGGTGCCCCTAGTGCCCGAGGGAGATGATGATGAATAGGGTGACCACTTGAGAAAGAAGTGGTGTACCGCAGCAAGTGAGTATGTGTGTTTTCGTAAACGGATTAGATTTAAGGTCTGTTGACCGTCCCAACCTTACATGCGCAACCACTCTACCCCTATATGGGAAGGGGCTTTGTTGATTACCTTGGTGAGTACTGGCAAGGAGCTCGCATTACTAGTGGCGGGAGTGGCGTGGTCACTCTTGATATGGGGTCATATCGAAATGGACGATCATGTGTTGTCTTTACACGCATTGGGCACACCGTTGGTCCCCTCATGGATGGTACGATATAGAGCGAGGCTCATATGATGTACATCGTGAGGGCTGGGTACCAATTGAGTGGACTCTTTGTTTAGTATCGCCAGGGGAAAGGCATTGTTCAGGTGCTTACCTAGGGTATGTAATATACCGCGAGTCATGGATGACACGGAAGTTCCCCGAATCTTGTGGGTAAAGTTTGCAACCTCTGCAGAGTGTATAACTATTCGAATAGCCACATCCACGACCATGGGCAGTTGGAGGTCCTTCTTAAACTACGTCCAGATGTTTTCGCAAACTTGTTGTGTGTGTGTGTGTGTGTGTGTGTGGTGACAAGGATGATACTTGAGTCGAGTCGGATGACTTGGCGTGATGACTAAACATGAGATGTTCAGACGGTACATGAGAAAAGTCTGAGGACTTGGTGTGATGGTTGAACATGAGACATCCAACCCCCTACTTATGATGATGACTATGACATGTTCTTATGAACACCTGTTCAGGGTTGATGCATGCTTACTTAAGTTACTTGATCATGTCATTGCACTCAAAATTAGCTTTCTACGAAACTTACCTATTAGTGCTATTTCATTAATTGTTATTGCCTTGTTCCAAACATGGGTTGCTTGCGAGTACATTCAAAGTACTCATTGGATTGCCACTGGTTATTTTATTGGCCAGGCATGAAAGATCAGGTTATGATGAAGATTACTTGGTGACGGACATGCGAACTAGGACGCTTCCCAGTCAGATTGCCTGTAGGGTTAAGGCAGATGGCATGGGGTCACGCTAACGTTGAAGATTTCTGCTGCAATCATGTGAAGACTAAGCCTTAAGGGCCTTATTCGAGTAAAATGGTATGTAATGGATGTAAGACTCTTGTTATTTAGTTTCTGTGTGTTCAGTGAGCATTGATCTCTGGGATCACTGTGCACCTACATTCGGTGATCACGACCTATGAGTCGGGGCCCCACATCAGTAGCCCACCCAAGGAGCAATGGCCAGGCGGAGCGCGCCAACGTGAAGTCTTGCGAGGCCTCAAGACAAGGAACTTCAAGAAGAAACTAGAGGCTTGCGACAGGGGTTGGGTCGATGAACTCCAGTCCGTGCTGTGGTCCATCCGCACCACCATGAATAAGCCCACCGGTGAGACCCTATTCTTCCTCCACTGAAGCCGTCCTCCCCCACGAGGTCAAGCACCACTCCACGCGGGTCTTGGCATTCGATGAGGAGCGTCAGGATGCTGCACGAGGAACGGACCTCGTGCTTGGGGAGGAGGCGTGTCGCCAAGCCTTGCTCCGAGCTGCGAGGTATCAGCAAGCGCTGCGGCGCTACCACTGCCGTAATATCTGCTCCAGGACCATTGAAGTTAGAGACCTCGTCCTGAGGCGGGTTCTCTCCAGGGAGGGCTTGCACAAGCTCTCGCTCATGTGGGAGGGCCCATTCAAGGTCCCTCATGTCTCTAGGCCTGGTGCCGTGCGCCTGGAGACTCAGGATGGGGTCCCCATCTGTAACGCCTGGAACATCCAGCACCTCCGGAAGTTCTACCTGTGACACTCTCACATAATAATGAGTGGGCTGTATACGCCCGGAGCCCCTCGAGGACGTGGAGGGGTTCCTCCCATGCAATGTGGAAGCCACAGCTCCGCGCTGGCGGAGATGTCAACACTGCCCATCAATGGCGATGACCATTCAACGTGGATGCCCTACACCCAGCGCTGGGGGAAGACGAAGACTAGTATTGGTGCCGGATGCGACTGTTATTTGCTTTTCTCGCATTGAATTTGCCAACTTTCCTGGAACAAAACTCGGGGCTTTTTAAAAATCATGTTTTAAAGAAACGGGCCAGGGATTTGTTTTCATCGCCATTTCTGGTTTCTCTCTTCGGGTCGAGCATTCCCCTACTCCCCTCCTCCTCGCACCGCGCCAAGGCCTTGTCGCCCGGATCCTCGCGTGATACTCCCGGATGAGTTAGTAGGCGTGTTGCGCTTATACTCGCTCAGTTGTTCCATTCACGACCTGATGCGCCATCTCGGAGCGTCGGGAGGCCCACCCCTCTGAAGGGACGAAATAATTTTTTTTTCTTTGGGGAGCCGCTTCAGCGACAAAGGGGGCTCCTGAGCAGCACGCCTCAGGAGCCTTACCGGTCATATAGCCACTCGCCTCTTGATGTCGTCCTTGGTGATACGGTTGGCATCGAGGGTGTCGAGGACTCACCCCGTAGTTGCGTCCTTGGTGATCCGGTCATACACTATGGTGGTAGAGAAATGTGCGGGGCTGGGACTGGTCAACGTAAAGCTGCTTGAGTGTCAAAGGGGGCTCCTGAGCAGGACGCCTCAGGAGCTTTACTGGTCATATACCCACTCACCTCTCGATGTCGTCCTCGGTGATCCAGTCGACATCGAGGGCGTCGAGGCCTCACCCCCGTAGTTGCATCATTGGTGATCCGGTCGTATGCTACGATGGCAGAGAAATGCGAAGGACTGGGGCCTGCAGACATAGAGTGTCGAAAGGGCTCCCAACATGTCTCACCCATGAGGAGAAGAGGTCCACAGGACGTCCGGACTCCCCAAGCACCATAGCCGTGCCTCACCTGGAGCCTACCACGAGCACGCCAAGCTAAGTACTCTATTCACAACTGGAAGGTCGCCTCAATTAACGAAAACACAAAGGCCAGGACACATAGCAGAAGCACAAATAAAAAGAGTCAAGTGCCTAAATTCATTACATGCCCGCAAGGCCTCCCTTGGTTCTTTGATTGCAGGAGCAGCAAAACAAGGAAAAGAAGAAAGCCCCTCATGGGGGCTGCCGCTTTGGGAGCCCCGGGGTCCGCGCATCAGCGCTCAGTTGCTGTCTTCCTCCTTCTTCATGGGCCCGTAAGGGCATGCCAGCATGGACGCCTCAGGAGCGGGGAGCGATGCCGTGGCGGCTGGCTACCCCCCGAGACCCGGGCAAGCCGGTGCGGTGGCTCATCATAGCTGATATCACTACCGTCACTTAGTCTCTCCTTGGAGAGGGTGTCGCTGCTGCTGGAGGCGTGGGGCCTGTCACGAAGGACAAGCTCATCTCCAAGATCGCCGCGGCAGACATACTCCGGACAGCACCCCAGGCGCTCCCCCTCTACCCCGAAGAGCTTGACGAAGAGCGTCGCCACCCCATCATACTTCAAGTGAACGGTGCACCTCCCCACCAGGTTGTGGGCGCGGACAAACGTCTGCTGAAACGTCTCCAATGTATCCATAATTTTTGATGATGGCATGATATTACATTATCTGTTTTGGATGTTTTATATTCATTATTATGCTATTTTATATTATTTTCGGGACTAACCAATTAATCTAGAGCCTAATGCCAGTTTCTATTTTTTCCTTATTTTTGAGTTTTGCAGATATGGAATATTAAACGGAGTCCAAAAGGAGTAAAACCTTCGGAAGGAATTTTTCTAGAAGGAAACAAATCAACCAGGCTTGGAGTGCACACCATGGCACCTGCCAGGGAGTCATAGGCCTGGTAGGCGACACCCCCCTGACTGTGGCTAATAGGCTTGTCGTCTCACGGCAGGTCTCCTAACCCTATTCTTTGTCCTATAAATTCCCAAATATCCCCCCAACACCAAAAAGAGCCATGCAAATACGTTTCTGCCAGAAGCCTCTGTTCCCGAGAGATCCAATCTTGGAGCCTTTTCCGGTAATCTACCGGAGGGGGTTTCGATCATAGAGGGCATCTACGTCAACTCCATTACCCCTCCGATGATGCATGAGTAGTACACCATAGACCTACGGGTCCATAGCTAGTAGCTCGATGGCTTCTTCTCTCTCTTTTATCTTCAATACCATGTTCTTCATGATCTTCATTGGAGATCGATTCGATGTAATCCTCTTTTGTGGTGTGTTTGTCAAGTTCTGATGAATTGTGAGTTTATGTTCAGATTATCCATGACTTATTTGAATCTCCTCTGAATTCTTATTTGCATGATTTCATATCCTTGTAAGTCTCTTCGAGTTATTGGTTTGGTTTGGCCAACTAGATTGGTAATTCCTGCAATGGGAGAAGTGCTTGGTTTTGGGTTCAATCTTCCGGTGTCCTCACCCAGTGACATAGTAGGGGTAGCGAGGCACGTATTGTACTGTTGCCATCAAGGGTAACAAGATGGGGTTTTCATCATATTGCTTGACTTTATCCCTCTACAGCATGTCATCTTTCTTAATGTGTTACTCTATTCTTCATGAACTTAATACTCTAGATGCATCCATGATTCGATCGATGTGTGGAGTAATAGTAGTAGATGCAGAATCATTTTGGTCTACTTGATACGGATGTGATGCCTATATGCATGATCATTGCCTTGGATAACTACACAATTATTCGCTTTTCTATCAATTGCTTGACAGTAATTTGTTTACCCAGCATGATAATTTCCTTCGAGAGAGAAGCCTCTAGTCAAACCTATGGCCCCCGGGTTTACTTTCCATAATATACTTTTAGATCTATAAGCCAAAAATACCAAAAATACTTTGCTGCAATTTATTTACCTTTTACTTTTCATTCTCGTTTACATCTATCTTTATTGGATCTAATCCTTGCAAATAATCGTGAAGGGATTGACAACCCCTTTATAGCGTTGGGTGCAAGAGTTTGATTGTTTGTGTAGGTGCATCCATTGGTGACTTGCTTGTTCCTCCTACTAGATTGATACCTTGGTTCTGAACAACTGAGGGAAATACTTATCTACTTTGCTGCATCACCCTTTCCTCTTCAAGGGAAAACCAACGCAAGCTCAAGAGGTAGCATCTGCCACCCGCGGTTTAGGTACACATAACCCCTGGGGGTTTCCATTCTAGTGCAACAAGACCACGACCACGAGGCCCGCAGGGCGGATGTTACCGCCGAGCACACCTCTGCATCATCGACAACCAGTTTGCAGGCAAAGACCACCTTTGGACAGGGCGTGGATGTACTCCTGTCCCCCTTCGAATTTGGCCGTTGTGGGATCCCTTCCTGCCATTGTAATAAGGGAAGAGGACCCGGGCCGCTGTTACATATAGAGACTACACCGCACCATAGAAGCGATCCCGAATACACCCACTCCACAAACCACAAGGCAAGGTAGAGAGCCGAGAACACCACCAGAGCTCCCCCTCACGAGGCTCGAAACCACTATACTAGTTCATCCACCACACTTGCCCGAGAGGCAATCCACCAAAGCAGGAGTAGGGTATTACGCTTCCCACCGGCCCAAACCTGGGTAAACCATCGTGTTCATCTTCTTCCTCATCACCATGCGAGTTCGTTGTAGTAACCATCGAGTAGCGAGCTAAGTAGGGCGAGTCCGCAGGGGAACTTCGCACACGCCCCTGTGTTCGAACCTTGAGGGTTTTGCGGAGCCCGAAATCCGACAAACTGAAACTTAATATTGCCTTCTTTCATATCAATCACGAAACCTATAGTGCACAAAAACGGTCTACCAACTATGATAGGATAAGATGGATTGCAATCGGTATCCAGAACAATAAAATCAATGGGAACATAGTTCCTATTTTCAAGAATAAGAACATCATTAATTCTTCCCAAAGGCTTTTTAATAGTAGAATCTACCAAGTGCAAATTAAGAGAACATTCTTCAATATTGGTAAGACCAAGCACATCACATAGATATTTCGGAATTGTGGAAACACTAGCACCCAAATCATAAAAATCGAAGCATTCATAATTTTTAATCTTGACTTTATGTAGTTTCCCACTCATCATGCAATTTTCTAGGAATTGAAATATCTAATTCCAACTTCTATTCTAAGGATTTCATCATGGCATCAACAATATATTTAGTAAAAGATTTACTTTGCTCATAAGTATGGGGGTGAATTTATCATAGATTGCAGCAAGGAAATACAATCAACCATGGAGGAACTCTCATAATTGAAGTATTTGTAATCAAAGATAGTGGGCACATCACTAGTTAAAGTTTTGACCTCTCCAAACCCACTTTTATCAAAAATTTCATCAAGATTTTCACCCTCCAAATCATTGTGACGCCCTCTAGCTAAAGTTGACTCTTCTTCAGTCCCTTTACCATCAATTTAAACATTTCCAAACAAAGAATCAATAGTGCAAACAACATTCATTTCTAGATCTTCATCATTGTTATCAAAATAGTCACTAGAAAATGTTTTTTCAAAAAATTATCTTTCAGCTCTAAGCACAGCAGTTATTTTATTACTTTCATCCATAGAAACACATAAAGCCTGAATTGATTCATTAATCTTAGGTGGCAAAGCATGCAACCTGAGATTTTCTACATCATGGGAAATTCTATCAATGCTTCTAGACATATCATCAATCTTATTCAACTTTTCTTCTATCGTAGTATTGAAAGTATTTTAAGCATTGATAAATTAAATATTCTCAAGATCAGATGTGTTCCTATTATTATTATTATTATAAGAATTACCATAGGAATTACCATAATTCTTAGAGGAATTTCCAGGAAAAGGCCTAGGATGAAAATTAACTCTATAAGCATCATATTGAAATAGTTTCACGAGATGAAATTCACATCTACGGAATCACTATTTTGCTCAATCAATGTAGACAAAGGCACATCATTAATATCAATAGGATTATTTTTACTAGCAACCAACTTCATAAGAGCATCAACTTTTTCACCCCAAGTACTAATTTCTTCCACCGAACTAACCTTTTTACTAGTAGGTGCTCATTCAGTATGCCATTGTGCCTAATTTGCCATAATATTATCTAGTAATTTGGTAGCTTAACCCAAAGTAATTTCCATAAAAGTACGACACACGACAGAATCTAAAAGATTTCTAGAGACAAAATTTAATCCCGCATAAAAAATTTGTATGATCATCCAAAGATTTAAGCCATGAATAGGACAATTTCTTAGCATCAATTTCATTCTTTCCCAAGATTGTGAAATATGTTCATGCTCAAGTTGCTTAACATTCATTATTTGAGTTCTAAGAGAAATAATTTCCGTGGGCAGAAAATAATTCGTAATAAAAGCGGCCTTGCACTTATCCCAACAATTGATACTATTGCGAGGCAAACAAGAAAATCAAATTTCTACACGATCCCACAAGGATAAAGGAAATAATTTCAAATTCACGATATCATTGTCCACATCTTCTTTATTTTGAATATAGCATAATTCCACGAAGGTGTTTAGATGGGACACGACATCCTGATTAGGAGTACATGAAAATTGATCTTTCATGACAAGATTCAACAAAGCAACATTAATATCACAAGATTCCGCACCAGTGGAAGGAGGAGCAACATGAGTGCTAATAAAATAATTATTATTGGTATTGGAAAAGTCACATGGCTTAGTGTCTTCTTGAGTCATCGTGACTACGCAAACAAGACTGCAAGCAAATAAGAGTCTTGACGAGAAAAAAAGGCAAACAAAAAGGAGAGGGAGAATTAAATGAAAAATTTGTGAAGTGGGGGAGAGGAAAATGAGAAGCAAATGCAAAATAATGTAAATTGCAAGGAGATGAGATTTGTGATTAGGAACCTGGTAGATGAGATCGCTTCCTCCCCGACAACGGCGCCAGAAATTCCTTTAACGTGGCTTGAGATTGCGTCGGTATTTCCCCAAAGAGGAAGGGATGATGCATCACAGTGATGGTAAGTATTTCCCTCTGTTATGAAACCAAGGTATCAATCCATAGAGGAAGATCACGCACCCACATAAACAACACCTGCACACAAATAACAAATACTTGCAACCCGACGTGAAAGAGAGGTTGTCAAGCTCTCTACGATAAAGAGATAGATTAGGTAATGATAGTTGTGGCAAACAGATCTTGCAAGGATACAAAATAAAATAAGAAAAAAAGTGCAGAAAGTTATTTTTGGTCTTTTGGATTAATAGATCTGAAAACAAAAAGCCAAAATAGTAGATTAGAAAGCAATAAGGAAAAAATGTAGCAAGGTATTACTATTGGGCAATTGATAGAAGATCAAATAATCATGATGATATCAGGGAAATGATAATTATATATGTATCACGTTGAAGATAGGTAGACTGAAACAATTATACATCTACTTCTATTACTCCACAAATCTACCACTATCCAGCTTGCATCTAGTGTATTAACTTCATGGAGAAACGGAGTAATGCAATCAAAACGATGACATGATGTAGATAACATCTATTCATGTAGGAATATACCCCATGTTCTCATGCTTAATGTCAGCGATACACGCGTGTCTTCCTACCCCTTCTGTCAATGGGAAAGAACACCGCAAGATCGAACCCAAAAAAAGGTACCTCTTCCCATGGCAAGAAAAATCGATCTAGTTGGCCTAACTAAACCAAAGATTCGAAGAAAAAATATGAAGCTATAAGTAATCATACAAATAAGAGATGAAAGAAGACACAAATCATATTCATGGATAGAAACTGATCATGAACTCAAAATTCATCGGATCCCAACAAACACACCGCAAAAGTCATTACATCAAATAGATCCCCAAGATACCAACATATTGAGAATCATATAGAGAGAGGAAGCCATCTAGCTAGTGCCTACGGACCCATAGGTCTATGGTGGACTACTCACGCATCATCGGAGAAGCACCCATGAAGACGGTGCACCCCTCCGTGATGGTGTTAGATTGCATCTCGAGGTTCTGGATCTTGCGACGACTGGAATTGTGTTTATAGGGTTTTATGAATATTTGGGAATTTATAGGCTTGATAGTTGGTTGGGGGGAGTCCTGAGGTGGGCACGCTCCACCAGGCCACACCAGGGGCCTCTAGTGTGCCCTGGTGGAGGGTCGCCACCCTGGGCCACCTCTCTGGTGATTGTTTTGCCCATCCCGGGTCTTGAGGTCCACAAAAACTCTCCAAACATTTTCGTGATGTTTGGGCTCCGTTCGGTACTGATATTTTGCGAAGTAAAAAACAAGCAAAAATGGCAACTAGCACTTTGACACCATGTTAATAGGTTAGTCCCAAAAATGATATAAAGTTGCTATAAAATGATTGTAAAACATCCAAGATTGATAATATAACAGCATTGAACAAGCAACAATTATAGATACACTGGAGACGTATCAAGTGCTTGCACATACACAAGCTCATGTGGGTCTGTGGGGACCTCAGTAATGCCCGCGGTTCCCAGCGATGCGATGGTGCTCAGCAACCAGCCCATCAATGGCACAAGCATGGCTGCTGGCGCTGGCGCGGGGATGGTTGCTGGCAAGTGATACATCCATTTTGCATCAAGAATACTTGTTATTATTTATTTCATTATTGTTCATTATTCCACATTATTATACAATTCTTATATCTTATCTCTTTGAATATGCAAGGTACACCACAAGAAGGGAAATATCTATAAACTAGAATTCTAGACCGGAAAACCGAGAAAAAGGTAGAAAAAACACCAGAATCCAAATGACCTGAAACTTCACAGAGAATATATTTGGAATATTTAAGAATTTCTGGAACCAAAATATACCCGAGAGGGCATCAGCAGGGCACAAGCCAATAGGGCACCCCCTTGGTGGCTTGTGGGGCCCCTGTTGGCTCTCTGATGCCCCTCTTCTCCTATATGGTATGTTTTACCCTAGAAAAAACTATAAGTAACATTTTGGGACAAAGTGTCGCCGACTTGAGGCGGAAACCTGGGCAGAGGCCCGTTTGCACTCCGACGGTCAAATTCTGCCAGGGAAATCCCTCTACGGGAGGGGGAGATCAAAGCCATCGTCATCACCAATACTTTCTCCTACATGGGAGGGCCAATCTTCATCAACATATTCACCAGCACCAACTCATCTTCAACCCTAGTTCATCTCTTGTATTCAATCTTTGTCCCAAAACCTGAGATTGGTACCTATGGGTTACTAGTTGTGTTGATTACATCTAGTAGTTTATGCTTGTCGGATTACTTGGTAGAAGAGATTATGTTCAGATCCTTAATTATCATGATTATACCTCTGATCTTGAACATGTTGATAATGTGTGAGTAGTTACTATGGTTCATGAGGACATGGGAGAAGTCTTGTTATAAGTAATCTTGTGAAGTTGGTATGTGTTATATATTTTGATGATATTGTTGGAAATATGCCCTAGAGGCAATAATAAATTATTTATTATCATATTTCCTTGTTCATGATAATCATTTATTATCCATGCTATAATTGTATTGAATGGAAACACATTACATGTGTGGGTAAATAGACAACACTTAGTCCCTAGTATGCCTCTAGTGAACTAGCTCATTGATCAAAGATGGTCAAGGTTTCCTAGCCATTGACATGTGATGCCATTTGATAATGGGATCACATCATTAGGAGAATGATGTGATGGACAAGACCCAAACTACAAACATAGCATATGATTGTGTCAGTTTATTGCTACTGTTTTTTGCATGTCAAAGTATGTGTTCCTATGATCATGAGATCATGCAACTCACTGACATTGGAGGAGTACCTTGTGTGTATCAAATGTCACAATGTAACTGGGTGACTATAAAGGTGCTCTACAGGTATCTCCGAGGGTGTCTGTTGAGTTGGCATGGATCAAGACTGGGATTTGTTACTCCGTGTGACGGAGAGGTATCTCAGGGCCCACTCGGTAATACAACATCACAATAAGCCTTGCAAGCAATGTGACTAAGTGTTATTCATGGGATCTTGTATTACATAACGAGTAAAGAGACTTGCCGGTAACGAGGTTGAACTAGGTATGGAGATACCGACGATCGAATCTCGGGCAAGTAACATACCGAAGAACAAAGGGAACATCATACGGGATTAACTGAATCCTTGACATACAGGTTCGACCAATAAAGATCTTCGTAGAATATGTAGGAACCAATGCGGACATCTAGGTCACGCCATTGGTTATTGACCGTAGAGGTGTCTCGGTCATGTCTACATAGTTCTCGAACCCGCAGGGTCTGCACACTTAAGGTTTGGTGACGTTTCGGTAGTATAGAGTTATGTATGACGCTGACCGAAGGTTGTTCGGTGTCCCGGATGAGTTCCCGGACGTCACGAGGAGCTCCGGAATGGTCCAGAGGTAAAAATTCATATATAGGAAGTCCCATTTTGGTCGCCGGAAAAGTTCCGGGCTTATCGGTAGTGTACCGGGAGTGCCGGTAGTGTACCGGGAGACCTCCGGGAGGGGTATTTCGACCCAAGAGGCTTCATGGGCTGTGGGAAAGTAATAACCAGCCCTTTGTGGGCTGGTGGAACAACCACAATAGGCCCATGAGGCTGGAATAAAGAAACCCAAAGGAAAAAGGTAGAAAAAAGGCAAAAGGAGGAATCCTAGTCCTACTAGGAGTGGAGGAGGAGAGTCCTCCTCCACCTCCCACTTCGGCCGAAGCCTCCAAGGCTTGGAGGCAAGGATGCTTGTCCTCCTCCCTCCCTCATATATATACTAGTGGATTTCTAGGGTTTTGCACTAGTTTTTTCAGCCACGTGCAACCCTAATCTCTAGTGCATAGTTTCTCCTCTAGATTGGATTTCTGCAGTGCTTAGGCGAAGCCCTGCCAGAATTGTTCCACCACCATCGCCAGAGCACCGTCAGGATGCCGGAGAACTCTCCTTCCTTTCCAATCCCTCTTGCTAGATCAAGACGGTGGAGATCGTCATCAAGCTGTACGTGTGCTGAACGCGGAGGTGTCGTCCATTCAGTACAAGATCGGAAGGATCGTGATGAAGTTCGTGGGACGGGTCGTGATCAAGTTCGTGGGACGGATCATGATCGGATCACGGGACGGATCGTGATTGGATTGCAGGACGGATCATGATTGGATCGCGGGACGCACGACAATTTGGATCGCAAAGACGTTCGACTACACCAACCGCGTTTCTTAACGCTTCCCGCTTAGCGATCTACAAGGGTATGTAGATCCACTCTCCCTCTCGTAGATGCTCATCACCATGGATAGATCTGCATGTGCATAGGCAAATTTTTGTTTCCCATGCAACGTTCCCCAACAGTGGCATCATGAGCTAGGTCTATGTAGATGAGATCTCGAGTAGAACACAAAAGGTTTGTGGGTGTTGATGCTTAGATTACTTCCTCCCTTGGTCGGATTTTGGTTCGGCGGTATTGTGAGATGAAGCGGCCGGGACCAACATTACTCGTACTCTTACGAGAGACCGGTTCCCTCGACGTAACTTGTTGCCTAGATGGCTTGCGGGTGACAGTTTCTCTCACTTTAGTTGGATCGGATTCGACAAAGGCGGTCCCTGAGAAGGTTGAAAACCAAATTATGTATCACCGTTGTGGTTTATGCGTATGTGAGAATCGTTCTTGCTAGAAACTCGTAGCACCACGTAAAACATGAAACAACAATTAGAGGGCGTCTAACTTCTTTTGCAGGGTATGTTGTGATGTGATATGGCCAATTACATGATGTGATATATGTGATGTATGAGATGATCATGTGATGTATAGATTATCACGACTTGCATGTCGATGAGTACGGCAACCGGTAGGAGCCATAGGGTTGTCTTTAATTATTGTATGACCTACATTTCAATCATTAAGCACTATGTAATGCTTTACTTTATCGCTAAACGGTAGCATTAGTAGTAGAATCATGGTGGGCGCGACAACCCCGATGGAGACATGTTGATGGAGATCAAGATGATGAAGATCATGGTGTCATGCCGGTGACGATGGAGATCATGCCGGTGCTTTCATGATGGAGAGCAAAAGTAGAAATTCATGGCCATATCATGTCACTTATGATTTGCATGTGATGTTAATCCTTTTATGCACCTTGTTTTGCTTAGGATGACGGTAGCATTCTAAGGTGATCCCTCACTTAATTTCAAGATAAATTGTGTTCTCCCCGAGTGTGCACCGTTGCGAAAGTTTGTTGTGTTGAGACACCACGTGATGATCGGCTGTGATAGACTCTACATTCACATACAACGGCTGCAAGACGGTGTTGCACATGCAGAACACTCGGGTTTAACTTGACGAGCTAGCATGTACAGACATGGCCTCGGAACACAAGAGACCGAAAGGTCGAACATGAGTCATGTAGTAGATATGATCAACATGATGATGTTCACCACTGTAACCACCTCAACTCACGTGATGATCGGACTTGAGTTGGTGAATTTGGATCATGTATCACTTGAATGACCGAAGGGTTGTCAATTTGAGTGGGAGTTCTTAAGTAATATGATTAATTGAACTCATTATCATGAACATAGTCAGTAGTGTCTTTGCAAATTATGTTGTAGATTACTTGCCCGCGTTGTAGCTCCCTTGAATTTTTATATGTTCCTAGAGAAATAGAGTTGAAAGATGATGGTAGCAATATTGCGGATTGGCTCCGTGATCTGAGGATTGTCCTCATTGCTGCACAGAAGACTTTTGTCCTTAATGCACCGCTCGGTGCGCCAACCCCTCTAGCGTCGTTTGTAGATGTTGTGAACATCCGACAGGTACGTGCTGATGACTACTTGATAGTTTAGTGCGTCATGCATTATGGCTTAGAATTGAGGCTTCGAAACGTTTTGAATGTCACGGAACATATGAGATGTTCTAAGAGCTGAAATTAGGATCTCAGGCTCGTGCCCGTGTTGCGAGATATGAGATCTCCAACAAGATTCTTTGCCTCCAAGATGAACGAGAATAGCTCAATCATTGAGCATGTGCTCAGATTGTCTGGGTGCTACAATCGCTTGAATCGAGTGGGAGTTCATCTTCCAGATAAGATAGTGATTGATATAGTTCTCCAACACACTTTCACTAAGCTACTAGAACTTGGTGATGAACTATAAAATGCTAGGGATAGAATTAATGATCCCTGAGCTGTTCGCGATGTTTGACACCGCAAAGGTAGAAATCAAGAAGGAGCATCAAGTGTTGATGGTTAGTATAACCACTAGTTTCGTGGTGGGAAAGGAGGGAAACTTCATGGATGGCAAGTCAGTTGCTGCACCAGTGAAGCAACCCAAAGTTGAACCCAAACCCGAGACTATGTGCTTCAATTATGAGGAGAGAGGTCGCTAAAGCGGAATAACCCTAGATACTTGGTAGATAAGAAGGCTGGCAAACATCGACAAAAGTATATTTGATATACGTGTTATTGATGTGTACCTTGCTTGTACTCCTAGTAGCACCTGGGTATTGGATACCGGTTCAGTTGCTAAATGTTAGTAACTCGAAATAAAAGCTACGGAATAAATGGAGAACTAGCTAAGTGTGAGGTGATGATGTGTGTTAGAAATGTTTCTGAGGTTGATGTGATCAACATCGCACACTCTCTCTACCTTCGAGATTAGTGATGAACCTAAATAAATGTTATTTGGTGTTTTTGCGTTGAGCATGAACATGATCAGATCATGTTCATAGTAACACAGTTATTCATTTAGGTTAGAGAATAATGGTTATTTTATTTACACGAATGATACCTTCAACGGTCATGCACCCAGTAAGAATGGTTTGTTGAAACTTGATCGTAGTAATACACATGTTCATAACATTGATGCCAAAAAGATACAAAGTTAATAATGATAGTACCACATGCTTGTGGCACTGCCGCTAAATGTCATATTGGTATAAAGTGCATGAAGAAACTCCATGCTGATGGATCTTTGGACTCATTCGATTTTGAATCGGCTGAGACATGCGAACCATGCCTCTTGGTCAACATGACTAAGGACCCTGTTTTCTGTTTTGATGAAGCGGGCAAGTGATTTATTTGGAAATGATACATGTTGATGTATGCAATCCAATGAGTCTTGTAGCGTGTGGTGAATATCGTTATTTTCTTACCTTCACTGATGAAACACAAGTCTGAATGGTTTGAAAGGTTCAAGCAAATTCAGAGTGAAGTTTTAAGATCATTGTAACAAGAAGATAAAAATGTTTGTGATATGATCGTGGAGGTGAATATCTGAGTTACGAGTTTGGCATACAACTTTAGACAATGTGAGAATTGTTTTCACAACTCACGCCACCTGGAACACCATAGTGTGATGGTGTGTCCGACGTCATAGTCGTGCTCTATTGGATATGGTGCATGCTATGACGTCTCTTATCGTTTTTGTTACTATAATTTTGGGGTTATGCATTAGAGACAACTACATTCACTTTAAATAGGGCACCATCTAAATCCGTTGAGATGACACCATGTGAATTATGGTTTGATAGAAACCTAAGCTGTCATTTCTTAATGTTTGGGGCTACGACGCTTGTGTGGAAAATGTTTTCACCTAATGAGCTCGAACCCAAAGCGGACAAATGCATCTTCATAGAATACCCTAAGAACAGTTGGGTGAACCTTCTATCTCAGATCCAAGCATAAAATGTTTGTTGCTAAAACTGGGTCCTTTCTCGAGAAAAGGTTTCTCTTGAAAGAATTGAGTGGGAGGAGGATAGAACTTGATGAGGTTATTGAACCTCTGTTTCAACCAGAGAGTAGCGCAGCACAGGAAGATGTTTCTGTGAAGCCTACATTACTTGAAGAGGAAGTAAATTATGATGATCATGAAGATTCGGATCAAGTAACTATCGACCTACAAGGAAAATAGAGCTTGATGAGGTTATTGAACCTTTACTTCAACCAGAAAGTAGCACAGCGTAGAAAGATGTTTCTGTGAAGCCTACGTCAGTTGAAGAGGAAGTTAATGATGATGATCATGAAGCTTCGGATCAAGTTACTATCAAACTTCATAGGTCGACAAGGACGTGTACTGCTCCTGAGCGGTACGACAACCCTGTCTTGGAGGTCATGTTGTTGGGCAACAATGAACCTATGAACTATGGAGAAGCGATGATGGGCTCGAAAACCAACAAATGGTTAGAGGCCATGAAATCCGAGAAAGGATCCATGTATGAAAACCAAGTATAGACTTTGGTGGACTTGCTCATTGGACAGCAGGTCATTAGGTACAAATGGATCATTAAAATGAAGACAGACGCTGATGGTAAATGTTACCATTTGTAAAGCTCGATGTGTTGCAAAGTAGGTTACGACAAGTTCAAGGAGTTGACTGCGATGAGACTTTCTCACTCGTAGCGATGCTAAAGTATGTTGGAATTATGTTAGCAGTTGCTGCATTTTTCAATTATGATATCTGGCAGATGGATGCCAACACATCGTTTCCTTCCTTAAGGAAAGGTTGGATGAGATACAACCAGAAGGTTTTGTCAGTCCTAAGGATGCTAAAAGGTGTGCAAGCTTCAGCGATTCTTCTATGAACTGAAGCAAGCATTTCGGAGTTGGAATATACACTTTGATGAGGTGATCAAAGTTTTTGAGTCTATACAAAGTTTACGAGAAACTTGTATTTGCAATAAAGTGGGTGGGAGCAATATAGAGTTTCTGATAAGTATACGTGGATGACATATTGCTATTCGGAAATAATGTAGAATTTCTGGAGAGCATAAACGCCTGTTTGAAAAGAGTTTTTCAAAGGAAGACCTGGATACAGCTACATAATTGTTGAGCATCAAAATCTATAAACATAGAGCAAGATGTTTGATAAGACTTTCAATGAGTACATACCTTGACAAGATTTTGAAAGACTTCAAAATAGATTAGTCAGAGTGTAACATCCCAAAATTTCATTTTGGAGTGTTATGATTATAGCTATGTATCTAGCAGCATCATTGCTTGATTTTCTGTGTTAATTGAAATGTCTCTTCTGGATTTCAGAAAGCTCTTTCTACTTTTCCCTAAGTTGCTTTCACCTATTTGAAATTTTGGTTAAAAGTTCAAATAAGAGAGGAGGAACATGACACTCCACACAAGGGACTAATTGGTGGTTTATTTGAACAAAAATAACCAGGGGTTATTTTGAAAATATTTGCAAAAAGGGTTTAAAAACAATTAGGCAATTTCTGAAAATATTATTTTTTTCAAATTGTTCAAATGACAGAATAGAAATGTTCATTAAATTTAAATAGAATTTATTATTCTGTTAATTTTGATATATAATACCCCTATATTTAGAGACGATTTGAATGCTTTAAAAGCTTTTGAATGTCTCTGGAATATTATTAAAAGGAAACGGTAACCGTTTCCGGTATTAAACGGGCCGGCCCACGACAGTTACTCGCGAATTGATTAGAAGCCAACCGACCGCGCGTAACGGACACGCCTCCATTCGCTGACACTGGACCCCACCTCGTTCGCTCGTAATGACCAAACGGTCATCTTCTTCCCCCCCTGCGCGCGCCGGACCCGACGCCGGTCGCTTCTCCCCTCGCCGGATCTCTCTCCTCTTTTAACTCCCCGCACCCCCGAGCACCTATATAAGAGCCCCACAGCCCCGCCTTTCATTTCCCTCCCAGACCCCTCTTCCCTCTCGCCGGAAAGCTACGCAATTCCTCGCCAGAGCTCCCACCCTCACTGGACCTCCCATCGACCGTAGCCACCGAGTCCGACCACCGTTCGCCCCACCGTTGCCACCAGTCGATTCCGGAGGCCCGTCGCCGTTGCTCGGACCACTTCCCCGTCTTCCCCGACCATCGGAGCACCTCGCCGTCGCATTCGCCGCTACCGGACTCGCCGGAGAACCCCGACGCCGGCGACTTTACCTCGTGAGCATTTCCCTCCCTCCGATCCAAAACCAACGACCCAGATTAGAACGGACTTAAGTCCGAACCGGTACCCACTACCGATCGGTCGCCCGCCTGAAAGCACTCGCGCGTACACCCCCTTAGCCACTCACGTGCTGCCACGTAGCCTCCCTGGCCGTCGCAAAGTCAGGTTTCTTTTTCAGTTTTGTTTTAATTAAGAGAATGTTTTCAAATTTTGTTTTGCTTATAACTTTTAATCTATTTAGTGTTTTGAGTTGATTCTTTTTGCAATAGCTCACAATTTTCATGTAGTTTCACCCTGTACTTTTAAATTTCAAATTTGACCTATAAAATTTTGAATTTAATCAAATTTTCTCAAAATCTTCAAATCTGAATAACTTGAGTTTGAAAATAGATTTTGATATGAATATTTTTGCTACTGTTTGGTATTAGTTAGGACTACCTTCATGTTTAGTTTGAGGATTTTTAGGATATATTTGATTTGTGTTTCAGTTAAAAACAGAATCTGTCTAGTATTATAATATAATTTTATATACTTAATTTTAATTAGTTTAAATTAGATTTAATTTTAAATTATTTTCTGTTAAGAACATGTTTTGCTAATAAATAACAAGTTTAGTTTTTCGTTCTTTTGTTAATATAACTATAGTTGATTCATATAGTGTTTATCACAAACTTGTATAAACTTTACTAAAGTTTTCCCAACAAAACTTAAATTGATTTTATTCTGTTCATAAATAAAATATTTTATTGTTTTTCTTTCTGTCAACTAATGTTTAGATAATACTAATGGTTTCATTATGTCAGTAGTGTTTTCACCTCTCACCTTTTTGAAAACAAAATCTTGTGTGTTTTTCTTGCTAGTGATTTTGTGCATTGTTTGCCTTGATTGTTTAATACTTCTTTGCTGAATGTTATGAGTTGTTATTTTGTTGTATGCTTATTGAATGCTTGTTTGTTTCGTTAGATTATCTGGAGTGCGAAGCTTGTTACTTAGAGTCACTCACGTACGAAGATCATCAATCAGGCAAGTCACTTTGACCATGTTTACCCATGTTTTATATGCATTAGTTCTACCATCTCCCCAGTTGCATGCAAGATAGGTTAGTTGGAAACTTGGTTACATTGTAGTAGTATCATGTGGTAGGTACCCCTCTCGACCCTCTTTTACAACTTTGGCCCCGGGAAACGTTGTTTTACTTTTGCTATGCCAATAGTAGACGGGGGTGGATGTGTGATTCATGAGAGTTGAGAGAGTTAATAATTTCAAGACCTACATAATGATCAAGATTTAAGACTCCGAGTTTTCAACATACCTCTGGGTGGATGATGGTTGAACGGCACCCTGGAGAAACCAGTGGATTTGCCTAGGTGATGCTAGAGATGGCCAGTATTCACGCGGAAAGGTCCACCCAGGCACAAAGAGATGGATGGATGCTTTAAAACCCAAGGCTTACCTGCACAGCCACAAGTCATTATGGCCTCTGGCTTGGTTGGATATCGTGGTGACCCTGGACAGGCGGTGCTACGAGAGGTAGAAGAACGGTAGGAAAGGATGGGCACCGACAGAGTCGCAGGGAAACCCTTTGGAAGACCATGTTTTGGTCATCCGTTTCTCAGACACCCTGAAGTGCGAGAAATCAAACGGAGGCGACCAAATCTTGTGGGGAACGTGTGCAAAACTCTGCAGAGTATTCCAAACCTAATCGATTAGCCGTGTCCACGGTCATGGACGACTTGAGCCAAAGGAATTGAAACTTCCGGAACTCTCAACACAATTAATATGATGATGTGGGTGTATTAATAATTTTGGGAATGAGAATTGGTTGGTGGAACCATCTCATTAATCAACCAACTTAGTAATGTTTTGCTTAGCCCCTTTTCTTGATGTAGGAAAAATTGGCTTTACGCAAAACTTACCACCCCACCTGCCATATAAGCATATAGACTAGCTGATTATTTTCACCCCTCTCTTGTGACTTTGCCGGCATATTCCATATGCTGACCTACACGGCTGCAACATATCATGTTGCAGAGTATTTTTCCGACCAGGAGTGAGGACGCGTTCTATGCTCAGTGAGATGCCCTTGGAGTCGGATGGACTCATCTACCGTCGACGCTTCCGCAAGATTTAGATATTCTCATGAGTTGGCCTTTGGCCACTTTATTGTAATATTTATTGTAATAAAGGACTCGAAATGAGATTTCGATTAATATAATGCTGTGTGATTTCCCTTTGATATATACATTGATGTACCGTGTGTGTACCAGCATGATCTTGGGATGGTACGGAAACACCGGAGACTTGACCTTTCAGGTCGGGTCGCTACACAGAGAGAAGTGTTCTCGCCTGCTTTGTAAGGTGTGAAGTTGAGTGAGACTCAAAGCTCGACCACGGCAGAAGAAAGAGAAAGGACGAATGTCGTCCCCTATGCCTTAGCCATAGGCTCTATATAGTATGCCATGCTGTGTACCGCACCTGTGTGTGCCTTTCCATGAGTCCGTCAAGGGGTACAAAGAGTGATCCAGGAGTGGATCACTGGAAAGCGGTCAAGATAATCCTTAGTAACTAAAAACTAAGGAGATGTTTCTTGATTATGGAGGTGATAAAGAGTTCGTCGTAAAGAGTTACGTCGATGCAAGCTTTAACACCAATCCGGATAACTCGTAGTAGCAATCTGGATACGTATAGTAGGAGAAGCCATTTGGAATAGTACCAAGTGGAGTGTGGTAGCAGTGCTTATAGTTTGGCATAGAGATTTGCAAAGTACACATGGATCTGAATGTCGCAGACCCACTGACTATAATACCTCTCTCACATGCAAAGCATGATCGAGCCCCAGAACTCATTGGGTGTTAGATTCATAACAATGCGAATCACATGGTGATGTGAACTAGATTATTGACTCTAGTGCAAGTGGGAGACTGTTAGAAATATGCCCTAGAGGCAATAATAAATTAGTTATTATCATATTTCCTTGTTCATGATAATCGTTTCTTATCCATGCTATAATTGTATTGAATGGAAACACAATACATGTGTGGGTAAATAGACAACACTCTGTCCCTAGTATGCCTCTAGTGAACTAGCTCGTTGATCAAACATGGTCAAGGTTTCCTAGCCATTGACATGTGAATTCATTTGATAATCGGATCACATCATTAGGAGAATGATGTGATGGACAAGACCCAAACTATGATCGTGTCAGTTTATTGCTACTGTTTTCTGCATGTCAAAGTATGTGTTCCTATGACCATGAGATCATGCAACTCACTGACATCGGAGGAGTACCTTGTGTGTATCAAACGTCGCAGCGTAACTGGGTGACTATAAAGGTGCTCTACAGGTATCTCCGAGGGTGTCTGTTGAGTTGGCATGGATCAAGACTGGGATTTGTTACTCCGTGTGACGGAGAGGTATCTCAGGGCCCACTCGGTAATACAACATCACAATATGCCTTGCAAGCAATGTGACTAAGTGTTATTCATGGGATCTTGTATTACATAACGAGTAAAGAGACTTGCCGGTAACGAGGTTGAACTAGGTATGGAGATACCGACGATCGAATCTCGGGCAAGTAACATACCGAAGAACAAAGGGAACGTCATACGGGATTAACTGAATCCTTGACATACAGGTTCGACCAATAAAGATCTTCGTAGAATATGTAGGAACCAATGCGGATATCCAGGTCACGCCATTGGTTATTGACCGTAGAGGTGTCTCGGTCATGTCTACATAGTTCTCGAACCCGCAGGGTCTGCACACTTAAGGTTTGGTGACGTTTCGGTAGTATAGAGTTATGTATGACGGTGACCAAAGGTTGTTCGGTGTCCCGGATGAGATCCCGGACGTCACGAGGAGCTCCGGAATGGTCCATAGGTAAAAATTCATATATAGGAAGTCCCATTTTGGTCGCCGGAAAAGTTCCGGGCTTATCGGTAGTGTACCGGGAGTGCCGGTAGTGTACCGGGAGACCTCCGGGAGGGGTATTTCGACCCAAGAGGCTTCATGGGCTGTGGGAAAGTAATAACCAGCCCTTTGTGGGCTGGTGGAACAACCACAATAGGCCCATGAGGCTGGAAGAAAGAAACCCAAAGGAAAAAGGTGGAAAAAAGGCAAAAAGGAGGAATCCTAGGAGTGGAGGAGGAGAGTCCTCCTCCACCTCCCACTTCGGCCAAAGCCTCCAAGGCTTGGAGGCAAGGCTACCTCTCCTCCTCCCTCCCTCCTATATATACTAGTGGATTTCTAGGGTTTTGCACTAGTTTTTTCAGCCACGTGCAACCCTAATCTCTACTGCATAGTTTCTCCTCTAGATTGGATTTCTGAAGTGCTTAGGCGAAGCCCTGCCGGAATTGCTCCACCACCATCGCTGGAGCGCCGTTGGGCTGCCAGAGAACTCTCCTTCCCCTCCACTCCCTCTTGCTGGATCAAGACGGTGGAGATCGTCATCAAGCTGTACGTGTGCTGAACGCGGAGGTGCCATCCATTCGGTACTAGATCAGAAGGATCGTGATCAAGTTCATGTGACGGATCATGATCAAGTTTGTGGGACGGATCATGATCAGATCGCGGGACGGATCTTGATTGGATCACGGGACGGATCGTGATTGGATCGCGGGACGCACGGCGATTTGGATCGCAAAGACGTTCGACTACACCAACCGCATTTCTTAACGCTTCCCGCTTAGCGATCTACAAGGGTATGTAGATCCACTCTCCCTCTCGTAGATGCTCATCACCATCGATAGATCTGCGTGTGCGTAGGAAAATTTTTGTTTCCCATGCAACGTTCCCCAACAGATATGTATGTTGTCACTTCTCTTAGTGGTGTCATGTGAACATCGACTACATGACTCTTCACCATGATATGGGCCTAGGGGAAGTCATTGTTTAGTAACAAGTAGATGATGGGTTGCGAGAGTGACTGAAGCTTAAACCCAATTTATGCGTTGCTTCATAAGGGGCTGATTTGGATACGCATGTTTCACGCTATGGTTAGATTTATCTTAATTCTTCTTTCATCATCGCGGATGCGTGAGAGAGGGGGGTAATCATAAGTAGGTTGTTAGTTCAAGTAACAACAACACCTTAGCACCGGTCCACCCACATATAAAATTATCAAAGTAGCAAATGTGAATCAACTCAACATGATGAACATGACTAGACAGAAATTCCCATGTGTCGTTGGTAGCACTTGCTTAATATAAGAGTAATTTCAGGCTTGTCATTTGCTACAAAAATTATTGGGCGAACTTGCGGCACCTTTGTTACTATCGTGACTTGTTACTTGTTACGAATTATCCTGTTACAAAACTATATACTATTGTTACTCATAGCACTTGCAGAGAATACCTTGTTGAAAACCACTTGTCATTTCCTTCTTCTCCTCGTTGGGTTCGACAATTTTACTTATCGAAAGGACTACGATTGATCCCCTATACTTGTGGGTCATCAACAAGTGCATGGGGCTAGTATCCTCTGCGGCCTATGGCTCATTCAAGGCCATGTTCATGGTATCCCATTAGTCTTGATGTTCTGTCTCCTCTTGTTCGGGGTCGACTTCACCAAACTGGAAGGCTAGTGTCATATGATCCTTGTGCGCCATGGTATAGATGGAGATGTGGATGATATAGGGGAAAAGGTGATGAAGAAAGAGAATTATGAGTGAGTGGGCAGTAAGGACGCGTTTAAACAACGGCTCGGGCGCCATTGAAGGAGAAATTGGAAGCAAGGCGGGCAGATATGGTTGTCAAAGGGCTCGCTTCCTGGTGAGACTGCAATATATTGCTAGCATGCCTCCTAGTGAGCCCGTGCAGTGGAGGACAGATTGCATGACTCCTGTCTACCCAAACAGCTCCTTGCACGACACCTCCTAGCCAATAAAGAGTGTGACGCATGGCAACAAATAACTGGGCAGTAGAATGCCCATGGTCTATAAATAATACAACCATTTGCGATGGTAACGTGACTGCTCTTTGTTCCAAAATGCATTTGTTGCCTATTAATGTGTGCGCCATTTCTCAAAGTGGACACAAAAAATACCACATCATATATCTTCTATATTACGACACCCTACCAAATTTCTTGAATTTTATGTGAGTTTTAAATTTACTATAATTTAAAACAATATTCTCATAGTTGGCTCTAGAAGAAAAAATGAATCAAAAAAGTGTGTGAAATAGGAAAACAAAATCCTGTGATGCCTTTGTGTGCCATGTCATCACACCATGCCAAGTTTCATGAATTGTTGTGGAATTTTTGATTGACAGTAATTTAAGACCCAAGTCAAGATGCCGGGATGTTTGAAATTCATTTCATTTCTTACATGGGAGCTAAACATGCAGCCAGGGACACCTATATGATTTTCAACCCATTTTGGTGCACCGGACCTTGTGACTATAGTTCAAATTTGAATTACACACATTAAATGCCTAGAAAACTCAATTAATGTATAAAAGGCCAAATGAACGCTGAATAATTCCATATTTTAGCATGACACTCCTATTGGTCTATGTTGCCTCTAGAAAACGTTCAAGGCGAGGAGAAGCAACGGATATCGTTTCGCCCACATAAGTCGATACATTCCCTATCGGAACCACAATGCATCATGTGAGAAGCTGTGGTTTGTAAGGGGCTTGGGCCAAAACTTGTCCCAAATCGGAACCACAACATGCAAAGTTTCATGAATTTCTTACGGGTTTTGGGTTTACAGTAATTTTAAAACCAAGTTTCTCAATGTTTGTCGCCGAGACAGGACACCGAGATGTTTGAAATTCATTCTCATTTCTTGTATGGGACCTAAAGATCCAACCATGGACACTTATATGATTTTTAACCCATTTTGATGCACTAGACCTTGTGATTGTAGTTCAAATTTAAATTATGCACAGTAAATACCTATAAAACTCTATTAATATATACAAAAGACCAAACAAACCTTGAATAATTCCATCTTTTAGCACATCACTCCTATTTGTCTATGTTGCCTCTATAAAAATTACAAGTCAAGAAGAGGTAGGAGATGTCGTTTCGCCCAAATAAGGTGACATGTTCCCTATCAGAACCACAAAGCTTCCAATGAGAAGCTCTGGTTTGTAAGGGGCTAGTGCCAAAACTAGTCCCAAATTGGACATTTTTTACCACGACACATATGTGCCATGTCATGACAACATGCCAAGTTTCATGAATTTCTGACGAGTTTTGGATTTACAGTAATTTAAAAACAAAGTTTCTCAATGTTTGTCGCCGAGCCAAGATGCCGAGACGTTTGAAATTCGTTCCCATTTCTTGCATGGGTCCTTAATATGCAACCATGGACACTTACATGAATTTTAAACCCATTTGATGCACCGGACCTTGTGATTGTAGTTCAAATTAGAATTATACACATTAAATTCCTAAAAAACTGAATTAATGTATAAATAAGGCCAAACAAACCATGAATAATTCCATATTTTAGCACAACACTCCTATTGCCCTATGTTCCCTTCAGATAAATTTTATTGCAGTCCAAACACCGTTCTTTACAAAAGTAAACTCATTTTTCATTTTAAAAACAATATGAAAATAAAGTATATCACAAAACAGTTCATGATCATGAATCGTGTGTGATGTAGTACAAAGTATCTTAGAACAATCCTCATATATGGCTTAGGCCGGAAGCTTTGTCGGCTACAGTCCACCGCTGACACATCAATAGCAGTGGCTCCCGAAGCCCATTTTCGTGTTTAGTCGCCAATGAAAGATGGGGACGTGGATCCCCCTCATGAGGAAAACTTTGACAACCCACTCTGGCCCAAGCACGACCGCATCATCCATGAGCATGCTCACAACATGAATGAGCATGACCACTATCTCCGGTAGGGTGGTTGCATCAGCTAAAGGCAGATGCTCCAGCTAAGAGGGCGATAGAAATAACCGTGCCAGGCATATGAAATGGAGAAAAGACACAACAAATATCGGTTTATCGACGGTCTCCATAGACCTGATGGCGGCCGCCCACGCCCATCTCGAGGATGCCCATGCCCAACTCATGTCGGTCACTACACAAATCATAATGGCCATCTCTGACACCGAACGACAACCTAAGTCTGATGAGTTGGCAATCATTGAGTGTGCTCGAGCAGGCGCCCGTTTGTCGACGGCCTCCCTAGCCAAGATGGTGGCCTTCCATGCCCGGACCAAGGAAATCCACACCTGGCTCGCGGCAGCCTTATCCAAAGAGATGGCGGACAAGGATTGCGAGATGCTGGTCTTTTGTTAGAGTAATGTTTAGGTAAACTAATGTTTAATTGCCTGATTAAGTAAGTGTAGGCTTTGCTATAGGCTCTTTTGTGTAGTACTCAAATTAGCAACTGATGTTAAATTATGCAATGACGTGGATGACCAGTGTAACGAGGGAAATTCATATTTTTTTGCCGTCGTATCCCCATTTTGTCTTCCACATGAAAATGAAATGCAAGTACCGTGTGCAATGTATTATCCAATATCTTACACCGAAAGCTTGGAGACCAAAAGTTCCACGTTCAGACTCATCACACACGGGGTAAACTATAGGATTCGTTTGTGACGTTAGATATGGCACACCGTTTTGATAAAGGTATTGTGTCCGATGTGACTTTGCGCATCGGTTTTTGCCCTCTACGAACAAAAATTTAGGGTTATCACAGAAATATCTACCTCCCCCACCCCTCGTCCGAACCAAAAGCCACATTTCGTCTGCTTTCCCCTTAATTTCCAAGTTGGAACCTTCACTTCTTGCTTGCAGCACTACCTCCTCGTCAAAGTTTCTCTGCTTGGCCTCCTCCATCTAGTCAGGTAATCCACACCTTCCCCATACCCCTCCCCATCCACCCCTCCTCCTCCATCCCACATGCCTCGATCACCGACGTGAAACCTTCCACCAAAATCACCACCCCATGCCCCAAATAATCACCGCCAAAAGACATGGTGCATGAAGTATAGCCAGGATCTCAAGGATCATCTTGCAGCAGGGAAGAAAATCGCGTCCACAAGCGCAGATGAGACCACGATGGATAACATGCATGCCGACCCCCTATATCTTGGAGCACCACCTCATCGTCAAGGCCACAGACGACGCCTCCCATGCAAACACCGCAGATAATCCACAAGTATAGGGGATCATGACAGTCTTCGAGGGTAGTATTCCACCAAAATTTGTTAATTCGACAAAAGGTGAGCCAAAAAAATGTTTTTGAGCCTTAGTAATTGAGTTGTCAATTCAGCCACACCTGGAAAATATCTTTCCGCCGCAAAGTGTTTAGTAGAATATCAACAATAGTAAAAGGAACAATGGAAAGCAGCAATTTGTAGTGACTGTAACAGTAGCCATAGCGAAAGTAACTTAGTGAAGATCAATATACTAAAATGCTATACATTGGATAAGTGATGGATATTTTATTTGGCCGATATTCATCATGTAACAGTCACAACCTAGAGCGATACATAACTAGCTCCAATTAATCAATGTAATGTAGGCATGTATTCCGCATATAGTCATACTTGCTAATAATAAGAACTTGCATGACATCTTTTGTCCTACCCCCCATGGCAACGGGGTCCAAAGGGAAACTAAGGGATATTAAGGCATCCTTTTAATAGAGAACCAAAACAAAGCATTAACACATGGTGAATACATGAAGTCCTCATACTATGGCCATCACCGGAGGGGCCATAACACATAATAGGTGCATACAACTTGCCAGATAGGATATAAAACACTCTCATATTCATAGAAACATAATAGGTTCATATCTGAAATCATGGCACTCGGTCCCTATTGATAAGCATTAATCATAGCAAAGTCATAGCAACATCAATCTCGGAACATAGTGGATACTAGGGATCAAGTCCTAACAAATTGACTCGATTACATGACAAATCTCATCCAACCCCATCACTATCCAACAAGCCTACAAAGGAATTAATCACACCCAATGGTGAGTATCATGGAATTGTTGATGGAGAAGGGTTGGTGATGACTACATCGACAAATTCCACTCTTTGGAGCCCCAAACGATAACCAGATTAGCCCTCCCAAGGAAGAACAGGAGGTGGCGGCGAATCTGTCTTGTAAAACGCGATTATTCTTTCTCCCTTATTTTTTCTAGGATAGAAGACGCCTTATATAAGAAGATGGTCGTCAGAGGCTTCCCGGGAGCCCACGAGCGAGGGTGGCGTGCCCTGGGGCGGCGGGGGGGTAGTCGCGCCCCTGGCTCGTGGCCACCTGGTGGGTCCCCCACTGCTGGTCTTTTCGCCCATAATTTATATATATTCTAAAATAATTATCCGTCAATTTTTAGCTCAATCCGAGTAATTTTATTTCTACACAAAAACAACACCATGGTAATTGTGCTGAAAAGAACGTCAGTCTAGGTTAGTTTCATTCAAATCATGCAAATTAGAGTTTAAAACAAGAGCAAAAGTGTTTTTAGAAGTAGATACGTTCGAGGCATGTCAACTTCTCGAAGATTAACTCATTGCTTGTCCCTCAAAAAAATGAAAGTAGTATAATAAAGTTTTATAAACTCTTTTGTTCTCGTTGTTGTATATGTGCTTAACTTAGTGTTCAAGTTTAGAGCAAATATTATGAACTAGCCATGTGAATGATAATACTTAGGTCTCATATTTACTCATGGAAATAACATAGCTAACTAGAGAGCAATAATAAGATATCTTGGAAGCCAACATTTTGTTAAAACAATCATGATATAATATGGTAACATGGTAACTTTCTAGCCCTTTCCAAATCCACAAAACATAAGTGCAGAACACCTCTGAGGTTCAAGCAGCGACTAAACATTGTAATTCAGGGTAGAAGAGATCCGGTCATGCTCACAACCAACATTCACTAGACTCAATGCATAAAAAGGACAAAAGAGCTCTCAGGAATGGTGCTTAAATGAGAATATGATGACTCAACAATAAAATTAAATTATATGAATGTAAATAGAAAGGACCTTCGTAGAGAGCAACATTGATCTACACAGGTGCGAGAGCTCATGGTTTAAAATATAGTTAAAAGTATAATTTTTGGTGGTGTGCTTTTCCTTTCAATGTCACGACAAAGGTTTTTTGGTATCTTCCATTCTAAACATATTATTGTGGGATCACTAGAATGTATGTCTAGAGGGGGGTGAATAGACTACTAGCAGGAATTTAAAATATACATAAGATGCGAAGATAAGTGTTGGCAGATTTTAGCAATTATAGCAAGTCTAGCACATCCTACACATGCAAGTCATCAAGTATAGAAGCGTAATGTAAAGGCATTGCAAATGAAAGTAAAGAGTTGAGATAGGGAGATCAAACACTTGAAGGACACGAAGATGTTTCCCGTGGTTCCGATAGGTGGTGCAATCGTACATCCACATTTTATGGAGTCTTCAACCCACGGAGTGTAATGGTCACGAGAGTCCAAGGAGGGCTCCACCCATAAGGGTCCACGAAGGAGCAACCTTGACTATTCCATAACGGCTTCTGTCCATGAAGGACTAGCCTCACTCGGGATAGATCTTCACAAATTAGGTGATCTCCTTTCCCTTAGAAACTTCTTGGTTCACTCCACAACACGAAGTAGGACGCTCCCAAGCGACACCTAACCAATCTAGGAGGCACCACCCTCCAAAAGGTAATAGGCTCGACAATGTCGATGAACTCCTTGCTCTTGTGCTTCAAGATGATTGACTCCTCAACACAAAATCACTCTCTCGCATATTCGGCTTTGGTGGAAGAGATTGATTGGGTGGAAAGCAACTTGTGGAGGCTAGAGATCAAGATTCATATGGTTGGAATGGAATGGAATGATCTCAACACATGAGTAGGTGGCTCTCTCTCAGAAAATCAGTTGGTATGAGTGGGGGTCTGTTCTGAGTGCTTCTCTTGCGAGTGAGTGGTGGTGGAGGGGTATATATAGGCATATCCAAAAATCCAACCGTCACACCGTAAGTGACCAACTCAGTGACACCAATATGTGAATCTCGGTGGTACCGAGTTAATCCAAAGGTAGCAAGTTTCGAATCTCGGTGAGACCGATACATAAAACTCAGTTGCAACGATTAGGTGACCAACGGTCAGATTGCACAAATCGGCGATGTCGATCCAACAAACTCAGTGGGACCGATTTTGTGAATCGAGGTAACAGGAAGTTGGTAACCCAAACTCGATGGCACCAAACTAGAATCGGTTGCACCGAAATGCTAGGGTTTGGCTTGGGTCTGTCCGAGTCTGGGAATCGGTGGCACCGAGTGGGTGTTCTTGGTTGCATCTATTTTGAGTATTTAGCTTTGGACAGACTTTTGTGGAAGAGCTTGTGGATGTATTTGGTGACTATCACTTGTGCATGTATGAGTATTTTTTTCACCAACAATACCTTACCGCCTTTTAATAGTATTGGCTTTCCTATGGACTCAAAGTGATTTCTCATAAAGTAAAATGTAGAGTCCTCTTGCTTGAAGCTTTGCCAATGCTATTCCTTCTCCTTCTTACTCATGGGGATACTCTCCACACTCCTTTTTTCCAACCCATCTCTCTCTATGGACTTTATCTGAAATACACGAGATGAAAGTATTAGTCCAAGAGACAATGTATGTTATCATGAATTATCAAAACTGCCAAGGTAGCATATTATGCTTTCAATCTCCCCCTTTTTGGTAATTGATGACAACATATAATCAAAGTTTCAAATAAAGATATGCACGCATATAATGAAGATTTTGAGAGACATATTACTTAGACTTGCTCCCCCTAAATGTGTGCAATCCCTTTAGAGGATAGTTACTTTGGAATGCATGGACACACATGTAGTAGAAGGGATATAATGAGTCATGTGTATCTTGGCTATATGCATCAAATGTATATGAATGAGGTGTATCCTTGTTCAAGACTTCACTCTTTCAAACAATATGTGCAAGAAGCAAGAGATCATCTTGATCAAAGATAGGATGCATATACTTACCTTGAGTTCTGAGCATTCTATTAGTATAAATACACTCGAGAAAACAATGTTAGGAAACAAAAGAGTATTCTACCAATCAAAAGCAATAGAACTCAAAAATACCAAGATATGGAGATCGTATAGAAGATAGTATTCCTTAAGATTGATATGTCTCCAAGATCATTTAGAACTTTCTCCCCTAGATATGAAATAGTATGTCATCCTCTCCCGCTAAATCTTAGCATGTCGATATTGGGATTGGATAGGGTGAGAAAAGTCTAACATGTGTAGTCAAATGAAATAAACACATCTTTCTCCCAAACATATTTTTCTCCCCATACTTTGGTATTCTCCCCTTGTCTATATAAGTATAAACTTCTCTCCCCCTAAATTATATTTCCCCCTTTGCATAAGCATGTATCTCCCGTTTTAGCTCTGAAGCTTTGGTATTTCTCTCCCTTTGGCATTAATTTCCAAAAAGGTCATATGTAGGGTCAGATACAGGGATCATTGATTAAGAAGGGATCCTTGAGACCAAGGGTCATAGAATGTAGGATTCATAGAATATGAAAATTCTATATAGCATGAGAAGAAATGAGGGAATCATTGAAAATAATTTCTCTCCCTTTGGATAAACTGAGAGTTGTAGAACTTCTCCTCCTTTGAGCTAGGGATCCTTGAATATATTTCTCTCCTTTTAAAAATAAAATAAAATAAAGGGATCATTGAAGAATTGAAAAATACCACAATCGGATCACAAAGATTCACATATGAACATAGTTTGAAAAAAATATCAAATCGGTGGCTTCGAGACAAACTAGTCGGTGGTACCTATATGGTGTTATGCAGCTCATGTGCTGAATCGGTAGAAGCGAGTCATTTTGTATCGGAGGCTCTGAGGCTAAAACATAAAGTTGGCAATGTTTTAGAAACTTGCAAATTTATTTTTAATATTTGTAACAAAGTGTCAAAATGATTTGTAAAAGAAATGCAAATAATTTGCAAAAAGATATCAACTAGAGAAGATTTGAGTGGTTCCATGAAATCTTGCAAAATAGAGAATAAACCAAACAAGATTTTTAACTAGATTATGGGCGGTGACTAGATCACCTATATTAGATTATATTGACTTAGGATCCCAACAAGAATACTTGATCATAGGTCATACTCATCGTTAATCTCAAAATAGGGTTACCATTTTTCGATTAAGCATTTTAATGTCTTCATATCGCTTGACTTGCTTTATCTCATGTCTTGGAGTAAAGACTTTTTCAAGGATATGAGTACATACCTTTGAGTGATGTTGATGACGTTACTTGTAGGTGAACTTGATGATGATGCTCGAGGTTGATGAATATCATCTTGAGTTGGGAGAAATCCTTGTTGTCTTCGTTCGCTTTTCACCTGCATAAGTTAGTCACGCAAGGAATAACATGATATATCCAAATGACAAGATACCAATTGTGAGTTGATACTAATTGAGAAATACAGTATATGTCAAGGATATGTTTTGTTGTCTTCCTCCTTTCATCATCAAAGCGAGGTTGTTGATACTTGGTCATGACAAGGTTTCTTAAGATATGAGTTGTTGGCAATCTTGTGGAGTATTGTTCTTCCAAGTACCTACAAAAGGGTTAGATGCAAGACGAGGGAGCATATAATTCCAAAACATATGATATTCATGGTAATAATAGCATGTAATGGTTAATAAAGCTCATCCCCTTGCATGCATCCGAGTGAGCTTATCTCAAGTTTGAAGCATCAATGATGTTCAACTCACTCCTCAAATGACAAAAAACTTTTTCATCAAGTGGCTTAGTAAAGATATCGGCCAATTGCTTGTTAGTACAAACATGCATAAGATTAATATCTCCTTTCACAACATGATCACAAATGAAACAATGTCGAACTTGAATATGCTTGGTTCGAGAATGTTGCACAGGATTATGACCAATCTTAATAGCACTCTCATCGTCACATAGTAATGGCACATTTTTCACATAGATTCCATAATCTTTAAGTGTTTGTGTCATACATAATAATTGCGCACAACATGATCCGGAAGCAATATATTTAGCTTCGGCAGTAGACAGCGATACCAAATTTTGTTTCTTGGAAGACCAAGACACAAGAGATCTACCAAGAAATTGACAAGTACCCGAGGTGGATTTTCTGTCAACTTTGTCACCGGATAGTCCGAGTCAGAGTAGCCAACAAGATTAAAAGAAGATCCCTTGGGATACCAAATGCCAAAGTTTGGTGTTTGTATCAAGTATCTCACAATGCGTTTCACAGCCTTAACATGACACTCTTTAGGTGCAACTTGATATCGGAAACACATGCACACACTAAGCATAATATCGGGACGCGAGAGGCACATAGATATAGCAATGAACCAATCATTCATTGATAAACCTTTTGATCAACCGGTTCACCCTCCTTAGTGAGGTCATCGTGTCCGCTAGTGGGCATGGGAGTTTTCATACCTTTACACTCTTGTGTGTTGAACTTCTTGATCAAGTCCTTGGTGTACTTGGTTAGAGAGATGAATGTATCGTCTCTCGTTTGCTTGATTTGTAGACCAAGGAAGAATTTGATCTCACACATCATGGACATCTCATACTTCTCTAATATCAACCTTCCAAACTTCTCACTAAATTGTGGGTAAGTAAATCCAAAGATAATATCATCCACATAAATTTCGCACGCAAATAATTCACCGTTAACACTCTTTGTGAATAAGGCTGCATCAATTTTTCCAATTTCAAAGCCTTTTTCAATAAGAAACTTTGTTAGGCATTTATACCAAGCACGAGGAGCTTGCTTAATACCATATAAAGCTTTGCGAAGTTTGTAAATGTGGTCAGGTTTCTTAGGATTAACAAAACCAGGTGGTTTCTTAACGTAGACCTCTTCTTCAATCTCACCATTTAAGAATGCACTTTTAATATCCATTTGATTAAGCGTGATAGCATGGTGATTGGCATAAGAAGAAGAATTCGAATGGCTTCTACTCTAGCAACACGGGCATAGGTCTCACCGTAGTCCATACCTTCGACTTGCGTATATCCTTGGGCTACGAGGCGAGCCTTGTTGCGTACAACTTGACCATATTCATCTTGATTGTTCCGAATACCCATTTCGTGTTGATGATGTTTTGCTCGTTCTTGGGATTCTCCACGAGTGTCCACACTTTGTTACTCTCGAATTTGTGAAGCTCTTCATACAAAGTGTTCACCCAATCCACGTCTTCAAGAGCTGGTTCAACCTTCAAGGGTTCATGCTAGAGATGAAAGAGTAATGCTCACAAAAGTTAGCCAAGCAAGTTTTAGAGCAAGTGATCCTCCCTGTTTGTATGTCACCAAAGATTTTGTTTATGGGATGGTTCTTGGTCACTTGTGCTCGAACTTGGGGTAGATCTGGCTTGTTAGTTGGTGGAGCTTCTTCTTCATCATCTCCTTCATCTCCATTGTTGTCGAAGTGGTCATCTCCTTGAGGTGGTGGTGAAGGAGGTTGTGGTGGATCTTCATGATGTACTTCCTCCTCCCCTTCATCTTGCCGTGTAGCACTTGTGGATGCTTCCATGTCATCTTGTAGGTAGCCTTGATCCAAATTAGGAGCTTCCGCTTGGGTTGATGAAGTACTTTCCTTCATCTCCATGTGACGAATGTTCCCGATGGTCAAATCTTGGATAGATTCCGAAGGATCTTTATCACCTACATCATTTGGCAATTGTTCGACTTGTGAACCATTAGATTCACCAAACTTCACATCTACCGTCTCTTCAACTTTTCGAGTGAAGTTGTTGTAGACACAATAGGTGTGAGAGTTCGATCCATAACCAAGTAGAAAACTTCATGAGATTTGGGAGTAAATTTAGCACGACGATGCTTATCAAGAATGTAACACTTGGAGCTGAATACCCAAAAGTATCCAACTTGGGGTTTGTTACCGGTGAGAAGCTAGTATGCCATTTTACCGAGAAGCTTGTGAAAGAGAGTCGGTTTGTGGCATGACATGCTGTTTCCCTGGCCTTTTCCCAAGAGTGTATTGGCGTCTTGTCTACGTCAAGCATCGTTCTTGCCATCTCAATGAGGGTTCGGTTATTCCTCTCAACTACTCCATTTTGATGAGGCCTATACATAGCCGATAACTCATGTGAAATACCCTCTTCATCAAGAAAGGTATCCAGATGATTGTTCTTGAACTCCGATCCGTTATCGCTTCGAACCTTCTTGATCTTCACTTCAAATAGATTTTGCACTTTGCGTGCAAAGTTCTTGCAGGTCTTTTGTACATGCGACTTATCATCAAGAAAGAACACCCACTTAAATCTAGAAAAATCGTCAACTATAACTAGACCATAAGAGTTTCCACTGAGACTCTTCTAAGCATTGGGACCAAAAAGATCCATATGAAGTAACTCGAGTGGTCTCCTAGTGGTCATAATGCTATTCACCGAATGACTTCCACCTACTTGATTTATTGCTTGGCAAGCGCTATAAAGTCTATGTTTGCCAAAGACAACATCTTTAACACCAATAATTTGATCTCCCTTGATAAGCTTATCTAGATTGTGCATGCCTACATGTCCTAGCTTTCTATGCCATAGCCAACCTTTAGAAGATTTTGCAATAAGACAAGTATGAGGTTGAGCATTTTTAGTGAGATTGACATTGTATAGATCACCTCTACGAATATTGGTAAAGACCATTTTATGATTATCAAAGCGAAACACTTGGCAATCTACTTTCTTAAATAGCACATTGAAACTGAAGTCTGCTAGTCTAGATACGGAAAGAAGATTGTAGCCAAGGGATTTCGACAAGCATCACATTTTGAATAGAGCTATCATGAGATACCTTACGGCCAAGTACCTTACCCTTACAGTTGTCTCCAAAGGTCACATACCTCCCAGGACCTTGATTAGGCGTGATCTCTTGAACATGTCTTTGTCACCACTCATGTGATCCGTGCATCCGCTGTCGAGAATCCACTCTTTTCCACCGTACATGTAATCCTTGAATTTTGCCATTAGACTTAGATTCATGATCTTTCATGCTTGATGTCGAAAAACTCATCTTCATCATAGTAGCCATGTTCTTCATTGTCATCATTTGGTGGAATCTCCTCGTCATAAAAACCAAGAGACTTGTTAGAATCTTAGCCATGACAATGTTCAATCTAATGAATGTGAATGTCTTCAATAATAATGTCATTAATAGTTGTGACCTATCCTTTAGCACGCATAAGATCATGAATCTCAAATAGACATTTATCAAAGTTTGGATCACTAGGCTTCATTTTTTCAAAAGCAACCGTTTTATGCTGAATTTCATCAAGATTACTTCATGTGAGATTTGGATATCGTTTCTCCAAATCATTCCACAATGTATAAGAACATGCAAAGTTCTTCAATTGAGAAAGCACAAATCTTGCTAAACCTCTAACAATTAGATTGACAATTATAAGGTTACTAAGCATGACAATTTCCTCTTCGTGTGTGGGATGCAATTCATCAATGGGGAGCACATAGGGATTTTCAGTATGTTTTCTCAAATGGAATTTGTGAAATAGATCAATCATGGCATTCTTCCATTGACTATAGTATGCTCCATCAAGAATGGGCACTCTACAATACGGACTCCCCACACTAGACACATCCATCTTCCTCCACGGTGATGAAACTAAAGCAATGGAGACCATTGCTGTGATACAAATTGTGGAATCACTAGAAGAGTATGTCTAGAGGGGAGTGAATAGACTACTAGCAAGAATTTAAAATCTACATAAGATGCAAAGTTAAGTGTTGGTAGATTTTAGCAATTATAGCAAGTCTAGCACACCCTACGCATGCAAGTCATCAAGTATAGCAGCGGAATGTAAAGATATTGTATTTGAAAGTAAAGTGTTGAGATAGGGAGATCATATGGATGAAGGACACGAAGATTTTTCTCGTGGTTTCGATAGGTGGTGCTATCGTATATCCACGTTTGTGGAGTCTTGAACCCACTGAGGGTAACGGTCGCGAGAGTCCACGGGGGGCTCCACCCATAAGGGTCCACGAAGGAGCAACCTTTACTATTCCATAATGTCTTCCTTCCACGAAGGACTAGCCTCACTCGGGGTAGATCTTCAAAAAGTAGGCGATCTCCTTGCCCTTACAAACTTCTTGGTTCACTCCACACCACGAAGTAGGAGGCTCCCAAGTGACACATAACCAATCTAGGAGGCACCACCCTCCAAAAGGTAATAGGCTCGACAATGTCGATGAACTCCATGCTCTTGTGCTTCAAGATGATAGACTCCTCAACACACAATCACTCTCTCACAGATTTGGCTTTAGTGGAAGAGATTGATTGGGTGGAAAGCAACTTGGTGAGGCTAGAGATCAAGATTCATATGGTTGTAATGGAATGGCATGATATAAACACATGAGTAGGTGGCTCTCTCAGAAAATCAGTTGGTATGAGTGGGGATCTATTCTGAGTGCTTGTCTTGCGAGTGAGTGGTGGTGGAGGGGTATATATAGGCATCTCCAAAAATCCAACCATTACACCTTAAGTGACCAACTCGGTGAAACCGATGTGTGAATCTCGGTGATACCAAGTTGCTCCAAAGGTAGGAACTTTTGAATCTCGGTGAGACTGATACATAAAACTTGGTTGCATCGATTAGGTGACCAACGGTCAGATTGCACAACTCGATGACGCCAATCCAACAAACTCGGTGGGACCGATTTTGTGAACCGAGGTAACAGGAAGTTGTCAACCCAAACTCGGTGGCACCGTAGCAGAATTAGTTGCACCGAAATGCTAGGGTTTGGCTTTGGTCTGTCTGAGTCTTGGAATCGATGGCACCGAGTGGGAGTTGTTGGTTGCACAGATTTTCAGTATTTGGCATTGGATAGAATTTTGTGGAAGAGCTTGCGGATGTATTTCGTGACTATCACTTGTGCACATATGAGCATATTGGTCACCAACTGTACCTTACCCCCTTTTAATTGTATTGTCTTTCCTATGGACTCAAAGTGATTTCTTACAAAGTAAAATGTAGAGTCCTCTTGCTTGAAGCTTTGCCAATGCTATTCCTTCTCCTTCTTCTTCATGGGGATACTCTCCATACTCGTTTTTGCAAACCCATCTCTCTCTATGGACTTTATCTGAAATACACTAGATGAAAGTATTAGTCCAAGAGACAATGTATGTTGTCATGAATTACAAAACCACCAAGGGAGCATATTTTGCATTCAATTATAAGTGATCCCAAGTGGAATTGTAAAGTTTACCCCCCCCCCCACCATATATACACAATACATGGCTAACCGACTCCATGGGTGCCCTCCAAAATTCAACTTTCCAGGGGAGTTTTATTTATTTATTTTTGATTATGCAAGATTGGGCTCTATTCAGAAACGATGAATCAATTAACATTAATATAATGATATCCATGAACATACAAAGCATAATCATTACTGTTTCAAAATATACGATCATTAAATAACGATACCCCCTACTCATTTTATCATATTAAGCATGGCGTGGCTCCCTCTTCACCGCATAAGTATAAATCATGAGCACTCGAGTGTCAATCCAGGCAACTGATTCATACTTCTAACGTGCTTCATCATTTTCAACTTCACGCATTACACGAGCATGAACCATGGATATATCATATTGGTGGAATAGAGTATCATGGTAGAGATCAAAAGGAGTCAAGGTTGAAATAAAGTATCGCATCAACTAGGCGGATCAACGGGCTATGGAGATGCCCATCAATCGATATTAATTGGAGGAGTAGGGATTCCCATGCAATGGATGCACTAGAGCTATAAGTGTATGAAATCTCAATGAAAGCTAAGTGGGTGTGCATCCCACTCGCTTTCTCATGAAGACCTCAAGCATTTGAAGAAGCCCGCTATCGGAATATAGATGCCAAGTTCTATAACAAAAAAATGCCCACTATTATATGAAAGTGACAAAACTAGAGACTCTCTATATGAAGAACATGGTGCCACTTTGAGGCACAAGTGTGGTAAAGGATAATAGCAAAGTCCCTTCTCTCTTTTTATCTCATTTTTATTTTTCCTTTCTTTTCTTTCTCTTTTTCCTTTCTTTTTTTATTTTTTTCTTCTTTCTCTCCTTTTGTTTTCTTTGGTGGGCTTATTTTGCCTCCCCAATTTTTATTTGTTTGTGCATAGTCTCATCCCGACTTGTGGGGGAGTCACGGTCTCCATCATCCTTTACTCAGTAGGACGATGCTCTAATAATGATGATCATTACACTTTATTTACTTGCAACTCAAAATTACAACTCAATGAAGAATAATACGACTCTCTATGAATCCTATGGCAGTGTACCAGGATGTGAAATGATGTAGCATAACAAGTAATCAATGATGAACGGTGGCTTTGCCGCAAATACTATGTCATCTCTATATGATCATGCAATGCAATATGATGCTGAATACACATGTCATGTAACGGAATGGTGGGAGTCGCTTGGCAATATATGTCGGAATGGCTATGAATGTGCCATGATAGGTAGTTATGGTGGAAGTTTGAGGAATATATAAGGTGGCTTTTGTGCAATAGAGAAAATAATATCATGGGATTTGGATTCACCAATGAAGTTTGCACAAACTCTTTAGTTGAGAAAGGGCAATGCACGGTAACATGGGAAAATTATATCCCCTTTGAGTACCTATCCTTTTTGGACTAGTCTTATAACATGGGAAAATTACCATTCATATTGCCTTATACTCTCAAAAATATTGAAGTGAAGCATGAGAGTTCAACTTTTTATATAAAATATGACCGCCGTCGTGCTCTTACAAAATATAAGTGAAGCAGTAGTGCAACTGCCTACCCGAAAGATATAAGTGAAGCACATAGATTATTCTAACAAATTATAATGTAAGTGTGTCTATCTTGAAAAGGGTTTACAGCAAAAGATGTTTTTTCAAACAAAAAGGAAAAATAAACTATAATACGTGATGCTCCACCCAAGTCTCATATCATGTGATGACTAAAAATATAGCTCCAAGTGGCATACCGATAGATTGGAGACGAAAGAGGGGTTCCTTGGAGCTTAGACGCTTGGGTCTTCCTTGAATATTACCTTAGGGTTCCTTCAGCATCTCCAAGCTTATGTTCTTGTCATTCCTTATTCCTTCATCCATCGTTGTCTAACCCCAAATTTGAAAACTTCATAACACAACATTCAACAAAACCTCACGAGATCCGTTAGTATAATAGACGTATCAAATACTTTAGATACTGTTATAAATTGATTCATATTTTATTATTTCATAATCGGTAATGTATTCCTCTCCATGGCTTATACCCCCCAATACAATCCAGAGCATCATCAAAACCAGCAAACTATACAAGCAAAAAAAGAATATATCTAAAACATAACAGTCTGTAGTGATCTGTACTAAAACCATACTTATGTAACTCCTAAAATTATGAAGAATTACGAAAACCTGGTAAATTATCATACTAATATAGTCTAAAAAATTCAAATAAAAAAGACGTTCCAATAAAATCAGAGAAATTCTGTACTAGGAGCAAAAGTTTCTGTTTTTGCACAACATCAATTCGACTACCTTCCAAATCATCTGAAAGGTTTTACTTGGCACAAACAATAATTTAAACACAAAACACTGTCATAACAGTAGCAACAAAAGTGTAAACTCAAAATAACAGAAAGTAAAAGGAAATTTGAAGATAGCTATTGGGTTGCCTCCCAACAAGCGCTATTGTTTTATGCCCCTAGCTAGGCATAATGGACCGTTTCAAGTATTCTCATAATCATAGAGAATGTCATTCATATCCATATCATACTCTCTTATTTAAGCGGACATTTTCCTAATAGGTAGGCAAAAGTAATTAAAAGGGCTATACTTAATAGGTAATGATTCTAAAGATCTAGTTCAATAGGAGGACGCTCCTCGTTTGGCCCTTTGTAAGTGATGACTATATATTCATTATAAAAGTTCCTATAAATATATTATCTCATATTGTTCCTAAGCACACATCCTAGGCCGTTATTTTCTATAGCATATTCGTCATTGTTCTCAGATAACTTATCAGTCAAGATAGAAGGATGAACCTTTTTCCTAAGATTCTCAATATACTCATTAGTATCGATTGATTTCAACTTCCTTATCTCATCATTATCATATAAGATCTTTTCTATTGGTGGACACTCATTTTTATATTATAATGGGCAAAAATATCTCCTGCTTCTTCCATCAGATATCTGAACTCACTTACTAGATATTGTAATCAAACTCTTGACTGAAGCGTCAGGAATATTGGAAAATTCTAGCATAATTTTTGTATAGCGGGATGCATGTGCACAAATTGTCTCTCAAATTCAGCCACAAGTAATGTAATAGCATTTGCATAAATATTAGTTCTAGCAAGAATGAAACCTCCTGACATAGGTTGCGTCTCCGCACAAATAAAGAAATCTTGTAAAACACCTCTTCCAATAATATCATCGCTACCTACCCGAAGTCATTTTGTATGCATTTTAGTGGTGTCTTCTTCGAAAGTCAAATTTCCATCTATTTATTTAGGAAATTCATAACTAGATACTTCCTCCAAGATTATTTTAATAGTTTCATATCCTCTATTTCTAGGTGATGACTCCGCACTAGTGGTGGGAGAAGTATCTTGAGACATAACGAGAAGGCAAGCAAACTAACAAGCAAACAAGTAAACTAGATAACTAAGCAAGCAAGCAAACTAACAAGCAAACAAGTAAGCTAGATAACTAAGAAAGCAAGAAAATAGAAAAAAATTGGTATTTTCAATTTTTAGGTGAAAGCAAATATAAGGATAAAATAAAAGACAAGAAAAAAGTAGAAAAAGTGATTGATAGTTTGTGTGAAGGGACCTTCAAGGAAATTTGGTGATGTATCCCCGGCAACGGCACAAGAAACTTGTTCTGCTATTTGTGAGCTATGTTGGATTTTTCCATGAAGAGGAAGGATGAAGCAATATAGTCGCGATAACAAAGTTTATCGAACTATAGTACAATCACAAAAAATCATCTTTGAAGCAGTACCTGTACACACAAAACCAAAGTCTTGCACCCAACGCAAGCAAGAGGGTTGTCAGGCCCCTTGAACTTGTTAATTGCAAGGATTACTTATGATACTGGTAGATATATAATGAATAAAGAAAAATATAATAAAGTAATTGAATTGCAGCAAGGTATTTTTATCTCTTTAGCAAATATGATTAAGTAGACCCGGGGGCCATAGTGTTCACTAGAGGATTCTCTCTCAAAAGCAGCATATGGTGGTTAGACATATTACTGTTGGCAATTGATAGAAAAACACATAGTTATGATTATGTACTCATGGCAATGGTCATATATACAAGCATCACATCCGTGAAAAGTAGAGCAAAATGATTCTGCATATACTACTATTACTCCCCCAATCAATCGATATCCAACATGCATCTATGGTATTAAGTCCAAGACAAACAGAGTAATGGTTTAAGGAAGATGACATGATGTTGTCAATGTAAGTACAAGCAATATGTTCAAACCCTGTATTTTTACCCTTAGTAGCAAAAGTGCAATACATGTCTTGTCCCGTTCTATCACCGGTATATAGAGCACCGCAAGATTGAACCCACTACAACGCACAACTCCCACTGAAGATAAATCAATCTAGTTGGCTGAACCGAACCGATAGATGAGAGAGACTTACAAAGCTATAACTTCCATGCACAATACAATTCAATAAGATCATAAACCCATAATTCATCTGATCCCAGCGAACACACTTCAAAAGAAGATTACTTCGGATAGATCAACGCGGGAATCATGAATAACTTTGTCTTGAAGATCAAAGAGAGAGAAGAAGCCATCTAGCTACTAGATATGGACCCATAGGTATCTGCTAAACTACTCACACATTATCATGGAGGCAACAAGGTTGATGAATATGGGTTACATGGTGGATTCCCTCTCCGGCAGAGTACCAGAAAAGGCCTCCAAATGGGGTCACGGTAGAACAAAGACTTGCGGTAGAAGAAAAATTATTTCGGGTGTCTTTCCTTTGGTTTTGGGGTAATATATATATAAGTGGAATTAAGCCAGGAGGTGCCACGAGGGGCCCATAAGCCGACCCCCTAGGGCGTGCCCTAGTGGCTCGTGGCCACCTCGTGGGTCTTATGGCCTCCTCTTGAAGCTTCATGGGTCCCTTCTGGTCCAAAAATGACCCGAGTAATTTTTTATCCAATTTGGACTTCATTTGATATTGATTTTCTGAGAAGTCCATAAATAGGCAAAAATCAGAAAGTGGCACTATACACTAAGTTAATAGGTTAGTCCCAAAAACGATATAAAATAATATATAATTGCATAGAAAGTATCCAATATTGATAATATAATTGCACGAAACAATCAAAAATTATATATACGTCGGAGACGTATGAGACACCATAGTAGTGCTAGGTTGAACTTGTTATGATCATGTATGCTTACTACTGCTCTTCTGCTCCATTGTTGTTTGTGTGCTCCATTGTTACTTGTGTGCTCCGTTCCTTGTTGCTTCAGCTATTGCTCTTGTGGGCTGCTAGGACAAGTGGTATGTGGTGCTCATTAGGAGGGCTCTAGGGGTTTACAGTTCATGGGAAGCTTGGAATGAATCAGTTTCAGGGTATCATAGAGGGTTTAAGACCAGGCATGCGACACAAGATGCTCAATCCAATTTTGTGCGAAAGCAAGCATGCAATGTTGAAGTTCTTAAGGTGGTGCCACACTTTGGGATGAAGAACTTCATCATCATCGTACAATTCGTCACCATTGCAATGCTATGATGTTGGCATTGTAACTGTGATCATGTGTAAGGTGCAATGGGTAAGCTCATCTTGTAGGGTACAAGGTTAGCACACCTCACACCCTGTGTGCAACCAAACAACGTGTTTATGTGTGAGTTCAGATACTGTAGGATGCCAAACACCATGTACAAACCTATCCCCTAATGTAGGCAGTATCGACGCAAGCAACCGAACATGTTGCATATGTTGGTTTTTATCGTGTTTCCACTCAACCAGGCCCAACTCACTAAGATATGCAATCCAGACCACTTCACAAATGACAACCAAACACGCCCTTAGTGCACGCGATGACTATTTATCACCTTAAGCGATGCAAGCAGCTTCTACCACTGAAGCTTTTTTCCCTCGCGCCATATTGGCCAGGCCATTTCACACGTGCGTAGTGTAAAAGGTGATAAGAAATGTGCAAGAACTAGGGATCAAACTAGGATTTCCACGGGAAACGTGCGGCGGGCTAACCATTCCACCCAAGTTTCCTTCGTGGTTAGAACAAGGGGCACATTCTACATGAGGATATTGTAGCCGTTTTCTTCAGGTTTTTTCCTATTTCTTCTTTTTCTTTTTTGAGATGACTCTCTTCGTTTGTTTTCTTCGCCATTTTTGTTTGGTTTTCTTTTTCTTCTCCATTTTTGTTTGGTTTCCTTTTTCTTCTCCATTATTTGTTTGGTTTTATTTTTTCTTCTCATTTTTTTCTAATGTTTGTTATCGCTTTCACAATACATTTTCGCATATGTCAAAAACATATATTTTTATAAATGAACAACATTTTTTTCTATACACGTTCAACATTGTGTGAATGTTTATTCAACATTTTTTGAATACTTGTTCCATATTTTAATACGTATTCAACATTTTTTAAATACATGTTCAACATTTTTCAAATACTCGTTCAACTTTTTTAATACTAGTTCAACTTTTTTAATACTAGTTCAACTTTTTTAATACTAGTTCAATTTTCAAGTATTTGTTCAAAAATTTTGGAATGCTCGTTCAATAATTTTTAATACTTACTCAATATTTTGAAAATTCTTGTTTAACATTTTTAATACTTATTTAAATTTTTCGAATACTTCTTCGATATTTTCAGATGCATGTTCAACATTTTTTAAAAACTTATTCAGAAAAATTGAAATACTTTTCAACATTTTTCAAATATGTTTTTGAAGAGTATATATATATATGTATATTAAAGTAAAAAATAAATCAAAAAACAAGAAGAAAATAGAAAAAAAAAAGAAAAAAATAGGTCGTGGCCTCCAACGCGGCTAGGCCGGGCCATCTAGGCTCTCCCCCGATGCGAGTTTCCCCCCTATGGCCATTGTTTCAAGAAAGCGAGCTGCTGGACAAATCGACACCAATCCGAGTTTCCCCCAGATCATCGACCCAACTCAAACTGAAGGCCCAACAAGTATGCAACTCACTCCTTCGCCCGATCCATGCATCAGAGAATTCATTGACCGATCAAAAACTGAAAACCCTTTCTGACCGAGAGAAGGAGACCAAATCCAGGTCGTTGATGGTATCCCTCACCGTGGTCCATATAGGCATGTAGTATATCACTGTGTTGTAGCGTGCCTGCACCTAGCGTAAATGCAGCCAAGCGAGCCACTGCTGCCAAACCGAATGCCATGCATTGGGTGCTTGAACATCAGGATTTAAATTACGGTGTCATAACAGTGTTGAGTAGTACCACACTAGTGAAAGAGGCGGGCGAATTTGGAAAAGGAGAGGAGATGGATCCCGAATTGGATATGGGCTCTTGTCAACTTCGGTACTATCTTATATACACAAGAAGTTCATCTGAATATGACTATATGACTTTCTTCATATAAAAATTCAAAAAATCTGATCCTTTTATGGAAAATACTTCGGTGCGAAAGGTCCATGTAAAATTTGAGCTTATTTAGACATTTGAGTAACTCTCAGCGAAAAAGAAAAAATCGGTTATGTAAAATAGTATACCATTGACGTACTGTTCGGACTCATTTTTTTTTACTTACCCTTACTTAGATGTCCGAACGATCTGAAAATTGGCATGGACCACACGCATCAAAACAACTTCACAGGGTGCAGATGAGCCCGGGCTCAGAAATGTACATTCGAATTCATCCTCACTATCTTATTTATTTTAACATGCAACCGATCCACCTCATTATATATGTTCCACACATGTCACCTCCCAATTTTAAATACAGATGCAAGCCACCCACATAATTTAGTGCATGCGATTAATCAACTTTTCACTTTCACCACATGCACGCTCTGGAAATCATCAAGCGCCGATGCAACCACTTAAGTTTTCACTTTCAACCACAAAGCCCTCCACATCAATAAAATAGTGAACTTGAATGTCAGAAGACAATATAGTATGCATCCATCCTCCATTTACTTCTAGGTTAAATGTGATGCGGTACTATTCTCAACTATTCTAATTTTATTTTGATAAGTTTATTGCTATAAATTTTCGCAGGAATGCTTCGGACATTACCTAGTTTCTCCAACTTGGTGCACACCCCCCTTGTCCTCGCGAGTTTACTTATTTTTCTTCTTCGTTCGCTCCCGTGAGACAACCGTACACACGCATCGCGCATGCCAAGTTCATGAGTCCCTGGTTAAGCCTGTTTTGGAGAAGCTTGTAGAAGCTTGCCCCGGTTTTTTGTGTCCGGTTTTCTTTGGTTCTTTTGACGCTTATTTTTTCTTCCTTTTTTCTTAGCAATTTTTATCATCCGGTTTTCTAAAATTTAGAAATTCATGAATATTTTCGCAATTCGTCATTTTTTTTCAAATTTGTGAACCTTTTGTCAAACCCATGAACTTTTTCAGAATCGGTGAAACCCACAAAGTTTATTTAATTGTTTTATAAAACTCTTGCACATTTTCAAAAATCCATTCCCATTTTTAAAAATTCATGAATAGTTTTGTGAAGTTACTTCAGTTTTGCGAACATTTAGTTAAAACCACAAACAAAAATCAAACTCACATTTTTTTTCAAATTCATGAACTTTTTTTTGGAACATGCAAACCTTTTTAATACCCATGAATATTTATTGAATCCAAGAAAACTGTGAACATTTATCAAAATCGTGATTTGTTTTTGTGAATTTATTTTCACTTTTGCGATATTTTTTGAATCTGTTAACCATTTTAAAATCGATGATTGTTTTCATATCCACCAATTTTTTCAAACTCGTGCTTTTTTGAACTTCATGAACATTTTTTGGAATTTGTGATTTTTTTTCAAATTTTCACTTTTGAGATTTAAGTTTTTTTTCAAATGTCAACCGATCAATAGTTAACCGATGAACCATGGACCGAGTGAACGAGGGGGGGGGGGGGGTAGACGAAAGACCATCCAGCCAACGAATGAAACGAGGACTAACTAACATGGGTACACGTTTTTGGGACGACCTAAGCGACCGCACAGATACTGGTTTCACAAACAGGTGTGTAAAGCGCTGCATAGGAGGTCATCGTTTCATCCAAAACTATGTATGCATACTAGATTGTTGATGGCGCACGTTGCTCCGCCCGATCAATTTGAAATATTCTATGATAAGGTGTTATAAATTTATGAAAAATTGAAATTCCTATTTAAATATATATTTTGGGACAAAGTTCATTTACAAAATTAGAGAGTGCATAATTCAATTTTGATTGTCATGGTTGTCAGGCTAATTTTTGTCATTATACATGGACCCAAACCATTATCTTTCTCTACTGATAAATCGAGCAGAAAGAGGTAGGAAGAGAGCCTTGAGACGTCATCATTTGCATGTTCTTAGTCTCTTTCCATGTTCCTTTACTATTGTTGCATTCTGACATTAGATACTTGATACTATTAATCAAAAAGATATACATGAGCAGATACTCGTCTTACTCGGTGAATAAGAAATCAATTGCAATTGATGGTACCTTACACAGGTGCATATACAATAGGATTGCTCACCATGACAAAAAATTCATTGGTTACCGCTGTTTGAAATTCATCTTTTATCAAACTATCATGGCACTATGTAGTATAATATCCACATGTCGATGCAGACTTCAATTCCAGTAAGCTGGCATTAAAAGTAGAGCATTGATAGGAAAATCCATCAAGCTTAAATGACCAAAGTTGCAGCAAGAACTGTAGGTCCACAAATCGAAATTATTCACAAATTCAATAGCAACCCATACTTAGCACTATTTTTTTTTGCAAGGTTAACACTTACATGTTGCAATAGCTAACATTAAGGTAGATAGTGCACAACCTTGCCGACATTAGTTTGGCGGCCGCTCGTTCGACCGCCTTCTTCTGCTCATCGGACTCTTGCCTCCCCTTTTGCAGCTTAGCCTTGAGGCTCTCGACCTCTGTGGTGACGGCTGCAGTCATAACAAGCATCCTGTGCTTAGGGATAAAACCCTAATACCTCACTTAAACAAGGAAAACAAAGCTATTAAAACAGTCCAGTCCAAACCTATCTAGCGATTCGTCAAACCGTTTGTTAAGAGGGTCGAGCTCTTCATCAGAGCGCTTGAGCTTCCAATTCATCTCGGTCAGCTCCATGGCATTGGCGGCTGCCACCAAAGACAATGCCTACATAAATAGGCTTAGGTGTGTCAAACTCCCGAGTTACCGGATTTCTAGACCCTCTGGCAGATTTTTATTTAAACGTGCCAAAGTCTCGGGGGCTGCGATTCACTTGTACTACTATTAGTGTTTTCTGAACTGTTTTCAGCCTCGCTCGAGTTTTTCCAACTCAAGTAGGGCTCGGGGGCTTCCACATATAAGGATTAATTAAATCTATAAAGAATTTTTTTTTGCGAAGGGGTATTACATTATTTACCTTGAAGCCCGTCAAGAGGCATTTCGAAAGCCTCCTTCAGTCTGTTGTGGACGGACTGAATGCTTTGTAAAACCGCACCCAGGAGAGTGCGGTGTTCATCAGTAATGGAGGGGCCATTCAAAGCCTCCTCCATCATGGCCGGCCACCCAATCGTGGCATGCTCCAGTGCAGGTGTTGCTTGTAGCGGTACCTCGGCTCTTCCTTTGCTGGAGTGCGGAATGGATAACTCCGGGGCATTCTCCGGGGCAGGCTTCGGGGAAATCTTCAGGGAGACCTCGGATTGACCAGGCTCCCCATATTTGACCGCCAAAAGGGAACATCCCTCCTGGTCTTCGATTACCGAGGTGTTGATCTCGGCCATGATTTCATCACCTCCCCCCCCCCGTGTTCGGCATAGGAGGGGTCCTTGGGACAACACCTCCGTGACCTCATCGACAACAGGGGAGGTGTAGTGCACGATGCTATCCCACTCTTCGCTATCTAGGCTAGCGAAGAGTCCCCCTTAGAGGTTTTATCGATGGGGATATCATGTGGTGGGCTACAATATGAAAGGCAATCATTTGGTTAGTAACTCTCCTCGACATGAATGTAAGAAAGAGTCTTGGAATTAATACCATTTGGTCGGGGTCTTGACCTTGGGGTTCCTTCGAGGAACCAGCTCATAAGCCTCAGACCCTTCTGCGGAGTCCGGGTTATCTTCGGACAAGGCCACTTTGGCCCTGCGTTGTCTTTTCAAAACAGGAGGAGGTATATCCTCCTCGGTGCCGTCGTACACTGCCCTTGTTCGGAAGGAGTTGCTCTCCTCCCCATCTTGTTCCTGCTCCTCCTCCTCCTAAGCGAAAGAGGCGTGGGTTTCCCTAGATTTAGTATGATTTTCACTAATAGAAAAATGGCTATATCTACTATGGACATTACTGGCGCACCATGTATGTGGTGCGCCACTGCTATATAGCAGTGGCGCACCAGATATAGATGCGCCATTAGTGGCCATATTACTAATGGTGCACCCGGTGTGTGGTGTGCCATTACTAGTTTTGTCCTGGCCCCACACCCTTCCCAGACTTAGAAGTGGCGCACCAGGGAAAGTGCGCCATTACTAGTTTTAACTAGTAATGGCGCACCACACCCACGGTGCGCCACTACTAACAATTTTTTTTTAAAACTAGTAATGGCGCACCACACACCAGGTGTGCCATTAGTAACCCTGGTTACCAATGGCGCATTCTTAGGAGGTGCGCCATTGGTAACCCGAGAGCAACTAGATATTTTTGACAGCCACCTACCACACTCACTTTCCCCACTTCATTCTCTCCACGTATACCAAGCTTGGTCTCGGCTGCCTCCTCCTCCTCACCTCATTTACACCATAGATTCACCATTAAGTGGTTAAATTTCCTTTTTTTGATAGGTAAGTAAGGGGAAAGATTTGTTTATGTTCTAGATCTACTTTTTTCTCCCTCCAACGTACACACTTTTTATGGCCTCGATCTACGTATGTTTGTGGTGTTGCATATGTTTGTGTTTGCAGGTACCGATATTTGAAATGCAATAGTTGCCAATATTTTACCGGAATGTTGATTCATTTCCGTTTCGACGAGAATTTGGCACTATGCATTCTTTTTGGTCCTATTTTTAGGCAAAGTCATGCCAAAGAAATTTTGTTTCTAAAATATCGTTTTGCTCTACCCCGCAGGCAACCATGGTTCCCACGATGACCGAAGGCATCGTGAATAGGTTTTTGAGATCCGCGAAGGCCGAGATGCTTCAAAAGAATGAGATGGAGATAAGATGTCCGTGTCGAAGATGCAAGCTAAAGAGCCTTATGGACCCGGATAACAGACAGGTGCAGGACTACCTACTCATGCGTGGTTTCATGGATGGCTATCGGTGGCAAGGTGATGAAGATGATTATGAAGTCAGCCATGGGGACCAGGCAAGAAATAAGGAAGGTCAGCAAGACAATAGTGGCGAGGGCGGGCGAGAAGACGAAGAATCTCCAGGACATGATCACGAAGTAGATGCAGGACACAGTCATCATGTAGAAGATGCCGGACATGATGATGAGGAAGATCAAGACGAAGGGCATGATCATGAAGATGAAGATGCCAGAGCAGACGACGATGGACCAACGATGGGCGAGGTGCAGGACCCTCAAATTCAGGAGCTGCTTCTCAAGCCTGTAGCGACCCGACCTAGAAAGGTCAAGCCTCTGTGTGTTCTGTGCCATCCCTGGATCAGTATGCTGGCACACACAGTACATCAATGTATATATCAAATTGCAATCACATGTAATTAACGTAAAACTGATATATACCTTATAATCTCAGCGGAAAAAGTTAATGGGAGTGGAGTCCCAATAAACACCAATGGCAGGTTGAGTGTAAACCGTAACCCTAAATCGTAATCTTACTCGTCGAAGAAGAGTATCTGCAACATGAGACGTTGCAGCCGTGTAGGTCAGGACATTGAATGTACCGGCAAGATCACCATAGTAGAACAGAAGATAAAAACTATTCTATATGCAGTAAGGCTTTATGGCTCTGGGTCTGAGTTTTTGCATAAAAGATGATTTTATTTTCTTTTCCTACAACAAAGGAATATCAGGAGTTTTCACTACAGAGTTACCTAGCATGACATGGTTCCACCAACCGATGTCTTAATGCCCACAAGTATCAGTAGTTGCCCACAATTAATTATCAGTCCAGTGTTGAGAGTTCAGAGATAGATCCGAGTCTAGAGGCTCGAATTGTCTGTAACCGGGGACACGGCTAATCGATTAGGTTTAACTCTGCAGAGTGTTGTGTACTTTACCCATAAGATTCTTCCCCTCTTGGTAAGTCCTCGCACTGCCGGGTGTTTGAGAACAGGACGAACGAAACATGGTCTTTCAGAGTGTTTCCCTGACTACTGTCAGTGCCCATCCATTCCCAACATCAACTACATCTCGTAGCAGTGCCCACACAGAGTCACAACAAATATCAACCAAGCCAGAGCCCATAATGACTTGTGGCTACGCAGGTAAGCTTCCGGGCATGAAGTATTCATCCGTCTCTTTGAGTCTGGGTGAAGCTTTCCGCAAGATGTCACGGCGCTTCTCCATGCATCCCGGCCATCCACTGGTTACTCCAGGGATGCCCAATCAACCATCCTTCACCCAGTAATGTGTATTGAAAACTTGTTTCTCGAGTCTCGAAGTCTTGAGGTCTTGAAGATGTTGGACTTGAAGATGCCTTCATGGAGTTGTCGTCTTGACGTAGAGTCCTCCTTCTCACACCACTCACGAACACTCATACCAAACCCCGTCTACTTTAGCATAGCATAAAAATAACTAACATTCCGGGGGCTTTAGTAACAAGTGGTGGGTTCCTACCTCATGTATTCTACTTGACTACAAGAATTTTCAATAACACTACTGGAGGGATTTGTTGAATGATATCACTACATGCAATAAACATAGGTATGAACAAAATGGTCAAAGTGAACTTGCATGTACTGTTGATGAAGAAAAATGTCGCTCTCAGAAATACTTGATAGACTATTCGTCACTCTCCGATAAAAATCTATATAATCAAACATTGCATTCATATAAGCAATCATACTAGCAATCAATTCTAACAATCAAAAAGTAACACAAAACCAAAAGCAACAAGGTTGTGATGAAGGAAATACTTAAGACAAAAACACAAAAGAACAAAGGTTCAACAACTCAACTAAGGTTGGTTTTCTCTACAAGTAAATCCTATTTTCAAAAGTAAAAACACAACACGAAAACAAAGTAAAATATAACAAAACTATTTTTTTTCATAAATATTTTACTTAGCAAAAAGAATTACTTTTGAAGAACAAGTAAGAACTAAGAAAGTAATACTTGTAAACAACATAGGTTTTTGTCTAATAAACTTAACAACAAGAAAACAAAAAACATTATTAAAATAATAGAAATAAGATATGTAACAACTAAATTAACAGAAAATATATTTTATAAAACAAATTTTATTTAAAGGTATTTTCCAAAAGCAAATCAAACTAGCAAATGGAAATCAATTAGAAGTTATAATTAACTAGAATTGATTTTCATGCAATCAACTAATAAAATAATATTTGTTTGAAGAGCTACTGTTATCTAATAGAAAACTTTGTAAAATCTATCAGCTAATATAAAAGAAAAATAAATTAAAAAAAATTGAAACAAAAGAAATAGTAATAAACCTAAAAAGATCTAAAACAGAATCTGTTTTGTTAAAAAGACTAATTTAAAATATTCTTAAAATTCTGAAATTTTACCTACTGATAAATAACATCACTAGTGACCAGTAGCAAAAAGAATCAACCAAAAATCTATTTTTAAACTCAAGATATTCGAAAAATAAGATTTGAAACAAATGTGTTTGAAATCAATTTTAAATTATTCAAATATGGTCAAGCTGTATATCTACAGAAACTAGATAAATTTTTTGACAGAACGCAAAAATAATCAAATTAAAACAATTAAAAAGATGAAAGATATAAAGAAAACAGAATCAGAAACTATTCTGTTTTTAAAATAAAAACAGAAAAAAAGAAAAAATCTAACTAACGGATAGGGTACAAGTGGCAGTCTCTGATTGGCTGAAGTGTGTGCGCGTTCTAGCGATTCGAGCGGACGTGCGGTACTTAAAGAAAAACGGTTCGGTCTAACTTAAAATAAATAAAACCGACCGGTTCTTTTAAATAAACTAAAAGGTTATATTAATTGTTTCTAATCTACGCCGTTCAAATGAGATCTAACGGAGGGAAACGGCTCCGGTGACTTACAGAGGAGGGGAGCTTCGGCGATGCTCCGGCGACGTCCGAGGCGGCAAGGTTGACGGGGACGTCGCTCCGTTGGTCCTCCGGCAACGACGACGGCACCAGGCGATGCGGACGAGCGCGGCGAGGCTTCTGACGGTCGTGGAGGAGCTCGAGGATGACGGTGGCGACGACGACAAGCTTTGAGGCGGCGATGGCGCTCGGGTGTCGACGGGGACGACGTTCTGGTGGGTGCGGGGCTCGAGCGAGTGTATGGGGAGGTGCGGGTGAGCGAGGCAGGGCGGATGATGGTGAGTCTGGTGGCTCGGGAGGTCAGAAGCGAGCAGTGGGTCGATAATGGCGCGACGGTGATCAAGAGCTCCGGCGAGTGATTGTGACGAGGGCAGCGCACGGGCAGTGGGGGTTTGGAGGGGAACAGGTCGAGGGCGAGCCCTGTATTTATAGGTGGCCTCGGTGGTCATAGAAAGGAAAGGAGAGAGAGATCCGGCGCGGGAGGGATCTCTGGTGAGGTGGGGAGCACGAGGAGGTAGATGAGCGCGGGGATCTCGCGAGCGGTCGGTGGGGTCCGCGTGTTAGTGAGAGAGAAAAGTGCGGGCGCACGTCGGTGGCCGATTCAGAGCTATTTCGGGGTGGAGTTAAGGCAGGTAGGCCGGCCGGTTTTAATTAAAACGTTAGTTCCTTTCCTTTTCTAATTTCCAGTGAAAGGAAAACTCATTTATGGCATTGAAATCGCTTCCAAAATTGAAGACCTTTATATTAAAATGACCAGGGGAATAAATGTAATTTAATGAACATTTTTCCACTGCCAAAATAAATACTTTAAAAAAATATTTTCAGAAAATGCCTAAATTGATTTTAATTCTTTGGCAATAAATTTTCAAATAACCCCCTGGGTTTTATGGTTCAAATACTTCACAAAAATAACCCTAGTGTGGAGTGTCATATTACTCCTCTCAAGTTTCTTGTCAAGGGTATTTGAATTCTTTCAAAATTTAAAATGGAACCAAATATGAAATGAATTCCATGTCAGAAAATTTCAAATGTTTTCAAATTCACTCTTCAAATCTTTTTATATTGAAGAAGTCATGTCATCTTCTCTCACTGATTTGAAATATAGGAATTTGAATTCCAAAAGCATATGGGAAAGTTATGTCATTCCCTCTCATTCAAAAGTTTTCAAAAAGTTTCAAATTTCACTCAATTTAATCACTCAAGCAAACAAACACTCATTCTAATATTTATTATAACATTCAAAAATTTGGGATGTTACAAACCTACCACACTTAAAATGAATCTCGTCCTCGAGATTCGAAAGGGCTAGAAAGAAAAGGTTAGGGTTTGGGGTCTTCTAACAAATCCATTGTCCTGGAAATGTGGGGTCTACCACACTTAAAATCAGAGTTACTGGTCCTTCAAAAGTCATGGCAACCCTGTGGGTGCATCTGTTTGTTCACATTCTTCACGATAGCTCCTTCGGTGATGCTCTTCCGTTTAATCAGAATCTCGTGTTCTCGTAACAACATGTATTTCCTATGATACTGGGTCTTCTTAGCTGACAGGTCTCGTGATCATTCTAAATAACTTATCGAATATCTCATGGTGGTCTACCATTTGTGGTTATCCTGCAGTGAAATGGGTCTTGGCTTCATTCCTCACCGTAAAATTCCTACGTGTGTCAGCAACTGTCATGTACAAGGGGTTTTCATCATACCATTCTAAGGCTTAAACAAAAGCTTCAAAGAACGTCATCTCTTTACTATGGGTAAGTCACTCAGATTTACCATTCCGAATAGCAAGAGAAATGATAAGAGTAGGCCGTCATGGTAATCAATCCATGTCGCACTGAAATCATTACCTTGTATATGTTTATTTAATCTCGTATTCTAACACTTGGGCTTCCTCACAAGCATTGTAGAAAATTTCTCTTGTCAACGAAAGAAATTCGGATAAATCCATTTATTCTGCAAGCCGAACAAAAACATCTATCGTTTCTTCACAAATCTCAGGTTATCGTATACTCCTAAGAAAACATTTGTTGATCAATCGTGGCTTCTTCCAAGTTTCTTCCTTCACAAAGTTAGGGCTTGATCCTTATCAATCCTGAGGTCAGTGAGTTGTGGGTTCACTTGAATACTTGAACAACTTCAACTCACCCTTGGGGTTACTATCGATCCATATTACAACATTACCTTCAGTTCACTCCACCATACCCTTGAGGTAACAATTCACAGACTTATTCTTGTCTAGTTTCCACTCCGCGGAATTCATTTTCCTTTCCATTGGTCTGTTTAACCTTGGGTATGGTTTCATCACAATCATTCTTTTTCCCAATATTCCAACTTCATAAACACTTTGTCACAGAGGTTATCATCCACATAGTTTGATATGGTTCCACATTCTCTTCACCTGTATTCACTTATCCAAACTTCTTAATATGAATGGTATTTTCTTCATTCATTTATCCATGTGGTTACTAACACACTTTAAAATGAAATGCACTCATGCTTTCATAGACCATATTTTCTCATATCCTCGAAAATGGTCGGGGATCTTTGTTCATGGGATAACAACTCTTATAATTCAACATAGGAGAATCATGACGTCATAAATTCCATTGCCTCATGAATTTATTACAAACTCTGAGGCTTCCATTACATAACTTCAAAATGATAAGAGGGCTACCTATTACATTTATTAATTCCAAAATCCAAAACTCAAACTACATGTTTAGCCTTCTTCTTCTCCGGGCAGGTATAGGAGTAGTGTCCTGTCTTGTTGCACCGATGACAAGTGATGTGGCTCACATCCTTCCATGTCGAAAACCACGGAGTCCTTTTCTTCTTCTTTGGTTGGGTTCCTTTCTTGATGCTTGGCTCATACCTCTTGCAAAAACAGTGTGGCCTCTCTAAGCTACAATGTAAACATCTGATGCCTCCGCTTACTTGGCCTTTCTTCTTGTCTAGATTGATCATTTCTTCTATCTCTTGAGGGTCATAATGCACTTCTTTTGTCGGGAAGTCTCCCAGATACTCGTTCGGACAGTCCTGAGAGATATGTCCTTCTCCACATGAATAACATGACTTGGTACTTATGTTTGGGTCTGGTACATCTCCGATCATCATGGGTTCTTCTAACTTATTCCCGAGGGCTTCTTTCATTGCTTCCTTCTGCTGCTTCATGACTTCTTGTACCTTGGGGTATATTTGACATTGTGCCGGATAGTGCGTGGTTCCTTCACACAAGAAACATGTCACCTGCCCAGTTGGGCATTCCTCAGCTCGGTGATTTTCTTCACAATGAGGGCATCCATCCTTGTGTTCTTCCTCGGTGTGTCCTATCTTCCCACATATCTTGCATGCACAAATCTGCTTCACGTCTTTGCAACTGGGCTTCTGGGTGTTGCTAACAACATGAGACTTTTACAAAGTCCTCTTGAATTCTTCCCAGGTGCGGGATGCTTGCCTATCATGGATAGCTTCATGCATCTTCCACCAATTTGCAGCACCTTTTGCAAAGTACCCAAGAGCATACTGGACCATCTCGTTCCTTGCAACATGATTACTCTTTAGATGATCCTCCATGTTCTGAATCCATTCTTCTGTCTCTAATTGAGTCATCGATCCAGAATACATGAGTCCAGCTTCATTCGTCATCTATTGGTTTCAAGGTTTTGGGGATGAGATGGGTAAGAGAGAGAGAGAAAGAGAGAGAAGGTATACAAACAACTCAAAGACATAAAGCATCAAACTCAAGTCCACACATTCATAAACTTCAATCAAACTATAGTATCACCACCCACATAAGGTTGGTGTGGTCGATCACTCAAATAGTAAAACGTTTATCTTTATTCTCTCATGGTGGGGCTACTACTAAGCTAGTCTATATCATGTCTTCGTCTTTAGTGCGCTTCTTCTGGTCATGCTTGATATTCTCAAGTTCTTCCACCAGATTTTCCCTGTTGATGCGGAGTTTCCGATGTCGTCCTTGTAGTTTCAAGAGTTGGTTCTTGAGCTTCTGAATTTCAACATCTCCAGCATGAGCCATGGCCTCAAGTCTTGACGAAGCTTCTGAATCTCAGGATCATGTTTCTTCAGATTGGCTACCTTTAGCTTCTCGTTCTTGAGGCTCTCACGAAGTGCTTCGTTCTCAAATAACTCCGAGAGAAGGTCCATTTGAAGGTTCTTGATGTAGCGCTCCAGTTCTTGGTTGTACACAAGTATGGGTGAAAATTTCATCTTTTGTTCGTTGGTCAGGTCGACGAGTGCTCCATCAGGCTTCTGCCATCCAAGCCTTCCAAAGTAGTGGTTGCACAACTTAGCACGATGACGATAGCTCAAACGTGCGATGGCATCATGGACAGCAGTGTTCATGCACATCTCACATTCATGGCTCAATGTGCCATAGTTGATGTGTTCAGTCTTGGGGTCTTCTTCACGTCCAAAAACTTTAGTTTTGATGCCCCAGAATCCAGACTTCCTCTTAGTTGCCTTGATCCCAAGTATCGGCAGCTTCACCATCTGCACTAGCTCCATGAGGAATGAGCCTCCGAGAACATCTTCGTAGTCCTCTCCTTTGTTCAGGGTGTAGTTCTCCATCTATAGTTTGAAACAGGGAGGGTTCAGTAAAAGGATTTAGAAGTTACGAGAGTAGTGAAAAAGTTGTTCCAATCAAGGTCTTCCTATTTCTAATCCATTTCCTAGGGTCACGCCCTACAGTCAACATGTGCTCTGATACCATCTCTGTAGCGACCCGACCTGGAAAGGTCAAGCCTCTGTGTGTTCTGTGCCATACCTGGATCAGTATGCTGGCACACACAGTACATCAATGTATATATCAAAGTGCAATCACATGTAATTAATGTAAAACTGATATATAACTTATAATCTCAGTGGAAACAATCAACGGGAGTGGAGTCCCAATAAACACCAACGACAGGTTGAGGGTAGACCATAACACTGAATCATACTCTTACTCGTCGAAGAAGAGTATCTGCAACATGAGACGTTCCAGCCATGTAGGTCAGTACATTGAATGTACCGGCAAGATCACCATAGTAGAACAGAAGATAAAAACTATTCTATATGCAGTAAGGCTTTGTGGCTCTGGGTCTGAGCTTTTGCATAAAAGCTGATTTTATTTTCTTTTCCTACAACAAAGGAATATCAGGAGTTTTCACTACAGAGTCACCTAACATGACATGGTTCCGCAAACCGATGTCTTAATGCCCACAAGTATCAGTAGTTGCCCACAATTAATTATCAGTCCAGTGTTGAGAGTTCAGAGATAGATCCAAGTCCACAGGCTCAAATTTTCCGTAACCGGGGACAAGGCTAATCGATTAGGTTTAAACTCTGCAGAGTGTTGTGTACTTTACCCACAAGATTTGTTCCCTCCTGGTAAGTCCTCACAATGCCGGGTGTTTGAGAACAGGACGAACGAAACATGGTCTTTGAGAGTGTTTCCCTGACTACTGTCAGTGCCCATCCATTCCTCACGTCGACTACATCTTGTAGCACTACCTAGCCAGAGTCACAACAAAGATCAACCAAGCCAGAACCCATAATGACTTGTGGCTACACAGGTAAGCTTCCGGGCATGAAGTATTCATCCGTCTCTTTGAGTCTGGGTGAAGCTTTCCGCAAGATGTCATGGCGCTTCTCCATGCATCCCGGCCATCCACTGGTTACTCCAGGGATGCCCAATCAACCATCCTTCACCCAGTAGTGTGTATTGAAAACTTGTTTCACGAGTCTCGAAGTCTTGAGGTCTTGAAGATGCAGGACTTGAAGATGCCTTCATGGAGTTGTCGTCTTGACGTAGAGCTCATTCTCACACCACTCACGAACACTCATACCAAACCCCGTCTACTTTAGCATAGCATAAAAATAACTAACGTTCCCGGGGCTTTAGTAACAAGTGGTGGGTTCCTACCTCATGCATTCTACTTGACTATAAGAATTTTCAATAACACTACTGGAGAGATTTGTTGAATGATATCACTACATGCAATAAAACATAGGTATGAACAAAATGGTCAAAGTGAACTTGCCTGTACTGTTGATGAAGAAAAATGTCGCTCTCAGAAATACTTGATAGACTATTCGTCACTCTCCGATAAAAATCTATATAATCAAATATTGTATTCATATAAGCAATCATACTAGCAATCAATTCTAACAATCAAAAAGTAAAACAAAACCAACAGCAACAAGTTTGTGATGAAGGAAATACTTAAGACAAAAACTCAAAACAACAAAGTTTCAACATCTCAACTAAGGTTGCTTTTCTCTACAAGTAAATCCTATTTTCAAAAGTAAAAACACAAAACAAAAACAAAGTAAAATATAACAAAAGTATTTTTTTTCATAAATATTTTACTTAGCGAAAAGAATTACTTTTGAAGAACAAGTAAGAACTAAGAAAGTAATACTGTAAACAACATAGGTTTTTGTCTAATAAACTTAACAACAAGAAAAAAATATATTAAAATAACAAAAACAAGATATGTATAAACTAAATTAACGGAAAATAAATTTTATAAAACAAATTTTATTTAAAGGTATTTTCCAATAGCAAATCAAACTAGCAAATGGAAATCAATTACAAGTTGTAATTAACTAGAATTGATTTTCATGCAATCAACTAATAAAATAATATTTGTTTGAAGGGCTACAGTTATCTAACCGAAAACTTCGTAAAATCTATCACCTAATATAATAGAAAAAAAAATTAAAACAATTTGAAACAAAAGAAATAGTAATAAACCTAAAAAGATCTAAAACAGAATCTGTTTTGTTAAAAATACTAATTTAAATTATTCTAAAAATTCTAAAATTTCGCCAACTGTTAAATAACATCACTAGTGACCAGTAGCAAAAAGAATCAACCAAAAACCTATTTTTAAACTCAAGATATTTAGAAAATAATATTTGAAACAAATCTGTTTGAAATCAATTTTAAATTACTCAAATATGGTCAAACTGTATATCTACAGAAACTAGATAAAATTTGTGACACAATGCAAAAAGAATTAAATTGAAACAATTAAAAACATAAAAGATATAAAGAAAACAGTATCAGAAACTATTCTGTTTTTTAAAGAAAAACGGTTCGATCTAACTTGAAATAAATAAAACCGAGCGGTTCTTTTAAATAAACCAAAAGGTTATATTGTTTCTAATCTACGCCGTTCAAATGAGATCTAACGGAGGGAAATGGCTCGGGTGACTTACAGAGGAGGAGGGGAGCTCCGGCGATGCTCCGGCAACGTCTGAGGCGGCGAGGTCGACGGGGACGTCGCTCCGGTGGTCCTCCGGCAACGGCGATGGCAACAGGCAATGCGGACGAGCACGGCGAGGCTTCTGATGGTCGTGGAGGAGCTCGGGGATGACAGTGGCGTCGCCGGCGAGCTTCGAGGCGGCGATGGCGCTCGGGTGTCAACGAGGACGACGTTCTGGTGGGTGCGGGGCTTGGGTGAGTGGATGGGGAGGTGCGGGTGAGCGAGGCAGAGCGGATGGTGGTGAGTCCGGTGGCTCGGGAGGTCAGAAGCGAGCAGTGGGTCGGTAATGGCGCGGCGGTGGTCGAGAGCTCCGGCGAGCGATTACGGCGAGGGCAGCGCACGGGCGGTGGGGGTTTGGAGGGGAACGGGTCGAGGGCGAGCTCCTGAATTTATAGGCGGCCTCGATGGTCATAGAATAGAAAGGAGAGAGTGATCCGGCGCGGGAGGGATCTCCGGTGAGGTGGGGAGCGCGGGGAGGAAGATGAGTGCGGGGATCTCGCGAGCGGTCGGTGGGGCCGCGTGTTAGTGAGAGAGAAAAGTGCGGGCGCGCGTCGGTGGCTGATTGGGAGCTATTTCGGGGTGGAGTTAAGGCAGGTGGGCCGACCGGTTTTAATTAAAACGTTAATTCCTTTCCTTTTCTAATTTCTAGTGAAAGGAAAACTCTCTTATGGCATTCAAAACACTTCCAAAATTGAAGATCTTTATATTAAAATGACCAGGGGAATAAATGCAATTTAATGAACATTTTTCCACTGCCAAAATAAGTACTTTTAAAAAAAATATTTTCAGAAAATGCCTAAATTGATTTTAATTATTTGGCCAAAAAATTTCAAATAACCCCCTGGGGTTTATGGTTCAAAAACTTCACAAAAATAACCCTGGTGTGGACTGTCATATTACTCCTCTCAAGTTTCTTGTCAAGGGTATTTGAATTCTTTCAAAATTTAAAATGGAACCAAATATGAAATGAATTCCATATCAAAAAATTTCAAATGTTTTCAAATTCACTCTTCAAATCTTTTTATATTGAAGAAGTCATGTCATCTTATCTCACTGATTTGAAATGTAGGAATTTGAATTCCAAAAGCATATGGGAAAGTCATGTCATTCCCTCTCATCTAAAGTTTTCAAAAAGTTTCAAATTTCCCTCAATTCAATCACTCAAGAAAACAAGCACTCATTCTAATATTTATTATAACATTCCAAAATTTGGGATGTTACAGGCGGGTAACGCAAGAGCTGCCGCCCGAGAGAAAGCCAAGCTGGATCAACTAGAGATAGACGCGGTTACTCCATTCTATGAAGGATGCAGGCCCGAGGATACCCGCCTGAAAGTAATGGTCATGGCTTTGGATATGAAGGTAAAACACAAAAGTACCGACGCATGCTTCAACGAGAACATGTCATTCTGGCACCAACGCCTTCCCAAGGGGAACAAGTGCCCGACCAGTTTTGAGGAGGCGAAGAAAATCGTGTGTCCTCTCGATTTACCGCATGTGAAATACCATCTGTGCATGAACAATTGCATCATTTATCGGGACGAGCACGCAGAGTCTACCATACGTCCGGTGTGCGGCGTCACTCGATACAAGAAGAGGAAGAAAGCTCCTCAAAAAGTGGTGTGGTACTTTCCGATCACTCCTAGTTTGCAGTGGTATTTTGTGGACCCTAAGCAAGCAAAGCTCCTGCATTGGCACACGGATTGGGAGGAGAAGAAGCGAGAAGATGACGGAAATGATCGGGAGATAAATAAAAAAGACAAGATGCTGAGTCACCCTAAGGATGCAAGCCAATGGCAAGCATTGAACTTTGAACACCCAGAATTTGGGGACGATCCAAGGAACATCATGTTGGGCGCGAGCACCGATGGAGTCAATCCATTTGGTAGCCAGAGAAGTACACATAGCACCTGGCCTGTGTTTGTGTGGATGTACAACCTTCCCCCTGGATGTGCATGAAGAGGAAGTACATTCACATGAGTATACTAATTGAAGGGCCGAAACAACCAGGGAACGACATCAATCTATATCTGGGGCTGCTGAAAGAGGAGCTAGACACGCTGTGGAAAACGCCAGCCAATATGTGGGACGCCGCAGCAAAACAATATTTCCCTATGAGAGCCGCATTGCTCACGACGGTGCATAACTATCTCGGTTACGGATATGTCGCGGGGCAGGTGGTCCACAGATTTTATGCATAAGTCAGGTGCATGGATGACACAATGTATCGCCAGCTAGATAGAGATCCCGGGTCTTCGAAAACCGTGTTCATGGGACATCGAAGGTGGCTTCGCAACAATGACGCATGGAGAAAACACAAGGATCTGTTCGATGGTGAAACTGAACCCCGAAGACCCCCATGTACGAGGAGCGGCGAGGAAATAGACTAGCTGTCAGACCCCCATGTACTGGACCCCGAAGACCCCAAAGACGGTGCACGACTATCTCGGTTATGGAGAAAAATTGGAAAGAGTGCCCACCACCGGGAAAGAAGCGAAAGGCACCAGAGCCGCTACTGAAGGTATGGAAAACGAGGTCTGTTTTCTGGGACTTGCCATACTAGAAGATCCTTCGTGTGCCTCACAGCCTTGATGTCATGCATATCACGAAGAACGTGTGCGAGAGTCTGCTTGGTACCCTGCTCAACATGCCAGAGAGGACCAAAGATGGGCCAAAAGCAAGGGCAGACTTGCAATCAATGGGCATCAGGGAGGAGCTTCATGCAAAATGCCCTAATGATGATGATGATGATGAGGCGAAGGACATGGAAAGTCGTCGCAAAGGCAAAAAGGCCAAGAAGATCGAATATGACTACCCTCCCGCATGCTTCACTCTAAGTCAGAAGGAGATCGAGCAGTTTTTCACCTGCCTCGTAGGAGTAAAACTTCCATACGGTTACGCGGGGAAGATAAGCAGATACCTAGACTCAGCGAAGCAGAAGTTCAATGGGATGAAGTCTCACGACTGTCACGTGTTGATGATGCAGATACTTCCAGTTGCAATCCGTGGGATCATGGACGCGCACGTCCGTGAAACGCTATTTGGCCTATGCAACTTTTTCGACGTCATCTCTCGGAAGTCGGTTGTTGTGAGGTAACTCAGAAGGCTGTAGGAAGAGATCGTGGTGATACTATGTGATCTTGAGATGTACTTCCCGCCCACATTCTTCGACGTTACTGTGCATCTGCTGGTCCATATCGTGGAGGATATCATCCAACTCGGGCCAATGTTCCTGCACAGCATGATGTCGTTCGAAAGGATGAATGGTATCATCAAAGCATACATTCGCAACAGGGCATGTCCAGATGGAAGCATAGCCAAGGGCTTTCTGACCGAAGAGTGCATCTCCTTCTGCACGAATTATCTAGGCATCGAGAACCCCGTTGGTCTGCCCGTCAACAGGCACCTCGGCAAGCTCGCTAGATGGGGTCACCGCGAGGGTCGCCGCGAGGGTCGCCGCGAAATGCATGTCGACTTGAAGGGTCGACTCGCCGACTTTGAAAGAGCAAATCTAGTCGCGCTACAACACATAGACGTGGTCGATCCTAAGGTGATAGAGCACAAAACCTTTATTGAGAAGATGCACAATGACCGATGCCAACAGAGGACGGACGGATATATAATCAAAGAGCACAACTCATGTTTCACGCGTTGGTTCAAGGACAAGCTTCTGTCGTACCCTTTACATGAGGATTCTTCCGCGGAAGAAAAACTCATATTCGCCTTGTCACAGGGCGCCAAGCACAACCTGATGACCTATGAGGTGTACGATATCAACGGCTACACATTCTACACCGAGGAAAAGGACATGAAGAGCGATTATCAGAACTCTGGGGTAACGATGGAATCCTACCGCGGTAACGAGAAGGACAAATACTATGGAAGGATCGAGGGGATCTGGGAGCTGAGCTACGCTGGAGAGAAGGTCCCGATGTTCCGTGTCAGATGGGCCAAGAGCATGCTAAAAGAAGACCGGTATTTCACCACCATGGTTATACCAGAAGCCAAATCCAAGACCGCGGGCACAAACGTCACTATGAGCCATGTGTACTGGCTTGCCAAGTGGACCAATGCTTCTTCATTACCGACCCGTCAAAGCCCAGCTGTGTTTTTGTGAGGAGAGGCAAAAGGAACATCATCGGAATGGATGGAGTCACCAATGAGCAAGACTTTGACAAGTACGGCAACCCGAAGATGGAAGATGACGACGACGATGAAGTACCATACACCATCAGAAGAAGCAGGACCACCCTACCTAAAGGACTTCCATTCAAGAGAACAATTCAAGGGGTTCCGGGGCTAAATTATTCAACCGTGAGAAAGAAGGGCAAGAAGATTGTGAAAAGATAGCTAAGATCGAATCACGATGTGTCGGCCGCGTGTGTGTGTGAGTGGGAAGCTCAATCTTTGATGATTGTTATTTCATGTCACTTGATTTCAACCATGTCATCTAATTCTAAATCTTTGCACAATGGTTGTATCACTCCATTTGCATTTTCCGTTTCTTTTATCTCAAATGTTAAATTATTACATGCAACTAAAAATCCAAAAAAATAAAGAAAAGTTAGTAATGGCGCACCAGGAGAAGGTACGCCATTGCTATCACGGTGTTTATGGTGCACCCCTAAAAGGTGTGCCATTGATATACCAACTTTTATGGCGCACCCCTAAAATGTGCACCATTGCTAACCCTCCCCCCACTAAAATATCCAAGACCCAACCGGTCGTCCTTCTCCCCAACTGCATATCGCCCCTCGCCTCTCGCCCCCTCTCGCCATGGATGCCGCCTCCGGTCCGGCACCGCGGCACCCCACATCCGGGCCGTGACTCCACACCGCTGCCTCCCGCACTTCACCGGCGTCGTCTCTCGCCCCCTCGCCGTTCAGCCAGCCGAGCTGCGGCGTCGTCTCTCGGCCCCCATCGCTGGTAAGCCGCTCGAGCTAGCCGCCAAATCGACCGGCGCCCCTCGTTGCGGTGCTTCCCGGCCGCCGTCTAGCCGCCCCCTCACCCTCCAGCTGCCGTCGAGCCGCTTCCCTAACACGCCGCCTGCGCCGGCTCAACAGAGGCCTTCATCGGCGGCGGCGACGTGCGCGCCCATCTTCGTCGTTCCCGTACGTCCCCTTTCTCCTGAAATGTTGAAATTTCCGTTTCGGTTGAGAACGGGGTACTCCTAGGTCAAGAAAATTAGCAAAGGTCATGCCCAATTTTCTTGACCTAGAAGGATCCCGATTCTCAACCGAAACAAAAATTACTTGTGCATCTTGTGTTTCCATCGATCTACTATACTCGCCTAATTCATAGATTTGTGTCAAATGTGCGGGGATTATGGTAGGATTCACTTTGGATTTCCATGGGGGTGGGTATCTTATGTGGTTAGATTCCGTTATGTATTTTTGATAGTGGGGATTAGTAGGGGTTTGAACCCTAACCTCAGTCATCTCCATTTTTCCTTTTTTTTGCAGTACATGATGCTTAACATGACAGCAAACCACCATTTTTGTATGTATGTACCGCACAAAATGTCAGTAGCCGTAAATTCAGTCAATCTTGTCGAAATTTTTGTTTTAAAACAAGGAAATAGGTGAGAGGGGGTATGTAGGTACAGGCAGCCCCGGTTATAGATTGTTCTTATGTGATGGTGTTACGATTATCCTTTTTTGTCGTTGCCCCAGTTTGGTCTGTAAGGTTACTTAGGTGCATGAGTTTTTGTCTCAGTAATTCGTATGAAAACATTGATGTTGTGTTTATAGTGGTTGGTTCAATCCTCTTTGTTTTTTATGTTTTAGACATCTTTACCGTTTGGTAGGTCATTTTAGATTCATCAGTTCACTTTTGATCAGAATCAGTCTGAATGCACAATGAGCAGATGTTGAATGCTTTTTTTCTCACTGGAATTACTCAATCTTGATTCACAAGGAATTAGTCTGGATAAAAAAAATTACAGTACATGTATGTTGGAATTGGAGTCAAGCCGCTATGTGTAGTTCCTTTTGTGTTTATATTCATGTGTTCTTTCTACAAATTTTTGTTTGGTAGCATAAACTAAGTTATTTGTAACTAGTATGGCAAGATTCATCTTAATATTTATTGGAAGCATTTTACTTTTATAGAGGTGAAACCTAGGATATTCCATATTATCTGTAAGTCCAACCATAGACAGTAGTAGATGTAGAGTAGTAGTAATTGGAAATGCAGAATCATTTCATAGGGACTGGTTTTGCTGTTTTACATAATTCCCTTGCTTGTGTGTCAGGCTCTTGTTTGAGGCTAGTTTGAGCTTTTGATGGATTAGGTTGAGAATTGGAGACAACCGATGCCAGATTTGCTTGGATAAAAGGGTGTCTGTAATGTGAAAATATATGAAGCCTTGTTGTCCCACTCCCACCCACTCACTTGTGCATAGGATAGGTGAAAGTGATGGTGTGACCTAGTAGTATATGAATAAGGTGGGGATATATGCTGCTACTACAGTAGTTGGTTAAAGATGGTTGTAATATTCAGAATGTTTGTGGAGAGGCTATATTGGGTGAAATGGGAATGAGAATGAGAATGAAAATGATGATACAGTAGGACGGTGTAATATTCTGAATTGAATTGTAGAGCCTACACACACATACACATACGCATACAGATACAGATACAGATACAGGCCTAGAGTCAAAGGGCAATATTCCTCTAAATCTAAGAAGAACAGATACTACCCTGATCTCATCCAATAACTCTAGTAGCCTTTTTTTTCCTATTTAGAGCGAACATGGCCGACAACGATGAGGCCGACGGTTCGGGCAAGCCATTCGAGGAGCTGTCCCAGGAGATGGAGGAAGAACCTCACTGCTATGAGGACGCCGCGGAAGACACCGATCCCAACTACACAACCCCTAGTGGCGTCGGGGATGACACCACTGATGGTGCCGCTGGGGATGCCACCACTAATGATGGCAGCGAACGCACAGATGGCAGCCAACCGAAGAGGCAACGGAAGGACCGGCGCTCGAACATGCTCGGCACAGTCAAGGAGGAATTTACTGAAGTGTCCTCCAGTGGGCATCCAAAGGTGCCCAAAGAATTAGTCGGTGGGTACGCGGGACAACTCGGGTGCATTCTCCGGAGCACCGTCTCGATCAACACCGAGAACCTAAGGCATCATGACCGAAGGAATTTGCGCAACCTCCTCTTCACGAAGCTGCACGAATGATACAAGTTCCCCGGTGACATCGCAAACACATGCCTCTCAGGGAATAAAGTGAACAGTGCCGCCCTCACGAAGATGAGCACGGCCCTGGCTACTTGGAGAGCCGCGGTGAAGAGAAGGATTCTAAGTGGTGATAGTTATGAGAAGATCAAGGAGACAAATCCTTCGATCAGCGAAGATGACTACCTGGAGTTCAAGATCAAGTGCGAGAGCAACGCATCCGTGGAATCAAGTCAGTGGGGGAAAGATATGCGGGACTTGAACTTAGGGGTCCACAAACTCGGTCCCGGCGGTTACAGAGTGGCGGAACCTAAATGGGACAAGGAGGACGCAGAGCGTGCCGAGGAAGGCCTACCGCCCCTCTTCGATAAATACCATGAAAAGCAGACCAGGAACTATGTCAGGGCCCAGTACAAGGTGGACCCGATAACAAAGGAGCTTACCACGGCTCCGAAGGTGAAGGAGCTTGAGCGTGTTCTGGTTAGGAATACACCCAGCGTAATTAGCTCCAGATGGTTGCATTCTAATTAATGAAGCCAAATTTCTAAATGGTTCACGTTCCTTCCGCAGGAAACTGAAAGCAGTAGCGCGGGGTCTCAGAGCTCCCCGTCTGCCCCTTGGGACACCACTTTAAATAGGCGTTGGACGTAATGAAACACAAGGATAAGTTCAGTAAGCCGTCGTCAGCTGGTCGTGTGGTCGGCGAAGGCTTGTCCACGAAATGGTCGGAATACTATAAGGCTGGGCGAAAGGAGAGAAAGACCAGCTCAGAAAGCCAGGAGCGCGAGGTTAAAGAACTCAAGGCACAAGTTGCGTGGATTCCGGAGGTAGTCCAAGAGCAAGTGCGAGACCAACTAGGAGCGACGATCACCACCATTATGCCTTCCCTGCTTGAGGAGCTATGGGGGTGGATTGCGGGCGGCCAACAAGGGCCGCCCCCAATTCCTAGCTTCACGGGCAGCAACTCGCACAACGCGCTAGCATTGGTGTCTCCGGCGGAGGCAGCATTGGTGTCTCCAGCGTCGGCGCCAGTATTGGAGCTTAATGCAGCTGGTTGTGGGAAGAATACGCTGGCCGGCACCTCGGCAGCAAGCGTCCCCTTTGTCACTTGCACACCCGCCGTTGGCGGTGCCTCGACATTTGCCGAGCTCGACGCCATCACGGTAACTAAGCCTCGGCCGATGACTTCATCTCCTTGTCTTCGACTGGGCATCCCTAATGCCCTACATGTTTTCGTAGGGTGCCGCCAACGTTCCATCCACTCTCCTGCACTTCGTGGACGGTGAGTTGATCGATGTCGCCAAGGCCAAATCGTTGAACCGGGCTACTGCGTGTTCCACGGTAATCCGATGCCACCCATCGTGTATAAGGTTCAACTGGTTCGGGGGCTACGGGGCTGCGACGACTTGTTACCTCTGTATCGAGCCCCTGGGGCCGGCAAAGATGATGTGATGACCCTCAGCGCCTGCTTAAACTGTTCCATGCTTTGGCCGAAGAGCCAGATTTGTTTGGGGGTGGGGGACACCACCCCACAGACAACACCGCCAGTCGTGCCGGCGCCAAGCCATGGCAAGACCGCCGCAATGCTACTGTCGTCAGCTGATCCGGACATGCATATGGCACAGGATCTGGACAACGATGATGGTACATTTTCCAACGTCGAGAAGTACATCAACGAACATGGGTATGGTGATGAATTCTTGGGGCCTCCTTCTCAAGAACCCAACCCTGCAAAAGACGATCGTGATCTAGCTGGTACCGCGGAGAAACCCAATTGCAACAGGCGTCGCCTATTCAGTTCTCAGGAGATGCCTCCAAATGCTGCCTTCACCGAGACTCAAATAGCTGAGGTGCGAAATATTATCAGCCCCAACACACTCAAGAAGGTGGTCTTTGAGCAAAACTCGATCCCATTAAAGTAGAAGAAGCAGAAGGGAAGGAAAGGAAAAAATAACAAGGGTGCGAGCTAGCCGGCACCGAGTACGATCCGTGCTCAGGACGGGCCACCAATACCTAAGGATATCTCGAGGAGGGTGCATGTGGTGGGTAGGCCGATGCTACCGACTAATCTGCTCAATGCTGCAACCGGTGCTATGCGGAGTCTGCATGACGGTGTTCTTTCTATGGAGAAGCGGCGTCTCTCCGAGAATGATGTGGCATACCCGGTTTTCGTGGCCAAGGTGCCAGAGGGCAAGGGCTTTGTCGATAGCACCATCGGGCATATGATCGTCCTACGATTTGATGACATCTTCGCTATGTTTAACCTTTATCCGCTACACTACACATTCATTCAGCTATTTTTGCTCAGTATGGAGATGCGGATCATTAGAGACAAGACCCCTGACATCGTGATAGTCGACCCCTTCTACATGCGTGCCAAGATATTGGGTAGCGCTGGGGACCGGAAAGTCGCGAGTTCATACCTCGAAGGCGTCATTCTGGCGAACCCAGATAAGCATAACTTCCTCAGGCCTTACTTTTCTGAGTAAGTCATCCCCTCACCGCCCCGTAACATATGATTTCTTAGATTTCGATCGTTCTTTTTTTCTAACATTCCGTGTTTTGTGCAGTGACACACATTGCACACTCATCCTCTTAAGCCCGAAATATTCCATGGCCACGTATTTCGACTCAGACCGTCAGTTGAAGAAAGACTACACAAATATCAAGAAAGTTCTTGATGATGCTCTCCCCGGCTACGCCAAATCTGGAGGCACCTTCAGGAGGCCAATTTGTAGGTATGGCAAGCACGTGTTCACCCACGTAACGACGTTCCCTTGTGTCAAGCAGCCGCCTGGCAGTCAGAAGGATGCCTACTATGCCCTCCATCACATGCGGGCGATCGTACGGGATCATCATCACCTTATGCTACCAAATAATCTCAAATAATGGGCCGCACGCTTGTTGGCAATCCAGGACGAGGACATCAGACAAGAATTCTTTCGCGTCCAGTCGGAGTTTGCGGAAATCATCTATCAAGATGTCCTTCGTACCTCGGGGCAGTTCTACCTCAAATATCAACCGTCCAACAGTGAAATAGAAACAACGCTACAAATGCAGGCTGACAATGACCACACATTCATGACCATCACGAAAGATGACGGCTTCATCCACACTCCAGTCCCTGAGTCGAGTCGAAAGTATTGATGCTATGTAGTTCTGAAATATCGATTAGCTCATGTTGTAATTAAACTTTAATGAACTTGTATGTCTCTTTAGTTTGGACAGTCGTTCAACTTATATGTAATCGATGCTATTTATTAGTAGGACCATGAATCGTGCTATTAATGTGTTGCTTTTCTCTTCCGATCCTTTTGTTGCATACTTATATATAGCTTATATATTATCTGTGAATTGCTAGTAACGTTTTGTTTGACTAGTGCATAGAGATGCCGTCGTATGTCGTGTACAAGGGTGAGGTTTCTAGAGTCTACGACGACTGGCAGGAGTGTTGGAGACAGGTTCACCGTTTCAGCGGTAACAGTTACAAAGGGTACACCACTAGGGCAGAGGCGGAAGCTAGATACACGCGCTATCTAGCGGGAGAGAGGAGGGAGCAAAGGAGGAACCGGATGAAGATCAGTTTCATCGCGATGATGCTCATCGTGACCGCAACCCTCTTCTATGTGATGGTAGTTTAGATATCAACTTCTAATGTGAAGACAAACTTGCTACTCGCGGTCTCGAGACTTGTAATGTTCTAACTTTGTTCGGTATTTTAAATTCGGAGACTAATATGATGATGTAACATCCCAAAATTTTAAATTTTGGAATGTTATATTAAATAAATAAGTGAGATTGTTTGCTTGAATTTTTTGTGATTGATTGTGTGAAATTGAGTGGAATTTTGAAACTTCTAAAATTTTAATGAGAGGGAATAAAATGACTTTCCCAAAATTTTCTATTTCGAATCCCTATTCAATTTTGAGTTCGAATATTTTCAACACCCTCTTATAAAATTTCTCAAATGAGAGGAGGTAAATGACACTCAAAACTCAGATACAATGTTTTGACTCAAGTTTTAAAATAAAAAAACTATTTGCCATTTTTTTGAAATTCAAATTCCTTTTCATTTTGGAGTTATTACAAAAATAATGATTTTTTTAAGTATTCCAAGAATTCTTAAAAATATTTTCATGTTTTAGAGTTTATTTTTGTGAAAATTTTGATATATAATATGTCTATATAAAATATTTTCTATTTTTGTTTAATTGCTTTTGTTCGCTGTTTAAAAAAAAGAAACACTATTCACACCCAAATATTATTCATCCGAGATTATTTTTTTAAAAAAAATCTACAACCTAGCGCCCGCGACTGGCCAAAGCCAATTTGGCCCATCCGATGGCCTCGCCTTTTAAATTTCATCTATTTCTAGTCTATTTGTTTAGTCCCACCTCGCTTAGCTTTAGACGTTTGGACCTCCCTTCTACCTATAAATATAGATCCATACGTGAACCAAAAAATCATCCACCTCGGGTTAAACCAATCTTTTGGTTTGACTAGCTTTATTAAATAAAAATATTTTCTTCTCTTCGACGGGATTTCTGGAAGTCGTCTCCTCTTTGGATTTATATCTTCTCTGCATTTTAAAGGTATTCTCTTTGTATTTTTTTATACTCCTGTAGATTAATATCCCTAAACTATTATTTCTATACTAGTATACGGTAGAGTAATTAGATTATTAATTAGTTCCCGTATTTACACATTAGTATTAGAATTGTTTTAGAAATAGCACTTTTTCTTTGGTAAAACAACTTGACCCTCATTTTTCAAATAGCCATAACTTTTTACTCGTTCACTCAAATTAGATGAAACCAACGCCTAGATTTTTGTCTTGACCTCACCTATTCAATAAACCTATCACGTCAACTTTTTCAAAATTTCATATTTAAAAATTTATTCAGATTTATATTCAAACTTCTTTTGATCATATCTTTTTATCCGTAGCTCCGTTTCCGATGAATCCAATTGCGTCGGATCCGTATCAAAGTAATCTTTCCATTCACATCATTAGTGTTATCGTTTCAACACATAATTTTGATCTTGCTCATACTTCTCTATTAGTCCCCAAAATGTGTTCACACACCGTACTAAGTTAATTCAATGCCATATTGAATTGTTTATAACTTTTGATCCGTCATTTTTTACTTCGTAATTCTTGTTTCCACACGTTCTTATTGACTTCCCATATATAGTAACATCATTAGTTTCAATATTTGAACCTTTCAAATTGGAGCAATTCAATTTGAATCCGAACCTTCATTTGATCATATCTTGCAAACTGTAACACCTTTTCAATTGATTCCTTTTGCCCCTAAATACTCATGTCATATATTTCTATTCATAATCATCGTACGTCGGTTCAACTTCTTTTGACCTTTGTGAATTCAGATTCAATTCATACTTGAATTTACAGTTCAACTTCTTTTGGACTTTTCAATTAAATTCGTTCTACAAATAAATTCTTATGCCTTATACTATTTGTCAAACAACGTTCATGTTGTTCTCCCATACTTTGGATCGTCTTTTGTAGTCTCTCCAACCTAAGCTTATATAGCAATAGTTCATCATCCATTAACTATTTTGAGTTGATTCCTCCACTTTCACTTTACAACACAGCTAGAACCTATCTTTTCTTATTTAACCTTAATATGTTGTTATTTTCGCACCAAGACATGTTTTGTTCTTGCGTTTTTCAGTTCTTTGTTTTGGCATGAATGTTTATTGAATGTTATTTGCTTACGATAGATTTCTCGGAGTGTGACGAGTAGAATTATCCAGATTGTGCGAGCGACTATCTTGATCAAGTAATACCAGGCAAGTTCACATTGACCATGTTATTACCTATGTTTTTCAAGTTGCATTAGTTCAACCTTCCACCCATTGCATGCAAAGTAGGTACTTGGAAACTTGGGTACTTGAGTAGTATCATGTGGTAGGCCACCCAAATATCCTTGTTACTTTGGCCAGGATGTTATTTTATTTTGCTATGCTTTTTAGTAGACGGGGTTTTGGTTGAGTGTCTACCATGAGAGTTGTGAGACTTAATTGAAGATGAAGACCTCAAGACTCCAAGTAGTATTTTCAAGACCTTATGATGCAATATACCTCTGGGTGGATGATGGTTGAACGACGCCCTGGAGAAGCCAGTGGAACCCCTTGGAAGACCTTGTTTTGATCATCCGTACCTCAAACACCCTGAAGTGCGAGGAATCCAACGGAGGCGATCAAATCTTGTGGGGAACGTGTGCAAAACTCTGCAGAGTACTCAAACCTAATCGATTAGCCGTGTCCACGGTCATGGACAACTTGAGCCAAAGGAACTGAAACTATCTGGAACTCTCAACACAAATAATTATATTGATGAGGGTATTATTATTAACTTGGGTATGAGAATTGGTTGGCGGAACCATCTCATTAATCAACCAACTTTGTAGTAATAATTTCTGCATTTCCCCTCTCTTGTTGTAGGAAAATTTTGCTTTACGCAAAACATTAACTTATAGCCCCACCTGCCATATATGCATATAGTATAGATGATTATTTTTTTACCCCCTCTTTTGTGACTTGCCGGCATATTCAAAATGCTGACCTACACGGCTGCAACGTCTCATGTTGCAGATAAGCTCTACGACGGGTAATAGTACGATTCAGGATTACGGTCTACACTCAACCTGCCGTTGGTGTTTATTGAGACTCCACTTCCGTTGACTGTTTCCGCTGAGATTTTAAGGTATATATCAGTTTTATGTTAATTACATGTGATTGCACTTTGATATATACATTGATGTACTATGTGTGCCAGCATACTGATCCAGGGATGGCACAGAACACACAGAGACTGGACCTTTCCAGGTTGGGTCGCTACAGAAATGGTATCAGAGCACATGTTGACTATAGGACGTGACCCTAGGAAATGGATTAGAAATAGGAAGACCTTTGATAGGAACAACTTTTTTTTCACTACTCCCATAACTTCTAAATTGTTTTACTGAACCCTCCCTGTTTCAAATTATAGATGGAGAACTACACCCTGAACAAAAGAGAGGACTATGAGATGTTCTCGGAGGCTCATTCCTCATGGAGCTAGTGCAGATGGTGATGCTGACGATACCTGAGATCAAGGCGACTAAGAGGAAGTCTGGATTCTAGGGCATCAAAACTAAGGTTTTTGGACATGAAGAAGACCCCAAGACTGAAGATATCAACTATGGCACATTGAGCCATGAATGTGAGATGGGCATGAACACTACTGTCCATGATGCCATCGCACGTTTGAGCTATCGTCATTGTGTTGAGTTGTGCAACCACTACTTTGGAAGGCTTGGATGGCAGAAGCCTGATGGAGCACTCATCAACCTGACCGATGAACAGAAGATGAAGTTTTCGCTCGTACTTGTGTACAATCAAGAACTGGAGCGCTACATCAAGAACCTTCAAATGGACCTTCTCTCAGAGTTATTTGAGAATGAAGCACTTCGTGAGAGCCTCAAGAACGAGAAGCTGAAGGTAGTCAATCTGAAGAAACATGATCCCAACATGCAGAAGCTTTGTCAAGACTTGAAGAGTAGTCAGGCCATAGCTCATGCTGGAGACGTTGAAATTTAGAAGCTCAAGAACCAACTCCTAGAACTACAGGGACGACATCGGAAACTCTGCATCAACAGGGAAAATCTGGTGGAAGAACTTGAGAATATCAAGAATGACCAGAAGAAGCACACTGAAGACGAAGCATGTTATCGACTAGCTTAGTAGTATCCCACCATGAGAGAATAAAGGGTCAACGTTTTTACGATTTGAGTGATCGACCATACCAACCTTATGTGGGTGGCGATACTATAGTTCGATTGAAATTTATGAATGTGTGGACTTGAGTTTGATGTTTTGTGTCTTTGAGTTGTTTGTATCCCTTCCCTCTGTCTGTCTCTCTCTCTTACCCATCTCATCCCCAAAACCTTGAACCCAATAGATGATGAATGAAGCTGGACTCGTGTATTCTGGATCGATGACTCGGTTAGAGACAGAAGAATGGATTCAAAACATGGAGTATCATCTAAGGAGTAACCATGTTGCAAGGAACGAGATGGTGCAGTATGCTCTTGGGTACTTTGCAAAAGGTGCTGCAAATTGGTGGAAGATGCATGAAGCTATCCATGATAGGCAAGCATCCATCACCTGGGAAGAATTCAAGAGGACTCTGCAAAAACCTCATGTTGTCACCAACACCCAGAAGCCCCGTTACAAAGATGTGAAGAAGATTTGTGCATGCAAGATATGTGGGGAGATAGGACACACCCAGGATGAACACAAGGATGAATGCCCTCATTGTGAAGAAAATCACCGAGCTGAGGAATGCCCAACTGGGCAGGTGATATGTTTCTTGTGTGAAGGAACTACGCACTATCCGGCACAATGTCAAATATACCCCAAGGTACAGAAGTCATGAAGCAGCAGAAGGAAGCAATGAAAGAATTCCTCGGGGAAAAGTTAGAAGAACCCATGATGATGAGAGATATACCAGACCCAAACATTGATACCAAGTCATGTTATTCGTGTGGAGAAGAAGGACATATCTCTCAGGATTGTCTGAACGAGTATCTAGGAGACTTCCCGACAGAAGAAGTGCAATATGATCCTCAGGAGATAGAAGAAATGATCAACCTGGACAGGAAGAAAGGCCAAGTAAGCGGAGGCATGAGATGTTTGCATTGTAGCTTGGAGAGGCCACACTGTTTTTGCAAGAGGTATGAGACAAGCATCAGGAAAGGATCCCAACCCAAGAAGAAGAAGAAGAAGAATAAGAAGACTCCATGGTTTTCTACACAGAAGGATCTGAGCCACATCACTTGTCATCGGTGCCACAAGACACGACACTACTCCTATACCTGCCCGGAGAAGAAGGCTAAACATGAGTAGTTTGAGTTTTGGGATTTTGGAAGTAATAAATGCAATAGGTATCCCTCTTATCATTTTGAAGTTTTGTAACAGAAGTCTTAGAGTTTGTAATAAATTCATGAGTCAATGGAATTTATGGTGTCATGATTCTCCTATGTTGAATTATATGAGTTGTTACTCTATGAACAAAGATCTCTGACCATTTTCAAGGATATGAGAAAATATGGTCTATGCAGGCATGTGTACATTTCATTTTAAGTGTGGTAGTAACCACATCGACGAATGAATAAAGAAATTACCATTCCTGTTAAGGAGTTTGGATAAGTGATGATAGGTGAAGAGAATGTGGACCATATCCAACTATATGGATGACAACACCTGAAATAAAATACCTTGGATTTTGAATATGATGAACCAAAACTGTTGTTGGTAAACAGACCAATGGAAAGGAAAAACATATTCAAGGAATAGAACGTGTATCAAGGATGGATCTCATGGTTTCATGAAGGTTGCCCAAAGATCATGAAGCAAGAAGTTGTGATTGGATTGGCAAACGTTTCCTTAGGAGTATCCGAAAGCCTAAGAGATGTGAAGAAACGATAGATGTTTTTGCTCAGCTTGCAGAATCAATGGATTTATCCAAACTTCATTCGTTGAGAAGAGAAATTTTCTACAATGCTTGTGAGGAAGACCAAGTGCTAGAATACGAGATTCACCAAACCTTATACAAGGTAATGATTTCAGTGCGACATGGCTTGGCCACCATGACGACTTACTCTTATCATTCTCTTGCTATTCGGAATGGTAAATCTGAGTGACTTACCCATAGTATAGAGACGACGTTCTTTTGAAGCTTTTGTTTAAGACTTAGAATGGTATGAAGAAAACCCCTTGTACATGTCAGTTATTGCCACACGTAGGAATTTTACGGTGAGGAATGAAGCCAAGACCCATTTCACTGCAGGATAACCACAAATGGTAGACCCCCATGAGATCATCGATAGGTTACTTAGAATGAACGTGAGACTTATCAGTTAAGAAGACCCAGTATCGGAGGAAATACAATTTATTATGAGAACACAAGATTTTTTTGATTTAAACGGAAGAGCATCACCGAAGGAGCTATCGTGAAGAATGTGAACAGACAGATGCACCCACAGGATCGCCATGACTTTTGAAGAACCAGTAACTCTGATTTTAAGTGTGGTAGCCCCACACTTCCAGGTCAATGGATTTGCTAGAAGAACCCCAAACCCTAACCTTTTCTTTGTAGCCTCTTCGAATCTCGAGGACGAGATTCATTTTAAGTGTGGTAGTTTGTAACATACCAAAATTTTAAATTTTGGAATGTTATATTAAATAAATAAGTGAGCTTGTTTGCTTGAATTTTTTGTGATTGATTGTGTGAAATTGAGTGGAATTTTGAAACTTCTGAAATTTTAATGAGAGGGAATAAAATGACTTTCCCAAAATTTTCTATTTCGAATCCCTATTCAGTTTTGAGTTCGAATATTTTCAAAACCCTCTTATAAAATTTCTCAAATGAGAGGAGGTAAATGACACTCAAAAATCAGATACAATGTTTTGACTCAAGTTTTTTTAAAAAAAATATTTGCCATTTATTTGAAATTCAAATTCCTTTTCATTTTGGAGTTATTACAAAAATAATGATTTTTTGAAGTATTCCAAAAATTCTTAAAAATATGTTCATGTTTTAGAGTTTATTTTTCTAAAAATTATGATATATAATATGTCTATATAAAATGTTTTATATTTTTGTTTAATTGCTTTTGTTTGCTGTTTTTAAAAAAGGAAACACTATTCACACCGAAATATTATTCATCCGAGGTTAATTTTTTTATTTAAAAAAAATACAGCCTAGCGCTCGCGGCTGGCCGAAGCCAATTTGGCCCATCCGGTGGCCTCTCCTTTTAAGTTTCATCTATTTCTAGTCTATTTGTTTAGTCCCATCTCGCTTAGCTTTAGACCTTTGGATCTCCCTTCTACCTATAAATATAGATTCATAGGTGAACCCAAAAATCATCCACCTCGGGTTAAACCAATCTTTTCGTTTGACTAGATTTATTAAATAAAAATATTTTCTTCTCTCCGGCAGGATTTCTGGAAGTCGTCTCCTCTTTGGATTTATATCTTCTCTACATTCTAAAGGTATTCTCTTCGTATTTTTTTATACTCCTGTAGTTTAATATCTCTAGACTACTATTTCTATACTAGTATACGATAGAGTAATTAGATTATCAATTTGTCCCCGTATTTACACATTAGTATTAGAATTCTTTTAGACATAACACTTTTTCTTCCGTAAAACAACTTGGCCCTGATTTTTCAAATAGCCATAACTTTTTACTCGTTCACTCAAATTAGATGAAACCAACGCCTAGATTTTCGTCTTGACCTCACCTATTCAATCAACCTATCACGTCAACTTTTTTCAAATTTTCAAATTTCGAAATTTATTCAGATTTATATTCAAATTTCTTTTGATCATATCTTTTTATTCGTAGCTCCGTTTTCGATGAATCCAATTGCGTCGGATCCGTATCGAAGTAATCTTTTCGTTCACATCATTACTGTTATCGTTTCAACATATAATTTTGATCTTGCTGATACTTCTCTATTAGTCACCAAAATGTGTTCACACACCGTACTAAGTTAATTCAATGCCATATTGAATTGTTTACAACTTTTGATCCGTCATTTTGAACCTAGTAATTCTTTTTTCTACACGTTCATATTGACTTCCCATATATAGTAATATCATTAGTTTCAATCTTTGAACCTTTCAAATTGGAGCGATTCAATTTGAATCCGAACCTTCATTTGATCACATCTTGCAAACTGTAACACCTTTTCAATTGATTCCTTTTGCCCCTAAATACTCGTGTCATATATTTCTATTCATAACAATCGTACATCGGTTCAACTTCTTTTGACGTTTGTGAATTCAGATTCAATTCATACTTGAATTTATAGTTCAACTTCTTTTGACCTTTTCAATTAAATTCTTTCTACAAATAAATTCTTATGCCTTATACTATTTGTCAAACAACGTTCATGTTGTTCTCCCATACTTTGGATCGTCTTTCGTAGTCTCTCCAACCTAAGCTTATATAGCAATATTTCATCATCCATTAACTCTTTTGAGTTGATTCCTCCACTTCCACTTTACAACACAGCTATAACCTATCTTTTCTTATTTAACCTTACTATGTTGTTATTTTCGCACCAAGACATGTTTTGTTCTTGCGTTTTTCAGTTATTTGTTTTGGCATGAATGTTTATTGAATGTTATTTGCTTACGATAGATTTCTCGGAGTGTGACGAGTAGAATTATCCAGATTGTGAGAGCGACTATCTTCATCAAGTAATACCAGGCAAGTTCACATTGACCATGTTATTACCTATGTTTTTCAAGTTGCATTAGTTCAACCTTCCACCCATTGCATGCAAAGTAGGTACTTGGAAACTTGGTTACTTGAGTAGTATCATGTGGTAGGCCACCCAAATATCCTTGTTACTTTGGCCAGGACGTTATTTTATTTTGCTATGCTTTTTAGTAGACGGGGTTTTGGTTGAGTGTCTACCATGAGAGTTGTGAGACTTAATTGATGATGAAGACCTCAAGACTCCAAGTAATATTTTCAAGACCTTATGATGCAATATACCTCTGGGTGGATGATGGTTGAACGACGCCCTGGAGAAGCCAGTGGTTAGCCTAGGTGTTGCTGGAGAAGTGCCAGTATTCATGCCGAAAGGTCCACCCAGGAACAAAGAGATGGATGGATGCTTCAAGACCCAAGGCTTACTTGCACAGCCACAAGCCATTATGGGCTCTGGCTTGGTTGGATATTGTGGTGACCCTAGACAGGCAGTGCTACGAGATGTAGAAGAACGGTAGGAAAGGATGGGCACCGACAGAGTCTCAGAGGAACCCCTTGGAAGATCATGTTTTGATCATCCATTCCTCAAAGACCCTGAAGTGTGAGGAATCCAACGGAGGCGATCAAATCTTGTGGGGAACGTGTGCAAAACTCTACAGAGTACTCAAACCTAATCGATTAGCCGTGTCCACGGTCATGGACAACTTGAGACAAAGGAATTGAAACTAGCTAGAACTCTGAACACAAATCATTATATTGATGAGGGTATTATTATTAACTTGGGTATGAGAATTGGTTGGCAGAACCATCTCATTAATCAACCAACTTTGTAGTAATAATTTCTGCATTTCCCCTCTCTTGTTGTAGGAAAAATTACTTTACACAAAATTTGAACTTATAGCCCCACCTGCCATATATGCATATAGTATAGATGATTATTTTTTTACCCCCTCTTTTGTGACTTGCCGGCATATTCAAAATGCTGACCTACACGGTTGCAACGTCTCATGTTGCGGATAAGCTCTACGACGCGTAAGAGTACGATTCAAGCTTACAGTCTACACTCAACTTGCCGTTGGTGTTTATTGGGACTCCACTTCCGTTGACTGTTTTCGTTGAGATTTTAAGGTATATATCAGTTTTACGTTAATTACATGTGATTTCACTTTTATATATACATTGATGTACTGTGTGTGCCAGCATACTGATCCAGGGATGGCACAGAACACACAGAGACTTGACCTTTCCAGGTCGGGTCGCTATAGATGAATTGTATTCGGAGACTAATCTTCTATTGTATTTGATAAATGTGTTGTTTATATGTTGTGTTGTTTATATTCTGTGATGTAATGTATTTTGTAACCCGTGCAAATATCAGAAAAGAAAAAAAATTAAAATTCCTAAAATTCATAGTAGTGGTGCACCATATTGCACTTTAGTGGCGCACATAAATAAACACCCAGTGGCGCATTATCTAAAAGTGCGCCATTAGTAACCCAGAGCACAAGGTACACATGGCCCCTTGGAGTAACAGCAGTGGCACACTTCTGGGCCTAGTAATGGCGCACTTTAGTTGCGCCATTATTTTCTGGGATAGTAATGGCGCACCAGGTGGTGCGCCACTGTTATGTAGATTAACAGTGGCGCACCAGGCGTGCGCCATTACTATTTATTAGTAGTGGCGTGATAATAGTGGCACACCTATAGTGCGCCATTAATAGCCAAAATAGGTGCGCCACTAACAGCCTTTTTTCTAGTAGTGTTTATTAGAACTAACCCGGACTGACGCGATTTTCAGTAGAACTACTATGGTGCCGTTTTTTGTGTAGAAATAAAAGTTCTTGCAATGGGGTAAAAATTTATGGTGATTTTTTATGGACCAAAAGAGACACCTGAAGCACAAGAGCTGGGATAGGAAGTGGATGAGGAGGCCACGAGCCTGCTGGGCGCCCCCTAGGTCGCGCCCTAATGGCTTGTGGACTCCTCGAGCACCCCCTTGATGTGAAACCGATGCCAACAATTTCTATAAATACCAAAACACCCAAAAAGAAACCTAGATCGGGAGTTCCGCCACCGCAAGCCTCAGTAGCCATGAAAAACCAATCGGGAGCCCGTTCCGGCACCCTGCCGGAGGGGAAACCATCACCGGAGGCCATCTTCATCATCTCGGCGGTCTCCATGATGAGGAGGGATAAGTTCACCCCTGGGCTGAGGGTATGTACTAGTAGCTATGTGTTTGATCTCCCTCTCTCTCTCTCTCTCTCGTGTTCTTGAGATGACAGGATCTGGATGTACCGCGAGCTTTATTGATATAGATGGATCATATGGAGTTTCTCCTCTCTATCTTCTTGTGATGAATTGAGTTTTCCCTTTGAAGTTTTTTTATATGATTGAGTCTTTACAGGATTTGAGAACACTTGATGTATGTCTTGCGAAAGGATATCTATGGTGACAATGGGATATTCTATTGATCCACTGGATGTATGTTTTGGTGATCAACTTGCGGGTTTCGTGACCTTGGGAATCTATGCTTAGGGGTTGGCACACGTTTTCGTCTTGACTATCCGGTAGAAACTTTGGGGCACTCTTTGATGTTCTTTGTGTTGGATTGAACATGATGAATATGAAATTGTGTGATGCATATCTTATAATGAAGGCCATGGGTACTCGTGGTGACATTGGAGTATCTAGGTGATATTAGGGTTTTGGTTGATGTGTATCTTAAGGTGTTATTTTAGTATGAACTCTAGGACAGTTCGTGACACTTATAGGGATAGCTCATAAGATTGATCAGAAAAGATAACTTTGAGGTGGTTTCATACCCTACAATAATTTCTTTGCTTGCTATCCACTATTTTTTATTTAGGAGTGAACTCTTTGTCGTGCGTGAGAGATTTACATCTGATTCAACTATGTTAGTATTGTTGAGAGAAATTGCACTAGTGAAAGTATGAACCCTAGGCCTTGTTTTCAAGCATTACAATACCATTTTTGATCACTTTTGTTACTTGCTATCTTGCTGTTTTTATATTTTCATATTACAAAAACCTATATATACCATCCATATTGCACTTGTATCACCATGTCTTCGCCGAACTAGTGCACCTATACAATTTACCATTATATTGGGTGGGTTGGCGACACAAGAGACTCTTTGTTATTTCGTTATAGGGTTGTTAGAGAGAGACCATCTTCATCCTACGCCTCCCATGGATTGATAAACCTTAGGTCATCCACTTGAGGGAAACTTGCTACTGTCCTACAAAACTCTGCGCTTGGAGGCCAACACGAGTCTACAAGAACAAGGTTGCATAGTAGACATCAAGCTTTTTTCTGGCGCCGTTGCCGGGGAGGTGAGTGCTTGAAGGTATATCTTTAGATCTTGCAATTGAATATTTTAGTTTCTTGTTTTATCACTAGTTAGTCTATAAAAGAAAACTACAAAAAAATATGGAGTTGAGGTTGCCTGATATGCTTCATCTTTTATTGTCTTTCGTGAAAATGATGGAAATTAAAATTGTGCTCAAGTGTTAGAAGAAGAAGTTATTAAAATGTTTGGCACTAAATCTTTGAGTGATGAGCATGATTGCAATGTTTTTAGTATGAATTCTTTGAATATCCATAGTCCTAATGATGATTGCACTTGTCATGATAAAAATATTTCTTATAAGCTTGTCAATTTTTGTGGACTGCATAGATTTTGTGAAGACATGCCTAAAAGGGAAGATAGATTTTGTAAGAGGCATAAGTATTTACAAACTAAATGTTTGCAAGAGAGGTTATATGTTTGTGCTGAAAGACTTAATATTTCTCGCTGTCCTTGTGAACTGTGCAATGAAAGTGGTCATTTTAATTTCCAATGTGAATTATTTCATGATCGAATTGTGTCCACAAATGGTGATAACCTCATTACCCTTGAGAATCATAATCAACTTAGTCTATTTTTGGGGTATGAAAAAATGAAACATAAAACTAAGGATGTTACAGCTTGGGTTCTCTTGAAAATGATTGATTTTGATCTAAATGAAATATATATGTATTGCATGGTAAATTTCATTGAGAATCCTTATATTTCCAATTACTTAAAGACAATAAAACCAATAGAATATGAAGAGAATACTAATGAAGGGGAAGAGATTTCCCAATATCCTCCTATTTTTCTTATGATGAATCAAGTAATCGGGAGGAGCTTTTTATTCAACCAACATCTTCAAAAAGAAGATTGGAGGAATTAAATAAACCCACACATAATGTGGTGAGGAAGAATAAAATAAGGAAAATTAAAGTTAAATAGGTACCTCTACCAAATAATGTTGCTCCCATTATCGATAGGCCTCATGAGAATGAATCAAAAATAGTTGTGGAAGATGATACACTTGAGGATGATTTTGTTATGCCTATTGCTTGTTGTGATAATTGTGATTGGGAAGATAATGATACTTCTTATAATCTTGAAAATATTGATGGCACCAACTTGGAGGATGATGATAATAATTGCTATACTATTGGTGCTACTCATACCATTAATGATAAGAGTGATTATGTTTATGATATACAAATCCACAAGCTTGGGGATCCTATGTTTGATGAAAATGACATGTTTGAGAATTTATTTGCTGCAATTAATCTTTGTCCTAAGCTTGGGGATGCTATGCTTAATGAACATGATCTTTTTATCCCCTACTTTGAATGATCAAATTTGGTATAATGCTTGCATGGCTCCTGCTTCTGATGATTATTGTGATGATACTTATGCGATGAAAAAGATAGATGATTACTATTATGATACTTGTCATAATTATGAATATCATTTTATTGAATATTACTCTGTTGGTGTGGAACCAATTTGTACTATTCAATTCTTTTATGATACTCCCACTATTAGTCATGAGAAGAAATTATCTTGTATGGAGAGTAGCAAAATTTCTAAGCTTTTATACCATGAAAAGAATGCTTTATGTGTTGGCTATATTGTGGAATTCCTTCATGATGCTACTAAAAATTATAATGACGGAGGAACATATGCTTATAGGAATTCCAATAATATCAAGTTTCCTCTCAGTGTGTTCAAGGTTTTGAAGTCATACTTGTTTTGCCTTCCTATGCTAGTTGATTATTTCTCCAATAAATTGTTTTCTCACAAAATCCCTATGCATAGGAAATGGGTTAGACTTAAATGTGCTTGCCATGAGATTCATGATTCTCTTTTGCATGTTTCAATTATTATTCCTATACGAGCATCATTGAAATCATCGTGCCTAGCTAAAAGGCATTAAAGAAAAGCGCTTATTGGGAGACAACCCAACACTTTTACCTTCTGTTTTTATGTGTTCACATGATTAAGCTACTGTAGTAATCATGTTTTGTGTCTTTTATTCCAATAAAGTGCCAAGAAAAGCCTTTGGGATAGTGTGGATACTTGCTTGTTTGATTCTGTGCAAAAACAAAAAGTTTTGCGTCTAGTATATAAATTATCTGATTTTACTGGACAGTCAGAAAAGCCTGAAATTTTACAAAACACTTCTATGCTAATTATGTGATATGTCCTAATTTTTCAGAATTTTTAGAGTGCTAGAAGTTTGGTGATCATTCAGATCTTTACAGATTGTTCTGTTTTTGATAGATTCTGTTTTGCATGCATAGTTTTGTTGTTTCAAGTGTTCCTATAGCTTATATTGAGTAATATAAGTTGATGGAATGATGGAATACAGTATGTATCATGTGGGAATAATTATGAATCTTGTCTTGACAGTACCTAAGTGAATGATCTATCTTTATTACACTAATCCTTCTCACAAAGTTCAGTTATGTTTTGTGTGATTGAAGTTTTCAAGTTTTGGGTGAGGCACCGATATAAGGAGAATAAGGAGTGAAAAGAACCTAAGATTGGTGATTACCAAGGCACCCCCAAGTTAATATCCAAGTAATATTCAAGCGCCTATGCTTGGGGATGCCCTGAAAGGCATCCCCTCTTTCGTCCTCAACACTATCGGTATATCTCACATGGAGCTATATTTTTATTCATCACATAATATGAGTTTTTCTTGGAGATTAATTTTACTTTGTTTTTCTATGTTAGGTGGTATTTATAATCTTTTTTTTCAATAAAATTTCCAAGAATTGCCTTAGATGCTTGCATTGCATGTTTTGATATGTGCTGGGTAAAGACAGAAACTTCTTCTGTTCTATTTGAATTTTCCTATTTTATTGGCACGTGGAAAGTTTCTGAAATTTTTACACAGTATTTTAGTATAAATTATTTAGAACTTCCTATATTTTCACAATTTTTTGAGGTACACAAGTAAACTGGTTAAATAAATTGCTATAGACTGTTCTGTTTAGACAATTTTTTGTCATAGTTTTGTTATCTACTTATCATATTGTTTCCATAGCCTATATTGGTAGATAGAAATTGTGGAAATGATATTATACAATACCTAATGTGTGAAAATTATTGTGCAACTTGTCTTGGCATTACATGAAGTGTTGATTTGTTCTTATGTGTACTAACCTATCTCACGAGTTATTTTTGAGTTTTGTGTGGATGAAGTTTTTGAGAATAGGTGAAACCGGGATATAAGAGGATTGAAAAAGATACAAAAGCTCAATCTTGGGGATACCCAAGGCATCCCAAGTAAATATTTCAAGAACTCTCAAGCATCTAAGCTTGGGGATGTTATGTATCCCACCTCTCTTCGTCAGCTATCGGTTAGCCTGTGTCAAGCCTAAATTTTTATTCGTTCACATGATGCGTCCTATTCTTGGAGTGCTATTTTACTTTTGCTTGCTGTTTAAATAAAATACTCAGATCTGAAAATCTTTAGTGAGAGAGAGATAAATCCCTCACATAGCTACTTAATTGTTTGACTACTCATTGATCTTCACTTATATGTTTTGGAGTAGTTTTGTCATTTACTCTCGTGCTTCACTTATATCCTATGAGTAAATGGTTGAACGGATTGAATATCATAAATATGAAATTATATATGTTTTATATGCTTATCCCATGGGGAGTAATGAATTCACATATATGAAGTATATGTGGTCAAATTTATTGAAAGTTAGCAAACACCGCACTAGTCACTTGAACAATTCATCTTGGACATCTTGTATGATTGTCATTCCATTAATTATTTTCAAACTTGAGAAAATTAGTTGAAGTTGGACAAGGAAGACAACGTAACGATTTATGCATGGGTATATTTGTATAGAAGTTATATTGCTATGGATCCTCCAACATGTGGTGCTTGCTTCCACTTCATACTAGCCAAAACTTCCGCCCCAAGTAGAAATACTACTTGTGCATCCAAACACCCATAAACCCGAAGTTGTTCCATATGAGTTCACAATACCTACCTATATGCGGTATTTACCTGCCGTTCCAAGTAAATTTGCATGTGCCAAACTCTAAACCTTCAAATAATATTCTGTTTTGTATGCCTGAATCGCTCATATAGTGACTAGGGGCTGTCAGTATCTTCCATGCTAGGTGGGTTATTCTCACGATATGTGTCGATTCACTAACATTCACGAGAAAGTGGCTATTATTAGTGATGCCCAGTTCCATGCTCAAAAATCAAATCAAAATATAATGAAACAAAACACCCCCAGGATTGTTGTTTGTATGGACAGTACACGTGGATTCGGCTCGCCATGGAGTGTAGTTGATTGGTGGAGGGGGAGTAAAAACTTTACTATTATGTTTGGAAACCGCCTATAATGTATCTAGCATGGAAGATATAGAGATCTCTCGGTTGTTATGTTGACAATGAAATCTACCATTCAAAATTATTATTCATCTCTGTTTTAAAAGCTCGAGCTCTGGCACCTATGCAAATCAATGCTTCCCTCTGAGAAGGGCCTATCTTTTAAATTCTGGTACTTTCCTTTATACAAGAGTCATGGCGATTTTCACCACTTCCTATATTTGCCTTTTTCTCTTGGAAAGCATCATGTGGTGGGGAAAGATTCAAGCATATATGGCCATTCAAATATATTTGATCATGACTTATTATTGTTGACAATTATCTATATGATAAACAAGTTGGGAGGCGAAACTTTAAGCCCCTATCTTTCTTTGTGTTCGACGGATGCCATTTGCTCTAAAAATATGCTTTGAGAGTTAGCAATCATGAAAGACTATATGATAGTTGAGTATGTGGAATTTGCTAAATCAAAGCTCTTACATAGACCCTTCCTGGAAATAAGATGAATTTTAATTGTTTGGTGACTGAAAGCATAGTTTGTTAGTTTTCAAGAAACTTTATGGTCTATACTTTAACATGTGAATAGCTTGTTACTTGATCATGAGAAGTTTTATGAGATGAGATACTGTTTATGATATATAATGATGCTAGAAATAGTGTTTGGAACTATCATTGACCAAATTTATGCACTATGCTACCATTCACACTTCATAAATTATTTCTTTTATCATTTACCTACTCGAGGACGAGGAGTAAGTAATCTTGGGGATGCTGATACGTCTCCAACGTATCTATAATTTATGAAGTATTCATGCCATATTTACAATAATTCTATACGATTTTTGTATGATTTTATTAGAACTAACCTGGACTGACGTTGTTTTTAGCAGAACTAATATGGTGTCGTTTTATGTGTAGAAATAAAAGTTCTCAGAATGGGCTGAAAATTTATAGTGATTTTTCACGGACCAAAAGAGACCCCTGAAGCACAAGAGCTGGGCCAGGAAGTGGATGAGGAGGCCACAAGCCTGCTGGGCGCGGCCCCCCTAGGCCACGCCCCTACGGCGTGTGGACTCCTCGAGCGCCCCCTTGAAATGAGACTGACACCAAAAATTCCTAACCCCCAGAAAGAAACCTAGATCGGGAGTTCCACCGCCGCAGGCCACTATAGCCATGAAAAACCAATCGGGAGCCCGTTTCGTCACCCTGCCGGAGGGGAAAACCATCACCTGGGGCCATCTTCATCATCTCGGCGGTCTCCATGACGAGGAGGGAGTAGTTCACCCTCGGGGATGAGGGTATGTAACAGTAGCTATGTGTTTGATCTCTCTCTCTCTCTCTCTCTCGTGTTCTTGAGATGACACGATCTTGATGTACCGCGAGCTTTATTGATATAGATGAAACATATGGAGTTTACCCCTCTCTATCTTCTTGTGACAAATTGAGTTTTCCCTTTGAAGTTTTCTTATCAGATTGAGTCATTAAAGGATTTGAGAACACTTGTTGTATGTCTTGCGATGGGATATCTTCGGTGACAATGGGATCTTCTATTTATCCACTTGATGTATGTTTTGGTGATCAACTTGCGGGTTCAATGACCTTGGGAATCTATACATAGGGGTTGGCACACGTTTTTTCCTTGACTGTCTAGTAGAAACTTTGGGGCACTATTTGAAGTTCTTTGTGTTTGATTGAACATGATGAATCTGAAATTATGTGATGCATATCGTATAATCAAGCCCATGGGTACTCGTGGTGACATTGGAGTATCTAGGTGACATTAGGGTTCTGGTTGATGTGTATCTTAAGTTGTTATTTTAGTACGAACTCCATGGTTGTTCTTGACACTTATAGGGATAGCTCATAAGGTCGATAAGAAAAGATAATTTTGAGGTGGTTTCATAGCCTACAATAATTTCTTCATTTGTTCTCCGCTATTTTTGACATTGGAGTGAAATCTTTGTCACGCATGAGAGATTTACATATGATTAAACTATGTTCGTATTGTTGAGAGAAATTTCATTACTGAAAGTATGAACCCTAGGCCTTGTTTTCAAGCATTGGAATACCGTTTTTGCTCACTTTTGTTACTTTCTACCTTGCTGTTTTTATATTTTCGGATTACAAAAACATATATCTACCATCCATATTGCACTTGTATCACCATGTCTTCGCCGAACTAGTGCACCTATACAATTTATCATTGTATTGGGTGTGTTGGGGATACAAGAGACTCTTTGTTATTTGGTTGCATGGTTGTTCGACAGAGACCATCTTCATCCTACGCCTCCCACGGATTGATAAACCTTAGGTCATCCACTTGAGGGAAACTTGCTACACGTGCACAAGTGATAGTCACCAAAAACACCCACAAACTCTCCCACAAAACTCTATCCAAGCCAATCATTCAAATCAATGAAGCCAACAAATTCCACTCGGTCCCACCGATTTCCAACCTCACACAGAGCCCTGCCAAACCCTAGCACATCGGTGCAACCGATTCCACTTTGGTGCCACCAAGTTCAGCTTGCCAACTTTCTGTTACCTCGATTCACAAAATCGAAAGCTCTGAATTTTTGGATCGGCGTCACCGACATTTGGATTTTGACTTTTGGACACCTTATCGGTACCACCGAGATTTCTATTTCAGTCTCATCGAGATTCCAAAGTTTCTACCTTTGGAGCAACTCGGTACCATCGAGATTCACACATCGGTGTCACCGAGTTGGTCACTTCAGGTACAATGGTTGGATTCTTGGAGATGCCTATATATACCCCTCCACCACCACTCACTCAAAGGAGAATCACTAAGAACAGATCCCCACTTATCCCATCATATTTTCTAAGAGAGAGGGCCACCTACTCATGTGTTGAGATCAAGCCATTCTAGTCCAAGCATATAAATATTGATCTCTAGCATCCACAAGTTGCTTTCCACCCAATCAATCTCTTCCACCAAAGCCAAATTTGTGAGAGGGTGATTGAGTGTTGAGGAGTCTATCATCTTGAAGCACAAGAGCAAGGATTTCATTGACACTATTGAGCCTATTGCCATTTGGAGGGTGGTGCCTCCTAGATTGGTTAGGTGTCGCTTGGGAGCCTCCTACTTCGTGTTGTGGAGTGAACCAAGAAGTTTGTAAGGGCAAGGAGATCGCCTACTTTGTGAAGATCTACCTCGAGTTTGGCAAGTCCTCCGTGGACGTAGGCCATCATGGTATAGACAAGGTCGCTTCTTCGTTGAACCCTTTGTGGACTCTCATGACAGTTGCACTCTATGGGTTGAAGTCTCCATAAAGATGGACGTACGATAGCACCACGAATTGGAACCATGGAAAAGATCTTCATGTCTCCAAATTATGTTTGATCTTCCTACCCTTCCTTCACTACTTATGCTTGTCTTTACCTTCTGCTGCTATACTCGTAGACATGCATGTGTAGGGTGTTCTTGACTTGCTATCATTGCTAAAATCAACCAACACTTAAAATTGGGAAAAGATAGAATTTTATTTGGTCAAGTATTCTAATCATCCCCCACTAGACATACTTTCGATCATACAAGTGGTATAAGAGCTTTGGTATCCATTTTATTGGTTTCACAACCTAGGAGAGTATGGAGTCTAGCAACAAAAATTATCACCGTAGAGGTCCGTACTTCGATGGCACAAATTTTGCTAGTTGGACGCAGAAAATGAAAATGCATATTCTTCGTTATAACCCCGCTATTTGGGCCGTTGTTCATGTTGGACTACAAGATGAATTCTTTGCTGATGGAAGGGAACCTGATGGATGGAAGTGACCGCGGATGAATTGAAGATGTTGCAATACAATGCTCAAGATTGTGACATTCTCTTCAATTGCCTATGCCCCAAATAATTCAAAAAAATCAGCCGTCTTGAGAATGCAAAAGAGATTTGGGATACTTTGGTAGATATGCACGATGGTACCGAATCTGCGAGAGAATCCAAGTTGGATGTTCTTCATAGTCAGCTTGACAAGTTCAAGATGAAGGACGGTGAAGGAGTCGCAAAGCTGTACTCTAGGCTATCTCTCATCACCAATGGGATTGCTGGCTTAGGAAGCGAAGAAATGACTGGAAGAACCATGGCATTGGCTACTTCAACGCTAATGGAGTTGAATGGGAAGAAGGTCAATACCCCAAGCCCAAGTTTCTTCCCCAAAGGGAGAAGTATGAACATACTCTACCCAAAGGAACAAAAGATCAAGATGACCTTCCACCACAAAGGCACAACTTCAAGGGCAAGTGCAAGCTTCAAGAGGACATTGACTCATATGAAGATGAATCCCAAGCTTTGGTGAAGTGGGTTCCCAAGGCTACTTCAAGCTCAACTTCTACAAGTGAAACTTCAACACCAAGGATCCCCATCAACTTGATGTGGGTCCCCAAGAAAGAGAACTAGAGAAGTTCTTGAGGGGTGACTCCGCCAATGAAATTCACTCACATTCGTTATTGGCAACAACTAGTTGCAATCAACGTCAACATCATGCAATAGTTCAAGGAGTCACAGATTCCCTCAATGGTAAGCAAGGGACAAGGTAATTAACAAATCCGTGGACATCATCATATCCGCTTTGCACTCCATTTCCATAGATATCCTTGTATTTGTTTCTTGTGTGTTGGGACTAATCCATGTAGGTAAGAAGAGTAAGAAACAACAAGGGTGCTCCCAACTCATAGTGATCTTGATCAACTTTGATCATCCACCACTACTTCACCTACATGAAGTCATCATCGACAAAACCCAAGGTTAGTTTATCCCTCTCAAGGGGATGTCACATCAAGGGGGAGCTTTACTCTAAGACTTGAGTCAAAGCATCTCATAGTATCTGACAATATTAACAAGCTTTATGTAAAAGTGGTAACTCCACTCGTGCTTAAACGATGAGTATGCCTATGATCAAGTATTTTTACTTGGATCCTAAGTCAACTTACTCATATATAGATGACTATGTCATCACCAAAATGTTTGATAGATGCTAGTATTTATGTGCATGTTTGCCATGACTTCATTTGACATCTTATTGTTTGAGCATTTTAGTCTGCATTTCTTTATCCATTCGAGGACATCCAATTGTTGCTATTTGGACTTTGATTTTTTGCCATTGGATGGACAATAATGCCTAGGACCCTTCTATAGATATCTATGCTTTCTCGTCTCATATTCCATTCTTGTTGCATCACAAAATTTGAAGAAGTAATTTTCAAGCTCTCTGTGTGAGGAGCTCTCAGAGTTCCGTATCGACAAAAGACTGACCATTAAAACCTCCCAAGTGCATCTCGGTGGAACCAACTCAAATTCTCAGTCTCACCGAATGCCTAGGGTTGATCTAGTTTTCACACTCGATACCACTGATTCCATCTTCTCGGTAACACCGAGTTTCCCTGTCAGTTGACAGTTGAGGAACTCGGTGACACAAAAAAGATAGAATCGGCATCACCAACAGCCACGGGTATGTAAAGAGGCAGACCCGACTTTTGAATTTTCTTTCTCAAACGTCATCCCCTCCAAAAACCTAGCTGCCAAACAAAGACTCCTGGTCATCGTCTTCGTCTTCCTGAGCGTCCCCGCCATGGGAAGTCCATGCTGTCAACGGATTCTTCACCCCCGTCGCCGCCGTAGTGAGATCGTCACCGAATTAGGGTATAGTTTTGACCCCTCATGCACTCCTCCCTCCAAATCTTTCACATTAGGACTCCTCCCTCCAAATCTTGCACATTAGTACTTTTCCATCGATAAGACAAGCTTTGAGATTGATCTATCCATGAGAACCTCCATTAGAATAGAAAACGAATGACTTTTTAGGGTTTGTCGTCTGCAACTTCAATCTCGATGAAACCGAAGCAAAACAATCAGTAGCACCAATTCCCTTTTTAGGTCAACTTAGAACAACCTCAGTGAAACCGAGTGCCCATGTTCGGTCTCACCAAAAGTTGTGCCAAGTTTTTGTTATGCAGGTTGTGTGTCTCGATGGGTCTGAGAAGTTTGCGTCGGTTGTACCGATATTCACTTGGCAGAATGCAAATATTGAGAAATTTTAGTTCAAATATTAGAGAAAATTGTCTAACATTTTGTGATGACTGAATGTATCCACTCCTCTATATTCTATTCACAGGGTCAGAGATGTCAGTGTCAGGAGACAGTCAGAATGACCTCAAGGAGCTAAGTGTAGACACAGATCCAAGCACTAGTGCAGATAGGAGCTCATCTTATTTTGATGATGTTCCCAGCTCTCCAGACCTGCCCAAGGCAACATAAAGGACTAGAAGGAAGCTCAACTCAGAGGAAGAAGATTTTGATTTTGTGCCTGATGAGGTTCCTGCAAGGCTAAGCAGGACAAGGCTGAGAAGACTACAAAGAAGCCTACAGCTGAGGCTACCTATTCCAAGAAGGTGGTCAGAGAGATGTATGCTCCCTCAGATACTATGAGAGCACCTAGGAGATTTAGGGGCGCCATGACCGTTGAACCCCCAAAGAAATCCATGCCCAAGAAGGTTAGAGAGAAGAAGAAGAAGAGCAGAAATATGATTATTCATGTTACTGGCAGGCTTACCACTATGTATGAGGACCCAACAGAGGTTGTTGTTGTGGAGGAGGAGGAAGAGCCAGCTGTGAAGGCTCCTCCCAAGGAGAAGAAGAAATTGATGTCAGATGCTATGCCTAGCCAAGCTGCTCCTAAGGGCAAGCCAGCTGGAACCAAGAAGCCCTCTGCTCACAAACCCAAGCGGACTACTAGAGACATTCCTGCTGCTGAGAAGAACAAGGGTTCAACCTCCAAAGATGCTGAGGAGGATGCTATGTCTATTTTGATGCAGCTAAGGCCACACCTTCTAGAGCATAATACCAGCCACTTGCTAGCTGAGGACATGAAGAAGAGGAAGGACCAAGGACTGAGAGATTGGAAATCCATTGATACATATTCTCATGGGAGTAAGACTTCTGGGGACTACATGTTCTATACAAAGGAACAACAAGAATTCTATGACACAATTTTGCTTGACAAGTGCCCTGCTGTGAGTGACATGAGATATGTGGACTGGAACTACATCAAGGACAAATAAGATTAGTTCCCAAGTATGGAATACAACTTCCATTGCATTAGTCTTGATATGTTTGTTGGCAAGGAGTTCACTGCTTGGAATGATGAAATGATCATGCAATTCTACTCTACTACTCATTTCTATGGAGATGGTAGAATTGTGTGGATGACTGAAGGCACCAGGTATGAATCCACAGTTGATGAGTGTGCTGCCATCTTAGGAGTCCTAGAGGTGGAAGATGGTGACATTGATGTGTACTCTGAGCCCAAGGCAAGCCACAATGCTATGAAGAACATGTATAAGGAGATCCATGCTGCAAATCTGAAGTCTCACAAGCTAGGATCCATTTATTTCCTCTAGGATGGTCTACGCTCGATCAACACTATCTTGAGGCACACCTTGTTGCCTAAGTCTAGGGATGAGAAGATGGTCAGAGGCTACTCCATCAACATGTTGCCCCATCTAGATCAGCATACCAGATTCAGAGTGATGGACTTGATTGTGGAGATTGTGAAGAAGATGGCTGCAGACCAGAAGCGATCATGTGGCTATGCAACTTATATCCAGATGCTTATCAACTCTAACTTGGAGAGGCACATCTCTACACTTTATCGACCACATTTTCGAGCTAGAAGACAACGTTGTGGTGATGAAGCCAGATCATCCCACATCAGCTGCAGCACATGCACAGGCAGAGGCAGCCAGAGACACTAGTGCTTAGCCGCCCATGACTAGGAGTGAACAGATGGATCTGCTCCTTAGCTCAATGCTCAGCATGCATAAGGACATCACCAACATTCTGAAGAACCAGGATAGCCTTGCGAGGATTTTTGACAACAAATTTCATATTCTGAACAACAAGGTGGATGGGCTCATGGTGACAATGAATAAGCTCACGAAGGAAGTTGATACTATGCCTAGCCCTCACACTACAAATGATGATGAGGATCGTGCACCTCTCAAGACAGGTACTCAGTTCAGGACTCAGGCCAGGACTCCCACAGTGGAAGCTCCACAGCTGAGGCCCTCTTCATCAGCACCAGCTACAGCTATATCAACTCCATTAGCTCCACCAGTTCCTCCAGTTCCTACACCAACTCCGTCCATGACTTCTGGAGAAGTCTTTGCTAACGCCGTTCTGTCGACTCCAACTCCAGATACCGGAGGAGATCAGCCCCATAAGAGAGTTTAGCTCTATACATTTGAACTTTTTGGTAACTTGTTGAGAAAGGGGGAGAAGTTATATAGATCATTAGGGCTTCGAGAGAGAGAGCGTTGGTTTTTGTATCATTTTCATTTTTATCGCTTTTTCAAAAACATTTGATATCTTTTGGTTTGGATGTGTTAAACTTTGTTGGTGTTTGATCACACACTTGATGTGTGTTGCTACTACTTCCCATCTTTATGATGCTTATGAGATGATCATTCACTTCGCTTGATTGTGTTGTGCTGTGATATTCATTCTTATTATTCTCGCACACCACCAAGATGTATGTGACATGGAAGAAGTACCCCATGTACCTAATCAATTGTTCATTTCAATTCAAACGCAAACTCAAAATAATGCAACAATTTAGGGGGAGCTCTTGCTTATCACATACTTCTCAAATCGATGATTATATTCATTGATTATATCATATGTCGAATCTTTGATCTAAATGTTGTCATCAATTACCAAAAAGGGGGAGGTTGAAAGCACATTTGCTCCCTTGGTGGTTTTAGCAATTAATAACAACATATATCTCATTGAACTAATATTTCCACTAAGCATATTTCAGGAAAAGTTCAATGATGGGTTGGCAAAAGGATTACGAAGAAACCCCTCGATGAAAGAAAATGGATTGTCAAAGCTTCAATCAAGAGGACTCTACATTTTACTTTCTGAGAAATCACTTTGAGTCCATAGGAAAAGCCAATACTATTAAAATGGGTTAAGGTAATATTGGTGAACAAGATGCTCCATGTGCACAAGTGATAGTCACAAAAAAACACTCACAAACTCTCCCACAAAACTATGTCCAAGCCAATCATGCAAATCGGTGAAGCCAACAAATTCCACTCAGTCCCACCGATTTCCAACCTCAGACAAAGCCCATCCAAACCCTAGCACATCGGTGCGACCGATTCCACTCGGTGCCACCGAGTTTTGCTTGGCAACTTTTTGTGCCCTCGACTCACAAAATCGGAAGCTCCGAGTTTTTGGATCGACATCAGCGAGATTTGGATTCTGACCGTTTGACACCTTATCGGTACTGTCGAGATTTCTATATCGGTCTCACTAAGATTCAAAAGTTGCTACCTTTGGAGCAACTCCGTACCATCGAGATTCACACATCGGTGTCATCGAGTTGTCAATTTAGGTGTAACGGTTAGATTTTTGGAGATTCCTATATATACCCCTCCAACACCACTCACTCGAAAGATAAGCACTCAGAACAGATCCCCAATTATCCCATCATATTTTCTGATAGAGAGCCACCTACTCATGTGTTGAGATCAAGCCATTCCATTCCAACCATATGAATCTTGATCTCTAGCCTCCCCGAGTTGCTTTCCACCCAATCAATCTCTTCCACAAAAGCCAAATCTTTGAGAGAGTGGTTGAGTCTTGAGGAGTCTATCATATTGAAGCATAGGAGCAAGGATTTCATCGAAACTATCGAGCCTATTTCCTTTTGGAGGGTGGTGCCTCCTAGATTGGTTAGGTGTCGCATGTGAGCCTCCTACTTCGTGTTGTGGAGTGAACCAACAACTTTGTAAGGGCAAGGAGATCACCTACTTCGTGAAGATCTACCTCGAGTTAGGCTAGTCCTCCGTGGACGTAGAACATCATGGTATAGAAAAGATTGCTTCTTCATGGAACCCTCAGTGGGTAGAGCCTTCCATGGACCCTCACGACCGTTACCCTATGTGGGTTGAAGTCTCCATAAACGTGGACGTATGATAGCACCACCTATCGGAACCATGGGAAAAATCTTCGTGTCTCCAAATTGCATTTGATATTCCTACCCTTCCTTCAATACTTATGCTTGTCTTTACTTTCCGCTGCTATACTCGTAGACATGCATGTGTTGGGTGTGCTTGACTTGCTATCATTGCTAAAATCTGCGAACACTTAAAATTGGGAAAAGGTAGAAGTTTATTTGGTCAAGTAGTCTAATCACCCCCTCTAGACATACTTTTGATCCTACACCATAGAGCTACATCTGGTTGGTTGGACCTATGACTAGATACATGAGCAAATATCTCCCTGTCATGTTCTCTTTGACTGCAAGTCCCTCAAAATCTAGTCAATTTATTCATGGTAGACTCTTCAAGGCAATCTCCAAAATTTCACATACATAGTCTTTAGCAAAGCACAATAACTCTTAGTTGTTCATACTGACGCCAAACCGTCTATTGGGTATGCAGCTCCCAAGAGTAAAAGGCACAAGCTATTGTCAACTTAGTTCTCTATGATGCGCAACCAGTAACTAAGTTTGATCTATGAGGTTTTCTCTCGATGACTCTCTTGAAAGAGGGGTTTCCCAAAGAAATTTAGTCAAATCAAATGAAGCAACCAACCAAAAACGATTGGGTGTGGTGGCTATTTATAGATGGAACAATCGAGAGTCAAATGACCAATTGGGGTCTGCGGTCACTCAATGGTCAACCGAGATGTGTCCAAGAGTCAGATAAAACATGGACAAAAAAGACAAATAGATTGAACATCTTATATGACCACTAATTATGCAATAAAGGAACCATCATATATTCAATAAGATTCATAAACAAACCTAATAATAAAGTGAAATTCATTATATCCCAAGAAGCACAACATCGGTTACCTCAAATTGATCCCAATCATGTGAGGCCGCTCACTAGAACTTTGTAGCAAGGCATAAGGGAGAGAGGATGCCATCTAGATACTACCATGGACCCAAGGTCCTAAGGAAACTACTCACACCTGGACAAGGTGGCAGCAAGGTTATAGAAGATGGCTCTAGTGATGGATTCGCCATCCGACAGCATGCCAGGACATACCTCCAAATAGGAACTCCCCATAACAGGAACTTGCGGTTGTGAAAGAACTTGCGTAAAATTGGTAGAAAGGATTTTGCAATATCTGTAATTTATAGAGCCTCAAGGGAAAGGAAGGTGGTGCTCATGAGGCCCGAGAGGTAGGACGTGGTTGTGTGGGTCATGTCATGTGGTTGTGTGGGTCCCGTGGGTGGCCACCGACAGGTTCAAGTGCTTTCTGGATTCTTTGTCCTTCGAAAAAACCATCAAAAACCTATTGACATTATAGGACCGGAAACAATGATTCTTTGAAAAGTACAACATGTAGAAAACAAGAAGTGGCCCTAGGCACTGAATTAATAGGTTAGTCTAGAAGAAAATATAAAGTGATATAAAAGTATGTTAAAGTGTTCTCATAATAATACGAAACAATAACAAATTACCCATAAGTGTGAGACGTATCATTTACCTTCCCCGTGGGATGCCTTTGGGAGTCATGCGACGAGGGCCAGGGCACTATGTGGTGGTCTAGCAGCTCCTATGATTCAATGGCATCATGTGTTGTGATTGGGCTAGGTGGTTGTGCGCGGGCTTTGTAAGGATGGTGGGGATTTTTCTGCTTCTAGTTGCCTCGAAAGACATGGGCATGCCTTTGGGGGCCATGCGACGAGGGTTAGGGCCCATGTGCGGTGGTTCGGAAGCTCCTATCATTCAGCGACATCATGAGTTGCGGTTGGGCTAGGCATAGTTTTGTGGGGGCTTTTCTAGGATTTATGGGGCTTTGCATGCTAGTAGTTGGCTCGTTCGGCATGCGGATGTACAAGGAGTTAGGGTGCTATTCTTCGTGGGGGATCTAGGATGGCTAGATCTAGCATGTTGGTTGTGTCGGCTTGGTCGTTACCTCTGATGTGACTGCAAGGTAGCACAGACTGTGGCATTAGGTTGTTGTAGATGGGCTTATGATGGCTAGCGTGACTTACAAAGTGACATAGTGGTGGGGTACTGGTGGTTTTTTGTGGCGGTAGCAACATGTGACATGGCATGTGTTCATTTATGGTGGTGGTGTTTGTGTGCCGAAGCCTCGGTTGAAAACCTAGCTCCACCTTGGTTCGTAGTTACGATGACCACATATCTGGGCATTGTTCCACTCTTTGGAGGCATCGTTGTGGTTGTCGCTCATCTCCAACCGTCAAGGGAGTTGGTTTCTCTAGGATAAAGCTCCAGCTCTTGATTCTTGTCGAAACATGCAATAGTGGAATTCTCATCACTTCCTATTTGGAGGTGCCATCCTAGGAGGCCATGGCCAAGCCTAGATGATTTTATGCTGCATAAAGTTTCCATGTTAATGCCAGGTTGGATGGGTGATTGAGTTGTCGAGTCATGTGGTGAGCACCCTTAGGGTTGGTATGTATCGTGGTTTTGTCACATCAGATGTCCTCATAGGAGAACTTAGGTGTGAGGCCATCGCCGATGTGTGGCAACTCAAAGGGGTTCATAGGGAATGAGAGACAAGTTTACCCAGGTTTAGCCCCTCCAATGGAGGTAAAATTCTACGTCTTGCTTTGTGTGTATATTGATACTTGTCTCGATTACAAGGGTGCGGAATTGCTAACCTAGCTCTTGAGGGTTTGTAACTGAAGTCTTTTGCCTCAGGGGCTTGCCTTTATATACAGGTCGACACCCTGGGCTTACAAGAGTATGAGTCGTGCTACCATTCGTGACCTACTATATCTCTAACTCGCCTTGCCTTTCAAGCAAGGAAATCCTGATGTCTTCCACCTTTTGGGCCTTGAGTCGCCATCTTCATAAACTAGGCCGCCATCCGACTTACTTGGTAAGCTGCCTTGCCATTCTTGTCCTCAATGGCAAGGCCCACTTTAAGTATGATTTAAAAGATGTCAACATGGTGACCCGGCCGAGCAGGGAGGGTTGTACGGTGGGGTTATATCCCCGACATTAGGCCCCAAATTTATTTGAATTCATTCATGTCAATCTTCATCACCTTAACCTGGCGGCTTATCTTGTGCTTGTATATGTGTCTTCTCTGAATCACAAAATGCTGGCTTACAACACTTCCAGACTTGTAATTTTTCTCTTGCCATCCATCTGTGACATCACTCACAAAAAATCCAGGAGATCAATGATGAAGTCACAACGGATCTTTGCATGTATCTGTTTAGACCGAAAATTGAGGCGACTCCAGTTCCAAAATTTACTGTGCCTCCTTGATTCCCACGTCGGTCGGTTGCCCTTTTGGTTTTCTACCTTATGAATATTCACGGGGGGGGGGGGGCTCATTCACTTTTTACCTTGCCCCTTCACTCCTTCTTCTTCCTCAAGCCCGAACCTTTACCGGGCCACTGCTGCCACTCACCCGTCGCCGATGACCGTTCCCAGGACCACGGCGACACCTCCTGTTCACCAAGGTCCACCCGAATGTCTCCTCCGCTCCCGACAACCGTCATGTAAGACATTTACCTTTTCTCATATCTTCCTTAGTTCGTCGGAGTTTGTCGGAGCCACCGAAGTATTTTATCCGTTCATCTCCATCGCTAGTTCGTGCATAGCTTCCATAAGTCTTCCCATAGAAATAAAGCAGCTTGAACAACGGCTCCATTTCATGCATCGCGCACTGAAACTCCTTTAAGAATTTGTAGCCAAGTCCACCGGCGTTTCCATATCTCATCACTAGGTTTAGTAAACATTTCTTTTTTGAACCTTTTGTAGATCCGTAAATGTAACCACTTTGGTAGAAACTTCTTTGTTGCATAGTGAGCAAAAAACTAGAAATCTATCATTGGTGTAAGACGCCCTTATGTTTACCAGCTCATCATTATGACTATAACCCGCCATGTTTAGATATCATTTCTTCTAAGCGTCGCCTGATCATAAGGGGCTCACCTATTGTAGATAGTTAGGTTGTCTTATCCTCAATCATAACATATATGCTTATGCAGCTTCTTTACTTGAACTTAGGTGTCTCATCATGTCAAAAACCATCACATGTAACTAGGTGCCTTCACAAGTTTCTGAACTTGTGCTTAAATATTATGAAGACTAAGGTTTCCAACTGTCTAAAGAGGCAATTGGATGACGGGATCCCCATGGAGAGGAACGCCCAAAACCCGGCGAAGGAGAAGTAGTGGTGTTCACAGATCACCTTCCTTGGTGCTTCCCCCCCAGGTTGAAATTCTTCCGGGATGTTCTAAACTTTTTCCACCTTCATCCTCAAGACCTAGCTCCCAACTCTATATCCAACATTTGCCAGTTCCAAGTGCTCTGTGAGGTGTATTTGTAAATGGAGCCCACCACCCCTCTTTTCATGGAATTCTTATATCTCAACCGTCATACTGAGTGTGTAGATGGCCTTAGCCTAGAACTCGGTGGGGTCTATACTCAAAGGCGCAGAGATAGCACCTTCCATACTGCTGCTCTGCCAAGCCATCCCAAAGTATGGGTCAGAACTTGGTTCTACTGCCAAGACACGACCCCTACTAATGAAAACCACTACCAGGTTACAACCGAGATCATCTTCCCATGACGTTTGAGCTTCCTGGTCGGGCTTCACAGGAAGAACATGATCAACTCGCCTCCATATACCCAAAACTGAAGGCTTTGCAGGCTCATGGCTTGACCGGGATTGATCTAATCCAATGTCGGGTATCTAGGAGGATCCTGCCTTTGAGTTGTCATAGCGATTTGATGTGTAATTACTCTGGCAGCTTAGACGACGCGTAAAGATACAACAACCAAGATTTGCACATTGATGCTATCAACAAGATTGTGAAGAAGCTGGTGGGAGAGAATCAAGCAGCTTGCAGTCAAGCTGGGATGAACCCCTTCTGCTCTCTCAACCTGGCTCCACTAGTAAGAGTCCTTAATAATTTTTTATCCGACTTGAAAACTTATTAAAATCCAAATATTACTTGTTCTTTATATCATCAACCTCGCAGTCGGCTTCTCCATTTTGGAAGAAGAAAAGGAAAACTTTGGCTAGCAACCCAAAAACCGCCCAAGCAATAAGAAAAGGAAGGAGGTTGTAGAAGAGCTGTCACTTGTGGGCGAGTCACCAACGGCTGGTGCATCTATGGAGGTAGAACTTGACCCCCTCGACCGTATCTTTTTTGAACTTACTGACACCTCTTACTCCTAGGGTGATGCTGCAACAAGTCGGGCCAACGATGTTGAGGAAATTTCTATCTCCTACGGCTCACAATCCTTGTCTCTAAGGAAAAGAAGGCGGGTTATTCGCAAAGTAAGTTTTTCTTGCCCAGATGCTTATTTGGATCCCAATTTTATTTTGAAGAAGACCTAGCATGAATCAAGGCACCAGACTCGGAGTAGCTTCGATGACCTTATGGACAGCTTAACCGACAAGTCGCCCGCCTGCAAGCAACCGAATCAGGTGCCTCATAGTCCAACCCTTTCTCTTCCAAAAGTTGACCTTATTCGGCAACTCCTTAATCCGTCTGATTCAAATTATCAGGAGTCCCCGCCTTCATCAAGCAACTCAACTACCACCAAATTACCTCCCCTCATCATCAATCATAGGTAAGCTTCGCTTTCTTATATCATATATTGCTTATTAAACTTTAAACTTGCATATGCTTCATTCTGATGTCTTGTTTACAAGGCCATGGATAAGGCCAAGAAGAGGAAAGTTGGTGAGCCATTCACTAATCGTGGGGCCCCTGAGCCGGAAAATCCAGACTCGGTCATTCTTGAAGCCCATGTTAAGCATACTGAAAAACATCAAGAGGCCCAAGCTGATTTGCCACCGCACCCTGAGCCGGCGAGTATTGAAGGTATGGACATCGAAGCTGACCCAACGGCAAACCTTAAACCTCCCAGTCCTCAGAAGGCAGCTAAAGATCCTCCTTATGATAAAAGCGTGAAGATCACCATTATTGGAACAGGTTATACCAATCCTGAGCCCTCCAAGGTGCTAGACAAACTTGTTACTAAAGATGAAACAGCACTACCCAAGAAGGGGAAGGCCAAGCTGGAGCTTCCCAGTTATGAAACTTTTAGTGCCGAAGAATTGCGTGCTGGTTATTTGGACCGCCTTTCTACAAGCTGGGAGACGGAAGCCAGCCTCGTCAACATGATGAATAGAAAATACGAGGTATGCTCAACTTTGTTGTGTATTCTATATATCCTCATGTAGCCCCCAAGGGCTGGCTCATCTGCATGAGATGAGCCGGGTCTTGTACACATAAAACTGCTAAAGAATCAAAATATATCCCCCAAGGGGTGGCACATCATCATGAGATGATTCGGGTCTTCTTAATATTTTTGAAGAAATCAACCTGTAGCCCCCAAGGGCCGGCTCATCTTCTTGAGGCGAGCCGGGTCTTCTTAATATAATACGTTTGAAATCGAACCTGTATACCCCAAGGGCCACACATCTCATTGAGACGAGTCATGTCTTCTTCAATATAATATGTTTGAAATCCGACCTGTAGCCCCCAAGGACCGTCTCATCTCTTTGAGATGAGGCGTGTCTTCTCATATCACATGTTGGAAAGAACTCACATGCATTAGCCTGCAAGTGTCAAGTATATTGCTTGCAATCTACTTGGGACTTAATATAATGTTGCTTGTCGTAGCCTCTTAATATCATCCTGCACCTTGTTGTCGACTTATGATCGAATAATGTGATAACTCCGTTGTGCAGGAAGCTCTAATGGTAGCCGAGTCAACTATGACTCGCTTGAAAAAAGATCCTAATGTGGAACAAACTGCCTGAGCAGATGATGAGCTAAAACTTTGACTGCCTTTTGAAGAACTGGAGAAATCCAAGGCATGCTTCGAAACAGAAAAGAAGTATTTTGAAACTAAGAAGGTTGCCTTGATCAAGCGCTCTGAAAAAGCTAAGGGTCGATTGAAGACCATCTCTTAAGAGTTGTCCGGGTTGAAGCGGCATATTGCCCACATGACCCAAGCCATCTTTGGTAAGTACCTTTCGGAGCTCTTGCTAGCGCGCTCTAATACTCATATATGAAGATAAGTTGTCTGGCTTCTCATGTGCTTGAATTTCTTGCAGGCCCCAAGGTAACAGTTTGCAGAATCTTAAAGCTGTGTATGCGCCGACTGAGCAACTATATGTTGGAAGCCTCTGCACAATCCAAGCTGTGATGGGGGATAAAGAGTCGGTGAAGTTCATCAAGGATGTGCTAAGACGCCTCTCGATGATCCCAAAACAAATTGAAGAGTTGAAGGGATATGCCGCCCAAGCCGATGCAATATCCTCTTTGAGTCGGGCCTTGGCTTACTCAGTGGAGCTTGATCCCGCAGAGATGGCTAGAGGGTTTCCTGAGTTTAAGTACGATGTGTCAACATTCACTGATGCTGACTATGCTCGGTGCGTGAGGGAAAGTCGAGTGTTAGCTAGTCAGCTGGTTGCCGAAATGGAGCTAAAGACTTATCAGGCGGCTTACAATTCCAACAACTCACGAGTTCAATCGCCGACCTTTGAACTGGTGGACCTGACTCCTCATTGTCGTAAGCACATCTTAGCCCTTTATGTTGACTTATCCCCTGTCTTGAATGAATAAGTTGTATTCCAAGTTTTAACTCATTGCAACTGGATGTGGATAACCTCCAGATCCAAGAACCAGAGGCCCCAACGGAGGATGAATCGGAGGCAGCTCAGGAGAGAGGTTAGCGCGAGGTTAACCCGGATAGCTCACATGCTAGGTTATAAGAATGAGTGAAAAACTTTGATTCAACTTGTTTGGGCTCAATGGTCCTTGTAAGCCGACAGTTCTTTGCCTGTGCCGTGCTTTCGTGCATGTTTCAAACTTTTGATCATGTCTTGACAATGAGGGATTTGTATATTAACAATCCTTGTTAATTCTCCGTTCATCCTTTCGCTTAGGAATCATACAACATGTGTCTTGTACTTGTATTATCTTGGCTGAGTCGCCCTCTAGCTATATATCTTCCACGCAATTGCTAAGATATGAACATGTTTTTCCCTAATGTCTGTGAATATTTCTGCTGACCTTGCTCAATGAGCTATTTTTTGAATGAGTATGGGCAGGTCAATGTAAGCCAGCTTTTTGAAATCTTTCCACAACAATTGTTTGTGGAATATGTAATTGAACCGTCCATGATATGATCATAGTTTCGTAACCCGGACACTCTTTTATGAGACGGTAACAGGAATAATATTGTACCTACAAAGTTTAAGAAGTAATAACATATGGTAATAATGATAAAAAATGTTAATAAGCCAGCTCAGTGAGACTCGGCAAGGATACTGGCTTTCGAGGATCAAGTCTTTATTCAATGAAGCGGGTGTGATAACCCATGGTTTATCCTAGCTCTCCATATGCCAGCTCTCACGTGACTCAAGCAAGTGTTTTAACCTTATAAGTTCAGGGTCCAAAGTGGATTGCCTTTTCAAGAGTACATGGGGTCACCTGATCGTAGTCACATCAAGCATATAGGTAGGTTTAACCATATATTGTGGCGTTTTTGCTGGGTCAAGAGGGTGAGAAAGCTAAAATCGATGAGTTGGCAGCCCCCAAGTGACCTAAGTTTCAAAAAATAAAGACTCATGCTCAACTTGTAGGCTGAAATGACAAAGACCCCGATTTTCAAGGCTGCCGGTTCTATTATATTTGAACATGAACAAGTATGTACAAAAGTGGGGGGAGGTACAAATGTGATGGTCCAGTAGCTCTAAGTATTAGAAGGCAGAAGGTGAGCAATGTTCCATGGCCTGGTTGTCTCCTCTTCACAGGTATACAATTCTGGTCGCAGTTCTATCGAGTAGTATGAACCATTATTGAAGTTCTTGCTGATGACGAAAGGATCTTCCCAGGGTGGTGAAAGCTTGTGCATTCTTGTTTGATCTTGAATCAGATGGAGCAATAAGGCGCCTTCTTGAAAAGTGTGGCTTCTAACTCTACGGTTATGATAGTGACGTAGGTCTTGTTGATATATAGCTGATCCGGCTACTTCTAAGTCACGATCATCTTCCAAAGCATCCAATCAATCCTGACGTGGTTGTTCATTGTCGGCTTCAACATAAGCGGCGACTCGAGGAGAGTCATGACGAATATCACTTGGTAATACCGACTCAGCTCCATAAACCAGAAAGAAAGGCGTGTATCTAGTGGATTTATTTGGAGTTTTTTCGATACTACAAAGCACCACGGAGAGTTCCTCAACCCAATAGCCTAGATTACGCTGTAGTGGAACCATGAGACGAGGTTTGATCCCTCTCAAACTCTCTTGATTACCTCATTCAGCTTGCCCATTGGACTATCTATGTGCCATTGCTGCCAGGTCAAGCTGGATATGCTCACGATGACAAAACCGTTCCATAGCTCCTTCAGATAAATTGGTACCATTGTCAGTGATAATGCTATGAGGGTAGCCAAAACGGAAGATCAATTTTTTTCAAAAAAATTGGCGGCAGACTCTGCGTCACAATTGCTGACAGGTTCTGCTTCAACCCACTTGGTGAATTTATCAAGTGCCACAAATAGGCGAGTCTTATTATTAGAACATGGCTTAAACCGTCTGACTATATTGAGTCCCCAGACTGCAAACGGACAAGTAATTGAGATCATGTGCAATTCTTGATTCGACACGTGGGCTTGTCGAGCAAACTTTTGACATACATCGCACTTGCGCACGATGTCCTTTGTGTCTACATGAGCCACCAGCCAATAAAATTCATGGCAAAAGGCCTTCGCCACCCAAGATCGTGAGCCAGCGTGGTGTTTACTATCGCCAGCATGGATTTCAATGACAATTTCTTCTCCTTCCTTCGGGGAAACACAACGTTGAAACACGCTGATGCTACTCCATCTGCATTAGTCGCCATTGACAATAGTCATAGATTTGGATCGCCGAATTATCTGTCGAGCGATGATTTCCTCATCTGGGAGCCTGCCTTGAGTTGGATAAGCTAGGAACAACACTATCTAGTCAGGAATAGCATGGAGAGCCGCCACCATGTGTGATTCTGGGTCAGGAATATCTATTCCCCTGAGATGGCAGTTTAACTGAAGGGTTGTGGAAGACGGCTAACAACACATTGGGAGGGACCGGCTTGCGTCGAGAGCCAAGTCATGATAGTGCGTTTGTAGCTTTGTTAAGCTGGCGATCAATGTGATCCACCTGGTAACTTTGGACGTAGCTCGCCACATCGGTGACCGCGTGTCGATAAGCCGCCATGAGTGGGTCTTTCAAATCCCAAGTTTTGTAGACTTTTTTAGCCACAAAATCTGAGTCACCCAAACATTTGACCTGACTAAGATTCATCTCCTTAGCCATCCTAAGCCCATGTAGGAGGGCCTCATATTCAGATGCATTGTTAGTATAGGGGAACATTAGCCGTAAAACATAACAAAATTTGTCACCTCGTGGAGAAGACAAAACAACTCCAGCCCCCGAGCCTTCCAATTGCCTGGACCCATCAAAGTGTATAGTCTAGTACGTTTTCTATGGCCTATCCTCTGGAATTTGCAGCTCCATCCAATCATTGATGAAATCTATCAGTGCTCGGGACTTGATGGTTGTTTACTGCATGTATTTCACATGGTGAGGGACAAGCTCAATTGCCCACTTGGCAATTCGACCAGTGGCATCTTGATTTTGTATGATATCTCCAAGGGGTGCTGAACTGACCACAATCATCGGATGCTCCTGAAAGTAATGTTACAACTTCTAGCTTGCCATAAAAACTCCAAAGTCCAGCTTTTGCCAATGTGGATATGCTGATACGTCTCCAATGTATCTATTATCAATCTTGGATGTTTTACAATCATTTTGTAGCAACTTTATATAATTTTTTGGGACTAAACTATTAACATAGTGCCAAAGTGTGAGTTGCTTTTTTTGCTTGTTTTTTACTTCGTATAAAATCAGTACCAAATGGATCCCAAACGCTGCGTGGATTTTTGTCCATTTTTTATGAACCAGAAGGAAGCAGATGGGCGAAACAAAACCAGAAGAGGGGGCCCAGGGTGACCACCCTCCACTAGGGCATGCTAGAGGCCCATGGCGCGGCCAGGTGGAGGGTGGGCACCTCGGGCACCCCCTCAACCGACTATTGAGCCTATAAATTCCCTTAAAATCCAAAAACCCTAGGGGAGTCGAAAAAACACAATTCCAGCCGTCGCAAGTTCTAGAATCTCGAGATCCAAACTAACACCATCATGGAGGGGTTCATCTTCTTCATAGGTGCCTGCCCGATGATATGTGAGTAGTCCACCATAGGCCTACAGGCCCGTAGGCAGTAGCTAAATGGCTTCCTCTCTCTCTATGTTTCTCAATACGATGGTCTCTCAGAGATCTATTTTATGTAATGACTTTTGCGGCATGTTTGTTGGGATCTGATGAATTTTGAGTTCATTATCAGTTTCTACCCACGAATATGATTTAAGTCTTCTTTGATCTCTCATTTTTCAGGATTACTTATAGCCTCGTATTTCTTCTTCGAATCTTTGGTTTAGTTAGGCCAAGTAGATCGATATTTCGCGCCATGGGAAGAGGTGCTTTGTGATGGGTTCAATCTTGCGGTGTTCTTTCCCAGTGACACAAGGGACAGGAAGACACACATGTATCATTGCGAGCAAGGATAACAAGATGGGGTCTATTCCTACATGAATATATCTTGTCTACATCATATCACCGTTCTTATTGCATTACTCCACTTTCCCATGAACTTAATACACTAGATGCATGCTGGATAGCGGTCGATGTGTGGAGTAATAGAAGTAGATGCAGAATCGTGTTGGTATACTTATCTTGGACATGATGCCTATATAATGATCATTTCCTCGATATCGTCATGATTATTTGATCTTCTATCAATTTCCCAACAATAATTCGTTCACCCACCGTGTGCTATACTCATGAGAGAAACCACTAGTTAAACCTACGCCCCTGGGTCTACTTTTCAAACATATTGCTTTCCGATCTACTATTTCCAACTTTTGTTTTCAGATCTATTAATACAAAAAACCCAAAAATACCTTGCTGCACTTTTTATTTATTGGTGTTAACTTGTGTTCTTGCGATATCTATTTGCCAAAACTATCATTACCTAATCTATCTTATTACCTTAAAGAGCGTGACAACCTGTCTTTCAGGTCGGGTTGCAAGTATTTGTTGTTTGTGTGCATGTGCTGCTTACGTGGGTGCGTGATCTTCCTCTACGGATTGATATCTTGGTTTCTTAACTCAGGGAAATACTTACCTCGTTGTCCTGCATCATCCCTTCAACTTTGGGGAAATACCGACGCAGTCTCAAGACACGTCAGTACTCTAGGCATGTCAAAAGGTTTTCATGCAAAGATGTCCCGATTCTCACAGATGAACTCGATGAGTGTGCTTTCCTATCTGGGATCTAGGATGGTCCCAATAGTGAACTGCTGGGATAAGTCGCCTTGTGTGCCTTAATTTGCATTGTATCTTTAGCCGTCTTGAATTTGAGTAGTGATTCAGACTGTGTGGTTGGTTTCTTAAGGGGCCTCATATCAGTCAGGTCAACATTAGCCATATGGAATTTCAGCTCTTCGGCGGTGCAAACCGACTCAGCATAGGCCGCATCTCCCTCCTCAAACTCGTGAGCGATCTTCCCGCTGCCTCCCACAGTTATGGTACCATTGGGACCCAACATCTCGAGCTTGAGGTAGACATAGCAGGGACGAGCCATGAAACGAGCGTAAGTCAGCCTTCCGAAGAGAGTGTGGTAAGGGATCTTTATCTTTACCACCTCAAAGGTTAAGGGCTCGTACCTGTAGTTATACTCATCAACAAAGGCATCATCAAGATTATCCGCCCAATTGGGTATGCTGACTTCCCAGGAACATTTCCGTGAAAAACTATGGTTGAAGTTTGCAAACTGTTCCCAGGGAGGTTCATCCATCGAAAAGTGTCGTAATACAAGATGTTGATGCTGCTACCTCCATCCAAGAGGACATTTGTAAGGGTATAGCCACCCACCTGAGGCACCACCACCAAAGCCAAATCTCCTAAGTTATCAACCTGGGGGTGATCTTTGCTGCTCTAGATGATTGGTTGCTCAGACCAGTTGAGATATCTGGGAACTACTGGCTCAACTATGTTGATGGCTCTTTGCTTGAGTTTTCTGTCTCGCTCGCAAGTACTGGTGGTGAAAACATGGTATTGACCAATATTCACCTGCTTAGGATTACTCTGAAATCTGGTCTATTTATTATGATGTGATTACTACATATTGCCATTGTTTCCTTGGTGTCAAAATCCTCATCCCGAGATCCCCTGTCCATTAAAACATGATCCCAAAATCTGCCAGGTGAGCTGCCCTATGAGCCGCTAGGACCATGCTGATCTGGATGCGCCCCACCATTACCTCATTGGTGGCTCTAGAAAGCCTTGTTACGGAACTCCTGCATGATATAACAGTTTTCCCATGAGTGAGTAGTTGGTTTATCCTAGGTACTATGCTTGGGACAAGGCACCTTGAGTGCCTCCTCATAGTTGCACGACTTATTCCCATTGTAACCCATCCAGGACGATTGTTTATGTGCTGGTTTTTGAAACTAGTATTCGTGTTAGCAACGAAGTCTGACGTGCCATCAGGCTGCTTCCGTTTGCTGTTATTGCCTTAACCTCCAGGCTTTCCACTATGATCATGGTTTTGCTCATGACACTTGCCACCATCACCTTTCTTGTTCCTTCTAGTTTTGTCCTCATCTGAGCCGGGATCCTTTGTGTTGTCTGACTTGGCATACCTGGTCAGAACGTCCATAAAGTCAACCATGTCCTCCACCTTCCATTTCAGGCGGCCAAGCTTCTGGACCATTGGCTGTTAGTGGCATTTTTTCTCCAAAATTAGGATGGATTGAGAAGCTATGATGCTTCCTGATGAATGGATAATTTCAGCAACCCAACGAGTCCACTGATGACCCTGCTCATCCGTGCACTCGATATAATGTTAAAGATCAACAATTGTCATTGGTCATTTGCATGTTCCTTGGAAATTCTTGATAAACCACTCCTTCAGATCTGCCCAAGTGTTCATGGAGTTAGGTGGAAGATTTTTTAGCCACATTCAAGCCAGTCCTTCCAGCATCATCATCAAATACTTCGCGCACACTACATCGCTCACATCGAGCATATCCATGGCTAACTCGTAGATTTCGATCCATGCTGCCGACTCGAGGTCTGCTATATAGTTTGGAACCTTGCGAGGGCCTTTGAAGTCCCTAGGCATAGGATTGATACGTCTCCAACATATCTACTTTTCGAAATACTTTTGCTCTAGTTTTGTCCTCTAATTTGCATGTTTTAAATGAAACTAACCTGGACTGATGCTGTTTTCAGCAGAACTAGTTCGGTGTTATTTTTTGTGCAGAAATAAAAGTTCTTGGAATTGGAATATACTTTTTGTGATTTTTTCTGGAATATATAATGAATTTTGGAGAAAAGAATTGCCGAAGGGGGTGTGCCTGGGGGCCACCACGCTACAGGACGTGCCCGCCCCCTAGTGGTGCGAATGTTGGCTTGTGGGGCCCTCATGGCCCCTCCAACCCTAATTATAGTCCTATAAATTGACATTTGTAGAGAAAAAAACATAGAGAAGATTTCAACGCGTTTCACGAGACGGAGCCACCTCCACCTCATGTTCTTCCTCCGGAGGGCTGATTTGGAGCCTGTTTTGGGCTCCGGAGAGAGAAAATCGTCGTCATCGTCATCACCAACCCTTATCCATCAACACCGGCATGATACTCATCACCGGGAGTGAGTAATTCCTTTGTTGGCTTGCTAGACGGTGGTGGGATTGGACGGAATTGATCATGTAATAGAGTTAAGTTTGATAGGGCTTGATCCCTAGTATCCACTATGTTCTGAGATTAGTGTTACTATGACTTTGTTATGCTTCATGATTGTCACTAGGGCTCGAGTGCCATGATTTCAAATCTGAACCTATTATGTTTTCATGAATATAAGAGTAATTTCGATCCTATATTGCAAGTTATATGTACCTATTACGTGTCATGATCCCCATACCATAAGGTGACAATAATTTGGACTCTTTCTGGTGAATGCCGTAGTTTGAGGAGTTCATGTATCCACCATGTTTTAATGCTTTGTTCCGGTTCTCTATTAAAAGGAGGCCTTACTATCTTTGTTTGAAATAGGACCCCGCTACCACGGGAGGGTAGGACAAAAGATGTCATGCAAGTTCTTATTGCGAGAATGTATGACTATATACGGAATACATGCCTACATTACAATGATGAATTTGAGCTAGTCTTGTGTTGCACTAGTGTGTAACTGTTATGTGATCATTGTCATCTAAATCATTATCCATCACTGATCCACGTGCCTACGCATTACATATATGCAATCTTGCCAAGTTACTATTGCTATTGCTACTATCACACCTGCTACAAAATTGCTACTGTTACACCTGCTACAAATATTCTACTGTCACTACTACTGCTACTTTTGCTACTGCTATTTGTCGTGCTACTAAATCTTTGTTGCAGAGAGATATCCTCCTTGCGATTGAATTGACAACTAAACTGTCAAGGAAAATAAATATTCTTTGGCTCCCCTTGTGTTGAATCAATAAATTAGGGTCAAATACTACCCGTGAAGACGGTTGCCATCCCCTACACTTGTCGGTTATCAAGACCTTTTTTCGGCATTGTTGTCAGTGAGCACAACCATATCTATTGTGTTAATTGAAGGATATCCAGTTCCTAGTATGAAGAATCTAAAAGACAATCGAACTAAGATCGTCCCCTCTTGCACGAGACGAGGTAAGGAGCTGCCATCTAGCTATGCTTTTGATTCACCTTCTGTTTTGAATCAGCTTGTTACACCACCACCTACTGATCATCCTGATATGTCACATGAACTTGATGGTGCGACTTGTGAAATTAATGATGGAACTCTTGCTACACATGTTGAAACTAAACATGTGCCCCTGAAGGAATTGCTTGATGCTCAAATTGCTCAAGCTAGAGAACTTGAGAATGCTGAAATTGAGGAATACTTTGGATCACCTATTACCCCCGCTTACCTAATAGATATGAATTACCTTTTGTACCCGAAGGTTCTGTTATGGATGGTGAGGTAGCTATGAACATTCTTGCTTCTGAAAATATAGATGATGTGAGGAAACTATTATGCAAACTAAAAGAAAAATATATGATGGAGAAAATGAAACATGATCCTAAATTTTCCACTTCTCCTATAGTTGTCACTAATAATGATTATGAGTTCTCTATAGACCCTGAGTTAATCCCTATAGCAGACTCGGGTCCTTTCTGTGGTTATGAAAATGAAACTGTTATCGAACACCTTATGAAACCGAATGATATTGCCGCTCAGTTTACCAATGAAGAAAAGATGTGCCACTATTATATACTTAAGCTTTTTCCTTTATCGCTAAAAGGCAAGGCCAAGGAATGGTTCTTATCACTCGTTCCCGGTTGCATACGTAGACCCCAAGATATGCTTCACCACTTTTCTGCAAAATATTTTCTTGCTCATAAGAAACAAGCTGCCTTACACTACTGGAAACAACAAATTTGTCGTCTGCCAGTTCTTTGCCGTCTGTTGGCAGACGACAAAGAAGCTATTTGCCATCAGTTTCCAGAAAACAGACGACAAAGAACTAGCTGACGGCAAAGAAGCTCTTTGGCATCAGCTCGTTCTTTGCCTTCTGCCAGCGGTCAACAAAGAAGCTTTGCCGTCAGCTAGCAGACGGCAAACAGGAAGGGTGGCCCATTAACGGGTATCATCTAACGGACAGTTTCTTTGCCATCAGCTAGCCGACAACAAAGATTCTTTGCCGTCAGCTAGCGGATGACAAAGAATTAACGTCTGTTCCCCTGGCCCCACCCTACTAGCTAGTCTCTTTGCCGTCTGCTAGCACATGGCAAAGAGATTAACCTACCTACCCCCTGCGCCCCACCCCTCTCTCTCCCCCCTCTCTCTCTCCCTGACCTTGCCCGCGCTGTCCCCCGTGCCCGAGCCGCCGCCGCCCCTGCGCTACCCCCGGAGCCCCCCTGCCGCCCGCCAGCAACGCCCCTTGTCGCCCGCCCCGTCGCCCCACCCCTCTCTCTCTCCCCTCACCTCACCAGCGCACGCCGCCTCGTGCCCAAGCCGCCGCCCCCGTGCCACCCCCCGAAGCTCCTGCCACCACCGGGCAGCCCCGCCCACTAGTGCCCGCCTCCTCGCCGGCTGACCGGCCGCCCCGCCCCGGCCGCCCCTCCCAGCGGAGGCAGGCCGCGGCCACTGCGCTGCCCTACCCCACCGTCGGAGCCACGCTGTGCCCCACTGTCGGAGCTGTACCGCGCCGCCCCGCCCCGCCACCGGCACCGCGCCGCCCAGCCCCGCCTTACTGCCAGAGTCGCACCGTGGCCTAAACCCTAAGGTGGTTTTTTTTCTGTTTTTTTAGATTTAGTTTAGCTAGGTTTATTTAGATTTAGTTTAGCTAGGTTTATTTAGATTTAGCTTAGCTAGCTTTATTTAGATTTAGTTTAGCTAGGTTTATTTAGATTGTTGGGGGTCGAGGATCGAGGGGAAAAGGAGTCGAGGGTCGACCCCGACATGACACCACCGACACAGCGACCCCCGACACGACACCCAACACCCCGACACGGCACCCCGTCACCCCGACCCTAACACGACACCCCCAACACCCCGACCCCGACCCGACACCCCGACACCTGACACGACGCCCCGACACCCCGACACAGCACCCCCGACCACGACACAGCACCCCTACCCCTACACGACACCCCCGACACCCCGACCCCGACACAACACCCCTGACACCCCGACCCCGACATGACACCCCCGACACCCCGACCTCGACACGACACGGGCCATATATTTGTGAATTATGAGTTAGGTGATATATTTTTCGATTTTGTTATACAGAACATAATATTTATGTTGATCAGGTGGATTTAAATGTGCAGTTGTGTCGTCAGTGCGTGGGTCTGGTGTTCGACGACCTCCCCGTGCGTTCGACGAGCTCTGCCCCTGCGTTCGTGGGTGAGCATAAATGACATCTCCTCCTGCCCCCTTCAGTTCCTCTGTTCTAGTCTTCGTGCCGATGAAACTTGCTAGCTATAGGTGTCTTCAATCACCAGTATGCATGACCACTATGTGTCTCCCATTCAAAAGGGCTGCATCTATAAATCTGCATTCATTATCATATTTATAACTGTGATTCTTTCGAATTGTCCAACGTTATCCATGGACAGCCCGAGTATGTGTAGATTGGGTTTGTTTTCCCATATGCTCTGCTCCGGATCCGATGTAGAATTTCGTCACTGCCTCCCTGTTGTTCTCCGGGTACACATCCTCTCTACTTATTGCCAAGACATTTATCATGAGAACAGCGGGGAGGTGCTGCCGAAATTGTGCGTCGGATCCGGAGCGGAGCATGGGAAAACGAACCCAATCTACACATACTCGGGTTGGATTAGGACCTATCTTTACCTAATAGCGTCTAGGTTGCATCGACGTAATAAAACTAACAAACTCTATTAACTGATGAATATGGTTTGCTGAATTATGTATATATTTTTTGTGTGTCCAGTAGCTAGGCAAGATGAGTGATCATGGGTGGATGTACACCGGTCACACTAGTTAGAAAGACATGACCCGTGAATGGATAACAAAAACCAAGGAGTTTGTGAGACTAGCATTTGCAAATGGACAGAAAACAACCTGGTGCCCTTGTGTTGATTGCGACAACTGTCAGAAGAAGTCAGAGTTTGAAATGATGAAACACCTGTAGAAGTGGGGCTTTATGCCTAATTATACAGTCTGGACATTTCATGGTGAGTCTGCCCAACATGCCAGAGCTGAGGTGGTTTGTCGTCGCACCGACGAGCATGGTACCGGGATCGAAGACATGGTGCAAGACTTTGATGATGCTCGGGATTCGGACGATGAGATGGAGGAATCTGCAAAGGCCCTTTATGAAATGTTGGAGTCTTTAAAACGTCCTCTCCACGACGCGATGGAGGAATCAGCTGGATGCCATCGCACATGTAATGGCTCTGAAGGTTCAGTTCAACCTAGGCAGAGAATGCTACGACGCGATGATGACGATATTTGGACGCTTTCTACCCAAAGGCCATGTATTGCCAGCAAACCTGTACCAGTCGGACAAAATCCTACGTGCGCTTAAGATGCCCTATGAGAAGATAGATGCCTGTGAGAATGGATGTGCCTTATTTAGGCTTGAGTATGCGGGCTTGAACTATTGACCCATTTGCAATGCTTCCAGGTATGTTCTGGTAGACAATGGTATGGGTGAGAAGAGTCAGACCAAAATCCCCATTAATGTTCTTCGGTATCTGCCAATCATACCAAGACTTCAGCGTCTTTTCATGGTTGAAGATACGGCCAGACAGATGACATGGCATAAATTGGGCAAAAGAATAGAACTAGATGCACATGCGAATTCGATGTTGGGGCACACTTCAGACGCTTTTGCTTGGAAGCACTTCGATGCATTACATGAGGATAAAGCGGCAGATCCAAGGCATCCTCGAGTTGCCATCAGCATGGATGGGTTCAATGTGTATGGTATGAAGGCAGCACAATACAATTGTTGACCTCTATTTGTTATTCCACTCAATCTCCCCTGGAGAGATTATGAAAAGAAAGAACATTTTCCTGACGTTGATAATTCCAGGGCCCAAATATCCGGGGAAGAATATGAATGTGTACATGCAGCCACTTAAGGATGAATTGCAAGAACCTAGGATAATGGGATCAAGACATACGACGCCGCTACCAAAAAGAACTTCAAAATGCATGTGTGGTACATGTACTTGTCGCATGACCTGGTGATGTATGCGTTGTTCGTTGGCTGGTGTGTGCATGGAAGGTTTCCATGCCCCACATGCAAGGAAGCTCTGGAGTTCCGTTGGCTGCAGGCGGGTCGCAAGTTTTCTTCCTTCGACATGTATAGGCAGTTCCTAGATCCTGACCATAAGTTTAGAAAAGACAAGAAGAATTTCAACGAAGGTAGAGTTTTCAAAAACACTACACCACCTATGTTGATAGGCCAACAAATCCTGGATCAGATAAACGCTCTCGAGCGGGATCCAGATCGTCCAGGGTATTCCAAAGGGTATAATACGGAATACGCTTGGACTCAAAAGATATGTTTGTTGGATCTGCCTTACTTTAAAGACCTCCTTAGCCCATACAACATCGACGTGATGCACACTAAAAAGAATATAGCGGAGGCCCTTTTTGGTACATTGTTCAGCACATATGGCTTGAGCAGAATGCCAGTGATGTTGCATGGCTTTATCCCTGATGATGAATGGCTAGTACAAGCAGAGCTGAGCTATTTCTTCCGTGCTCTTTGTGTGAAAGAACTATCGCCTGACGTGCTAGACGAACTAGAAGAGTTGGCGCTGGAGTTGATCTGCAAGTTAGAAAAGATCTTTCCACCACGCTTCTTTAATCCAATGCAGCATTTGATTTTGCATCTCCCGACTGAGGCAAGATTGGGGGGGCCCGTGCAAAATTGTTGGTGCTTCGCAACTGAGAGGATGCAGAAGATGCTTCGAGCAAAATATAAAAATAAACGTAGAGTTGAAACATTGATGGCCGAGGCATTTATTACTGAGGAGGCGGCAAACTTCATGACAGCACACTACAAAGCCAAGAATCGTCATTTGCATAATCCAAAGCCTCGGTACAATGATGGCGACCATGAAAAAGGTCGATCCAACCTCAGCCTATTCAAAGGGAATCTCGCACCAGCCAGTGCTTCGAAAGCAATAGTGCTGGATGTCAAAGAATGGCGGACCATTTCATTGTATATCTTCAAAAACCTAACAAAAGTGCGGCCGTACATCGAGTAAGTTCTCGGTACATTGTTTCGCAACTTCTAATTCCTTTGAAATGCTCTTATTCGTGGATATGTGATACAGTCGATACGTCACCAAATTCTCGGATGGAGCGGTGATACAAAAGGATTCCATCGAAGAGTATTAGCTTCTGGCAAAGCATGGAGGCGGCTATCCCGGTTTCATCATTGGTTCAAGCAAACGGTAATTTCCATTAGACGATTTCATTTCTTCGCCTAGTTTGCGGCTAATGCAACAATCCTTTCGTATTAAACTTGTAGGCTAATGCAGAGTCTATGGACTCCGAATTGAGACAAGTCGCTAATGGTTTTGACTATAAGGTTCGTTCATTTGACAAATACGACATCAACGGGTATCGCTTTCGTACTTCATGCTAGCCGACCACAACAAGGCCAAGGATAAGCGTGCCCAAATGAAAGGTGTGCCACGCCATCAAGAGAGCTCCAACATGTTTGAGTACGGGGATCACTAGGTATGTGGTTTGCTTCATGATTCATGCAATTTCATTCTTCATGCTAGCTTGAGCCCTTAACTAATATTTTTTTCCTCTCTTTTAGGCGCGAGAAAACAAGAAGGAGGTGCCACCTCTGTATGACCTCTATGCCATGGCCCATACTGCCTCGTACAAGAAGGCCAAGGCATTCTTTGAGGATGACCTCGATCATCCAGAGAGCTTCAACAACATCTCCTCCCACAACAAGCTCGTGAGATACAGAGATGAGGGGAAGGCGAGGAAAGGGGAGGACTTCAACCCAAGCTAGAGTCCGTTTGATCTAGAGCTCGTGATAGTATCTGGTGGCGGGAGGCCCCATGGCTCGATAGCCATTGGGGATGGACTGATATGTTGTCCTAGAACTCTCCCGGAGATCAAGAAGCGCCAGATGAGCTCTGATCCGGAGATAAGGCCTCGTCCATGGCCAATGGAGCTCACCATTAAGTCTAGGGCCCAGGAGCTTCTGGCGGAGGCAAACAGGTAGGCGGCGCAGAGGGAGAGGGACATCAAGGAGGAGGAGAGGAACCGGGACGATGTGTCTCACCGGGCCCTATACGAGCTCCTCGTGGTAAGTTTCTCCTACATATTTGCGAAATGATGCACGTAATGTTTGTTTCATCACTAACTAATATGAATGACTCGTAAAAACAAAATGTGTAGACCGTCTGCAAGAACAATGGTTAGACCCCTCCATCGATGCCCCATATTGCTATAGCACCCATGGTGAGTTTCATTTGAATGGTCATTAGTTACTGGTATTCACATTTGAGTTGCATCATGCTAAGGAGACATTGCAAATGATCTTTGGTGCAACGTGCCTCCCGACAAGCATCGACCGATCCTTTTGCGTCTGCCGCAACCCTGACCGGTCCTTCTACATCTCACCCTGGCGCAAACCTGACCGGTCCTTCACCTCCATGATGATGGTATGTTTTCCCAAGTGTTTTTCTTAACAAATGCACACTTAGCTTAAGAAATGACCTAGTTAGCTCCAAAATGACCTATACTTAGCTTATTTTTCTCAAAAATGACATAATAACCTTACTTAGCTCCAAAATGATATATTCTACCTAGGATAGCTATAAAATGACCTATACTTAGCATTTTTTCCTCCAAAATGACTTGATATGCTTAGTTAGCTAGAAAATGGCATAACTACCTAGGATAGCTCAATAATGATCTATAGCTAGCTTAGCTAGTTCATTTATGACATAAGTAGCTCACTGAGGTACAAAATGGCATAACTACCTAGGATAGCTCAATAATGATCTATAATTAGCTTAGCTAGTTCATTTATGACATAATTACTTACTTAGGTAAAAAATGGCATAATAACCTTAGTTTAGCTCCAAAATGACCTATACTTAGATTATTTTCCTCGAAAATGACATAATAACCTTACTTAGCTCCGAACTGACATACTTTACCTAGGATAGCTATACAATGACCTATACTTAGCATTTTTCCTCCTAAATGACTTAATATGCTTAGTTAGCTAAAAAATGTCATAACTACCTAGGATAGCTAAATAATAATCTATACTTAGCTTACCTAGTTCATTTATGACATAATTAGCTTACTTTAGTAAAATGTTATAATAACCTTGGTTTAGCTCCAAACTATCATATAATTAGTTTATTTTCCTCCAAAATGACAAAATAACCTTACCTAGCTCCAAAATGACCGATTTTAACTAGAATATATCTAAAATGATCTACACCTACCATTTGTCCTCCAAAATGAATAAATATGCTTAGTTAGCTCAAAAATGGCATAACTACCTAGGTTAGCTCCAAAATGACCTATTTACCAATCTTAGCTCTAAAATGACCTACACACTTAGCATTTTTACCTACCTTAGCTAAAAAAGTGGAATTTTTACCTACCTTAGTTAGAAGAAGAAGATAAAGAAGAGAAGAGGAGAAAAAGAAAGAGACGATAAATTCTTCTTCTTCTTTTGCTTCTTCTTTTTCTTCTTTTTCTTCTAGCTTGTCTTCTTCTTCTTCTAACTTTCATCTTTCCTAATTTGCAAATTTGCTATAGATGAGGAAGCTTGCACTGATGGAGTGTACTCTTCTACTTGTGCTTCCTTTTTGTTTATGGAAACTGTTGGAAACTTGTTTTGGATATGTATGTACGGATATGTTGGTGGAAACCATTGTATGTTGGATATGTTGTTGGAAACTTGTATGTTGGATATGTTGTTGGAAACTTTTTGTTGGTATGCTTGTTGAAATTATTTTGAAATGTGTATATATATGTGAAACTCTATCAAATTGAATGAATTTAAGAAAAATAGAAAAATAGGGGCTATATAGCCACTTTGCTGTCTGCTGGCCGATGGCAAAGGTCTTTGTCGTCAGCTAGCAGATGGCAAAGCTGCCACGTGGTAGCTACCTGTGCAACCTGGGGTAGCACTAGGCTAGCCTAGGTGGTTTCTTTACCGTCCGCTAGCATACGGCAAAGACCTAAGGTTCTTTGCCGTCTGCCAGCGGACGGCAAAGAAACCACCTATGCCGGCAAAGAAATTGGTACTTTGCCATCTTCTGGCAGACGACAAAGAACCTTAGGTCTTTGCCGTCTGCTAGCGAACGGCAAAGCATGTCGTTAACCCCTTAACAGCCGTAAGCTGCCACGTGTGCTGTCCACGGTCTTTGCCGTCCACTGGCGGACGGCAAATACCTAAGGATCTTTGCCGTCTGCCAGCAGACGGCAAAGCGCCCTTCACCGTGGCTTAATCAGTCAAAGTGTTCGCCGTCTGCTGGCCGACAACAAAGCCTTTGCCGTTCGCCACGCATGCCTTTGCCGTCAGGGATGGCTGACGACAAAGTAGCTGATTCTTGTAGTGTTACATGAAATGTTTAACGTTGCTCCATTTGAAGAAGAGAATCTCCCTCAAGCTTGGAGAGGCTTCTTCGATTACTACGAGCTTTTCCTGATTGTCCTCTTGACAAGAATGAAATACTTAATTTTGTTATTATGGACTAACCGATGCTTCTAGGGATTTCTTAGATAGTTGTGCTAGTTGGGTTTTGATGGAAAGAACTATTGGACAAGCCGAAGGATTATTACATAACATAATGCAAAATGCAGAGGATTGGACACTTCCTGAACCATCTCCCGAACCTATTCAAAAGAAGATAGGTATTCTAATCCTTAACCCCGAAGACATGCAAGAAGCAAAAAAGATGTATAAAAGAGAAAGGTATTCAAACTGATGATGTCAAGAAATTACAACCCATTGAAGAAATACATGGACTTGACACGGCGACACAGGTAGTAGAGGTAAATTCTCTCCGTTCCTTTAACAAAAGTGACATACCTTATATTAAGACTCATGGACAATGCTTGGATAAATTTGATAATTACGTTGTTCAGCAAGAGCACTTCAACAATTCTGTTAAGAATCAACTGTAGTGTAATGCTATGATGATGGATCACTTTAGTGACTTGATGTTTAGAATTGCAAATGATTTGAAAGGTTCAGTCAAACATGCTTATATGGTTCACATCCAATTAGACCAAGTCGCTAAATCACAAAATGATTTGCTTGCTGAAATGAATAATATAAATGATCATGCTATTAAAGTAGTGACGAGAGGAGGTAGAATTACTCAAGAACCTATTTATCCTGAAGGTCACCGTAAAAGAACTCAACAAGATTCTCAAAAAACTAATCAAGATGCAGCTAGTTCATCTAACAAGAAGAAAAAGAAACATGATAGGAACTTGCATGCTTCTAGTGAACCTGTTATAGAAAAACCGGTTGAGAAAAATAATGAAGTTTCTGTTTGTAATGGTGAGACACAGTCTGGTAGTGAGCACACACTTATTGATCATGAAAATGATGATGATGCTCATGTATATGCTCAACCGGATGATAACAAAGAAACTGATAATGATGTGGAAATGGAACCTGCTGAGGATCTTGATAACCCACCTTCTGAAAATAAATTTTATGATAAGAGAGACTTTGTTGCTAGGAAACATGGAAGGGGAAGAGAGCCATGGGTTCAGAAACCTATGTCATTCCCTCGTAAAGGCATTAAAAGTAAAGATGATGAAGATTTTGAGTGCTTTGCTGAAATGATTAGACCTGTCCATTTGCGCACCTGCTTGATTGATATATTGAAAATGCCTTTGTATGCTAAGTATATGAAAGATATTATCACAAATAAAGGAAAGATACCTGAAACTGAAATTGCCACCATGCTTGCTACTTATTCCTTTGATGGTGGAGTACCTAAGAAATTGGGAGATCCGGGTATACCCACAATACCTTTCTCTATTAAAAGGAATTATGTTAAAACTGCTTTATGTGATTTAGGAGCCGGTGTTAGTGTTATGCCTTTATCCCTTTATAAAAGACTTGAATTGAGTAAACTCACATCTAATGACATATTTTTGCAAATGGATAATAAATCCACTTCTTTACCTATTGGAATTTGCGAGGACATTCCCGTCGTGGTTGCAAATGTTACTATCTTAAAAGACATTGTTATTCTTGATATGCCGGAGGACGACAATATGCCGATCATCCTTGGTAGACCTTTTCTAAATACTGTAGGGGCTGTTATAGATTGCAATAAAAGCAAGGTTACCTTTCATATCAATGGCAAGCAACATACCATGCATTTTCCGAAGAAGAAAACTTTGGTTAATAATATTAATGTAATTGATCCTATTCCCATGATTATCATTGGCGATATTACTATTCCTCTACCTAGTTCCAAGAAGAAGAAATATTATAATCTTATTGTTTGGGAGATACAAATCCCAATGGAGATAACCTAGTGACATATGAAAGTTCTTTGGTTTAATGTTAATTGGAAACATTTATTAATAAGACTTGATCAAACTTATTAATGAATTCTTTTGGAAAGACAGGAGATTGATGAATTGAGTATTCACAACTCTTTGTATCACAAGTTTATATTCTGTTTTCTTAGTAAACATAAACATAAAATTCCTTGAAATTCCCATTTTACATTTTCTCCATGCATGGAAAATACTTAAAAAATAAATAATATCAGATTGCCATGAAATTTTAACATGAATTTTTCTAGAAAAAAAAATTGGTGTAAAAATTACTGCATGGGGGTGTGCCAGTGGGCCACCATGCAACAGGCCGCTCCCCCTGGTGACGTCATCGGTTGGCTTGTGGGGCCCATAGCCCCCCAGCCTGATCTCTTCCTCCCAGTCCTTCTCCTACCTCCAGCAAAAATTCTCTAGCCATCTCTCTCTTGTGTTCTTCACCCAGAAAGTGAAATTTTTGATCTGTTTCATCGGAACTCCGTTTCCGAAACTTTTTTGAGGAATTGTTGGTATGTGACTCGCCCATTCCCCCAATTTTCTTTTGTTTTAGTCGTTTAGATTTTGCATAAGTTGCTGCACTTGGTGCTACCGAAAATAAGATTGCATGTTGAATTCTTTGAGTTCCAAGTAATATTAATGCTTGATATGGTTCCTACGCATCACTATCAGTAGTTGAAAATCTTGTAAAGTTTTATTGACATCCATTTGTGACTCAAAAATTTCAGAAATTTGTGTTCAGGAAATATGAGTTTCTTTAGGAGGAGCATTTCAACGAGGCATTCTTCAGGAGAGTCGTCGAGTGGAAGCTCGGTTCAACAAGCCTACACAGAACCCATGGCTAATCAAATAGTCATGGATGATGCAAAATCTTGTCGGTGGCCAAGGAATGAGTTCATGATAAGTGTGGGAATCAAAGAGGAATTTGATCGTTTCATTGAGAATACTGGCCTCACCGACTTTCTTGCAGATAAGTGTGTACAACATTATAACCTTACCCGTACTTTCATAGATGGATTTCGCTTTCAAGAGAGTAAATCCAGGGTGTTGTTTAAATTATACGATGAATCTTTTAGCATGGACCTACAAGAGTTATCGATTTCTTGCAAACTTCCACTTTGGGGTTCAGTTTAGAAACCATCAACAATTGCTTATAATATGTTTCTCGAAAGTCTTTGTGTGGGGGAAGATAGGGGAGTATCACATGCTAGAATTAAGAGTAGGGTCCTAGGCCTGACCTATAAGATAGGGGAGTATCACTCTACCTGTTACTTTGCATTGTTCAACGCGAAATGAGTAATAGGAAAACAGGAGTGCAATGCACTATGTGACGAGGATATGTACCTAGGGTAGGGTCCTAGGCCTGACCTACATACCCTACCTAAGGACACTATATTGGGGGACTTAAAGATTACTAGAGTATTTCCGACTGAAGTCATCATGGCGCGTAAGTCACTCGACAATTAATCCACTCGGAGGGTTATCCCACCACTCTATAGTGTCCTCTCACTCGGAAGAACCAATGGCCAGTCGACAGCAAAAGACTAGAAGCGTCCTAGGGAGGCCAACAGGCAGGCATTCGACCAATCGCCATTAGTAGCATTTATTGCATACATTATCAGTAACGTATGCCTTTATTCCCATGATTGAACACTTTGTTGTCGGGCACTTATGAGGGGCAGCGCACTCTATATAAGACGCCCCTCCCCTCTGCCACAAGGGTTCGCACCCCCTGTAACACTCATATTCCACAAGACAAGAGCTCCCGAGCACTGTGACGTAGGGTTGTTACCTCCACGAGAGGGGCCTGAACTCATACATCTGTGTGTACACCCTCGCCGTAGCTAGGAATATGCCCTCTCCTTACGTACCCCTATCTTCTATTGTCACGCTCGTTCCCACAATAGTTGGCGCCCACCATGGGGTAGGCGTCTAAGCTACTTCCAGCGAGGTTGCATTTTCCCCTTCGTCATGTCTTCCGGTGGTGGTTTGTTCCTGGTCCACGTGATCCATCTCACATCGCTCACCTTCGTCGCCGACGACTCGACATGGCTTCAGGAGGCGCCTCTTCATATTGAGGTGCTCCCGATCTGCAGGGCGGCGCACTTCCGTGCAGGCTCCTGTGGTGTTATTCTATGACAACCATTGGCTCCATACTTGTCGGCCCTCCCCGCTATTCGCCGCCATAAGCAACCTGGTCGTTCACGGCTCCAGCGTTGGGTGAGGCATGCGGTGGCTTGCCAAGTGTTATCTCTGCAGATTGCGGCTACTGAGCCCACCAAATCACTTCACGGCGTGTTCGACTCGGCATCGGATCAGTCTGACGTCCCCTTTGAGTGTGAGAGCTGCGATCTTGCAGCAGAGGTTCTCATGACAGGCTCACATCAAATCCTGCCCCTTGGTTTCGGCCGCGGCAGGAGCGAGGCTAAGGGAGCATCGAATGACCAGCAGCATTGGTATGAGGAGATCCTCCATACGCTCATCATCGGTGCTACTGCTGAGGCCCAGGGCTTGGAGGCCACGCGCCTTCGGCTTGGAGAGATTCAGAAGGAACTCTACGAGCGTGCTCGCCAGCGTCCGCCACATCCCAGTCGATGTCAGCGACAGTTGTTTCCGAGTTGATCTCAAAACAACATCGAGGTATTCCATACTCCAGTTTTAAATGTGGCAACCGCCGCTAGGATTGCACATTCCATTCAGTCGTCGCGTTCGGAGGCTGGTAGAGGTTTGCAGGAGATCCAAGCATTGCTCAATGCAGCACAACGTCAGTATTCAGTTGTTTCTCAGTCACGCAATAGATTGCACAAAAATTCACAAAAGGCAGACATAGTTCAGTCGTCACACAGTCCAGGGTCACCTCTATGTCGCAGGGGCGGAGGTTACCATGAAGATAAGTATCGCGATCAGGGGCGAGATCAGTTTGCTCCTTGTTTTCACCATGATGACCACTGTCGAGTGCCTACTCCTTTGCGGAGCGGTTCGTATGTGCCCCGGCACTATAATGAAAGGCGCTCGTTCGGTGACGAGCAGAACCCAGGGTTCGATGCGAGAGATATCCTCGCCCAGAAGCAGGTTGACAGGGGCAAAGCCCACATGGATGGTTATGACAGAGACTATCCGAGTGGAAGTGGAGCTGTTGTTTCTGGCCCCGAGTGTTTTAGGAAAGCCATTCGCTCTGCAGAGATTCCCCCAACTTCAGGTTGCCGGCTGGAATAAGCAAGTTCTCCGGCGAGTCGAAGCCGGAAACATGGTTAGACGATTACCGGGTGGCTGTGCAGATTGGTGGAGGAAACAATAATATATCCATGAAGCATTTGTCCTTGATGTAGGATGGTTCGGCCAGAGCGTGGTTGAATTGTTTGGCTCCTTCTAGCATCTATTGCTGGGAGGATCTTGTGTAGGTGTTCTTCAAAACTTTCGAGGACACTTGCAAGCGTCCAGCTGGTTTGATCGATTTGCAGCACTATGTTCAAAATCCCAAAGAGTCCTGAAGAGATTATATTGAGCGTTGGTTTACCTTGCATCACATAGTGGAGAGTGTTTCCGAGCATCAAGTTGTTTGTGCTTTCAAGGTAGGTGTGAAGTATAGAGAGCTTTACCTGAAGTTTGGGTACATAGGTGATATTTCCCTGAGCAAAATGATGGAGATTGCCACTCGGTACGCCAACGGCGAAGAGGAGGACCGCCTCCGCAGTGGCCAAGGAAAAGTAGTCGACAATGATGCCAGCGACAATTCCAAACAGAAACAGAAGCACAAAGCTGATGGCCCTGCTCAGGCAGAGGCGGACGCTCTGGTGGTGCAAGGAAAAAATTAAGGGGAAGTCCAAAGGAAAGTTACCCCCAAGAAAGGAAAGAATTAGTCGGGAACTGATGTTATGGATTTACCGTGTGCCATCCACACGAAGAAAGATGAAGAAGGCAATTTGATATTACCGAAGCATACCACTCGATAGTGCCATTTACTGATGCAGCATTTCAAGGAAGGTCACTTGAGTGAGAAAACTCCTTGAAAGGAGGAGTATGAAGACAAAGAAGAGTTTCCCGAAGTTAACGCCACTCTGATGATTTTTGCTGATGTCGAAAGCAAGAATCGACTGAAAGATATCAACATGGAAGTCAACATGGCCGTTCCTACAACCCCCGCATACCTCAAGTGGTCTCAGACTGCTATCACATTCGACCAGTCAGACCACCCTGCTCATGTCGCTAGCCCTGGTCGGCAAGCTTTGGTGGTGGATCCTGTGGTGGGAGGCACTCGACTCCGCAAAGTTCTAATGGACGGAGGGAGTGGTTTGAACATCCTGTATGTAGATACCCTGAAGGGGATGGGCAATCCGATGTCTCGTCTCAGTGAAAGCAACATGCAGTTCCATAGAGTCATCCCTGGGAAGAAAGCCAGGTCACTCGGCGAAATTGCATTGGATGTCGTATTCGGCACCAATTAAAAATTTCGCAAGGAGAAGTTAACGTTTGATGTTGTGGACTTCCAGAGTGCATATCATGCCATCCTTGGTCGTCCGCCCTATGTGCGTTTCATGGCCCGTCCATGTTACGTGTAACTCAAGTTGAAGATGCTCGGACCCAAGGGCGTGATCATAGTCATGGGTAATCAACAAAGGGCTGAGGAGTGCCTTCTGCAGGGCTCGAAAATCACCGATCATCAAATGGATGTGGTTGAATTGGAAGAGTACAAGAAGAGCGCTGATCCTGCCGACCTGCTGCATGCCAAGAAGCCCACTTTAGAGTCTGCTTTTCAGTCGGTAGGCGAAGTGAAGAAAGTACACATCCACCCGACAGATCCCAATGCTGCCCTGACCAACATCTCGACGGCAATCGACAGCAAATAGGAAGCTGAGCTCATCTAGTTCCTTCGTGAGAACTGGGACATCTTCGCAAGGAAGCCTGCTGACATGTCGGGTGTACCTGGGGAACTGGCTGAGCACCGACTGAGAGTTGATCCTAATGCAAAGCCAGTGAAAGAGCACTTGCATCGATCGGCAGCGGAGAAGCGGAAGGTAATCGGCGAGGAGGTGGCTTGACTTTTGGCGGTCAAGTTCATTCGGGAGATTTACCACTCCGAGTGGATCTCGAACGTCATCATGGTCCCCAAGAAAGATAAGTCCCTCCTCATGTGTATTGAATACAAACATATCAATCAGGTCTGCCCGAAAGATCATTTTCCGCTCCCCTGCATTGATCAAATCGTCGACTCGACTGCAGGTTGTGAGCATTCATCATTTCTTGATGCATACTCTGGCTATCATCAGATCCGTCTGTTTGGTCCAGATGAAATAAAGACAACCTTCATCACCCCTTTTGGGTGTTTCTGTTATATCACCATATCTTTTGGTTTGAAAAATGCTGGTGCTACTTTCATGCGCATGATTCCAAAGTTCCTGCTTGATCAGATCCCTTGGAATGTCGAAGATTGCATGGATGACATTGTTGTCAAGTCTCGCATAGGTTCCGACCTGCTGACTACCTTGGCTGAGACATTCGCCAATCTGGGGAAGTATGATATCAAGCTAAACCTGTCCAAGTGCACTTTCGGTGTTCCTGGTGGCAAGTTGCTCAGTTTTCTCGTTTCCGAGTGAGGAATCGACGTCGATCCTGAGAAGATCAGTGCAATTGCCCGAATGAAAAGCCCTGAGCGCGTGCACGATGTCCAGAAGCTCACAGGTTTCCTGGCGGTGTTGAGTCATTTTATTTCTCATCTCGGTGAGAAGGCATTGCCTTTGTACTGAATGTTGAAGAACTCCGATATGTACGAGTGGAATCCAGAAGTTGAAGCATCATTTGTTGAGATCAAAGCCCTACTTTCCACCCAGACGGTGCTTGCTGCTTCGCACAACAAAGAGCCCTTACTCCAGTACACCGCGGCCACTAATCATGTTGTCAGTACAGTTCTCACTGTTGAGCGGGAAGAGGAAGGCATAGCTTACGAAGTCCAACGTCCAGTTTATTATATTTATGACGTGTTGACTCCTTCAAAGCACAGGTAACCACATTACCAGAAGCTCGTCTATGGTATATATCTATCAGCGAAGAAGGTGGCACACTACTTTCAAGATCATTCAATATCAGTCGTTAGTGATGCTTCATTTTCTAAGATCCTCAATAATCGAGATGCGACTGGTCGAGTGGCCAAATGGGCCATTGAGCTCCTTTACTTTGATATCAAGTTTGAAGCGAAAAAGGCAATCAAATCTCAAGCACTTGCTGATTTCCTGGCCGAGTGGATAGAACAGCAGCAACCAATTCAAATCCACTTGGCGCACTGGACCATGTTCTTTGACGGCTCGAAGATGTTGAATGGGTCTGGTGCCGGCGTAGTATTGATAAATCCAAAGGGCGACAAGCTCAGCTATTTCCTACGGATTCACTTTGATTCCTCCAATAACGAAGCGAGATATGAAGCAATCCTATACGGGTTGCATATGGCCATCTCACTCGGTGTCAAACGCCTGATGGTATATGGTGACTCTTATTTGGTGGTGGTGATGAAAGAGTGGGATGTCAGGAACCCTGCTGTGACTAGATACTGTAATGAAGTAAGAATGCTTGAGAAGAAGTTCGAAGGTTTGGAACTCCATCATATTCCCCGAGTGAAGAATCAAGAGGCTGATGAATTAGCAAAGATTGGATCCAATCGGAAGCCTGTCCCGAGCAATGTGTTTCTGGAACACCTACATTCTCCTTCGGTGTAGGAAGCTCCCTTCACTGAAGAGCCCCCGCAAGCAATAAGCGCCTCTAATCCGACAAAAGTCGATATCCCAATGGTCATAGATCTGGTCATGGATGTTCTGGTGATTACACCCGACTGGATGGTGTCGTATATTGCATACATATTGAGACAAGAACTCCCAGAAGACGAGGTTGAAGCTAGACAAATTGTCTGCAAATCCAAGGACTTTACTAAGATGGGTGATCAACTTTTCAAAAAAGCGTCACTAGCGTAACTCAGCAGTGCATCTCTCCCGAAGAAGGCCGACTGATCCTGGAGGAAATTCACTCGGGCACCTCTGGTCATCACGCGTCATCTCAGACGATTATCGACCTGGTTTCTTCTGGCCGCACGCCAACGAAATGGTTAAGGAGATTGTTGATCACTGCGAAGGGTGTCAGTTCTACTCAAACTTTCCGCACAAGCTTGTGTCCGCCTTGAAGACAATTCCACTCGTCTAGCTATTTGCTGTTTGTGGTTTGGATATGGTCGGCCCATTCTGAACGGGTCACAGTGGGTTTACTCATCTGCTTGTAGCAATCGACAAGTTCACTAAGTGGATTGAAGCTAAGCCCATAAAGAAGCTGATCTCGCACACTGCGATAAAATTGATAAGAGAGATAATGATCTGGTATGGAGTCCCTCACAGTATCATCACAGACAATGGATCAAACTTTCATTCAGAAGAGTTTAGGCACTTTTGCTACACTCAAGGCACTCGGTGGATTACGCATCCATTGTGCACCCTCAGACTAGTGGTCAAGCTGATCGAGCGAATGGCGTTATCCTTCAAGGATTGAAGCCTCGACTCATGCGGGATCTTGAACATGCACCTGGAGCTTGGGTGACTGAATTGATGTTTGTGTTGTGGGGCTTGAGGATGACTCCTAATCGGTCAACTGGATGCACTCCTTTCTCCTTGGTGTATGGAGCAGAAGCTGTTTTGGCGAGTGATCTCCTTCATAATTCTCCTCGTGTAGAACATTACTCTGATGCTGAGGCCGAACAAGCACGACAGGATGGTGTGGATCTTCTAGAAGAAGAGCGTGAAATGGCTATAATTCGGTCGATTGTGTATCAGCAAGATTTGTGTCGCTTCCATCCAAGGCACGTGAGGAGTCGGTGTTTCCATGAGAGTGATCTTGTGCTCCGGGTGGATCAGCAGTGACTTCACAAACTCGCTCCAGCATGGGAAGATCCTTTCATCGTCACCAAAGTGCTGACCAACGGAGCCTACCACCTCTACAATATCACGAAGAAGATTGACGATCCTCGCGCCTGGAATGAAGTTCTACTTTGATGTTTTTATACTTGAAGACAATGTTGTTTTGATGTAATAAAAGTACTCCAAACCATGTCGTTTATCAAAGTTATGACTCTCATAGTCTTTTGACGATTCTGAATGCACACTCCTCCATTCACTCGGAAACTTAGCTGTGAACCAGTCTTCATCTAAGTTCAAAAACTACTCTGAGTGACGAGCAATCCTCTCACTCGGCGGCTTAGCTGCGAACCATCTTTCTCCTAAGTTAAAAACCCTTCAAAAACTACTACGAGTGACGATCGATCCTCTCACTCGGGAGCTTAGATGTGAACCATCTTTCGCCTAAGTTAAAAACACTTCCGAGTGGATAGAATTCCATTCACTTGGAAACTTAGCTGCGAACTAGTCTTCGTCTAAGTTCAAAAACTACTGCGAGTGATGAGCAATCCTCTCACTCAGGGGCTTAGCTACCAACCAGCGTTTGTGTAAGTTAAAAACTCCTTCCGAGTAGATAGCATTCCAATCACTCGTAAACTTAGCTGTGAATCAGTATTCGTCTAAGTTTCAAAAACTTCTCTGAGTGACGAGCGATCCTTTCACTCGGGGTCTTAGCAACAAACCAGCTTTCATCTAAGTTAAAAAAAATCTGAGTGGAAAGCTTTCCATTTAGTCGGAAACTTAGTTGTGAATCAGTCTTCGTCTAAGTTTAAAAACTTCTCTGAGTGACGAGTGATCCTTCCACTCGGAGGCTTATCTGCGAATGAGTCTTTGCCTAGGTTTGAAAGACTTCTGAGTGTTAAACATCCATTCCATTTGGGAGCAAAGCCAATTCAACCAAACAAAGGATTGAAAGCAAAGTGCAGATAAATCCGAAGTTCCTAATATGGATAAAAGTTGTTCACGCAGACGAAAGTGCTCAGGCTTAAGGCCTGAATGAAGTTTTAAACGATTACATCACCACTTGGCATACCAAGGCAAATAAAGTTTTAATTGAGATCAAGTTTTATCAAGCACCTGTGGGACTCGCGGGCTCGACAAAGGTGTCCAGATCAATCTTATCAGCGATCCGAGTGGCCGTGTCAATGACGGTCTCCATGAAGTCCTTGAATTGAAGTTTCTTCGTGTTGATCACCTGGAGATCCTTCATATTGTCCTCCTTTGCCTCCTTGCAATGGAATCTGATGAGTGAAAGCACCATGTCGGCTCCACAGCAAGCAACACATTTCTTCCATGCTTGCACTCGACTGGGAATCTCATTGAGACGGGTCATCATTGACTCAAGGTCAGTCTGGAGGGTATCTTCAGGCCACAGTTCCTTGTCAACCTTCTCCAGGGCAGCCCTCAATCGAGTGATATACTCTTGAACAATCTTGAGACGGACGTCGAGACGAAACATATTCATGACCACGGCGTCCCCGATGGGAAACATGGTAGGATCCAGATTTGGTTCAATCTCCTCGGTCTCCTTTTCAATGTCTTCGCTAAATTCTATATGAAGAGGGAATGAAAAGATAGTCACGCTTCTGTCTTATGGAAATTAAGGAAGTTCACACGGTGAAAGAAAGTTATCGTCGAGCATGCTGAACATCTTCTTCGCAAAGTCCCCCAAGTATTCTCCAGACCTTTGCTCCTATTGTTCAATTGTAAGGTCTTCTTGATCTAGTTAGCATATTCCTGCTTGAGTTTCACGTTCTCTTCTTCTAGCTTCTTAGCTGCTGCAAGTTTCTTCTTGGCAGACTCAATTTTCTCCCTTGCCACCTTTTGAGCATCTGCGAGTGCCTTGTCCTTATCCTATAGTGCTTTCTTCATGGTATCGAAAGAAATAACATTGTTGAGTCACGCTTGGAGTCGGCGATTCTCATCACACACGTCTGTTCAAGTGAGGACACTCAGTTAAAAGGATGGAAGATGAAAGTGATAGTGCAGTTGGTTGACAAAGATTACCTCCCAGAGTGCTCAGCTCACCCTATGCACGTTCCAGATTGTTCTTGGACACCTCCAGATCCAATTGAAGCTGATTCTTCTCCTTCTCTGGGTCGGTGTACCGAGTCCCAAGTTCACAAGCTTTCTGAAATCAACAAAGAAGTAGTTCAGTCGACATTAAAATTTCTCCACTCCCGAGTGGAAAGGAAAGAGCACAACCGACTGATTGGCGGCCCGCCGCGCCACCCCACACCCCTGAAAAGCATCATATCATGGTTGATGGAAATGATGTCCATGAAACCTGCAAAGTAGGTTCGGACCTCTCTATTCGTAATACAAGCATTCATAAGTAGAAATACTAAATCAAAGAATTCACTCGACGAACCGAGTGACGAGCGTACTCCGCGTACAAAAAAGAACCCTGAGTCCAAGTTCTTAAGACTACTGCTCATCGTCAACGATCAACCGTAGTCTCGGGGACTACAACCAATGGGTGCACTCAACAGGCCCCCCTGGATACGAATCCACTTGTCCAGGTTCGACCTGCCCGAGCAAAAAAGTGTCTCTATTAGACCCCTGCCGATGCAAACACTCGACGGCGGTCTCGAGGACTACACCCAGTGAGTGCAGTCAGCGTGCCCCCGCTGGACATGCTATCACTTGACATGTCGAGTTACGGAAAACAAAAAAAGTGAGCAAGCCTACAAACATCGTCTCTATTAGACCCCCGCCGATGCAAGCACTCGACGGCGGTCTCAGGGACTACACCCAGTGGATGCACCCAGCGTTCCCCCACTGGACCTTCTATCATTTGACATGTCGAGCGATTATCAAAACAATTCTAAGACCCCTGCCGATGTCATCTTCATTCGACAGCGGTCTCGGGGACTACACCCAGTGGACCAGAAACCACTCGACTAAGATCTGATCTACTCGAGAAGAAAACAAGCAAATTTGCTTCAAAACAAAAACAGCAAGCGGGTGGACAATCAAGAAAGATAGGAATTCAATCAGAAATGAACTTACAATCGCACTTAGTCGGCCATTGGTGCGAAGCGTCGAGCTAGCATCATAAGCCAATTTGTTGGCTTCGTACGCCTCCTTCGTTCGCAGCATCATCTGCTCTCCTTGGATCATGGCCTCTTTGCCAGCTCTAGTCTAGTCTTCTGGGATGCAATACAGTGGAAAGGCATTAGTCGGGTGAGTTGATGATGTGGATGGAGTAGCTGAAGCTGCTTGAGGCTGTCCAATTGGCATCGAGGCCACAATGGTCGAAGTGGCTGGTGGGGCACTCGACAGCGGAGCCGCCAGCTCGGTTCTGACTCGAGACGAATCGCCAAGCCCTTGAGACGACACGGTGGTCGACTTACGAGGTGTCTGCCCTAATGACGTTCTCCGAGAGCGTACACGTGGAGTGCTTGAGGTCACACCTTCACCCCCCGTACCCCATGGTAGCTCTTCATTGTCCTCTAGTTGGATGACTTCTGCAACTTCCAATCAACAACATTAGTTTATTCAATCGGCAAATCATTCCCAAAAAATAGATAAGAGTGATGGTTTATTGTACCTCGCTGAGAGGAGGCCGCATCAACAGTATCCACGACCATGTGCTCCCCTTCACCTCTTGGAGGCGACGTCACCGAAGTAGTGGCTCTGACAGAAAAATTCCACTCGGTCAGCAAAGATAACAAGTTCCACAGCAACAAAGGGAAAAATAAAACAAACACTCACGTTGAAACAACAGGTACAACAATCTTCATGTGGGATAGAGCCTTCTGAGGTTTTGGCGCGTCATACTTGGGCTGTTTTGCAGCATGTTCACTTGACTCAAATGTTGAAGCTCAGTCACGCTTCGGGTTCCTCCTGCTCGACGCTAAGGTCTTGCTTGGGGCGGCCACTGGGTCTTGGCGTTGCTTAGAACAATGCTCGGTGCGCGGAGGAGACTCAGCCTCTTCTTCATTCTCACGCAAGTCCTCATAATCGCCTTCGCTATCCTCGGCGTAGTCAACATCTACCCTGCCACGCTCGCTCTCCTCTCCATCTTCGGGCTGATTTCCATTCGGCACGGGTGAGTACATGTTCGTTAGCTCCTGCAAGATTCAAACAGTAAAGTCAGTCGACTAATGATCCAATCACTCGACGAAACATCAAAGCATTCAACAAAGATATAACTTACCAGATTCGACGATGGGTTCCTAGTAGAGAAAGGCAAGATCCGCTTGGCTCCCAGGGGATTGTCCTAGGCTCCAGTGATGCTCCGAAGCCACTATGTGACCGTTTGCTCCGAGACATCCTCTGGATGTGTCCAAGTGGTGTCCTCAGGGCCTCAGTAGTACCACATGGCATGGTCCCTCGCTTGAAGGGGCTAGATAGGTCAACTGGGAAATGTCTCCAGCATATCCATGCCAGTCACTCCGCCCCAAACTAGATTCACAACAACATTCACTAAGATTCCCACTTGGACTTTCTTCCCTTGTAGCACTGATAGTTATTTGGGGGTAGTGGGTCGCTCTAGTGTGAAGGGGGAAAGGCCAGTCACCATGTTAGGAGATGCAACGTCTTTACAATAGAACCAAGTCGATTGCCAGCCCCTAATAGATTCAGGAAAAGTCATTGATGGAAAGGAGCTTCTAGCTCTCTTTTGGATCCCTACTACCTCTTGAGCATGCGTTGCTTTTCCCTTGAAGAGGAAAGGGTGATGCAGCAAAGTAGATAAGTATTTCCCTCAGGTTTTGAGAACCAAGGTATCAATCTAGTAGGAAGAACAAGCAAGTCACCAATGGATGCACCTACATAAATAATCAAACTCTTGCACCCGACGCTATAAAGGGGTTGTCAATCCCTTCACGGTTATTTGCAAGGATTAGATCCGATAGAGATAGATGTAATGAATGCGAAGAGTAAAAGGTAAATAAATTGTAGCAAGTATAGATCTGAAAATATATGATGATATATAGAGCCGAGGGCCATAGGTTTCACTAGAGGCTTCTCTCTTGAAAGCAAATATCATGGTTGGTAAACAAATTACTATCAAGCAATTGATAGAAAAGCGAATAATCATGTAGTTATCCAAGGAAATGATCATGCATATAGGCATCACGTCCATGACAAGTAGACCAAAACGATTCTGCATCTACTACTATTACTCCACACATCGACCGACTCGTGCCTGCATCTAGAGTATTAAGTTCATGAAGAACAGAGTAACGCATTAAGAAAGATCACATGATGTAGAGGGATGAAATCAAGCAATATGATGAAAACCCCATCTTGTTACCCTTGATGGCAACAATATAATGCGTGCCTCCCTACCTCTACTTTGTCACTTGTGAGGACATCGCAAGATTGGACCCAAAACCAAGCACTTCTCCCATTGCAAGAATCACCAATATAGTTGGCCAAACCAAACCAATAACTCGAAGACACTTGTATGGATATGAAATCTTGCATATAAGAGATCAGAGGAGATTCAAATAAGATTCATGGATAATCTGAACATAAACTCAAAATTCATTGGATCTTAAAAACACACCACAAAAGAGGCTTACATCAGATAGATCTCCATGAAGATCATGAAGAACATAGTATTGAAGTTCAAAGAGAGAGAAGAAGCCATCTAGCTACTAGCTATGGACCCGTAGGTCTGTGATGGACTAGTCATGCATCATCGGAGGGGCAATGGATTTGATGTAGATGCCCTCCGTGATCAAAATCCCCTCCATAAGATTACTAGAAAAGGCTCCAAGATTGGATCTCTTGGGAACGAAGGCTTCCAGTGGCTAAAAAGTATTTTTGTTGCTTTTTTTGATGTTGCAGGAATATTTGGGTATTTATAGGGCGAAGAATAGGGTTAGGAGACCTGCCAGGAGGCGACAAGCCTGCTAGGGGCGGACAGGGGGGCCCACGCCTAGCAAGCTTGTGGCGCCCTGGCACCTCGCCTGACGTGCACTCCAAGCTTGGATGACTTGTTTCCTTCCAGAAACATTCCTTCTGAAGGCTTTATTCCGTTTGGACTCCGTTTAACATTCCATATCTGCAAAATTCAAAAACAAGGAAAAAACAGAATCTGGCACTTGGCTCTATATTAATAGGTTAGTCCCAAAATAGTATAAAATATCACATTAATGCATATAAAACATCCAAAATAGATAACATAATAGCATGCCATCATCAAAAATTATAGATACGTTGGAGACGTAACAGCATCCCCAAGCTTAATTCCTGCTCGTCCTCGAGTAGGTAAATGATAAAAACATAATTTTTAATGCGGAGTGCTACCTAACATATTTATCCAAGTAATATTCTTTATTTTGGCATGAATATTCAGATCCGTAAGACTCAAAACAAAAGCTTAAAATTGATATAGAAACAATAACATTTCAAGCATACTAGCAAAGCAATTGTATCTCTCCAAAATATAATGGCAAAAGAAAGTTATCCCTACAATATCATATGGTCTGGCTATGTCCATCTTCCCCACACAAAGTATTTACATCATGCACAACCCCGATGAAAAGTCAAGCAATTGTTTTCACACCTTTATTTTCTCAAACTTTTTCAACTCTCACGCAATACAAGAGCGTGAGCCATGGATATAGCACTATAGGAGGAATAGAATATGGTGGAGGTTTCCATCAATAGATATCAATGTGAGTGAGTATGGATTGCCATGCAATCGATACACTAGAGTTGTAAGTGTATGAAAGCTCAAAAAGAAACTAAGTGGATGTGCATCTAGAAGAAAAATTCCACTAGCTATATGAAAGTGACACCATAGGAGACTCTCTATCATGATGATCATGGTGCTACTTTGAAGCACAAGTGTGGAAAAAGGTAGTATCAATGTCCCTTCTCTCTTTTCTCTCATTTTTTGTTGGGCATCTAAGGCCTCTTTTATTCATTTTTTATTTGGGCTTCGCCGGCTTCTTTTATTTTTCATAAAGTCCGGACTCTCATCCCTACTAGCAAGGGAATCATAGCTTCCATCAACCTTTCCTCACATGGGACATGCTATATAATGAAAATCATCACACTTTTATTTACTTACACCTCAAAAGGAAAATTACAACTCGATACCTATGAAAAAATATGACTCTATATGCAATATGGAAGTGATGGTGCTTGTCATAAAAGGAAACGGTGGAAGTTGCATGGCAATATATCTCGGAATGGCTATGGAAATGCCATAATAGGTAGGTATGGTGGATGTTTTGAGTAAATATATATGGTTTCTGTTTTGAGGAAGGTATATGGTGGCTATTTTGAGGAAGGTGTTTGTTGTAGCGGCGAAAGTTGCGTGGTACTAGAAAGGCTAGCAAAAGTGGAAGGGTGAGAGTGCTTATAATCCATGGACTCAACATTAGTCATAAAGAACTCACATACTTATTGCAAAAATCTATTAGTCATTGAAGTAAGGCATTAAATGCATGCTCCTAGGGGGGAGGTTGGTAGGAGTTAATCTCCGCGCGCCCCCGACCCTCACACAAAGGTCGACAATCTATAAACAAGTCATGCTCTGACTTCCTTACATAGCGGTTGACCATACGTGCATGCTACGGGATCACAAACCTTTACACAAGTATTTTTACCATATCACAATTTACTTCCTAACATGTCTCTTAACATTACCATCTTTAAATCTCAAAAAAATTATGCAAGGAATCAAACTTCTCATAAATACTCAATGCACCTAATATGGATGTTTTTATTATATCCTTTTTGGATGCCTATCATATTAGGACTAAATTCATAATCTAGATCAATTAAAATGCTGTTTTGAGAATCTCTCAAAATAATATAAGTGAGGTGCGAGAGTTCAAGTATTTCTATAAAACGAAAACACCACCGTGCTCGAAAAGATATAAGTGAAGCATATAGAGAAAATTTGCCCAACTCAAAAGATATAAGTGAAGCACAAAGAGTATTCTAATAAATACACGATTTGGCATGTCTCTCACAAAAGATGTTTGCAGAAAGTATGATTGTGGCAAATTAACAAGAAAAGACTCATATCATACAAGACGCTCCAAGCAAAACACATATCATATGGTGAATAAAAATATAGCCTCAAGTAAATTTACCGATGGATTGAAGACGAAAGAGGGAATGCCTTCTGGGGCATCCCCAAGCTTAGTCTCTTGCCACTCCTTATTCCATAGTCCATCCAATCTTTACCCAAAACTTGAAAACTTCACAACACAAAACTTAACAGAAAACTTGTGAGATCCGTTAGTATAAGAAAATAAATCACCACTTTAAGTACTGTTGTGAACTCATTCTTTATTTATATTGGTGTTATACCTACTGTAATATAACTTATCCATGGCTCATACCACATGATACAACCCATAGATTCATCAAAATAGGGAAACAACTCAAAGAAAACAGAATCAGTCGAAAACAGAATAGTCTGCAGCAATTTGGAAACTTCGTATACTTCTGTAACTTAAACAATTAAAAATTTTTAGGAAAACCTGGGAAATTTATATATAAATCTTTTTTAAAACTGTGAGGTCAATTCGACACCGTGAAAAAATTATAAAATTCCTGGACTGAGCGTAAGAGTTTCTATTTTTCAGCAAGATCAAATCAACTACTATCATAGATCACCCGAAAGGTTTTACTCGGCTCAAACACTAATTAAAGCACCAAAACACAATTACTACAGAATTAATAATGTGGGAAACACTCAAAAACACAAGAAAAAATAGAACACAAAAATAAAATTGTGTTTCCTCACAGCAAGCGCAATTGTTTAATGCCCCTAGCTAGGCAAAACATAATAGATCTAGGTATTGTCATCTTTGTTATGCAACTCCACAATTGCACACTTCTAAGACCTAGGAGGCCCGTTGTTCTTATCAATGATAATACTCCTATGTAAAAAATCAAGGGATTCAATGGTGGCAATTGGTTCCTTAATAATATTGAGAAAGTTGGGGTGAATACTTATTGTCTTAAGATCTTCATCTTTACTAGAAGATTCACCCTTATTTTTAGGAACATAAAAGAACTTGGCAGCCTTAGGAGGCGAAGGAGTTGGAGTGGTTTGTACTAAAGCAAAAGCGGATCCCAAGTTGGTAATAATTTCCTCTAGCTTGCCAATTCTGGAGGAATCTTGTTCCAATTTTTCATTAACTATGGGTTCTTTTTCC